>OX637290.1:23992850-25265782 GCA_951799445.1 Pseudisothecium myosuroides | reverse complement strand
CATCAATCTCAACAGAAAAATACTCCTTGAGCATTTCTGCTTTGCATATCAGCAGCTCCACGTTTAACTGCACACATTAAGAACACAAAAAGTATGATATCGACAACAACTTTTGACATACGGTCAGTAGAGATTGAGACGACCCAAAGTAATAGTGGTCAGAACTCAATCTAAAATGCCCTTTTCGACCATGTCAAATAGGTCTTCATCCAATTTTGCCATTGTACTACTAAGAGTCTCGAAGCGTTATGAATGAAAGAAATGACGCAACACAAGAGATACCACGATTTTTACCTGCGCAATCTGGTCCTTAGGTCCATCGCTCTCATTCCAGCGGCCCAAACGCTCTTCTTCATCCAGCGCTAGCATTAGGAGTTCCAGTAAAGGGGCAGGGGTGCTCAGACGCATGACGTTGAAATGTGCAAAGCGTCGAAGACCTTGCTGATAGACCAGCTCCTTACTGCCAAATTTCAATAAGAATTATTGAAGAGCTTATCACGAGCAACATGGACTCAACAGCTGCAGAGGTTCTTGCAGTTGATACGCCTTGCTACAGGAACCGAGAATTAACAATCATATAATTCTTGACTTTGCAGTGTATGCATCACATAGACAATGAATAATCTGCTGTGTATTCATGACGAGCCCACGTATACTGGCTGAGTATAACAAAGAGAGTAATATTCTATACACAACTCTCGGCACACTTGCGCATACTTAGGCAAGGTCATAAGTGTCCATGTCGAACTTCCCCAACTCCAAG
The DNA here is from genome assembly GCA_951799445.1 of Pseudisothecium myosuroides. NCBI lineage: Eukaryota > Viridiplantae > Streptophyta > Bryopsida > Hypnales > Lembophyllaceae > Pseudisothecium > Pseudisothecium myosuroides. The sequence goes on along the minus strand of OX637290.1, from coordinate 25,265,019 downwards.
CCTGCTATACTACAGCAAATTGCAGAGACAAATCTGAAAGCCAATGCTGCATTCCTCCTTACAAAACAGTTTCTCACCTGAGATTGACAACATTCAACACATACAATCGGGTCTTGCACTGAGCCAAAGCTAACACATCATCAGCCATGCCTACATAAGTACACTGCTTGATGATCTCTGTCAATCCTGCAGAAAGCAATAAACCGAAGAAATGGTTAATGTCCGTATCTTTGAGGTCAAGCCAACATGCGAGTTGCATGACAACTAATTCTAAGATGATAAATCACGCACCTGAATGAGTCTGACGATCAACCGCGGCAAGCAGCTCCTGAACACTGGTGAGATCTGCACTTTCTTTGGGATTCCGGCGCTGCCTGACTGTCCGCCTGCAAGCATAAGCCAGTTTCAAGGTTTAGGATTGGCTAACACAGCCAATACTCGCCAGAGGACATCTACAGTTCAATTTAACAAAAGTCACTAACAAATATGCTGATGACCCATGACAATTTTCCGTAATTTTACAGAACCTGATTCTTGCCAGGTCATTTTCGGTCTGCGAGGGTTCATCAGCCGTACTCCTTTTCTTGTGCAAGAACGCGTGAAGTCGGCCTACTGGGTTCATGGAGTCTACTCGCACCAGCTTGTTCTGAGAGACAACCACTGCACAAGACACAGAACTCAACCGTCAAATTATGGTGTCATATAGATCTTGCGCAAAAACTCTCTCAAAATAAATTTCAACCAATATGGACGGAGATAGACTGATAAAAACAGGTTCTCAATTTGTGGCATGTTCATTATGTTCGATTTAGTAGCAGCTGCACAACCTCCGAGTGAAGCTCCGAATCATCACCTGGTGGTGATGGAGAAGGGCTGCCTTCTTGCCTTGGAGTCCCCACTATCGAAGCTCCTGGGAGCAACGTCTGAGCTCACCATGTGCCACATAACAGGTCAGGTTCTCTCCAACTATTCTGAAGAATTAACTTCAAGTGGTCATACCAGCTCAATAGCAAGTCAGCATGCCACGAATTCCAAATATTATGGTTGAGGTATTCACAAAAGACAACAACGAGCACATAGATACTCCGACTTTGAGAACAGTCGACTCCGAAGCGATGGAATAGTTCTTGGAAATATATTGGTACGGTGCTCAAAAGACCTTGTACACTTGCCATCTCGAAGTAGAAGGTGTCTGAGTGGTGTGTGGGTGATGTGTGGACGGGTAGGACTGAAATACCTGTGTAGAAAACGTTCGAGTATTGTTGGATTCCAGCAATTTGGTCTCCACTGCTTGTTGTATAGTGTCAACTAAACTTTCTTGGTTCAAAAAGCTCACCTACCAAGTTCTCCATGCAAATATAATACCCATTAAAAACCCCGATGCATGGAAAGATAATCCTACAGAAAGTATGAAACAAGTTGCTCCATTTAATTCCATGATAGATAACTTCATCCAGCCCCTAGATATTGAATCAGCTAACCCATGAAGACTAAAATGCTGCTATCCTATGAAGACTACAATGCACTGTCACGATTTTAATGCAAGACGGTTTGAATTCGGACACAAATCCATTACAAACAAATGTGAGAGAAACAATGCAATTACCTCGCGCTTGGTTGGATGGACATTCACATCAACATGTTCAGGAGGTAAATGTATAGACATGTAGATGAAGGGCTTCGAGGCCTTTGGTAGAATTGTTGCATACACCAACTCGATGGCTTTCCTCAGTGCGCCACAGTCCACCAGTCGATCTGCAGATCAGAATCATAAGAATCGGGACTTCCAGTACATGCTCACTCGAGAACTAGATCAGCCTTTGCTATAAAGTAGATGGCAGACAAAATACGTGATTACATCATATATAAGAAATGTGTAAGCAATTTATTGCGTATCGAAAAGAGTCTCGAAGAAGGGATCAAACTATACCCTATACAGAACAAGGTAGAGAGTTTTAAGTCTGGGTTTTTATTGCTCCACAAAACTAGTACCAACATAATCTTTTTAAATTGCACATACCGTTGATGAACAAAACCATGATTGACCGCTTCGAGCTATAATTAGCACTAGAAATCAGACCATCCATCTTGAAAGTAGAGCCTGCTCGATTGTCGTCTGATGCTGAGATTGCAATCATCTCACGTGCCACTCCAGGCCCATACACAGCCCTAATGGTATCTGTTTGCGAAGATGAACCAACTGTATGCACGTCCGCTCGACTGTCACCATGCTAAAGATAACACTCAGATTCAGAGCGCGATACAATAAAGAGTTATCTACTGTAGAAAGCTACAAAATTGTACAGGCACTCATGGATGGCGGTCAAGAGCTTGTACCTTTTTACACGAGAAGCTAACACCAACTTTGTGGATCGCATAACGGCTCACCACATCCAGGATGCGACCATATTCTTCACTGAGGTTCTTGAAAGCCTTTCTCCGTGCAGTCACGTTGTAGAATAGATTCTCTACCTGAAGAGATTTTCAAAGTCAACCAATTGGCAAACCATATTCCCCCCGACGACTAAAACCAACCATCAGATAGTGGACAATTACTCTGCAATCGAGACTACTTGAGGATGTGTAGAAGCCTGACCGTGATTTGTGTTCCTTTGACGGCTGCACAAGGACGAGCTTCTCCCTCCATCTGCCCATCCTTATATGATGCCCTGCCAGGAACCAGGTTTTGAAGCCAGAGCATCCGCCACCAGTCAGTATCGAATGCTTAAGAAACTCGGATACCATAAAAAGAGAACTGAATGGTCAGCTTACTTCAGCAGGTCCCTTGCAATCAACAGCTAACTATCCCAAGACAGCTAATTAAGATAGAGGATACTAGAACCATTAGAGACGTAGTTCCGTCTCCTATACCAACCCCTGTTACCAGCTGTTCATACACTTTAAGCAATTTAAGCAATTTGTTGGGGTGTGACTAGCAAGTTCTGTAATATTGACTTGGTTAAATGTCTATGGCCACTGATCTTTGAATGGACATGGGGTTGTTTACTGTCACCCGTCGTGGTCTACAACCTCTCACTTCAAATTCCATAAGAAATTCATAGATAGTGATAAAATTTGATATCAACGGATTCAGTTGTTGTACCCAAAGTGATTCCTCCAAAGCTCTATAGTGATCTCTCAAAAATCACACTCCAAGAAATTGGTAAAAATGCTTAAAGTGAGGCAAATAGTATCCTCTACCTTAGGTCAGGAATCATACTTACTTGTATCCGTGTGGTTGACCTGCTGTCATGGTGGTGACACTGAGATGGGCCACAAATGTTATACTGGCCAGTGCTTCACCCCTAAAGCCCAGAGTACTAATGGTCTCCAAGTCCTCGTACTCCCTCAACTTCGATGTTGTGTGCCGTTCACAGAGGAGTGGCAGATCTTCATACTGAAAGACGATGAACACTTTATAATACACATAAATTCTTTGACTACCTATTAAGGTCGTACAATGTGAACTAAAACGGTTGAAAATACTTCTACTAAAGACTGTGAACTCAAACAAACACCCACTGCAAGTTAGTTTGTAGACACAGGATCCCTCAAAATTGACTTAACAAATGTAGAACAATCCCTATCACAACCGGTTTGAGAGCCTACTATTCAAACAGGAGAAAACGGTGCAAATCTTCATTTAAATGTAAACCCTGCACCTTAAACCCTGCACTTTATATAAATTAGCCATCAGTTTCTTGGAATCAACTAATCTTCTTGAGAAACCTTTGAAAGTCTTGAAATCTTCAATTTCTAGAGGTCTAAAAACATCTCTGCTGAGCAACCTTAGGGTTCAATTTGTGACCAGATACCTGCTCTCAGTAAATTAATATTGAACTAATTATTGTCGAAGTCCACTGTTAACTCAATCTCGTGGCGAGCTTGCTTCATCTCTCACTCTTAGCTAAAAATTAGAGCCTCCTAAAATTGCATTAACCCCTCTCCTAATCGTATGCGAAACAAAACGTCTCGATTTCAAATTCCGTGACATACCCGAATGCCGTGTCCATTATCAACGATTTGTATGAGCTTCACACCGCCATCCTTGACAGTAATGCCAATGCTCGTGGCCCCGGCGTCCAAGCTATTCTCGAGAAGCTCCTTCAACGCGGACGCGGGTCTCTGAATGACCTCCCCGGCAGCAATTCGATTCACCACCGCTTCTTCGAGACGCCTGATCGGGGGAGGAGTGGCCATGGCTGCCACATCCGTCGTGTCGCCCATAGCGAACGCCGACCCTATTCCTTCAATTCACTCCGCTCGGCTGAATTGAAGCTCCAGAACAACAGAAATCGACCGCCAGCGTGCCCTAACTTGCCCCATTCCAAGCAGAAATCGCAGGACGGGACTCAGGTGCTTTCACATGATTCGACGCTGCGATTTCCAACACGAAAATCGAAATTCAAGATGAGAAAACTCATGCGCGAGCGTTGATTCACGAAATCCGCAGCCAGAGTGTGGTTCCGCGGTAGGGAGGCAGGGACAGACGACAGCTTCTCTATTATCACATCCTCTGTTCTGTCACCAACCCCTAGAGTTTTGATTCATCATGCTCAAATACAACACCCCGCAAGGCAGGGCTTTTTTTTTTTCATTTTGTATGAAGTGCCAAAGTGGCGATATAAAATGTTATAGTGGTGCTCTAAATTTCAACATTCATCCACATATTGGATAGAAAATATCACATTAGCACAAATCACATATTTATAATTCTATTTTCATCCACAATCTAACGATTTCATCAAAGAATTTTTTTTAATTTGAAGTTTCCTGGCGAAAAAACTTCACGGTTTATCATCATTTTTAAGCCAAATTATTTTTTTCAGGTGCAATCTGGCACCAAAAAGTAAAAACAAAAAGGGAAGTGCACACAAGTAGAATTGTCCATTACAAAAAATCTGGACCCTATAAAAGGTCATTTGACTTTTGGTCGTGGTGCAATTACAAGGAAAATAAATTTGCTAAATTTTTTAATATTTTTTAATTTAAAATAAATATTTTATTAAAAAATTTAAAATACATATAAGATATTAAAATATTAAATTGCTAGTCTAACGTTGCATTATTGGTGATCACATGAGCTCAATTTTTATTTTTATTTTACTCCATCCCAAAATGATCTTCCTGTTGGCCTTAATTTTTTGTCCCAAAATGAGTCTTCCTATTGCACTTTGTAACATTGTGAATTGATCACATTTGGCCAACAAATCTTTGCTTTTGATTGCTATTTGGAACCAACAAAACAATTCCAAGTAGTAGATCCCCCTCCATCCATGCAATCATCAATCAAAAGACAAATGAAATGATTAATGAGGTCAATCAAGTAGAATATGGTGTATACCTAGCATTCTACAAAAAATCTTATTGAAGTCTTTAGTATTGGATTTCCAAATTGTATTATAACCTCAAGTATTTTTAGAATGTCCCCTTCATATGCAATACTACATTGTTAAAATCTTATAGGACTTATAATCTTGTGAACTGTAGAAACTTAAATTCTTGCAATAAAATAGATTCTTGAATTAATGCACTAAATAGTAAATTACATAATAGGTTTCACGTAGATACAAAGGTTTTTCTTTGTAAATTCCAAAAGTTCAAAACATACAACAATTGCTTGCAAAAAAATTCAAGCAATGGTAGAAAATTAGATTATCATTTGATTATTCATATTTTGATCAATAGAACTATTTTATATTTATTTCACGTAGACTTTGAAGTTAGGTTTATCTTCTAAAGATCACTTGCAAAATTGTTAGTCAATTAGAAGATATAACCTTCGAAATTACCAAATTTATATTTTGAAGTATTGGATTTAAGAAGTCCTTGACTTTTCTAGTAAACAAGACATATAATTAATGCTTGTATTCCTTTTCTATCAAATATAATGAAAATTTTGGATCAAACCAATATGTATTTCAACTCTTATATTGTATATATTTTTTTAATTTTGGAAAATACTCATAAAGTTTCATATAGAATCTTTAGAAATCCAATCAACTAATTTTAGTTTTGCCTCATCTTAACTCAAGTTTTTCTTATAGAATTAACCCTTAAATCACTCTTTAATTGATCACTCTTTAATGGATTGATGGTTCTTAAAACTTTTATTATTTGTAGTAGTCAATTTTAAAAAATCAAATTTAAATGATCTAGTCAGCAAAATCATTTTATTAAGCAACAATTAAATTTAACTTTTTTTAATTTCACTTTAATTAGGAGAATTATGAAATTAAAAAAAATGATTCAACTTCTAGTTCAAAAGTGGCTTTGAAAAAACAAGTTCATAAATTTAAGCAACATTGCAATTAAAAAAAATTTGTTTGAATTTCAAATCAATTTAACAACTTTAGTAAAATTTATTGATATTGCATTTAAATGACTTTAATAGGAAATTTGAAATTTGAAATTTATATTCTTGATTAAAATATTCAAATGTTTCAATGATAAATATAATCATATTTATAGAATCTAAAAATTGAAATTTTAAAAATTATATGAATTCATCAAACCTCAAGAATATCAAAGCTTGGACATCGCCATCCATTGTCACCAATAAAGAAGTAGCGATGTCCATAACTTGCAAAACCCTCTACAAATCCTAACAAAACTATGACAATTGAAAGATCAAGATGGTGATATGGTATAATAAGCAGTTTTAAATTGATATGCTCACTTAAGGATTTTCATAAACGTTTTCAAAGTTTACATGAAATTTACACATATTTGAAGTTTTTCAATAGGGTTCACAATTGAGAATCATCTCCCGTGTTCCAACGATAACAATTCTTTAAAATCATTAATAGTTTCAAAAATAATGCAAAGTCTACTTTCAGTACATCTCTTCGCAGCAAAGCAATCATTGAACGGAGAATAGCACAGTGGGCGGTGAAAATGCAAGGTGACCTTACTTCTCTCTCTTCAACAGACATGATAAGAAGTTAGGCAGGATTGAGATTCAAGTATTTATTTAGGCATTTCAAGTCTCTCCTCTGCTAAAGTCAGATAGCTTCCATGGCAAATTCTCTACACATTTTTTCACTTCAAATTGCGCTATGTCTTTACCAGGAAATGAATTTAAAAAACACTCATACCTCAAAAATGGTTCCAAGGTATCAATCTAAACATTCCCTCTCTAAACCTAAAGCTCCCGAGGTAGTCTTTATGAAGCAATAATTGCATGAAATTAGAGATTAAACAATTTACAGGTATCGGGAGCACAGTATCATTACCTGTGCCTCCGATCCAACAATTAGATTTGTAGAAGATCATTAAGTGTGCAATGAGGGACCAAGAGCCAAAGTTTAAGTGGGCCGCCTTCAACCGGTCTATCGTCATTCTTGGTGGTGGCTCAACCATGAACCATCGCGTGACCAAGAAGATGGTGCTACTTGGAGAAGTTTATCCACTTCATCGCAGAAACAAAAGCAGCTCCGCTTTTCTCTCTGGCACCATACATTGAGACCATCGGACCCTGCACCCAGTTAGATTATGGCCAAAACATGGAGAACTAGACTGGAAATTGGAAACTGGAATTCACACATAGTCCTATTCGTCATTCTACCAGCACTGCAACTGCGGAACTGAGAGTTATTAAGCCCCTGCATAGTTCGACCAGACCTCACTCGCCGAGGACGGAGGATGGCCCACTCCATGTAGGATGCAAAAACGAAGATGCTTCGCAAAAATTAAAGCTGGAACCCCCACCCTCTCTCCAAAATATACTTTGTACCGAAGACTGAGCGACGGATTTTCACTAAATCAGCACCTGCAGATGACTAACTCCAAAATGGAATTACTTAGTAGCTAAGATTACTGTCATCAGCACTGAAGAAAAATAGAGGAATTATGCTCTACCAAATAGGAGATACTCGAAAATCCACAATCTACTCAAAAGTCCATAATCCTCAGGACTCTACTTCTCAATGTCACTCTCTAGTCAGCCATTTGGATCTCCTGTTCCTGATAATGCTTGGACTAGAAACTTCAAGCAAATCTATTCTAGCCATAGGAAACGTCGATGATGAGATTCAAGAGCTTCGATTGGCAAGTCCCTTGCTTCCATCGTTTTCAGATATGTAAGCATTAAAACCCCTGGGCACATTAACAAAAACTGCAGCAATCTCTCCGCTACCCAACTTTGGTACAGAACCATCCGTATCCCATTTAATATTGTTTTTTAATAATAAACAAAGTATCCATATTGAACAAGTGGATGTTATCTTCCAGTGACTCAAAAGTGCAAAACCTCTCTTAAAACTTACAAGTACAGTGACACAACTCTCGTTGCTAATTGAAATTTATTTGACAGCATTGCGTCCATGGCTACCCTTCTTAGAAGGACATACCATGAAGCCAGACTCGTCTTAGTCCCAAGGTAGTTCATGCTGTTGCAATTCCGGGACGTAATGAGAAAGAATGGCACATCACTTCCATCAAAAAATCCTACTCCTGCTGCTCTCCGGAAACTTCAACTCCCGGGTGGGAAAGATGGGGATAATGCAGAGCGTACCTAGTATGGGGAATCCCGTTTTCCTGAATCATTGCATCTGCAATTGGTCTCTTGCTCGAAAGCCATACTCCCCAAATTTGAGCAAAGGATGGTCGTCATTAAGCCCAGAAGTGCCGATGAACTGGCTCCTAGTAAAGGGCATAGTCACCCGAACATATTGGAGGGCCAACTCCGAAACCCTAATTGTGGTACAATACTTGGAAGTAAATCATCACGATTGCCGGAATGTCCAGTCCTCAGGAGCGGGAAGGAAGGGAAACGGTGCAGCAGAAAGAGATGCGATGGGAGGCAAAACCGACCATGGTCGTTTCATGTCCGTCTGAATACCTTTCAAATCCGAATACACAAGGTCTTCCGCGGACCCTTCATTCTCGGCATCTTCAGGGTGATGCCTTCTTAAATTAGGGTTAGGAATGCGCTGATAGATCATGGCAGCCATGACCATAGGCAAGTACAGAAGACTCACACGAAACATTTTGCGAGCAGTGACCGAGGTGGGAGACAAATAAAACGACGTTGCAGACGCTCCAAAGCCGGCGCTCAGAACCAACATCTGCGTCCCAAGGTGAACAGAAACGACATTGTAGTCTTGTGCGAGGAACCCCGGTATATACAGTTGCGTAAAGCCGCGAGCGCCACTTGACGTCCAGACAAGTCTCCTAGAGAGAGCATTTTGTACCGACCAGCAGCATAATCCTGGCGACACAGAAACGCCAGCGCCATAAAGTGAGGAATTTGCCAGAAATACAACAGAGCGCCCATAATCCAACCGCCAGCATCAATTTGCCCAGCCGCTGCTGCCCAGCCCATGAGAGGAGGAATGGCGCCCACGACTGCCCCTACCCACGTATTGATCCAATGCACTTGCTTCAACGGTGTGTAAACCAACGTGTACAACAAAAGATTCGCAGCTCCAAGCTCAGCTGTCAAGGCATTCATCTGGTAGTACAACGCTGCAAGCCCACCAACGCCCATACTAACCGCAAACGCCACCGCGTGCGGCAAGCCAATCCGCCCGGACGGCAGTGGCCGTCGCATCGTCCGCTTCATGCGCGCGTCGCTTGCAATTTCCATAATTTGGTTGAATGCATTCGCTGAGCACGCAGCCATCATAGTGCCCGCCGACGTCCACGCCAACCCCGCCCAATCCACCACCTCTCCACTCCCCATCACAAACCCTAACCAACATACTCAACCGCGCCTTGGAAAGCTCCCAGTAATACCGCAACGCCCACACCACCATCGAGGCGGGAACCCTAATTTTCCTTTGCAACGCACCTGCCCCAAGAGCTCCCTTCCCGGCACACGCAAGGGAAGCACTGGCAGTACCGCGGGAAAGAAGAGTTTTCTCCAAAGCGAAGCTCCGTTGAATCCTTCCCTGGAGGGCGCCAGCAGGGGCGCCATAGCCACGAATCAACACCGACTGCTCGGACACAACACTAGCGGCGGTACGACTGAATGCGAATGCCAATGAAGGCAACGCAGGGGGGGAAGAGAGGAGGGGCCGAGAGGCAGACCGCAAGAAGAGTACTATAGATGCCATAGAAGGTCACCATAGCCAACTGCTATAGAGCTGCAACAACAACACAGGAGCGTCACAATCGTCAGTTCCTTAAAATGCAGGCACGGTTTGTCGGAGGAGGAAGACGATGTGAGTTAGCAGGGGTTTGAGTAATGAGTCAGATTTTTTACTGCCAATACGGTAGTGACTACCAACACCCCGCAAAGTTGGTCACATGTATTTGTAATTACTCCAATTTTTGTTTGTACATTTTTTTTTTTAAATTGTAATTTTGTTTGTTAATTTTTTGTTTGTGTATGAAAATGAGTCATTTCTAATTACCTACCCTCTCTAAAATTTTCATATTATTTTCAGTGGAGCAAGCTGCAGTAAGTGAAGATACTAGGGTGTGTGGAGAAGCTCGAGATACAAGCATTCTAGTGTTAGGAAAAATTTAGGGGAATGAATAAGTGAGTAATAGAGATTTGCAAACATGTAACAGCTTGCAGGTCTTCTCTACATCAACCTTCCAGAAAACGAAACCCTCTCCTAGAGTTTCGCAAAATTCAATCCAAAAAGCGACATTCAATCGACGGATCTCCGATAACAAGTCGTGAAGAAAATCCCGATTTGAGAATTCTGTATTCTACAGTTTTTTAGGGGAGAAAAATCGGTGAGTAAAGAGATGCGCAAAATCTAACAGCGTCCAGATCATCGCCAGATCCACTTTGGAGAAAACAAAACCCTCTCTGTCTAGGGTTTCGCACGATTTCACCGAGAAACGCAACATTTAATCTACGAGAGCAACGATTAGATGTAGAAAAGACGATCTCCCGTGCTGAAAGTTTTCCCGAACCAAATTCAAAGAAACCATACCCAACATCAAATCCCCAAAACAACGCTTCGCGACGAAGAACATTGCATCTCCGACCTACACAAACATCTGCTAAAAGCAACGACCGCGAAACGTTCCAAAATATTGATACGCACTCACACAGAAATCCTGTTCCCAAATTTTGAAACTCGATTCATTTCCAAATCCGCATACCTTCAAATAACTCCACTACCGCCAGCGCGACTGCAAAACCAAATCTCTCGCCTGGCTCACGAGCTTCCCACCCGTCACCAAATGCACCCTCTCCAAACCTCCAAAATTCTCCTTTCCTCCGAAACCCCACAACCTAAACTCAGATTCTTGCGATTGCAGCAATAAGCAAAGAATCATCACAAGTCGGGTGAGCTCAACAACCAAACCCCGTGAGTACCTGATAACACGCTCTGTTCAAGAGCAGCCGTCGCGAAGAAGGTTCGTGCCGCCCATAGCGAACGCCGACTGCTCGCACCCTATTCCTTCACTCCGCTCGGCTGATTTGAAGCTCCAGAACAACAGAAATCGACCGCCAGCGTGCACTAACTTGCCCCATTTCAAGCAGAAATCGCAGGATGGGACTCAGGTGCATTCACATGACTCGATGCTGCGATTTTCAATACGAAAAATCGAAATTCAAGATGAGGAAACTCATGCGCGAGTGTTGATTCACGAAATCCCCAGCCAGTGTCGTTGCGCGGCAGGGAGGACGGACGCCAGCTTCTCTATTATCACATGCTCTGTTCTGTCACCAACCCCTCAGCTTCTCTATTATCACATCCTCTGTTCTGTCACCAACTTCTCAGCTTCTCTATTATCACATCCTCTGTTCTGTCACCAACCCCTAGAGTTGTGCTTGAATATAACACCATACAAGTAGAATTGAAATTTGTGATCATTTTGAAGCTTCTTGTACATGTGGGAGGTGAACTAATAATCGAAATTGGGAGTGCCATGTGTCTTTGAATCTAGCTCAACATGAATACAAACTTTTGTTATTTATGTACGTATATCTCAATTCATGAACATTCTATAGTCTAAAGGGCAAACCTATGACCACAGAGAAGAGCTATTATATCCTTCAGCACTATATGTTTCTATTTTATAATCTGAATATATTTTGTATTTGATATGAATTTTCTCTATCTTCACAACGATTCAAATTTTCACATTAAACTTTGAAATTTTTATGACTTGTAGAAGTTGTGTAATTTCATCTCTAAAAAATTGAAATAAAAAAGATTTCAATCATAAATAGTCATAACTGATCCATCAATGCTGATCACGTTGTTTATTGTAGTAAACATATTAATTGAATAAAAATCTCTTCCAAAGACTGTTGAAACCGTTGTAATTAGCCAAGTCTTGCTCCACTATCATATGGACAAGTTCATTGTGGATTTCTAGAGGTATTAGATACTTGCTCACCTTCTAGAGTTTTGGTCTTAACCCCTAAATGCCCAAGGCACCCAATTTGGATGTCGACAATAATTTGAAGTTGAATAAAACCTAACCAATTTGCTATTTTTAGAAGTTTATATTTTTGAAAAATTCTTTATGAAGTCTAGTTTTAGCATCAAAAATCCGATTATGAAAATGACCAATTATGATTTTTCTATTCAAGATTTTGTGTAGGGGTACCCATTGCAATCTTGACTTTCTGTAGTGTTGAGGACTCTTGGAAACGAGCCTCAAAGACACTAGATCTTGGAGGAAAAATCACATTAGAAATTCATTTAAAAAAATTGTAGAGTAGATTTTGAGATTCCATAAATTGATTGGAGTTATGCATGTTAGGCCCTTTAACCTCATATTTTTTTGGTGACCAACTTTTTAGATTTGACATGTGAAAAAAGGTTTGAAAGAAATTATTAGTTTTAACACCCTCATGATCAAACATTATAATCTTTCAATCCATAAGTGATATTCTTGTGTTTTCTTTTCCTATGTGATCTCTAACATGTCTACTTGTTTGAATTTGTACGGTTACAATATAAAAAAAACTGATACAACTTATCAAAATGTTGACTTTTTGTTCAATTTAGAGCAAATTTCAGGAAGCTCAAAACAAGCCTTGGGCATTTAGGGGTTAAATGCACTGAACTTTTATCTCTTCCCTTTGAAATAATGTTGTAACCTATTCTAATTCCTTGAGGCTTTTTTGATTGATCCTTAAGGTATTTTTATAATGGAATTATGTGTTTGCAAGCAGTGACAGGTTGGTGGACTCATTCCATTTGAAGGAGGTCTAGAGTTTCAATGACGGCTTTCAAGGAACTCTCTCTCTCTATTTATGCATCAGTGCCACTGATTATAATTGCTTCTTAGGAATGTTGAAAGGCCTACTTTGTTTCTAGAAGCATCATGACTTGTATCATGCTCAATGATAGGGTACATTCTCACTTGGCTCTATGTACAAACGGTTCTAAAATTTAACAATTATGCCTGTAGCTGTGAGAAGATTTGTTTTACGGGAATGTAGGGCCCGTAATTTACGGAAAGTTTGTAATACCGTGCTGTTCACATATGTGGCTTAACTTAAATTTCCAGTTTTTAGAAAAAGGTGCCAGTTAGGCAAATAACGTGATGGAATTCATTTCCTCTCGATCAGGTCGTCCTCTGCCAAGGTTTCTCAGTCTTGTTGCTCAGAGTTCTTCTACAATTTGTCGTTTCCCCGGGCGATTTTTTCAATTGGCAGGAGTTGTGGTTCACTTTACTTGCTTTGCGAATTCCAGCTTGAACAATTCAATTAGGAACGGAAGGCATCAACACGAAGAGAACGAGTATTCATTCAGTACGTCACTGGCGCTTCCCTTCAAATTGAAGTACTTAAATCACATTCAAAGCATCAGCTACACAGATTGGTGCATCAAAGCCGGCACTAAGGTACGATTTCTGTTCCTTGAGATCTATGGGTGCTGAAATTTGTGGTTTCACGACTTGTTTTCATCTGCACAACTTCGAAATTGGTAATTAATGTTGACATGCAATTGACTTGTCATATGCATATCATGGTTATTGCTCGATTTTCTCCACACACTTTCAATATTGAATGTTGCTTTCAGCTGAAAGATAGTGCGTCGGCTTTGTGCGCTTCAAAATCAAACCGAAACAGGATATAATATTTGTGAAAACCATGAACACAAACTAGTCTTTGGACATGCACTGAATTCAATCAAGGGCCGTGAAAGACAATATAGCTTTCACATATAGCATGGACATGTATGCAGTATATAATGCTGAAAACTTAAATGCAAATTTCGACAATACAGGGGAATTCAGACGGAGATTTACAAATCTGCCAATGCACGACCTGAATGCTACAATGCATTTGCAAGCAGTCGAATTCAGTACTAGAAGTCCAAGCGTGAAACTACATGTAGTTGCAGGAAGTCGAAGCAGTAGACGGAAGTCCAAGACGTGAAAATGAAGGCGACTGAATTCCACTTCGATGCTCGTTTCGGACTCAGTGACACTGTGGAGTGCACGGTGCAAAAAGAGTGAACGTCGACATCGGAATTCACAGCGACGGATATGCTTGAACGTCTGCCGAGGGTGCCAATTTGCAGTTGATCAGGATGCAGACGCTGAGAGGTCCATTTACTCACTGGCCTCCTTCTCCACGTCCTGGGAGTTGTTGTTCTTTGGAGATAGCCAAATCGACAGCTTCGTCAATAGTTGTCAAACCGTTGTTTTGTAATCCAGCTTCGCAACCGGTATTAGAAAACACCGCAGCTAACACTCCCGAGATTTTCTCAAATCTTCATTTCGCTAAGAAGGAGGTGCTACGAAAAAATTGTTCTTGACGCCTAACTTTTCTCCTGAAGCTCCGCAACTTTCCACCCAAAACCGCACTTACGACTTTGGCAACAAGGACTCCACGTAGGTTCGGGAGATAAAAATGATGGCTAGTGTGAACACCCACGGTTGTACACAGTACAAACACCGCTCTTTCTAAATGCGTAAGGCCAAGTGAGAACTGGCCTTTAGTTGGTCACATAGTTACCTTGTGATATTAAAATGAGGTCTAATAAAAGTGTTTAGAGGTGATTGCAAGAAACACTTGTACTATTTGTTGCGTTTTTTATTTTTGGCCTTCCAGTACTTTTAGTACTACGAGTCACCTTCAGTACTATTGGGGACATGGAATATAAAATTTGAATAATCAATTGGATTTCAAATTTACTATTGACAACATGTAATGTTCATCATTGGATGACAAAAATGGATGGAAATATTTAATTTGCTTTAAAAAACACAATTTACATCAATAGATTGGAGATACTACAAGCCCTCACTAGTATTATTGAGTCTTTTTTAGTACCCTAAAGTACTATTTTGAACTATAGGCTACAATTTATCCTAGAAAATGAGACTTCCCCGTTTATATTTTTAAAAATTAGAAAATGAATTTGAAAAACCTATTTTAAAAGTGGCCATTGTTGTCAACTAAGAGCAAAGTAGGAAGATCAAAGCTGAAAGTAAAAAATCATTTTTAGTTCAATATAAATTCAACCTAAATATAGCATATTTTAGGCCAATGTAAAACACACTTCATGGTTTTAGAAATCCCTCTTCTAGAAAGGTGTATTTCTATTAGGAGAGCTAGCCTACCAAATTTGTCCACGTAACTCTTCAAAAAAGGTACTCGATAGTACTAAAAACCATCACATTAGAGGAGATTCGGGCCTCTAAGAGACTGCGAGTTTCCAGATTGTGGGAACTTTGCAGAAATGCTAGGATGTTGCCAAATCATCAGTCGACGTGGCCAAGCGACTGCCACGTCAAATTTTATTTTTTTTGAATTTTTTGAATTTTTTTTAGTATTCTTTTAACATTTAAACAATTTTTTTAAATTTTTAGATATTTTTTTTTTCTGACAACAGTGCGTTGTTCCCAACATCGGGAACAACCCTGAAACGGTCTTCCGGAGGCTCGAATCTCCTCTAATGAAACCGCATGTGTGACGTATAATCAGAATTTAATTTCACCTATTCAATTAATTTTGAAAAAATTGAAATAATTCAAGTGCATTTTCTATCGATATAGAAAGCTTATTTTTAAAATTTCATGTTCATTCAGTCATTTTTGCAATACTTATGGAACAAAACAACTTCTACATTGAACGTGTGACGAAAAATAATACAGGTGTTTCTTGCAATCACCCTTAGGATAAAACTTCATTGGACTTAAATGAATTGGATTGTACAATTATTGGCACTTGACCTTGATGGTTTCTATGTATTCTTCTTAGTGCATAGTTATTCAAATGAATTGTTGTGTCAATACATGTTTCTATTGCGGAACATTTTTTGTGTCTTGTTATCATTTATCGCAAGTTGAAATTCTTGTAAAGAAATCAATTTGCTATTGTTATACTTCCCATTTTGAACTAGGAGAAATAGAATCTGACAAATGTGAAATGTACTAACCTCGAAAGGAAAGAAAATTGATACAATTTTGTCAAATTTGATGGTTAATTGACAAATTTCTATCAACTACAGTAGTCATTTGATTCAACCTCTTCAAAATTTGTAACAAAATATCTAATTTTCAAAATTTTCAAATTTTCAAAATGGAATAGAAATTGCACCACCTTGACTAAAGTGACTTCATTTTATCAAATTGGCTCAAATTATTTAGAAAAAAACTATTATGGCTCAAATCAACATTAAAAACAAAATATTGAAGTTGTCAAAATTCAACTAATACAAGGTGGTCCATATTTTAGAATTTTGAACTCTCATCTACACCTAATCACCTCCACAACCTACATCTTGACCATTGTGTATTTAAATAAATACTTCAATAGTTCAAAATACATCTATAAAAAGAGCATGGTTTGATAGAATTAATTTTTTGAGCCATTGAAAGGGATAGTCCATCTACTCTTGATTTTTAATCTCCTCCAAAGAATTCTAAAGAATGGCCACCAATTTTCTCATTTTGATTGTTGATTGACCCTTAAAGGTTATTCATATCTTGATTTTGTCTTAAACTTCCAATTTAATAAATTTTTGATTTATTTGCATTATTGCTATATAAATTATGACAATGATAACTAAGGTAGGCACACCCATTCCCGTCCCTTTAAGAATTTCTGCCTCATGTACTAGTGGTGCACATTTTCTTTCTAGAATGAACACCATTGGTACATGAGGATGGAATTGGGCGATGGGTGGGAATGGGTGTGCCTACCTTAGTAGAGATTTTTTCACATTCTTAGACAATGCATAGTTTCATATATTAAAATCATAAAATTGAAACTTAAATATAATTTGAAAGGCTAAATTGAAATTAGAAACGCTATTTGACCACATGGCAATGGAATCAATCTTCTTTATTGTACACGTACAATGTCAAATCGCACCATTTCAAAATAAACCTTTTAAAAGCAGTATTTTTTATTGCCAAAATCTTTTTATTTTTTATTAAAATGAAGATAAACTAGCCACCCTACCATCAATGAATATATCCACATGCATATATATTTACCTCCATTATCAATCTTCAAATTCTTTGCAAATTTTGAGATTAATTATTAATGTATAAGGTGCAAGTAGGCATAAATCTATTAGATATATATAAGCTTGCCGTAAATTCAAAGGTTTAAATTTGCCACCCTAGAGCCTAAAGACTAAACCCTCACCTTAAAACAAACTCTAAACCAACATATCCAAAACTGAGTCCGAAATTCCAAAGAATAAACCCTCATTCCATGCACTTAAAATTTCTACAAATCCCTACAAAATGAATCCCTCGCCACATACCTCACATATTACAGTAAATTGCGAACTCTAGGTATAAGACACTAACTATAAACAACAACAATAAATCCTAAACTGGAACATGTGAAATCAACAAGAGAAATTTTAAGCAAAATTTTACTTTAAACTTTTAAAGTAACAACATGCATAGACACCACATTTTAGACCATTCTTTGAAAGCAAAAAGTAAAGCCAATACCAGAGCGGGATTCAACAAATTTCAAAGCATAAAGGTGAAGCACTTAAAATGAAGTAGGAAACAAGTTGTGAAGCATCCAAAGTGAAGCATCCCATACATTTGCAATGGTGCACATTCTCAATTTGAGGAGTGGACCAAATTGTAGAGCCATGCAAGGACAAAAAATATATATTTCATCGAACTAGTATACAATTTTTCATCCAAATGAACCAAGCAAGTCAACAATCCTACAAATTGATCCTATCCACAATAAATTCCTACAATCCATATCCTTGGAAGTTGGAAATATCTTAGGAAAAAAAATTACAAATACAAGGTATAATTTATATATGTATCTTACTTATAATTGAGTGTACATTAATTTATATTTTATATGTTATAGACTCAAAGTAATTTCTAATTATTTAACACCAAAGATTAATATCTTTCTATATTATACCACATGTTGTTTGCTAAAAAATCTAAGTGACCACCCCGGGTATCAAATTATTCTTGTGTTGCTCTCCCTTTAATTTGAGTTCAAACCGTGAAGTAAAAAAGAATTCCAACCCCTTTTGGAAGGTTGGCATGAATTAACCATGTAGTATCTTTGCGGGGCAATACTCAAGTATTTGAAAGATGACAAAGAATCCTTCTGTATAAGACAAAAGTACATATGTTCAACTTTGGAAATTTTGTGCAAAAAAGGGAGGTCTTGCACAATAGTATGAGTGTTCCTAGGTTTTTTTAAGCAATGATTCACATCGTACTGAAAAGGATGATTTCCATGATGGCCAACCTAGCGTTCTAGAGTTAAGGACTTGTTCATATTGGGTCCCACATATAATTACAAGTAATTATAGGAGTGACACCAGTACATACAACCTTAAACATACAAACCCTTGAACTCTTATATAACCAAATTTTGTTCTAAACAGATACTCCGTACTAGAACTTGGTTGCTAAAAGCTTAGAGATTAATATGCACGCGTTCCATCTAGTTTAGAATGGGAGTTTTTTCTCTAGTCTCAAATTCTCAATTGATCATGCATGCATAGCGATTCCGCACAATCTGTGAGCAGTGGTTTCAATCCCTGTCAATTTAGGTCCAAGAAGTTCACACTTCACAGAAGGGGTAGTCACAGCCCCTCCGAGGTTGAGATTTTCTCTGAGAAATTTCTCCAGGGGCATGAAATGGGGAGCCAATGGGGAGCCTTGTTTTGTGGAGGGGCTGTGCCACCCCTTTTCCAATGAAAATGAAATCTCCGAGAAGTTTCACTTGCACAACACTACGGCAAACCAATCATGGAGCAAAAGGTGACATTTTCTCAAAGAAAATGCAATTTGTAGCTCCTTTCTTAACATGCGGAGGAGAAGAACAGCACACTCTGAACCTCAGAGGTTGAGTGATCCCAAAACAACGGGAAACCAGTTACGCAAAGCCACGCGTCCAATCTCCGAGAAGCGGACGATTCTTGAAGGGGCTGTGACTACCCCTAGAGACTATCAATGTAATTCCACCAGTGGAGAAATGATCAATGGCCAAATGTCATGTCGGTGTCGATATCGATAGCAGACCTAATTAAGCTTGAGATACTTTTCAGAGAAAACGGTTCTTCACCCAAAATGCTACTCCGTATAATAATGTGTGCAACTTGACACAGTCCGGCTAGTTCTGTGGGCTAACCGGTAGATTTCCTACAAACTTTCATCCATCCCGGTTTTTTGAAAATCTGTCCGGAAGTGTGCAGTGAGGTGGCAAAACTTGCCGGTTAATTTCCTAGAACTTCAATTCTGGCCGGCAGCATTGCTGCCATTGTCTAATTTCAATCGGCAAATTTCCTTCACTAGGTAAATCTAGCCAGTTGAGGACTTTTTGTATCTTCCTTAAGTTATTTTTCTCTTTGAAAAATGTTTTTTAGCATATAGCCATATCTCTGGCAGGATTTGAACCTGGCATTGCCCCTACCAATTTAGGGCCAGAAATTCAGCCTTCCGAAAATGCACAAATCCAAAACAGGATCCATGCATTTTCAGGAGGCTGGTTAGTACAACATGCCCACACAACATTCAACATTTACAAGAATCAAAGCATGTGCAAAAAAATTGGGAGAAGAACATGCAATCCACTACTTATAAGAATCAAAACATGTGGGAAAAGAATGGGGAGAATAGGATACAAGCTACCATAATCAACATCAAAACATGTTGAAAAAAAAAATGGGGAGAGTAAAATTCAACCAAGCATGATCAACATCAAAACATATTGGGAAAAAAAATGGGGAGAGAATGATTCAAGCAAGCACAAGTTGTCAAGACAATTCAAGGTCAAATAAGGAAGTTGAAGTACTAGCAATAGGACCCATGGCTGAACTAGACAAATAGGTAGTTGGGTTAGCATAAAGAAACTTGTATTTTGTTCCATGCTTCCACATGGGCATGGCATCCATCAAAATAGCATCATACTCCTCTTCTGGTCCCTCTAAAGCAACTCTAAGTAAAGCTTCCAGGTTTTTGCTTCCCAATCTATTCCTCACACGAGTTTTGATCAAATTCTGAATGCTAAAAGCTCTCTCACAAGTAGCAGTGGAAACGCACTGCACTCTAGCAATTTCAGCAAGAATAAGCAAATTTGGATATCGGATTTGTAGGGCATGATTCCAAGTAATCATACCCCACAAATCCCGGAAGGTTTTGTCCCCCCATTCAGTTGTACACTGTAATTTAAACCCTAAAAACTCCCGTTTACAAGCCTGCACATCCAAAAGGGGGGGGAAGGTAAAACCTGAATGAGACCGATCAGTTCCATAGAGCTGAAGCAAATTGTCCAACTCAGTGACACTCCAGCTCTGCAGTCCAACTTGCTTAGACGGCATATTAGAAGGGTTAAGTATTTTAAAGCAAGAAATCAGATCATTGTCACAAAATCTAGCCTCTAAACCGGCACAAACAGCCTCAGCAAACGAACGTTGGAACTGCAGAGCTTCTTCTAGGTCTGTTCCTAACCTAGAACGCTGAATTTCGCAACCGTGATACATGTTTCCCCTAATCTCAGATGGAAGCTTCCTGAGCAAACCCCCCAAAGAGCCATACTCAGGAAGGACATGGTAACCTGAATCTTCATTAAACGTGTCTGCATTCAGATCTGTGGTTTCCACAATGAACAACATACGAATCTGGGCTATCTCTGAACGCACAATGCTACCTACAGTGGTCACATCCACAAATTTGCATTGAAATACCTTAGACAACATAGCCAAGCAATGTAAGATATCGGCAAGAAAATACAAGATGTAAATGAACTTGAACTGCCCTAACTTCTGCAGGATGGGAGTGGCTGTACCTGCATCTTTGCCATTCAGGTCACGAAAGAATTCCACAACAGACTCCAACGACTCACACAAAGTTGTGATTGCTTGCCATCGACTTAACCAACGAATTTTATGGTAACGCTTCATTGTTTTCTTTACATCAAAGAACTCCTCTTGAAGTTTAGTAAGCGCATGCTTGCGCTTGCTAGACTTATTGAAAAAGCCAGCAACTGAATTGAAAAGAGAGTCAACTTCTGAAGAGATTACCTTACAATCAGGAGACTTTGCTGCATCCAAGGCTGCCAAATTCGTCCGATGAGCAACGCAATGGATAGCTAGAAGGTAAGGATTTACCTGTTGCTTGATCCGGGGCAGCCACTCCCGTCAAATTGCCCACCATGGTGCTAGCACCGTCACTCCCAAATCCCACAAATTTCCGCAGGTCCAGCCCCCACTTCCGAATGTTTGAAATTAGAGTTTCATAAATGACAGCTGAATCCTTCTTACCCCCTTCAATCTGCAGTAAGCCAAGAAACAAAGTAACCGGCAAACCCTCTTCTACAATGCTTGCAAACACGACCAGATGTCCTGTAACGCTGATATCGGTTGATTCATCGATCATCACACCAAAAAACGCTGAATTCCGCACACGGGTAATGACCCGCTTCTGAATCACAACTGAAATGCACATCATGAGGTCAGCACAAGATTTCTCATCCTGATACATAGACAAGGTCATTGGAGCTTTCACGGTGACCAACAATTTGCATAAAGCAGGGAATTTTGAATAGGGTAAAGACTGCTTCCCCAAAAAATAAGCAGCCCGAAAGAGTGAAGCCACTGCCTCATCACACGCCCTCTGCCCTTGTAAAATAGCTTTCTCCATGACCTTCTCACCACTTTGAGACGCCCAAATCAATCGTCTGTGCTCTCCAGATCGAGCGTGATCCTGGTAAGAGCTCACCTTCAAGTTTCTAGCACCATCTTTGGCATATGCTGATCGTCCACCTTTATCCCTACACACTTTACAAAAAACCCTCCCAACAATTGGACAAAAATGCAACCAATCGAATTGAACGCCCCATTGTTCCTTCCACTGTCCTTGAGCAATTTCAGCCTCTGATGGAGGAGTGTTGACCCTTGAATCAGCTGTTTGGGGAGAAGAGTTTTCAGACGCTGATGAGAGTATCTCAATGACATCAACTTCCCTTGATTTAGCAAAGTAACTGTCCTTTAAGGACCTCTGCCGTTTAGCCATCCAGTCTGCAACACACAGGGGAACAACATTTGCAATTAGAAATCCTAGTTAAGTAAACTTTTCAAAAACTCAGTGAATTAATTCAACAATTCAACATGAGCTTGACCTTTCAGAAGCTGCAAAAGTGTTGTCTACATTGGGTTCCATGTTGAACATGCACTAATATACCTTGAACTTCGTAAATCAGGGAGTCTGTTCATTGTACCCATGGATTGATCCCACAAACTGATGTCTCAGTCAAGCATAGTGCAATATAAAGCAGAGGTTAGGAGTGGAAGCTTAGCACCATACCCAAACAGATTGAGTTTGATCATATTTTGCTCAGGAGTTCTATATTACAGATTCAATTCTGCCGTTTTGTTCTTGCGGTAAGCTTAACCCCTAAACCCCCTTCGCTGCCAAACTTGGATGATTTCAAACGATTCTGCATGTTTTTTCTTAAGAGTGTCTGGAATGCGTTTGCAGCTGATGGTGATGGATTATTGAATTTATTTCATAAAGAAGATGCTTTCACTGAATCACTAAATAGGCTTTTCAATGGTACATGGCAACCCCAGGATTTACAGCATTCAACAAAGGTTCAACGGAAAAGACTGCCTTTCCAAACGATGCAAGACAGCAAGAGTTCAAAACTAGGACCCAGTTACCGAATGCACCAACTTGAGAATTAAGACTCAACAACTTCAGGATTATCCTTAGATGCAAAATCTGTTTCTGATTAAAGGCTTTGACTGGAAACTAGAACAATTTGAACGTTATAGAATTCAGATTTGTGAAAGATGGATCAACAATTTGAACGTTATAGAATTCAGATTCGTGAAAGATGGATCAACAATTTGATCGTTATAGAATTCAGATTCGTGAAAAGATGGATCAATATCAGACTGAAATTGCAGCAGTTTCCAACTCTCTGTTTGCATTCTAAAATAATGAGCGTGATTACGCCAGCAAAACCCAACAATGCCACCAACTCTAAAAACTTAGCAAGCTGAACTTTTGCAATAGTGCGATTCACAAAGACACAAACCTGATCAATGTAGCCTTGAACGGGGATCAGGTTGCACTCCGATCCGAGCCTCCGATCCGAGCCTCCGATCGAGCAAGGCGGCTTCAGCAGCGCGACAGCAGGGAATCGGGGAATCGGCGATGCAGTTGCGCTCCAACTCCTCCGAGCCTCCGATCGAGCAAGGCGGCTCCAGCAGCGCAACAGCAGGGAATCGGTGATGCAGTTGCGTTCCAACTCCTCCGAGCCTCCGACCGAGCAAGGCGGCGCCAGCAGGGAATCGACGATCGATGCGTTGCGCTCCAGCTCCTCTGACCGAGCAAGGCGGCGCCAGCAAGAAATCAGCGACGGTGCGGTGATCGAGGTGATCGAGGTTGGTGCGACAGCAGCGCGAGGCGGCGATGGTGGAGGCGGGACGTGCCAAGTGAAAAATCAGAAATAGAAAGTGACGACGTGCACGATCAGTGAAGGTGGCGATGGCGGGAGCAGGAGCGGCCGAGCGTGACAACAAAACTCAAAATTCAGCACGAAGTGAGAACTCGAAAATCAGAGAAGGCGGCGATGGCGGGACCGCGAGAGCAGGACTGCAGGAGCGGGACAGCAAAATTCAACTCGAAATTCAAAAGTCGAAAGTGACAAGCTCAGAGTCTCAGACTCTCAGACGCACACTCACACCCTGAAATCAACGGTGGAGATAATTTCTTCAAGAGCGATCAACGGCCCAAATGGCCCAACACTAATCCCCATTCCTCAACGTTCATCAGCTGATGAGCTGATCAATAGTTCAACACTGAGTAAGTGAGTAGTCAGTACTCAGTAGTAACAAAAGGTGACGGCAGTCAGGTGACAGTAATACATATACAGAGTGAAAGTTACAGTAATACACAGTCTTAGTGTCTTGTCAGTAATACACAGTCTTAGAGTCTAAGACAAGTACAAATTAGTTTTTTAATACTATGCATAGTATTCTATGAAGTATGAATCTATGCATAGAATACTATGCATAGTATTAAAAAAATTTCCTACAAAGTATAAAATTGGTCGGCTGCCCGCCTACAAAAAAAAATTCTAATAGGTAATTTTCCTACTTACTCTAAGGGTAGACGGCAAAATGCCTAGACATAATTTTTCTAACCGGCCCATTTCCTAAACTTTTTTTTTTCATCCGGAACCTTAGCCTAGACTTCTCTATTTCATTCGGAAATTCTCAAATTCAATCGGCTAGGTCGTAACTAAATGCCGGTACTCCCCGTTCATTGCAACTTGATCGAATTTCACTCATGTATATCTCATGTAAAGATTGGATGCTCCACTGGTATCAATATATATCCCAAGCTGCAGAAACCCAAATGCAGTGATGAAGCTCCAATGATTAATACTGCATTCATTGGCCTTACTCTCTATTCACAATGTCAATGCAAGAGAGTTTTGCTGTTGTGGCTTGTTTCAATTGGTTAACCCTTAAATGCCGAAGGGATGACCCTTGAAATCATCCTTTTCTATTATTGTGTGAAATATTAGCCTCCAAAATTGCAAAAGCACTCATTGGAAGTCAAACTACTGTAGAAGATCTTCCCTTTCCACAACAAATTTCGAGGATGAATAGTTGCGCTTCTGTCTATACAGTTTGATTCCTTGTCATCCATAGGACACAAAATGTCCGTCGCGGCATTCAAGGGTTAAGGAGAGGCAGATTAAGACTGACAACGCTCATTGCTGACCTTATGCAAATTTTCAACAGGGTCAGTATGAAGTAGAAATTTCATTGGTTTGGGAGTGAGTGAAATCTTAGAGAAATCTCTGCTACTATCAACCGGTATTAACCCATAAAGGACAATGCGATGGCCATTTTGTTGTCGATGAATGCTTGAGAATCCTTTTATGTAGGAGAGAAGTGCAACTATTCATCCTTGGAATTTTGTGTGGAAAGGGGAGATCATGAACAATAGTTTGACTTTCACTGAACACTATTGGTTTTTTCAAAGAAGAAAATGTCATATAGTGCCAAAAGAGATGATTTCCACGGTCACCAGCCCTGTGTTCAAGGGTTAACTTAATGAGTGCAGATTCACCTAACATAATCTAAATGTAAGAGACTTTTGCCTTGGTGGCATGTTTTGGTTGGTTAAGAAATCAAAAAAGTCAAACAGCTCAAATCTCCTACATTGACATTATGTACGGTAATTGCAAAGTAGCCAAGCCAACAAGAATAATCCTCGGTTTCTGTACCAACCTAGCCGCCGGCGGCTCGGTAGGTCCTAACCGGCGATTATTTTTGATAACTTGCTCTGCTTTGCAATTACGGCCAGTCCATCTTGGCTCCTGGAGTCGGAACTTCTGCAGAGGTGCTAGCTGCAGGGATCAGCTAGCTTCGATGGAGGAGAATCATTGGAGCTTCATGCAATGTTGGGAGCGGCCCGCGCGGCTAGCTCCAACCTGCTCCCCATGAATTTCTAGAGTTGAGGATTGCAACAGGAATTTGTTAAGATTTCTGAGCTTGAATTTGGTGGCGATGGACTCCAAAGAGCCGAAGCAGGTGGCCATTATCACGGGATCCAACACCGGAATCGGAAGGTAATTAACACACTTGTGCTTCCACTTCGTTGCAAAAATCATCACAATGCTCTAGAATTTCGTGAGATGGTTCACCCGTGAGGGATTGAGCGAGATGAGATTCCCTGAAACCCTTCGAACGGGTTTCAAATGGTGGGTTTGGTGAATTTAA
This sequence comes from Pseudisothecium myosuroides, assembly GCA_951799445.1. Classification (NCBI taxonomy): domain Eukaryota; kingdom Viridiplantae; phylum Streptophyta; class Bryopsida; order Hypnales; family Lembophyllaceae; genus Pseudisothecium; species Pseudisothecium myosuroides. The sequence continues at coordinate 25,238,893 of OX637290.1, read as the reverse complement.
TTTTCTGATGATTCATTCACAAATTTTGACTTGGAAGTTGAGATTGGCCGGAGTAGGTTTAGTAGTTTGTATTGTTGACGTTGATGAGATTCTCAGGTACTACGGGAGGGAATCGTTGGTGAGTGCGAAGGCTTGTGAGAGAAACTGTCAATTGAATCTTTGTGTCTAATTGTTTGGGAATTTTTTGCCTGTTTGAGGGTTCCATTGCTGGAAATTGTTTTCAGATTCCGTGATTGTTGGATTTTTGCGACAGAGAGACCGCTCTTTTGCTTGCCAAAGATGGCATGAAAGTGTTCATGGCATGTCGCAGCGCTGACCGAGGCCATGCAGCTGCGTCTTACATTCGTGAGGTGAGTACGACGTTGTGTTCGATCCCTCGTTGCCATCGTGTTGTTTTTTAAAATATAGTACAGAAAGAGAATGTTACAAGTGTATCACTATGAATTAAGGTATGTTTACGGTTGGTGTTCCCAGTGGTGTTAGCGAGAGTGGGAATGAAATCAGTTCTACCTTTGGAATTGACTAACTTTGATAAAATCACTCATAACATCGATTGCAAACATACCTTAGTATGTTCGTGATTAGCGAGCTACTAAGCGTACTACTTAGGTGTCTTTCTGAGTACCATTGAATAAGTTTTGAGCTTATGGAGTACCTACTAAACAAATAACGATATTTAGCGTCATTGACACTAAATGTTAAGTATCATAAATGTCAATATTTTTGTCAAGTATTTTATTAGTTTAGATTAATAATTTTTACTACTGTTGCAAAAACTACCAATAATAAAAAAACTGGATTTGAACGACATTGTTTGTAAAAATAGTTACAGTTAGTATCACTTTTAAAGTTGTGTACATGACACCATAATTATACCGTATGACACTAATTAGAGATTTTAGCGTGGTGGTTCAGGCCTTTGCTCTTATGGCTAGCTTAACTGGTTTTCAAGAATAGAGACACTCGATGTATGCCCCGCTTCTTTGTGTTGATTAAACGAGGCTCTGGCATTCATTGAGTTTTTGCAGGCTTGTCCAGGAGCCGATGTGGAAGTCTTGTTACTGGATTTGGGGACCTTAGAATCTGTGCGAAAGTGTGCAACTGACTTCAAGTCTCGAAACCTACCTCTGAAGCTCCTGGTAAGCTCCTTGACCCTTGCGATTGGGTTTGCGATTGGGTTTAATTGGAGTGTATATTTCAAGGTTCTGCATCTTTTTGGATAGTGTTGCTTCTCTGCATTTTGTGGTCCAATTTTATTAGTGATTGATTTGCTCCTCTGAACTGTAGATTAACAATGCTGGCGTTTTTTCTGAAAGTCCCTGGTACACAGCTGAAGGTGTCGGTGGAAGTGCTCAGGTACTAATCATACTTGTGCTATCATGGTTTAATTCATCAATGTCTGATTGGGAACTGAAGGTCGGAATGTATTCTGTAAGAGTTTCCTTTTGACAATTTTGGTGTTCCCTTGGCAAATTTTCTTTGACCTATTCCTGGCTAAAGCTTCCAAAGCATTCAGGTTTAGACAACGGTGATTGAGTGCGTCAAGGAAGAGCATATAAAGATAACCATATTTCAATCTTCATGTTCAGAGACTTAGTACGTTCATCATGAATTGTCTAATGGTGGTACTGTTGAGTGGATTCTACGCAACAAGGGTCTCCATGATGCAACTTTGGAAAGGCAATGACTAATGATGAAGAATCCTACTTTTAATTTGTCACTGATTGTCAACCCGGTTTCTCTATTAGAATGTATCTAACCTACGAGATGCTATCCACAAATGTTAGGATTCATCTGAGCTCATTAAAATGAGAGGATCAATATGGACTTAAGTAGTGGTTTGGCTAGTGCCGCAGGTTAATCACTTGGGTCCTTATCTTTTGACTCGTCTACTGGAAGACAGCTTGGTGGCAGGTGCACCTTCAAGGGTACATCTCAACTTCCTTGAAAAATACCTTTGTTGCTTTTTTTAACTGCGTTATTTTGTTGTTCATTGTAAGATGACGAATTAACTCACTCCAGTTGGATTTGACTGAGGTGCAAGAATGATACCATTTTCCTTGTGGGTTTAGTTTCTTTGATATAGGAGTCTGACATTAAGATTGGTGATTGAAAAGGTGGTGAACGTGAGCTCCATAATGAGTCGAGAGTTGAAATTCCCAGATCCGGTACAATACTTCTCCCTTCTGCTTAAGTAGTCGAGCATTTCTTTGGGATTCTTAAATGTGAAGTTTTGTGATTTTTTAATATATTTTTCTCAGAGTGAGGATGCATTGGAGGTTGAGAGCAAAAGCACTTACTGTTTGCAGCGTGGATACTCAGGAGAAATTCTTGCGAGATTTCAAAGCTGGCGACTATTCGCATTGCAAGCTTGCAAACATTCTGTTTACCTTTGAATTGCAACGGCGATGGCAAGGTATTTGAAGGTGTTTCGCATATTGTTGTAATCACTTTTAATCTCTGAATGTACTTGCCTGGATGTAGCTTCATCAGCTTGTATTGTACATGTCTAGTGTGCCCAATGCCTTCATCTATTGCCGGTTTTTCATGCCTTTATTTGCATTTTTGCAGGGAAAGGGATTGAAGCATTCGCAGTGGATCCAGGTCAACTTTTAACCTCTCCTCTTAATTCAGTGATATTCGTGATGCCAGTGAGGTGTGTCTGCTTCTTTTGCATTGATGTTTACGAACTGGACTTTCTTATCCTGTAAACAAAATAACATTGATGTCCAAAATTCATAAACTCCATAAACCACTAGATCTAAACAAGTCAGGATTTTGAAAGTTGATGTTAGAGCATTTCACAAATGATTGTATGGGTGTCAATTGGTGCATATGCAAGATTGAGAACAGTGTACCCAGTATGTTCTTGTGGTGAGAGAATAATCCGGAAGATTGTGTTTGAAATAGGGGGCGTCTTCAGTGACTTATGGAGGACAGGTATACTCAGCATGCCACCTATGTCCTGGGTTTTGAAGGTACGAAACTATTATCTGATCTCGCTTGGCCAATAACACAAACCACACTTGATTTTTATGTCATGGGTCTCTAAATGGCAGCGTTGCGTCATAGCAACGAAATATTTTAGGCCCCGCCTGCACCAATCAATTAGCGCCAATTACTTAACTGGGGTGTTAAGGACCATTCTCTACTTGGAAGTTAATTAACCTTTTGTGTGTGCCTGAAGTTTGCAAGGTGGCTAATGCTGAGTTAGGCTTTTTAAGTTAGCTAACTACTGCTACTTGCTTGGTGTGGGCTGATTTAGCACGTCAACACATCAGTTTAGTTATGTTTAGTTTACTTGTCCAACATTGGTTATTTAACTGGTGGAAAACGAATGCAAATTCATTGCAACTTAGTGCGAATTAGCGCCAATTTGATAATTGGAACAACTTGGGCAATGCAGGCACTTAGTAAGTAATTCCAGATTGCTAAGTGGTGCTCCTAAGTGTTCTTGGTATTACAGGACAACAAGTGGATTCCAGATTAGGTGCTTGCGTAAAAAGAAAAGAAAACTCATTGACAGGCTATTAACGGTGCGAGACCTTCATTGTGATTCGTACTATTGGCAGGTGGCATTTGCTCCGACATGGGACGGAGCAATGCCGGTATACCATGCCGCCACCACTCCTTTGAAAACTGACCATGAGAAAACTCCATTTCGACTCTTTGCCAGGGGAGGGTTTGCGTGGTGGGGGGTACGCTATCTACACACCATCTCACTCGTTAATCCCTTCATAACAGCTGCCAGTTGATCAATAGATCATACGTGGAGTTTCTTAACTTTCTCAGTTTGGCAGCTCCAAGCTGTTTGATTCTGGGCCCAAAACTTGAGACCTGGTGTATGTAAATTCCCGGATTCGTAGCACTTGTTCAGCACAGATATGGCTTTCTGCAAGATTGGCAATTTAATGCATATGAATATAAGATCTGTAACTCCATGATTAAGTCGCTTCCAGATTTCGACTACATGACTCGTGAACAAAAATAGTGTGATTCTTTCTGTAATGGCATTATCATTTCTACAACACCATTAAGAATAATACAAGGTATCCATACATTCTTATAAACTATGCTCTCAACTACATATTATTTTAAGAATATACCCTATGATTATAATGTATTTCAAGAATTCTGTATTGCTTCATAGGGTATCTCAAAGTAACTCGATATCTCTAGTGCTGTACTCACAAAAAATGCGTCGAGCTACTTCCCCGAGATTTAAAAGGCTCCAGGCATTGATGAAATCTTCGTGTATATATGCTGGGTGGGCTTGATACAGGTGACAAGGCCCAATTCGACGCTCATGTTTTGGCTTCTGGGACTCCCGGCTTCTGCATTGGATTGGCCAGTTCGGTACCTTTCAAAGGGGGTGTTCTTCAGCAAAATTGTACTAGTGCCTGCAAATCCACAAGCTTATGATGAGGACCTGGCATCCAAGCTCTGGAGCCTCTCTGCAGACGTTGCTGGTCTCTCGGAGTAGAACTTTTACCACAATTCCTATGTTTGATTCCAACATTTGATTCCGTCTTAATAAGAGGTCCTGTCATTGTCTAAGGAAGCTTTAGTTGCGACTTTGCCGTCTCCTCATATTAGAATAATATTGTAGCACCTAAACCCTACGTAGCAGAGCAAGTAGGGTTTAGGCTTGTAGCGGAGCGCCGTTTGCCATATAGTTACAATAATTAGGTGTGTAGCACCGTGCAGGATAATTATAAAAGGAATAATTTCTATTGCTGGCTAGGATATAAAAAAATATTAAATATTAAATTACATTGGGCGGGTGAATAAAATTCCAATTGGAATGGACATCCTTTGTTTGTTTGATAGAGAGATAGGGTGGGAGGCGCTCACCCACTCTTTCTTCCAGTAATGGCAACGTGAGGTTGTTATTGCTACAAGTATCTCAAATAACTAATATTATATTATGAACTCTATTTTTATTGTATCTTGATGTCTAAATTTAATAAAATTTGTTGAAAAATCTACATTCTCTTTTCTATTTTTGAGATAAAATTCTCATATCAATCCAAGATGTAATGTTTTTTCGGAAGTCATTTGAAGTTCATGGGTTCAATTTGAATTCACCAAACTACATTTTGATGGTTGCAACTTTAGGTGCTTGCATCTCTTTCATCCAATGTTCGTTTTCAACATAATTTGTTGAATTATGTTCCCCTTGAAGTCTAGTTATTGTAATAAAATTTTCATGTCAATTCAAGTTGTTTTGAATGTTTGGGAGCACATAACATTCATGAGCAATTAGTAATATTGCCCTCCCTTGAATGGAATGATGTGAAATATTCCTCATCAAATCAATAGCAAAAAATACAAGTGTCGAAAACTGTCAAAAAATGAAGTACGCTCAATTAGGTACCTGGGTTGCAACAATACACTAGAGTTAATAGTAATACAAGTAATTTTAAATAAAACTTAAACAAAATAGCACTCAATCATTGAAATCAAAGATCTCAACATATTTTTTATTGTCATATTTACTAATCTCCAATACCTAGGGGTAGTCATAATATTCATTGAAAATAAAACTATGTTTCTTTGCAAAAGTTATAAAAGGTTGAAGTTGAGAATGAACTTCTTGGAGTATTTGGTGTTTGTAGAAGGTGGCATAAAATGAACTTTTTTTTGAATTTTTACAAGGGCTAAAGTTGCTATGCTTTCACACCTAAAAAAGGAAAAAATCACTAAGAACATAAGTTCATATACTAAACTTATGTGACCTTGAAGATCACCTTTAGTTTCAAGAGTCCCTAGAGTGACAAAAAAGATGTTGCCATTTCAAGGTGACCCTAGGAATAGTGAATTCATTTTTTTTAATATTATCCACTTGAAAAAGGTGTGTGATGAATATATCCAATGGGACCAACGGGTCTTATACAAAAATATTAATTATTTTGGAAATTATGGCCCTTTAACTAAATGATGGATTTTATGGCAACATCTTCAATGGTAGGGAAGGGTGGGGACAACATTAGAAACTATCTACTTCAATTAGAAGGTATCATGACATCTAAATGGATTAGGTGGCATAAAATACATAGTACCTTGTGCCTTTGTGGAATAGTTTCTATCATTTAGACAAAAGGCAGGGACAATGCATGCTAGTATTCTTGTCTTTGAGCAAAGTTTGTCAATTTCACTTAATTTTGAGATCTAAGAAATTACACTTATCCATTTGCTTTGAAAATGGTCCCAAATAGAAAAAGTAAAAAGCTGTCATGATTTTCATTATTCAAAATTTAAATATGAAAGTGTTGATTTGGAGTTATTTGCGAATTCTATTTATCAAGTGTAAAAACAAAAAAAAATTGAATTTCAACAATTGCAAGGTGGATTGTATAATGAGTTTGATAGATCTTCATTTGAACTTAAGGTTTTTGAAAGTGCATATTAGTTTGCTAAGACAATTTTTAGTTGTTCATGTCACCTCCAATTCCAAAAATCTCTTGTATGCAAATTTTTCAAACATTGTTGGGAAGGAAAGTATACTAAAAATAGGATACAACTAATTTTTTTTATAATTTCACAACTCCTATGCAATTTCACACTCAAAATTGGTAAGCATACTCATAAGCAAGCTCTTTAAACATCTATATAGTTAGATTTTGAAAAAAAATTATTTGCTTCATTGGAGATAACTATAAGCCCATGCTCTTTTTCCATAGGAAAATCACACTTGGAAAGGCCCTTGGGCACTTAGGAATTAAGTAGAAGTAGATACAAGATAGAAAGAAAAAACAAATAGTTGATAGTTCTAGGATGGAATTGTTCTAGCAAATAAATTGAACCTTGCTAAATCTATCTATTTTGAAAATTTTAAAAATTGAGTTCAAAACTGAATCTAATACATTATTTTCTCAAAAAAAATGCAATGGTTGACTAGAAAACAAGAAGCTCCATAACTTTCAAATTACTAATCCAAATGGAATGAATCAAAGCTTTTAAAATATAATCTATGAAAAATAAATTTTAAAAAAACTATTTCAATTTTTTGTGGTTTTGTTTTGTTTCTCAATAAACTAAAAGGAGAGCTTACTATGGCATAACTTTTGCTTCTAGGCCACGATTGAAATAGAGATTATATTCCCGTAAAGCTAATGTATTTTTCTGTCTTCAAAAATAGTTTCAAAAAATCAAGTCAAATATTTACATGAGTCTAACCAAAATTTATTTTGTCCTCTAAGGGGACTTTGGTCCTTTAGGGCTTAATTCTGAAAGAATAGGTCCATAACTATAGATTTAGGCCTTACAATCCTTTACTACGTTGGCTGTCATTTTGTGGCTATATTTTTTTTATTTCTCAGAGATAAAATCACATGTCCACTATGAGCCATAAAAATTTGAAACTACAGTTAATTTTTTAAACAAAAGGAAAAAAATGGAAAAAATTCACTTCATTAGTTGGACACAAATTCAGAAAATACCACTTTTATAGCTAAAATTCACATCAAGAGTATAGAACAAGCGGTGGCCCAAATATACTACCACTAGTAGAAAATAGGGTCCTGAATGAGTGCAGCAGTCATTTTTGACTACAAAATGACTGCAAAGTGACTGCTGTAGTCATTGTGGACCAATCATTTATAGCTTGTTTTCTACTAGTGTACAAAGGTGATTTATGGATTCAACATCTTCTTTTGAAAAATCAATAATACAATAGTGACAAAATACTCAGTAAAATTCACTTAAAATGCATTCAAGTACCTCCCCTCCAAAAAAATTGGATGAAAAAATATTTTTTTCCATCCTACAGTCCTTGAAATCTTCCAAAGGACACAAACATTCTTAACATCACGTTAGGATTAGGAACAAAGCCCCTTTCTATTGTCATATGAAGTTTATATGTCCTTCAATATATCAAATATTGCCCTTGATGCTACTTTCATACAACTTCAAGTTAATTTAATGGAAGATTCTAATTTTAGAAAAAGTTCAAAAAGTTTCAATAAATTCTAACTTTTTTGTTGCAGTAAACTTTTTCAAAGTAACTAAAATTCCATTTAATATGAAATTTGAATGAAAACCATGAATTAGTGATGCATTAATTTTTTAGTGATGCATTACCAACAATGCCTTTTGAAGGGGTGATTTATTGCTCAAAAGCTGTACAATTTCTTTTGAGGAAATATTGGGCAATAGATTCTTCTATTTTCAATGGATGAAATCACTCAATTGCTACATATTTAATCTAGGGACAATATTATTCTACTATGGATGACTTTACACACTTTGGAATGAATACACGTATTTTCATCCACACTTTGCATGTTTCATCCATGCTAGTTTATGTATATCTATATTAACAAGTATGCAGTGTTACAACTCCTGTTACAAAATTTGTCATGTTTTCATCCCCCAAAAATATCATCCAATTATTTCATCCAACATTCATAAGAAAAGCCTATAGCGCGACGAGCATTCTTGTGATATGTCATGCACACAAAAGTATGCAACGGGAGTGTTGTTGCAAACTTTTGCAACAATTGTGCAACTAGTAGCTATGCATATGTACATATATACATATTTTACTACTCTACTATACATCGCTTTGTGCACTACGTAAAAATAATTTAAAAAAATCCCTAATTACTAATATCTAAAATAAGTAAGCCAATTGTAGGCAAGAGTATACAGTATTAAGATGTGTTCGCACTTGGTGTTAGGGGTGATGTTTGCAATGTGAATCCGGTCTAGAAGTAGGTCTAAATTCAATCCTAAGACCCTAACAAAACTCTCTAACACCAAATGCGGAGAGACCTTTAGTGATGTACTATACATTCAAGTTTTGAAATGTACAATACATCGCTAATATAATTTTGCCTGCAATGGACTCGCTTACCTTGTGTGGTATGAAGTTAATTACGGTAGAAATTTATTGAATACCAACCTTCCGCTTAGAAGACATTTTTCCGGTGACTGCAGAAGACTCCTACTGTGATTTTCTTAGGGTTTGGCGCTCGCACTCTCTAAGGTAGAAGGCTCGAGAACAGTTCGGGCATTAAGAATGGACCCTATAAATGCTTGTGAAATGGACATGAGTTGGTTCTGAAATTGACTACTATAGTCATTGAATGAACCAAGGAAAAAAGACTTATTAATTGCAAGAGCCAATCACTCTCTTTGCTTTCCCCATTTTTATTTAGAATTGCAAGTGAACCATTTATGAAAGACCTAGGGTCACAAATAGGGACCTATGACCCAACTTGTTTGAAAATTCATAAGTAATTCAAAAATGCTCGGAAAAATACGAAACGACTTGGGTTAGATTCCTCATCAACTTCTCTATGTCTGAAAAATGAGCTAAAAATATTCCCGTCCAAGGAAATACATGAAAAAGGCGGATCAGCCCTTAGATGGTCGGTTTAAGAGCCTCCTACCTTACTGTAGAAGTGCAACCCGTGATTCTGTTGTGTTGCGGACAAGGCTCGTCTCCTTCTCTCTCTACTCTTTTTAGGGTTTTGGCGTTCATATCCTCGCACTCTTTAAAGAACAATGCGAGCTCCTTCGCTGTGATTCTGTTGCTTTCTGTGGTCACGGGACTCGCTCTCTTTGTTTTCGAGGTTCTTATCGGGGCTTATTCTCCTCCTCTTCCTCTGTTAGGATTTCTCAATGAAGCGGGATAGGGAGGATGATACCAATGGCCTAGTGGAAGCCGTAGCTATGCCAGATCGCGAGCCTGAGGAGGATCTACAGAACGCCGAATTGAACGGCATTCGGAAGAAGTTTAAGATCCCTGCTTCTCCCAGGGATGGCGTGCTGTCCAATCTCGGTGCTTACGGAGAGGAAGAAGAGGAAGAAGACGAGGAGGTGAAAGAGAAAGAGAAGGTTTACGAGTACGAAAGCGATGAGGAGGCGGAACGCAGAAGTGCGGGCCTGCGGCGCGACACTGAAGTGCGCAAGGATTGTCCCTATTTGGATACTGTGAATAGACAGGTATGCTGTTGCATTCGTGGTTATTTGACTTAGAAGGGTTTGAAATCGCCAAGGTTTATTTAATTTGTTGATGATACTCTAGTACTGTAATGGGGGACTGTCGAGTGCCCTGCTCTCGGGCTGGACGGCTTTATAAGGAGCAGAGTTACGGAAATACGAAATGTTCCGTTTAGTTCAATTTTTGATTGCGTTTCCGATTGCCTTGGATTGCGCATTTTAAATTCTGTTTGTAAAGCCTCTGTTCTTCAGCCGTAAGTACGCTTAGAAAGATTGGAAAACGTTAATATTTCTTCAAATTATTACTGATCTAGAAATTATAAAATGGAGTATGACGGTTTCCAGTAACCCTGCTGTGGATTTGGTGCTGTAACTTACTTGACATTGATGTCTCCAGGTGCTGGATTTCGACTTTGAGAAATTTTGCTCGGTCTCCCTTTCGAATTTGAATGTGTACGCATGCCTTGTGTGTGGGAAATATTTTCAAGGGCGGGGTCGAAAGTCTTTTGCTTATACGCACAGTCTTGAAGCTGGGCATCATGTCTTCATCAATCTGCACACGGAGAAGGTTTACTGTCTTCCAGATGGCTATGAAGTGAACGACCCTTCGCTAGACGATATTCGATACGTCTTGAACCCACGGTATGCTCTAAGTGTTCCTCTCCATTAAATTGTTGAAATCTTCCATTAGGTTAAACCGTGGCTTTTGTGGGGACCAGAAAATCACTGTAGAGAGCACAGCACATCAGTGGGAAAGTGTCACTGATGGGTTTAGGGTTTAGGAAGAGCACTCCAGGCATGCCACCAATTGAAAGCAGCTGCATGGCCACAGAGGTACATACCGGGGATTTATATCTCTAGAAATTCTACCGATTGAGTAAAGCTGCTGATGTCATCTTTTCAATATGTTTTTCTTTTGTATGTGGCTGCATTACTTCTAATTGTAACTTGCAAAGCACAATCTTATTGTGTGCTGTTCATACGTTTTGGAATTGTAGGTTTAATAGAGCACAAATAGAGCAGTTGGACAAAATCAAACAATGGTCAAGAGCGCTGGACGGTTCAGACTATCTTCCAGGAATGGTTAGTAAATTTCTCTTGGTTTATTTTCTAGCGTTTCATTATAATTTTTGAAGTTTATCTGGCTACTTCGGCAAACGATATACGTGGTTGTGCTTGTCTGTAACATGCTGTCCACTCGTAACTCATTTTGGTGCTTTTCCAGGTGGGTATAAACAACATCAAGGAAAACGATTTTGTGAATGTTACTATTCAATCACTCATGCGAGTCACCCCATTGAGGAACTTCTTCCTGCTTCCGGAGAACTATAAGACATGTAAATCTCCTCTGGTGCAGCGCTTTGGTGAATTGACAAAAAAGATTTGGCATGTGAGGAATTTCAAGGGTCAGGTATGAATATTATTTACTGTTGGATGCATTCAAGGGCGTAGGTTCTTAATTTTTGCGTTTGATCGAGCCCAGATCCTTCTTTGTCAGAGCGATGTTTCTTAGACTTTATGTAATGTAGGATTTATCCAATATTTGCGTCTGCAGACTGGAGATTTGGGAGAGTTCAATATGCAAAATTGTAAAATAGTTAGCAAGCCATTTTCTATAGCCTTGCTGGTGACAATCTTTGCTCATGTTCATAGACTTACACAAATATGTAACTGTGGACATCCACTTATGGGCACCAATTGGTATTGGCAGGTCAGCCCTCATGAGTTTTTGCAGGCAGTGATGGTAGCGAGTAAGAAGAGATTTCGAATTGGTGTGCAATCTGATCCCGTGGAGTTTATGTCATGGCTCTTGAACACTCTTCATACGGATCTTGGGGGTACAAAGAAACGCAACAGCAGTATTATCTACAAGTGCTTTCAGGTCAGAATCCTGATTGGTACCCTTCAATGCAGAGACTATTGGCGCTAACTGGATCCCAACTTCGTTCTTCAACGTCCAATTCTTCCTGTACTGCAAAGCTGATGTCTGTGGCTTAATTGAGTTCATACAGTTAGCTTCTCCCTGTGTTCAAATTGCCGAAGCTTAACATATTGTTACTGATATGTAGGGGGAGTTGGAGGTGACGAAGGAAACTCAGAAGAAGACCATCTCCGAAAAGCGTGAGGGTGATGGGCCGTCAGGGGCAGATGACGAAGTCAAGGTGGTCTCCAAAACTTCGGAAAGAGAATTCAGCACAATGCCTTTCCTGATGCTGGGCCTTGATTTACCCCCTCCTCCACTTTTCAAGGACGTTATGGAAAAGAACATTATACCTCAGGTGTGTTTCAATCATGTTTTAAGTTGAGAACTAAGGAATGCTTCTTGACCAAATTTGCATATTCGTCTAGTGACGGATCTTTGAGTTGCTGTACTTGAAGGATGGCAAGCAAAACATGGCAGATACTATTTCTACTACTTGGAATGTATCGCAGAATCTTGTTCATGCTGTTGATATTCCCTGGGATAACTTCGAATATCATGAGACTATATACGATTCATATCATGAACTCTCTCAATTTGTGCAGATTCCTCTTTTCAACATACTGAAGAAGTTTGATGGAGAAATGGTAACAGAAGTCGTGAGGCCCCAGCTAGCTCGGATGCGGTATCGAATCACACGGTTGCCCCAGTACATAATTCTTCACATGCGGCGCTTTACAAAGAACAATTTTTTTATGGAAAAGAATCCCACTTTAGGTGAGTAAGCCTTGTTCTCTTTATGGTTAGGCTTCCATGTGTTCATCAGAAGAATGAGTCGAGGTTAATTGTAGAAATAGGCATCCCTACTCTGGTTTTATCATTCTCTAGTATTGCTTCAAATTCTAAGTGCTCGGATCTTATGGCCTCTTACCCTTTCAGAATTATGTTTTTCATCCAATCTTTTGATGTTATCCTACCTTGCTGTGTGACAGTGAATTTCCCCGTAAAGAATTTGGAGCTTAAGGATTACATACCGTTGCCGAAATCAAAAGATGGTGATAAGCAACGGACCAAGTACGACTTGATTGCTAACCTTGTCCACGATGGAAAACCAGGCGAAGGTTCATACAGAGTATTTGTACAGCGAAAGTCAGACGAGATGTGGTAAGTCCTTGCCAGACAGTTATGAACCAGAAATTTTGGCTTCATCTCTCTCATCTTTAGACGTTCTGGTCGCGTCCTGCATGGGTACATACACACCTAGGGGGCATATCTTATCCCTAAGAGGGATAAACTGACCCCTCCACAATCGAGAATTGAGATTGGAAGGGACTATTGTGAGGTTACTTTGTTCCTCTCAAAGGGTACGATATTTTCCCTTGGGGTGATGTGGGGTGAATGTACCCTGTGGATCTCATTTGACATTGGGTTTGTGGTTTGTAGATTCTATTGTTTTGCATCAGGAGTCGGGGCTTAATAGAGTCGTCAGTGCAGAGGCATTTATCTGTTTTTTGGCTTTGTACTGAAGGGGAGCGGCCTTGCATTGACAAAAGCTACATTACTATGAATGTGAGGAAGTTGAGTAGATCCTTATTCAAGAGCGAGCCAGTGCTGCAGGGACGGAGCCTCTCACAGGGTTACCACTTGTTCTGATAACAAAATGTGTTTTGCAGGTATGAGATGCAAGATCTTCACGTTAACGAGACTTTGCCCCAAATGGTGGCACTTTCGGAAACATACATGCAGATCTACGAACAACAGCAATAGCCATATTGTATCGATTAATTTGAGTAGGCACGGTTCATGGTATACGCTAGATCGTTGACGCTGATCGTATGCATCTTTGTCATGCATTGATGGAGGTCTTAGACCGTAGTCAGTACAAGGTCTTTCTTTTACCACAGTGGTTCTGGTTCTGATCTTTGGCTAAGACGCACGTGGGTTGTGTATTATTCCAGAGTTTACACATATTGGTTGCCAACGGAACGCTTGAGTGTTCTTTTGGGGCTACGGGATTACTTTCACGGTAAACAGGACCAGGATCTGATCATCCCGCATCTGGTAGTTGCACAAAATGGGTAATTCACAGTTTTTTGTCTAAAGCGTAGATATTAAACTTCCGTTTTGCTATTTGTGAACATTGCCGTTGGTCTTGCTTATCGCAGTAAATGTTCTGGGCCAGTGGTTGTAAATTGGAATTCTGGTAACAGTTAGAGTTGCCGTGCTCCCTACCTCGCTCCCTGCCTCTAGTTGTACAGTCAGGTCCAATTCATTTACGAATTTTTGGTTCCTGCTGAGATTAGGAGAACTTCAGGAGGTCTGTGTACGCCAAAAAATGAACGGAATTTTGAATTGTAATTTGTGTTGGAATCACACTAAAGTCTACTTCATCATCATTACAATTACACATATGTAAATGAAAATCATACAAAAAGTTTGATGTTTTTTATACACTATCTACCATCTAGTGTTGTCATCATTTAATGGAACATATTAAAAATGAACCTTCACAATTGCTTTAGAGATACTTGATCCACATACCACTTGAATTTCTTGTATGATTTCTTGCTTGCTCTTCACCCCAATGCAAAAAATCTTTAACTATCTTCTAACGGTTCTCTATGAAATGGTAGATAGTATGTTAAAAAAATCCATATTGTTGTATGATTTTAAATTATTCATTTTTCACTTGTTATGAAGTTGAAGTGCACTTCATTGCAATTCCAATACAATTTGCAATTTCAAAATCGGTTCATTTTGTAGCATACTATAACTTCTTGAAGTTGATGAACTTTCTAGTGAAAATTTGATTGAAAAATTTGTAAATGATTGGATTTGATTGTACTTATTCTTGCTCAATGCATTGGGATCTTTCAATGAAAGTTTGCGACATCTTTTCTACACATTGTCATACAACTCTTATGCAAGATCTTGTAATTGGATACGCAAAAAAAAAAAAAAAAAAAATTTAAAATTCATCATGACTAATTGCAGTAGAATTATTAGTTTTGGAGGGTTTTTTCTATTAAACATAGCCATAAACCTTTATGAGTTACATAAATGATGCTCGAAAATATTTGGTGTAGGTAGAAGGCCTTGATATGAGGCATGCACCAGTGTCCAACTGAATTCTTTTTAAGTTTCCTTACCCTTGAGATTCAGTTGGACCTAGTGTCTGCAATGCGGCAATTTGTGTTAAATTGCTACCAGTAGGTGAATGTACTGCTATCAAGAGTTTGTGGTGAAAGAAAAAAATTGTTGTACCTCTGTTGAGTTTATATCACATTCCCATAAATGATTGCATTTGTACCCAATTGCATTAAAACTGGATTAACCCTTAAACGAGGTTGGAGCCAGCAGTGGCCTACGTTTGTTGTATTTGAGGATTTCATGAGTGAAGATGAGGGTATTTTGGAATTATGGATTGGACAATATTTGAGCATGGACTCAAAGAAAATTACAAGATTTTTGGGGAATTATTCCAAGCCATTATATAGATTTTGTGCCTGTGCAAGTGGTGCATTATACGTATTCCAACATACAAGCCTTCGCATGTTGTATTTCGTACTCATGCAGTGGTGTCAGACACCTTATTCCTTCACTGACTGCTTGACTGCTTGAGGCGGTGAATGAACTTGCGATTAAGCTTTTTATGAATGGTAAGAATCGGAACGTGAATTCAACAATGTCGATTAGTTGAATCTGCTCTCTGCGCTTGATTTTGGGTGCATTTGGAGCATTTCTGACGCACGCGAGTGGAACTCCACCGTCAAGAGCATTTCCAGCTAGTGGTGTGCCGATGTTGGGGTGGCCTCAAATCTCCGACCAGAACACGAACTTGCATTGCGTGACAAGCATTTGGGAAATTGGGCTCGAGAACATTTCCAGTGGTGTGCCGATGCTGGGTTGGCCTCAATTCTCCAATCAGAACATGAACTTGCATTACGTGACGAGCGTTTGGAAATTTGGACTGGAGCTCCGATTCGACAGAGCCTTGTGGAAGATGGAAGTGCAGTTGTTTTAAAGGGAAAAATTGCTTACAAGGTGAAGAAGATCATGTGAGATGTCAATGAGACAGAGGATCTAGAGGTGTCCAAGATTCGGAGGTATGCTTGGAATTGGCAGATGGCTGCCACAAAGGCTGCTGCAAAAGGAGGCTCATCGCAAGTGGCGTTGGCGGAGTATGTGGAACTGATCACCAGCTTCAGGAGCAAAGATGGTTCCAATTCGTAGATTATTGAGTTACATTTTTTCTGGGCATGCATTTTTTATATAATGAAGTGTTTTTTGGCGGTCTGAAGTCGATCATTGCATTCTGTTATGAGTGTTACCTGGATTTCCTGATATTGAGGTATTGCTAAAGTAAGGATTCTGAGGAAAGTTACTTAGCGAAGTATTGTTCTGCTACGCTCGTGACGCAGTATTCTGATAACAGCAGTATTCAGGATTTTTGGCATAAGCAACAGGTTGAATTTCACTTGTGAATGAAGGACCTCCTTGAAAATAGTGTTTTAATTACACGTTTTAGCTACCAATTGGTACTGGGGATTGATTGTTCAAACGCTAGCTACATGTTCAGTCGCAAGACTCACAAATGTGTCTCTGCCACCAGCACCAGAGTCATGGGTGTCCTATGAAACATAAAGATCTTCATATTCGTTAAAATGGCAGAATCTCTAGAAATTCACACTTCAATTTCCAGATGCCCACCTGAGCCTCAGATCAATACCATCCCAATTTTTAGAGATTCTAGGCGCCAAATTTGTGACATTCATCTGCATGAAGTAGTTTCACCTGAAGAAATGAACAGGTGCCACCGGTTGCCATGACCCGCAAACCTGCAGATTGGTGTACATCGTTGTCCAGAGCAATCCTTTTGTCCTCTCCAGAGTTGTCAGTAAGCAGTCCTTCCATCCTCACCAGGTCTTGTACACTTCATGAATATACTGATGAAGCTCATTGCAGTTGAGGATTTTTCAGAAATTAATGGCATTGAGAAACCATGTTCTTACAACACCAATGTGTTGCACTCTTTTCAAGCTCACACTTGCAAAAATCATGGCTCAAAAAGCCATTTCCTTCTAGTACAAAACTCATTCTGTACATGGTGGCCCTTCTGAATGCCCCCCAGAATACTCTAGTATAGAAAAACCCAACCTCCTTTAAGGGTTAACACTCCCGCCCTAGAGGTGATTTCAATGCACAAGGACCTTACAATGAAATTGATTACTGGTGGTTCACCTTACTCCCCCCCTTCCGTCATTTTCGCTGCATCAATCTGTATGGTGGAAACACCCAAAACTGTCAATATTAGCAATTCAGCATAGTTGGAGGCATCTTTTCCTAAATATAATATTATTGTAGTATTAGCGAGTGAAAATCATGAATATTCAAAAAAAAAATTTAGATTTTTCGGATGTGGTATGTAATTTCTATGATTTTTGAAAGTGCCGGCTCCTTAGACCACTGAAAATGTCACATAGGTACACCCTGAACCAAAATCTGCAGAAATCAATAGTCAGCAAATCAGAGTGAAGTATGTGTCCTTCAAATTCATCAACAAATTAGGGTTAAGCATTTGTAGGATACATTAACAAATGTCTAGGGACACATTTAGTGGACCTCTAGGGTATAGGAATGGGAGTAGGGACGCTTTTGGGTGTTTCTACCTTAAATGTGCATATCACAACTTGATTGTGCCAATGCGGCTGAGTTTGAACTATCATCGATTTTGGGACAATTGTCCATCATGCATGTATTTCCATCCTCAAGATTGCCTAAAATTAGTAAATTTCATCCAAATTATAGAAAACCATATGTCATTGAAATTTTTTGGGCAATGTCACTAACATTTTTCTCTTCACATTCTAGTGCATTAGCAAGGAGTACCCAAATCAAGTAAGACTTTGCCCAAACATTTGAAATAGAGCGAATGTAGATTTGGAAATTTTTAGGCAAAGTATAGTAAGAACTTGAGAAGAATTTAGGCATAAGATCTTTTTTTTTTGCAAGTTTTCATTTCCATCCCATCCCTGTATGAACTAATCTTGAACCTTGCACAAAATTCATGAAGCACCAAGTAATAACAAGGTGATTGCAAGAAACACCTGCCAATTTTGTTGCGTTTTTGCAGTACTTACGCTTTTTCTTCTGGAGTAGTTTAAAATTAGGAAAATCATTTTTCAATTTTTGAAAAATATAACCAATATATATTCCTTTAAGATGAAGATATCCAGGGAAGGAAAAGCATAGAAAAAATCTCTAAGTGGGAGAACTAGAAAAGTGCCAAATCTCAAGAAAATAGACACTTTGATGCTTTAATTAGTTGAAAATAGGAAAAAAAATAAAAATAAAAAAATAAAAAATGCCCATTTGTAATAACTCTATGGAAATGGTCATTCACCAAAAGAACCACCAAAATAATATTTTATGTATTCTGAATTGTAAGAAGAAAGAAGCTCTTTTTGTGGACTTCCACACAATAAAAAATTAATTATTTTTAGAATTCATTTTTTGCATAGCTACAAGTCTACTAGAAGACCATTCCCTCAAAATTTCAGCTCCAAATTCGTTTTTTGGGGTACTAAATAGTACTATAAACCCCCAAATTGGCAAGTGTGACATGAAATTGGGGCTATTTTTGGGTAGTAAAACATTTTTGAAAATTGCAAAAAAAATAGAGAAGGTGTGTAATGGTCATGAGCACTTTTCCTATAAATCTTAAGTCATTTGGATCTAAAACGCAAAAGTTATGCCCAAAAAACAAATCAGCATGCAAAGTGTGACGCAAAATAGTACAAGTGTTTCTTGCAGTCACCTAACATTAGTCACATCGCTAAAGAATAGCCAAAAATTATTTTTTCATTATTCTTAGATCCTGAAGAATCATGCTCCTTGTTACAGGCCGATTGAGGACACCATGTATCTAGAGTTGGCGGTAGTTTAGACAATGGTCTTTTGTATTTTGTTTGTAGAAAGAAGAAAGGTGGGACTATTATGTTATTGTGTGACTAGTGGCCACGTAGTTGATGTATGGCATGTTTGACACTGCCCTTCTCAACTCAACCTCTAGGAGATTGGATTTCATCACATTGTTTAGACCCTACGATTTGGCAACAATTATTGTGCGGTTATCGTTGTTTCATGGGTTCGTACCATAATCGCACTAACTTAGTGTATTTTTACGCATTGAATCAGTGCTAAAACAATGAATATCAATAGCGTACGGTTTATGTACTTTAACTATATAATTGTTGTGTCAAAACTGCACAGCAATCATATAGTTAAAGTACATAAACCGTACGCTATTGATATTCATTGTTTTCGCACTAATTCAGTGCACAAAAACACACTGAGTCAGTGCAATTATGGTACGAACCCATGAAACAATGATAACCGCACGATAATTGTTGCCAAATCGTAGGGTCTAAACTTTGTGATGTTGTCTTCACTATGGGAGATCTTTAGTTCATACTACATCCTTGGACATGCATTGAAGAATTCTAGGAGGGCAAACCACTTATGTTCATGATGGTATCATTGTCATTTGAGTTGACTAGGCACAAAATGCACATTACAAAAGGCTAAAGTTTAGATTGGTTGAGATTAGGCATCAAAAGCTTATGAAAGGCAATCAACCCCTAAAGGACTAGCTTGCTATTTTTAGCAATGCAACGATTTTGGGCAAGTACTTGTGACTAGAAATTTTCATTTTTTAGGCTAAAATTCTAGTAGAAGGTGGGGACAAGGAATATCTTTATGCACCAGATTTTATGACATTTGAAAATAAGAGTAAAAAATTATGGCTTAATATGTTGTTTGTTTTTCAACTTAGGCAGGCCGGGCAGATTAAAAAAATTACTTTTTTCAAAAACAAAAATTTGACTTTGGTTTTCTAGATTTATATATACGTGGAAAGCTTTGAATAATTCCATTTCGATCAATGAGTCAAAAGTTATGAGGAGTTTTAGTTTGCAAACACTTATAGATTCTCTACTCTAAAATTAACTTTGAAGTCGTTTATTTCATTTAATTTTCAGTATTTAAAAAATAAAATAAAATAATAGGATGTAGATTGTTTATAACAACATTGCAACCTTTGGAATTGACATTTTTCAATTCCATAATTAAATTCTTAACAATTTTGTATTTTGAATCATTCTCTACTTCTTTCTACTTACTATTTCTTTCCTATATAATATATAATGTACAATTCTAAATGATTTGAAATTTTTTAAGCATGTAACCAACTTGTTTAGGAAAAATAATTCAATGAAGCACCACCATTTTGGACATTTTTTTATACAAATGTGACCTTGAAGAGTGCAGCTGCCCTTTTTTTTGCACGGACAATCCTATCGTTACTTGTGTCTAAAAATGTTTTTTTTTTAACCTAAAATTTGGTACTTGTACTAGAAATGGCAATTTTGGAGAGTTTTTGGTGAAAACATAGTCAAAGAACTTCAGAGATTAAAGATGGGTCTCACAATTGCATCTAATCTATAGTCTCTTGTCAAGCAATGACTTAAATTTGCTTTTATATACGTTGGCCAACCCACAACCTCAACTTAGATGTTGAAAGATGTATAGTTATTTCATCATAATGTTCGGATTCAACTACCTATATGGTGTAGTCCTAGTTGTTTATCAAGGCAATATGGTCAACTAGTGGGCATATTATGGCATTTTTATATATGGATTTCACATTGTATTAGACGTAGTTGTGATGCACAATTATTTTTTACACCACAAGACTCTTAATTTATGCCAACCTAAAGCAAAAGTTTGGTATTAATTTTGTCTCTTGGAGAGGTCACAAAATTCAAAGTTAGTGGCTTCAAATAAGGGACAAGATTTTATTGATCTATAAACAATTGTGGAAAAAAACAAAAAAACAATCTTGTAGTTAGTAGTACTAACACTAATAGTGAAATTCAGTGTTATGGTACCTATGGTATCATTTACCCTATCATGTAACTCACTCTAATTTTCATTCAGTTGACAATTAGTGTTCATATTGAATACTAATTTAGTGCAGGGTAAACCATCTTGATTGTAATTTGTTTTTTTTTGTGAAAATTTAGTTGACAATATTCATGTTGAAATATAGTGTTGGTAACATAACCAACATTGTTGCCATTTAATGTTAGAGTTCCTAATTAGTATTGCCAATACTAAATTTCATTGCAACAGAACCTCCCTAAGTCGTTATTCTAAAAACCAGTAAACCTCTCTAAGGTAATGTTGTCAGACTAATCCTAAATTTGTCCCCAATTCAAAGGTTATGACTAAAAATGGCCCTCTACAAACAAATAAACCTCTCTAATGTAATCTTGTCAACCGGTCCTGGACCTACTGCTTTAGAGAGGTTCTACTGTATTTATATTAGGGAACTTTTTTTTTTTTTTTAAACAAGTGAGGAATGTAATAGGCAACTTTGGACACCTCCACCAAATAGATTTTGGAATCATAACTTACAGAACTGAGCACCATGATTATCCAGCCCCTATCCCCGCTCCGACGAGGCATCGAACCCCGCTGAACGCAACGGACGCATTCCGTTGGCTCCGCGTTTGTCTGCGTCTCTCTCGCAGCTGCCGTCCCGCCCCGGCTTCGCAAACTCTCTCATCATCATCATCATCACAGCTTCCGTGTCCACTCCCTCCCGCCCTCGCGCTCTGCTTTAGGGCGCCTGTTCCCTTTGAATTTCCTCTCACCGAATCCACCGCACCCACCTTCTCTGAAACCTGGAGCGTCCACACTACGCCTTCGTTCTCGGTGAGCCTCTCCATTTCCGTTTCCATTTCCGTTTCTTCCTTTGGAATTTCTTGCGATCTGATCGGCTCGGCAGTTTTAGTGTTCGGTTTCGAGCTTTGGGGTGCGTCCAAGGTGCTTGTTTGCAGTGAATGTGGCGATGCGGGAGAGTGGAGAGTCCTGTAGAGTGGTTTTCCGAAGGTCGTGGAGAGTGTTTTTTGAATCTCTGGTTGTAATTTACTGTAATGTGCTGGCGTGTCCTGGTTCTGAGTGCGTACGGGTGATCGGGGTGTACGGGTGATGTCGGCTTTGACTTTGGAGGTGGTTCTGGTTTCGTTTGCGGTTTTGCAGTTAGTTTTTGGTGTTGTTCTCGCCTGTGGGCGGTTGTGAATGCTGGCCAGGCGGCGAGCTCGTCGGAATGAGATGTTTGTGGACGAGGGAGGTGCTTTGGTGTTGGATCGTCGAAGGTTCGTATGGTAAGTGATGTTGAAGGTGTTTTTTTGATGATCCGGGTGTGCTGTTGTGTTGTTTTGTGTTTGTGTGAATTAAAATTTTTGGAGAGTGAGCATCATGATTACTGGATAACGGAATGATTGCGTTTTTTATTTTGTTTCACCGCGTTTTTCGCGATTCTGTTTGTACGGACTATGTTCTCAAGTTGTAAGTATACATACGAAGACTTAGAGTGTTGCTGAATTAGAAATAGGAGGACGAGAGTATTCCATTTTTTCGTAACGAAGGTGAGCGCGAGTCTGAATGGAATGATCGTTGAGAGGTAGACCATTAAGTTTTAGTAATTTGAAAGCCGTTGTTTTAAAATTTGAAGCATTTGAGTAGGTTTATTTTTTAATATTGAAACCGGATTTATTTTAGGTGTGTAGGGGTCACTCTTGGAATTTTGGTTGCGGGCATGCCTTGAAGCGTTCTTTAGTCATGTTCGGAAGGACTGCTAGGCAATCTAATTTGATTGGAAATTACGGTTTGGAGTCAAAGAATCGTAAGCAAAGAGCTGAGAGAAAATGGTGTGGTTTCTGCGATGAGAAATGAGCTACGGAAATGTGGCATTCCTACGAGCAGTTTCTCAAAGCCGGATTTGATCCTTGCTCTCTCTTGTACAACTCATTAGTTCTATACTCTGGAATGCATGAAAGAACCGTTTTGGCAGTTTCTCTGTTGTATTATGCTCTTTTTGGTGATACTTTGATAGAATCCGACGAATATGCCTGAGAAATTTGCCATCTTGACTAGGTGGCACGAACTTTGACCTCAACTTTTGATGTAGAGTCGAAGCTAAAGTTGGAATGGCTATCGGCTGTGATTTGCAGCTAAGTTTGCCCTCCACCTTGAGGAATCTTAAGTTCCATGGCCCAATTGCTTCCTCGTCGACTCCCTGTATTGCTCTAATTTGACGAGTGCCAGCATGATGATGGAGCCTTCCTTGCCTACGGTGTTGCCAACTCGTGATGACAGTAGGCCAGCGATGGCTGTAAGAGACGGCAAACCTTCAAATCCAAGTTCCTCAATTAAGTTACTTAAACCTAAACCTGGTGCTATCAAGAGATCACCAGACCTGGCCCCTAAAGGTCCTGCACAGAGCCAAGCAAAGACTGAACCTGGTCGGAGAAGCGTCACTAAGCTACCGCTGCATGCATCTGAAAAGGCTCAATCTAGTGGTTCGGAGAGACCTAGGAAAAGCACCGCAGAGAAACCAAAGAGGATTGTTACGACAGACAGTAGGAACAAGGAAAAGCAAGAAATGGAGGCTCTCGTGAGGAAGTTATCAACTCCTAATCTTGGTGCTCATCGCCCACCAGCGGTGCAAGTGCCTGAGAAGGCTGGAGCAAAAGCTATCACAAGGGTTGATGTCAAGTCCCCAGAAGCGAAATTAGTGCCTGGACAACATGAGCCAAGAGAATTGGCTCCGCCCCAGGAATCTGTCAGCCCAAGGTTGGAGGTCTCTAGTAATCCGGAATCACAATCTCCCAAAGACGTTTCGGCCGCCCGAAAGAGCAGGAATACGACTCCCGAGAGAAGACGACCCAGCAATGCAAATCTTAGTGATGCTGAAAGTGAGGATGTCGCCACAAATGACCCATCACTAACACCTTCTAAAGTCATGCCTTTGATGCCAGTATCTGCAATTGATGCAATGATGAACGATGAATCACAGGGTTCCAACTCACATCTTGGTCCTTATCTGATCAAGCTGACAAAATTGTATTCGACGGAAGAAGATCAATCCAAAGCCATTGAGTACGGCATTCGAGCAGTTAGGTTTTACGAGAAGCAAACCGACAACGGCCAACCTAGCTTGGAATTCATTGCCAGCCTTCAGATATTGGCAGCATTGTATGGTAGGCTGGGAAATTTTGATGATGCCATCCCTCTTTTGGAGAGGTCAGTGGTTATCCCCGTAACAGGTGAAAGTGAGGATCATGCTTTGGCAAAATTTTCTGGTCACATGCAGCTTGGGGACTCCTTCAATCTGCTTGGAAAGCAAAGTGCTGCACTGGAATCATACCATCGTGCCTTGAGGGTGCAGAAGGCAATGCTTGGAGACTTGGACCCTCGAGTTGGTGAAACATGTCACTACATTGCTGAAGCTCACTTGCAGGTTTGTCGATTCCCTTTAATTGCGTGTGTTGGAAGCATTGATGAATGTTTGGTTTCTTGGAAAGATTTTCATATCCATGTTGAGAAGGAAATGTACTTATTAAAATGTTGGATTTTTTCTGCAGGCATTGGATTTTGACAAAGCTGAGGCGTTGTGTGATCATGCACTTACCATTCACAAAGAACATGGCGAGGAAGGCTCCTTGGAAGAAGCAGCAGATCGGCGTCTTCTGGCACTAGTTTTGAGTGCCAAAGGGAGTCATGAAAAAGCACTTGAGAACTTGATGCTTGCTTCGACAACCTTACAAGCTAACAATTTGGAGGTATATCCTTTAAATATATTTGGAATAGTGGTTTTTTATAACATGTAGAGGTAGATTTCTTGACTTCTATTAAAAATATCAGACCTACCATACTATCACTTCACAGTAATACAACTTCAACCTGGATATTGTCGTGATAAGCAGAAATCTCTTTGGCTTCTCATAGAGGCACTATGTACAGGTAAATCTGTTCGAGTTATGGGCGCACATTTAATGGTTGCAGAGCATTCGTACTGATTCTATGTTCTGTTTCTTCGTTTTGGAATCTAGCTCGATGCGGCAGCAGTAAGTCTAAGCATTGGTGATGAGTTACTTGCGCTCAGTCGAGATTCTGAGGCAGTTAGCGCATACCAGAAAGCTATCCTGATGTTCAAGGCTCTGAAAGGTGACAATCACACGTTGGTTGCTGGGTGTTACGTCAGCCTTGCTGAGCTTTATATGAAGACCAACAAGCTTCGCGATGCCAAAGCATTCTGCGAAAATGCTTTACATATTTATGGAAAGCAGGGTTCTGGACACAATCCCAATGATATTGCAAGTGGACTTGCTGATGTGGCGGCAGTTTATGAGCAAATGAATGAGAAAGACACTGCGATTTTGCTCCTTCAGCGTGCACTCACTATCCAGGAGTCTCTTCCAGGTTGAACTCTATTTTTCAGTATCGTCTTTAAATTTACCTTCTGATCTTGTTCATTGATTTATTCGACTGGCATTTTTATCACACTAATCTCGTTATTTTATTTACAGGTCATCAAGCTGCAATGGGTGGCATTGAAGCTCAAATGGGAATTTTGTACTATATGATGGAGAAGTTTGAGCCTGCAATGGACGCCTTTAAGAGTGCAGCTTGCAAGTTACGGGATGGAGGGTTGGAAAAGACACCGTTATTAGGCATGCTCTTGAACCAAATGGGCATTACTTGCGTAGAGCTTGGTGATATCGAGCAGGCCGCGGAATTGTTTGAAAATTCCCGGAGTATATTGGAGGACACCTACGGACCATATCACCTAGATACTTTGGATGTGTGCACCAACCTAGCCGGCAGCTATGATGCACTTGGCAGGTGACGTTACATTTCTACCTGTTATACATCCTATGAACTGAGGTGCTCTTTGATTATCTCTCTTGTAAGCACATAGATATTCCACAATTCTGTTGTCTTTTGTAGGTTACTATTTTTGACCTGCAAATGCTTTCATATTATCAGAATTAGCTTTCAAACATCTTCAATGAAGAAGACGATTCATCTGCTCAGATATATGAAATCTTCTTCCATTTCGTCTCTTGACAGGTGTACCTAGCTTAAGTTGCACGGTATGGTGTAGTGCTATGCAGTCTCACTTCAGCTGTAATATTTTTATGAGCTAGAGATCTGACTCTGTTACCCGTTGAGGTTAATCGTGCAACAGACCCACACTGGTAGTGAATAAGTCATTTGTCATGTCTTGTGTCTTGACGCTGGTACTTGCTGGATACAGATTGGATGAGGCTACCCAACTTTTGGAAGATGTTTTACAAGCAAAGGAGGATAAGCTGGGAACAGTCCACCCAGATGTACATGATGATCGTGAACGGCTACAGGAGCTTCTTAAGGATGTGGGACGGACCTACACGCCTAAATCGCGCAGGCTTGAAGAACTGCTCTTAACTGCAAGGAAAGAGAACCGTAAAAGGTGAAGGCTTATGAATCCAATCTGATTTATAAAATTACAACATGCTATAAAGCTCTCTGATGTTGTGTGTGCGTATAGTTTGAAGATACTGTAGGAAGTATTCTTTACCTTATTCTTTCACTCTTCTGTCTCTTAACAGTAGATCTATGTATGATTTTGAGAGAAATGCAGTCGTTGAGTTTAGGATGCGCGATTCATGTAGGAAACTAAGTGGTCACATAAAGGTTGCTGCAGATTGTAGGAGTGCAAAATGTACCCCTTTGCCATGCTCTATGTAGGTAGTAGTGCACATTCCATTGTTGGTTTTGAGAGCTCTTATTTAATTCAATTATAGGACATTCAATACACAATTTGAGTGAGCCAAGTGTCTTTTTTGGAGCAAATCCGTGCTCGGCATTGGGATTGGAATTTTGTACATGACGATATGTACAACTGCATTATGCATCAGTTACATTCTAGCCCCTTTATGAGCAGCGCTTTTCATATTATCTTCGTGTCTCAGTAGTGATGGGCATCTCATATCCATAATGCCAAGTCCGGTTTTCAAGGCAGATTTGTCACCATTCCATTGGATAGTCAGAAAAGTGTTATAACTCAAAATGCAGCCCCTCTTTCTACACCCTTAGATTTGCGAAAAGTACAGATATGGACGTTTTGTGATGAACTATTAGACTTGGCATTATGTCCCATAATGGCTCTCGAGCCTCCTGGCTCTTGAGCATTATCTACTGTCATGGTTTGAGGGGGTGAGATGGAATGCAGTAGAGTGATCCAACCTTATGAAGACAGCACAGTTCTGGGTTTACAATTGGTTTTGAATAGTTTTACCTTATTACTTGACTGAGTTTAGAAGTTCAAATATGTTAACTTAACCCCAAATACATATTCAACTACAAGTGATCACTTCCATGTTTATAGAGATGAAAATGAATTGTTCATATAGTTTGTAAGAGAGTTTAGTTAAATACTAAGGTAGAAGTACCCAAATGTTACATGAGTTGTTCTGACACCTAAAAAACGACCTAAATCCGAGTGCAATTGGATCCAAAATAGACAGGTGGGGTTCCAAGAAGTTGTCATTGTCATGAGGGTGGATCTTGCATTGTCCAATCACATGCGTGTGATGCAAGCTTACAATGTGTCATTTGTAGATGTTTCTGTGCCCACTTTGGTGTTAGTCTAGTATCCACATTAGGTGTATCTACGGAGTTGTTTCCAAAATTTCGTATTATATTTATACAAGCTCGAAAAATTATCAAACCAATTTTGTTGGTTTCCTAAACCATTTCCTAACAAGTGTACATCATTTTATTCTGTAGCTACCCTCAAGATTTACGAATCTTGAATAAGTGTCACATTTAGGTGCTTCTACTTTATAGCTAAGAAGGAAACACCATGGATTTATGTGTAATGATATGAATGCATTATATAGTTTGTATCTACAATAATTGAATCCAGTTTATATGATCTGTATAGGGATGGCATAATATTATTTATTTACAACCCTAGTAAATTTATTGATTAGAATATTCATCACTTCTATACATATCATGACCTTCTTGATAGACTTATATTCTATATAATATTATATTTAAGAAATCATTAAAATTTACTACAAAGTGGACATTTTAATTTTAAATTAAGTTTATTAGTGGTTGAATTGAAATTTATAATATTCAAAACATTAATATTATTTATTACATAAGCTTCACGATTCTGGATTGTTTGCAGTGAAAATGAAAATTTGCAGTGAAAAGACATTGATTTGTTGGTGAGGTTCCTTGTTGCCTTGAAGTTGAATATAGAACATTTCAACATATAACATTTCTAGGGCTATATGAATTTGTAGGCATGTAGCTATAGCACTTGTCGTTACATTTAGTGTTCACTATAGATAGTATGGATGTGCAAAGTGTCACTCAAGTATAAGAGCTCTACATGAGTGCTTTTAGAAGCATAAGTAATTAGCTTCTAAAAATTTGCATAGTATACATTAAGCAATTCCAATAGTGAGTCTTAGCTAGACCTCACAATTCCTTGTCAACAATTTAAAGGTTCTATTACATTTTCAATCTTTAGGTCATAGAACCTTCAACAAAATATAAATGCATAAGTTATAAAGTACCATTCTAAAACTTTTTTGAAATTTGCATTAGATATTAACTCTTGAACTCCAAAAACTTTTGCACAAAACACAAATTTATTTTACAAAACAACTTCCATAACTTTTTTGAAGTTTGCATCAAATGAGACAACTTTAACTTGTTAGGAATCAATGGGTTGGAGGATATAAAATCAAATGTAAAATATTCAAAGTTTTGCCAACTCTATCTTTATTGTAGTAGAAAACCCTAGATAAATCCATATTATTGCTAAAAGAAAGCCCTTTGCATTGTATTATGGTAAAGTTTGGAAAAGTAACAATTTACTTTTGTAAGAAAATAAAATAATAGTCAATCAAGGTTGAATATTTTGGATAGATAGTATTCTACCAAGCCAAAAGCAATTTGTCATACAATAAATAATTTAAAAAATCAATTTTTTTGGTTCAATGAAGTTAATTTGCATCAAAATGAATTCAATATTCAATGAAAGGCTTACAACAAAATTTATATATCTTATGTTAGAACAAAGATTGACAAGAACAAAAATACAAATAAAATTTGTTGCCCAAAAATACAAAGTCAAAGAATATGATAATACTCGAAAGAGTAGCCTAAAATGGATGATGACCTCATATTGTGTGCTATGTACCTACAATAGGCATTTGCCTCCCCATTCAAAAATTTCAAGGCATAGGTTGACAATATTTTCCAGTAAGCAAATGTTTTCCATACATTTTTATTTCACATTTTGGTAGTGTAAAGTAAGAGTTCAAAATTTGTGGTAGAAGAAAGGTAACATTAAATAAAATCTTAGAAAAAAAATCCATCTATTTCAAGTCAAAAATGAAGTTTTCACTATTTCCATTTGTTAAGCTAGCTTGCAAATTAGTTTGAACTCCTGTTCCCTCAAGGCTTGGCAATTTCTTGACAATAGAAGTTTTCAATGGATTATCCTACCTTGATATTTTTTTGCACATGTATGTGCTTGAGATTTTTAATTTTAACCATACAAAAGTAAAGACTACTTTTGCTAGTATGCATGGAATGAATGTGAAAATTATTGATTGTTGGATTTTAAAATTATTAATAATTTCGGATGATCAACTTAAAGGCAAAAAATACACCCTTCAAGGAAGAAAAATTATAAGAAGATGAATAATGCTTTTTTTACCCCCTTCCAAATAATAGATTAGAATCAAAGGCAAATGCAGTATTTTTTGAATTTAAAAAATGAAAAAAAATCCTGAAATTTATACACATTTTCAAACAAAAGTGAGTAAAAAACTAAAATTGACCAAATTGGATCCTACCGAAATATATATATATATATAGTTAATTTTTGAAATTCAATGGTTGATATTATTAACATATCTTTTGGAACATCTTACATTATAAAATATTGGGATTTATTTCACCCTACTGAGAATTTGGTGATTCAAAATTTGAAGATGACACATTCTATCATCTTAGACCTTGAAGGACTAGGAGAATGAATGTAGTTTTCTTTTTTCTTGACTACTGTAGTTCTTCTAATAAGCATAATTCCTCATTAGAGTGGAATAATTTTGATTATCACCATTGTTGAAATGAAAGAAGGCTTATACAACTTTTCTATTAAAAACAAATAGACAAAATCGCATAATTTTTGTAGAAAAAAATAACACTTAGCAAGATTGATGAAAGATGTTTAGTTAGGGGTTACTTTTATTTATATTTTATATGCTAAAATTGGAGTGCTCCAAAGTTCTCCAAAAATTCTAATTTTTTTCCCACAAGTATATCATTATGATTTTGATATATAATTGTGTTTTTTAATATTTTGGAGTGTGGAAAAAAAATTATGAGGACACCAAGTGACAGCTCCAAACACCTTTTCCATTCTCCAAAAATTTACCAAAAATTGCATACTTAATTATTTCTTGATCAAATTGCACCGGCGGATTCAACAACAAAAAATCATCTCAAGTCTCTTTGTTGTTCACGGACTCTTAGGAAGGTTCATATTTCAAATTTTCTGCAGTTGCAAAAGCCACTTGGTGGCCTTGTGGTCCTTGAGGAGTTAGAAAAAATTCAAATCCAATTTTTCTGGCCTTTGTCTAAAAAATTAATTGAATTCCAAAGCTTCCCTTTGATTCCTTCAAAAAACTTTTCAACTCCCTCAATTGAAATGACACTAAATTCTTTAAGAACTTCAATTTTAGATTGACTTTGAAATTCCATTATTTTTGTCTTGGCTTCAATAAAATTCCTTCATTTTAGCCATGGCTTCATTCCATCATTTACATCCTAGCTTCATTCTATCATTTTAGTCTTGACTTCATTTAACCATTTTATTCCTAGTTCATTCTATCACTCTAATTGTGTGCCCTCTGTCGTTGTCACAATCAAAATAAAATTAAAAATAATTTTCTAATTTTTTAGTTCATAAAAATTTTGAAAATCAATAATTTTTCCACCATAGCTCCAAATGCCACAAAACAAAGCCCGTGCACCCCTTCTCCACGTGGGCTTTCCAACAATACGAAGCACACCACCGGAGGACGAATGTTCTGGGAGATCTCAACATATCAAATCAAATCAAATCACAGAACCAAACTTCACTGGTATGGATTGTAGCTTCAAATTTAATCATGGCTTCAAATGCACCCTATGGTTACTAAGAAGACCCTATATTTGTCAATATAGAAACCACAAAGATCAAAAGCTCATTTTTTTGGCAAACATATAGATATATTGAGTTGAAAAAATTGTTGAAATTGTATACTTTTTATGTGCCAAAGATTTACAAGACATACCTTCAAGAAGCTTTACATATAATTCTTCCATTTAATAAGTGCAAAGCAACATTTTTGTGCATGGTTAGTGTGATAATTATACTCTTCCAATTCTTTTTGCATGTAGAAACAGACAAATACCTCTATCAAAATATTCATGTACTCCGTATTAATTAGCTAATAAGGTAGGTTCAAAAAGTGAAAGGAAAAACACAGACAATGTTACAAATAAACACTGCTGTGGCAGTGTCATAGCATTGTCATAAAACATGACAGTGCTATGGCACCAATAATTTTTCTCAACAAAAGTTTAAAATAAAATATTCCTAACTCCTATACAACTTTCTATCTTCCTACCTTGCTCTTCAAGTCACAAGCAAAGAGAAAGGTGAAACCAATCTTCCATTTTTGCTTCTTGTTGGTTTAGGTGAAAGGAACATATAAAGTTGTAAGAACTACTAAGAAGTGCATAACATTATATTCAACAGGGTTGATTGTTTAACTACAAGCCCAGACAAGTTTTTGTTTCACAAGGATTGAGCCAAAAACAATTCTGACTCACTGTTAAATAATGGTAGAATAATTCATTTGATTTGAATGATTTCACATTCTACCTAAATCATTTAGTTCAGTCCAAGCCTTTACATTTGTTTACATGTTTTAAGCCTTAATACAGTACTATTACCAGCTAAATACTTTCCTTTTATTCTTTCCTTTTTTCTTTCAAAAATACCTTGAGAAACAATTTTCACCACGAAAATTCGAAAACTCAAATGTTTCTCTCCCAGCTCCACTAATGGAACAGCAATGACTTTCGGGGATAATACATGCAAATTGCAGTAACACTGAGGTAAAGTCCAAGAATGGCTTTTGAAAATTATATGCAAAAGTTCTTGGAGCTCAAAGATCAATTGATAGATTTTCAATTTCATCTAGTGAACATCCCACAATGAATATTTATTTATCACCTAAGTGTCGACACTTGTTTTTGGTAGCCAGAAGGAAATCACTAAAGGAGCTGGAATGATAATGAAATTAAACAGAGCTGGAAAAAAATCAAGAGATTGCAATGTTAAAATGTTCTAGGATGGAGAAAATACAACTTCTGTCTAAACCAATTTCTCTCGGACACAGAAAAGAACAACAGCATTTTGTGGAGGTGAACCGCAATCACCGTAAGAATGCGAAATTTCGAGTATACCTCGTAAGAAAACCGAGAGAATAACTCAAAATGGCAGGCATCATTTCACGAGTAATTGTGACAGTTTCGAAGAATGTGAAATGTGAACCAGATATTGCCGTTGCAAATGACTGATTGCATGTCTCACAAGTTGAGTTAAATCACAATGCTATGAGCATCCAAACTGCATATAACCAGCTTCAAAGCTTTACGATTATGCACCACTGGCTAAAGCCAAGAGAGGTATACTTCTGTATATTCATAGAGGAAAAATCATATTGGAGATAATGCTTGAACTACCCCTGCTCTGGCCCCTGTGCTTATCTCACAAAAAGAAAGCTAGTTACATGTCACCTCCATCAATGGTTTACAGATCAATGACTCTAGACAATTTCTGAATGCGATTGAGCAAGAAGTCTCCCTGCTTGATTGTAGCCTGATACAGAGCGTTCTTCGCGTCGGGTCTGTTGGTTTCAAGCACTCCAGCCACTTTGTCGATCTTACAGTTCAACCTCCCGGCAGCGATGAAGCGAGAAAGCTCGATGTCCAGAAAATTGACGCTCACACCAAAAGCCTTCGCCATAGCATCCATGGTGACACTCTTGTAGGACTCCAGAAACTGCGAGTACGCTACAGATCGAACCTCACGCATGTAATACCGGAAGTGCGGTAGCAAGTACCGGTCCAGCCTGATTTGGTCAGTCAAACCAGCAAATGCCACAAAGAATGTCTTGTACTGGCATCCATACAGGGCATTCAAAAAGTCGGAGAGATGATTGATCTTCCCTATCACGGTAAGAATCTCCGGAGCATCCACCACTTTCTGCCGTAACGCAACACGGTCCAGGGAGATGATGCTAGTTAGAACAGAGTAGAAGATAAAAGTGTCATACGAGAAAAGCTCATATGTCGTGAACGTCGAAATTGAATCCAAGAACAAAGTAGCCGCTTGCTTGAAGTTCCGCGTCGCCATACAATACAACCCCTCGTACACCTTCAGCCGATTCTTCCGCTCCCAATCGCCGCCCTCGTCAAACAAACTCTTCGCCTTGTCAATGTTACGCGAAATTAGGGTAAAGTCGAGGTGGAAGAAACCGAGGCGAAGGGTATGGAACACGAGATCCATCTTCTGTCCCACGGCCACCGTCTTCGCTTCCGTGATTTTCAACTGCTCCAGTGAATTCTCCTTATCGCCAATACGGATGTAAAAAAGCGCCTTCGCAAGAAGCGCCTCCCGCACCTCGCTCTCGCCCAGATTCTCCTCCGCGTCCGTAATCTTATCATCGAGTTTCTTGAGCTCATCAGCGTTCTTACTGTTCATTGTATCCAGAAGCGACTGATCAAGCTCCCAGCCAAGCTCCTGCGAGCACGACTGGTACAGGCCCGCCATGTCGTCGGACTTGATGAGCGCCAGAACCTCCTCCTTCAAGGACGCCTTCTCGATATCTTCCACATCTTGCGAACGCAAAAGAAACAGCTTCTGCGCCAGCAACAGCTTCGAATCCTGCGTTGCCTCCTGCTCCTCCATAGCTGTGTCCGCTCCGACCACCACTTAGGGTTAGGGACTAGGGTTTGACACTACGAGAACCTCAGGGCACCTCAGAGCACCAGAGAACGATCAAAATGAAAGGTGAGAAGAGTGTGGCTGCCTACGATCGGATCGAGAAGGTCTTCTACGTAACAAAATCGCCGAGAGCAATTGCGACACAATTGTTCGGCGATGTTCACTCGACTAGGGGAGCCCAATGGCTGCAAATGACTTCAACTTCGAAGATGACGAAGCCGTCCGAATAACGGATGAATGTTCAGTTTCCTCCGTCTGTTATAGGAATCATCCATTGCTAGGCTAAGCGCCGCGAGGACGTCGCAGGGCGTCGCATGGACGCCTCGAGACGTCACGAGTGCGTGTCAGGGGATGTCGTCAGTTGGACGGAGATCGTCAGTGTCTCCAAACATCCATGAGTTGCATTGGATGAAGATTGGATGAAGAATATTTTTTAGAGAATTATCCATGTTATATTAATGGTTGTCACACCTTCTTCTCCCCACTCACGATCTTCAAAGAATGGGGACATGGCACTCTCTCGCTAGCTCTCCTTGGCTTGAAGACGCCCCATTCTTTGAAGATTGAGAATGGTCATTCTTTTCCTTTGAAAGTGAAGAATGGGCATTAAGAAGATTTTGCAAATGATGATTTCATTTGTCTTTTACTTTTTGTCTGCCGCTTTCATCCTAGTGTTTCTTTTTATCGCAAATCACTCTCATTATCGCAACCAACTGCATCGATGCTCAGAGTTAGCTACATCGGTCCTCACCTTCAGAGTCAATTGTATCGATGCCTCACATTGGATTAGTTACATCGACGCTCATCCTAAATCCACTAATTGCGATTCGGTTTACTACATCGATTCTCCTCCACATGCCTCCATCAGTGAACGCTTCTCTCTAGTTTCCATCTTCATTCTCTACACGATACAAAAAAAAGATGTTACACCTTCTTCATAAAGAACATCTCCTTATTGAATCTTTTTTTACTCTTGAACTTTTCATTCTTCATAGAAGTTTCATTCTTATAGAAGGTGTGACAATCCTTATTGCCCAAGGCTCGCAACGCTAAGGAATTCCTCTAAAAACATTTTTAATGCGGCATAAAGATTAGGAGTTTACTTTCATCCAAAATTTAGATAGATGACAACTTTTTTCCATTGGTGGAAATTTTTTTGTAATGACAAAACTTGGGGGAGAGATTTTTTTCAAATCCATAATAGAAGGTATTTTTTTTATTAAGCTAATAACTTTGAAAATTGCCCAAAATAAGCATTTTGTAATACTTTAGGCAATAAGTGAATTCATGATTACTTTTTGTGCATTAGTAGATTCTTACTGCATATGAAGTAAAATGTAAGTGGTTGGATAATTTTAGGATGGATGCATAAAAACTTAGTTGTATATACACTACAAGAAAAAGGGGTGTTTTAAGTATTGTCCTAGTAGTGTAGTCCTATAAGTAATGACCTTTTTAAGAGATTTTTAGTAAAATTTTACTAAAAACACATGTATTTCTAGTAAAATTTTACTAAAAATCTCCTAAAAAGGTCATTACTTATAGAACTATACTTAAAACACCTCTTTCTCTTGTAGTGAAACTTTTAAGATTATGAATGTAGAAGATTGGAAGTGTAACCAAGATAAATGCAAATTCAAATTCATATGATGCACACCAACATTATATATTTTTTGTATCAAGTTTTCCTCAAGAAAATGCTTAAATTAAAAGAAATTTCACTAAAAGTGTCTTCTTAGTAAGCTATTACTCTATATAAAATTCTTTAAATGCTACCCATTTTCCATTGCTATTGCATTAGGAAATTCACAAATATTAGATAAATGCACTCAAAATCATCCCTCAAACAAAACATAATTCTCAATATTGACAAATTTTTCTTTCCAATTAACTAACTTAAGTCTTGACTTTTAGTGACTTTCACAACATGCAACCAAACTATCAAGTCATGACTTAAATTCTGAAAGTTTATGACATGTACCTAGCACCCATATTCAATTTTTAGATTTTTCCATTTTGCAACCATCTAACTTATAACCTATAAAAATTTAAGTTACATATTGACATTATCCTCCAAACGACCTTTTAGCATTTTTTGGCAATATAGTAGTTCTGGTCATCCATTTATAAACTTAATTTTCAATTAATTCTTCTAAATTTTCATACATCATGTAGTCAAGGAGTAGCTCTAAGGTGCAAAATTTTGATTACATGGATAAAAAAATTATTGTATGATATGTAGTTTTTTTCAACCGAGGCAATCTGGGTAGCTTGATAAAAATCACTTTTAAAAAATATAAATTTTAACTCAATTTTCTATATTTATATATACTTGAAAATCTTTGAATTGTTCTATTTCAATTAACAAAATGAAACCTATGAAGAATTTTATTTTGTGGATAGTTATAGAATCTCTACTCAAAAATAAACTTTGAAGTCCTTTTTTGAACTCAATTTTCAATATTTTTGGTGAAAAATTAAAAAAATATAGGATGTATATTGTTATTATGACATTACAACTATTGAAATTGAAATTTTTTGATACTATAACTAAATTCTTGACATTTTAATATTTTTAATCATACTTTACTTCTTTCTATTTACAAATACTACTACCTCCGTCCCAAAATGATCTTCTTGTTGGACAAAACATTCTAGATTAAGGCAAAAAATAACATTTTAAAAACCTGTTTAGTGCTGTAAGTAGAGTTTGGTGTACTCCTAGCATTCTAGAAACTTTGAGTTTTGAAAGTCCTTTTCGAAATGTAGTTTTTGGAATATTGAAAAGTAGAATTTCTTGGGCATTTTCAAAGATCACCAGTGGTCAATTAATTGTTGAAAGTGAGGTCAACATTTTGTAGGCATTTAGTATATGCCTAAGCCCATGTGTAGCCTTCTATTCCAGCTCCAAAAGCTCCATCTCCTTCAATTGGTCAATATTCAAAGAGATGCAAAAAATACGAACAAACAGTGTTGACTAACCCCATTAATCATTTTATTTATCTTTTGACTAATGATTGCAAGAATGAAGGGAGAACTACTACTTAGAGTTGTTTTGTTGATCCCCAATAGCAATCAAAAGTCAAATTTGACCAATTCGCAAGTCGCAAACTGCAATAAGAAGATCATTTTGGGACAAAAAATGAAGGCCAACAGGAAGATCATTTTGGGACGGAGGGAGTATTTTTTTCAAGCATGATTATGTGTTTTTTTTGTTGAATTTTTTTATATGCATTTCCAATTTATTTCTCCAATATATTACGGAGAGATGAAAGTTGTAGGACATACATATTTTGGATAAAAAGTTTAATTATTTAGGAAAGAGTTGAAAACACTTATTTTTTAAATTCAAAAATTACGATCTTGCAATTGATAACATTTTTAACTTTGAATTTTTATTAAGGTTGTTTTCTAACAAGTTAACTAAAGGATCCTACCATACTTGTCATATAAGATGGACTGTCCACCTAAACCATCCGATTCACCCGCCTGTACGGAACGTCCAGTGATCCTAATCCACCAATGTGATTACTTTAAAGTAGACACTTTAACCGACCGGTCCGTCCGATGTGTCCGCTCGTGTAGGACGTCCGGTGATCCTAACTCATCCGATATGACAACAATGACAACCACCACTAGACAAAGAGTCCTATGCCTCTTTATCCAACATAATGGTAAAAGTAGCCAATTGTCCAAGATTTGCATGAAATTATTTGCAACATGGAGCTGACAAATCTCCAACGGATTTTGCAATATGTGGCTTCTGCGGGCAGTTATGTAGTAGGTGGATCTAGTAGTGGATCTAGGGGCTCTCACGGTGGGCCAGGTGGATCTTGCAGTGTCTTGGGGGTTGCAGTGGGTGTCTCTCGTGGAGTCTGTGGTTGTAGAGCGGGTGGCTCTTGCAATGGAGCAGGTGATTCTTGCAACGGATCTCTTGGTACAATCAGTGTGTCTCCCGATGCAACCGTTGGGTCTTGTTGTATAGCTTGTACGTCTCGCGGTACGGCTGGCAAGGCTTGGGCAGGGCTCAAGGTTCGGATGGTGGGACTCAAGGTGCGGCTAGTGGGGCTCGGAGTCCGGTTGATCGGTCATTTAATATTTTTATATAAGATAAAACATTAAGTATTTTTGTATAGGATAAAAATTTAAAAAATTTAAAGTTACTTAATAAATGCATTCAACATTGATAATTCTTGTTTCATTTAGTTATTATTTAGTATTTTTATAATTGCCCAATGTGTCCGATGTGTCCGCTCGTATAGGACGTCCGGTGATCCTAACTCACTCGATGTGACAGCAATGGATCCTACACTTAGATTTTTTTAATGAATAAATATAGATGAAAATTTTAGCCTTGCTTTGGATATGAGTATTTTGAAGCAATTTGAGGTCTAAAAACACAACAATCCTTTTGAGGTTAATTCACTATAACCGTGGAACTACTCAAATTCAAACCTAAGATACTAGGATTTTTTCTAATAAGAGTTGTAAGTTTGATATACTTTTCAATGTGAAAAGCAAGAATAGTCTTTGCTAAGATAGAGGCCTTGTTATGACTATATTTTCGATGTGGTCGTACAATACATATAAGGCATTATTTTGGCCAAGCATTTGGTATAAACCATTGCTCTTGAATACATGATATTTTAGGTCAAAGTGGGATATGCATGGGGATATGAATGTGGTACAAATCTTGGCTGATGACAGGTCATTGCATGTGTTTTTCTATTCACAATTAGATTTCTTTCATTTGTTTCCCAAAGGTTAAAAAGATAATGATCGTTCATTTGTACATTGCTAAAACGTGGGAACAAAGGTTTTTGACTATAATTCTCCTCAGTCTTCCAAGAATAGGAATTTATCCACTTCTCATCTCTTTGCATTTCTACGTTTCATATTTTGATATGAACATATTTGACTACATACGTTATCATATTTAAGACACCTTCATACCATATTGTATGTATTACAATGTATACACAAACAACGCCCTAAGCATACAGAGCCCAGGGGACCTTCGAGAGTTAAATTCTCATTCATAATACCATCAGAATACAGATATGGAGTAGCTAGACCTACCTACACATTCATAGATTTCACCAACTGCGCCGCAGCTCAGGCGGTTACTTTCACATAATTATGCGTTTACTTACTTTGTACGAGGAACGAGTTGCTGAAATTCTGCACAATCCAATTCAAATGCAGTGACATGAACATGATCAAGTTGGCTGCCTGAATATCTGAAACCTCCAGAACTCTTTCAGTCAACCTGAAAAATCTTTTTCACAAATATTCACCTTGTGTGCATTCTAATTCAAGCATAGGTGAACCGGAAGGGATGCTGAAATCAAAATGCTCAAAAGAAAATTACAAGCAACAAAGGACATGCTCAGCAAAAGAAATGCTGCAAATTTTTATCAAATGATCAATTTCTGGAACCACTGCTGGGGCAGACATTCACTTTATTTATACTGATTTCTCAATCAGGTCACTTGCGTTCCAACAACTTCAACACTCACATAACCACTCTTGCATATTAAACTAATATGCTTAAGTGGCTCAATGGCCTGAAACCAGCAAAGCTATGGCCCCAGACATACGTAATCCCACAAAATTAATGCTTCTAATCCCGCAAAGTTGTCCACACTTGCACAACGGAAACTAGTGATCCATCCTCTAGTTTGAATCGAAATCCTCAAGAACAAAGAATGTTTCACTTGCTGTTCGTCGTCCTCCAATGCTTAAACCTGAATCACGAACAAATCGAAAGATAATTAGTGATTAACAAGATGATCACATATGAATTGCAAGCATTGAATTCCAATTGCATTCGTTGGCCATGGAAGTCCTTAAGGAAAAGTAACACCCAGAAGAGCTGATTGAACTCACAGCAGCTGAGCATTGAATGCAAATCCTTTCTATGCAATGCATTGTCTAACAGCCCCTTTATGAGAAATTCCATGCCAAGCAAAAGAAGTTATTCCATGAAAGAAACAAAGGTTGTGAAACCATGTTCTCCATATGCAATGCTCCCATTTCCACCTCTATAGACTTGGGCTCCATTAAGAATTCGGAAACCAATTGCCTAACTACAGTGACTGCATAGCATAAAAACATACCTGCTATCCATGGAGCTCCCGAATTCCGTGCTCAGTAAGGAGGGGGTGGAGACTTCTTCACGTAAGGAGGAGGATACTTCGGCACATACGGAGGAGGATACTTCTTCACTGGAGGAGGTGGAGATGTCTTCACATAAGGAGGAGGAGGAGACTTCTGCACATACGGAGGAGGAGGAGACTTCACAGGAGGAGGTGGAGACTTCGCCACATACGGAGGAGGAGGAGACTTCACAGGAGGAGGTGGAGACTTCGGCACATATGGCGGAGAGTACGTGGGCACCGGCGGGGGTGGAGACTTCTTCACAATCGGTGGAGGATACGTCTTCACAGGAGGAGAGTAGCCACCACCATACCCCGTCAATTCACGAGCAGCCTCAGCTGACGAAACGGCACAAGCAGCGAGAACAACGATCATGAGAGCAGCCATGAAGCCTAAGGCTCCAGCGCCTTTGAGAGCAGCCATAGCTGCAGTCGCAGCAATCAGCTTCCTTACTACAGCAGACACAACTGGAACTCGAATGGAAATCCAAATGCCAAACCCGTCCCAATGATCAAGTGAGGAGTGAGGAGTGAGGATGATAGAGAATCGATCAAGGTGAGCGTTTTATAGTGATTTTTCACCGGGTCTTTAATTCAGGTACGAGTCTGCCTGGGGCCGGAAGTCTACGACGCGGGACTGACAGTCTCAGCGACTGGAACACGAGGATGCAAAATTCACATGCAACTTGTTTGAATTGATCGCTACATTTGGGTAGCTCTGACAATTGCGGAGTACGATGATGCAGGCCTCTCTTTTTTCAACCGTGACAGATTCATCACAAGGTTTGGGTTTACAAGTTTGCATGGGGTCGTTTTGCAGTGGCGCGGTGGTCGTAGAGTGGATGAGAATTCTGACAGTGTTATGACAGTCGCTATTTGGATACAGTACATTGACTTTGGTGGACATTCAGGAAACTATAAGCTTAGTTGATGAGCCATATAAGTTAATGGGAACCGACCAGCTAAGGAAGCTGCACCTTTACCCTTTCACACCTAAATCCTTTATTCCGTATATTGAATTTTTGCACATTTTTGCTTACCCTACTTGAAGGTCAGATTCAGATATAAATTAAGTATGTTTTAGAATGTCTGAATGTTTGAAATATTACAAGTGAAATGTCCAAAATGTTGTAGAAACTTTTCATCTATATTGCGTGAATTTTTGAATATTTTTGAAAACTTACATCACGCCTTAAGCCCCACAAGACAGGTGTCCCAAAACAAGAAAACCTTGAAGTTGGCCAACACAAAAAAAATTGGATGCCAAAATGCCAAAACTCTAACACTTATTATTCCAGTTGTTGAACCCCTTTGCACGTGAAAAAGAAAGTATTTTGGCACTCAAATGCCAAATTAGACCTTCATGTATGGTATCGCTTTATAAAAACATATTATTTACCTCAATTTCATTCAATTGGAAGGTCATAAGGAAGGTTGCCTTTTAATTGTTTAGGTAGTTTGGATGAGTGAGATATTATGGATTTTTTTTTTACCATGAAGTACTTTGTTCATCATTCACAATATGAACAGGTAGGTTGGACTTAGGAATTAATTCAACAGGAATGTATTCAAGAAGGTGCTGATTCTAGAGCACCAGTGTATCCCTTCGTTACATTGGTGTAGCTCTTTTAGAAAAAAAGTTAGAGTCAAACCTCTTTACAAGTAGGGAGTAGAAGATTTTTTTTAACACATACAACAGTATAACATGTATCAAATAATATATATTAAAATTTTTGACTATTAATAAATTATATATATATAACTTATCAACTTTGGGGCTATTAACAATAACATGTATCCTAATTTATGAGCTTTGGGATTGTTCTAACACTATAGGTATGTTCGCACTTGGTGATAGGGGTGATGTTTGCAATGTAAATCTAGTTCAGAAGTAGGTCTAAATTTGTTCTTAAGACCCCCAATAACAACACTCTTTAATACTAAGTGCAAACATATCTAAATTGCAATGTATATTTACAAAGGATGTCTTGAAGAATTCATTAGAGAAAAAATCAGCCTTCCGGAGGGCTGCTTCGGAGTGACATGCCAAGCTATTAAAAAGCTTGGCCTATCACTCGAGTACTGTCCTGAGGTGAGCAATCAGCTTGGCTGACTGCTTGCCAAAATCGCAATTTTTTTTTTTAAATAATTTTTTTAAGATTAAAAAATAATAATAATAATAAAATAAATAAATAAATAAATAAATTTACTAGTAATTTTCGGTTCCTGTGCCAGTTCTGCTGCAGTTTCTGCCGGGTGGAAATAGGGGAAAAACTATTTTTTTGGCAAAAAAAAAGTAAATTTCAGGGTCCTCCGGAGGGCTGATTTTTCCTCTAATGTAGTAACATTTTTCTTTGAGAATCTCACTAGAAGGGGGTGAAATTCTGTAACATATATGTGATTTTAAAGCTTATCGAGGTAACAAGTACAGTGGTTTGACCGGAGCACATCATTAGAGAAATTATCAGCCTTCTGGAGGGCTACTCTAGAGCAGCTAAAAGGACCCCACGATTACATTTAACTTTGCTTCATGATTTTTCCCCCCTATAGTCAATCACCTGAAGTTGCAATGTCCGATGACTGTCAGTCGTTTGAAACCCAAGTACAAGTAGTTAAATAATCAGGGTTCAGGTATTGTAATGAACTTGAACTCTGATTATTGCATACCTTGTTTTCTAACCAAGTTATGAAAAAAAAAAAAAAATGTCGAAAATAGTCGAAGAACATCTACCATCAAGAGTTTTTTTTAATGGCAATGTGATAGTCATAATTCATTGACACTTGGTGAAAATGATGGGTAAAGAGGTTGTTTATATAGAAAAATCAATTGTCCATGGCAAACCCTCAAAGGATTTGGGATATTTAGAAGAGAGATCACTCATTGTCAAATGCAGGAATTGTGTTAAAACTAAAATTTCAAACCTCATGTAAGCGTAGTAGAATGAATTTTTTCAAAAATCTTTAAACTAAACAAAGTTGAAGAATTAAGCTAGTTTTCATCTCCAAAAATTTGTTTGAGGTTTAGAGCCTCCAATAAAAAATTATAGACAAAATTCTAAAAGGGGTTGAAAGGGAGATTTTTTTTGACATTTTCAAATACCTTCTCCAAATTTTGTCCATAACTTTTTATTGGAGGCTCTAAACCTCAAACGGATTTTTGGAGATGAAAAATAGCTTAATTATCCAACTTTGTTTAGTTAAAAAAAAAAATTTTAAATTAGTCTACTATGCTTAAATGAGGTTTGAAATTCTAGTTTTAACACAATTCCTACTTTAAACTTAACTATGAGCAGTTGAGAAAAACTACAAATTCTAAATTACATATCCCACATGGGACCTTGTTCTACCTCTTACCACCCCATGTGCACATAAAGAGCGTCTCTTTTCAACTTCGAACACTCTAATCTAAGTGGCTTTTGAAGAAAGTTGGATAATGTAAGAGAGCTTCAATTTTTTATTTTTTATTTATTTTTTTGATATGAATGAAACGGACTTTCATTGCAAGGGATAAAAATACAAACCAGCCAGCCACAAGTGGCTTGGCAGGGGACAAGACACATGGCACAAGACCAAGACAACTCACAACAAGTGAAGCCAACGGAAGAGAGAACCTCCCAGACGCAGCTCAAAGAAGCAGACGTGCTTCAATTTTTTTGGCAACTAGCTTGAAAATTCACTTCATTTTACTTAATTTCATTGAATTTGATTAATTTGCCAATTAATCACCCTGTATTCTCACGTGGCTAATTCTTAAACAGACTTCTATTACACCCTCATTATTGGAGTATTGACGTCTTTCGCCATATTCACACAATCTGACAATGCATTGCGGCTACATGCCCCTACTAATTCT
The DNA here is from genome assembly GCA_951799445.1 of Pseudisothecium myosuroides. NCBI lineage: Eukaryota > Viridiplantae > Streptophyta > Bryopsida > Hypnales > Lembophyllaceae > Pseudisothecium > Pseudisothecium myosuroides. Next base: position 25,195,028 of record OX637290.1, on the reverse strand, counting down.
CAAGTGATTAATAGAGTGGTGTGGTCACTGTGGAGCAACCCTCCGGAGGGGTCAAAATTTCTCTAAGGTGAATGCATCCAAAACCGTCAATGTTAAGCAATTCAGCATAGTTGGAGGCAACTTTCCCTGAAATTGATATTTTTGCAGTATTAGCGAGTGAAAATGATGAATATTAAAAAAAAAATAGATTTTTTGGATGTGGTATGTAATTTCTATGGTTTTTCAAAGTGCCGGCTCCCTAAACCACTAGAACTGTCACATAGGTGCACCCTAAACCGAAATCTGCAGAAATCAATAGTCAACGAATCAAAGTTAAGTATGTGTCCTTCAAATTCATCAACAAATTAGAGTTAAACATTTGTAGGACACATTAACAAATGTCTAGGGACACATTTAGTGGACCTCTAGGGTACAGGAATGAGGACAGGGACGCTTTTGGGTGTTTCTACCTTAATGTGTACCAAACAGGTACAATCTTTCCCAAGATTGTACACCCGCATATAACAAAATTGCCGGTGCATTGTCTGATTAAGTTGAAGCTACCTTAACCGACCTCCAGCAACCTAAATTATTTGGACTGTTGAGGCAGACAAGCCGGTATTATGATATCTGAAGTGGCTGCTGAATCTCTTTCGAGTAATCATCTGCATAAGATTTTGAGCATCTGTGTTCAGTTTAGATTTTTTTTCCCCCTTCGACGCTGTGGCTGTCAAGTCATCCCCATTCTGTACTGATGTGAGCCCAATCCTGCTGCACTGTATATACTCTACATTAAAAATCTCCAGAGTGAGATTCAGAGCCTTATTTGCCGATTTTCTGACCTCGAAGTCCATACTCTCACAGCAGTTTTTTCGTGTGAAAATTAGCCGAGATTTAAAAAATTGAGTGGCACTGTTGATGATTACGCAGAGGATTGTAGATCAAAGCTGGTCAGTATACCATTGAAATTAAATAGTTTCTGAAGGCTACAGTAGGCTTCAATAGGTCGGTGCATTAGGATTGGTTCTGTGCAACTAAGTATGACAATGATAAATTAAGTAATGTCATTGGCTCCTTTTTTTCCTCGTCATTGTCAATTGATACGTACACTAAAATGCAGGGGAATTGCAATGCACTACAATCTGTTCTTATGGATTTACAGTCTCCGATGGGCTTGGAATTGAAGTTGCAATGCTGAGAATCTAGCTACATGGATTGAGTTGCTCAAGCGTTGAACGGAAGCAGCTGGGATTCGCATGTTACAAATACCGAATCATATAAATATTTTGTAGGTGCCGTTGACAGCATCATTGCAAGCGTTTGCAAATGATCGATGATCCACGTGGTTTCAGCTACAATCTTAAGTCTAGCTGTCTAGTGTGGACCACTTTATTTCAAGCAATCTAACTTCTTACTGCACCACATCTTGCATTCACAATCTTGCATTCACAATCTTAAGGCTTGAAGGCAATACTATTCTTACTCCTACGCCTCAAATATATGTAGGGCACTACCTTTGTTTGGAACCACACTAAGTAAACAGAATTGCGTAGCTACAGTAGCATTGGTGTTGGTGACATTGAAAATGGACTAGGTGTTAGCAATCAAGGACACGATGATCACAAATAATTTGCAATTTGGTACAAATCAAACTGCCAGTCATTCATTTCAACCATTCGTTTCAAGTCTGCAGAATCGCGAATAGGTCATTGTATCCGTAGGCGACAAATGGGTTTCTAAACGCACTCTATTATAAATTCATGGGGCATTTCTTACTTTTCGACATGAGAATGTTTTTACATTCCAATCGAATGTTACACAATATTGCAGATTCTCAGGTCTAAACAAGGAACATGCAATTGTAGAGTGTGACTGTCACCAAGAAGAGTTGATGTATCAGCAAGATTTCAAACAAGTGCTTATTGTTGTCTGCAATTTGCCCACAGGAACCTGGCCATGTGGTGGAATTTTATAAAAGAATCACATTCTGTCACTGTATATATCGTAATGCAAGTATCATGATGCTTCGTTCCATAGTCAAGATCGACTGTCATTAGGCACTGGCATGGGATTCAGATTTTCAGCACCCAATTTAACCCATTTTTCGGCTCACACTTGTTTCCGGTGAGAACAGGGCGCTATGTATCTCATGCTGTCAGGTGGCCAGAGTTTCCGACAGTCAGGGCAGGAGGGAATTTGGTGTAATAACTTAACTGTCCAAAATGGTGGTGAAACTCGCTGTGAGCCGGACTGTCACTAACTTGCTCTGCCGGTAGACAATGTAAGAGTTCCAGTACAAATTTGCAGTCTTGATGCAACAGGGTTGACACAACCATCCCTGTCCTGGCTCATGTTGCCTGTGTTCTTGTGGACTTCGTAGACCATTCCCACTTCTCATTCATTCAATGTAATGATTCAATCTTTCAAAAACAACCTTAGTTTATGACCAATTTGATGAAATGGGGAAAATTGGATAATGAATACTAACATTCATGTGAATTTTTAGAAGTAGAATGAAAAAATTGCCCATTTATATCATCTACTGGAAGCTCATTTCACATTTCATTGAACCAAAACTATCCCTGAATATTTTGAAGCAAACAATACATTTGTATGATGATATATTACAAGCAAAAATATGCAAAGATTCTAACAAGTATTTGGGTGTTAGAGGGTTTTTTTTTTCATTTTTTGCTCAATGCTCTAGAAAATGGCGGTTTTTGACAGTTTTAGCCCGAAGCATTCTCCCAGTGCTTTAGAGGGGTAACTTCATTTCTATGCAAATTTCATTAAAGAGTAAGAAAAGAGAGTATAAATAATAAAAATTCCACAAAAGTACAGTATAAATTGGGACAATAGGAACATACTTGAACTCCAAATTATCCCACAAGGGAACAAAGAAACTTGAGGATTAACAACTAAAGGCTTAAGGCCATTTTTTTAAACCAAAAACCATACACAACTACCATTCTCAATGCAAAGAGCAAAGAATGTGAAAAATTGTTTCTTTCATATATTCAATTGCAAAATCTTCTATTAGACTATATGAAAATGTTTGGAAGAATTTCATGAACTTTGATGGTATAGATTATAAGGTATAAGCCTCTAAAGTGAAGGGAACAAGTCATTAGATGAGATTTTGGGCCTAAATAAGGCCACAAGTTTCTGGGCAGTGCACAACATGGGAATGTTGCCACATCAACAATTTGACGTGGTCAGGAGACTACCATGTCAAATTATATATATATCTCTGTGTGTGTGTATATATATATATATATATATATTTTTTTTTTTTTTTTTTTTTTTTTGAAATTTTGAAATTTTGACATTTTTTTTTTTATAATTATTTAATATTCTGATAGCAGTGTATTGGTTCATAGCAAGGGGAATAGCCTTGAAACAGTCCTTTCATACCCTCAAAAAACAGCTAATGTTTTTTTGAACCTAGCATGACTTGATTATAAGGCTTTGAATCCTACTAACTTAAAAATTTTGTACTACATGATTTGAACCAAAAAAATTTATATTGAAGAATTATATTGAGAGTTAGAGGAAAAAAATTCAATCCCCCCTTTGATTATCATTCTTTAAAAGAATGTTAAATCGAGCCAAGTACAAGATGGAAGGAAAATGTAAAATATTAATACCTCTAAGATCAATGGAATTGAAATACACTAATTCAAATAGTGGTATTGTTCATAAATGGATTTAGTACATTATTTTTGTAAAAATTTGCTAAGATTGCATGCAAACAAGATGCTCTATAACTTTTACATCACTAAATCCAAATGGAATGAATCAAATCTTTCTACATGGACAAAAATATAATCTATATGGAATACATTTTACCCCTAAATACTAAGATTCCCCTCAAAGGTTTGGATAGGTTTTTATAATCTCAATTTTTGGCATGATTTTTTGAATTTTTTTGGGAAGATTAAAAAAACATATTAGCTTTTTGGAAAAGAAATTTGTATTTCAATTGGTACTTGGGAGCAAAATTTATGCCACTTGAAGTTCAAAATTGAAGTTGCTAGGCATCATAAGAAAATTGCAGAAACTCAAAATAAAAAATTTAAAATTTTGTTTGTCATAGAAAATATTTGTTTCTACATGGAAATCTTTTTTTATTTTATTTGGACTAATGATGAGAAAGTTATGGAGAATCTTGTTTTGGGGGCAATTAGAACATCTTCTTCAAAAAATAACTTGTAGAACAATCTCACCGTTGAAATTAGTGTTTTTCAATTCCCTTTTAGAGCTATTATTAATTCAGTGTTTCTTTATATTTTATACCTACTTCTACATAATAATCTTCTTAAGAATGAAAATCAAATTTTTTTCACAAGACTCACAACTCAATTCACATTATATAAATTTTTTAATTCAAAATCTATTTTTCAAAATCTATAAGTTAAAAAGATTCAAAGTCTTAAAATCTAATTAGACAAGGTTTAAGAAAAAATATTTTCTTTACTTTAAATACAAACATCTTGCAATCCTTGTGTTGAAAGTTTTTGAAATTTCTTCCATACAATCTCATACTACGTACTAGTTAACCCCTAAAGGACCGCTGTCCCTTCAGGGGACAAATGCGTTTTCGGGCAAGTACCTACGGGCTGAAATTTTCTCCTGATTTTTTGAAACTTTTTTTGGAGGTAGAAAAGCTGATTAGCTTTTGGAGAATATAATTTTTTTTCACAATCAGTGCCCGGGAAAAAAAGTTATGACCAAATAAGCTCAAACGAAGGGACGGCGGGCAGCCCGGGCAGCCAAAAAAAATGGACAAAAATTTGAATTTTTTTTTAAAATATTTTTTTGTCATAGTTTATATTTTTGTCTATCTGGAAAGCTTTGATTCATTTCATTTGGATATGTTATGAGAAAGTTATGGACATTCTTGTTTTTCGGGCAGTTAGAGCATCTTCTTGAAAAAAATAACTTGTAGGATGCATTTCTGAATGCAATTTTTCAAATTTTTCAATTTTTTTTTTGCATGGTTTGCTTTACTTGTTAGAACAATCTCACCATTGGGATTAGTGCATTTTAATTCCATCTAAAATATATGAATATTTTAGATTTTCCTTCTATTTCATACCTACTTCTACTTAACAATTCTTTTAAGAATGATAATTAAGCTTTTTTGAACTTTTTTTTTTCTTCCTAGACTCTCAATTCAATTCTCCACTATAATGATTTAAAGCTCAAAACTCTGTAGTGCAAAAATTTTAAGTTAAAAATGTTCAAACTCAAAAAATCTAAGTTAGTCCCGCAATGTGCTGAAAAACTTGTTTTTTCTACTTTAAACGCAGATATCTTGCAATCTGTGTGGTCAAAAATTCTGAAATTTTTTCCACACACTCTCATACTAGTAAGGTGTAAGATCCTATGGTTAGATGTGAAAAAAAAACAATTTTCAATTTTTTTACTCTTTGCTAAAGATATGGCAGTTATGAGTGTTTTTTGGCAGAAAAAAGGCCTTGGTCCTTTAGGGGTTAAGTGCAAGATCCTATGGTTAGATGTGCGAAAAAATCCAATTTTTTTTAAAGTTTTGCACTTTGCAATAGAAATGGCTATTTTGAGTGTTTTTGGATGAAAAAATTGCCTTGGTTCTTTAGGGATTAAATTTTTTTATTTCACGTTTATTTTATTTTATTTTGTTGCCCGCCCTTGCTTTCTTTTTTGGTTTGGATGGCATAACATTGCTCCCAGACACTGATTGAAATAAAAAAAACTTATTTCTAAAAATTTAATTAGTTTTCTCTCTTGAAAAGTAATCTAAATATCAAGCCAAAAATTGAGATTATAGGAACTTCAAGAGTCTCCCAAAGGTTGAGGCATGTACATCAATAATCAACCTTGCCCAAAATGTGACACCTACATTTGAACCAAAAGAAACACAAAACCTAAATACTAATTAAGCAAGATGTACATGATCAAAACATGAGAACCTATGAGAGCCAAGTGTTGGATTTTGGTACACCTGGAAGCAATTATTCAAAAATTCATAACTTCTTCATTTGGTGTCCAAATAATACATGCTAAAATTTGTTGAAAACCTCTTTTAATTTTCAATAAGTTCTCATAAAATAATTTATATTTAATAATAAAAATTATACTCAATTGTAATAGTGACAACTACACACATCTTAGTCAATGGCATGTTGAGAGCATCACCACCCATTTCCTCCAAATAGGGTTGGGAAAACATTTGGGGAAGCCAAGCCCTATAGATCCTGGGCCGCTTCCGTCTTCCATTAATTCCCGCCCTCTAGGACATGTCAAACCAAGTCAAGTTCATGCATTAATGACTTGTTGGAATCAAGAGCCAACCAACATGCGAATTGATTAAAAAATTGTAAGAATTGACCCACAAACCAAAAAACCCGACAAAATCAAGCAAGAGTTAAAGCATGGCAAGGACGTTCTCCTAGTGTTTGGAAAGAGAATTTTGGAGTGACTGGTTGTCTTTAGTCTTTGGCCGGGTTGGCGTGTGGTGGATCACTTTTTCTTAGCTGGCCGCGCCCAAGCCCAGGGCAAAGGAGCTTCTTAGTGAATGAGTGTTGATGCTTTGAGCACTTGATTTCTAGCATATATTTCAATATACCACAGGCCTTTTGACAAGTAAGCTTTGGTCTTCTCTAACTCATATAACAAATTAATTTCATACATTAACTATTGCCAAAGGTAAATCTTACTCACCATGGACTTTACAAGCCTTGATAAAAAATAAACAAGCACAACTTTCCTTGACCTTTTTTTATATAAAAATCCAAGTTCAGATATTGGGCTTGTGAGCTTTAGACTTTGTAGTGTCAAGTTGAGCAAAGCTAGTATATGAGCTGGAGCGGGAGCATGGAGCGTAGACCACCTTTGGTGGTTATAGGAAACCTATGTTACAAGTATGCATTATACTATCTATAAGGTGTTTTATATTACTGGGTGCCTTCAATGGTTATAGGGTACCTACTTACACCTCCCAAGATGTCCATGTTTTAAATAATAACCTCTAAAATAAGCTCTTGGCTCACCAAACCTAAGCTCTATGCTCTAAGCTTTACACTCCATGTTCATATGGTAGAATTCCTTGTATCAAATCTAACATTGAGGTACGAGGTCCATAAAGTGACCGAGTTTTGAATATGTCCATTATCTAGGAATGAGTGACATGTTCCTTGAAATATCTATTACTATCATTGATGAAGTGGGTAGGCTTAAAGGGACGGTTTATGGACCTCCTATCTTAGTTCCTAAAGGACCAAAAATAGTCCAAATTTTCAAATTTGTGAAGATGTATTATAAAATATAATGCAAAAGAATAATTTAACAATGACTTCAAACAATAGTCGTAAGATATGATCCATATCCATATGGCTAAATCAACTACATTAAATAGTGAAATTAGATTGCCTATAACACTAATTTCTTGACATTTGACACTATATAATTTTTTTTGTTACTATACAAAAATATACTACTTTTGAAATTGGTACTATTATAATTGGGAGTCATAAACCTCCATTTGTAGAAATGGAAATATCAGTAGAAATATTTGTTGACTTTGATGGCTTGTAAAATAACTTTCTTGGGTAAGGCAACATAAATTTACTATTTAGTGTAGTACACAAATTAATATTTTCTAATAATATATTTGAATTAAAAAATTAAAAACTCCATCTAAAATATTGAATATTTGAATATATTGTATATTGAATATTTGTGATTTTTACAATAATTATTTCCCTCTAAGTTCAATATGTTAAGTTCTCATCATAATGATTTTTGAATTTTTTTTGAATTTAAATCATTTTTGAAGTGTTCTTCAAAAAAAATTGATGGATGAAAAAATGCATTTTTGTGTGCTCAGGACCGATGTGTTTGCAATCAGTGATTGTTCAAAATTTGAACACTTGGTCCTATAGGGGTTAAGGTAGAACTACTTAATTGATACAATTTGCCCCCATGCCATTTCAATCTGTCAAATACGTATTTATTGAAGTGTCACCAATATGACTTCAAATTGTTTGATTTGAATGGCTTCTACTTTACAAATGACACTTTGTGATTGTAAAGTAACAAACTTTTAGTGAATGGTTTGGAGTATTTCTCAAGGCACTTTAAACATGCACCTATTGAACACTTTGAAGTTTTTCTTGGTCTTGACTTTGAAAATTCACAAAATATACAAAAATTCTCCAAATTTTTTAATTTTTTAATTAATGATTTCTATTTGTCTATAAGGAAAATTTATATACACAACAACTTAAATGAACAGGGATCGATATTTCTACCTAATGATAGGAAGCCTATTGTAGATCATTTGGTCACTTCACATAGTTTAATAATTAAATTCATAATTTCATATGTATTTTGATCAACTCATTTTTGAAATTAAAAAGATACATTATAGGGAATTGAAGCAAAAACATATAGCTTCCCCATTGTGGATTTAGAAGAGACTATTCTTGTCTTTTTGGACTCTAATGTACTTCCCTTCATGGTTGAAATGAAAATCCAAAAGCATCCTTTTGTACAGTGGGGTCCCAATCAAAATGGCGTTTTTGAAATTGCAGGGAAGGAAATTTTGCATTTGCCAGCTTTGATAGCCTCCTAAGGGCTCAAAAATTGATCTTTGACAATGAAATTTTTACCATAGTATCATATTTAAGTTAATTACATGTGTGCCAAATTTCAAGGCCAGATGATTTACACAAAAAAGATATTAGAAATCTCCCAACATGTGTAGTTGTGAGAAACAATTTCACTACTACCAACTTTGACACTATCCCAAGGGTTGAAAAATTGTTTATTTACCATGAAATTTTTATGATGAAATAATCTCTATGTCAATAACATGTGTGACAAATTTCAAATTCAAAAGAATCACACAAAAAAATATATGCTAGTTCTACCAATGTGTACAACTATGAGAAAAATTTCAATACTACCAACTTTGACACTATCCCAAGGGCTGAAAAAGAAACATTTTACCATGAAATTTTTGGCATGAGATCAGTTCTATATTGATAAAATGTACACCATATTTCAAGGTCAAAAGATTTACTAAAAAAAGGATATTCTAATTCTACCAACATGTGTAGTTGTGAGAATGAATTTCTACATCCGTGTGAAATTTTACCTAAAAAATGACACTATCCCAAGGGTTGAAAAAATTGTTCTCACAACTACACATATTGGTAGAATTAGCATATTTTTTTTTGTGTGATTCTTTTGAATTTGAAATTTGTCACACATGTTATTGACATAGATATTATTTCATCATAAAAATTTCATGGTAAATAAACAATTTTCAACCCTTGGGATAGTGTCAAAGTTGGTAGTAGTGAAATTGTTTCTCACAACTACACATGTTGGGAGATTTTGAATATCTATTTTGATGGGGGCTTTTTGGACTTGAAATGTTTTACACATGTAATCAACATATAGATGGTCCTATGTCAAAAATTTCATAGAAATTTTTTTTTCAGTCCTTGGGAGGGTGTCAAAGTTGGCAGTAGTGAAAATTTTTCACGGCTACACATGTTGAGAAATTTCTAATATCTTTTTTTGTGTAAATCATCTGGCCTTGAAATTTGGCACACATGTAATTAACTTAAATATGATGCTATGGTAAAAATTTCATTGTCAAAGATCAATTTTTGAGCCCTCGAGAGGCTGTCAAAGCTGGAAAATGCAAAATTTCCTTCCCTGAGATTTCGAAAACGCCATTTTGATTGGGCCCCCACTGTACAGTACATGGAAACAATAATTAACCTTTTTCCATATGTAAAAGCGGCATAGAGTGTTCTTTGAATTAATTATATGGTGACTTTCCAACCCAATTACAACCCTTCCACCTCCAATTCAAATACTTTAAGCCCCAATTGCACGCTAAATGCAATAAAAACTATATTAGAAAGTATCATAACCAAATTGGATCCCAGGGTAGAACTTTGAATTGGGCTACACATCATTTGAGGTCTACTTATCTTAGAGGCAACAACATCTCACCAAGTGATAACACTATCAGGGTTAGATCTCATCTAGTCTTCTATGGCCTTGTAGATTTGGATTCAAATTTTTTCTAGGAAAAATTATGAACTTGTTATTTATCATGGATGAATAAAATTTGGAAATTTTAAAATCATATCTCGGATCAAGGATCCCTAATTAGCTAGAAGAAGTCATAAAATATAAATAAATTGCAACCAACTACAAAATAGGGAACAACTTTTTATATTTATTTTTCAAGGTGTAAATTTTGGAATTTGAGCATGCTACATCTACAAGACCAAATCGGGTCATAACATTCTTAACTGACCTAGTTATAACCCTTCTTTCCATCCAAGAAAGCAAGGTATTTCTTGGATGGAAAGAAAGCAAGGTATTTCTTGCTTGATACTTGAGGGGAGAGTATAGGTTGAGGTGACATCAAATTTGAACATGCCATGCTTATAGACCACCATGCTTGTCAGGAAGAGTGAAGGGACCTTAGGTCTCGTCTCAGGGAGGTCACTCTTAGTATATTTTGTGCACCACGTGCAGCAAGGGGGTATTTTTTGGGGGGGGGCTATTTACTTCCAAGGTAATAATAGAAGAGTCCCTATAATTACTTAATTTGCAAAAATGGCCTATATTGTGGCTCTGTATCATTACTTATAAATCAATAGTCACTCCATTTTTTCTTAGGGTATATTATTTATAAGGAAAAAAAGTAAATTCAAAAGCAAAGGAAAAGGAAAAAAAAAGTATTAACCACAAAAGAATAAAACTCAATTCATTTTCATGCTTCCATCAGACGTTTTCAAAGAATTTCAAAGAATGTCATCGTTTCATATTTTGCTTTTTTCAATGTACCCAAGGTGTACATTTCTCTAGCCAATGTCATTGAACTTGAAAAAATCCAAAGTATTTCCCATAAGGTCTCTCAAATATGAAAGAAGTTTTGTTTAACCTCTAAAGGACCGTTGTCCCTTCAGAGGGCAAATGGGATTTCAGGCAGGTACCTACAGGCTGAATTTTTGTCGTGATTTTTTGAATTTTTTTTTGAAAATAGAAAAATTGATAAGCTTTGTGGTAATATCATTTTTTTCACAATTGATGCCTAGGATCAACAGTTATGACCAAATAAGCTCAAAACAGGGGAAGGGAGGTAGCCTAGGAAGCAATTAAAAATTTGCAAAAATTTGAATTTTTTTTAATATTTTTTTTATCATAGATTATATTTTTGTCTATCTGGAAAGCTTTGATTCATTTCATTTGGATTTGTTATGCAAAAGTTATAGACATTCTTGTTTTTCGGGCAGTTAGAGCATCTTCTTGAAAAAAATAACTTGTAGGATTCATTTCTGAATGAAAATTTTCAAAATTTTCAAAAAAAAAAATTCATGGTTTAATTTACTTGCTAAAAAAATCTCACCATTGGGACTAGTGCATTTTAATTCCATCTAGAATATATAAATATTTTAGATTTCCTTCTATTTTGTACCTACTTGTACTTAACAATTTTTTTAAGAATGATAATTAAATTTTTTTGAATTGTTTTTTTCCTAGACTCTCAATTCAATTCTCCACTATAAAGATTTAAAGCTCAAAACTTTGTAGTGCAAAAATTTTAAGATAAAAATGTTTAAAGTCAAAAAATCTAGTCCCGCAATGTAGTGAAAAACTTGTTTTTTTCACTTTAAACGCAAATATCTTGCAATCTGTGTAGTCAAAAATTCTAAAAAAATTTCCACACATTCTTACACTAGTTAGGTGTAAGATCCTATGGTTAGATGTGCAAAAAAAACATTTTTCAAATTTTTTTACTCATTGCTATAGAAATGACTGTTTTGAATGTCTTTTGGTAGAGAAAAGGCCTTGGGCCTTGAAGGGTTAACGATCAATTACATTTTTGTTCTTACAGGTTTCATCAGTACACTATTTTAGTAAGAAAGGGTTTAATTCATTTTCTGAAACCGTACACGAGACCATACATTAAGCACATACCTACTATTAAATTGTTGGAAAACCTGAACTTTGTAATGTACGTTTGCATAAGCCTAATTGTTGAATGGAATACAAGTGTGCAACACATTAGAAGATATTTGGGGGCATTGGAGGGCCGTTTCAGGCATGTTCCCAAATCTATTCTCGATGCAGGAAGGGAGCGTCGGGCTGCTGTCAGACCCTAATTACCCACAAAAAAAAAAAAAAAAAATCGAAAAATCCGACGTGGCACTCTCTCGACCACGTCAGCCTGCGCGTGTGGCAGAGTTCCCAAGCAAGGAACTGCCTGATAACTCGCGGGTTCTTAGAGCCCTCAAATCTCTTCTAATGGATGTTGGATGGTTTATACCCACCAAACTAAGAGCTAAATGACCTGGTTATAATAGAAAGTACAACAACTTCTGATCACCAATATTTGAGAGGAGTTTACTTTTCATCCAGGCAGCCTAAACCCAGCTGTATAAAATGTGTTCTATTAATGACAGGACATAGGATCCAATTTTGTATCCCCTTAATTACATATAATAATTTTGAATGGCCTATATTTTTAAGCACCCTAAATTATTTATATTGGGTCTCCTACTTTCCATGTTCCCTAATTTTATTTGTAAGTCTTTTATAAATTTTATTTGAAATGAATAAAATGTTCTCTATATTATGCTGCACATAGTTTTGAAAATGCGCTAAGTGAACTCCCCGGGGGTCTCGTTAAATATGTTATGATGTAGTCTTAGCCATAAAAATATAATGTAACACTTTAACTCCTAAAGGACCATTGTCTCTTCGGGGGACAAATGGGATTTTGAATAGAAACCTATGGGTTGAATTTTTGTCTTGATTTTTTGAAACTTTTTAGAAGATAGAAAAATTGATTAGCTTTGTGGGAATATAATTTTTCTTTCAATCAATACCTAGGAACAAAAGTTATGCCCAAATAAGCTCAAAACAAGGGAGAGGAGGCAACAACAAAAAAATTCAAAAATTTGATTAAATTTTTTTTTTCCTTAGATTATATTTTTGTATGCATGGAAAGCTTTTATTCATTCCATTTGGATTTGTTATGAGAAAGTTATGAGCACTCTTGTTTTTTGGGCAATGAGAGCATCTTCTTGAAAAATAACTTATAGGATTCATTTTTGAATGCAATTTTTACAATTAAGAAAAAAAAACTTCCACATGGTTTGGTTTGTTGCTAGAACAATCTCTCCATTGGGATTAGTGCATTTTAATTCCATCTTAGAGATATTAATAATTTAGATTTTCCTTCCATCTTGTATCTACTTCTACTTAACAAGTTTTTTAAGAATAAAAAATAAATTTATTTTGAATTTATTTTTTTCCCTAGACTCTTAACTCAATTTTCTACCATAAAGATTTAAAGTTCAAAACTCTGTAGTGCAAAAAATTAAAGTTAAGAAGGTTCAAAGCCAAATAATTTAGTCTTGCAATGTGCTGAAAAACTTGTTATTTTCACTTTAAATGCAAATATCTTGCAATCTGTGGGGTCAAAATTTCACAAAAAAATTCTCATGCTAGTTAGGTATAAGATCCTATGATTAGATGTGCAAAAAAAACAATTTTCAATTTTTTTACTCTCTACTGTAGAAATGGCAATTTTGAGTGTTTTTGGCAAAAAAAAAGGTCTTGGTCCTTTAGGGGTTAAACCCTTAGCGCCCAGCACATGTTTACCAAAATTCAGATCCTTTTGAATTCATTTCAACCAAATTGTTACCCAAAATGAGATCCACAGAAATTGACCGTACCAATCAATAGTGGAGACAAGCCCAAAGCTATGGGGAAATGATTAAAGGATTTGACCGTACCATTGAAAAGATTATAATAGTCAAACAAGGCAATTTTTCAATTTTGGGAGGCTAGATTTGAGGCTCTGGGTGCTCAAGGTAAAAGACATAAATACAATGTAATATCCAAAATTGTAAAGATTCAAGTTAGAATAATAATTTATCGATAACTTTAAATCAAAAATTGTAAATCTATAGATTTATAATTTGATTCACAGATCATATCCATACATTTGGATCTATCACTAATTACATTAATCAATATTTATCAGATTCTAAGTTGAACGTCTTGTTTATAAGTGATTATAGTTTGATGGTATTAGCAAAGTGAATCTAATTGATAGGTGCGCTTGTCTTCACCCTTAAAATACTTGCAAACATTGCTTGTACTGCTAGGCAAGAATATACTTTAAGGTCAAAGATCCTAATTATATTTATAAAATAATATTAAAATTGTCCAATAGGGGCATTGAAACAAATCATGTAGATTTGATATCCTAAAAAAAGATGTTTTTTTTCCCGTGGAATCCACTAACATTTACTTAGAAAACTATATGAATTAAAGATAGGATGTTGCTAATTCAATTGTGGTAAAACATTTAGAATTAAAAAAAAATTTATAAGTTTATTTAAAAATATGAATATAATATGAATATGTTAATGATTTATATCCCTCTTTTAAATACCCCTTTAACTCATGTGACTCCCTAAATTGCAAGGGAATGATTTCTCTGGGCTCATTTTATAAAATTAATAAATTTAATAAACAAAGATGAATATTCAATTGTAGAATTATTTTGAATGGTCATTTTCAAAAGATTGTACCAAAAAATGAAAAAATGAAGTTTAAAAAAGATATAAGAGAGCTTCTACCACATATTATATTTTATATTATACGTCATATATTATATTGTTCATTGACTACATATATAAAATCTAGTTGATCAACAAAATTTGCACCACTAGTTTTGAATGACATCATTTATGTTTTGTATAAATAAAGCTACCTTTAGAGTACCTCTAATAATCTATACATTAGTTTTTGGAGATGGATGATTGCACGAAACACTTGTACTATTTGTTGTGTTTTGCAACAATACTCATGATTTTTTCTAGAGTACTTTAAAATTAGGAAATCAATTTTTTTAATTAAAAAATATAGCCAATGTATGCACCTTTAAGATGAAGGTAACCACCAAAGGAAATTCATTAAAAAAAATTCTAAGTAGGAGAACTAGAAAAATACCAAATCTCAAGAAAATAGATATTTCAATGTTTTAATTAATAAAAAATAGGAAAAAACTTAGATTTAAAAAAATATTGGTCATTTGTAGCAACTCTACGGAGATGGTCATTTACCAAAAAAAAACACCAAAATAATTTTTTACATGTTTCAAAATGTAGGTAGAAAGGGGCTCACTTTGTGTACTTTTATACAATATATAATTAATTATTTTTAAAAATCCTTTGAATAGTTGCTAAAAATATACTACAATACCATCTTCTACAAATTTCAGCTCCAAATTCATTTCTTTAGATACTAAATAGTACTAGAACCTCCAAAATTGGCTAGTGTGACATAAAATTGGGGGCTATTATTAAATAGTAAAACATTTTTAAGAACTTCAAAAAATAAGACAAGGTGTATCATAGTCATAAGTACCTTGTCTATGAATTTTGAGTCATTTAGAGTCAAAAATGCAAAAGTTATGGCCAAAAAATTACACAACACGCAACATGTGACAAAAAATAGTATAGGTGTTTCGTGCAATCACCCAAATGTTGCAA
The DNA here is from genome assembly GCA_951799445.1 of Pseudisothecium myosuroides. NCBI lineage: Eukaryota > Viridiplantae > Streptophyta > Bryopsida > Hypnales > Lembophyllaceae > Pseudisothecium > Pseudisothecium myosuroides. Next base: position 25,179,468 of record OX637290.1, on the reverse strand, counting down.
AGAGTTACCACCTTATTCATCATACGTTGGAGGATAAGTAATCATCATTTTGAGCAACTAATCATTCAAAACAAAGATAATGATACTTTCTTTGAGAGAGTACATATACAGATGAATAATCTATTTTTAAGCAAAATAAAATCATTGAAATGTTCCCAAATCCTTAGATTGGTATTACATTAATAAATTTAGATGGATGTACATGATTTAATGAACACATGACATTTCATCCATCTTTGTATGTTTCATCCAAAATCAAGGATGTAAGTAGCTTCATCATTCCAATGTAGCCTGCAACTTGCAATACCTAATAAATTGAATACAAATCATTAAAAGCATCACCAATGCCAATAGCAAATCCATGGGCAAAAACATAATTTATAAGTGATGAATCTTGAGAGTACCATCATTAGAAGTGCATAAAAAAACCTTGATTTGGACATTGGATGTTTGAAATACACCGTCATTGAAAACAAGCAATCTCTAAAAAATTATAAATACAATGAACCATGCCAAAAGAAAGGGAAAGTCATAGAAATGGCACAATACACATTCTTCCATTTTCGTATTATTTGCATGACTTCCCTTTATTATATATATGATATTTAATAAAGCTCCCTAATTTATTTTTAATGCATATGCTGCTTTGAACATTAATGTATTTTGGAAGTCCAATGTTCAAATCTAGATTTTTTATACCTAATTTATGTATTTTTCTGATAAATTTCTTAGGGGTAGGAATTTCTTGATGGTGGGATTTTCAAGTTCCAATTTTGTTGCAATCAAAAATTCGTTTTTGGACCACTTTTTCATTTGCATTGAAGATGCCTTGAGGCTAATACCACAACACATGTGACAATTAGATTTTCTTAGGAGCAATAATTTTCTCATATGCAATACCAAAAATAATTGTAGGAATATTTGGCAATAGATTTACCTATAGATGAAAACATTGAATTCCTACAAAATTTTGAAACTGTATTTTTTTTGGATGAATGCATACTTAGATGTATAAATGAGTTTTTATTCATACTTGCATGTTTCATCCATATCTCCGAAAATACCTCCCCCACTCCTCAAAAGATAATGGTTTCTACACTCCCCAAAATCATTGAAATAAAAATCCCAAACACAACAAATTACTATCCAATTTTGAATTGTTGATTATTTAGGAATAATTTTCTTTTGTTGGCTTTGGATAGAAGGAATGGAGGATTTGCATTGACAGAAGCTACATACATGTGAAGAAGTTTGAGTAAGACCTTATTTGAAAAGTGAGCCAATTTTACATTGCCATAGCCTCTCGTAGTACAATTGTTTGTTGGCTTTGGACCAATGGAGTCGATTGAGGGTTTTCATTGACAAAAGCTAAGTACAAATAAAGAAGTTGGAGTAGCTCCTTTAGTTGACAAGTGAGCTAGTGCTATTAGGACAATGCCGCTTGTAATATACTCCCTCTATCCCGAAATGATTGTCCATCTTTCCAAAAATAGATGTCCAAAAATGATTGTCCACTACTTCAAATTTAGTTATATGAAGATGCAATTCATGAAATAGTCAATATGTCACAATAAGAGTTTCAATTAGATGAAGACACAATTCATGAAACAATCATTGTCAATTCCACGAAGACACAATTAATGAAATAGTCAGTTTTAGTTACATAAGTTGCTCACAGCAAGCTGTTGACAAGCTGCTCAAGAAAAATCTAGCGCTTAACTATCTTCACAAAATCTTCACATGGTACAAAGGCAAGATGAAAAACAATGCGTTGTTGTGCTCAGTACTCATTTTTTTGATAGAAAATCGTAAGCCAGCGGGTGATTTTTCATGTGATCTTGTAACCTCAATTTTCCTGCTTTAAGTAATTCATGCTTTAAACTTGATATTGCCATTTTTGCAAACCACTGAGCAAATCAAGAGTTAATCTACATGTCTATATTAAATACTTCACCAAATTCTCAAATTTCGCCTTAATCTTAAGAAAAGTTTTTCATAGGACAATCATTTCGGGACGGAGGGAGTAGCTGTTTATTTCAATCAAAATCAAATTCAAGTTCATATTTAATTTATTTTTTAAATTAAGTTTAAAAAAAATCAAAATTCACTATATAAAATATCAAAAGGATTGTTGTTAATTTGAGATGACTTCTATGCACTTCATATTGCCGTCCAATCTTGCACAAAAGACAAATAATAAATTTGGAATTCTAAACAGAAGTGTCCTAAGATGAAAATCATAATTGTTGGCCAACATAATTTTCAGGGAAGACCCGTGAAAACGGGAGAGGTAAGTTTTAAACTTTCATAAATCTATTTTAAAATTGGACTTGAATTTATTGGTTATTTTAGATCAACAACAAGACAATTGAAGGCTACTTCTAAACTAATACAGTTTCTCCTACTCACATACAAAAGCATCCCCTATGGTCCTTCAAATGGTTTTTTGAAGCACAAGTTTGAAGGTCCGACAAGTTTTGCCAAGAAATGAATCCCTTGTCCCTCATTGTTAAGCAAGCCATTCCTAGGAGCGTGTTGAATTTTGATAACTACCACATTACATGGGCTTTCTTTGGTGAGCCCTTCAAAAAAAAAAGACGAAGCCAAATATTGTCATTATTGCATGTTGACTCTCTTTTTACTATAAAATTGGTCTTCTTGCCTTCGTCTGTCTTTCTTTTCTAGAATGAGGTATATATCGTAGCCTTGAGTTGCATCGTAGAGGTTTTCATACATGCCTTAAACACCAATGAGTGTGGAGGTTTTTTTTTTGTTAGTTTAGAGAACCAAAATTTAGAGGACCGTATTAGGCGATATTCTAAGACAATTTTCATTTTTGGAAACTCAAAAGTTCATTTCCAATTTGAATACAATATGGAAGTTCATTCTTTAGTCCATTACAACAGCGCCCATGTGAAACGGGGACTCTACTATACTAGTGCTATGAGTCTTCTTAGGAAAGCTAAAAGTTTGGTGATTTGCTCCAAATTTTTACTTTCAATTGGGGAGAATAAAGGAACAAATCATTTATGACAAGTGATAAAATTTTAAAGTTCTAAATTCATATTTGGAATCCCCGACCTTGAATTTGAAACTGGAGGTCATGAAATGCAAGATTGACGGCCCAAAATAGGGGACAATTTTTTTTTACATCCATGACAAGCATGGGAAATAAAAAAAGAAGCTTTCACCCTTCCTTGACAAGCACTAAGCTTTAGAGCAGTACTTTACACAAATATGTGAAACGGCCTTCACATAAGGTAAGGTAGGAGCACCCATAACCGTCAAATTAAGCAATTCAGCATAGTGGGAGGCAAATTTTTCTAAAAAAATATTTTTCCAATGTTAGCAATTGAAAATCATGAATTTAAAAAAAAAAAATAGAATTTTTGGATAAGGCATCTAATTTCTACAAATTTTCAAAGTAGAACTTCCTAGGGCACCCTATACTGCACTCTAATAAATTTGCCTTGATTCTAGCACCAAAATCTAAAAAAATTAGAGATCACCAACCACAATTAAGCATGGACACAGTTTCAAAGAACTTTTGGGAGCATTTTAAGGGAATTCTACAGTTGGTGTCAAGGTACACTCACGCTTATGGGTGTTGCTACCTTATGTGCACCTCAAAGAGACACTCTCCTAACTGCGCCGCCTATCTATAGCTCTTCAAGATTTCAAGCTTGAGATCTCGGACAGTTGTAGATAAATGATGCAATTAGGAGAGTGTCTCTATTAGGTGCTTATCCCTTATTGGAGCCTTGGACCCAGTCATCACCCGCACAAGTGCAACAAGCAAGCGCCGACACCTGGTCCCCTTCTTCACTCCCACTCCTCCACGCCGCTCGTAACCAAGGTTCCACAATCTACCGGACGGGCAGTTTTGATGAATGCCTTCCCCCAAATTCATCGCCACCGTCGCCCTGCTCGTCAGTTCAGTTCATTCAAACCTCAAGGCTGCGATTCCGTTAGAGCCCTGCCTGGGTTTGAATCGCCAGTGCCGCTTTCCAGCTTCACAGCACAGCAGGTCGACTTCGCTTCAGTTCGCACGGATCTCAACAGAGGTCCGTCGAGTTATTAGGGTAACTGATGCGAACTTGGATTAGGGTTTCGGGATCCGTGGTCGGGATCCATCGTCGTGCAGATTCGAAGGTTTTGGGATCCATCTTTGTGTAGGTTCGGAGCTTCTGGGTTTGAGGGATTTTGGGTTTTTGTGAGTTCCTGCTATCGTGGATTTTGGTGGATTTTGAGTTTGGGGAGTTGTGATGAAGGAAGGCGGGGAGGAGGGAACGCAGTCCTCGCCTTCTCCTGCTGCTGCTGCTCCTGCATCACCGACGCCGACGACGCCGGCGGATCGGAAGAGTGGAGGAAGTGGGGGCTCGATCTGGAGCTTCATGGGGCTGCTGGGCTCTCTGTTTTCCCGGGGGAACAAGAATGACTTCGAGAAGCGGCTGCAGCATTTGACGAAGGAGGAAGTGACGGTGCACACGCGGTTGAAGCGACGCACGCAGCGGTGGCGCAAGCTCGCGCGAGTGATGATCATTTACTCCATTTTGGGAGAGGTCGGTGGTGGTTTTTTCCTTTTCGTGGGATGCTTTGCTTTGAGTTGGTGAGATTCTTTGCTGGTTAGCTGATTGGTGAGATTGTACTGTTGTTGCAGGCGCTTGCGTTGGGATTTGCGATTCTGTCAACAAGGACTGATGACTTGCCATGGCAAGTTCGTGCTGTGCGCGCACTGCCTGTCTTTGCTTTGCCGGCCGTCGTCACGCTGCTGTACTCGACGTGCGCGGGATACAATCGGATCAGTAATACTTTTGTCTCTTTTCTCTGGCGCTCCCCTTTGCTACTGTCATATTTTAAACCTCTCTACCCTAAGGGGAGAGATTATTCAATTTTTCAAAATTTTCAGAAAGTGTATTAGAGTTTGAAAACAGAGTTTGAAAACAGAGAGGACTGTACTGAGGATTGTACTGAGGTTTGTGTTGTAGATTTTAGTGAGGTTATACTTAAAAAGAGAGATATGAAAATTTCATATTACTGCTGGGACACTTGTAATTTGTTGTTTGTTTTTAAATTTAGTTTATACCTGCCGTCTTTGGTGTATTTCTTGACCGTTTGACAGCTGCATCTGACAGTGGAACGCAAGGATAAGGAGAGACTTGAACGATTGAAAGCAGAGCGCCAGGAGAAGATTAATGAGTTGAAAGAGAAGACCAACTACTACATCACGCAGCAGCTCATTCAGGTGATAACCAAGCCCTGGCATGTCTATCGTGACTTTTAAGTGTTGATTGATACTGTCAATGTCCTCCATTGATCAATCTTGTATGTGAATCCAGGTTTAGGTTTAGGTCTGCATATTTTACACGTTTTCATTGAATTTAAGGTTCTGGATTGTGATCAGTAGGAAGGCAAATGGATGAATTAATCCCTAATTGCCCAAATGGCCCAAAGTGTCTGCTTCTGTATCGACATTGTTGAAATAAACCATTTAGGAAGTTCAAGAAAAGTAACAAAACGTATCAATGTAAACAAAAGTCTTATCCCGCATGTATTTGCAACAGAAATATGTTTTGAAAGTTATAATAATCAACTATTGGATTGCAAAGTTTGCGTTTTATTTTCTGTTTCGGAACTAAGGTTTGAATCAAGGAATCAAGGAGACATTTTAGAAATCAATAATCTAGTAAGTCCATTAGGTGAAATTTTATCCATCTCTTCCTATTACTAAGTTAATCAGTCCCGTAGTTAATCACAAGGTTAGTGACTCCATGCAAGTGTAAAATTTTATACAATTCCAAAATCAATAGTAGGAAGATGATTTTGTTGCTCTTGAGTAGGTCAGCTTGCTCTTTTTGTTGTCGCTAATTGGTTTGGCCTGGGTAAACAGCAATATGACCCTGATCCAGCAGCAAAGGCAGCAGCAGCAAGCATCCTTGCATCCAAGTTGGGCGCGGAGTCTGGCCTCAAGTTGGCATACGCCGCAGGACTCGCTACCAAGGACGATTTGGCTGCCCAAGGGATGAACCCCAATGAAGGAGCTTCGTCACCAGGAGCAGAATCACTGCCTGCAAGAGCATCACCGGATTCCATGGGTCTTCGCAACCGGAGGCTTCATCAGCGTCGTGAGAGCGTTGGACCAGCTTCCTCTCCAGGAATGCAACGATTGGAAGGATTTGCTCAGGAAACTAATGCAGCTGGAGGCATGGAGACCCCGGAGGTGTGGGACGAGCAGGGTATGGATGTCGAAACTCCCCGCAACAGAGCCAGTGATGGTGGCTGGGTCGCAAGATTGGCTGCAATGCTCGTGGGTGAAGACCCCACGCAATGCTACGCCCTTATCTGCAAAAAGTGTCACGCACACAATGGTGAGCCTACTACTCTTTAAGGGTTGAAAGCAACAAGCTTGAGATAACAATAAATTCTACACCTTGATTGGCGCAAACCTCATTTCCTTATAAAGTTTATCTTGTTTTGTTCAATGTTGACTTCTCATGTGCCATTCTAAAAATTAATTTGAGATACAAGGTTTCACGCTACCTCTTCGATGTGGTTTGCATGCTTGTTAGCTCAACTGTATCATAAGTGTCATAATTGTGAGCTTGTTATCTCACCACTAGTTGCACATGATGCGTTTTCAAATTTCAAACTTTGTTCCTTCGACCTGTGCAATCTAAAGTAGCTGTAAGTCATCGGCACACTTATTCAATCAAGTAGAGGGATTTTTTTCCTGCACTTTTTATCTCGGGTTTTTGACACGATCTTTAACCGGTGGATGTGCTTACGTTCCAGGTCTTGCAAAGAAGGAGGACTACCAGTACATCCAATATTATTGTCCGCACTGCCGAACGTTGAATGGCACACGACCGCCCGGAGATGGGCTTGAACTCACTGACGAGCAAAGAGAGCTGTCTCCCCAACAGGAGCAATCAAAGGCTATGTCTCCTATTGAGGGCAGCCAGAGCAGCAAGCCCGAAATCTCCAACAGTGGAGCTCCTTCTCCTGCTTTTGTATCGCAGCTTATTTCTGGTGAGCTCGAACATGCGGACAGTTCAGAAGAAACCAGCCGATCTCCAAGGACTAACTAGCAGGTAAAGGGTTCCATATTAGCAGGTTAGGTATGCTATTTACGGTGGCTATGCTGCTTCCAAGTCAATTAGGCATGTCTTGTGCAGAGGCTTGAAAGACCAGACCAAGGTAGTAGCCTGTAGGTGTTTTTAAGAGATTTGGTCATTTATGCAACTAGTTAGTCCTTTGACTACTCTTAACCACTCTTTTTGATGTTCTTCATCAGTAAGGTTTCTGCGGTAATTGCGCTTTTGGGTTTTCTCTAGCTTGAGGATATGTACAGGTGTCCCAACAGTTACCAACTAATGAGAACAATGTGTTCTGGGCAAAGTGTAGTTGATTGCGTGAATAAACAGTTTGCTGGGTGCTCATAAGGTGACAGGATTCTAAGGTACGGTGTTCACTCTGAGCCTATCTCATTGGCACATGGGCGGATAGTTTGTTTGCTCTGGTAAATTGCATGGTATGGAGTTGACCTGTTGTATGGGCTGCTAGCCATAGGCTGGTCACTGGTAGCAATTTTGAAAATGAAGTAGACGAAGGAAAGGCTCTCAAAATTGATGATATGGTTTAAGGTAGGAAGCCCATTGTGGTCCATATTGTCACTGCACATAGATACATTTATTGGATTCACAAAAAAATTTAGCAAGTGAATCACAAATTAGGGAATATTTCACATGTATTTTGGTGAATCCAATTTTTAGAAATAGAAGACATTTTAGGCAGCCACAAAAAATCACATAGCTTTCCATTGTGAACTCTAGGGAGGGACTATTCTTGTCCTTGGAGGAATTAGTGAGGCTTTTTGAAATCCCTACCTGGGTTCAATGGCAATCCAAAAGCATCCCTTCACATTGTAGAATAGTGAATGGACCTTTTGCCATGTCTATAAGCTTCTTGTTAGTGTTGTTGAATTCATAGAACAATGACTTTTCAATCCTATTCTAAACCTTTGAGCCCCAATTCCAAACCCAATTTAGATTGCACACAAAATGGGTATACTTACCTCATGATGAGATTGTGGGTTTGATACTTTTATTGTTTTGTTTGCTTTAGGAATTGGTACATGCTACCTATAATGTGTGTTAGATTTAGAATGCATTCCTTTTGTGAATATAATGAAGGCCTCATGAAGATTAAGAAAAACTTGCAACATGGTGTTTTTTTGTGTATTTGATACAAATAGGTTGATGAATTGAGGTATAAGATAGTAACCAAAATTTGTCTTTAAGTTGATGCAATGATACATGGCACTCCCAATTGGATCACTATTACATTTCCCACATATATACAAGTGTATGGTATGGTATTTGAGCGTAATGAGATCTTGTGTTAAAATGACATCCAAATGAAAGATGCTATTTTTTGAATTATGAATCCAATGAATGCCTCTTACATTATTATACCACAAAATTCATATGGCAAGAATCAAAATACAATTATGTTTATACAATTCCCTACAACCTTGTAAGGGTTAACTCCTAAAGGACCAAGTTGCATTTTTTGGTAACATAGCAATTTTGGGCAGCTCACTACAAATGGAGTTTTAATTTTTTTTCTTTGAAAATTTTACACAACATGTGCCCGAAGAGTAGCTTTAAGGCACAACAATTTTCATAACTTTTGACTACATAGATAAAAATTTATTGCATAATATGTGATTTTCTTTGAACTTTGGGCAGCCTGGGTAGCTCAGAAAATTTCTTTAAAAATGACTTTTAAAAAAAATAAAAATGAAATTGGTTCTTTAGATTTATATATACGTGGGAAGCTTTGAATTATTCAATTTTGATCAATGAATCAAGTTATGAGGAGTTTAAGTTTGCGGATAGTTATGGTTTTCAAAGACTCCATGCCTATCTGCAAACGTAAACTCCTCATAACTTTTGACTCATTGACTGAAATTGAATGATTCAAAGCTTCCCATATATATAAATCTAAAGAACCAATTTCAAATTTTTATTTTTTTTAACCCCTAAACCTCTGGATTCTTCTCCAAAATTGACGATTTGAGAAAAAACATTATAAACTACAATTTGGAAGAATATTTTGGAATTGGTATACAAATGAAAGCTGTAGATTTTGATTTTTAAATTCTATCCGTACAGTTAGATCTACTAATGCTATCACCAATATTTTTCTATAAATTTTGAAAAGAAAATTTCAAAATTCCTCCTAAATTCAATTACAAGTAAAATATTATCATTTTTTGAGTAAAACTTGTTGGAATGGATTTGAAATAAGGTTCTCTTCATGTGGTGATTTTTTGAAATTTTTGTGACCTTTAAATCTTTGACCTCATTTTTGCACATCTAGTTTTGAACTAAAGTCAATGCAAATTGACCACGTGACATACTTCGACATTTGTAATTTTAGAAATATATATATTCTAGTAACACCAAATCCAACCGATGGATAGGACAACAACTTGACAAAGTATCACCAAAAATTAAGGATCTGAATCTATTCATCGTCCAGAAAATGGACGTCGGAGCGCTCCAGGGTTAAAAGTCATTTTTAAAGAAATTTTTTGAGCTGCCCAGGCTGCCCAAAGTTCAAAGAAAATCTTATATTATGCAATAAATTTTTATCTATGTAGTCAAAGTTATGAAAATTGTTGGGCCTTAAAGCTACTCTTCGGGCACATGTTGTATAAAATTTTCAAAGAAAAAAAAAATTAAAACTCAATTCGTAGTGAGCTGCCCAAAATTGCTATGTTGCCAAAAAACGTAGTTTTTTCCTTTAGGGGTTAATGATCACATCTATCACTTAACTACTTCTGGATTTTTGCAAGTCCAAAATTAACATCGGGAGATAATCATCTGGAGATCTTCGGATCCATCAGGAGATCTATACAAACATCAGGAGATATGTACAAACATCGAGAGATAATTATCTAGAGATCTAAAGTGCATAGTCCAAAATTCACCGAATAGTCCAGAAGTAGTTAAATGATGTATTCACTCTATTGTCAAGGTTGAAGAAAAGAATTGCATTGGTCTGATGTCGGGCAGGTTGAAATTTCATTGCGGAAAAGATACACACAATAGACACCTCTTCAACGAGGAAAACCCACACCATAGTCAAAAAGGGACTGAACAGAACATACTCAATGCATCCCTCTGCACATTAAAACCCCCCCTTATTTTGTGTATTTTTGGAGTGATATTTTTGAAAAATGGAATTGACATCTAATCCAAGTTAGTTGTATCATATATTTTGAACTTTTGTGGAAATAGTTACAAATTTTTGAAGTTCAAATACAGTGGTCACTACAAGCATCCCCTTCTAGTAAAATGTACATTGTTGGTGCATTGAAGAAAGCAAAATGTACCTTTTTGTTAGAGGACGCTTTTAGAGCTAGGGTCTATTTAGAATGGTCTTAAGGTCCGGCAATGTATTAGAGAGCGGCCAGTTCACGGCACATTATGCCATGTAAGCGGCTGTAGGTCAGGGCGAGACCTATAGCTGCTTACATGGCATAATGCGCCGTGAGCTGGCCGCTCTTTGGCGTTAAAAGCAGGATAGGATCATGGTAGAATCAGCAGTCCTACAGTACCTCACTCCCTCGTTGCAGATTCTACACCCTAAGGAGAGCGTGAAAACGGCATAATGAGCATGTCCTGCTTTTAACGTCCTCCATGCCGGGTCTGAACAGTTTCCAGAGCCCACGAATTCCACATGCAGCTCCAGCGGTGGACAGTGCTGCACTGTACTGTACAGGCAGTCTTCGGCTATCCACTTGCGGGTGCGGAACAGAGTCGACTTTCACACTCTCTCGGACACCACAAGGAGGTTGAATAATGGAGGGGTTGGTTTGCTGCGGAAACCCAATTATATTGAACCTTTAGTGTGTGTGTTTTGCGACCAATTTCTATGGTGCAAGGGTTGCATAGGTTTGCAGGAGCTCTGGAGGTGCATGATGGGCTCATCCAGCTCAAGTAATTAACGTCCAGGAGAGCTTCTAGTTGTCCGTTTGGTGGAAGTCTTTTCTTCACCTCAACTTTCGTTTCCACGTTTTCGATTCATCAGTCTCGCATTGCACAGTCTGTGTGATTAGTGGTTGATGGCGTTTGTGACAAAGCCTCAGCTAGTGTAGTTGCTAACGAATCGACAGAAGAAAGTTCCATATTGTGTTGGATAACTCTGGATCGAAGGGGAGCTAGCTAGGAGGCTTTGATTTGACACAAAAACTTCATTACATTGCAGTTTGAGGAGGAGGTTACTTGAAACGGCTTGGCCAGCAGGAAGAGAGCCTCTTGTAGTGTTGCTGCTTGTTTATGTTACACCAACAGAAGTGACGTGCAACAACACAAGGAATGCGATGGAGCTCAACATCACCTACACCAATCTCTGAGGAAGAGGAAGATAGGTTCAAAACAACAGGTATTAACATCACCTACACCAATCTCTGAGGAAGAGGAAGATAGGTTCAAAACAACAGGTATTTTTTGTTGGTTCTGGATTGAAGGGGAAGAGACTTTGATTTGATAGAAACAATATATTGGATAGGAGGAAGTTTTAGTAGGACCTCGCTTGAAACTGGAGTCAATGCTACAGGTACAGAGAGCCTCTCAAGTGTTGCGTTGCTGGTTGCTTATGTTCATACCAACGTGGTTTGTTATTGAGGCTTTTATTGAAATTTGGACATTAAGACTGTGGCAAATTTCATTAAAATGGCAATATTCTTATGCCATTTTTTGGTTTGAACCGACAAAGTGACTTCTAGGATTGGTATAGATTTCAAACATCTAGAATGGCTGTAGATTTCAAACATCAAGGAAAGGTACAGAATTTAGACTACACAGTCAAAAATCTAGGATGGGTATAGATTTCAAATGTCTGGGTTTGGTATAGATTTCAGACATCTAGGACCCGTATAGATTTCAGCCCGCCTGGTCTGAAATGTTAAAAGTGACTAAGTCAAGGAATTTTCGACATTTTAATGAAATTCGCCATGACTGCATGTTTCCTTTCATTGTAGTAACTTTCGTTTTGCAGTCTACATCGACTCGTCTGCCTTGAAAGTCACGTTGGTGACAATGGTGGACGAGCTCGCATGTTTTCAGGCGAGCCCTCTCATCCCTTGAGTATTTACATATTTCCAAGTTTTTCTGGCCTCTTTCGTTCTGGTCCCGTAAAGCGTGCAGGAGACTTAGTGCTACAGTACTTAGATTGCACAGGTCGAATCCACAACATTCACATAAGAACGAAGCCATACACTTAAATTGACTCAAGAACCATATATTATTAATTCTACTCTGTTTTGTTCCATGGCGACAGTAGACTAGTCCAGGAGACGAGTGAGCATGAAAAGATGATACTCGCATGGCTCCTAGAGGCATGCAGCAAGCTCCCTATTGAGATCTTTCAGATATATTGGACCCAGGTTGTTACCTCAATTGCGTCAATACGCTAGGTGTCAAAAATGTAGTTGAATACAGTTTTATTGGGCTTGTAAGCTCAACCCAAATGCACGTAATGGCGGTTCAAACTTTAAGTTTGTTGCTTTGATCAATCCGCGCCATCTAAAGTGACCGTCAGATGGAATTGAGCTCGTCATCACGTCTTCCATGTCCAATATTTATTTTCAGCAAGTTCGAGCCATGAAATCCACTTCTGTCCTATCGATGACAGAGCTTATTAATGTCCATGGTGAATTCAAATTAAGCATCCGCTGTCATTGCTGAATTCACGCTGTATGCTGACACCTGACTGTGGTTGCATCATATCACAGGGCCGTCCCCCCTCCCAACATGAGAACGCCCAGGAGACTTAATTTCAAAGAGCAAACCTCCAGCCTCAAGAATGGCGCAACGTGGATGTTCCCATTCCCATCTCACAGCGCCATGGATCCTTCTGTTGCTGCCCTTTCTTTTAGTCACAAGAGTACCTGCAGGCGCATGTTCCCCAGACCTCGGTCCACAACAACCAGAACCCGAGTCCAGAAGATCAATTCTCACCACTTCGGGAGAATCCGAACTCTTACTTTCCATCAAGGAGATCCTCGACCCCTTCTCAACTCTCTCCTCCTGGAACAAAAACAACGCCGTGAATTACTGCACTTGGCAGGGCGTGATGTGCAACACCACAACCAGACATGTGGTGGAGCTTAACATCACCAACACCAATCTCAGAGGAAGCATCCCGCGCTTCCTTTGCAAACTCACTCACCTGGGAAATATCAGTCTCTCATACACAAATCTCACAGGAAACGTGCCACCGGAGCTTAGCTTATGCAAAAACCTGGACTACTTGCACCTGGACCACAACCAGCTGACGGGAGCTCTTCCTAAGGAACTCGGCCAGTTGCAGAAGCTTCGGGACCTTTATGTCTACAACAACAAGCTTACTGGAGGGATTCCGGTGGAGTTAGGGAACTGCTCCAGGCTTACTGCGTTCAACTTGCAGTATAACGAGCTTTCTGGACCCATTCCTGGGTCGTTAGGAAATTGCACTGAACTCGCTTGGTTTAAGATGACTAATAACTCGTTGAATGGAACGTTACCTGATGAGCTTGGGAAGTTGAAGGAGTTGCAAGGGCTGTATCTGGGGAACAACGAACTCGAGGGTAGTGTACCTGAATCCTTTGGTGAATTGGAAAGCCTGAGTTACTTGAATTTGTATGGGAACCGATTTAGTGGCGCCCTGCCAGACTTGTTCGCCAATTTGCAGGCTCTTCAGAACGTGGATCTCTCAGGAAACGACTTCACCGGCGGGATCCCGACTTCTCTAGGAGAGTGCAAAAAGCTTGCGCTGTTGCACCTCACGAACAATAGCTTCAGTCGGGAGATTCCGAGGTCGTTAAGCAATTGCATCAACCTTGTGCACCTCGACTTGAATCAGAACAAGCTTTCGGGGGTCATACCTGGCGAGATTGGGAAGTTGAAGAAGTTGCAAGTGCTGGATCTGGCGAACAACGAACTCGAGGGTAATGTACCTGAATCTTTTGGTGGATTGGAAAGCCTGAGTTACTTGTATTTGTATGGGAACCGATTTAGTGGCGCCCTGCCAGATTTGTTCACCAATTTGCATGCTCTTCAGTATGTGGATCTCTCAGGAAACGACTTCACCGGCCGGATCCCGACTTCTCTAGGAGAGTGCAAAAAGCTTGCGCTGTTACACCTCACGAACAATTGCTTCAGTGGGGAAATTCCGAGGTCGTTAAGCAATTGCACCAACCTTGTGTACCTCGACTTGAAGCAGAACAAACTTTCGGGCGCCATACCTGGCGAGATTGGGGGGACACAGAAAAATTTATCCGTGGTGGACTTTCGAGAGAATTTGCTGACAGGAGAAGTTCCATTCGCGTTTCTCAACACCAGTACTTTGTTATACGTCGATTTCAGCAGCAACTCTCTTTCAGGAGCTTTACCAGAGTCCAACAGGGAGCCTTTTCTTCCGCTTCTTCGTGTGCTGAGCCTCTCTAACAACAGCCTAACTGGGCCATTTCCTTCATGGATATGGAAACTCTCCGCAATTCAAATCCTAGACTTGGCATTCAATCACTTCACAGGAACTATTGCAAGCAATCTCTCTAGTCTCATAGCTTTGACGAAACGCTCAAACCAGTCTTCTTTGGAGGGAGCCTTACGACCTCATGGAGGATACCCATTAACAGTGAAAAACAACTCCTACATTTACAACTTGCTGACGAAGTCGGTGACGGCAATAGACTTGTCCAACAACAACATTGAAGGGCATTTACCCTCTGATTTTGGAAGCTTGGATGCGCTCTACAGCTTGAGCTTGGCGAACAACCACTTGACTGGGACGATCCCAAGTAGCCTGTCTCTGATGAAGCAGCTGGAGAGTTTGGACCTTGCATACAATAAGCTCACTGGGCCTATTCCTCCGGAGCTTGGAAGCTTGGATCAGTTAAACTCCTTGTCGCTGGCGTGGAATGATTTGTCGGGGGAGATTCCGAGTACTAATGGTTTCAACTTTAAGAACGGACTCTCCAGCTTTGTAGGGAATCCGCTCTTGTGTGGTATCCCTTTAGGAGCTTGCTCAAGTGGGAGTCACACAAATACTCTTTTTTCGGATGTGGTGTGGAGTCCTGGTTTTGTGGTGGGACTGGTGGTGGGGTTTGCGGTGGTGGCGATGGTGGTTTCGCTGTGGCAACCGGCTCGGGGGTTCGTTTTTCACAAGAAGAAAGAGCGGCCCGGCCGAGTTCAAGGATTCTACCTTGATGCAACAAATCATGCAATATTGTAAATTACGTAATTGCGCAAAGGACTTAAGGTGGTGGAGGGTATTGAGTGAATCCGTGGGCGTAGACCTGGTTTGTAATGGTAGCTAACTCGGCCCCCAAATTTTGTAGAAGATGCTGTGTGCATCACTTAATTAGCGTTGTATCATGCATGAGTGTGATTTTGGGGCATGTCCAGAGCTGTGGAGCTTTTTCAGGACAAGAGACGATTCACCTCCTAAAGCAAATCAAAAGGACATTCGTATCTAGTTCTGCGGTAAGGAATTTACTGTGCACCTTTGATTTGCTTTTCAGGCCAATTGTACAGGGTTGCATTGAGAATGCTTTTGACTAAACAACAAGTGATCTGACAAAACGCATAACATTATGGTATCTTTGGGGTTCATGCCCAAAAGGTAATTTATTCACTGAAATGAAGAATATAACAGGAGAAAGGACCATGGGCAATTGTTGTTGATGTTCCACTGTAGATATCTGTGTAACAAGCTTCTTGACTGCATCATACCTGTTTATCTCCTCCAATTGCCCGTTCATTTGGTGTTACTGAATCAGATTATGCAGAACTTACATTATGGCAGGGCATGTCCTCTGCTCATTGTAATTTTCTTTCATTGTCGTATATGCACCCGTTTCTCTCACTATCACTATCTGATCCAATTGGATACAACTCTGCTTCCTGGCGGAGGCAAAACAGACAAGCCTCTGGAATCAACATTCAACCTAAAATCCATGAACACAAATCTGAACAACTCCTTAGTACCTCACCAAGCTTTACATACACAACCAACTCCCCATATCCAAACCATAAATCAACAACTGTGTCCAGCTATCATCCCCAGACATCCTTATGCGCACTAAGAATGAATTCAAATGAGTTCCTCAGTGAAGAAAGAACCAGAAGTGACTAAACCCTAACCCTACCACAAACGTCCAAATCCTAAACCCCTAAACCTTGATAAAAAAAACCTCAATCAAAAGAATGTGTGTTGTACCCTCAATCAAAAGAATGTGTGTTGCACCCTCAATCAAAAGATTGTGTTGCGCTACCGAAAGTTTCTCAAATTCCAGGGAACGAGGAAGGACTTCACGCCCTTCGTGACGAAGTAATGGCCATGAGGAAGACTGCGGCCAAAGCTGCGGACGCAGCAACGACACTCCCTCCGTGCTTGCTACCCACCACGGCGACGTCCGCAAGAGCGTCCAGCCAGCGGTAGAGCGCGACGTAAGCTTCCTTCCCCAGGACAGAGTAGAGCAGGCGCACGGGGAGGAGAAGCGTTTGGTACACTGAGGGTAACCAGTGCAGCAAGCCCAGAGAGTTGAACAGGTCGTCGAGAAACCACTCGCTGTGGGTGGACGCCACCACGCCGTTCACGAGGATGGTGCCGCCCAAGGTGAAGGGGTTGTAGAGCCCTGGCTTCTGCACTTGGGAAATGGTGGTCACGGTAACCAAGGTTGAGCCTAAGGACCACAGCTTGTCGCCCACGGTCACGTCTTGCGCGCGCTTGTATGTGAGCTTTCCTGCCTTGCCTGCAAAGAAGTACCCGCGACGCATGTTAATGTGATGCGCATTTGCCATGTTTATTCAGCAGGACTTGAAGTAGCAACGCATGTGAATGTGATGTGCATTTGCCGTGTTCATTGTGCGGGACATGAACAAGGTGCCACCCGTCTACATTGAAGGTTTGGAGCCATTTCAATTCCATGACTTCCAGTGAGCTGTTTTAAAATGTGATTCATTCAAGGAAACAGTGGATTTGTCCGCAATTTTTTACTAAGTTACGTCGCAGCGTGGATTCCCTGCATGGTGAATCTGTATGCAATTTCCTGCACGTTTCACATTTCTCAGCGAACTTTAACATTTGCACCTTGTTCAACTTATCCTTGAAAAGGCGATCTGGACGGAAGTCTTACTTCAAATATCGGCGTGAGAAGTGAGACTCATCCAGAGAATCCACTATAAGACCCTAGTGCTGAGAAGACTCTAATGCACTAGACTGAGTAGGTTTGACTCTTCAAAACCTGGTTATGTTTTGTTTGTTAAACTTTGAATATATATATCACTGATATATATATATATATATATATATATATATATATATATATATATTCATGGCCTCCTAATGGAATTGGGTACAGACGGTGAGGAGAATGTTCACCTGACGAGACGGGAACAAAGTGAAAAGCTGTGAGCTCGAGCGTCCTGCTCTCGACAGCAGAGTCAGACATGTCGGCGTCGATGGGCTTCACGGTGAGCTGCACGAAGCTGGAAACTGCGGAAGCATCTCGGTGTCCGAAGGCATACACGTCCTCGTACGCAATGCTTCCATCACGCCCCATCACAGCAACCTGCACATGAAATGAATTGTCCAGGATTTGGTTCAACATACTTCACAAACTCACCACACTCATTCCACTCGTTAGAAGGGTACCAATTGGTCCTCATGACACACGTGGCGGGCACACAAGACCAACTCTTGCTCCAAGTTCCACTTTCCTTGGTACCAAAACTTCTACAAAGCGCTGCTATGTATGAAACCAAACTTAAAACTTAGTGGAAAACCCCATGCATGTCCCATTTCAGATTTTCAGAGATCTAGATTTCGAGAAAAAAAAATGGGATATGGAAAATGGTCTCCCAAGGACTCCGAAAATGTCTGCAGTGGTACAGATTCAAATACAACAATCAGATAGATTCACATACAACGGGTAGTACGTACTCACCTTGTCACCCAACGCAAGGTCGATCATCTGCTTCACTCCACCGCCTACCAACGTGACAGTCGCATCACCTGCAATACGTCCCAGATTATTCAACTCATAAGAAAGGATCAAAACAAAGCTAGTAACCAAGCTGACCACCAACAGAGCAGATGGTCTACAACATGATCGAAACGAGATTGATATCCCAGGATACATCTACCTTTCTACGACGTCCAGTGTCGGTAAATGCAGTGCCATGTATATATACTGCAAAGACACAAACTACTGAAAAGCTAGCAAGTCGATCGGTACGGATCCGGATCGAACCTGGAAAGCATCCATCAGCGAGTTCGCACTCTCCTTGGTAGCACTCCATTGGAGTCGTCCCATTGGGATCCTGGCAAACCTTCCCACAGCTCCCACAGTTCAAGATATTCGAACTCAAATCCACACACTTGTCATTGCAATTGCTCGTCCCATTGGCACAAGCCAACACACAACTCCCTTTCACATACGACGTCGTGCCATTCGAACTCGTAGGGCATTCGTATCCCTAGCTTCCGCAGTTGTTGACATCGTTCCTGATCTTGACGCACTCACTGCCGCAGAGCTTGAGACCAGGCTTGCAGGTTTTTATACAGACGCCGTGCGCACAGGAGGCGACGAAGTTGCCGGGAGGGCTGGTGCAGCTGGTGCCGCACTTCCCGCAGTTCTTGGGGTCGGAGTGAATGTTGATTTCGCAGCCCGTGTGGGGGTTGCGGTCGCAGTCGCACCAGCCGTGGGTCTTGTCGCAGTCGATGGAGCATTTGCCTTTGGTGCATTTAGCGGTAGCGTGAGGGCCGCAGGGGCATTTGGAGCCGCAGCGGCCGCAGTGGTTGTGGTCGGTGTTGAGGTTCGTCTTGCAAGTTCGACCGTACGTGCAGGTGGCGTAACCAGTTGAGCACTTGGTCCCATCTGTTGGAACACCACATTCAAACATATTTCAGTACTGCTGCACGAGAAATTGAAAATGTCCATCTATGGAATATATTTCGAAGGATTTCTTAGTCAATGTTTAGCGATGATAGACTAGGACACACTAGAACATACTTGAACATGTACAATTATAGGACATGTACACTAGGACTAGGAATCTGGACACAAGAGGACCTTTTGGTCAATTCCATATTGGATTTAGAACTCCTATGTGTAACCAAACCGAAGTTTCAACGACACGCTTCTTAGGACATTACTATCAAATGTATTAGAATAACAAACTGACCACTACAACATGAAGTAGCAGTTGCAGCACATCATCAGTTTATTTTGCAATGGTTTTGTGCGTAACGGTTCCGTACATCGCTACAAACGTACTAATGTGCTAATCATTGCAGAAGTGCTGCAGACTTGTTACAAAAGTCTTGGGCAGTGTTCACGGAACCAACTTACATTTATGCCTAAACTGTTGCGAACACTAGCTAATGCAATCTCAAATAGTTGCAAATACATTGCATAGTGTTTATACTCAACCACTGTCACATAGTTCATAGTTCATTTCTGGCGGTCATTGCAAAACCACGCTCTACAAAATGTATCGCAATGTCAGCCTTCTTTACCAGTGTGTTACATGATACAACAATACCTGCGTTCAAATGCGTTGCAACAACATTAATTCTACTGTTGGTTTCTACGTCCGTTGCTAGCTTTCGAGCTTCTCGGTCTAATGAAAGCTTTGCATGCTGAGCACTTCAGTTTCCAAATGTGACGGACCCTCACTGTCTGCTTAGAATTTTTGAACAGATTGTAGAATAAAAGTTGGCATGCAGGTGTAAAGACTTGATCGAAGCTTACCAACGTGAGCTGCAAATGCGCAGATGGCGACCACAACGACGGCCAAGCTGAGGGAGGCAAGACGAGAAGCCATGGTGACAGACACTCGTGGAAGAAAGCGGGGTCTGATAAGTCTCTGATCTACTGTAAGTAAAGCTTCATCACTTGTGCTCGATCTTCATCAAAATTGGCTGGATCTAAGGTAGTCGTACTGGGAGCTTATATATTGGACTACAGCCAGAATTAGGGGGCTGAGATATAAATTGCGAGCAGTGAAGTACCTCCTCCCTCCCTCCCTCCTCCGCCCGCCGCAGCTCCCACTCTGTCGCACCTGATCGGAGCGCAAGGTTTGTGAGCGCAAAGTTTGTGGGAACTCGTGGATCATGCATATGTTTAAACTTGCGTAGGGCTATCCACTTTTTCATGAATTGATGCGTAAGGTCTCAGTTGTTTTTAAAACGAACTTGATCAAAAATAGTGTGCCAGATCATGATCTACAGTCTAATGCGAATTGAATTTTCATAAAGAGCGATTTCTCGTTTCTCACACATTTTTGTTTTCTGTACAGTGGCCTACCAAAAAGATATAAATGATGGCAGTTTGGACAATCAGTTTATTTGCATAATGTAAAACAAAGTTGACATTTTTTGTTTTGCATAATCAACATTGACACCTTATTCAATCCCAATCAACCATACCATATGAATCCTATAACTAATTTATGTACATATGAGCGTGATGGTACAATTCCATTGCAAAAGACTAATTTCAATGAAGAAATATTTCTTTTCAAAACTGAGGATAAAATCACGTATCTTTTTGGTAGACCAATGTACAGTAAGGTCTACTTCATTTACAAACTGCCAATTTGATCTTTTTGGTAGGCCACTGTACAATAAGGACTACTTCATTTACAAACTACCAATTTGAGCCATTCCAATTTTAATTGCAAAGTATTGAAAAAAATTGGAATTTTTTGTCTTGCATAATTAACACCCAATTCTTACGCAATTCCAATCAAGCATACCAAATTTTAATTTCAAAAAAGCAAAATTCCATCTTGTGGTGAATTTTTGAAGTCAATTTTCATGGTTTTACATTATATTTTATTGAAAAAAATTGGTGATGAATTTTTTACTTCAATTGCATAGATATGTAGGGAACATCCATACACACATCTATCATATTAAAAAACACCCCATTAAGTAACAAAAATATGAGCAAGGAAGAGTGAAATTTGAAGCATTAAATGACCAAAATTTGTGAAATAGATAACTTTATATTTTAAACAAGATTTTGGCAAAGTAATTGTAACATCATGTTTAAATGTACAAAATTTGTTATAGTATGAAGGTCAAATAGCAAAATCTTGTTAAAATATAAGATATCTATTTCACTGTCTCCTGAAAAGAGACAAGAAGCTCCGTCTTGGGACCCCCCCAGTGAAAAATCAACTGTGCAATTAGTTTTAAAAAAAAGACCACCCTTTGTTGCTGTGAGATGCGAATTAAAAAAATGTTGTTGAAGTAAAAAGAAGGAAGACCACCCTTTGCCTCTATGTGATGCAAATTAAAAAAAACTATCCATGAAGTAAAAAGAAGGAAGAACACCCTTTGCCCGAGAAATCCCCTCTCTAAAAAATCAACACCTATGAGATTTGAAAAGAAAACAATAACCCCCCTTCCTTTCAAAAATCAATAGTCATGTGATTTGAAAAGAAAACATAACCCCCTTTTTGCAAAATCAACAACCGTGCGAATCGAAAAGAAAACAATGCCCTTGGTGCCGTGCAATTGGACTTGAGAAAAAAACCATTAGTATAAATAGAATAACAGACACGCGTTCATATATACCCTTGCGCCTCAAGGTGATTGCATAAAACACTTGTACTATTTTCTATCACAAGTCACACGTTGATTAGTTTTTTGGCCATATTTTTGGGTTTTGACTCCAAATGATTCAAAATTCATAAACAAGGTACTTATGACCATCATACACCTTGTCTATTTTTTTGGAATTTAAAAAAAATGTTTTACTATTTAACAATAGCCCCCAATATTATGTCACAAATGCCAAGTTGGAGGTTTTTAGTACTATTTAGTACCCATAAAAACGAATTTGGAGTTGAGATTTGGTAGAGATGGTCTTCTAGTAGATTTGTAGCTACTGTCCAAAGGAATTCTAAAAGTACTCAATTTTATGTGGTGTAGAAGTCTACAAAGTGAGCCCCTTTCTACTTGCATTTTGAAACATGTAAAAAATTATTTTGGCGGGTATTTTGGTGAACAACCATCTCCATAGAGTTGCCACAAATGGAAATTTTTTAATTTTTTTAATTTAATTTTTTTCCTATTTTCAACTATTTAAAACATCAAAGTATGTATTTTCTTGAGATTTGGCACTTTTCTAGTTCTCCTAGTTAGAGAATTTTTTAATGATTTTCCTCTCATAGTTACCTTCATCTTAAAGGTGCATACATTGGCCATATTTTTTAATTTAAAAAAAATTGATTTTCTAATTTTAAAGTACTCCAGAAAAAATCATGAATACTGTTGCAAAACGCGACAAATAGTACAGGTGTTTTGTGCAATCAATCCTCATTGTGAATTGATGCAACTGCTTGAGTGTCTCGAAGAAATTGGAGAGAGTTCATGAGAAAGTCCATAATCTATAGACAAGAAATTTTCGCACTTGTGATTTGAAGAAATTGCGCAATAAGGTCGCTAAAGAGATTGCACCTGGGTTTGCGTCTTGCATGCAAGTTTTCTGAATTTCATAAGTCTTGGTAAAGTTCAAATGCAACAAATAAATTTTCAAGAAACTTATGAATGGGGTCTCCAATGATACAATTTTGCAATCTTGCGGCCTAGTCGGTGTGTTATTGCTTTCTACTGCTCCAAAATAGTTGACAATGATGGGTAGGAGAGGATGGTGACATTGATTGTAGCATTGTCATTGAAGATCGAAGGCACTGCAGATGGATAGATCCAGGAGCGTAAGCTAATGCTTCCCATGAACAAGATTCATTGGCTTAATTTTTCCTATCGAGGTTTCATCGTTCTTCTTCAATCTTTTTCAATTTGGATTTCAAGTAGCTACGGCGAGGCTAAAACTTCTTTTTATTGTAAATTATTTATTAAAAAAATTATACAACAATTGAATAAAAAATAGATTGGATTGAAGCATAAGTGACTTATAGACATGGATGCATTATTTTTTCTTATTCTTTATCTTTTAATAGAATTTTTTTAGCTATTGGTGCTTGTGATAAAAAATTAGGCACAACTGGCTAGGATTTGATTGTGGCTTTATGGAATTTTGGTTTCTAAATGTTGGGCCAATGGAGTCCACTGAACTTAATTGTGGTAGATGTGCTCTCCTTGTTGCAACTTGAACAAAGCCATGAAATTCAATTCCAAAATATTCAAGTTTTATTTAAGGATTTGCCTCAACGACTAGTAGACACATATGGATATTAACTACGATCTACTTTTTCTGTCGATTTTGAATTTGTTGCTTTTTTCAAAGCTTTCCTTTTGTTTGAAGATGGGACTTGGCCTTCTGTTTGCAAAGAGGTTTTATAAGTTACAATTTTGTGGACTTTTCCACAACTGGACTCAAGAAGACTTGAAAAGATCGGAGAGCATTAAATGCAATGAAGATTTGAGCACGAAGTTTGAGTTGAGGTTCTTTCATTTGCAAGGAGCTGTCGCTTTCGTTGGACTGCAAGTTGCAGTAGATTGCTCAATAGTCTTTTAGTGTAATTATGACCATTGAAACACTTCTTGTGTTTCGTGTTATACATGTGATGCAATATAAGGAAATGAAAATCATTTTCGACCAATTATGGTGTGCCACATGTACAAAAATTATTCTTTAACTACCCTACTATTGCATTTGTACATGGTTTTACACTATCACTATCACCTCAAAAGAGGCAGTAACTACCTATCATCTAACTCTTCCTTGCTCATATTTTTGTTACTTAATGGGGTGTTTTTTAATATGGAAGATGTGCATATGGATGTTTCCTATATATATATATATATATATATATATATATGCAATTGAATTAAAAAAATTCATCACCAATTGTTTTGAATAAAATATTATGTAAAACCATAAAAACTGACTTCAAAGATTCACCAAAAATGGAATTTCATTTTTTTGAAATTGAAATTTGGTATGCTTGATTGAAATTGCATTAAAAATATAAAAAAAATATGCTTAGTAAAAATATTCCAATTATACTACACATTGTACAAAAAAAATTGAATGCCTCGAATAGACAGTTTGTAAATGAAGTGGACCTTACTATACATAAATGGAAATAACTCTTATTTGCAAAAAACAACTTGACAACAGTTGACAATTCTTCTTGTAAGTTTTTGTTTTTCAAAATAGTTGCAACGTCACTTCCATCCAGGAAGATGGAAGTGGTCCAATGGCAAATCACCCATGGATTATACGGCTACCATTGGGGGTAAGCTACTGACGACCTCAACCCAACTGAAGCGTCCCATAATAGCAAATTGACTTGCCCTTCTCCCGGATTCTTATGCCCAACGTTGGAGAGATATCTAGATTAAAGCTCGCCCTCAAAAAGATGTGATCAATCTGGCACAATGCTGTCGCTGTAAATTCATGGCGGGCCCAAATTGCTCCAAGGATTGATGTGAATTGTATTTGTTGCAATTCTAGTGTCAAAGAGATCCCTCTTCACAGGTTTTTCGAGTACTATAGATCCCAAGAAATTTGGGATTATGCACTCTCAATGATGCATCATATCCGTGGCGCGTCTCCAGCTTAGGCCTTCATTGAAGACTAGATGCCATCCAATGTATTTTTGGGACTCATACTCCTAGGTTGTTCCACAAAGTTCACACGATATGGTCTATTGTTTGTGGAGCTGCCCTGTGGCTATGTTGGATTATGAGTAATCATATGGTTTTTGCACAGGATTGTTGGCCCACCATCCTTCTTCATACTACTCTATGAAGTGCCCTCCTTGACTCAGGACAAGTTGTTGCTCTTAAGACAAACGTAGCCTCTAGGCAAAGACTTCAACATTCTGATAGGATTTGGACCAAATTTTCTAGTATTTGGTTGCAATCTCCAGTTCTAGCTACTAGGGTTTGGTTACTCTATTAGGTGGAACAAAGAAGGTCCTCCTCTTTGTTCGTTCTCTTAGTTTCTTGTTTCTTTTTTGTTGCTCATCTTCTCTTCATCTGTCTAGCCTCTAGCTCGGCGGTTACTTTGTTCTTTTTTAGTACAATGGTCTCCATTTGTTATCCAAAAAAAATCACTTTTCTGGATCACCTCTTTTACAAAGCATTGATTTTGTCTTGTCAAATGCATTGTATTGTCACAAACAAGCTTTTCTACAAAATTGATCAAATAATTTCTACCCACTTATTGATCATTGCATTTGAAAAGAGATATTGGACTATAAGATAGTTACCAATCAAGTATACACAAAGTCACAAACCACATACTGAAAATAATGTCTCATTTTTATATATAAGCATGTATCTTAAGAGACCATGCATAGAAGCTCTATGATTTAAAATATAATAAAGAGGCTTCTAAAACGCCTTATAGTATTTTTCTCAAAAAAACCCCACCTATGCAAGACTTTTTTTCCTTTATAAGGATAAGTAAGAATTTAAGATTAAAAAAATCCCTAATTTTGCGCTTCTAAGCAATTTTACGAGGACAAGGGCCTCACCTGCACCCATGCACTAAAATAGACAATTAGTATGATCTCGTACGTGTGCAAGGTATCTTCAACTTTGAAGTCACTTGTTATTGTTTTCACATAAAATAACTCAGAAAAGAACATACACACAACTTTACCAAGTCCAAATCCAATATCCAGAGCAGTAGCATCAAAAAACTAGAACCTCAGAGTTTGAGTTGGATTGAGTAGCAGTCATCCTTGCAAGAACAGATCCTTGTTCACAAGACAAAGCTTTAAAAGGAGAGGTTTGTTTGCAAACAGCAGCAAGAGGCAGTGTGTAAAGGTATGTTCCCACCTGTTGTTAGAAGGGCGGTTTCACAGTTCTTAACGTGAAGTAAAAGAGGAGGCATTCCCGCCAAAGGTTGTTGGCAAATGCCGAACCAGGTGGCTCATGATGTGGCATGTCCGTAATAGCAGTATTACGGACATGTAGTGAGGAAGTTTGGGAGGCCCACTAGTCCTTAAGTAGTTGTCTGATTTAAGTGCCCAATCTTCAGGAAACTTAGATTTTAGAGTTTATTGGGCGCTCTTAATTACCTGGTGGGCTCAGAGGGCCATTACTGAAAGAGTGGTCACTACTCCCAACAACGTCACTTCCAGGAAGTCTCACCAACTTTACATAAGAACCCATAAGTGGGAACGCGCGCTGCACTACTAACTAATTGATCACACGAAAATCACCATCTGAGCTTGCCTCAATGTGAACTGAATTGGTCCATATTTTTAGAGCACTCTTACATTCCACATTGGGTTCCTATGTACAGCTAGGTGGGAACAGCCTTTAAGGTAGGAGGTCCATAAAGCGACCATCTAAGCGCTGAAACTGAATTTTGGGGAAGTAAAACATCTTGATTTATTTTTTTAGTAAATTCTCCTTGAAAGACAAATGGAATTGACATCTAACCCAAGTCGTTTCATATTTTTTGGACCTTTGTGGAATTAGTTACAAATTTTTGAAGTTGGAAGAAAGTGGTCATTTGTGGTCATCAAAAGCAACCACCTCTTGAAATGTGCATAGTTGGTACATTGAAGAAAGCAAAATGTACCTCTGATTCAAGTTTGCTTATCCCCTATTGTTAAGGACCAAGGCCTTTTTTCTGCCAAAAAACACTCAAAACTGCCATTTCTATAGCAAAGAGTAAAAAAAATTGAAACTATTTTTTTTCCACATATAACTATAGGATCTTAGACCTAACTAGTATGAGAGTGTGTGGAAAAAAATTCAAAATTTTTGACCACACAGATTGCAAGATATCTGCGTTTAAAGTGAAAAAAACAAGTTTTTCAGTACATTGCGAGATTAGATTTTTGGACTTTACACATTTTTAACTTAAAATTTTTGCACTACAGAGTTTTGAGCTTTAAATATTTATAGTAGAGAATTGAGTTGAGAGTCTTGGGGGGGGGAACCTTAATTATCATTCTTTAAAAAATTGTTAAGTAGATGTAGGTATGAGATAGAAGGAAAATCTAAAATATTCATATATTTTAGATGGAATTAAAATGCACTAATCCCAATGGTGAGATTGTTCTAGCACGTAATATAAACCATGCAAAAAAAAAAACTGAAAAATTTGAAAAATAGCATTCAGAAATGCATCCTACAAGTTATTTTTTTCAAGAAGATGCTCTAACTGCCTGAAAAACAAGAATGTCCATAACTTTCTCATAACAAATCCAAATGAAATGAATCAAAGCTTTCCAGATAGACAAAAATATAATCTATGAGAAAAAATATTTAAAAAAAATTCAAATTTTTGGCCATTTTTTGTTTTGTTGCCCGGGCTGCCCGCCGTCCCCTGTTTTGAGCTTATTTGGTCATAACTTTTTTTTCCGGGCACCAATTGTGAAGAAAGTTATATTCCCACAAAGCTTATCAGTTTTTCTATCTTAAAAAAAAGTTTCAAAAAGTCACAAAAAAATTTCAGTCTACAAGTACCTGCCCGAAAACACATTTGTCCTCCAAACGGACAACGGTCCTTTAGGGGTTATAGTGCCTAGTCGGAGTTTGAGCTTCCTACCTTAAATATACTGGAAATAGATTCTACTGTATTACTTGGATACAATCTAGAATTATGAATCATAAAAAAAACAAAAAAAAACAAAAAACAATTGAAACCATGGCTTGAGATATGGATGCTCATGTGACAAGTGCATATTCTTAGCATCCTTATATGACTCATCTATAGAACTTGGTTTGTTCCTTCAAATCACGATTCTCTGAGGTAAGGTAGGAGGTCCTTAAATTGAGCAGGTTCTAAATGCGTCCCTTGTCTAGGAATAAGTGACATATTCTCTGAAAAATCTACTACAGTCATTGATGAGGTAGGTGGGCTTAAATGGTCGGTTTAAGGACTTCCTACCTTATGTTCACTTCACTCATGTGTCCTATTAGACGAAATTAACTTAGAATACATATGAATATTACCTTTTACAACCAGGCATCAATTTTGTTAAATTGGCAATATTTTACAAGTCAATTTTTTTAACAAAGGTCTAATTTCAGGCTACAAACTAGGACATGTACAAATTTTGGGTTTAGGTCGCGCGACCTAAAGCATGCCAAAGTAATGGAATATTGCCAATTTAACAAAATTGATGTTTATTCACTATATGTACACTTATTCATTCATGGGTTGTTGCAAAAAACACCTACCTTTTTAATTTCAAAACAGCTAATTTCAGTGAATATTGTGACTTTTGGAATAAATTTCTTTTAAGTAAAATAAAATATGGATAATTTGTTGAGCATTCAAAATAGTACGTGTAAAAATTCACTAATTTAGGACTAGAAAAATTTATCTCAAAAAGTTATGCTCAAAAAGATAACGATGAAAAATACTAAGAAAATAGATATTTTGGAATTTGGTTTTAGAAAATAGTACAAACTTTATAAATGAAAAAAAGAAAAAATGAAAAAATCCCTTTTTCCTAACTCAAAGATGCTCCTTCTCAACCATTTTCACCTATGGAAAAAAAAATTGTATTCTTTGCATTTGCATAAAGGTAGTGCATTTTGAGCACATGAAGGTAGACAATTTGTTATTTTTTTTAAAAAGTCTTTGTAGGCTTGTATAACTTTTGTAAAAGTCCTTATATCCTAATTTTGACCTTCAAATTTGCATTTTGGGGTCAAAAATAGTACTATTAGACTCCAGAATGGCCAAGGTAGAGATCCAATTGGGGGCAATTCAAAAACAGTAAAATAATTTTAAGAAATTGAAAAAAAAATTACTCAATGTCTAAAACTACCACATGTACCTTTATTTCAAATTTAATAGAAAATGGAAATAAGACGCAAGAAATATGAGCAAAAAAACCACTTATCTAAAGCCAAGTGGACAAAAAAAGGACAAGGGTTTCTTGCAACAAGTGTTAATAATAACATTTAGTGTTACCTCACTAATTGATCTTAAATTATATGTTTTTACTCTTCATAAATGTTTTTATCAACTTTGTCTACCTAAATCTTCTTCTTCTAATAGTATTGATATCTATGTTTTTGTTAAAAAAATTTATAAAGAGTAAAAATTTAGGGTACTTTTATAATAATTACTATGTCTAGTATTAAATATCGGCAACGGCCAAAGTGAGGGAGGCAAGACAAGAAGCCATGGTGACATACACTCGTGGAAGAAAGCAAGGTCTGATCACTTAAGCTTCATCACTTGTGCTGGGTCTTCATCAAAATTAATCCCTGAGTGTCCAAGGCGTGTTTACTAAAATCCAAACCCTTCTGAATTCATTCCGATCAAGTTATCACCTAAAAAGAGATCCACGTAAACTGACCATACCAATTGGTAGTGGAGACATGCCTGCAGCTCGAAGGAAAAGGGACATGTTCTTTGACCGTACCATTGAAAAGATTATAATAGTCAAATAAGAAAATCTTTCAGTTTTGAGAGACATAAGTTATCCGTCATTGGGGCGCTCTGAGCATCCTCAATGCTAGGCCCACAAAACGAAACAGCAATGGTACATGCAGTTTTGATTCCCGTCCACGTTTGTTCAGCATGGCTTTTCCCGTCTCAAGTGCCTCAATGCAACGACATAATTTGGAACCCCAAAAGGCTCTGCACAGCGAGGTGGCAACTCTTGTGCAACTCTTCCATGTTTGTAGACCTCCTAGTCACTATTATTAGTGTTGACCAAGAAGTGCAAAGGAGTTTGGAGGGCACAGCCGGGAAGGTGACATGAGAAGTGCCGTTAGCATTGAGACGAGTTTCTGTAGCCATTCTACAAACCACTCAAAAGTTACAGTTGCCGTGGTTCAAATCTGCGTGGACTGAGGATGCTCTCAGAGCATCGCCACCGTTTCGCAAACCAGAAGCCCGGCGAGGTGGATACTGAGCCCGGAAGCATTGTCGCGCCCCACCGCAGACTCAGGGACGGTGGTTACTGAGCCGGCCGATTGAAAAAAATGGTTTGGCACAGCATCGTCCCGT
The DNA here is from genome assembly GCA_951799445.1 of Pseudisothecium myosuroides. Taxonomy (NCBI): domain Eukaryota; kingdom Viridiplantae; phylum Streptophyta; class Bryopsida; order Hypnales; family Lembophyllaceae; genus Pseudisothecium; species Pseudisothecium myosuroides. The sequence goes on along the minus strand of OX637290.1, from coordinate 25,149,494 downwards.
GCCGTTTCTTGTTATGCTGAGCTACTATTCCGGGGTATCCTTGATGAATAGTTGTCAGCTTTTTGTCAAGACGGCCCACAAACACGACACGTCCGTGAACAGTTGCTGATGCCGTGGTATCATGGCGCGGAAGAGTGGGGGACCAACATCAAACCGGGCGTAAAAGCTCTTTTTCAACTCGGCAGAGCACCGGTGCTGTGTCTCGTTTCATGCGAAAAGGTGGCGATGCTCTCAGGGGTAGTTGTACTGGGGGCTTATATTGGACTGCAGCTAGAATTAGGGGGACTGGGATTTAAATTGACTTTGGTAATTACTATTTCTTGCATTTTCAGATAATGAGGGGAGTTAAATGTCGGTAATCCCTCCAGACTTGCGGTTAACATTTGTTTTTTGATTATTTCATGGTAGAAAGCTGCCAAATCAGCTTGAAAGCAGGGTATATTGTCCAATCAGATGGTGATGTCCGAGCTGGCAGGTGTTTAATTAATTAAATATGTGTCGAATCCGGGAATGTGGGAACTGGTAGATCATGCTTATGTTTAAAATTGCGTAGGGCTATCCACTTTTTCATAAATTGATGTGCAAGTTCTCAGCTGTTTTTAAAAGCGAATTTGATTAAAAGTAGTGTGCCAGATCATGGTCTACAGTCTAGTGCGAATTGAATTTGCATAAAGAGCGATTTCTCGTTTATCACTCGGTTTTGTTTTCTGTACATAAATGGAAAATAATGCAGAGTAACTCTTCTTCTTTTTTAACAAATGGCGGACCATTGCATTAAAGAAAGGGAACCAAAAACAACCAAGCCGTAAAGAGGACGGCTTGACAATGAAGAGAACCAAGTAAGAACCAAGATGACAAGAAACTACTCGAACATGCAGGGAGGAGGACCTTTCTTGCTCCAAATAATGTTAGATCCTGACCTACGGACTAGAAATGGAGAATGAATCCAAATGAGGTCAACCTTAGACCAAATTCTAGTTGCCTAGATAGGATGTTGGCAAGCCCATAATTGGACTTTAAGCTGCGCCGCCCGCCTAGAATCAAGTAATGCATTCCACAAGGTATTTTGCTAGTCCTTACACGCATTTCAACCTGACCCAATGTATTTTTGGCACCCCAATCCCTAGGAGCTTCCAAGGCATTCATACTATTTGGACACTTCTCAGAGGATCCTCTCTATGGTTGATGTGGATCTCTAGAAACACAATAGTTTTTACTCAATCTAGATGGACCTTAGAATGCGGAGTAACTCTTATTTGCAGAAATGACAACCCTTGGCTTGTAAGTTTTTGTTTTTTGTTTTTTTATATAAAAGACAGAACCACTGCATTAAAAAAATCCGGACCAAAATCAACCAAGCCGAGAGGTTGGACAATGAAGATAATCGAGTAGGAACCAAGGAGACAAGAAACTACTAAAACAGGCGAAGTTGCAAGTTTCTGTTTTTTGAAACAGTTGTAACTAGCCCTTTTTATTTACTTATTGAGAAAGTGCCAAGATGGCGATCACTTAAAATTTGGTGAAGCCTTGTATTTTTACATTCATCCATTTTTTAGACCAAAAAACACTTTTCAATCATATTTATGCACTTTTTCATCCAAATTCAGCGACTTCATCCACATTTTTAATAGAAATGGAAAAATTATGGCGAAAAAATATTACTTTTATCTAGCGAAAAGTAAACATTTATTTTGAAATGGTACAATCTGGCCCCACGGTTCAAAAAAAAAAGGGCTGATTGCGACGTAGTAAACTATGGCTTGAGATGTGGGTGCTCATGTGATAAGTGCATATTCTTAGCATCCTTACACATGGTATCTATAGAACTTCAGTTGGTCTGTTCCTTCAAATCATGATTCTCTGAGATATATTCACTTCATTGATTTGTCCTATTAGTGAAATGAACTTATAAGATATATGAATATAACTTTTTATAACTGCAATTTTGTTAAATTGGCAATATTCTACAAGCCAAAAAATGTGACATAGATGTATATCTTCACGAAGATGGATAATTTTGTTAAAATGGCGGTATTCCACATGCCATTTTGACTGTGGGCCATTTTGACCATCTAAGACATATATAGATTTTAGACTAAGCAGTCTAAATTGTAAAAGTGACAAAGTTCTGGAAAGGCGCCATTTTGACTACGTGCCATTTTGACCATCTAGGATGCATATAGATTTCAGACCGGGTGGTCTGAACCATCTAGGATAGGTATAGCCGGGCAATTTGAATTGTAAAAGTACCAAAGTTTCGAAATGGCACCATTTTAATGAAATTCACCATAAAGGTCTAATTCCAAGCCACAAATTAGGACATGTATAGATTTTGGATTCAGATGTGCAACCTAAACCATGCCAAAGTAATGGAATATTGCCAATTTAATAAAATTTCCAATTTATTCATCGTATGTACACTAATAATGATATTTAGTATTAACTACACTAATTGATCTAAAATTGTTATAAGTTTTTTCTCTTTATGAATGTTTTTATCAAATTTATCTACCTAAATCCTCTTCAAGTCTAATCATTATTGATATCTATGCTCTTGATAAAAATATTTATAAAGAGTGAAAACTTAGGGTACTTTCTTAACAATTAGTATGTCTAACATTAAATATCATTATTATTGTAGTGCTATTCATGTTGAAGCATAACATTGATCACCAAAGTTTGGAGGGGGGCCATTTGCATTCCCTACAATTCTAAAGGCCCCCATTGGTAGGATTAAGGATATCCAGTAGTTAACTTCTAATTTTTGACAAAAAGCATTATAAAATCGTCAATTTCGTTAAATTGGTATTATTCCATTACTTTGGTGTGGTTTAGCATGCGCGGCGGAAAAATAAAATCTCTAGTTGTTCTAGTTTGTGGCACAAAATGAGACCTTTTTTATCGAAGATATATGTCACAATTTTTGGCTTCAACAATATTATTCTTTTAATGAAATTGATGCTATTATTACAAAAAATCTAAGGTATCCAAGAGAAGATTATACCTCTCTCATTGGGACCCAGAAAGAAGAATATTAGTCACTTAATAAAGTTATGGGAGTGGCTTCACAAATATTATTGGTAAAAATATTCATTTGGCATCTCAAAAATTATCACCATATATATTAAGCTCATTTTATGATAAGCACTAATAGAACAAATTAGTTAGTAGTTCATGAATCCAATAATTTTGAGTAGTTTACAAATCTCTAAAGTAAACTAGACTATGATATACAAAATTGGATTGGTTTGCCCCCATTGGCATTGTTGAAATTTAAAAAAAAATTGCATAAAGACAAATGTATGAGATTTTAAAGTGTGTTGTCCCATTGACCCTAAATTGTTTCTAAACTATCAAAAACCAACAAAAAGTGTATCCATACTGATGGTCATTTTACTCATCTGCAGGCAGCAGTTACTATATTTTCCAACATGGCCATAACATGAAGGCTTAAAACAACTTACTTCCTCTGATGAATTTACACTGAAAAGATGGAAGTTCTTATTGCAGTCACTAATCACTCCATCACCATCATTCAAAACATTGACTGTTGCCACTAACTCAACCTAATGTAGCCCAAATCTCATTTATTGAATTTTTTTTGTTATAGATTGATGCAAGATTGTAATTGGTAATTCCCAAAGTAAGTGTATGTGATTGGTGACTTTTGGTTAGAGGTATAACACTCTTCAAATGTGAATGAAAAATGTTACTGACCACTCAAAATATTTTTTTTGACACTCAATCCTGAGCATGTCAAGGAATGGCCCTTGAAATCACCATTCATCCTAAGTTTAGTTGTTTTATCCTTTATTCTACTAGATGAGTATTCACATTAGAAAACATTTGGCCTCTACATAGAGCTGCCAAGGTTTAACAAGCCAAGCTATTTCCGTAGTCCTACTGAGCTATTTATACGAGGGAATCAATGACAAAAAATAGATTTATTTTGCCTGAATATCGAGACTAATAAGGAGTATATCTCAACTCCCTTTTCCTTTGTGAATAAAAAACAATAATTGCCACAACCCTTCTCTATTTGAATACTAATACTTGTGTACCAAAGCTCTAACACTTGGTTGTACCGCTATATCTATGATTCTTGGATATGGTATACCAATGATGAACAACAATAGAAGAAAAGTTCATGTGTTGGTGAAATAAATGTAATCTTGGATCCCTTCTAGTATAACTTAGCAGCCCTCCGGAGAGTCTAGATTTTTACTAATGCTTGACTATCTATAGTTCATATTTGGTGAGCAAAGGTGATGGACAAGGAAATTGAAGGCTTTTCAAAATTAGATGGAAAATTTGAGGGTGCCAAGTTTGTCAAGTAAAAGTGAGGATATTCATAAATCCTCATCAAGAAATGTCTCGTTCAAAAGGCAGTCAAACTATTTGCTGTAATTACATCTTGACATGTGAAATCCGTGTAATCGGTGATTGTCGATTTTTATTCATTGATCACATATTTCATCCATTTCTACACGGGCGTTTATGGTGGGCCATCTCCTTGTTGAAAATTCTGAAAAAAGCAAGCATTCCACCCATCCCGCTTCGTCCTCTTCGGCAACCTATTTTAGTTTTCAAAATTCCTCCGCCTTGGTGATTGCCCTACAAGGTAGTTGGCTCTTAAAGCAACCATTTAAGCCTACTTAACTCATCGTTGCCAATAATAGATATTTCAAGTAATATGTCATTGGTTCCTAGATAGAGGTTGCATTTAGAACAGGGGCACTTTTAGAGCAGACTACCTTAACCCCTAAATGCCCAAGGCCTTTTTTGAGCTTCTAGGAATTTGCTCTAAATTGAACAAAATCCAACATTTTGATAAGTTGTATCAATTTTTTATAAGTTGTAATTGTACAAATTCAAACTAGACATGTTAGAAGTCATATAGAAAAAGAAGACACAACAATATCACTTGTGAATTGAAAGATTATTATGTTTGAACATGAGGGTGTTACAACTGCAAAAGTGGCTTGAAGTCTTTCAATCGTCTTTTCACATGCCAAATCTAAAAATTTGGTCAACAAAAAAATATGAGGGTAAAGGACCTAACATGCATAACCCCAATCAATTTATGTCTTCTCAAAATCTACTCTACAATTTTTTTAAATGAATTTCTAATTTGATTTTTCCTCCAAGATGTAGTGTATTTGAGACTCATTTTCAAGAGCCCTCAACACTACGGAAAGTCAAGATTGCAATGGGTACCCTTGCACAAAATCTTGAATAGAAAAATCATAATCCATTATTTTCAAAATCGGATTTTTGACACTATAACTAGACTTCAAAAAAAAATTCAAAAATATAAATTACTAAAAAATAGCAACTTGGTTAGGTTTTATTTAACCCCTAAAGGACCATTGTCCCTTCGGGGTACAAATGCGTTTTTGGGCAGGTACCTACAGGCTGAAATTTTGTCATGATTTTTTGAAACTTTTTTCAGAGATAGGAAAATTGATAAGCTTTGTGGGAATATAATTTTTATCACAATCGGTGCCTAGGAACAAAAGTTATGACCAAATAAGCTCAAAACAGGGGATGGGGGGCAGCTCGGGCAGCAAAAAAAAATAGATAAAAATTTGACATTTTTTTTTAATATACTTTTTTTCTCATAGATTATATTTTTGTCTATCTGGAAAGCTTTGATTCATTTCATTTGGATATGTTATGAGAAAGTTACAGACATTCTTGTTTTTCGGGCAGGTAGAGCATCTTCTTGAAAAAAATAACTTGTAGGATTCATTTCTGATTGCAATTTTTCAAATTTTTCATTTTTTTTGGTATGGTTTAGTTTACTTACTAGAACAATCTCACCATTGGGATTAGTGCATTTTAATTCCATCTAAAATATATGAATATTTTAGATTTTCCTTCTATTTTGTACCTACTTCTACTTAACAATTTTTTTAAGAATGATAATTAAGTTTTTTTGAAGTTTTTTTTTTCCCCCTAGACTCTCAACTCAATTCTCCACTATAAAGATTTAAAGCTCAAAACTTTGTAGTGCAAATATTTTAAGTTAAAAATGTTCAAAGTCAAGAAATCTAGTCCCGCAATGTGCTGAAAAACTTGTTTTTTCACTTTAATTAGAAGCAGATATCTTGCAATCTGTGCGGTCAAAAATTCTGAAATTTTTTCCACACACTCTCATACTAGTTAGGTGTAAGATCCTAAGGTTAGATGTGGAAAAGAAACAATTTTCAATTTTTTTTACTCTTTGCTATAGATATGGCAGCTTTGAGTGTTTTTTGACAGAAAAAAGGCCTTTAGGGGTTAACTTCAAAGTTTTGTTGACACCAAAATTTTGTGCCTCGGGCATTTAGGGGTTAAGTTACTGAACTTTTAGCTTCGAGACAGTCTGTCCACTTCATGAATTTGCAACTCCTGGAATCCACGAGAGAATAATCGACAGCATGGCATCTCCGTACGATCCGTGACTTCCACCAATTTCAGGAGTCAGAATGATCGATGCCAGCTGACGGCAACTGAAGGAAAAGATAACCTCACTGGACCAACAGTTGACGGATCCGGACATTGAGAATGAAATTAAAATTTTCAAATTTTAGAGTGTGTGGGGTACCAACAGAATTGCAGAAACGAATTTCTCTTCAAGGAGGTGCAGAAAATGGAATTTCGGAATGGATCAGCCGGCAACTCCTCATGAACTGCAACACAGCACTGACTCACAGTGATCTTTCTTCATTTTTAATTTCTTTTTTCAAACAGAGCAGCTCCATTGGCTTAATGACTCCACCCCTCTTATTTTTCCAAAAGGATGTGTCAGTGTTGGATGAAATATTTTTTGTTCTTCTAATTACCGGTAATGTATGTACATTGAATTTAAACTTGGTGATTTTTCAGAGATTTCAGACACTAAAAAATGGCTATTTTATAAAATGTTACAGTTTAGATAATAACTACCATTTTTGCAGTAAACACTACAAATAGAAACAGTCAATTAGTCAGGAAATTGTCAGTCAAAAGAATCCAACTACACTATATTATCCTATAGGTGCACGTGATACTAGTTACGCACCAAAGTCGCACTATCTGTAATTAACTTCAAGTTTCTCCTCAGAACAAGTTGAAGTTATACTAGGAGAAAGGTGGTCTGCAACGCAAAATTTTCATCAACAATCTCAAGGAACCCCATATTTATCAAAATTTGGTGACCATAGCAACAGTCAAGTTAGAGCTGAAACTGAGCTAACCCCATATCTATATAGAGTTCGCATTTTCAGTTGCTCACTTGGGTCTGCATCTGCACACATCACATTCCTGGATTGAATGAACTGCATTGAGCTAGTGAACAAGGACCTCATCTGGAAAAGACCTGAGAATCCGGAATGACAAGAGAAGAGGCACCAATGTGGGATCTAATGTACAATGCTGTAAGCCTCCAGATCATTGTCCAAACATGTCGAGTCTAAAAACAAAATATGTTACAACTAATCATCAATGATCAATAACGATACTCTATGCCACTACCCCTTTATGAATCCATGCAAAAATACTCTGGTTCAACGGTGTCCTTGTTTCAAATGCAGTACTTCATCAATCTTTCCTCAAAAGGAATTAAGACCTTCCTACTTATACAAGAAAACCCAAGTGCTGTCCACCTTTCAAAATCATTCCGCCCAAGCGGATGACTCGGAACCGTAACTATTTACTCGTCATACACTGGCATCCGCTCCAGAATACTGTTGCGACAAACTGGGCAATGCTTGCACTTCTCTGAACAAAAGCTGCAAGGGAGAACATACGAGGTTGCATAAGAGGCAATCATTCATAAGACAAGGTGAGCTTCAATATAATGGATTTACACCTCCATAACTGCTGAAACGGATCAATCACAAAACAAGCACTTTCACTTTGGCACATCCGTTGCAAGAGACAACAACAATGCAAACAATACCAAGTTACCAAGCAAAACGATGTACGTGTGCCGAGCCTCTCTAACAACAGCCTCACTGGACCATTTCCTTCATGGATATGGAAACTCTCCGCAATTCAAATCCTAGACTTGGCGTTCAATCACTTCACAGGAACTATTGCAAGCAATCTCTCTAGTCTCATAGCTTTGACGAAACGCTCAAACCAGTCTTCTTTGGAGGGAGCCTTACGACCTCATGGAGGATACCCATTAACAGTGAAAAACGGCTCCTACATTTACAACTTGCTGACGAAATCGGTGACGGCCATAGACTTGTCCAACAACAACATTGAAGGGCATTTACCCTCTGATTTTGGAAGCTTGGATGCACTCTACAGCTTGAGCTTGGCGAACAACCACTTGACAGGGACGATTCCCAAGTAGCCTGTCTCTGATGAAGCAGCTGGAGAGTTTGGTCCTTGCATACAATAAGCTCACTGGGCCTATTCCTCCGGAGCTTGGAAACTTGGATCAGTTAAACTCCTTGTCGCTGGTGTGGAATGATTTGTCGGGGGAGATTCCGAGTACTAACGGCTTCAACTTTAAGAACGAACTCTCCAGCTTTGTAGGGAATCCGCTCTTGTGTGGTGTCCCTTTAGGAGCTTGCTCAAGTGGGAGTCACACAAATACTCTTTTTTCGGATGTGGTGTGGAGTCCTGGTTTTGTGGTGGGACTGGTGGTGGGGTTTGCGGTGGTGGCGATGGTGGTTTCGCTGTGGCAACCGGCTCCGGGGTTCGTTTTTCACAAGAAGAAAGAGCGGCCCGGCCGAGTTCAAGGATTCTACTATGATGCAACAAATCATGCAATATTGTAAATTACGTAATTGCGCAAAGGACTTAAGGTGGTGGAGGGTATTGAGTGAATCCGTGGGCGTAGACCTGGTTTGTAATGGTAGCTAACTCGGCCCCCAAATTTTGTAGAAGATGTTGTGTGCATCACTTAATTAGCGTTGTGTCATGCATGAGGAGTGTGATTTTGGGGCATGTCTAGAGCTGTGGAGCTTTTTCAGGACAAGAGACGATTCACCTCCTAAAGCAAATCAAAAGGACATTCGTATCTAGTTCTGCGGTAAGGAATTTACTGTGCACCATTGATTTGCTTTTTAGGCCAATTGTACAGGGTTGCATTGAGAATTCTTCAACTAAACAATAAATGATCTGATTGACAAAAACATAACATTATGGTACCTTTGGGGTTCATGCGCGAATGGTAATTTATTCACCGAAATGAAGAATATAACAGGAGAAAGGACCATGGGCAATTGTTGTTGATGTTCCACTGTAGATATCTGTGTAACAAGCTTCTTGACTGCATCATGCCTGTTTATCTCCTCCAAGTGCCCGTTCATTTGGTGTTACTGAACCAGATTTTGCAGAACTTACATAATGGCAGGGCATGTCCTTTGCTCATTGTAATTTTCTTTCATTGTCGTGTATACACCCGTTTCTTTCACAATCTAATCCAATTGGATACAACTTAGATGCTTCCTGGCGGAGGTAAACAGACAAGCCTCTGGAATCAACATTCAACCTAAAATCCATCAACACAAATCTGAACCAACTCCTTAGTACCTCACCAAACTTTACATACAATCAACTCCCAAAACCCAAACCAGAAATCAACAACTGTGTCCAGCTATCATCCCCAGACATCCTTATGCGCACCAAGAATGAATTCAAATGAGTTCCTCAGTGAAGAAAGAACCAGAAGTGACTAAACCCTAAACCCGAACCCTACCACAAACTCCAAAACCTAAACCCGTAAACCTTAATCAAAAGAATGTGTTGTACCCTCATTCAAAAGAATGTGTGTTGCACCCTCAATCAAAAGATTGTGTTGCGCTACCGAAATTCAGTTTTTCAAATTCCATGGGACAAAGAAGAACTTCACGCCCTTCGTGACGACGTGATGGCCATGAGGAAGACTGCGGCCAAAGCTGCGGACGCAGCAACGACACTCCCTCCGTGCTTGCTACCCACCACGGCGACGTCCACAAGAGCGTCCAGCCAGCGGTAGAGCGCGACGTAAGCTTCCTTCCCCAGGACAGAGTAGAGCAGGCGCACGGGGAGGAGAAGCGTTTGGTACACTGAGGGTAACCAGTGCAGCAAGCCCAGAGAGTGGAACAGGTCGTCGAGAAACCACTCGCTGTGGGTGGACGCCACCACACCGTTCACGAGGATGGTGCCGCCCAGGGTGAAGGGGTTGTAGAGCCCTGGCTTCTGCACTTGGGAAATGGTGGTCACGATAACCAGGGTTGAGCTTAAGGACCACAGCTTGTCGCCCACGGTCACGTCTTGCGCGCGCTTGTATGTGAGCTTTCCTGCCTTGCCTGCAAAGAAGTACCCGCGACGCATGTTAATGTGATGCGCATTTGCCATGTTTATTCAGCAGGACTTGAACTAACAACGTATGTTAATGTGATATGCATTTGTCGTGTTCGTTGTGCGGGACATGAACAAGGTGCCACCCGTCTACATTGAAGGTTTGGAGGCATTTCAATTCCATGACGTCCAGTAAGCTGTTTTAATATGGGATTTCTTTGAAGGAAACAGCGGATTTGTCCGCAGTTTTGTATGGAGTACTAAGTTACGTCGCATCGTGGACGCCCTGCACGGTGAATCTGTATGCAATTTCCTGCATGTCACATTTTTCAGCGAACCTTGACATTTGCACCTTGTTCAACTTATCCTTGAAAAGTCGATCTGGACGGAAGTCTTACTTCAAATATCGGTGTGAAAAGTGAGACTCACGAGGGAATCCACTATGAGACCCTAGTGTTGAGAAGATTCTAATACACTAGACTGAGTAGGTTTGACTCTTCAAAACCTGGTTATGTTTTGTTTGTTAAATTTTGAATATATATCACTAACATTTACTCCTTACTCAACACTTCTGATCTATGTATTCATGGCCTACTAATGGAATAAGGACCTTATGGCTTGGTCACATTGGCAGCAAGCGGACTTTCAGTCAAGGAGATCCCACGAGAGTGAGATAGTTTTGGGTAGAGGTGGTGAGGAGAATGTTCGTAGCATGCTCACCTGACGAGACAGGAACAAAGTGAAAAGCTGTGAGCTCGAGCGTCCTGCTCTCGACAGCAAAGTCAGACATGTCGGCGTTGATGGGCTTCACGGTGAGTTGCACAAAGCTGGAAACTGCGGAAGCATCTCGGTGTCCAAAGGCATACACGTCCTCGTACGCAATGCTTCCATCACGCCCCATCACAGCAACCTGCACATCAAATGAATTATCCAGGATTTGGTTCACCACACTTCACAAACTCACCATACGCATTACACTCGTGAGAATGGTACCAGTTGGTACTCTTGACACACATGCCGGGCACACAAGACCAACTCTTGCTCCAAGTTTCACTTTCCTTGGTACCAAAAATTCTGCTATGTAGGCATTTTTAATGAAACCAAACTTAAAACTTACTGCAAACCCCATGCACGCCCCATTTCAGAGATCTAGATTTTGAGAAAAAAAAACGGGATATGGGAAATGGTCTCCCGAGGACTCCGAAAATGTCTGCAGTTGTACAGATTCAAGTACAACAATCTGGTAGATTTACATATAACGATTAGCACTCACCTTGTCACCCAACGCAAGGTCAATCATCTGCTTCACTCCACCGCTTACCAACGTGACAGTCGCATCCCCTGCAATACGTCACAGAATATTCAAGTCATTAGAAAGAATCAAAACAAATTAAGCTACTATCCAAACTGATCACCACCATAACAGATAATGTACAACATGATCGAAACGAGATCGATATCCCAGGATACATCTACCTTTCTACGAAGTCCAGTGTCGATAAATGCAGTGGCATGTATGTATACAGTATATACTGCAAAGGCAGAAACTACTGAAAAGCTAGCAAGTCGATCGGTACGTATCAGGACCGAACCTGGGAAGCATCCATGAGCGGGTTCGCACACTCCTTGGTAGCATCCCATTGGAACCGTCCCATTGGGATCCAGGCAAACCTTCCCACAGCTCCCACAGTTCAAGATATTCGAACTCAAATCCACACACTCGTCATTGCAATTGCTCGTCCCATTGGCACAAGCCAACACACAACTCCCTCCCACACACGACGTCGTGCCATTTGAACTCGTAGGGCATTCGTATCCGCAGCTTCCACAGTTGTTGACATCGTTCGTGACCTGCACGCACTCACTGCCGCAGAGCTTGAAATTATACTTGCATGCTTTTATACAGACGCCGTGCGCACAGGAGGCGACGAAGTTGCCAGGAGGGGCGGGGCAGATGGTGCCGCACTTCCCGCAGTTCTTGGGGTCGGAGTGAACGTTGATTTCGCAGCCCGTGTGGGGGTTGCGGTCGCAGTCGCACCAGCCGTGGGTCTTGTCGCAGTCGATGGAGCATTTGCCTTTGGTGCATTTAGCGGTAGCGTGAGGGCCGCAGGGGCATTTGGAGCCGCAGCGGCCGCAGTGGTTGAGGTCGGTGTTGAGGTTCGTCTTGCAGGTCCGACTGTAGGTGCAGGTGGCGTAACCAGTTGAGCACTTGGTCCCATCTGTTGGAACACCACATTCAAACATATTTCAGCACTGCTGCAGGAGAAATTCAAAATGTCCATCTATGGGATATATTTTGAAGTATCTCTTAGCCAATGTTTAGTGATGATAGACTAGGACTCACTTGAACATGTACAATTGGACATCTACACTGGGACACACTAGGACTAGGAATCTGGACACAAGAGGACCTTTGGTCAATTCCATATATGGATTTAGAACTCCTGTGTGTAACCAAACCGAAGTTTCAACGACACGCTTCTTAGGACATTACTATCAAATGTATCAGAATAACAAACTGACCACTACAACATGAAGTAGCAGTTGCAGCACATCTATACTCAACCATTGTCATATATTTCATAAATTTCTGACGGTCATATGCATTGCAAAACCACGTACTACAAAAGTATCGCAATGTCAGCCTTCGGTACTAGAGTGTTACATGTTACAACAATGCATGCGTTCAAATCCAATGCAACAACATTCTACTGTTGGTTTCTACGTACGTTGCTAGCTTTCGAGCTTCTCGATCTAATGAAAGCTTTGCATGCTGAGCACTTCAGTTTCCAAATGTGACGGACCCTTACTGTCTACTTAAAATTTTTGAACAGATTGTAGAATAAAAGTTGGCATGCAGGTGTAAAGAATCGAAGCTTACCAACGTGAGCTGCAAATGCGCAGATGGCGACCACAAAGACGGCCAAGCTGAAGAAGGGAAGACGAGAAGCCATGGTGACAGACACTCGTGGAAGAAAGCGGGGTCTGATCTATAAGTAAAGCTTCATCACTTGTGCTGGATATTCATCAAAATTGGCTGGACTTTAAGCTGTAGAATTTGTACTACCGGGAGCTTTTATTGGACTGCAGCCAGAATTAGGGGTCTGGGATATAAATTGACTTTGGGGATTACTATTTCTTGCATTTTCAGATAATGAGGGGAGTTAAAAATAACGGTAATCCCTCCAGGACTTGGGGTTGACATTTGTTTTCTGTTTATTTAATGGTCGAATCCTGTGAATTCGATTACAAAGCGGGGTATACTGTCCAATCAGATGGTGATATCCGAGCTGGCAGGTGTTTAATTAATTAAACATGGATCGAATTCGATGCAAGTGGGAATGTGGGATTGTGGGAACTGGTAGATCATGCATATGTTTAAAATTGCGTAGGGCTATCCACTTTTTCATGAATTGATGCGCAAGTTCTCAGCTGTTTTTAAAACGAATTTGATCAAAAATAGTGTGCCAGATCATGGTGGCTACAGTCTAGTGCGAATTGCATTTGCATAAGGAGGGATTTCTCGTTTATCACTCGTTTTTGTTTTCTGTACATAAATGGAGAACAATACGGAGTAGCTCTTATTTGCAGAAATGACAACCCTTGGCTTGTAAGTTTCTGTTTTTCGAAACAGTTGCGACGTAGTAACTGAAACCATGGCTTGAGATGTGGGTGCTCATGTGACAAGTGCATATTCTTAGCATCCTTACACATGGTATCTATAGAACTTCAGTTGGTCTGTTCCTTCAAATCATGATTCTCTGAGGTATATTCACTTCACAGATTTGTCCTACTAGCGAAGTGAACTTACAGCACATATGGCCAATTTCATTAAAATGGCAATATTCCTTTAAAATGGCTCATTTCCGACCGTTCTGAAATCTATACCTGTCTTAGATGGTGAAAATGACACACTGTCAAAGTGGCACTTGGAATACCGCCATTTTAATGAAATTGTCCATACATATGAATATAACCTTTTATAATTGTCAATTTTGTTAAATTGCCAATATTCCACAAGCCAAAAAATGTGACATAGATGTATATCTTCAAAGATGGAAAATTTTGTTAAAATGGTGGTATTATGTGTGCCATTTTGACCATCTAGGATGGGTATAGATTTCAGACCGGGCAATCTGAATTGTAAAAGTGACAAAGTTTTGGAAATGCACCATTTTGACTACGTGCCATTTTGACCATCTAGGACAGGTATAGATTTTAGACTGGTTGGTTTGAACCATCTAGGATAGCTGGATAGGTATAGATTTAGACCTGGCAGTTTAAACTGTAAAAATGCCAAAGTTTCAAAATGGCACCATTTTAATGAAATTTACCATAAAGGTCTAATTACATGCCACAAATTAGGACATCTGTAGATTTTGGATTCAAGTGTGCAACCTAAACCATGCCAAAGTAATGGAATATTGCCAATATAGGAAAATTGCCAATTTATTCATTATATGTACACTAATAATGATATTTAGTATTACCTACACTAATGAATCTAAAATTGTTATCAGTTTTTTCTCTTTATAAATGTTTTTATCAACTTTATCTATCTAGATCCTCTTTCTGTCTAATAGTGTTGATATTTATGCTTTTAGTAAAAATATTTATAAAGAGTATAAACTTAGGGTATTTTTTTAACAATTAGTATGTCTAACATTAAATATCATTATTATTGTAGTACTATTCATGTTGAAGCGTAATATTGATTACCAACGTCTAGAGGGGGGCCATTTGCATTCTGTGCAATTCTAGAGGCCATTGGTAGGATTAAGGATATCCTCACTTTTAACTTTTGACAAAAAGCATTATAAAAATGTCAATTTTGTTAAATTGGCAATATTCCATTACTTTGGTGTGGCTTAACACGCTTGTTGGGAAAACCAAATCTCTATTTGTTCTAAATTTGAGGCATAAAATGAAACCTTTTGTGAAGATATATGTCACAATGTTTGGCTTGTGTAGTATTACTCTTTTAAGGAAATTGATGTTATTATTACAAGAAAACTAAAATATCCAAGAGAAGATTACACCTCTCTCATTGGGACCCAAAGAAGAGGAATGTTGGTCATTTAATAAAGTTATGAGAGTGACTTCATGAATATTATTGCTAAAAGTATTTTTTTGGCATCTAAAAAATTATCATTATATATATTAAGTTCATTTTATAATAAGCACTAATAGAACAAATTAGTTAGTAGTTCATGAATCCAATAATTTTGAATAAGTTTACAAATCTCTAAAGTAAACTAAACTATGATATGCAAAATGACTAGTTTGCCTTATTGGCATTGTTGAAGTTTTAAAAAATTCCATATAAAGAAAAATGTGAGAAATTGGGAGAGCAATTGAAATTTATTTATTTTTGACAAAGTAGGATTTTTTAAAGTGTGTTGCTCCATTGGCCCTAGATTGTCTCTAGACTATCCAAAACCAACAAAAAGTATATCCATATTGATGGACATTTTATTCACCTGCAGCACTTACTATATTTCCCAATATGTCCATAATATGAAGGCTTAAAACAAGTTACTTCAGTCCTTCAATGAATTTATACTGAAAAGCTAAAAGTTCTTATTGTAGTTAGTAGTCACTCCATCACCATCATTCAAGACATTGATTGTCGCCACTAACTCAACCTTATGTAGTCCAAATCTCGTTTACTGAAAAAGGTGTGTCATAAATTGATGCAAGATTGTAATCAGTAATAGCGGGTAGTTCCCTAAGTGTATGAGATGAATGACTTTTAGGTTAGAGGTATGACACTCTTCAAATGTGAATGAAAAATGTTACTGACCAATTACAATATTTTTTTGACACTCAACCCTGAGCATGTCAAGGAATGGCCCTTGAAATTACCGTTCATCCTAAGTTTAGTTGTTTTATCCTTTATTCTATTTAATGAGTATTCACATTAGAAAACATTTGGACTCTACAGAGGGTTGCTGGGGTTTAACAAGCCAAGCTATTTTTGCAGCCCTACTGAGCTACTCATAAGAGGGAATCACTGACAAAAAACATATTCACTGTGCGTGAGTATCAAGACTAACAAAGTATATATCTCAATTTCCTATTCTTTTTTGATTAAAAAATAATAATTGCCACAACCATCTTCTATTTAAATACAAATACTCGTGTACCAAAGCTCTAACACTTGGTTGTACCACTATATCCATGATACTTGGGTATACCAACGATGAACAACAATAGGGGAAAAGTTCTTGCGTCGCTGAAATAAACGTAATCTTGGGTCCCTTTTGGTACTTCTTAGTAGCCCTCCGGAGAGTCTAGATTTTCTCTAAGGCTTGACTATTTATAATTCGTATTTGGTGAGCAAAAGTGATGCACAAGGAAATTGAAGGCTTTTCAAGATTAAATGGAAAATTAGAAGGTGCCAAGTTTGGTGAGTAAAAGTGTAGATGTTCATAAACCCTCATCGAGAAACGTCCCATTCAAAGGAGGACAAACTATTTGCGTTAATCTGCTCCTGACATGTGAAATCCGTGTGATAAGTAATTATCAATTTTTCATTCATTGATCACACACTTCATCCATTTCTAGACAGGAGTTTACGGTGGGTCATTTCCTTGTTGGAAATTTTGAAAAAAAGGAAGCATTCCTCATCCCGCTTCAGTTTGTCCTCCTCGGCAGCCTGTTGCAGTCTTCAGAATTCCTCCGCCTCAGTGATTGCCCTGTACTTAACTTACACTGTAGCTTCAAGACAGTCTGTCCACTGCCTGAATTTGGGTTGAGCTTATAGTTGTGCAACGAGCCTCTTGCGGAGGTAAAGCCAAGGGTCAATGTAAAAAAAACAAAACTATTTTGTGCCGTCCTTAGAGTATGTTCAAGACCTCTCCTTGCTGATTTGGGGCCTTCGACTGCAAATATGAACTCAAAATTTGCAAATTTTATCATGCCTCGCAAATAAAAAGTTCCTACATTTTTCCCAAAGATAAAAAGGGGGGGGGGGACAAAATGGCCTTTAGAGGAGGCTCCATCGTTGCACAACTACGTAGAAGGTAGTATGCTGTAAAAACCGACCCTTCTCTTCAAACCGACCCTACAAAATGGTACTAAATGGATATGAAGTGGTTCTGAAATGGACCACTATAACCATTGATTCAATCGAAAAAAAAGTATTCTTTATTGCAAGAGCCAATCATTGGCCTTGATTTCCTCAAATTACTTTAGAAGTTGCAAGTAGACACATTTTGGGAGACCTAGGGTCACAAATAGGTACCTACAACAGAAATCTTTGAAAATTTATAACTAAGTCAAAACACTTCAAAAAATATGAAACCACATATGTTACGTTTGGCATCTAATTTTCTTTCTTTAAAAAATGAATTCAATTTTTTTTCCTTCATGCAAACCTATGAAAAGGTAGCCCAGCCCTTAAAGGGTCGCTTTTAGAGCATACTACCCTGAATTTGATACTCCTGGAATCTACGAGATTCCAGGAGTCGACAGCATGGCATCTCTGTACGATCCGTGACTTCCACCAATTTCAGGAGTCAGAATGATCGAAGCCACGCAGCTGACGGCAACTGAAGGAAAAGATAACCTCACTTGACGGATTCGGACATTGAGAATGAATTTAAAATTAATTAAAATCCTGATAGTCTTGTAGGAATCTTGGGAGGACGATGGTGAGAGCAGGCGGGGTGCGGCACAGCCGCTCCTGATTCTTTGTGCTGTTGATCTCAAATGACACACTTTTGTCAATGGGGACCCAATGAAACTGCGCTTTATGACCGAAGTTTGCGTTCACGCAACACGCGTGCGAGTGATGGTCCAAAACTAGGGTTTGGCCATTCAAACTTTTGTTGTTAGGCTAAAACTAACTTACCCTAATTAGATTAACCTAATCTTGATTAGTCTTAGGATTAGTCGCAGCACACACATGGCGCCGATGGAAAGTTACAGTGCAGCTCTGAAATGTGAGGCCCGCGACCCGAAGGCACCCCCCCTGGAGACGCCGGTAGGTGCCGGCAACTGGAGGCGCGTTGCGGCGGCTGATCTCGCTCATCCACGCATGGTGGGAGGCACGGAACGGCGTCAAGACACTCGTGACGCAGCCCAACCCGCCGATACGACACGCAATCCCAATGGGCTGCTGCTTCGAGATTGCGTGGTGGTGCCAGCCGAGGCGCTGGACATGGTGGCCCTGAAGAGAGAGGCGGCCTTCCTGAAGCAGTGCGTACTAATTGCCAGGTTTGCTGTAACCCCTTTCCCTGCGGTTCCCCATGAAAGTTGGATCCGTGAACTTGAAGACCGGATTTTTGCCAAAATCGCTCTCCACCGTGATGTAGGTGGTGGTTTCTATTTTATTAAGCTGGACACTGTAGAATTAGTAAAAAAGGCGATGGCATTGACTCCCTGTCGATTCAACGCTGGCACGCTTCTCCTCCAACGGTGGATCCCCGCCTTCAACCCGTGTCAACCTGCTGGTCTGGCAATCCCATGTTGGATCTACTTGAAGAATTTACCCCTCAAATTTTACCAGCGAGAAGCTAGGACCATAGCCAGTGCAGTGGGCACTGTCCTGGAGGAGGACTGCAGCATACGTGCGAACGGTGATCCGAGGTTTTGTGTAGCTATCGACCCTTCACAGGGCTACACATCAAAGCTATCCGTGGCTAACGTCACGGGGCAGTTCTCAGAGGTAACCATGGAGTACGACATTAACAAAATCAGCTGCCCCCGCTGCCCTCAAGCCCACCATGGTGATGCAGACTGCCCGGCGAGAGGGATTCTCAAGAACCCGGGCGGATTGCCCTTCCAGACTAGTGCTGCTTCACCACACACGCCTCAGTACAATACCCGGCAATCCAACTACCAGCGCAGACACCCACACTCCCCGCGCCCCCCGCGAGCAGGAAGGAGGAGGTCACTATCGCCAAATCCCATCCAAGGCGAAGACGGCTTCATTGTAGTTCAGCGGAAGCATCTGACGTATGGCCTCAAGTCTCTTCCTGCTCCTCGTCCCCAGCGACAATGTCAGGATGCACCCCCGACAGCAGCCACGACTACAGATCTCTCCAGCCCGATTGATATGGAGGTAGAGTTCCCACCGTTAGTCATGACACCGCCGCCCAGTTTTCAACCAATTGATCAAGTCACAGGAGGTATCCAGGTGTCCCCCCATCCTCTCTTGCAAGCGGCAGGTGTAACCCCGTGCCTACCCTTGCTGCCTCCCCTCTCAGCAGCAGACAATCCGCTACACATATCGGACATAATGGATGAGGCCACACCTGATGAGGATGTTAACATGGAGCTTGAATCCAAAATTGAACTCTACATGGCGCAATTGGCTGAGGATCAGGAAGATTCTCAACAAGGAATGACGGATCCAGCCGCAACATTGGGAGATAAAGGCCAGGCCTTGACAGTAGCACCCATCGAGGGAGGTCACTCCACCACAACCTCCCCAACTCAGCATCAGCTATAGTAATACATTAGGAGAGTGCGCACCAAATCTCACCGTAGCCCCCTCCCTTCAGAATGGTACCCAAGTGGAACCAGCCAGTATCACTTTAGCAATGCTAGGCATACAAGCCCCGAGCAAGCAGACAGGCTCCTTTCATATCGACCTTGATGAAGACAGCTCCCAAGACGACCTTTACGAGCCCTCACCTCAGGAGGAGGAAGCGTTTGAGGACACTCAAAATGAGCAACTCTCTCCGATCCAACTCTCCCCAATCCACCCAGAAGCCAGGGGCCAGAACGGCATAGCACAAGCTCCCTTGCCCCGCGAGCCATTGAGTTTGGACTGCCTCCCCAACAGGTCATTAACTTGAGCCACAATGAGATTCGGCTTAATGGCCGGCTCAATGGTCGCCCCTCAACCGTTCAACCGGGCAGAGGTTCGGGACAATGCAAGAGCTTATCAAGCACTCCATCTCCTTACTGCCGACCGTACTCACCCTCAATTATTGGCTGCTACCTCTCCACCATCGGTTGCAGCGAACATCATGTCTCTTCGCCACACTCGAGCGGCAGCACGGACACAAACGAACTCTCCTCCAACCCCAGCTGTAGCTGCCATCCCAACGGGCTACGACACATGGGGATACAGGCCTTCCCCTTCAATCCAAAGCGTCGAGAGATCCGCTCCGAGATCCTCATACCCCAGCAACCGATTATGATAATACAATTATTGACGTTCAACGTTAGAGGTTTAAGTGATAAATCCTCCGTTCCCATGCTACGTAATTACATTCAAACCTTCCAAAACCTTGACATTTTGTTCATCCAGGAACACAAGTTACGAAATCAGGATGCAGAGAATCTCGGGAAGCGGCTTTGGGGTCAAGCGACGTCATGGACCGCGCCTGCAAGCATTGGCTACAACAATAACCCCCAGGGACCAGGAGCTGGCCGTGGGGGCATCTCGATCCTGTTAGCTCCGAAATTAGCCCCCATGGTGACACAGACAGGCGTCATTTTGGAGAACCGCGCGCTATGGGTCCTGATTCAAGGCATCCCGGGAGGAGTGCTTGGTATCGTGAACGTATACGCGCCCAACGACTCTTAATCGAGATGCCAACTCTGGGATTTGATGATTCAAGACCTCCCCCATGCAGACCGTTGGATCATGGCAGGCGACTTTAACATGGTGGAGGCCCGCCAGGATAAGACAAATCAGTGTGGCAGATTGGTACCCATTGCGGAACGAGCTCTATTCATGAACCTTAAGCGGCATCTCAATGTCGAGGATCACCTCCGATCAGTTGGCAGCTTGCCATACTTTTGGGATAATTTCCGCGACAATGGCCAACGGATCCTCGCGCGATTGGATCGGATATACATGTGTAAATCTGGAGCTGGCCAACCGCAACGCAAAGTGATAAATTACTCAATTCTCAGCGACAATGGGTGGTCTGATCACTCTCCTGTGAAAGCCATAATGGAGTTTGGCACCACACCCGGCCGCCCAAGCCAATGGAAAATGAGCAGCCATTGGCTGGAAGCTGCCCGCCCCGTCATTGAGCAAGCGTGGCATCGCCCCCCCCTAATGCCCCCTTCTTTGTCAAGATCAAGGCGGTCGCCAAAGCATACCAAGTTTTCTGCAAACAGAAAGCTCAGGAGGTACGTTCCGAGGAAACTGCTGCCCGGGAACTACACTCCACTGCGACTGCAGCTTTACATGATGCCCCGGACGATCTAGAGCTCCAAAACCAGCTCAGCAAAGCACGTCTCAGCTTACAAGAGGTGGAATCCCATCGAGTCAACGGGATCAAAGTCAGAGCCCTCATCCGCTGGAAGTTTCGCGGCGACATGGTGTCCGCGGAATTCTTCAAAGTGGTGCGGGAAAAGTCGACGTCCTCCGTCATCACAAGCTTGCGTGACGTCCAGGGTAATATTATTGAAGACCAAATAGGCATGTCCAAGATATGCTCCGATTTTTACAGTGACTTATACACAGCTGAGTCCAACTCCCCTGACTGACTAGCAGCAATGGAAGATTTTACCCGCCTACTTCCGAACAACTTCCAACCAGACGCCACGGCGGCTCTCTCAAAGGCGTTTAGTGAAGACGAGCTCCGACAAGCTGCGGAAGCCATGGCCCCAAATAAATGCCCGGGACCAGATGGATTTATAGTAGAATTTTACAAGCAGTATTGGCCTCTTATTGGCGAAGACTTTACCAACATGATTCACCAGTCCATTCTACAAGGCGAGCTACCTAAGGGCATGAATAGGGGAACCATAGCACTCCTCTACAAAGGCGGGTCGCGTGATGAATTGGGTAACTGGAGGCCCATTAGCCTCTTAAATGTGGCATACAAGATCCTTGCAAAGGTGCTGCAACGAAGGTTACAACCCTTTTTGGCAGATGTTATAAGTAGGGATCAGACGGCTTTCATCCCCACCCACTACATACTTGACAACGTCCTACTATTGCACGAAACCATCTCGTGGGCCAGGACGTCGGAGCAAGACATGATCCTGCTAAAACTCGACTTTAAGAAGGCTTACGATACTGTTCACATCCCGTTTCTCCTGAAGGTGCTTGATTCCATGGGAGTCCCGGGCGGTTTTATCCAAGTGATTGGCATCCTTTTTAAAGGTGCAGAAGCAACAGTGTGCATTAACAGACGGGACTCCGACCCCTTCCCGGTCCTACGGGGCGTCCGGCAAGGATGCCCGCTTGCAACGTACTTATTTTTGTTTGTAGGAGAAGCCTTGAATGCAGCTGCGAAAAATCTGAGGAGCACTGGCGCCATCTCAGGGATCTCCCTTCCTGTCACGTTGCAGGAGCAGCTCATAAGCCAGTATGCCGACGACGTGAATTTCACTATTCGAGGGGAAGAAGGTATTTTCAAGAACCTCGTCGTCCTCATTGAGAAGTATGGCACAGCTTCCGGGCTCAAAATGAACTGGCCAAAAATTTTAGCGTATTGGATCTCGGCTTTACAACCGCCACAGTGGTTGGCCCAGATCGAATGCCCCTGGGCGGCTGAGCACCAAGTCTCTAAACTTTTGGGGTCCCCGTTTGGCATAGACGTGCATACCCAGGACATCGACAGTTTTCTTGCAGCCAAGATTCGGAAGAAATTAGACTACTGGACCAGCATCCACTTATCCTTGGCTGGACGGGCAGTGATCGTCAACTCGGTCCTGCTAAGTACGCTATGGTTCTTCATATGTATCTGGGGCGGTACTGTGAAAGTCATTAGGCAGATACGTGCGTCTCTGCGTGACTTTCTCTGGACAAGAGCAGCCCACTGAAGTAGGGCCCGAGTGGGGTGGTCCGACTGCTGTGCCCTGCGTCACGTAGGGGGGTTGAATTTGATAGATCCAGTGGAGGCATTACACGCGCTGATGGCAAAGTGGATGCTCAAAGCCCTCTCACCGGGCGTGTCCAACCTTCAGATATTACTTCGCCACAAATTGCTGCTATTTCAGCCTCAAGTTAGCGGATCCTGGCCAGCCATGACCTAGTGGGCCTTGCTGCAAAAATTTCGGGCATCAAAAGGATCTTGAGCCTGGAACAGGATCACTCAAGCTTGGCGCCTGTTAGTTAAACACGTCTCCGCCTCCCCGCCCAGCAACTGTGACGAAGTCCTATCCACCCCATTGTGGTGGACAAATCATTTCCTCGGAGGATCGCACGGTTTTTCCTCAATCAGAGTGGCTTATCTTATGAAGCGTGGGTTGTGGTTAGTCAAGCATATATGGGATGCAGATGGGTTAAAATTCATATCGTGGGAACAAGCCCAGACACAATTTGGGCTAGTTGCTAATGAAGCCCGGGCTTTCCATCACTTGATCGCTTCTTTCCCTCAAAAATGGAGGACTCTCATAACTAGCCAGCGTGCAGTCTCTTGGCCGTTGGAATACATTGGAGTTTTCTTAGGTGAAACAGATCACCTTCCGACCCTGGCAGTTATGACTTCAGCAAACTTTAGACCGAGCTTGCAATCGACCAAGGTGACGGTGGTAATCCTACCGCAGGTTAGCAGATTCACCATCGGTACTCCATCTTCTTTCCTTCGATCTATTCCACAAGCTAGTAATAGTGGAAACCAGATTCTCACAGGTTGATTGAAGCGAATCAGGGTGGTTCAGCAAGGAAAGAGCCCACTCATGTTCGCAGGTGTCATCTCTGAACTCCTGTTTGACCCCGGGCGGTGGTATTGGGGGAGGGCAGAACCACTGCTCAAGTATACGCCAAAGCTTGGACGGTCATTACTAATTGACAAATCAACTCTTATCCGCCCGATACCAGACAAATGGCACGGAGCTCTCTCGGCTAACTACCAACCCCGTTGGCGCGATATATGGAGTAAATCGAGGCCACAGAAGGACGCAGGTTTTCTCTAGTCGATTCATCATTGCGCGGTAGCTGTTAATTGTTGGAGACAAATAGTAGACCAGAGCATTTCCGTGACGTGTACCAGTTGCCAGGCAAATCTAGATGAAACTGTACTACACAGGTTTCACCACTGCCCAAAGACACGCCACGCATGGAATTTTGCACTGACCACCTTATATACCGCGCTGGAAATTCCGTCTACAGGAGGAAGATGGCCAAGCCTAACGTGGCAACAATGCGTACTAGGTTCAAAACTCCCTCGACGATTACACCAAGGGACATCCATGTGGTCCCTCTTCCAAGGTTCAGTGCTTTGGATCACTTGGCTGGATCGTAATGCAGCCTGCTTTAGTAATTCTCCATGGCCGAAGAGCAAGGTGGAACAGGTCCTGTGGGAGGCCTTCTCTGACCACGCCCGCGTTGCCTGGCTGAAGACCCTGAAGCTATGTGGGCTCTACTCCAACAAGGTTGACATCTTCCTGCGCAGGTTCAATAACACCTGGTTACAAACTGACTTCTTTGGTACTCGCCAACACTTAGAGATGAGTTGGAAACTGACTCGTCCGAAGCTTGGCCAGTTCGACTGAACTCTCAGGACTTTGAGGCTTGTGGGTGGGGTCGGGGTTCTGGTTGTTCTGGAGGTTGCGTTTTGTTGTCTGAAAATGAAAATATTCTCGCCGAGGAGGCTCTCCTCTGGTCGCCTGTACTGTTTCTTTATCAATGGAAATTGTCCTTGTGTTCAAAAAAAAAAAAGAATTTAAAATAGATTAATTAGTCTTTTTTGGTGGGAGGGGGTACCAACAAAATTATAGAAACGATTTTTTTTTTTTTTTTTTTTTGAACAAATGCAACGAGCCATTGCATTAAAAGAAAAAAAAAATACAAAACAGCCAAGCCACACAAGCTGGACAATGAAGAGATAAGAGCAAAAAAAGGAAAAAAGAACCAAGTAAGAGATCTAGTAAAAAGAACAAGAGGGAGGACCCCTCTTATTCCAATAAAACGAATTTCTTTTGAAGGAGGTGCAGAAAATGGAATTTCGGAATGGATCAGCCGGCAACTCCTCATGAATGATTGCAACACAGCACTGACTCACAGTGATTTTTCTTCATTTTTAATTTCTTCTTTCAAACAGAACAGCTCCATTGGCCTACGTGACTCCACCCCTCTCAGAAAGGATGTGTCTATGTTGGATGAATTATTTTCTGTTTATCTAATTACCGGTAATGTATGTACAGTACATTGAATTTAAACTTGGTGATTTTCAGAGATTTTAGACACTAAAAAATGGCTATTTTATAAAATGTTATAGTTTAGATAATAACTACCATTTTTGCAGTAAACACTACAAATAGAAACAATAAATTAGTCAGTAAATTATCAGTCAAAAGAATCCAACTACGCTATTTTATCCTATAGGTGCATGTGATACTAGTTACCCACCAAAGTCGCACTATCTGTAATTAACTTCAAGTTTCTCCTTAGAACAAGTTGAAGTTATACTAGGAGAAAGGTGGTCTACAACGCAAAATTTTCATCAACAATCTCAAGGAACCCCATATTTATCAAAATTTGGTGACCATAGCAACAGTCAAGTTAGAGCTGAAACTGAGCTAAACCCCATATCTATATACCTCCTAGATTATAGAGTTCAAATTTCCAGTTGCTCACTTGGGTCTGCATCTGCACACATCACATTCCTGGATAGAATGATTTGCATTGAGCTAGTGAACAAGGACCTCATCTGGGAAAGACCTGAGAATCCGGAATGACAAGAGAAGAGGCACCAATGTGGGATCTAATATATAACGCTGTAAGCCTCCAGATCATTGTCCAAACATGTCGAGTCCAAAAACAAAATATGTTACAACTAATCATCAATGATCAATAACGATACTCTATGCCACTACCCCTTTGTGAATCCACGCAAAAATACTCTGGTTCAACGGTGTCCTTGTTTCAAATGCAGTACTTCATCAATCCTTCCTCAAAAGGAATTAAGACCTTCCTACTTATACAAGGAAACCCAAGCGCTGTCCACCTTTCAAAGTCATTCCGCCCAAGCGGATGACTCGGAACCGTAACTATTTACACGTCATACACAGGCATCCGCTCCAGAATACTGTTGCGACAAACTGGGCAATGCTTGCACTTCTCTGAACAAAAGCTGCAAGGGAGAACATACGAGGTTGCATAAGAGGCAACCATTCATAAGACAAGGTGAGCTTCAATGGAATGGATTTACACCTCCATAACTGCTGAAGCGGATCAATCACAAAACAAGCACTTCCGCTTTGGCATATCCATTGCAAGAGACAACAACAAACAATACCAAGTTATCAAGCAAAACGATGTACGAAGAAAATGAGCAGCTTGAAACAAATACAAGGCAAACAGAAATTAACCTACCTGCATAAAATGCGATGTCGGCAGGGTATGAGAACTACAGCAATGTCCCTTTCAAAGCAAACTCGGCACAGTACCTTCTCCTGCAGATTAAGGGATGAGAAACTTCAAGGCGAAGGATCCTGTAGATATATACTAAGTCGAAAATTGGTTGAAAAACAGTAAGGCAGAAGCATTGAGGCGTAGATACTAACATTATTGAGGCGATCATATTCCTGTTGCTGATGTTTTGTAATCTCTGTCTGCTCCCCTAGGGCTGCTTGCAATCTCCAAACCTACAATTCCAAGCACAAATCCAAAAATATAGCCTCACAATTGCCTCACAATTGCACATATTATACAAGACTCATACGTGACTCTTGTATTAACTCCACATGACAAGGTCACTTAGCAGATGCTACAAATTCCTACAACCAGCATAAACCAAGTAAATATGCACAACATCGAGGGGCAAGACTACCTCGTCTGCAAGGTCTTTCCTCGCCATCTTCTTTACCACTTCTGGTGGGAAACCAGGAAACGTGTTATAACTGCGCCATTACCGTAACGTTGGTCAGTAAGAAATCCTTAAAAAACTCAGAATCGAAAGATCTAGTTATTAAACATGTAGACATAATCACACATATGAAAGCGTCTAGTATGCAAGTGGATCCTGTCACCCTCTTTTGAGTTTAGGATTGTCACCAAAAATAGGTATCGACAAGAGAAACTTAACTACCTTATCGAGGGATCATAGAAGGAATTCAATAAAGGTATACAGATCACTCTCTATTTTGGTTGATTTCGAGACTTTGAGAATAAAAATTAACATGAAATAACTAAAGCAACCAAATCCGGTGCAGACGTATTCCAACATTCAAGAACTAATTTCTCATCATAAACTCACAAAAACCTTACGAAAAGTGGTCTAGTGAATATAATAACTGCTGAGCATACATGCCCTGCAAGAAACCGATCCACTACCTAGTATCTTCTGACTGATATAGACGAGCATTATCTTCTCTGCTGGTCTCGTCTATTGACCACCAGCCAAGGAACCTGCAAACAACCACGATCAACATGTCAAGTCCTTAAAACATAAACAACTTGTGCACACATTGAAATTCGGCAACGCACATTCAAAGAGAACCACAATCACAAAATTAAGCACTTTGGCATCAGGAACTCAGGAAAAAAGATACTACCACTTAACCCATTTAGACAAGACATGATTCTATTTATATTGTATACCTACACGATACTGCACTGTCGCAGAGAGGATTTCTTACCGTGACCCATGATGAAGGAAACCACAACAATCGTCTGCTTTAGCACAGTTGGGCAGTTGTCGGGGACCGTTGGATTCAGAAAGACGAAGCATGAACCATATCTGTTCCAGGAACCTCAAAAGCGCACAACTGACAGCTATACACTGAACCAGTAGCAATGGTGAAAAAAGTAATATCACAGGAATATCTCGAGCCTGCTCTGGAGTACCCTGCAGAAGCACATGCCGAACAATGCATTAAAAATAATTGCTGACAGCTTCATCCACTGCTGAACAACTTGAAACAAGAAGGAACATATGAAGCAACTCCCTCTTGAAAGTTGATGAGTAAAATCCAGAAAATGAACTTCAAATTCACTCAATGCAGATTGCACGTCAGAGAGGACCTACAGAAAGTACCGCATCAAACTATGCTGGAGTGTTATTGATGATTTTCTCCAACTACAGAAGATGCATACTAGTAGAACACCCCCCATACATGTTCTAGAAAAACTAGCAACGAAACAATTGGCAAGGTTTACAATAGAAACTGCCTTAAATGGCGTTACAATTGACCAGGTTTAACGTGGGGCTAGGATTTTGGAAATATTTTACTAGTGATATACAGGTTGTGAGCGTGAAGCCACAAAAACACGGAAAGGTCACTGCCATACCTCCAACTTCATACAAAGCAAAATCTGAAATAGAAGAATAGGCAACTTCAGTAAATGGCCGCCTAAATCCTGACGACCACACATGCCTTCCCCACTATCGTCCTCGTCAACTCTGGATGTGCTGCCATCATCTGCACTCTCCGATGCTGGTCTGAACAGGGGCGTTGTAGCGTAAGTCGGAAGACCTCCTGGTCCTATCTGGGAAGGTCCCTCATGCTGAATGACAGGATTGGACCATTTCGTGCACACAAGAAATGCAAAGCACTCGGCAATACTGCAAAGAGAGAGCAAGTAAACAATTAGCATAACAGAATCACATTGGAAGCAACCAACCAACCAAGGCCCTAATGGTTTCATTTAGTGAGATATTACGTACGGTGGATTAAAGTTCTGCTTTACCCCCAATAGAAACATCTTTTTAAGGACTGGTCGATAATGACCTACCCAAAGTTGATGAACAAGTCCCACCAACCTAGACCCTCCACATCTCCTGCACACACACAAGCAAAGAACCAACCGGTTTAGAGATACGAAAGTAAAATACCAAACTTCTCATCACTGTCAGCTGCTCCTAATTAATCAAAAATCAATACTGAAGCGGAAAAATTTACGCAGTCGCTGAAGTTATACCAAACCGGTCGTGTAGTGAGTGCATTACCACTAAGTTTAAGGAGAGTGAATATAGATGCAGCAATGAAGAAAACCATCGACACTGCAACCCAAAAATGCTGCACATAAACAAACCAGACATTCATCGCAATTTGTCAAAAAATGAAGTTCCAACCTGCACCTGAGAATTATTCCTAAAACGATCAGCAGAAATACACAAACAAGGCTACCATAATGTAAATGTGAGAAGATCCACAACAAACATTGCATTAGAAAAACTTACTGGAAGGGTTTCCCAAATAGCCTCATCTGTCATGCTTTCCTCATCACCTGGCATGAGAGCCCTGCACATCCTGCTCACCCCAGTCATTAAGCACCTCCGGTCATTCTTTCAGCATTTGAAATCACGTTACCCTCGAGCTTGGACTCATAAAGCATGACAAACCAACAGCTCAATAAATGCCCTTGAATACCAATATGTGCCGTTTGTCTTATACCATGACCACGAACTCGATTATGATGATTGTATTTTAACCAGTTGTTTGAATACAAACATTAGCCAAATACGAACTGTACCTAAAATTGTCAATAAGAACGATGGCTTCGAAGGTGAGCAATGGAAGGAAGACGATTTTCAAACTCACAGCTGGAATACCGCTTGCTGTGGATCCCAAACACACAGCCCACAATGTCAATGTTGACTCTTCACTTCCATGAAAGAAAGGTGTCACCGACCCCAGCTTAACAAAACAGGGACGAAAAAGTACCAGAAATAAAATCTGTTGACGACAAATAGTCACCCGGTTGGAATGAGTGATCTCACACCACAAGCCCATGATCAGTTACCTTCTAGAGTATCAAGGTAGCAGCAAAGCAGGAGCTCGAATGCAATAAGCAGAGGAATCGCCACCACCGTGTGACATGGAGACCACTGCGCAACACAATCACAGTCACGATGGTCAAAACAGAAAAGCACTTTCGACAGTCCCAGCCCTTTCCCTACCTTGCTGCCGACCAACAGCAGCAAGCGCACTCGACAAATATAGGCCAACAAACTTTCCAATGAATGATAATTATCCTATCCCTAGATGTTAGCTTGAATACGTGCTTTAGTACATTGAACACACTCTAGCAATGTACAATTTAATCATTGGCAAACACAAAAGCTAATCTCCACATAACCAATATGAATTCCTATAAGCCGGAACTCTGGGTACAAAAGTCTTGGCAACATCCTTTGAAACCCTAGGCAGCAAACTTTGATCAGTTGCTGCAATCTCAACACTGAAAAGCAGAACATGAGTAATGGCTTATTAGAAGCACATTGTTCATGCATTCCAACAAGCTATCACGCACAAGATTTGGCCTAGAAATGAGCAAGAAATCTCAAAAAATCGAACTCCTTTCATAGTTGCTGCGCACCTTCAATTCCTTGCTGTAACCTCAGTTACGAGGCATATTATAGCTCTTTAATAGCAAATTTCAGATAGCTTTCCAATAAAAGAACTGAGAAAAATAGCTCAATTTGAAGTTTCACGTGTAACCATTGATTATTTCATCTCCGGAAACCACGACCTATTATACCCGACATTCTGGTTCAGATCAATCATTCCGGGATTATTCCAAAAAGACTTCAATACAAGCCGGCAAAGATAATCCGAAACCAATGAAAATGGATTAGCTACATACGTGTCGATCGTGCGGAGGTGTAGGAGCAGGCAAAGAGAACCGGCCTCGCGAAACCACTCCATGAAATACCCAAAGAGGAACAAACACCCACCTGCCAAGGTAGCAATCAGAGTTAGTCTCCATTGAACAAGAGTCTGCCAGATTCATGCTCACAAAAAACTAGGTCAAGAGTCAATTCAGAATAATTCAGCCAGCTCCGACAAAAACCAACAGAGAGTGAACAGGAATACTCGTCAGTGTCTTGCCCTAAATCCACGCAATCTTGATTTCATAAAGTACTCATTTTGACCATGCCCAAATGACACTCTCAAGGTCATCAAAAATCTCTTGTAAAATATAATAACGGAAGGCAATTCTAACCTAAGGCACCATGACTGGAAACCCTCCGAAATTCAACGCTCCTGTATTTCGACGTATCATTGATCTTGATAAACAAATGCCGGTCTCTTTAAGAAACAATACTAGGAAGCTTGTGAAAAATTATAGAAAAGACCGATCGAATCTTTAAAATGGGGAAAAAGAAAGAAAAAAGAACCACCAAAACAAGAATCCCCGCAGTCGAAGGATCGCCACAGGCTAACTTGCTCAATCTGATTCTGCACAAATAATGCTCTCAAGACCACCAGAACTCTCTCGTACAACACAGCAGCTAAAGGGAATTTAGAAATACTCAAACCCTAAGAAACCACGACTAAAAACCGTCCGAAATAAAAATTCTTAGATTTCTGCGTATCCATCTTGACAACCGCATTCCGATCTCTTCAGCAAAATGATGCTACGACTCAAGCGACAAATTACAGAGAACAAGAATCGAATTTTAAGGAAAAAAAATGAGAAACCAAAATGTACAATACAAGAATCCCAGCAACCTAAGAATAAGCACCACAACTTAAGCTCTATGTGCGAGCAGCTGACTCTTTAAATTACAATTCGAAAAAGAAGAAAGAGAGAGAACAATTGAGGTATCAAACCAAAAACACGTACCACCACGAAATGTGGAAATACGAAGTGACCTTGACGATGAGCAAACACGTGAAGCCCAGCAGGAAAATATGCGCCGCGAGCGCTTGCAAATTCCCCGCAATCCGACTCCAAGTCATGGCGCTCCGCCCCCGAGAGCTACTTCTGCCAAACCCGCCGTGTCCCAAGAAACCACCTTCCATCGCTCAATACCCTACTTTTCTTACATCCTACACTCCCCCCCCCCCCTCTTGCTCTTGCTCTCTCTCTCTCAAGCCTCAAGCCCATCACCCCTCGAATCCCAATTCCATAACGAGGGGGGACACAAATCTGCAATTACCCACATGCCACCGCAGTGTCCAACATAGTCCACCGCCTTTTATTTGCCCACCAAAAGCAACACAGACTAAGTTAAATTAAACTCCTCCAACCCCCGACCTCAACAAAACACTTCTCTGCTACACCACTTCAGTTCTCTCTAGCATTTGAAAAATCTTCCTCTCTATTTCTCTTTCTCTCTCTGTGTGTCAATCTGCTGTATTAACTTGAAAAAAGAATCTGAAGTTGTGCTCTCAAAGCTGTGCCTGTTGCTTGCAAGCCTCGTGAAGCCTGAATTCTGCGTCTTCTGCTCGGGCTTTGCAAGCAATTGAAGCCTGGCTCTCCCAGTTGCGAGCCTTGCTTGTACGCAACTGAAGACTCTTTCTCTCGGCCGGGGTTGCCAAACGAAGTTGAAGCTGCACATGGAAGCAAGCTCCCAAGGGTCCCATCAATCAAGCCTTCTCGTAGGCACGTCACCCCAGAAATGGATATGAGTGTTCGTTGTCCACCAAGTCCGCAGTTTGCACTGGGTCCGTCTTCGGCTTAGTTGCGGAAGTCGGTCGGTCTCCGTCATTTCTTTTTCTTTTTCGTACGTTTCTGGTTGTTGCCTTTTGGAGGGGGAATC
Organism: Pseudisothecium myosuroides; assembly: GCA_951799445.1. NCBI lineage: Eukaryota > Viridiplantae > Streptophyta > Bryopsida > Hypnales > Lembophyllaceae > Pseudisothecium > Pseudisothecium myosuroides. The sequence continues at coordinate 25,116,876 of OX637290.1, read as the reverse complement.
CGCTTTTTCTTTCGGTGAGATACTTTTTCTTTATCTTTTTCCGGTTTCAGGGTTACTTTTTGGTGGCGAAGAGGTTCTGCTGGAATCCGCCTAGTATCTCGGTCCGAGTAGACCGGGCTCGGGGTGGGCTGGTTGTGACGGGATGAGGGGGGATTGTTTTATCGACGTGGCAGATTCGGATATGGGCGGCAATGAAGGCCGGCAAAATTATTAGTTTTTTAAGTGGTTGTTTTTTACTTTTTTTTTACTTTTATTCTTACTTTGGGGGGACACTATGGAATTGGGCCAGGGAGGATTGTATTCCTCATTGCGTTCGGAACTGGCATACTGGCCCCTCCATGTCATTCCACGGCAGGGGTGCACTCAAGTGAAAACAAGTGAAAAAAAAGGAAAAAAAAAGCCCCCTATTTTGTGCTTGATTAATTTACCTTATACACCTCATCTACCGAATTTGAGGCCTCTGATTGCAAATATGAATTCAAAATTTGCAAATTTTATCATGCATGGAAAATAAAAAAATTCTGAATTTTTCCAAGGGTCCGAATGAGGGGGTCAATTCACCCTAGTCGAAAGGAGCAAGAAGGATAAATGTAAAAATTGCCCCCTTTTTTGTGCCATGTCAATTTTGTATTCTCTTCACCTCAACTAGCTAATTTAGGGCCTCTGATTGCAAATATGAATTCATAATTTTATAATGGGTTGCAAATAAAAAATTCTAGTGTTTTCTCAGGGGTAAAACATGGGGCAGTAAAGGGGGGTCAATCCTCCCTGGTCATGGCCGGGGTGAATTGACCCCCTCACTCGGCCTTGAGGACAAACTCCATCAGTAGGAGTGTTGGCCACTCAGTTTTCCTGCACGGTTAGGGCCATGGAGATAGTCCAGTAGTAGAACTTCTATCCGGGATAAGGTAGCCTGCTCTAAAAGTGACCATTTAACCCCGAAATGACCCTGAGAATTTGTGAGCTTCTAGGAATTTGCTCTAAATTGAACAAAAAGCCAATTATTTTTGAATTGTAACCATATACAATCAAACTAGACATGTTAGAGATCACATTAGAAAAGAAAACACAACAAAATCTTTAACGGATTGAAAGATTATAATGTTTGATCATGAGGGTGTTAAAACTATGAAAGTGATTTGAAGTCTTTCACACCCTTGCACAAAATCATGAATAGAAAAATCCTAATCAATCATTTCCAAAATCGGATTTTTGATGGTAAAACTAAACTTCAAAAAGAATTTTTCAAAAATGTAAACTACTAAAAATAGCAATTTGGTAAGGTTTTATTTAACTTCAAAAATTGGTCGAGGACACATTCTGTCCTTAGGGTCATTTTGGAGTTAAGGGTTGATTCACCTTTTACATGGTTTTCTGTGGACAGAAAGGTTTTTAGCTCATTTTCCAAAAAAAAGAGAAATAGATGCACAATGTAACACAACTAGTTTTGTATTTTTCCATGCATTATTGAATTACTTATGACTTTTCAAAGTTTTGCATCATAGGCACCTATTTATTACTAAAGGTCTTTCAAAATTTGTCCACCTCCAACTTGTAAAGACATATGAAGAAACTTGAAGGAGAATGATTGGCTCTTGCAGTAAATAATAGATTTTTCTTGATTTACTCAATGGCTGAAGAGGTCCATTTAAGGACTACTTCATATCCATTCAATAGCTAATTATAGGAGTAGTTTGAAGAAGACAGTTGCTTTTAGAGCAAACTACCTTACATTAATCCCTTAGCTCCCAAGGTATTTTTTTCATCAAAAAACACTCAAAACTACCATTCCTACTGCAAAGTGCACAAAACTTTAAAAATTGTTTGTTTTGCATATCTAACTATAAGATCTTGCACTAAATTAGTTTAAGAATGTGTGGAAGAAATTTCAAAAACTTTGACCATATGGATTGCAAGATATTTGCATTTGAAGTGAAGACATCTAGGGGTTTTGCACCTTGTCTGAACAAGTTTAAAAGCTTTGAATCTTCATAGATTAATATTTTTGCACTGCACATTTTGAATTTCTAAGTTTTTATGTTGAAGAATTGGGTTGAGAGTCCAGGATTTTTTTTTTTAAAAACACACTTGATTTTCATTCATTAAAAAATTATGTAGAAATAGAAGTAGGTTCAAGATGGAAGGAAAAACTAAACCATTAATAGCTCAAAGATGGAATTGGATATCACTAATCTCAACAGTGAGATTATTCTATCAAGCTAACTAAAACCAAAGCAACTTTTTTTTTGTGAAAAATTGTAAAAATTGCATTCAAAAATGAATCCTGCAAGTTATTTTTTCAAGAAGATGGTGAAATTGTCCAAAAAACAAGATTGTCCATAATTTTCTCATCACTAGTAATCCAAATAGAATTAACCAAATCTTTTCATATAGACAAAAACACTATCTATGAGAAATAAAATTTTAAAACTTTTATTTTGACTTTTTGCGATTTTTTTGGTGATGCCTGACGACCTCTATTTTGGGCTTTGGGTGGCATAACTTTTGCATCCGGGCACCGATTGAAATAAAAATTATATTCTTGGAAACCTAATGTGATTTCCTATCTTTATAAAAAGTTTCAAAAAATCACCACACAAATTGAGACTGTAGGAGCCTACCCGAGATCCATTTTATCCCCCAAGGGGACAATGGGAGCTTAGGGGTTAAAGAGGTTTATTAAATTTATTTAAGGTATAAGCATCTCAAGGAAACACTCTTTAAATTGTGACACCTATCTACACTTGACCAAGATTCCAAGCTTGAAATCTTGGACTACTATAGATAGGTGTCACAATTAAGAGAGTATCTCTTTTAGGTGCACACTTTAGGGAGGGTCATTCGTATTCATGGTATTTTCATGTGAGCCAAGTGAGAACCTACAATCAATATTACTTTCAAAAGGTTTGATACTGTAGAGAATGTTGTTTATTAAAAGTTCTATTTTAACTTGATATTATTAGTAGAGCCTAAGAAGCCATCCATTAGCCAAATTTTTCTTTTAAAAAATTGACCTCTAAGATGTGTTTCATTCATAGTTGGAGACATTTATGTCGATCCCTTAACCCTAGAAGGATGGCTGGTCACCATGCAAATCATCCTTTTGGATATTGTGTGATTTATTTTCTTAACTACTAAAGGACTATAAAGCCACTACATGGCTTCTGCAACTGTTGTCAAAATATTCAAAATATGAACCTCACTAACAGTCTATGAACAATAGGGAGACCCTAGATGATTTTTTTTGCTAAATCCATCAATGCAATTTGATCAAGAAATGATTGAGTGTGCGATTTTTGGTGAATTTTTTGAAATGGAGAAGGTGCTCTGGGCTATCACTTTAGGGGCATTGCAAGAAACACTTGTCCTATTTTTTGTCCCCTTGGCCTTGTACAGGTAGTTTTTTGTTCATAACTTTTGCGTTGTAAGTCCATTTTCTTTGAAATTTGAACTGAAGGTTTATGTGGTAGTTTTAGACATTGAGTAATTTTTTCAAATTTTTTCAAATTATTTTACTATTTTTAAATTGCCCCCGATTGGGTGTCTACCTTGGCCATTTTGGGGGTTTTCAATACTATTTCCAACCCAAAAATGCAAATTTGAAGGTGAAAATTGGGATACAAAGATTTCTACTAAAGTTACACAAGCCCACTAGAGATTTTTTTTAAATAGTGAAGTGTCCACCTTTCACATGTGCTCAAAGTGCACTACCTTTGCGCATGTGTAGAGAACACAATTTTATGTTTCCAAAGATGAAAATTGTTGAGAAGAAGCATCTTTAAGTTAGAAAAATGGCTTCTTTTTTTGGATTTTTTTTGAATTATTAAAAATAAAAAAGTCCACATACCCCTTTTCTGCTATTTTCTGCTCCCAGTGGCTTTTGTAGTGCCCTGTAGTAGTCTGTAGCATTGCATAGTACTATATAGTACTAAATTGACGGTTTGGATCTACATGCAACTTAAATTGATGGTTCAAATCTGTCGGGGCTTTATTAACACATAGTCTTGATAGTATTGCATAGTATTGACAGTCCTATGGCCGAAAACAACATTTTTGAGCCAAAAACGTGAAGTGTTTCTTGCAATCACCCTTTACATCCTCATTTCTTTTTTTCCAAACATCAAATTGATTTGAAAAAAAAAAGATACATCAATATCATAATAATATTTATCTTTAGGAAAAAAATGATAGTTTTTGGAGCACTTTTGACCATTCTGATTTCAACATTCCGATTTTAGAGTATGTACAAAGTACCGCCTAACCAAACATCTTTCATCAATCTTATCAAGGGTGGCATTTTCTCAAAAATTGTGCAATTTTGTTAATATTTTTTCCATAGGAAAGCTACATAGGTCTTCTTTCATTTCAGAGATGGCAATCATCAAAATTATTCTATGCAAATGAAGAATAATGCTTATTACAAGAGCTAGTCAAGAAAATTAGAGCTATGCTCAAACACCCCTAATCCTTTAGGGGTTAACCCTTTAGACCTAGAAGCTGCAAAAGTAGTCAATCTAAGCATTTGACATTATAAAGAACCCTTGTCTAAGCAGTGTCTTAAGTGATGGATTTTAGGTGACGTTCACGGTGACAATCTATGTTTTTATGTCAACTATAACATCCAACATAACATCAAGATGTTACGTTGGACATTACAGTTGACATAAAAATATGGATTGTCACAGTAGACATCACCTAAAATTTGTCACCTAAAACACAAGTCCCTTATAATATAATTTTGAATAACACGAAAATTGTCTAAATCTAAAAATCTATGCAAATACAAATGGATGTTAGCAATCTTGCTTGCATCAAATAATAAAAAACTGATGCATTCCAAGTTGTGGAAGATATTCAAATACCACAAAATATGTCACTCTTTACCCCTAAAGGCCCAAGGCGTTTTTTGGCTCTAAAACCACTAAAAATTGCCATTTCTATTGTGATCACTTCCTAAACCGAAAAAACCTTTCTTTTTTTTAAGAATCCAACTGTAGAATCTTGTACTTCACTTATCTTAGATTATGTGGTAAAAATTTCATGAAGTTTGACCGAACAGATTGGAAGATATTAGCATTTGGAGTTGGAAAAAGAAGTTTTTTTGAATTGTGGCCTGCAATTTTAGATGACTTTGACGGCCATTTGTGGACTTTTTTTGCACTACACACCACAAAGTTAAATTCTTTCATGTTGAAAATTAGAGTTGAGAGTTGGGGGTCATTTTTTTCAGAATTTCAAAACTTGATTTTCACATATAAAAAAATTATTAAGTAGAAGTAGGTCCAAAATTGAACAAAACACTAAATTGGTAATAGCTCTTAGGTGGAATTAAGACACCAGAGTCCCAACAGTGGGATTTTTCTTGAAAACAAACTTAACCTTGTCAAAAAAAAATTGAAAAAATTTGAAAATTGCATTCCAAAATGAATTCTATAAGTTGTTTTTTGAAGAAGATGCTTAGATTGCCCAAAAAATAAGATTGTCCTTAACTTTCTCATTCTGAGTCCAAATACAATGAAAAGCAAGATTGTCCATTGTAGACAAAAACATGATCTTTGAGAATTGAAAAAAAAAATCAATTTTTTAAAGTTTTTTTTTTTTCTGCCCAGCAAACTGCTTTTTTGACTTTGGGTGGCATAACTTTTGCTCCTTGGCACAGATTGAAAAAAAAAACTATTTTTTTAGAAAACTAATGTGATTTCCTATCTCCAAAAAAAGTTCAAAAAATCAGGTCAAAATTTCAAGTCGCACGAGCCTGACCCGAATCCCAAGTTCTCCCAAGGGGACTTTGGGCCTTTAGGGATTATGCTAAAAAATTCCTAATACCACAATGTGCTAATGTATGATAAAGCACTATTGGGTGTATACAAATGTACTATTGTAGGATAAAGCACTATTAGATGTATATTAATGGTGTATACAAATGTAATTTGCGTGTTTGGTTTTTTGAAAATCATGAAGTTGGTCTTTAGCCATTAAGATTGACTTTCCAAGTTTGTAGTAAACACATGAATTAATGTTAGAGGCATGTAAGAGCCCAATTTCCTATTGAACCATACTTAGATTGGACTTTTTATCTTCAAACTTCCACAAGAATTTGTAAGTCTACTTGTAATGTGACATTGGAAAGGTTAGCTGGTCTAATTCCATGCCTAAGTTAGCTTCCCTAGAAGAATTTTTTTTGTTTTTGTTTCTATTTTGTTGTAAACATGACAAGGTTACTAAAAAATAATGCACCAATTATCCAATTATATGCAATGCAATACACAAAATATGTTGTTGAATGTATACAAGATTTAACATATCACCACAACAACAAATGCAATTCTAATTTCTACAATTGGAATTGGAGTATTGAACTCTATATATACATTCTATCATGCATTAACAAATCACCCTGCGGAGATCACTGCCGGTGTTTTAGAAAACTACGTGAGTTAAAAGATTGGGTCTATTTAATTCAAAGTAGAGAAATTTTATATAATATGTAGGGCTACTATAGGGTCCATGAAATGCTGCATACTCTATTATATATAAATTAGGATATATAAAAACATTATGTAGTAGGAATTTTTATTAATAAGTTAGCCTTGACAAATAGAGGTTGTGCAAATTTTTCATAGTACGATGAGTATAGATGTGGACAAATAATTTCATGTAGATGATAAAATGGGCATAGTCTAGAAAAATCTACAATGAAGGGTGGTTGACTAAAATTGTGCCATAGTACTAGTAGTGTATATATCAAAAAATTAAGTAAAAACGTAAGGCATTGACCACAAGTGGCAGAAATTGTCACATTGTATGAATAGGGAGGTTTATTTAATTACCTTGGTAGAACATCATATTCATTAAAATGGGAGTTTTCCAGGGAAATGGGAGTATAGGGAACCCTACAAATCATAAATTCAAGAGAATTTGATTTCTATATATACAGAACTTGCAATGCAGTGACAGAGGAAGCATGCATATAGGAACAAAATTTGTACATACCAAAGATTACTTACAAAATACACTGCAATTTCATGAAAGTAATCATTGAATGTATATATCACTGAATGTACAATCACACTGACATGTGACTTTGTTAAAGCAACTAAGCTCCTATACTAATGCATTACTAATAGTTAACTGTTTACGCTAGACACGTGCGCACCCTTCCAAAGAAAATGATACATTGTTGACAATAAATGTTTATAAAAAAGATACCTCAGTATTTGAAGGATGAAATTCATTGCAAGCTATATGTAGCAACTATAACCACAGCGGATATGAAGTCAAGATCAAAACTTAGAAAACTATAGAAACAAGCTATATCACTCTCCTTGACAAGTACTCTTACACACCGGAGTGTGTAAACTGCAGTCTATAAGAGTATTTGTGAAGAAGAATGACATAGCTTAATTCTAGAATTTTCTAAGTTCCAGTCTTGAGTTCATATCCTCTGTGGAAATAGTTGCTACCTACACTTTGTAGTTCATTTCATCCTTCAAACACTGTGGTACTTTCCTTACAAATTCTCACTTATCACACCGTGGCACCTTCTCTACTCTATAATAGTCTTCAACCCTATCCACATTTACATTCTTTGTAAGAGAGCTATCCTATCTTATGTACAATTCCTATGACTCGGACATTTCCATCTTTTTCATAGCTTCAAATATCTCAGGTCCTCGACTGTATCCAGTAAATTTGGTCGATCTTTGACTCGATGCTTCTTGTCTTTGTTTTTTCAAGGACCTCAACTCCCAAGCGTCCCATGGACGACGGCTTGGATGCTCCAATACAGGATTAACTTCACGGGGCTTTTGTTCACACCATCGTACGCCTATTGAATTGCATTTAGGCAAATCACATTGAAGAACATTACGTAATACAGTTTGCTCTCGACCATTGAATCTAGGAGACGTTGAATCTCGAGAATCCGTGACGCGATAGCCAATAGACTCATGGCCTACGTGGTCACCCTGAAAAAACAAATGAATCAAACCTTACACAAACATCTTAAAACATAAAACACACAGTAACAAATATTGGGTGGATTATCAACTACAAGGATTCCATCCCGTTACCTGAATGGCAGGCCTTATAGCCATTTCGTCGTCATAGAGCTTCCTTTGTTTCACTACATTCCGACTTGAATAATCTCATGGAGAGTTTGATAGTGGACAATATTTGAGCGAAGAAGGCGAGCTCACAGGGTGAGCTCGCTTTCTTCGCTTAGGTGGACTATCGACAACCCCATCATCGATAGGCATCATCGAGAAATCCATTGTTGATTGCGCAGTTAGCTCTGAATACAAGACATGCTTCAATCCACGATAGGATACGATCAACTGTCCACGGCAAGAAATGAAGACATTAGAAGTAGTACAAAATACAGACATACCCACACAGAAAAAATCATAAGGACAAAAGAAAAACAATATTCATATGAACACAATACAATAACAAATCCCAGAACAACCAATACGTTACTGCATATGGACTATTACATGGAGATTCCAAGGAGTTCAAGTCATAGTGATTCCGATACGTGATAGTACAAGAGACAAAAATCATCGATTTTGACCTCTCTATGCTGGGGTCTCCTGGATTCCTCAAACGCCGACGAGTAATTAGGATTCCCAACACTACACTGAAGGAAAAAACTATTGGAGTACTCCACTGCCTCTGTGAGTTCTTTAAACTCGGTTTGATCCTCTTCATAAAAAAGATGCAAACGCCCAAATATATTGTCTCTCCGGAAGGGATACAATTCAATAGGCCTAGCTGCATGCAAGCGTTGAATATAAGGAAGCAGATGGTCAACGAGAATTCCATCCAGCGCTCCGTACCCCCTGTAAGACCACGACTCGAAGAGAATCACATTCTTTGGGTGATTCGTCATGTGGTTCGCAGGACTGTCGTCCACTATAAGTGTATTTTCAGTCGTGAACCCGGAATCACTCATCCGGAACAACCTCTCCAATGGTTTTAGGAACAAGTCCTTGCTTGTTCCCTTCACCTTGTAGGTACCTGGCCTTCCATTTTTTAGCTTGCACTTCAAGATGTCGCATTGCTCTTGTCCAAAGACATGCAAGGGGGGGTCTAAACCTTTAAACAAGTACCCGCATACATCCCTAACTGTCGACCTCTTCATGGAGCTCCAGACGGAGAGGTTAACGATCTTGGATAACTCTCGTAGAACAGCTAGACAGTGAGGTCGAATTATGACCTTCTTGACCCCAACAATGAATGTGTCTAAACCCGGATAAATTTCCTCGGGTTCGGTGTATCTGCTCTCCCTGATATTATACTTCTTATCTTCACATACGCAGAGTACCCCATTCAGATCCAGGACGACATTGAGCCATTTTCTTGCCTCCCCGGACGTGAATGGAGGGAAGACTTGGTCTTCCACCTCACCACTTGGAACGATGGCCTCACTGCTAGCCTGTCCACGAATTACAACAAAATGTGCAGACAGTTAAACCGATGCACTGTCTAGCACATTCTGCGTACGAAAATAAAATGAAAGTGCACCGATAATCCCAAAAGGAAGAAAACATGTCAAGGCAGAAGACACCATTAAACAAACCTAGGAGAGAAACCAAGGAACAAAACTTACGGGATTCACCTCCTCAGTCTTAGGGGAAGGACTGATTGCATTGACCAATGATTCGGAAGCAGGGATGTGCAACTCTAGAAGTGCTTCGTCTGGAATACCATCTGCACCTTCTTTGGGGAACATTGATGGATCTGTTTGAAGCGTGCCTAAAAGGGATTCACCATGTGGATACAATGGATCGGTGTAGACATGCTCAAGACATAACGGAGGAGCATCATTCACACCAGAGTTTGACAAAATTGGAACGCATTCTGTCCCTGTTACAAGATCTGCAAATTCAAGGTGGGAAAAAACCCCGTAAGACAGTAGTATATTAGAAAAACCCTCCAACTGAGGAGTATATACAAATATATATAACTTGAGTTCTACTCGAACTATCCCTGACTAAGTACACGACAAACTACATCAAGTGAACGGAAGGAGATTTCAACTCGAATCGAGTTGAAATAGAGGCAGAGAGTCACAAGGATCAACCTGGAGGATTACCAGTCACAGGGTCCTGTGACTGCTTGGCCTCTACTCCCTCCGAGTCACGAGCGACATTGATCTCCTGCTGCGTGTCAAGACGAACAGGTTGTGCTGGCGCCGCATCCACCACCACTGTCAAAAGCGGATCCACCTGCGTGTGCTCGCCTAAGCCTTCTTCTTGGACAAGGACCAACTCTGCCTTGTTCAAAGCAGAAGCTGGAGACTGCTGAACCACAACCCGATCCGGCACCGTCTGCCTACCAGAAACTGTCCCAGATCCAGTTTCTTCCTGCCTCTTGCTGCCAGCTGACCCGTGAGCGTGATCGGCTATCTGTAAGGGGGCAGAATTCGATGGAGGCTCAATCGCCAGCACAGGTTTCACCATGAGCATTGTGGTGGCCACCACGGCGAGAAGTGACCTCAGGAACTCATTCATCATTTCCTTCGTGTCCAGCCGAGCCCTCTTGTTCTCTTCCCTCTGCTCCTCCCTCAACTTGGCATTCTCGTCCATTTGCTGCTGCACGAGGTCAATCACCCATTGCTTAGGCTTCTCAGGTGAATCCCTCCTTGCGGCTGGCGCCTTTCTCTTCTGTGAGGCACGACGGTTGGATACCGGTGTTTGCCCACGCTGTGCCGAGGACCCGGATGAACCACGCATGTCGCTAGTCTCCAGAATGGTTGCCGAGCCCTGACCAGTTGTTGGTGTCAGCTCCACAACTGCATCCACTGCATCCACCCCCTCTTTCCCTTCCTCTTGTGCTTGTGAGGACACATTCACAGTGGTGTCTACGAGAGAGGCCTCCTCGACATCTTCCTCCTCAACGTCAGCGGGCTCCTTCCCTTTCCTAGAGGACGAAGACGCTCTGCCCTGTCTAGGCTCGAAATCATCTTCATCCAGGAAGTAGTGCGAGTCAAGGAAGTCGTCTTTGTCCATGTTCTCGGACCTGACGCAGAGGTTAAGGAAGTCATCCTTGTTGTAACTGTCGTCGATCACGTAGTGATCGATGGATTTCATCTGCAAAACCAGAGTAGGAAATGTTACTGAAGATCAACTCGAAGCGAGTTAAAATCTAGAAATACACTTAATTGAAGTTCATCTCGGGTCGAGTTAAAAACAAGAGAGACAGACTAGAACATACCCAAGCGGCACAGGTAATCTTCCCTCCAGCGAAAATCGACAGAACTTCCTCTCGGGGTGATACAAATAGGTCAAACACCTTCATGTAGAACTCCATGCGAAGCTCCGTGTTGTACAACCTGTAGTCGATCTCATAACCCTGCTTGCAAATGTTGTGCCTGGACTTCTGGGCAACAGTAAAACGCCTTGGAATTCTTGTGGTCTTTGGCGTCATCCCATTCTTCACCAAGAAGATCAATTGAATAGGATCCCTGGCCCCTTTGCTTCTCTTGGGGACGTCTGCAACCCGCTCAAACGGCCCAGGAATGTATTTCGAAAAATGCACCGAATACGACGTCCCAAACGAGGAGACCCCAATGTAGTTTCGTAGGTCGACCTCCACCTCCTTCTCCCCACAGATCCAGAGCCAAACCTGAGGGTCGGTAACAGCAGGGTCCACATATGTCTCCAGAAGTGAGAGGAACGACTCATAATATGCGTCGGCTTCGGACTTCAAATCCTTGTCATCGATCCCCGGGATGTTTCTAAAGTCCATGACAGCCAACTTCAAAGTCGATTTCTTCGATTCGCTCCACACATTGGTGTCCCACTCTCCAAGGACATCATCCTTCATTTCGTAGGGCCTAAAGAACGCCCTCGCCTCCGGCCACAAACCGGCCTTCGCTCTCCAGAAAGACATTGAAGAACTCTTTTGCTATGCCAGATAGCTCTCCCAAAGTCTTGAACTTGTTGGAAGGCAACTTGGACAGCGAGAAGAACTGCTCCCCAGGTGCAGTGACAAGCGTGTTCTTCGTGGCCCTTGTGACGTTGTAATCTTTTTTAAACTTCTTCCACTCCTTCTTCTTGTAGTTGCCTTCTTTGTCATAGAGTTTGAGAGCCGGCTTCAGGGTATGGAGTTGCCTCTTCACAGCCGTCTTCCGCTTGCACCTCTCGAGCCACTCCTTCGCGTTACAAGTTTCGGGGATCACCTTCTTGGTGGACTTCATGGTGACCTTTGGGTACGGCAAGGACCTATCCTTGGTCCTGTTCAACAAATGAAGTGCCAGGCGCTTCAGGTCGGACTCCGAGCAGTTCCCCATCCACTTGAAAAACTCTTGGGTTATCACTCCGTCCTTCTTTGCGTCCCAGCCCTTGGTGTGCTTGAAATTCGTCATGGAGTCGGGACTAATGAGCTCGCCTTGGGCATGACTGGAGATGACCTGACTCCACAGGTCGTAGACATCCGGGGCCGCAATGGAAGCACAAGCACGGAAGTGTTCAAGCGTAACCCTCACACTGTCCACTGGAAGCACAAACACGGAATCCTTCCATCGTAACCCTCACAGTGTCCACTGAAGCACAAACACAGAATCGTGATACCGTAACCCTCACACTGTCCACTGAAGCCCAAACACGGAATCGTTAAACCGTAACCCTCTGACTGTCCACTGGAAGCCCAAACACGGAATCGTTCAACCGTGACCCTCACACTGTCACATTGTCCACTGGAAGCACAAACACGGAATTGTTCCACAGCTTAAACCCTAAAGCACAATTGCAAAAATCTGACCAACTCACATTTCTATGGCGCATTTGTTTCCCTCATTATCGACTGCCAAAACAAACTCCAAAACGATGCGCATCAACACTTGAATTGGAAGCCTCACTTAAAGAGTTGGAAGCCTCAACCGCACCACGAAACGATGGCGGAAGCTCGACCCTGAACCTCCCAGCCCGTCGCCGCACGTCGCACCCCCGTCGGCTCACGCCGTAGCCACGCCTCCCAACCCGGTGCAAGCTGCAACAACGTCGCACGCCGGAAACCTCGCAAAACCGGAGACGTCGGAGCGCGGGAGATTTTTCAAATCAGAAGACTAAAAAAAGAACGAAGTCGCGCTGCAAGCTCGAAGCACCACCACGAAGCCAGAATTCGGGAATCAAGCGGGAATCAAGCGAGGATGAAGCTGGAATCAAGCATGCCAAGAATGAGGACGAAAAATCCAGGAACCCAGAAATAAGAGAAGGTGCGAGACAAAGCTTCCGCCTTCACCCTGAAACCCTAAAACCTGGGGACCCTACAGTTGTCGACCCTATAGCCGAGGACCCTATAGCTGTGGACCCTATTACCGGGGACCCTATAGCCGTGGGGGGCATATATCCATAGGGAATTTAAATAGAAGTGGTGGATTTCGGGTTACATGAGGTTTAAAAATATTTGAAAAATTTGAAAATGTCCAAAATATACTAACCTGCAATGGATCGTCTATTAACCACGGAAATCATCCTAGTGAATACCGTAAAAATCAGTCGCTTAAAATAATGGACAAGCACTCACTAGTATCAAACTACTGTAAGAAGTTCATAATACTATAATCCAATTCAAGTTAAAGGTCCTACAACAATTTAAAATAATGGACAAGCACTCACTATCAAATTACTATAAAAAGTTCAAAATTCTATAATCCAATTCAAGTGAAGGGTCCCACAACAATGAATCCTTAAAACTTTTGAAAACATTAAAAATGATTTACATATTCTTATTTTTTTTTAAAACAATGTGAAATACAGGCTGTTATTTAATTTAAATATAAATAAATCAAACAACTATAAGAATAACATTTATTTCTTTAATTCAATCTTATCCCTCCGAACAATGTTTTCACCTACAATAGGTGGATATGAGTATAGTCTGGAATCCTATAGCCGTGGGGGCTTATATCCATAGGGAATTCAAATAGAAGTGGTGGATTTAGGGTTACGTCAACTTCAAAAAAAATTGAAAAAATTGAAAATGTCCAACACAGATTAACCTATCATGGACGGTCTACTAATCATGGAAATCATCCTATTAAATACCGTAAGAACCAGTGGCTTAAAATAATGCACAAGTATTCACTAGTTTAAAACTATTGTAAAAAGTTCATAACTCTATAATCCAATTGAAGTTCAGGGTCCCACAGCAATTTGAAATAATGGACAAGCATTCAAGTGTATCAAACTATTGTAAGAAGTTCAAAATTCTATAATCCAATTTAAGTGAAGGATCCCACAATAATGAATCCTTAAAACTTTTAAAGACATTATAAATGTTTTACATATTCTTATTATCTCAAAAACAATGTGAAAAAGAGGGTGTTGTTAAATTTAAATATAAAAAAATCATACCATTACAAGGATAACTGACATTTGCTTCTTTAATTCAATCTTATCCCTGTACATGTTATTTTCACCTACAATAGCTGCATAAAAGGATTCCTTGAAAACAGTAGACAGAAAATACAAAATAGGACAACTTATATTCTAGTTCATGAATTTATGACATTTGATTTTTGTGGCCATAAACAACAGAGCCCATTTAATTCCTTTTTTTCTTTATTCCACGTGAGATGTAGTTTACAATAATCAGAAATTGAAAATAGTGGTGGAATTTGAAGCCTAGAACAATTAGAACTTCCTAAATAAAATTTTATGCATGGACGTATGAAATTCTATGACATTTATAAGATTGGGCCATTAAAGTACAAAGCGCATTTCATTCACGATTCATTTTATTTCACGTAAACATGAATTTCTCAATGAATAAGACTTTAAAATAGTGGATTAATCTGAAGCTTTAGAGTAATTACAACTTCCTAAATAAAATTGCATGCATGTATAAAATTTCATGACATTTACAGAATAGGGACATTCAATGGCAAGGCCCATTTCAATCCCAATTTTTTTAAATTCACGTGAAGATGACTTTTCCAATAGGCAAGACTTGAAAATAGTGGTGGAACATGAAGCCTACAACAATTAAAACTTCCTAAATAAATTTTATGCATGCACGTATAAAAATTCCATGACATTTTCAAATGTGGGCCATTAAAGTGCAGCAGCCATTTCACTCCCGATCTTTTTTAGTTCCACAAAAAATGGATTTCGAATGAAATTATATTAAAAATTCTTGTACATTCTCAATTCTAGGTGTAATTCCAACTTCGAAAAAAAAATTGAAACATTCGCATGTGAAATTGCATGACATTTTCATATTTGGGCCATCAATAACCCAAGGTTCATTTCATTCCCATTTTCTTTTACTTCATAAGGAAATGGATTTCGAATGAAATTATATTAAATTTTTTTGTGGAATGTAAACTTAGGTGTAATTCCAACTTCTATCAAAAATATTGAAACATTCACGTGTGGAAATGCATGACATTTTCAAATTTGGGCCATGAAGGGGCCAAGGGCCATTTCATTCCCAATTTTTTTTAATTCAAAAGAAGGTGAACTTCAAATAGGAATAAATTAGAAATTCTTGTGGAATGTTCACTCTAGGTGGATTTGCAACTTCTTTAAAAAAATATTGAAACATTGACGTGTGAAAATGCATGACAATTTCAAATTTGGGCCACGAAGGGGCCGGGGCCATTTCATTCCCAATTTTTTTAAATTCCGAAGAAGGTGGACTTCAATTGGGAATAAATTAAACATTCTTGTGGAATGTCACTCCTAAGTACGTGTAATTCCAACTTCTATGAAAAAAATTGAAACACTCACGTACAAAATTCATGACATCTTAAAATGTGGGCCATTAAAGTACAACAGCCATTTCACTCCCGATTTTTTTTAATTCCAAAGGAAATGGATTTCGAATGAAATTATATTAAATTTTTTTGTGGAATGTAAACTTAGGTGTAATTCCAACTTCTATCAAAAATATTGAAACATTCACGTGTGGAAATGCATGACATTTTCAAATTTGGTCCATGAAGGGGCCAGGGGCCATTTCATTCCCAATTTTTTTTAATTCAAAAGAAGGTGAACTTCAAATAGGAATAAATTAGAAATTCTTGTGGAATGTTCACTCTAGGTGGATTTGCAACTTCTTTAAAAAAATATTGAAACATTGATGTGTGAAAATGCATGACAACTTCAAATTTGGGCCACAAAGGGGCCAGGGGCCATTTCACTCCCGATTTTTTTTAATTCCAAAGGAAATGGATTTCGAATGAAATTATATTAAATTTTTTTGTAGAATGTAAACTTAGGTGTAATTCCAACTTCTATAAAAAATATTGAAACATTCACGTGTGGAAATGCATGACATTTTCAAATGTGGGCTATGAAGGGGCCCGAAGCCATTTTATTCCCAATTTTTCTTGATTCATAAGAAAATGGATTTCAAATGGGAATAAATTAGAAATTCTTGTGGAATGTAAACTGTATGTGGAATTCCAACTTCTATAAAAAATATTGAAACTATCACGAGTGAGAATGTATAATTCTCTCAAATATGGGCCATTGAAGTGCAAAGGCCATTTCACTCTCAAATTTTTTTAATTCAAATGAAAATGGATTTCAAATGACATTATATTAAAAATTCTTCTGGAATGTGAACTCTAGGTGGAATTCCAACTTCTATGAAAAATATTAAACATTGACGTGTGAAAATGCATGACAATTTCAAATTTGGGCATTCAAATTCAACGCCCATGTCATTCGCAATTTTTTTTAATTCATAAAGAAATGGAATTCGAATGGGAATAAATTAAAATTACTTGTGGAATGTAAACTCTTGGTGTAATTTCTCTTTCTATAAACAATATTGAAACATTTACTTGTGAAAATGCATGACATTTGCAGATTTGGGTCATGAAGGGGCCAGGGCCCATTTCATTTCCGTTTTCTTTTAATTTACTAGAAGATGGATTTCAAATGGAAAAAATTAAACATTTTAAAGTTGTGGAATCTTAATCTTAATTGTAATTACAACTGGCCTAATAGATATTTAAACATTACATATGAAAATCCATGACGCTTTACAACTTCAAGCCATTTTCAAGCAAGGTCCATTTCTTACCTGATTATTTTTATTTTATTTGAAGGTGATTGGATTTGAAATGTGAATAAATAGAATATTCTTGTAGAATCATGAGTCCAAGAAATAACTATATTTTTCTCAAAAAGATTTCGTAAGTTGTATCCATTTTTTAAAAGTTGTAACCTTACGAATATAACATGTTCAAATTGACATTCAATTAGAAAATGTATTTGTTTAGGTATAGATTGTAATGATGAAAAGTTTATTTATGAGGGGGTCAAATTATGAAAGTAAGTTTAGGTCTTCCAAACTTCTTTGTTGATGACAAATAAAAATGTGAATTTCCAATGTGAATTGTTTCTAACATGCACAATGTTTAAGAGTAGCTTTCAATAGCCCTAAATAGTACGGGAGGTGAATGGACATGCTTACCGGATCCATTGAATAGGGAAATCCTATTTAGTGATTTCTGAAATTGACATTCATTATTTTAATAAAACTACACTTCAAATTGATTTTTTTGTGAACCTAAAGTACTTCAAATAGCAACTTCCTAAAGTTGACTTGAACTTCCAAGTGTTGTGTAGACCAAAATTCTGTGCGTTGGTCATCAAGGGGTGAAGTTTTTCATATTAATTTTAAGTAGTGTACTAAAATTATGAAGTTTAACGTCTTTAGCAGTCCTAACTAAATTATTTCGAGTACCCTAAATCACTTTGGTTTACATCATTTTCGTGAAAGTGAAAGACATGAAATTGTGAGTCGTAGTAACGTCAAAACCCTAGACCCTAAACCCTGCTTCGGCCTTTTCTATTTCATACCCTAAGCCCAGATTTGTAGGCCGACATTTGCAGGAAAGGTCTCAGAAGGGACCTGCACTAAGGTATTTTTAACAATCGGTACGTGAAACTGGACCATTCCGAGCTTTAAAGAATCGTGTGCGAGCCTTAAATGAAGCGTACATGGTGGGAATTTTTCATTTACAGAGTTCTCTTTAATGAGAAACAAGAAGTTTCCTAACCTGGGATTTACTCATTTCCAATGTGAATCTTCTTTACAACTTGGTCAAATGCGAACACTTTTAATAGTTCCAACTGGAATGATTAGTAGCCACATGTCAGAGACTGGGGCTCCTAAAAACGGACTGCGGCATACTAAAGCGCCAGAAATTCTATTTGCTTGAAGGAGGGATGTGGCAGCTTTTGAGCGTCAATTAAGCCTTTGACAGTAATGACTTCAGAGGCAACTTTTAAAGAAAAAGAGATTCCCTTACAAAAATATCCCACCGAGCCGTTCGAAAGTCCCCTCCAATTCTTCCCGCTAGATTCCTCCCGCCTAGTTGCAATGGTGATCCCTGTTGGGCATAGCATTTTGTGTCCATTGTTCTCCTGTTACCTGGTCGCTCTTGTTGAAGTGGTCCGTGCGCTTGCGTGGAGTGCGTTTGTGAAGTGTACTCGTGGATCCCTTGCGGTCAGTGGTTTGATGCCTGCAGGTTTTCTTTGCACGTTAGAATCGTCTGGTGGATTCCATATTGTATTTCTTGGTTATGTTCTTCAGAAATGTATGGTACCAGTAAATGATTTTGATGGCGTCTACATATTTGCTGTACCGTTGTTTCTAGGGTATTGGAAGTTGAAAACCAGTGACTTCATAAAGCAAGTTGTACTGAAGTACAACTACTTCGATTCTGTGTCGTATGTTTTAATGTTAGCCACCGTGCAGATGAAACCAATGCATTCTAAAGAGAAGATGTACTTCAATTGAAGCCTTTCGATTGGGGTGTCTTATGCAACACTGTTATCTACTGCGATTCCATTGCTTGTCGTTACGATTCTGGAGTTTCTCGTGTGCGGAGCTTCAAAATATTAATGATCCCGACAATCGCGCCGGTTTTCTCGGAATATGACCGTGATTCTGAATAAGTCGATGATTTTTCCAATTTCAGATCTCTGAAATGTACTTTTTGCGAACTAAACAGTACAAGATACAAGTCTGGGGCTCCAGCATTTGAAGTCAACTCGAGTCGAGATAAACAGTTGACAGTGAGGCTTACTTTATGAGTTCATAATGTCATTGCTTTAACTCGAAGCGAGTTAAAAGTGTACTGGAGAAATGCAGAATAATAAACATAAATCTGGGATATTATCGTGCTGCAGCAATGTAGTTCTTCTCGAATCGAGTAGAATGTGATAGTGATTACGAACGTCCACGTGAACCGATGACGTTCTGAATCTAAAATTATACAATTAAAAACGTGTCTTACATTTTAAATGTTGGTTGCTTATGATCTATCATTTACGCCGTACACTTTGGCTAATACTATCTCTTAGTAGATGAAAAAATTATTATTCCTCGTATTGATCAAATACTGGGGGATCTGTAACGTATATGTTCTAGTAGAAAGTTTCCAGAAGTCGATCAAAATACTTTAACTCGTATCAAGTTAAATCTTGTTGGAACTGTAATCTCTTTGTTAAGGAGAAAATGTGATTTTGCTTGTGAGACTTGTTCGTGTGTGACATGTTAATCCTTAGGACTGTAGTTGTGAAATCTGTACTTGTCGGAGATGTAGTCTTCTGTAAAGATTTTCTTCTTTGGACGACCGTTCGATATTTTATTTATTAATTAAATATGATTTTGTCCGTCAGTATTCTTAACTCGATGCGAGATGAAATTCGGGATGGATTATAGGAATGTTTTGTTCACTGTGGACTTCAGTTGCACATGTTTTTCCTGTGATTCTTTCAATTTTTTCTTCTCATCTTCTGTGCCGGTTATATAATCTGTTATGTTACGTATTCTAATGATAGTCAAGAGAGTTAGTAGGTCGACATTGTTTCTTCTGCGCATGTAGTTTAACTCATGTCGAGTTGATTATGAAGTACCTGTGTTTGATTTACGGTGGAAGTCACTTCTGCTAGTTTTGCATTGGTTTCTTCTAACTGTCTCTGGTATTTGTGTAGACATTATGGAACCCGATCAGCAGCCCTTCCGAGATTACTCATCGGATGAAGGGGAGATTGAAAATGTTCCCGAAGAGATAGTCAACATTCCTGACTGCGAAGGGATCCCTCGGCGGCTGTGGATGACGAAGCTTGTGGAGCTGCACAATGCGGCTTCTGCGCCCGTGGCTGAGGGGATTTGTCACAGTGTTAACTCCGACCTTGTTCTTGGTTCTAGCGGTCCCCTCGAAGATGCTCTTGTTGCGGTCCAAATCTCCAAATCGCTCAATGTTTTAGAAGTTCCGGACGAGTGGAGGTACTCTCTTCGAGCATGGCCCATTGAGAGGGTGTACTTGAATGGGGCAAGCCTACGCGATCATGAGTTACGTGACGAGTACAACCGTCGGCAAGCCCATCTGTTGTGACCTTCGACTTCCCATGGAAGACCTTATACGAGCTTGATCAGAAATCCCCCACGTGAGACCTGTGTGAAGTCTAAGGCGTTGCTCTCCCAAGAGTCGATCAATTCTGTTTCGAGCAAGTCTTGTTGCTCTAGTAACTGTGTTCAACCTTTTTCAAGGGAAAAAATTCGGGCATTTCGAGAGCGTATGTACGAGAAATCAACATTCGAATTCCGGTACCACATGAAGTTGGACGTACATCGACAAGTCCATAGGAATGGTCAAGGAAAGAGAGTGGTTATTGTCGAAGGGACTAATGTTTGTTTGGCGGCATGGAGGCATATTGCAGGTGTCTCGGAGAGCACCTTTCACCGTTTTCAAGGGTTCGCTGCCAAAGGTGAACAAGCTCAGCCTCACGGTATTTTGGGCATGGTGAAGATCAGAAAGCATACGCTGCAGGCCACCGCGACATTGAAGTGCGTGCTTGGGAAGTCGGCAGA
The DNA here is from genome assembly GCA_951799445.1 of Pseudisothecium myosuroides. Taxonomy (NCBI): domain Eukaryota; kingdom Viridiplantae; phylum Streptophyta; class Bryopsida; order Hypnales; family Lembophyllaceae; genus Pseudisothecium; species Pseudisothecium myosuroides. Next base: position 25,096,032 of record OX637290.1, on the reverse strand, counting down.
CCATATGCCACATCGCACGCATACACTTCCATCTGGGGAGAAGGTGGTGTCTATGGTATTACCGGCTACTTTTAAATGGAAGGAGACTATACCCGAGGTCAACGCAGCAAATGCTGTGTTTGGGTTAAAAGAAGTGTCTGCTTCTAATATTAGCAAGATTAGGAAGTTGAACTTTCCTGAATTCAGTGCCAAGAAGCCTGGAGACAATTTTGCGCGCTGTTCCAAATGTGATAGGTTACACACTTTGAAGAGGATTGTTGTTGCTGGCTTACAACAGAAGTGGACCCTTCTCTTAGAGAAACATTTGGCTAAAGCTCGGGCGCACCGAGACCAATATTATGCCAATCGCTATAGGTCTAGTGCGTACCCTGCTGAGTGCTTGACGATCATGCATGACAAAATGGATCATGCTAAAACGGCTTCTCTTGTCTTCTTGCACAAAAGCAAGCAACTGGACGGACTCATGAAATTGCCGGTGTCCGTGACGGGCATGATTGCCCATGGGCATGGGGATGTGCGTTATGCACATTATGGACTTGATATCTTCCTTCATGACTCGAACTACACGGTGGGGTCGTTTGCAAAGCTCTTGCGGGACCTTGAGCTGGCCCCAAAGTATTCCTCAAGGGAATTGTTTGTTGGGTCGGGCTCGGCTCCTTTATTTCACGCGGTATTGCAAGGAGCTGATATGTGCAAGTCATCGCTTCGACCTGCTCCGGAAGTGGAAATTTTAGGAACTCTTCTTCCTCCAGTTTTGAACGTGCAAATGGACAATGCCACGGGGGACAACAAGAATAGATTTGTGTTTGCGTTCTGGTCCCTTCTCGTTGCTAAGGTCTTTCGTGAGGTTCATGTGAGGTTCATGTTAGTCGGTCACACGCATGACGACATTGACGCCTTATTTGGGAGATGGAGTATGCAATTGAAAAAAGATAACTTCCCAACCATCCCATCCCTCATGAAGTCCTTCATGGATGTAGATTCCGTTCCTACAATTCCTCACCTTATTGAAGAGGTACCTGATTTCAAAGCCTTCATAGAAAGCTCGCTTCTAGGAGGGGAGGATGCACTTGTTGGTCATACAAAGGCACAACAATTCAAGTTTTATTTGAATTCTGCAGGTGTCCCTGTCATGAAGTACAAGCTGTATTGCACGGATAGTGATTGGCTCCCACAAGAAGGTGGAGGGATCAAATTGTGGCAAGAGGATTCCGAAGGACATGGTCTATGGCCTCGTGGGGAGCCGCTGCCTGTTGAACACCTTCCAATGCGCGCCATGGACGACATTTATAAAGGGTTATCTGGGTTCATCAAATATTGGGAGGCATTATGCGATGAAGACGGAAGTGGAGAGTACAGGAGACGTTTTGAGCACTTGGTGTTCTATTGGCGGGCTGTGAATGCAGCTTTAAAGGAGCCGATCGAACTGGCTGTAGCTTTGAAGGATGGCTTTTGGCCTTCTTCTCGAATCGAAACAACAGAGGGGGATGAGCTGGATGAGGATGCTAAAGTTCGTGAGGAGTTTGCTGAGGATGATGCCTTCGTGGGGCAACTCTGCAATCGCCCATTGCCATCTTTTCGAGTGGCACGTGATGTTTACAAGGGATATCTTGTTGCCCTTCGAGCAGAGGATACAAAACCTGTATGGATTGCTATAGCCTTGTCCAATCCTTTTACAAACCCAAATCATCCCAATTGTGTACACATTCAGTACTTGAAGCCCACGGCACGAGAGCGAGATATCCAGGCATCCTATTCTGGATGGGACTCCGCCAGAGGATTGCGTTGGAGAGTGAATGAGGATGAGGATCCGGTTTGGGAAGACACAGGAGGTCTATTCACGGCATGGAAGTCTCGGGTGAAGAAGGACAAAGTGGATCCTATCTATAAAATCCCATTGGTTCAAGTTGATATTATCAAGGACAGTTTGGCTTCAAGACCCTCTCATTGAGCATTTATGGAGTATTATGGAAATACTTTTTAGTGTTATAACGTACGTTTGATAGTTTGTATTTGATGTTCTATTTTGTGGTTTTACGTAACTACATATATGATTTTATATGATTTTATAGAGTATATAGTGTAGTTTGGAATATTATGAATGATTTGATTTCACTGATTTGTATTGGAACTTTTATTTTATATTATATGAAGTTCCTTGCGGAGCAACTGCATTCATACAAAGTATGAAATATATTTACAATTACATTTGTTTGTATCTATATTTGCATCATTTTCAGAATGTGTGTACTTTATAAATTTCCTTTGAAAATAGAATACGAGTAGGAAAAAGTGGTAGTAGATTAGACCACTTTTTATTTTGTTAAGTCATTAAGCACTTGTCACAGTTCTGGGGATGGGGCTAGTTGGTTGTTACCACTTTCCTGCCTGCAAAGCTCACTAAGCAGCACCAAGTCATGTACATCTCATAGCCGCTCATACGAAGTCAATGGGAATCGAACCCGGACCGCCTAAATGAGATGAATAGCTTCTTACAACCAACTGTTTAGCTCATGACTTGGTGTCCAACAGGTAACACAGTATAAATTTATATACCCAAACCACTTAAACAATAGTGAACCGTAGTTTGTACAAGGTGCTGTGACTGCCCCTTTCTCCCATTTTAATGGAAATTGCACCTTATATTCCTACACCCAACTACCCTCAGCTTAAAATTCCTTCAACTCAACTATAAATTACTTCGACTCAATTTCAATTACTCGGCCTACAAATGGACAATATTATTTTGGGAGGGTCCTAAACTCCCATTTTAATGAATATGATGTTGTAGATTCAACAAACAAAAAACTATACAACATGAGGATAGGATTTACAATTTGTTTAACTTCATTTTTGAAGTCATATTAAATGTTAAACACACTCATATTGAATGGAATGTTCACGGGATAGTAATAATAGGGATTTTGAAGTGTTCAATGTTAAACTTGTTATTAACCCCTAAAGGCCGGAGGGTGTTTTGGAAGTAGAAAAGTCCAAAACTGCCCATTTTTGATGCACTGTCCAAAATTTAAAGATTAATTGAATTTTTTGAATTTCAACCATATAAAAGTGGATTTAACAAGTAAGGCAATTTGTGGAAAAAATTTCAGACCATTTGACCATGTGGATTGAAAGATTATAATATTTGAAGTGAGAATTTTTTTTTTAATTCTTGTGAAATATGGATTATACGGCCAATAGACTTCAAGCCCTAAGCCTAAAGTATAATTTTTGCTCCACACAAAAATGAGGATTTTGGCCATTCATACATATTTGATGTTAGGTTTATCCATGAAAATTTTAGAAGCAAATATAGAGTCTAGCTTAGTCTAAATCAACCTGCAATGTAAGGAAGTTAAGTGCATTGGCAATACATTAGTTAATTTTTGATGATTTCTTGTGGAATGAGAAAAAATTTAATTTGAAATCCAACAGGTAAAAAATTAGAGACAAACATTTGGACTATGGTATATGGAAATTTTTTCAAGAACTTTGAGTTTATATATTGCAAGATAATAGGGCTTGAAGTAGAAGAACTGAAGAAAATGTTGATTCTTGAAGCCACCCCAACATAGCTAATAAAATTTGACTCCTCTTAGTATATAATTTGAGAACTTACTAAAAAAATTTGTGATAATTGTATTCCATATTTTATTAGTTTTGTACATGCCAAATTTCAAAAGTTGATGACCATTTTTGCAAAAGGTGTCCAAAAGATGCCCAAATTGCTCGGGCTACCAAAAAGTTTAAGGCAACATAACTTTTGTTTTGGGTAATCAATTAGGAAAAAATATATTCTCACCAAAGGGGATCATGTTCACACCTTCTATCAAAATTTTGTGAACAACTAGCCAAAATTGACTTCATAGGATCCTATTCAAATTTTCAATTGTTCATTCAACAGACAATTGGTCTTTAGGGGTTAAAAACTACCATTTGGTCAATTGGACACTTAAATTTTATATGTAAGATAGCCCCACTTAAAAAATTGTATGAATGAATTTACAAAAACCATAGGATATTGAAAATACGCCCCTCGTAGTTTTTTTTGTAAAAATACATTAGAGAAACTTTGGGCTCTCCAGAGGGTTGCTAAGGAGGGCCAAATGGGACCTCGGATTACATTAATTTTGGTCGCGTGGTCACTTTTTCCCCTATTCCTGCTCATTGTTTGCATAACCAATTCTGACAGCCAAGTACGAGTAGTTTAATGGAAGACACGTGTGGCACGGTTAAATTAGGCATTGCAAGCATTTTCTCTGACAACTCCGGAATTAGATATGAAGATATACTACTTGGCATCAAGATATTCACACAAGGTGAATATCGTATCTGACAGAGATTCCCGTCCTTTTCATAGCTACCTAGGGCTCCAGAATTAGACTGTGTTGTCAAAGTCTGGCGGCCTTATGGAGAGTCCAAAAATTCTCTAATGACAGTCATCTTAAATATAATAATTAAGGTAAATAGCCCCACATAAAATACCCTCTTAACTTAGGTGTATACCTTAAATTACAAGGAGTGATCTCCCTGCGCAAATCGTATCAAGATCATATTGTGCCAACATGTGATAAGTATGAGCAAACAACAATAATGATGCAAAATGACTTTGTGAGTGCCTAAGCACTGTCACTATTACATCCAAATACATGAATGAGGTGAAATTCACCTCCAATCAATACTTATACAACAAGATGTAAATATACCTTGGGATGGAACTCCAAAAAGTGGTTTGCAAGACAATGCACAACCTTCAATACAAGGCTTGACAATGGCTAGAATACTAATCTATATTCAAACATAGTAGCTTTGGACCCACAATGGACACCGTAAGTTAATGAGACCATGCCATGTGGCTTGTGAAACCTGTCTGGGCTACCAAGTGACTCTGAAAGCAATGACAAAAATGCAAAACACCTACATCACTACTCTAACACTATAAAAAAAACATCCATAGCAACAAAAAGCAACAAGTGCCCACATATGATGCATACTTAGATGCAGTACACAGTTTAATTAGCAAAATCCCTTTACTAGCCCCCTTTGCCAATGTCAAAGCCCTTCTTACATTGGCAAAAATAATCCCCCTTCTTGAGACCCTAAAAATATCAATTGTGAAAATCCAAAATATAATTATAATTACTGACCACCCTTTCATTAGAAGAAAATGAATGGTTTTGCAACTATACTATGCAATTGGTTTTTCTCAAACACAAAAGAAAAACATATTTGGCACTAACCAAAAAGGATTTCTTGTAGTGGCAAACTCAAACACAATAAATGTTATCTCATGAAATAGACATCTCACAAAACCATATGTAGTGGCAATGCCCTTAGCACTTTCAAGCAGCATACATTTTAATCCAACTGAAATATAAGACCAACTAGCATCAATCCAACCATTAATGTATGACAAATGATATGGTGCACAATTACAAGTATGGTCCTTTCAAACCTTGCCATCACGACCTTCCAAGAATAACACTTCCAACTGAAGGATCTAGCACACACACTCATAGAATAATATTTCACTATCATATCAATTGTTGTAGGCACCGTGTGCTACAAGTAGACATAATCCCTTGACAAAAAAAAATGTACATGAGGCTTATAGCCTTTTTTACAAATTGTGGCATAACACAAGGAGTTTCTATATTGTACAATAGAGAGGTATTCCAACACCATTGGCATCACCTTCTGATACAAGTCTTCTTTCTCTTCACAGAGACGTGCCTACATGTCCAAATCATCCATGTTAATCACCATAGGACTTGTCAACATCTTGCTTAATGGGGTGGTTGCAAAACACTTGTCCTATTTTTTGTCTGCTTGGTTTCGGATAGGTGTTTTTTCGGCTATAACTTTTGCAATATATGTCCAATGTACATGAAATTTGAAATGAAAATATATGTGATAATTGTAAACATTGAATAATGTTTTATACTTTTGAAAATTATTTTACTATTTAAAAAATAGCCCACAATTAGATGAGTCTACTTTTGCCATTGGGGGAGGTAGTACTATTTTGATCTAAAAATGCATTGTCCTCTCGAGGGACAAAATGGATTTTGGGCACGCTCTTGTGGATTCAATATTTCTCGTATTTTTCTAAATTTTTTAATAAAATAGAAAGACACATTAGCTTTTTGAGAATATAATTATTATTTCAATCAGTGCCTAGGAGAAAAAGTTATGGTACAAAAAGCCCAAATTTTAGTTTGGCAGGCAAACCCCCTCCCCCCACAAATCCTTAAATAAATAAATTAATTAATTTTTTTCTCATAGATTATACTTTTATGTACGTGGAAAGCTTTGTTTCATTTTATTTAGATTTATTATGTGAAAGTTATAGACAATCTTGTTTTTTGGGCAATCTAAGCATTTTCTGAAAAAAATTACTTGTAGGATTGATTTTTGAGCTCAATTTTCACAATTTTTCAAAAAAACAATTTCACAAGATTAAGATTTCTTGCTAGAACAATCTCACTGCTGAAATTAGTACATTTCAATTCCATCTTAGAGCTAGTAAAGGTTTTGTTTTCCCTTCAATCTTGAACCTACTTCTACTTAATAATTTTTCAATGAATGAAAATTATTTTTTCTTAAAAGTTTTTTTCCTAGATTTTCAAATCAATTCTTCAACATAAAAAAATTAGAAATTCAAAATCAATAGAGCAAAAATTGAGAAGGTCAAGAAGGTTCAAAGTCAAAAAATCTAGTCAAGCAAGTTGCAAAAAAACTTGTTTTCTTCACTTTAAATGCAAATATATCTTACAGTCTACGTAGTCAAATTTTTTGAAATTTCTTCCACACATTTTTACACTAGTCTAGTACAAGATCCTAAGATTAGATGTGAAAAAAAACATTATAAATTTTTTTTGCTCTTTATAATAGAAATGGCAGTTTTGACTAGTTTTTGATGGATAAAAGGCCTTGAGATTTTAGGGGTTAAAATTGTAAAGTGTCTATCTTCCACATCTGCTCAAATTGCACTACCTTTTCTCAAGTATAAAGAACACAATTTTTTTCCCCAGAGATGAAAATGGTTGAGAAGAAGTACCTTCAAATTATGAAAAATTGTCAATTTTTATTGAATTCTATTGAATTTTTTTACTATTTTCTAAAAATCAAACTTCAAAGTAACCATTTTTTTGGCATTTTCTATCGTTCTCCTTTTGTGCATAACTTTTAATTTTATTTAAAAAAATTATTCCAAAAGCCATAGTATTCATTGAAATAGGGCCGTTTTGAGACAAAAAATAACAACAAGTGTTTCTTACAATCACCCAATGGCTATCAATAGAATTGGAGGTCATCAATACAAGAGATAATAAGGTGAAAAAGATGCCACAAATGCTTATTTGTTCAGTGAATTGGTAGTCCATGGCTATCTATAGCTACTACAAGTCCCAATTTCTATAAAGTACTTTATTCAAACTATACTTCCAAAGCCTTCTCTTGACAGGTTGCACCAAGTGCTTTGCCAACCCATTCACCTCGAGGTGATGAAGTGTAGTGACCAATTATTGTTTGCTCATACAAGGCTTGAAACTCACCAAGAGCCCTATTTCAATGAGTCAACTGGGCTTCCAAAATGATTCAACACTCAATCCAAAAATAAATAAGCTATTCCTTAAATGAACTTGTTCGGCAAAACCACAAGCTCAATCTACTTTGAGAAGTGTTCAATTGTCACCAACATGTATTCAATATTATAATATGGTGTCACCAGCATTGGTCTTGTAAAATCTAAACTCCATTTATTGCCCAATCCCTTGATTGGCAATGGTTGTCATTGAAGCATTGGGAATAGTAAATGATATCTATACTCGATCACACACCATACATCATTGTGCAATGTTCAAAATTTACAAAGCCCAATTTCAAAGGCTTGTAAATCAAAAGAATGTCCTCATATGTCTTTCAACTTTTGAAGTTTTGTTAACAAGCTTGTTCAGAGTATGTATAAAAATTTCAGCCCAATTAGACCTACTTATTATGACTACCTGAAATTGCCTGTAATTCAAAAAATCCATCCTTTTGAGGCATAACTTTTAACTGCAACTTGAATCAATTTGAAATTCTCTAAGCATCAAGCTAAAAGCAAAACACACCTTTTGTAAGAAATTTACAAGTATAGGTGAATGCAAGAAACACCTGCCAATTTTGTTGCGTTTTCACAATACTCATGATTTTTTTCTAGAGTACTTTAAAATTTTAAAAAAAAATTAAAAAAATATGGCTAATGTGTAAACTTTTAAGGTGAAAGTAACCACCAAAGGAAATGCATAGAAAAATTCTCTAAGCAGGAGAACTAGAAAAGTGCCAAATCTCAAGAAAATGGATACTTTGATGTTTTAATTAGTTAAAAATAGGAAAAAAAAATAAATACATAAAATGAAAATTGTCCATTTCTAACAACTCTATGGAGATGGTCATTCATCCAAAAAAACTCCAAAATAATATTTTATATGTTACAAAATGCAAGCACAAAGAAGCGCACTTTGTGGACTTTCACACCACATAAAATTAATTATTTTTAGAATTCCTTTAAAGAATACCTATAAGTCTACTAGAAGACAATACCCTCCAAATTTCAGCTCAAAATTTGTTTTTTGGGATACTAAATAGTACTAAAACCCTCCAAATTGGCAAGTGTGACATAAAGTTGGGGGCTATTTTTGGATAGTAAAATATTTTTGAAAATTACAAAAGAATTAAGCAAGGTGTATAATAGTCATGAATACCTTATTTATAAATCTTGAGTCATTTGGAGTCAAAACACAAAAGTTATGGCCAAAAAACAAATCAGAATGCAAGGTGTGACGCAAAATAGTACATGTGTTTCTTGCATTCACCCGTATACAACAAATATTGCATTGGGAACGGCCTGCCCCAAAGTAAAATATGGCTTGAAATCATGCTTCAAAGCTTTAAGGGTAAAAAACGTCTACATGTTAGGATGAAGCCACAAGACAAATGCCTCACTCCATCACACATGAGACTCAAATTAGAAAAGATGAGTCTCTAAACATGCATGTATAAGGTATGGGCTTTGAGGACTCAAACAAGGTGTCAAAAGACACCACCAAGGCCCCAAAGTCTAAAAGTTCCCCACAAGTCTCGTTTGTGATCCAAGCCTTTTGAACAAACTTCTTGCCTCTGTATATTTGCAGCCAACTACAAATAACACAATCATGCACCATACATGATAAGTCTTAAAAAGAGAAATATTTTGTAAATAAGTATTGAAAACCTCATTTTTCAAAACTATTTGGGGTCTAAAGGCTTACATGATTTTTGCATTGAAAAATTTGAAAAAAATTGCAGCATAGGAAGTCAACCTTTAAACGACATTTCTTGGCACAGTGGGCAATTCAATGGGGAATCAAAAATCTCCTTAAAGCAAGGCATGGGGCTTACTCCTTCTTCAAGGGTTTAGATATAAGGCAAGTAAAATTGACTAGTGAACAAACAAAGTTGTAGCTTTGTAGTTAAATGTAGTGCTTGCCAAACCTTCTTCACTATAGAAGTGAGTCAAGCCTAATTTTAGCCATTCCAAAATAATTCTAAAGCCATTTTCTATCAAAGATACACTTGAAATCAAGCTCAAAGTGCTTGGCTTGTCATTCAAGGGTTAAGAATGATTGTCTTTCACCAAAAATGTTTGAAAATTCATTGTATGTAGTTTAAAAAAGATTTAAATAACATTCTGATTTGATAAGTATAATCAGCGTTCTCAACTAACATTGTAGAATGCCAAAACATGATATCAAAACAAGAATTCAATTGATCATTGCATTTGGATTTGAGATTAGAAAGTGATCTCAAGATTGTTTTATTTCATACAAAAAAAAATTTTGAAAAAAAAAATCCAAAATTTTTGGCATTAATTTTAGAATTAATTTTTGCTCAACTTCTCCTTCATGTATAGTATGAATTCTAAATTTCCAAATTTTATCTTCAATGGTATATGGTAAATGAGCCTATGACATGTAGAACGACTAATTTGCCTTGTTGGCATTGTTGAAATTTCTTAAATCTTTTTCCATATAAAGACAAATGTGAAAAATTGAGAAAGCAATTGAATTTTTTTTCTTCAAAAAGTATGAATTTGCTAGGAATTTTTGAATTGTATTGCCCAATTGGCCCCAAAGAGTCTTTAGACTACTAGTACCCCCAAATCAACAAAAAAATGTACCCATAGTAGTCTTTTCACTCACTTAAAGCAATCACAATATTTCCTAATATTGCCACAACATGAAGGCCTAAACAAGTCACTTCTTGCGATGAATTTACACTCAAAAGGTAGAAGTTCCTATTACAGTCACTAATCACTCCATCAAGATATTGATTGTAGCCACTAACTCAACCTAGTGTAGCCCAAATCTCATTTACTGAAAAAAGTATCATGGATTGATGCAAGACTATAATGGGTCATTCACTCATTCCTTAGGTGTCTATCATAGGTGTTTTGTCTATCATAGGTTGGCTTAGCTTATAATTTCTTCCTATTTGCCTCTTCAAATTCTAACATAAAAATTTGAAGAGAATGGAACTTGCTTTTTTGGAAATTGGAAATTCAAGCGATGAATGAGAAGTTATTTGAAAAAACATCACCCCAAAACACTTCGTTCACCACCCCCCGTATCGACTTTGAAGTGCTGGAAGGAATATTGGCACGACTTCAGAAGACCACTACATGACAGAATTGTGGGGGCGGACAGTCGTAGATACTTCTTCCTAAGTGCGTTCCAGACTTGATCTCTTGCCGACTTGTTCAATCATGGGCTCAAAAGAAACATGTCTTGAGCTGATATTTTGACTTGACCCCTTGACTTGTCCAGACAAGTTGTAAGCCAGTCCTTCCAAAAAATCTCTTTCGTGTGATACTTGCGTGGTACGTTGCACCACTTGAATGAATTTTTTTTACGTACTTTGATGTGCATGATGGGCTCCCCATCTAGGGCTTCGTTACAAGTGATGCGAAAAACATGGGAGAATATTTAGAAATATTCTTTTTAGATTTTTGAGCCACTTTGTCTAGGAATCTCCTCGGAACACGATTCTAGACAATATCAATGCCAATATCATCCAAAAAAATCTGGCAAGGAAATTAAAACTCGCACTTACTAGGGAGCATTGAACTGAGTGCTCGAGGCGCACCCTCTGGCTATCAAAATTCATTAGTATTGTATTGGCCGCTCACAGAACAGATACCCGCTTCAGCAGACTCTTTAATGACTTCCCCACCTCTTCTCCAAAGTCCTCCTGGGCATGATGTCCAACCTGAGTGACACAATGAAATATACAAATGCATAAGGAAACAAGCACGGAGAAAATCTAAATTTCTTAGACAGGCCTAGGATCTAGCATTAAAAGTGATAGTAACTTTATGAAATTGAATTACAATGGGAAAATCAAAAATTTACCTCAGGGAGTTGCACAAGGCGCGCATTGATAGTCTTGGCGAAATCTTCAACGCCTTTGAAATCCAGCCACCTGTCTTTCAGACCCCAAATAATAGACACAGGCTTCTTCCAACGTGTAGGTGATAGAATTTCCCTCGACGCTTTCACAGATTCCTGTAGATGAACTAGTTAGATTTGGTCTTGTTAGCATGAATTCTGGGATTCAAACTTGAAGTTAGGAAGATATATATAAGAGTGATGCAAGCAAAATGGTGGGTTCAAGTATGTGCTACAGCTACGAATCAAACTTACGAGAAAGCTTAAACTATGGCACACGAAGCAGGAAAATGCAAGAGGATTCTTAGTTGTGCAAGGATTTCACCACTTTAGTATGAGTACATTACCCAAGATGCAGTTTATTAATGAGTTCATTTCACTCACCTTCAATTCATTTTTTAAGTTTCTGCTCAAGGCCACGAGGGCAAAGCCGGAAGCCCCAGAGGTAAGATACGGTCGGCGGTAGACCATAGCGTCCTCTTCATCAAGGATGTAAGGCCCACAGTCCGACAAGGGTTTGTCACTTGCCTTCAGAGGATCCTGCGGTACACAGTCGAGGTGAATGTTAATACCACAAGATAAGCTTCAAAGCGAGTTGAATGATCTAGTTCAGACACGAATAGCTACTACTGCTATTTTAACATGAAATTTTTGCGTTTCGTTAAAATTCAGAGCTCAGTCTCAAGCTCAGTGATTGAATACTCTACCCCACCCCAGTTAAGCAGGTTTTAAGGACATCAAATTCGCACTTCAAAACACATGTAACACGTAACACATCACTGCAAAAAATAAATCAAAGGAAATAGTACGTTCTGCCAAGCACGTATCATTGGACTCACTTGAGCGAAAACATCTCCCAGAAGGAATGTAGAAAAAGCTGCTAGCGATGAGGGCAGCCTTGCATGCTGATCTGTAACCTGCAATGTTTTCGTATTCAGAGGAGATTTATGTCCCATTATCAGAGAAAAAAGGGTAGCACAAAAGAGAACGAAGCTTCATACGTTCAACGGAAAATCTCAACGAGACGAATTCAATGCGCTAAATCTGTCGAGTACTATTACACGTAGCTGAAAAAAGTCAAGATTTTGTATGATTTAGTTAATTCTATGAAACATTCCCTTCGGGATGAACCATCATCCTGTTAGAGATGAAATGCGTTTTCTTGATAGATCGTGTTTTAGTGTTCACTATTGTGAAACGTTAAGTCGTGAACTGTAGGAGACAAATAGTACTAAATGGGTTAATTCGCTGCCTTATTAGCACAAAAAAAGAAACAAGGGAATGACCACAAAGAAAATCTTCCAAATCCCAAATCTCTCTAACATCTCCAGCGTTGCCTTTCAATCCAAAGACCGCATACTCTAGTGCGCTTACTGGAAATATGTATGACTGGACAGAAAGATGAAAGAATTGCAGGGATATGGAAAAAATAGGCGATTGACTTACAGGTGGATTAATCAATATCAGCTGCTTCAGGGTCTCTTCACTATTTTTAGCAAACTGCAATGCTGCTGGAACAAAGTATCCCTTCACAATTTCGTCAATAATTCGTCAGTGACAAACTGTCAAATGATCATTCCTGGAAAGATTGTATTCCCTTTCATAATCTTCGGCTTAGAAGACATCCATGTGATATAAACTGGACACTCTGTTTAAGAGCTTATTACCCAATGCTCACGACTGCTCCTGCGTAACCCCAACAAAATAGTTATCCCTTAGCCCAAGTCACAACATGAACATTGTCAAAGTTCACCTGGACAGCGAGCGTAAAATCCTTCAAGCCCAGGGCATTCACCAGCAACTCCAGCGCCGTTGCATACTCTGCCAACATTCTCTGTTTTCAGTTTATACTCTATCATTGACTAATTTCCAGACATCTGAGTGTCTACTGTCAAGACTGAGTCACCATCCAAATCTTGAAAACGGCCTTGTAAATTCTACTCAGAGATGGACACGTAAAAATTGCTAAGACCATGCAGTCTTGCAGGGCTTTGTAAGTAACTGATACACGAATTTTCCAGCCTAAAAATATCCCTTGTTTGAGCTTTCACATTGTCAACATTCACGCTGTTAAGAGAAACTGAACTTTCATGTGTCACTTAGCATATTCTTTCCACAAACAAAGTAGCCTAATGGGCTAATTGTAACACATGCACACTACAGGAAAGAGTATTGAAGGAGTCTTTGCACCAGTTGTAGTGTAATTAAAACCATACTTCGGCTGGGGCTTGTCAGAAAATCCAAAACCTGCAGGCATTCAGATCGCTTAAGCTGACGTGGTATTTTGCAGTAGTCAAGCTATGGAAGTGCCAATCAATGATTGTTGCATAGTGACTTAATCAATGATTTCTCTTAATCTCCCAGTGACTAGGACTGATGGCAGTTAAAAAGTGTGTCATGATGTGGTTTAAAGACTTGCCTATCCAATCAAAGGCGACTACGTGGTAGTCAGGAGAAAGCACAGACATCACCTTCCGATACGAGTATGCCTGCACATAGTTAAAAGGATCTTGTTTTGAAGTGAGATAAGAATTCACCTACAAAAATACCTCTTAAACTGGGCTTCGAGGCTCTTGACAACAGCATCCAAATGTGCTTCCGCATATGAAAGGATCCGCTGGAATCTCTAGATCCTCATACCTGCGACGGAAATCCATGGGCGAGGAGGACAGTGGGATTTTTGCGGTCACCTTCCTCCACGTAGAACCATCTGGCAAGAAAACGTTCCAAAAGTGACAAAAATGAACACGAAATAACTACAGACGTCAGGACTCAGGCATGATAATCTCATGTGATATCACCTAATCTGCGTTTGATGAACTATCTCTCTAGTCAAATAAACATTCATGATTTTACTTGTACAAGCTTTGTTTCGACATCTAGTATGAACTGCCCCTCGCTCGCTCAAGATTGAGCAGAACTTCAAATTCAATTAATATCACGAAATCATATCTGTAGAAATCCCTTCTTGGTTCAAACAAGACTCTGCTCAGTAACGCGCTACTAGATATACTTGCACGCCAATTTTACATTCTATCAGCAGACCTGAACGAATCGGTTGATATCTGTGAGGCCTCGCCCATTGCAAGACCAAAAAGCGGGTCCTTAGCTTTCTCCAATCCACCTTCCACAGGATATGCCTTCACCTGTGCAACCACAGTCGTCGATAAACAAAATGTAGAGATACTCAGGCATGTCACACTTTCGTAAAAATCGTAACAAAAGCACTAACGCATTCAATGAAGCAGAGTGTTTCACTACATTCGAAGATGCCAATAGAAGTAATGGAAAAACTCACCATTTTTCCACGGGCGAACCATTCATCAGCGCGTCCAAGCTCATCAGAATACTTTCCTGTAAGGAAAAGGCAACTCGGTAGTATGTCAAACTAAACAAGGACAACAAGGATTTCGTCGACGCTGACCAATGCAATTGACCAATCCTCAATTCATGTAGATTTACTCTAACCTTCTGCTATGGAAGGTGATCTGTTGCGAACAAAACTCACCACCAGAAAAGGAAAAGCCATCACCCATCGACACCGGCGCGTCTATCAGGTAGTCCTGAAAGCACAAGAGATGTCATAAGGTGAGCAAAAGACGTGCTCCATCTATTTGCAAGCATTACTTGAAACTCCATTTGTAAAGACCCGCATTGCGTCACTAAATAGGTTACAAGTTGATATGAACGGTTCCAATAAACAAAGATAACTGGTGAGGGTGAATTGATCCAAGCTAAACCACGAAAGGGAACGGAATAATTTTGAGAAAACAAAGTACCCCTGTTCTAGTGGATGGATTCCGCTGAGCTATGTCCAATTGAAGTTCTCTGGCTACAGCGATCACAATTGTTAACAATCGATAAGAAAATTGATGGAGATTAACTTTAGCTTGTGGCAATGTAAGAAACACGATGCTTGCCTCATTATCGTCATCAACATACATTGCTCTGGTCTTTAGCGAGCGCTTAATTAACACCGAAGGCACTTGCCGCCGTCGAAACGCCATGCCGTGAAATCGCTCCATTCCACAGCATCTTTGGACACCGTAACACGATCTAGAAGTATTGGCAACAAAGTCGCGAACCTGAAGAACCGGTGCAGTTGTGGTAAACTGCGCCATCGCCATTGCATGGAACCGAAAACTGATTGCAATTTGAAGTAGACGAGCCGACGATCCAATAGATTGCCTGCACTTCAGCGGAAACAACTCGCCTAGGATAACACACAAACAATGCTCAGAATAACACTAAGCGAAACTCAATAATCCAATAGAAGAATGCAAAATTTCTGTCCAAAATTCGCACTAATCTTCCAAATTTAATTGGTTTCGTTGCAAGCGAAACTCATCCTGAGGTACCAAGCGCACTAACCTTCAATTGCAAGGACAATATCGTTTCCATGATTGCAGAAAGCTCTACCTCAGTCTCAAATTAAAACTCTGCCGTGCTTTCTCCAATCTCCTTCCATCCTGTCCACCAGAAATGCACACCTACACTTTCAGCGAAAACTGCTCGCCTGGATGACACACAGCAATGCAGAGAATAATAAGACCAAGTAGAAACTCAATTCGACACAAGAAATGCAAAACTTCGGTCCTAAATCCAAACAATACTTCAATCATGTCCCTCTCCACGACTAACCAGCCGCGACAACTTCAAGAAACTCCTCTTGTGGTAGCAAACGATCAAATCTTCAATTGATTGCAACGAAATTTCGTATCCTTTGCAAGAAAGATGCACCTCAGTCTCAAATGAGATCTCAGCCGTGTATTCTTCAATTTCCTTCTATCCTGACCACCAGAAATGCTCACCTAGCTACAATTTTCTTTTTCCGGAAAGCACAATCCCCAAATCTCGAGGTCCATTGGTGCAAATTTCGTGGAATAAACAAGAATTATTAAATCTCGACGAGGAAGATGGACTAGAATTAATATGCGTCCTCCTCGTCTGATTTCCTCCATCCATTTCCTTCCCGAACGTCATCTCTTCACGGATACGACGCAAATCGCACAATGCTTTACGTCCTTCTGCAAACGCCAGTTTCGAAACTGTCCTGAAAAACACCGAGTCGCTCTAAGTTAACAGGAATGCAACTTTGGCTGTTGTTAGGACTGCAACTAGAGTAAAATCTAAGGTAACGGTTTCGATATCACAGCCCTTCGCTGCTGCGCGGCCCCGATTGCAACCGCGTCGGAGACACGCTACGGCTATAGCCAAGATGGTCTCCCAGCCCCACATTTTGAAAGTTCTAATCAATTCATTTGACAAATCCTGGTAGGAACATTTGAATGTTTTTGCTTAAATCTTTATCTTTATATAAGGGAGACAAGCCTATGACCACCCTGATTTGCTATATGAATATCTTGGGGCCAATTTTAAGAAGGCCACATATTTTTCAGAGGTGTGCGCTTGTTTCATGAATCAAACCCAAGTGGAATTATAATTTTTCGATCAAAACTGTAATTTCTGTGAATTTTTGAAGTAATCAGCCTGAAATTACAAAACCGCCTTTAGACTAGAGTCATAAATGTCCTATCAACAACCCATAACCGCTCTTTCATGTATCTATTAGCACTTAAGAATCCACCAATCAAGGGCTGACACGTTACCCCATGTTGACATTAAAGCTAGAATCTTGTCAGATTTTGTCAGAATCTTAAGTGGTTTATGATATTTTCTGGACAGATTTGGGTGGGGCAGTGAACGCAATTAGGGCCAAACAGTAGAGCACGGAATTGGGAAACAGACGGTGAAGGGCTGATCTACCTTATATCTTTACCTTTAGAAGTATGCACTTTTCATCTCAATTTCATCAAATTGATCATAAAGAAAGCATGTTTTCTAGAGATTCCAGCATTATTGCAAATGAATGAGAAGCTAATTGGACAAAACATCATCTTAGGAGCAGTTTGTTTATCATTTAGAATATAGACTTCGGATTGTTTAGGGATTAATGCTTATGTTACAGTAAATGGTATTGTCATATGATTTTTATGGGAGTTTATAGTAATCATATGATGTGTTGATGGAGCATATTCAAATGAACACAATATATGAATAGATTTTTTTATGACTTTTTTTAAAAATTAATGTACAGAGTAACATTTATATCAAATCATGCAATTACTTTCAAATTGCATTAACAATAATAAAAATAAATGTAAAATAATTCATAAAAAATTCATAGGTTATGTATGTAATAGTTTAAGTCAAACTTTAGTGTTGACTACAAAATATCATTTAATGATATAAATATAAATAAACTTCTTTATATAAATATAAGATCTAAAAGAAATTAATTTAGATACAACCTAAACAAGATGCCACTCGATGTCACTGCACTAACAAAAGATACAACTCTAAAGTCTCTTTTCTATATTACCTTCATGAAAGATGACATAAAAAACATATAACATTCTTGAACTTCAAGTCTAGATCTAGAGTCCATTTGCTCCCACACATTGCATCGGCCTTCTCTTGAATTCAAATTTACTTATAAATCTTACATCATTCTAAATAGAATTATTTCGTGTATTGTGGGACTTTGAAAGGGACACTTTGACCTTCATATTCCAAATATTATTGCAATGCAATAATACCAAAAAAAACTATTAACTTGTAATAAAAGGTTCACTTAAAAGTCCTAAAAAACATCAGGATTTAGTAAGAATAAACGCATGAAAATGTGACAAAATAGTGACACGCTGTGCATTTAAATTCCACAAATTTTAATTGATGTCCGTTGGATGGATTAGAAATGCTTGTAAGAGCTTACTTATGGAGGCTACAAGAAACAAATGAAGTATATCCAAATATGTTGAAATTAAAAAAATTGTCTATTCTTCAGCTATGTGATTAGCTTGGCTAATTCAAGCTTCATGATTTATATACAAGGTCCTAAATCAATTTGACTATAGTTGGATGAACGAAAAAACTTGCAAATATAAAGATTTTAATGTCTTGATTCTTCTCAAACCATAATTTATTTTGCCTACAAAACTCTAAATCTACATTCTCATTATATTGTGATTTGATTCATGCTATTAGAATTTATAAAGAAATAAAAAACGAATTCTCCTTCTTATTAAGGATGCTAAGGGTTCATAACATTGTTAAGCAGTGCTAAGGGGTTCCCTTTTGCTCCCCCAAAATAAGGAGCCCCCCAACAGTGCACCCAGCCAGTTAGCTGCGGGTGAGTGGCCCCTTTCACTGCTCACTTTCTGAACTAAACCAATTGAATCATCAGAACACTGAGAAAGTCAGCATGCGCAAGCCAATGATGTCCATTCTAGTATAACTAAACATCCTCCTTGGTATCCAGGGAAGGATTATCCCTCTATCAAGGGGGAACACAAAAGCTCTGTTAACAATGTTATGTTTAATGCAATAGAGTACAAATACCTATTATAGACCTTCAACCCATTTGCATCCTTATCTAAAATTATTCTAAAATATTCAAGCCCCTTAAATGTTGAACTATTATAGATAAGTACACAATTGGATTGAAGTCCATAATAGATATGTGTATCTTGACTTAGAGCATCTTCAAAGCAATCAATATATTAGTCTTCCAAATTTAGGTCTATCTTTTGTCTAGTATAAAATGATAACTTGTGATCACTATCATTGGAAGCGCATCAAAAATCTCTTTAACCCCTAAAGTACCAAAGTCCCCTCGGGGGGCACTTCAAATTTTGGGCAGGCCCGTGTGGCCTCAAATTTTGATCTGATTTTTTGAATTTTTTTTTTAAGATAGGGAATCACATTAGCTTTCTAGAAATATAATTTTTTTTTCAATTGGTGCCCGGGAGCAAAAGTTATGCCATCCTAAAGCAAAAAAGCAGTTCGGCGGGCAGAAAAAAAAAAAACTCAAAAAAAAGTGTTTAATTTTTTTTCCTCAAAGATCATGTTTTTGTCTACATCTGAAGCTTTGATTCATTCTATTTGGACTAATAATGAGAAAGTTATGGACAACCTTGTTTTTCAGGCAATTTAAGCATCTTCAAAAAAACTAACTTATAGAATTCATTTTTGAATGCAATTTTCAAATTTTTTCAATTTTTTTTTGACGAGGTCAAGTTTGTTTGCAAGAACAATCCCACCATTGGGATTATGTTGTTTTAATTCCACCTAAGAGCTATTAACAATTTAGTATTTCGTTCAATTTTGGACCTATTTCTATTTAACAATTTTTTTATATGTGAAAATCAAGGTTTGACATTCTGAAATTTTTTTCCCCGACTCTCAACTCAAATGTTCAAGATAAAAAATTACAACTTTCTGTTGTGTAGTGCAAAAAAAATCCACAAATGGCCGTCAAAGTCATCTGAAATTGCAGGAAACAGTTCAAAAAAACTTTTTTTTCCAACTTTGAATGCTAATATCTTCCAATCAGAACGGTCAAATGTCTTGAAATTTTTACCACATAATCTGAGACAAGTGAAGTACAAGATCCTACGGTTAGATTCTAAAAAAAAGTTTTTTGGGGGTTTAGGGAGTGATCGCAGCAGAAATGGCAGTTTTCAGTGGTTCCGGAGCCAGAAAATGCCTTGGTATTTTAGGGGTTAAATAGACATAATAAGAAATTTATTTGAAAATTGGACAACTAAAGTAAAGCCTATTGAAAGCTAACTGAAAGACAAAGAATAGAGAGAGCCTTTGACTTCAAATCATCACTAAGAAAGAAAACTTATGCAAATGGCATGGAAGTTTCTGGAAATTTGAAGAGCCATTTCCTTGATTTTTCTTCCTTAATTATGATTTGAAGAGTCTCTCTATGTTTTGTCTTTTAGCTAGCTTTCAATGGGCTATACTTTGGTTGTCCAATTTCTAAATGATTTTTTTTATTGTGTCTATTTAATGAGATTTTTTAATGCACTTTCAATGATAATAATTAAAAATTCTAATTTTACACCAAATAAAAGATAAAACTAAATTTGGAGGTTCAATATACCAGTCGTTTTGAGGATGCCATCAAACAATCTTTGAGGACGCCATTCCAATCAATGTTCAAGGAGAACCACCAGCTTGTTCATTGTTAGTTGGTGGAATTGGTAAAAAATCTAGTGGCAATTTGAAAATGTCTGGAAAAACCAATGAAAAAATCTATAAAATTTCTATTTAGAGTAAAACATAGAAGAGTCAATACTCGAAAAAACCAGTTCAATATAGAAATTCAAGAAAAATAGCTGGTGAAACTCAAAAAGTATCCTGAACGCTGATTCAATCATGAAAGCCACGGGAATGCGTTCCCAATCTAAGAACCCAAGCTCATAACAGGAAAGCGAAAGCACCACGGTGAAAGGAACTCCGCAATCACCGCCGACGCCAAAATCTACGCCAGTCACTAGATATCCGCACGGTAACCAGGGCAACAAGAGTTTCCCGTTCACGCCACCTCCACAGAAGGAATCTTCCGAACGTCACGGTGCATCTTGCACGTCTTCCTCCAATCCTCCACATAAGAGCTTGAATCTCACCTTGCATCGCCACACTTGGGAGCCTCTTCAAGAATCTAGACACTGTGTAGCAGCAGCAGCAACAACGGCGATGGGTACGATGAAGTTGTGTGCCTTGCTTGTGCTATGCAGCCTCTTGGTTCTGGCAGCTCAGGTAGCGTTTCGCCGCATCTTTCTTGTTCGTGAGGGTTGTTAATTAGAGGGTTTTCTAGATGTGGGGGGAGTAGTTAAGTTTGTTGATGTGGATTTGGTAGGGTTGTGGGTTTTTTGAATTGTGCGCTGATTCGGAAGCTTGGTGTGGGTTTGGAGGATTTGGGGTTTTTTGAATTGGTTGCGAATTCGTGATCTTGATGTTGGGTTTCTCGTTGCAATGTTGGAGTGGATGTTCGTCTAGGTTGCGTGTGCTAGAAAAGTGGGTTTTCCTGGGTTTGTCTTGTTTGTGGAGGATGTAAACTACCAGGGGTACTACTTGGGGATCTACTGACCTAATTGCTTTTGCAAGCTTCGTTCGTGTATTTGTGGTCCTTCCTTGGTGGCTTTTGGGGCTATTGAATGATTTGAAGTAGTTTTGTGGGTACCTTTTGTGCTTTTCAAGTGATCGTTTGGGAATTGCGCGTCAGTGGATGAACAGGAGTGCTATTGATTCTTGGTGAATTTCGAGCTTTTGAACGGTTTAAACTAGATTTGAGTGTAGCATTTTTACTTTTTTCATGTTCGTTTCAGAATTGCGATCGTTTTCCTTTCTGGTTTTGATTGATATAAGTCTAATGCAACATTGATCAATGATGTTTCGAATCTATTGTGGAATGTCAAGAGTGTTCCTGTCTACGTATCATCTAAATTCTGCATTTTTGGTTTGTTTTCTGGATTGCAGGCTGCCAGGCCTGAGCCTGATCTTCTCGGGAACAACAGACTCATCCATCAGGTAATCACAGACCTTTCCCAGGTTGCGTAGTACGTGCGCCTACTGTCATGGTCCGTTAGTATCATGGTAGATTAGCCATGTTGTGGTCATCATTATCCTCCTTTTTTATTTCAGTTTTGGAACATGAATTGGAATTACATGGTGGTTCTTGTTCTTTTGAGGTGACCGACAATCTAACGACTAGCTCTTGGGGTTATGAACAGCAATCGCTTGTCGATAAAATCAACGCTCATCCGGGAGCGACCTGGAAGGCGGGCCTCAATGATCGCTTCGCAAGGCACACTGTACGTTTTAGAATTATTGATTTGTGCGTTTTCTGAAGTTACATGATTTTGTGCAGCTGGTAGTATGGTGTAGTTTCATATGGAGATTGGAAATGGAAATGACTTTTCTAATTATGAGAGTTTTTCGAATCATCTTCAGATTGAGCATCTAAAGAAAATGTGCGGTACGATCATGACACCGGCCAACAAGCTGGAGCCCCAGATTGAGAAGGTCACCCACAAGCTCAAGAAGCCAGATCTGCCAAAGGAGTTCGATTCTCGTGAACACTGGAGTCGATGTTCGACAATTGGTGATATTTTAGGTAGGTTGAGTATTTGGTCTTCATTAGAATCCGTTCAAGTATATCTTTTCAATGTCAATTTTCTCAACAGGGCTTCTTTCTAGTGCATGTGAGGATGAAGAGTAACATTGTCTGTGATCCAATTGAATGTGATTAACCGCTACCAGACCGAGATTTCATTGTTCAATATTAAAGACCATTTTTGATTGACCATATTGTGGAGAAAGGTATATCAGGCAGGTCCAAATCCTATATCACCAAAGTCAGTGAAGAACATTGCATGTGTTAATCGGGATAAAGTAGAATTTGAACATAAGAAATCCCCATATGACCTGTTCCTAAATGAAATTTGAGAACCGATTTGGGCCCCTTGGCCTTTTTGCGGTTTTAAGCCTGAACTGTCTTTCGGTAGCATATATTTGCTAAGAACAGTGGATACACTTGTGCGTTGATTCAGATCAGGGCCACTGTGGATCGTGCTGGGCTTTTGGAGCAGTGGAGTCTTTGACGGATCGTTTCTGCATTCACATGAATGAAGTGAGTAAACAGACAGGATGTATGACAGATACGTTGATGGTTCATATTGGCCTGAGGGGTTGTGCCAGAGACTTTTGCGCCGGCATTTGCGAGTCTGTTTTTTCTCGGTTTCTTACAGTATCGTTATCCTTGGTCTGGTTTCATTGCATGTGATTTTAAATGACCGACTGTGAATTCTCGGTGTCTCAGAGTGTCTCACTATCGGAGAACGACCTCTTAGCCTGCTGTGGATTCGAGTGCGGGGATGGTTGTGATGGTGGATACCCCATTAGGGCTTGGCAATACTTCAAGCGCACCGGAGTTGTGACGAATAAGGTGCGTTAACCCCCCACCCCACCCCAGCCCACCCCTCTTAGAAAGCACATGTCACGACTGGGGTCCTTTTCTTGCTTGCTTTGTACTTCACTTTGGGCAAAGTTAGGTTTAACGTTGGCGACATCCTGAGGTCCAAGAAGGGTGTGCGTATCTGCCTCCCAGTAAAAAATTTTAGCACTTCTGATATGCGGTTTTGTTTGCAGTGTGATCCCTACTTTGATCAAATAGGCTGCGGGCACCCAGGTTGCTACCCGACATATGCGACGCCTCGATGCGAGAAGCAATGCGTAGACGATGAGTTTTGGATTAAGTCGAAGCATCTTGGCGTCAGTGCTTACGAGGTGTCTATGGAGCCTGAGGATCTTATGGCTGAGCTCTATACTAATGGTCCTATTGAAGTGGCCTTCGACGTTTTTGAGGTAATAATCTTATGGCTGTTATGCTTGAGCACCTCAAACGATAAATTTCTGATGGAGTTGAAGCTTCTGGTTTAATGTAACTTCCTCTCGACTTTTGTACTAAAGCTGCGCTTCAAGATTAATGTTGTGTCTGGTTTGCTGCAATTCACTTGAATGTATTCCCTTGACATTCAGGATTAAATGGTGTAATGACTTTATTACGTGTTGCTAATCATTCCTGTCGTCTTTAGAAACTAACCATCTGAAATGCTTTCTATGCAGGACTTTGCCCATTACAAAACTGGTGTGTACAAGCATCTTTACGGTGGTTACATGGGAGGTCACGCTGTGAAGCTCATTGGTTGGGGAACCACCGATGATGGTGTGGACTATTGGGTACGTAGAATCGTTTCTTTTCTCTAGGTATTTGGCAATGATGTCAAAATATTTGCTGCTTAGGACTCTTGCTGTAGTAACGTTTCCTGGTACTTTCGTTTAATCGTTTGTTCTCTTCGTCCATGCAGACTATAGTGAACTCTTGGAACACGAACTGGGGGGAGAAAGGTCTATTCCGAATTGTGCGAGGCAATGATGAATGTGGAATTGAGAGCAATGCAGTGGCAGGTTTGCCTTCGGACAAGGGCCTGCATTCTGCCGTGTAAATGGTTGAAGAATCGTACATAGTGGAGGTTCTTGCAAGGATCGCTATCGTGTTTGACGTGCCTATGTGCTCGCTTAATTACTGTAAATGTTGCCTGCAAACCTAGAAACCGTACCCTCTTTCCTCCATCTGACCACTAGCTTAGGACGACACGTTGTAGTGTCCTTGCTCAAGAGCGCATAGGGAGTGGTAGAGATTGCTAGGATGCTCTATTAACTATCCACGCATGTGATCGTTGGATAAGGTTAGTTGGGAAGCCATCTTCCAATGACCATGTAGATAGCAAGGATGGGTTCAAGCTGCAGAATACCAGCTGTGGACTAGCATGTGCTTCAGGTAAATATTGCTATATTTGCATAATTTGTCATTTTTTCTCAGTTAATCCAACATCACCGTGAAGGTTGGTGGACGTATGTTCAGTTATTCTATTTCGTGCTAGCTCCAAGGTTCTCAACTTTGTTGATCTGAATATGAAAGATCTGCTGTAGCAGATGTCATTCTGTATCGAATCTCTTCTTCAACCAAGGGTGGCTACTTTTGATTGTGAGGATACTGAGTAGAATCCAGAATCTCTTCTGACCCCCCTCAATGATGTGTCAAAACTTTTGTTGGCGAGACATCGCAGGTCACCTTCAGAACCTCGCAGACTCTCAGTTCTCCACATGCAAATGTTTTTTTGGCTCTTGTAATAAATAATATTTTTTTATTAATCCATTCAATGGCTATAGAGGTCAATTTTTTTTTTTAAACAATAGAGGTCAATTTAAGGACCACCTCATATCCATTTCAAAGCTAATTATAGGGATGATTAAGCTAATACCCAAGAAGAATTTGAGCCTCCTACCTTAGCAACAATCAAAATGTTCCAATACTACAAAGTGACCACTTGTTGATTCTAGAAGATTTGTACATTGAGGCTGAGACCGTATTATTTGGATTAGGGTAGTTAAAGCAACCTTTTAGAGCTGATTGCATTTGTAAACTCCTTATACAATTTTCAGTAAATTTTCTTAGGAAGAAAAATGGAATTGGGAAAGGGAGCATTTTCTTCTACAAAACACAGGTTGTTTCAACACTAAGATGTTTCTCTATAATTATTTTTTTTCTTATCCTTTTATTGAATATGATAGAGATCATCACAAAGTTTAGACCCTACGATTTGGCAACAATTATCGTGTGGTTATCGTTGTTTCATGGGTTCGTACCATAATCGCACTGACTCAGTGTATTTTTACGCACTGAATCAGTGCAAAAACAATGAATATCAATAGCGTACGGTTTATGTACTTTAACTATACAATTGTTGTGTCAAAACTGCACAACAATCATATAGTTAAAGTACATAAACCGTACGCTATTGGTATTCATTGTTTTTGTACTGATTCAGTGCGTAAAAATACACTGAGTCAGTGCGATTATGGTATGAACCCATGAAACAATGATAACCGCACAATAATTGTTGCCAAATCGTAGGGTCTAAACTTTGTGATGATTAAGTCCACTAATGAGTATGAAAATAACATCTCTGATCATGCATGGAGTTTCATCACAACTATGGATGTTATGGATGTTATGAATGATTTATTACAAGCTTTGAAAATATGATTGATTCTTGGCAATGGTGATCCTCATTTGAACTAAATCAATTTCAGTTTTGTTTTTTTTAAAGAAGTGAAGTGGTATTATCCCTGTAAGGATGCAAAATCCATGACCAATGTAGTTACCAAAATTCTCCAATAATTGAACCAATAGGTGCATTCCCTTTTTCTACAATTAACAGTGAAGTTATTTGTCATACCACTCTTGTCTACAATATCCTTATAGGGCATTAAAAGAAGAATCAGCCCTGCAGAGGGCCGTTGGTATCCTAATAGCAGGAAGCAACGGTGGAAAAAAAATCAGCAAACTGCAAGGCAGTGGAATTTTTTTTAATTGAAATGATTGGGAATTGCTTGCCACTTTAGCAACCTAACATGGTACCACTATTGCCACGTCAGATAATATATTTTAATATTTTTTTAATAATTTGAAAATAATTTATTATTTAAAATTCAGACCCACAATTTGTTGTTCACAACATTGGGAACAAATCCTTTTGTGGCCTTCTTGAAGCCTCAAATATTTTGTAATGTTAAAAAGAAGTAAAAAGGAGAATAACAATCTAGATCCCGGAGACTAAAATGGGACGCAAGACACTAAATCCTTCATTTGAAGTGGGACCAGCAAGGTGAATTTTGTGTTTTGGGGGAGTAAAAGTAAAAAAAAGCCCCCTAGTCTTAGCCGTGTCTAGGGTATGTTGTAGGCCTCCCCTAGCTAATTTGGGGTCTCTGATGGCAAATATGAATTCAAAATTTGCAAAAAAAATTTGTGTGAAAAATAAAAAATTCCTACGTTTTCTCTAGGGGTAAATTTGGCCCCCAGGGCCCACTTCAAATGGGGGATTTAGTGTCCTCCAAATGGGACAATACAATCAAGAAAATAAGGAAAAATGTTCTAATTGGTGCCGTACAAGTTATTATTGCTGAAAACATAAGTAACCTACCACTGAAGAATAATCCTCTTCTATAATGAGTATTTGGAAAGCTTTATTGCACTTGTGGAAAGTGTTAAAGATGATATTCCATCTTGCCATCTAGTGTGAATTGTGTCATACCAAGCATGTGAGCAAATTTGCAAGGATTTGATGGGAGCATTATCGAAAAGTAATCAACAATAAGCACACAATAATTTCATATCAATCAATCCAAATGTTGATTCATACCTTCTAAATGTAGATTACCAAATGATGTCCTATGTTTTAGGATGGAATTATCCAAGTGTGATGAATCCATGCCCCAAGTGCCTCTCTAATGGCTTGGCTTATTATTTCTCATAACAAGGTTCTAATATAAATTTGCAAAAAATGGACTAATTCCATTTAAAAGAATAGACTCTAGAAAAGTGGTTATAAAAAAATGGACTTTATTTTTAGTTTCACATATTGTATGAGTCCACCAATGTAATGACAAGAAGTCTAAAACGTGAAATTTATAAAATATTAATTCAATTTTTCATAGAATAACCTCTAAAGGATTGAAGCACATTTCAGGCAGAAATTGTGAAAAAATACCATTTTTTCGGATAGTGAGAAAATAATGAAAAAAAACTTAAAATTTAAGATTCAACTATACAAATTTGTACAAGACTACTATAAGATTGTGTGGAAAAAAATTCAGAAACTTTCATTGCACGAACTAAAACATTATAATGTTTCAAGTTAGAAAACAATAACTTTTTTCCAACCTTCTCTGGGACCTTGTCCAACATGGCTAGCAAACTTTAATTCCTTTTAGGGACTAGATTTTTACACTACATATGGTTATTTTTTAAAAGATTTGCATCTTGTATCATGTAAGTTACATACATTACAAGAGAATGGGGTGTTTTAAGTGAGTTTTTAAGTATAGTCCAAGACACATGATTTTAAATAATGACCTTTAAGGAGATTTTCAGCAAAATTTTACTTAAATATGTAAACATGTGTTTTAAGTAAAGTTTTGCTGAAAATCTCCTTAAAGGTCATTATTTAAAATCATGTATCTTGGACTATAATTAAAAACTCACTTAAAACACCCCTTTCTCTTGTAGTGATCCTCAAAAATTTCAAAACCATAAGAGAAGATTTGCACATGCTACCCACGCTGTCCCAAAAATTTAAGGTAGAATAAACTTTTGATATAGGTATTTGATCAGAAAAAAATTAAATTTCACTGGAAGGATACATGTTTACACCTTCTATCAAAATTTTGTGAACATCCAACCAAAATTGACTTTATAGGAGTCCACCCAAGATTTCTTGCATACATTGAACAAACACTTGGTCTTTTAGTAGGAGATAAGGTAGACATACCCATTTCCAAGTGCCTATCGAAGATTGTGTCCGAAAAAATCTTGAAAATAAATAGATACTCAATTCAAGGTGTTCAACCTATATAAATCAAAACTAGGGCATAGTTTTTTAAAGGACAACACAATGTTTTGGATTCTTTTTCAAATTGCCAATGAGAGCTAAAAGCATTAACCCCTAAAGGACCGAGGGTGTTTGAGTGTAGCTCTTGTTTTCTTGACTAGATCTTGTAACAAGAATAATTCCTCATTTGTGTGGAATAATTCTGATGATCGCCACTATTGAAATGAAAGAAGACTTATGTGACTATCCTATGAAAAAAAGATCAATGAAATCACACAATTTTTGAGAAAATGCCATCATTGACAAGATTGATAAAAGATGTTTGGTTAGGCAATACTTTGCACGTACGCTAAAATGGGAATGTTGAAATCGGATTGCTCAAAAGTGCTCCAAAAACTCTGATTTTTTTTCTATGGATACATATTATCATGATGTTGATGAAAAGTCACTTCCTCACATATGTTATATGTTAGGGTTTAGGGTTTTAGGGTTTTAGGGTTGTACTTGGGTCTCATGAACTTCCATGTGTACAAATGGAAATATCTATAAAAATATGTGTTGACTTTAATGGCTTGTGGGTGAATGCAAGAAACACCTACCGATTTTGTTGCGTTTTTACAGTACTCATGATTTTTCTTCTGGAGTACTATAAAATTAGAAAAATAATTTTTAAAAAACAAAGAAAATATGGCTAACGTATACACCTCTAAGATGACTGAGGTAACCACCAAAAACAATCTATAGGAAAATTCTTTAAGCTAGAGAACTAGAAAAGTGCCAAATCTCAAGAAAATGGCTACCTTGATGTATAATTAGTTAAAAATAGGAAACAAAATTAAATACATAAAATAAAAATTGGCCATTTGTAACAACTCTATGGAGATGGTCATTTACAGGGAAACCGGGAGGTCGATACCCCCCGGGTATCTTTTTCGACACTGTAACTATACCCCCCCAAAAAAAACTTTCTGAAAACAGAAAGTTTGGGGGGTATAGTTACAATCTCGAAAAAAACACCCAGGGGGGTAAGGCCTCCCCGTTCTCCCTGTGATTCCCCCAAAAAAATTCCAAAATAATATTTTATATGTTTCAAAATGTAAGTAGAAAGAAGCACACTTTGTGGACTTCCACACCACATACAATTAACTATTTTTAGAATTCCTTCCTTGCATAGCTACAAGTCTACTAGAAGATCATGCCCTCCAAATTTCAGCTCAAAATTTGTTTTTTTGGGTACTAAATAGTACTATTAACCTCTAAATTGGCAAGCGTGACATATAATCGGGGGCTATTTTTGGGTAGTAAACTATTTTTGAAAATTACCAAAAAGGCAAGGTGTATAATAGTCATGAGTACCTTACCTATAAATCTTGAGTCATTTGGAGCCAGAACGCAAAAGTTATGGCCAAAAACTAATCAAAACCCAAAGTGTGACGCAAAATAGTACATGTGTTTCTTGCATTCACCTTTGTAATATAACTTTTGGGGGGTAAGGCAACCAAAAGCAACCTAATTTCACTATTTTCTATGCACTGGCCTACAAAAGGTTGCCGCCCCCTTTTTGGACCACTCCATTTTGGGACATTAATCATAACAGAGTCGAATTTTTTTGATTCCCTCAATCAACATTTGTATCTTACGTAATCCCCCTCAAGCATACCAAATTTTCAGTTCCAAAAAAACAAAATTCCATTTGTGGTAAATTTTTCTTTATTTTATTTTTTATGGTTTTACATGAAAATTCATAGAAAAAAACTGGTAATGAATTTTTTAAATTTGATTGTAGAGATATGTAGGAAGCATATATATGCCCACATCTTTCCTTCAACAAGCATCTCCAAAAAAGTTTTACAATTCCTTCTATTTTTGGCTTGAATGTTAGTGTCAACAGTGCCCAAATTTTTAAAAATTCATATCTCTTTATTGGAATTTTGATTTTGGTAAATTAATTGTATCATCATGCTCAAAAGTATGAAATTAGTTACAATGTGAGGGTCAAATAGAAAAATCTAATTACATTGAAGACATATGAATTTTCAAACATTTGTGCACTATTGACGTTGACATTCAAGCCAAAAATAGAGGAAATTGTAAAACTTTTTGAAAATGCTTATTGAAGGAAAGATGTGGGTATATATGCTTCCTATATATCTACGCAATTAAATTTAAAAAATTCATCACCAATTTTTTTCTATAAATTTTCATATTGAACCATGATTTGTTTTTTAAAATTACCAAAAATAGAGTTTTGTTTTTTTGGAATTGAAAATTTGGTATGCTTGAGGGGGATTGCGTAAGATACAAATGTTGATGGAGGGAAACAAAAAATTTCAATTGTATTATGAGTAAGGTAGGAGGTCCATAAAGTGACCATCTAAGCATTGAAACTGAATTTTGGGGAGGTAAAACATCTTGAAATATTTTTTAGTAAATAATCCTTGAAAGACAAGTGGAATTGACATCTAACCCAAGTCGTTTTCATATTTTTTGGACCTTTGTGGAATTAGTTACAAATTTTTGAAGTTGGAAAAAAGTGGTCATTTGTGGTCATCAAAAGCGACCACCTCCTGAAATGTGCATTTGGTACATTGAAGAAAGCAAAATGTACCTTTGAGTCATGTTTGCTTTTAATGCCCGATCGGAGTTCGAGCCTCCTACCTTAAATATACTGAAAATAGATTCTAGTGTATTACTTGGATACAATCTAGAATTATGAATCTAGGAAAAGAAAAAGAAAAAGAAAAAGAAAAAAACAGTTAAAACCATGGCTTGAGATATGGGTGCTTGTGTGACAAGTGCAAAAGGTAGTCTGTTCTAAAAGTGAGTGGGCTTTAAAAGCGATCATGACATAGAGGTACATTTTGCTTTCTTCAATGTACCAATGGTATACATTTGAGTTCGAGCCTCCTACCTTAATGCCCCAAAAATTGAGTGGTCCAAAAGCGGGCGTCAACCTTTTTGAAGGCCACTGTACAGTACAGTACTTTCAGGAAACCTCGTCCATGACCGCGGGTGTCCCATGAGCGTGCATGGCCTTCCCTTCACCACCGCCCTTCCTCTCCGTGGGACCGACGACGCTCACTAGACGGACGCAATTGCGGAAAGCTTTGGACCTGGAGCCGTAGAATACGAAAAAATCGTTAACTGCAGATAAAGCCCACTTGTGAATGTACATGTACAGTATGCCGTGAATGGCATCTCCTCCTTTTGTCGCAAGCCCTGCTTCGGCAGGTCCCAATTCGGACAGAGAGGCATCATGGCCTCGTCGCAGCGGAAAAGCGCAAAAACAGGACAAGAGGACAAGTCGATGCAGAATTTGGGTTCGTCTTGGTCGCCACGCGCACATTTTCATTTTCATTTTCATTTTAAACCCCGATTACTTGGGGCATCTGACTGTAGAGCGCCCATGGTTACATGCAGAATCTGCTCGGGTACGGTGGGTAATTTCATTTGGCATTCTGCCTGAAGTACATGAGGTCATCCGTGATGAGAGAATCTGCGAAGGAATGACGTTGGAAAACTTCTGTTTGTGACGTTCTGGATCGGAGCTTGTGAAAAATCGTATGGGAAGTTGCAGAGTAATGCGATCTCGCATTGATATGATCCTGATTGCGATCGTGACGGTGATTCCGACGATGATCAATTGGGACATTATTCAGGTCGTCATGTTGGTGTCATGCAGAGGCTTTTGAAGTCCTTGAAGGGGACGAAAAAGGCTCCAGCCGGGTGCTGTTGTAGCCATGCAGAAGCGTTTGAAGCGATTGAAGGAGATGATGACAGGGCTCTGAGTGCTGTTGATGTCATGAAGAAGAGTTTGAAGCGATTGAAGGAGATGAAAATTCTTGGGGTGGTGTTGTAGTCATGCAGAAGATTTTTGTAGCGATTGAAAGAGACGTAACGAATTGGATTTGTGTCGTGTTTGCTACGCAAGAGGAGCTGGAATACGTACCGCCCGGCCGGCGATTTATCTTGGAGTGGGCTGCAAGCATGCATGGCCTGCGAATGACATGACACTCAGATGCTCTGGTTGAAAAGAATCGCTCCACCCGATTGAGGAATTGGACTCGAGGTGCAATTGGGTGACAACGGTAGTGGTAACATTCTTTGGGGGAGGTCACACCATGTTGACAGGTGGTCAGTTTTACGACGTGCTCTGCGCCGTGGTGCCCCTCTACGTCGCCCTCTTCCTGGGATACGGCTCGCTCAAATGGTGGGGAGTGGTGACGCCCGAGCAAAGCGTGGGCATCAGTCGCTTGAATGCGATCGTAGCGATGCCAGTGCTTGTATTTGAGATTATTGCGTTCAATAATCCTTACACCATGAACAACCGCCTCATTGTGGCCTATTGCCTGGCCAACGTCGTCGTCCTCGGTAAGCTCACATTCCTTCAATTGCACCATGCAGTCGCGGTTCTTGGTCCGAATTCTGGATGTGGTCAAGGATCGTGAGTACATTCTTTCGCTCCTTTAGCAATGCTCACTAAGCTCGCAAATGTCTTTTCCAATTGCTCGAGGCTTCCTTCCAAGCATAGGGCACGTCTAGAGTCAAGGTTTGCTGCAAAAATCTTTGTGATTTTAACGAGAATTGCGAATTTGAATTTGTGAACAGTTGCGTTATTGGTGTGGGCGTGGTGCACAAAAACCGGCACTCTCGACTGGGTGATCACCCTGTTCCAGCTCTCCGTGATGCCAAACACCATCATCGTGGGGATCCCCGTGTTGTCCCCGCTCTACGCCATCACCGGCTCAGGAATTGCAGCAATCTTTATTGGCCAAGTGCTGTGGTTGTTCCCCGTTTTGTTTCTTTACGAATTGCGGGCTGTGAGGAAGCAAGGACGACCTGTTTTAGGTCACGGTGCGCAAGCTCCTGGAGGCCAAGACGTTCCTGTAACAACAGTATCAGTGAATGGAGTAGAGGTTCGTCACGAAAATGGCATTCCGGGTATATCAACGTCCTTCAATCATCACGCCACTTTATCCACAAGCTTAAAATAGGCCTCAGGTTTTGGGGGTTTAGTATGCAGCTTTAAATGCATGTGTCCTCTGGAGAATTCCATTTGTCCGATTTTCTTTACTTTTAGACGAAAGCATGGTGTGTTCTTCTCTGATTCTGATGGAACAAAATCTGAATAACATTTGATGATGTTCAGCTTTGAAGACACAAGCTGAGCGTGGCGATGAATGTCGCATTAAGATTGGTGAGCAACGAAATGCGGAGGGAGAACAGATGAGCAATGGAAACTCCCAGAGAATGGACTCAATTGGGGAGATGAATAATGGCTCCAGAGACAAAACTGACGTCGAGATTAATGGTCCCGAGGTTGTGCCCTCTTCCATGAACCTCAAGGAGATGGCAAGTAGGGTTGGAATGAAAATGGTTCAGCTGCCGCTCACTTATGCTACCATTCTGGGGATCATATACTCGCTTATTGCTGGCAGGTATATTGAATCAATCTTGCACCTGTTTGTGTGTATTGCGCCAGCTTCACGTTACTATGAAAAATCTCAATAGTTTTCATATCTGTTAAGTGTGAAGTTTCAGTGCAGCTTGGAGCTTCAAAAGCGACACTGATACAGATCTGGGGTTTAAGTTAATTTGGCGACTGCACTGAATCTGCTAATTTAATGAACATGAGGTCAGTAGTGTTTATTGTGAATATTACATAGCAATTTTTCGCCATTTCCGTTCCCTCATTGTGTGGACAGAGGATTTTGTTAAAATAACAAGCGTATGTATGTGATTGAGGTTCAGTAATCACGGAACAACTAGTTGGGTTATGTCTTTTCATTCCAGTTCATTTGAGCTCATGCTGTAGAATAAAGCTTACAATGTTTACATAAACTTCGAGGAGATTGAATCAGAATCCATGGTTCTGATGGTTTTAACCCTTCTGAAGAATGTTATCTCATATGCTTATGTCCAGAACTCCAAATCCCATTCATGCATCCACTGGCGGGTTGACTCTGCTTTGGGTGCAGAAAACAGTCAAGTGGGTGTGTTAATATAGAAAGTGCATTACTTTGGAGAGAATTGGTCTCTTCCTCAGATTCAATTTTCTCAATTTGGATGCTTGCAGATGGGGTTTTGGACCTCCCCGAATTTTGAGGAATTCGCTGGACATTATTGGCAAAATCACTCTTGGACTTACTATGTACAATATAGGTAAATTCTTTGCTTAAAATTTGAGCCAACATGTGAACCTACACGGGAGATAGCAAGCATTGAATAACATCACTTGTGATTTCCTTGAGGTTGCAAGTGTCCAAAGATAGCCTATCACGTTGTATTCATGTAAGTATCATGTTCATTGTTGTTATTTGGACTATTGTAAATTTGACATTGAATAAATCAAGGAAAATGAAAAAAAACAAATTATTTTTTGCCCCAATGAAGGACTAGTGGAGAAGTTTCTATTATCGTAAGTTTGTCACTTCAATCTTTGCAATGTAAAGAGGCCTAGGGTAGGAAGTGATAGAAGTGTTGAATCTTTGCTTGTAGGTTCAAGGAGTGGCCAACTAACATAACTAAGACTATGTGCAATTTCTAACTCCAACAAACTCTTGGGGGTGTTTAGGATTGTTTATGGCAGGTCAAAAGAAACTTGTAACCTCTTGGTGGGTTGCATTTTATGGAGCATTTTGCCGTTTTATTATTGGCCCTGTTGCAATGGGTCTTGCTTCCTTGTTGCTTGGACTACGGGATGATGCCTTGCGGTTTGCAATCCTTCAGGTTTGTTGGCTTGTTTGAAGATTGAAACGGTCATATTTACTAAAATGGCAGCTCTATAAGTGAGGCTAATTGTTCCCTATAATAAAGGACATTGACAAAATATTCTATTGTATTAATAACAAATAAATTTGCAAATAAGTTTCCAAAACAAATAATTTTGCAAACAAGTTTCTAAGGTTAGGGAATTTGACTTTAGTAGGTTCCAAAACTTTAGACTAAGTTGGAAGGAGAGCAAACAAGTGGTTGTTGATTGCATGGTGATTTATTACATGTTAAAATCAACAAAATTAAATACAAACCTAATGACTCCTAAAGACACCCCTAGCTCATTGTTCAATAATATTATGAGACCAAGTCCTTTTGATTCAATTTCAATAATATTGGAATATTCACAATGTTGTTTGTTTTTATCAGGCAGCATTACCACAAGCTGTTATAAGCTTTGTATTTGCTAAAGATTATGATCTACATGCATCAATCTTTACTACTGCGTGAGTATCTTACTTTTTTCTAATATTTCATTTGGCACATGGAAATATATCCTATCCTAAGGATAATGCATGCCATTGTCTTGCTTGAAAATTCCATTGCATTCAAAATTCCGAGATAGAATCAATCATCATAATGAACATGGCCATATTGATTAGAATGGCATACTTCAAAATGACTAAATTGTAATATTTAAGCATGCCAATCGGTCTTTAAAAAAATTCATTGGTATATTTATTTGATGTTCTAGATTGCCACACTTTAGAAAAGTGCCAATCTCTTAAAAAATTTCCTTTCAACTATTATAATAATCATAAGAATGAATTCTATCCAAAGAATTTTCAACACAATAGGACTTTTAATTGTGTTTGCTTTTACAGGATCTATTTTGGTTTAGCATTCGCAATTCTTTGTACTAGTGAGAGTGATCATATCAATCTTCCAGACATCTCTAAGAATGTTGGAAAAATTGAATTCTACTTAGATATGAGCAATCAATGGTCTCATTGTAAATGATATCAATTCTTTAAGCTTTGAAGTAACTGCACCTAATTGTGACCTATTTCTAAAACCAACTTCAACATATTCTTGCCTAAAATGTATAGCCTTCAATCATGAGAGTTAAGGGTCAATTGAAAATTCTCATCACTTTAATAATTTATAGTTTTTTAATATTGTGTCCAAAAAATGCATAAAAGCAAAATCTTGAATCTTTTTTGACTATCAACAAGACCATCGCAATTTTCTTTTACAATTTCATAATAGGGACCATACTTACTCAAACCCTTTACATGGATGATTTTAGGTGTTGACTAGTGTGCCTTGTGCCGGTGCCACATCCAAAATAAAATATATATAATTTTCTAATTTTTTATTTCATAGGTGTTGATACCTTTCTTCAACAAATGAATGCAGTTATTTAAATTTTCCATACCTGTTAATTAACATTGACTTTTGTACTGTTCCACTTGCTTCTTTTGTGCAGAGTATCACTTCAGACCATAGTTTTCATGCCCATTGTGCTGGCTTACTTCTTTTTACTTGAGCTCTGAATAACTGTGCAAGCTTGCAACATTTAAATGACAAGGTGTGACCGAGCCCAAATAAACCATGTACTTAGTGCAGTTAAGTACTATATAAGGATATGCATTTTATTATTTTAAATGCATGATGGGTTGAAAACTTTATACTCTTAGCAGGGATCCTAGTTTTTCTTTCCATTTTTTATATTTTTTTTGAAATTTGTTATAACTATGCAAATATTCAAAATAAAGTGTCATGGAGCAAAATAGGAAGAAAATTACAAACTTGACTTGGATTTATAGCTCCCAACTCCTCAACAAATCATGTGGTGAGGACCCCATTGTCAAAGTTACGTAGTTGTCTCGTGTAAAACGTTGAATAAAGATTATTGTCCTTCAATGACCCATTGATATATTGTACGCATTTGACTCTAAGAATCGGCCTTTGCAATGAATTAGGTCTCATCGACCCATTATTGCGGGATCTCACAATGCTCTATACATTATACCTAGAGCATCATTTTCTATTGAAAGATCTCTAAATGATCAATATCGGTTATTCTAATTCAACGTGTAATTATCAAGAAATCTCTGGATGGGCCATTCCCATGTTGCCCGTATTTGATTTTCCTTATTGGCCTTTTCAATGCATATAATATTTGGAAGATAATTAATTCTTGGGAGATCTCTGGATAATTTGCACCTTTAATGCTAAACAGAAAGTAGCACCGAGAGATCTTTGGATGCACAGTAATAGGATTATCACCATTTATTGTGGGTTCTTTCTCAACATACTTATTACTATGGATTTTATGATGGCGTTTAAGTTCACAAATATTAGCAGTACTCATAAAAGTCACAATGTCAACAATGAAGGAGGATTAAGAGGTAAAAACATATGGGTCATTCTACACGAGTAGGCCCAGTATTACGGCCCAAGATGACTTTGCTACCATTGTCAATCCTTAAATCTAATGCGCTTTATAAGCAAACAACAAGGAATAAGAGGTTTTTCTACAAACAAACGACAAGGAATAACCTTCATTCAATCAATCCTATAAGTAGAAGAAGAAGTGTTTTCTTACTATGTATTTCCAAAATGTCATCAACAAATAAAAGTTTTGAAATGCTTTCATAAAATCTGAACCACGTAATACACAAATGGACCATATTTTTGGAGACATTGAGCAGTTTGTACTTGCCGCAGCTAAACATCTCTCAATATCCAAT
Organism: Pseudisothecium myosuroides; assembly: GCA_951799445.1. Lineage (NCBI taxonomy): Eukaryota > Viridiplantae > Streptophyta > Bryopsida > Hypnales > Lembophyllaceae > Pseudisothecium > Pseudisothecium myosuroides. The sequence continues at coordinate 25,058,286 of OX637290.1, read as the reverse complement.
GTAGATGCCACCTAGTGATTTCACTTACATATGCAGCTTTGGGTTGCAACTCGGCATCCTACGGGAATACAATACACACAAAATTCCTCCTCTAGTATCCTATGGAAATACAATGCATATAAAAATCATTAAATAATAGTATAAAAATTTGCACTAAAGTTAGTAAAGTCTAATTGAAAAGCTGGCCAAAAATCCTTTTAATTGAAGACTGAGGAGAAAGAAGCGCAAAAGAAAGCAAAATTTTGCCTCCCTTGTTATCTTGCCAAGTGAATTGAAGGACAATCAAGGTCCATGAAATGCTACATACTCTATTATATATAAATTAGGGTATATAAAAACATCATGTAGTAGGAATTTTTATTAATAAGTTAGCCTTGATAGATAGAGGCCATGCAAATTTTTCATAGTACGATGAGTATAGATGTGGGCAGATAATTTCATATAGATGATAAAATGGACATAGTCAAGAAAGTCTACAATGAATGAAGGAGGTTGACTGAAATTGTGCCATGGTACGAGTAGTGTATATATCAAAAAAATTAACTGTAAATGTAAGACATTGACCATAAGTGGAAAAATTTGTCACATTGCATGAATAGGGAGGTTTACCTTAGTGGATTCAATGAACAAAAAATCGTACAACATGAGGATAGAATTTATAGTGTAATTAACTTCATTCTTTGATGCCATAAATGTTAAACACACTCATATTGAATGGGATGTTCATGGGATAGTTTCAATGAGGATTTTGAAGTGTTCAATGGTAAACTTGTTATTAATTCCTAGAGGAAGGAGGGCGTTTTGGAAAGGAAAAGTTCAAAACTACCCATTTTTTATGCATTGTTCAAAATTACTAATTAATTAATATTTTCCAATTTCAACCATACAAAAGTGTATTAAACAAGTAAGGCAATGTGTGAAAAAAGTTTCAGCCCATTTGACCACATGGATTGAAAGATTATAACATTTGAAGTAAAAATAATAATAATAATTCTTGCGAAACACGGTCAGCAAACTTCAAGCCTTAGAGTAAAAAAAATTCTCAACACAAAAATGAAAATTTTGGCCATTCATACATATATGATGTTAGATTTATCCATGAAGAATTTTAGAAGCAAATATGGAGTTTAGCTTATTCTAAATCAACCTGCAAGGTAAGGAGGTTAAGAGTGCATTGGCAATACACTAGTCATTTTTCAATGATTTCTTGTGCAATGAAATTTTTTTTAATTTGAAATCAAAATTATAAAAAAGTAGAGACAAACATTTGGAATATGCAGAATAATTTTCAAGAACTTTGACTTCATATATTGCAAGATAATAGGGCTTGAAGTAGAAGAAAATATTTTTTCTTGAAGCCACCCCAACATAGCTAATAAAGTTTGACTCTTCTTAGTATGTAATTTGAGAACTAAGTTTTTATTTGACAATTGTATGCCATATTGTATTAGTTATGTACATGCCAAAGGTGCCCAAAGATGACCAAATTACCAAGACTACTAAAAAAGTTTAAGGCAACATAATTTTTGATTTGGATAGTCAATTAGAAAAAAGTTTATTCTCACTAAAGGGGTACATATTCGCACCTTGTGTCAAAATTTTGTGAACAACCGACAAAAATTGACTTCATAGGATCCTACTTAGATTTTCAATTGTTCATTCAACAGACAATTGGTCTTTGGGGATCAAAAACTACCACTTGGTCAATTGGACACTTAAATTTTTTATGTAAGATAGCCCACTTAAAAAACCACATGAATGAATTTACAAAAATCATAGGGTATTAGAAACATGCCCATCGTAGCTTTTTATATAAAAATACGGTCATCTTAAATACAATAATTAAGGTAAATAGCGCTACATCAAATACCCTCTTAACTCAGGTGTATACCTTAAATTACAAGGAGTAATCTCTCCGGCGTTGCAAGGATGGCATGGTTGCTCTCTAACACTGCACCTCATGCCTCATGCCTCAAACACATCTATGCTTCACTCTTCAGACACACCTCACTCCTCAGCTACGCCTCATACCTCAACCACGTCTCACGCCTCTTTCTCTGCAAACCTTCATGCCGCTGCCTAACTCCTCCTATTGTACACCAAAATCGCTCTCTCACATGCGCAAGAAGTTGTAAAAAAACTACTGCAAATATGTTCATGTATAAAAGCTCATAATTGCAAACATCCACAAGTATATTTGCAAAGACACTGAGAGAAGCGGAATTAGGAAGCCATCAAGAAGCATCTTGTTGATGTGGCATACTATATACAGTGACTCTAAAAACTGAGTCTATACTTCATTCAATTTCATTCCATATGCCATATGGTGAAAAGAAGTGGACAAAATCCAAGTGAGCAAACATGAATGTTGTAGTGTTCTTTGTGTACTACAATCCTAAAAAAAATTGAAGCAAAAAGCAATTACAGTTTGGAAGTAAATGAATTTCAAAGCTAACCACCCCATAGACTCAGTTTTTGCAGCAAGGTTCATAATCACTCTAAAAATTGCCTATGCATCTTTCTTGAGCTTCAATGGCTTGGATATTTTATTGCATGTTGTTGTACACCATTTAAGACCCACTCCCATTGATATTATAAAAATTTGACATATGCGTGCTTCAAAAAAATTATAAATAGAAAAAAATGTAGGTAGTACTAATTTGAATGGAATTTGAAGATTTTCAATGAATCAAAGACTTGAGATGTCATTTACTTTCATAGATGATCTATAGGTTGCAATTTGAACCATTGTTGCATCTATTTTGACTAGATTTGAAAATATTTGTCTTAATATATTATTAATACAAATCATTTTAATTTTAATTTAGCAACAGAAATAATTATTTTAATCGTAATCTTTTTGAATCCAACATATTACTTTATAAGGGTTGTATTTAGTCCATTTGTTTGGATTTGTAGGTGATTCAATATGATATGACAATAACAAAAGTAAAACCAGAATATTGACAACATGCCTTATTTTTATTTTTATCAATCGCGATTGTCAATACTTTGTCATATATATTTTTGTTATTCTATAACATACAAAATATATAAATTTAATGCATTAATACATTATTGGATTTCATTTAAAGGATTTTATTGCAAATAACTCAATATTCTAGTTTTACTTTTGTTGTTGTCATATCATATTGAATCACCTACAATCCAAACAAATGGACTAAATACAACCCTTATAAAGTAATATGTTGGATTCAAAAAGATTACGATTAAAATAATTATTTCTGTTGCTAAATTAAAATTAAAATGATTTGTATTAATAATATATTAAGACAAATATTTTCAAATCTAGTCAAAGTAGATGCAACAATGGTTCAAATTGCAATCTATAGATCATCTATGAAAGTAAATGACATCTCAAGTCTTTGATTCATTGAAAATCTTCAAATTCCATTCAAATTAGTACTACCTATATTTTTTTCTATTTATAATTTTTTTAAGCATGCATATGTCAAGTTTTTATAATATCAATGGGAGTGGGTCTTAAATGGTGTACAACAACATGCAATAAAATATCCAAGCCATTGAAGCTCAAGAAAGATGCACATGCAATTTTTAGAGTGATTATGAACCCTGCCGCAAAAACTGAGTCTATGGGGTGGTTAGCTTTGGAATTCATTTACTTCCAAACCGTAATTGCTTTTTGCTTCAAATTTTTTTAGGATTGTAGTACACAAAGAACACTACAACATTCATGTTTGCTCACTTGGATTTTGTCCACTCCTTTTCAACATATGGCGTACTGAGTGAAATTGAATTAAGTATAGACTCAGTTTTTGGAGTCACTGTAGTACAAGAGAGTTTCAAAGCTTGCCCGAATGTACAGTGTGCATTCAAGAGCCATTGAGTACACTCATTCAAAGATGAATTTATTTAGATCGTTGATGAGAAGTTTAGAAAGCACTTGCACTCATTCTTCATTTACTAAGATATTTACTATAATAAGTTGGAAATTTTATTTTTTTAAGGATTTTAGTAGTTATTTCTCACTTCCTTTAGTAAGTTGCTTGTTTCAAAATTTTGGTTAGTAACCATTTATATATAAGGGAAAGACAAAATTAAAAAAAGCTATTAAATAATTTCTTAATTGAATTAATATAGTATTCCAAAAAAAAATCAATTCGTAGAAAAGTCCTTAATTAGGTTATATTTAGGAGTTTAGCAATTTCAACAAAATATAACCCTTAAAGAGGCCTTTATTCCACTAAAAAGCACTTAAAGCAACCATTTTGATTGCAAAGAGCAAAAAAATCTAAAAATTGTTTTTTAGGTCATCCTAAAACATAAGATCTTATTATAAACTAGCATAAAAATGTGCAAAAGAAATTACAAAAACTCTGACCTTGTAGATTGCAAGATATTTTCAGTTTAGGTGAAAAAATTAAGTATTTTTTCCACCATCCTCAACTACAAATTTTTGTACTATTTATTTTGAATTTCTAATATTTAATGCTCAAAAATTGAGTTGAAAGTATAGGTTTGAAAATAAAATAAAAAACAAACTTACACTTAACTTTCACTTATTAACAATTTGTTCAATAAAGAAGTAGATTAAAGATTGAAGGAAAAATTAAATTGTTAATAGCTCACTCTAAGATGGAATTGAAACACTCCATTTTCAACGATGGCATTATTCTAGCAAAAGATCTTAACCTTGTCAAAAAAAATTTGTTGGAAAATTGTGAAAGTTGAATTAAAAAAAAATTGGAATCCTACAAGTTATTTTTCAAAACCATTATCTGCTTGCCCAGAAAACAAGATTGTCTATAACGCTTACATTATTAATCCAAATGGAATGAATCAAAGCTTTCCATGTAAATAAAAGTACCATCAATTAAAAAAAAATTATTAAAAAAAAATTATTTCTATTTTATTTTGTGTTCCTTCTGCCTACCAAATTAAAATTAGGGCTTATTGTATTGGAACTTTGGCTCCTCAAGTACCAATTGAAATAAGAATTATATTCTCAAAAAGCTTATGTGTTATTCTATCTTCAGAGAAAGTTTCAAGAAATCATGTAGATTACAAGTGTAGGAGCCTATCCAGAATTTATTTTCTCCCTTGAGGGGACAATGGAATTTTAGGAGTTAATTTAGTGAAAGGCAAAATGATTCTTTGCAATGGTTGATGTTTCAATGCATATAATTGTACAGCACATCATATAAAATCATATAATTTATTGTACAATGGAGGGACAAAGTATTGTCGCCCCTTTTTGTTCCCTCACAAACATCTCTACTTTCAAACACTATTTTTTACAATGTTTACGCAATTCTTGCATCATTGCATTCTTATGCAATCTCCATCATATATACAAAATTTCAACTTTGAAAAAACAAAACTCCATTTTTGGTGAATTTTTAAGGTCAATTTTCATAGTTTTACATAGTATTTTATTGAAAACAACTAATGATGATTTTTTTTAAATTTAGTTGTGGAGATATGTAGGAAACATCTGTATGCACATCTTTCCTTCAACAAACATCTCCAATTTTTTTTCACAATTCCCCCTATCAAGTATTCAATATCAACGATGCTAGAGTGTGAGCAGGGAGCGATGAGCAACGAGCAATTAGATTTGAACGTTCATTGTAAATATTTTTACTAAAAATAGACATGTTAGAGTAATTAATAGTGTTGCCAAACCCCAAAATAGTAATGTCAAAACTACCAAAATAGAAAATATTAAAAATATATTTTTTGAAAATATCAATTCATTGCTAATTTAAAAAAAATTTAAGGTAGTTATTTAGCATTCAAGTGTTATAAGTAGGGCCACGAATGATAGCTTGGCCTCTTCTACAATATGAAAGGTACTACCATAGAAGTGATGTGCAAATGAATTTCATCCATGTCATCCATTGATTTTTTGGAATAATTATAACATAATTTGAAACACTTAGAAAATCAATGAATAGAAAAATTATTTTTTATGTAGCAGACGGCTCATCGAATCCAAGGTGACATTTCTTATTGCCAAAAGACCTTTTCTCTATGAATTTGGGGGTATTTAAACTATAATTTAAAAGAGAAAAGATCCAAAATTATTTTTTGAAAAGATTTTTTTAAATTTTTTTAATAAATAAAAAATTGTATTTTTTTCTAATTTTTTTTTCTAATTATTTTTAATCAACAAATGGCTCCTTGGATCAAAAGAGTGATTTCTCGTTGCTAGAGGTACCCTCCCTCTATTAATTTGGAGAATATTTGAATTGCAATTTAATTTTTTTTTTAAATTCAATTTTTTTTAAAATAACTTTCCAATTTTTTTTAATTTTAAAAAAAAATCCAAAAAATTTCAAAAAAAATATTATTTTTTCATTAGGGCTCCTCTGATTTCGAAGAGCCTTTCCTTGGTGCCAAAAGAAAGGCTCTTTGAATCCGAGGAGTCCTTTTTTGGTGCCAAGAGAAGGGTCTTTAGATTCCAAGAAGTCCTTCCTTAGTGTCAAAAAAAGGCTCCTTGAATCCGAGGAGCCTTCCTTGGACTTCAAAAAGCCTTCCATTGGCTTTATAAAGAACTTAAGACCTTTAAATAACCTCCCAAAATAAAAAATAAGGTCCTTTGGCACCAAAAAAAGACTCCTCAAATTCAAGGAGCGTTTTCTTAGCACCTAAAAAGGGCTATTTGGATTTGAGGAGCCTTCTCTTGGCACAAAGGGAGAGCTGCTCGGAATTGGAGGAGCCTTCTATTGGCACAAAGGGAGGGCTCCTTGGAATCCGAGGAGCCTTTTCTTGGCACCAAGAAAGGGCTCTTCGGACTCAAAGAGCCTTCTCTTGGCACCAAGGAAGGGCTCCTCGGATTTGAAGAGCCATCTACTAAAATTTTAAAAAAAATCAATTATTTTTTTTTGAATTTTTTTTTGAAAATACAAATTTTTTTTGAAGAAAATAATTTTGAATTTTTTTCTTTTGAATTGTAGTTTGAATTATCCTCCAAATTAATAGAAGGAGGATCTTTTGGCAATTTCTCTACCTTAGATTCAAGGTACTTGGACATCAATCTTCATCTTAAACAATTAAGTTTTTAGTCTTATTCAATAGACATCCATCATACAATGCAATGAAAAACAAATGTATTTCATCTAACAAAGTCAACTACAAAAAAATCATCCAAATCCATTCATCTCCATTCGTCCTCTTTAGATTTATTTATAGCCATAAGTGTTTACTCTAAACCACGGATATAGGCATCTTATGGTAAAAAATTTGAAAATTTTCACAAGAATTTTTAGAAACAGTCATTGTTTATTGCTCATTGCTCGTTGCTAAATGCTCAACGCTTGTTGCTCCCTGCTCATATTTTAGCAACCCTGTATTCAATATGAGGTTTTATATGACCGAACTTTATGAAATAGTTATCTTTATATTTTAAGTAAATTTTGCTATATAACCCTCATAATGTAACTAATTTTGTACATTTGAGCATGATGGTACAGCTGGCTTGCCAAAATCTACTTATAATAAAAATATATCTATTTTCCAAAATTAGGACATTGTCACCCCAACATTGAATTCTTCATAGAGGGAAATTGTGAATTTTTTTTGAAGATGGGTGTTGAAGGAAAGATGTGCATATGGATATTTTTTATATTTCTCCACAATTTAATTAAAAAAATTCATCATTAATTATTTTCAGTAAAATACTATGTAAAACTATGAAAATAGACTTTCAAAATTTATCAAAAATGGAGTTTTGTTTTTTTGAAGTTGAAATTTGGTATGCATAATTCATATATAGGAGGGGGATCACTCTTCAAGTAGTTTATATATCATGTGTGACCGTTGAGTATTATTAATGGGGGTATTTTGATAGTGGGTACCAATTAAAGAGACCATATCATTACATAATTTTCTAATTTGGCATATTTTTAAGTACCATATACTTGCTTTAAATTAGTGTAAGAGGCTAATTTATCATATCATATTTTATTTATAATTAAAAAATTTCAACATAATAGAAGACATACACTGAAAGCATCAGTCATGACATGCACGGTGGAAATAGCATTAGAATGTAGTCCTTCTTTACTCCCTTCATTCTTCACGATTAAGCTTCAAGAAGTTTAAGAACAATTGCTAATGTTGGAACTTAGAGAGATTTACATTCAGAACAATATAAGCAAATGGCAAGAAAACAAACAATGCCAACACTCTATTTAACAAGGAATATTGAAACATTTGTAAGATTTACTCTAGCCTAGAAACAGATCACATGTGCAAATAGAAGAAGCCAAGAAACCTAACAATGCACGATGTATCCAACACATTCTACAAGGTAGTTAACACAATCAGACAAGGAGCGAGTGGACAGATGATTGAAGCCGGCAAACAAACACCATGCATGAATGATACAATTCTTTGCAAATCGACTAGAAAGGGGAGCATTCAAGGGTAGATGGCACACATTAGTGGTGGTCATACAAATCATATACAAAATCTTGTAAAATGTCAAAAGCAATAAACACTCTGTGAATGTTAGAAGCACTGAAAACAATTCACTGCTTCTAACATTAAACTATGTATTAAACTATGTACAACAATACTTGTATGAAGGTTTAGACTTGACTTCATTTATTACAGACGGGAATATAGATCCAAGTACAAATTGTGCCCATAGCCCTAGCTTAGAAACCTTTTACTAGACAATATATTAGATCTGAAAAAAATCTAATTGGTCATAATACTTATGACCCTATATTTATTATAAATTGCATTCTCCTATTTGTGGTACCATATTTTACTTGGAATTAATTTCTAAATTTTAGCTGCCATGAATAAAAAAATATCATATCTTTGGCCACACATTGCCAAGTAAATTTTTCTAAGTGACCCCCCTAGAACTTCATATTAGAAAAGACATTCAAATATTTTTGCTTGTGAGTATTATACAAAATGTGAAAGTATTTAAATTACAGTAGAAAATTACGTTCTTATTCTATCGTATGATCATGTAATCACAATTTTTTTTTGCAAAGTAGTGATATTGATATTCATTAGGCAATATTAGGCACTTACTCTACCATTGTATAATCTTATAGGTGAATATTTATTCAAACTTTAATTGTAAATATAGTGATAAGAATTTTTTTGTTTTATTTCATCAAAATAAACTTGCTAATTTTAATATACAATAAAATTAATACACTAAAACAAAAAGACCATTTTATCTGTAATTAGTAGAATGATTAAAGTAAAAAAATTAATCTTGTGACTTCTTTTGTGTCCCTCACCACATTTCATAACCGAGTGGCCAACATGACAAACATGTGGAACAGAAAACTTACCATACATGTTTAGCAGACAAACTTCCTGCAAACTTCCTAACAACCTTGTATTTCATGTGCAAATGTGAATGGGTCAAATATACAGTTAAAAATTGCTTGAATATAAGTATGTATTGTCAATTCATAAGGTATAATTGTGATTGACAATATTTTCCATGCTACAACCATTCAATTCATACTACATTTTCCTTTTGTAGTCCCTAGTGAAGTTTATAACTTGTCCGATTCTTTGTGTTCAATTTAATATTTACTTCAAGCTCAAAAATTCAAATTTTTTTGTTCTTGTTATAAATTACAAAAATAGAATTTTCAATGAGGTTTGACTTCAAGTGACAATAGAATCCATGTTATATGGGGGTTCAAAAATTATACAAGGTTTTCTTCCTAGTCCATAATGACAAAAGTTCTTATTTAACTTCTCCAATTCATTTTATTAAACTTAATATTTACATTAGATTGAGAAGATTTCTCTTCTTATTGTTCCACTTAATAAATTGAAATGGGATTCTCAAATAAATGCAACTTTAAGTGACTATTATAGAATGCATGCTGGAGTCCAATAATTTATACTATATCTTTTTATTAGTTCCTACTGAAATTTACAACTTGTTCAATTCATAATAATTAATGGACTTATTTACATTAGTATGAAAAAATTTCAATCTTTAGCTTATTGAATTTGTACTTGGCCATATAATATGGACAAATTCATCTCATCACCAACAGGGGGGCATTTGAGAATAGACTACCCCACAAAGAACCCCATCCACATACACCAAATTGGGATTAGTTTTGGAGGGGTAGAGGTTCACCGTTGCCACTATACTCCATATATTGTAAAAGAAAGGTGGGAAAGGAAAGAGACGGAAGGAATGGTGAGTGATTCTTTTTAAAGGGAATTAAGTATAAAATTTAAACTTAATTGTAGCTACCGTGTCCCCCTACGAAAAACTCTAGCCCTACTTCCTATGGTTTGCCCCTCCATAAGCAGGGTTGCTAAATATGAGCAAGGAGCAACAAGCGTTGAGCATTTAGCAACGAGCAATGAGCAATAAACAATGACTGTTTCTAAAAATTCTTGTGAAAATTTTCAAATTTTTTACCATAAGATGCCTATATCCGTGGTTTAGAGTAAACACTTATGGCTATAAATAAATCTAAAGAGGACGAATGGAGATGAATGGATTTGGATGATTTTTTTGTAGTTGACTTTGTTAGATGAAATACATTTGTTTTTCATTGCATTGTATGATGGATGTCTATTGAATAAGACTAAAAACTTAATTGTTTAAGATGAAGATTGATGTCCAAGTACCTTGAATCTAAGGTAGAGAAATTGCCAAAAGATCCTCCTTCTATTAATTTGGAGGATAATTCAAACTACAATTCAAAAGAAAAAAATTCAAAATTATTTTCTTCAAAAAAAATTTGTATTTTCAAAAAAAAATTCAAAAAAAAATAATTGATTTTTTTTAAAATTTTAGTAGATGGCTCTTCAAATCCGAGGAGCCCTTCCTTGGTGCCAAGAGAAGGCTCTTTGAGTCCGAAGAGCCCTTTCTTGGTGCCAAGAAAAGGCTCCTCGGATTCCAAGGAGCCCTCCCTTTGTGCCAATAGAAGGCTCCTCCAATTCCGAGCAGCTCTCCCTTTGTGCCAAGAGAAGGCTCCTCAAATCCAAATAGCCCTTTTTAGGTGCTAAGAAAACGCTCCTTGAATTTGAGGAGTCTTTTTTTGGTGCCAAAGGACCTTATTTTTTATTTTGGGAGGTTATTTAAAGGTCTTAAGTTCTTTATAAAGCCAATGGAAGGCTTTTTGAAGTCCAAGGAAGGCTCCTCGGATTCAAGGAGCCTTTTTTTGACACTAAGGAAGGACTTCTTGGAATCTAAAGACCCTTCTCTTGGCACCAAAAAAGGACTCCTCGGATTCAAAGAGCCTTTCTTTTGGCACCAAGGAAAGGCTCTTCGAAATCAGAGGAGCCCTAATGAAAAAATAATATTTTTTTTGAAATTTTTTGGATTTTTTTTTAAAATTAAAAAAAATTGGAAAGTTATTTTAAAAAAAATTGAATTTAAAAAAAAAATTAAATTGCAGTTCAAATATTCTCCAAATTAATAGAGGGAGGGTACCTCTAGCAACGAGAAATCACTCTTTTGATCCAAGGAGCCATTTGTTGATTAAAAAAAATTAGAAAAAAAAATTAGAAAAAAATACAATTTTTTATTTATTAAAAAAATTTAAAAAAATCTTTTCAAAAAATAATTTTGGATCTTTTCTCTTTTAAATTATAGTTTAAATACCCCCAAATTCATAGAGAAAAGGTCTTTTGGCAATAAGAAATGTCACCTTGGATTCGATGAGCCATCTGCTACATAAAAAATAATTTTTCTATTCATTGATTTTCTAAGTGTTTCAAATTATGTTATAATTATTCCAAAAAATCAATGGATGACATGGATGAAATTCATTTGCACATCACTTCTATGGTAGTACCTTTCATATTGTAGAAGAGGCCAAGCTATCATTCGTGGCCCTACTTATAACACTTGAATGCTAAATAACTACCTTAAATTTTTTTTAAATTAGCAATGAATTGATATTTTCAAAAAAAATATTTTTAATATTTTCTATTTTGGTAGTTTTGACATTACTATTTTGGGGTTTGGCAACACTATTAATTACTCTAACATGTCTATTTTTAGTAAAAATATTTACAATGAGCGTTCAAATCTAATTGCTCATTGCTCGTTGCTTGTTGCTCATTGCTCATTGCTCATCACTCCCCGCTCACACTCTAGCATCGTTGCCTCCATAGGCATGTCGTAAATTTTTTTTTAAAAGACTCATTTGTTTAAATGTTGGTATGTATATTTAATTTATTTTTGGTTTGCCATCTTATAGAGCTCCGTTGGATCCACATGCTTGGTCTATAATTGGTCACATGGAGAGTGCATTTAGCATTATGCCAAAATATTGAATTGCATGTTTGCAGGTGGTGTTGTACATTGCAATTAAGAGATTGTCAATGAAGGTGGATATGACTTAGTTTATACTAAAAGGGGGGCACTACTTCATTTCTTAAAAGATCATTGTGAATTTCTTGTCTTTTTTCTTTTTTTACACTTCAGTGGTAAAATGGAAATGTGAAAAAATTGAACCACTACAACTTCAGTTGCATGACACATAATTGATAAAGTATAAGTGTTAGAATATGTGTCCATCATGTGGAAATCAATGAAAGTAGTTTAAATTCCTTCTCTATCTAATTGAAATGTTCATTTCAGTGATTATAGATTTATAGTCAAGTAAATTTATACTTTCTTGAATTTCAAATCTATGAACTTTGAAGATATTTGAAACTAAAATCTTTCTAAGTTTAATATTATTTAATTTCAAAATATTAGATAGATTTATACATTCCAAGATTCCAAGATATTAATCATTATATGATTTAATGGGTATTAGGATGTATAATTTAAGGTGTTTAGGATTTTAGTATATTGATGTTTAGGGCTTATGGTTCATTTGGGATTGTAGGATTTAGGATTGGTTTAGGTTTTTTTAGAATTTCGGGTTCAGGGTTCATTTGGATACCATCATGATGTGGGAAAGTAGTTAGAAACTCTAACCAAAATGTATATTTTAGTGCTTACTTGATGAAGCTAATCTGTGAAAATTTTGAGCTCAATTCCTTGAACCCCCTAAATTGTAAATTCCAAAACCATAAACTGTAAACTCTAAAATTAAAATTGCTGTAATATAAACATCTTTGAACTCAAAAATATTGTTCAATTTCATTGCTTTTCATGGATTACACATTTTATTTTATTTTACTTTTTTGAACAAATGGAAAGTACCATTGCATTAAAAAGAACCAAATAACAAGAGCCAAGCCAAGGTTGGCAAATGAAGAGATAAGAGCAAAAAGACAAACAAAAATAACAACAAACTAAGAGAGGAACGGAAACCAAGGACCTAAGTAAAAGAACAAATGTTAGGACCCTAACTACTCCACACAATGGTGGATCCACTCCGAAAAGCTAACACATGAGATTGGAGCCAAATACTATCAAACTTGGACCATTTTAATGACTATACGGATTACACATTTTAATGACTATACGGGTTTATGGTTCAGGCCTTCAGAGTATACATGGTAAACAATTATAAGAATACCATCATGTAGAAAAGTAGTTAAAATTTCTTGTATATCTAATTGAAAATATAAAATGTATAGTTTAATGATTATAAGCAAGCTAATGTTCTCATTTTTGGAATTCAAGTCTAATTTTTTAGAACTGAAAGTGCATTAATTTGTACAATTGAAATTAATAAAATTATTGATATTAGCAGCTTTAATTTCCAATGGAAAAGATTTTTCTGATTATATGATTTTTAATGCTTAATAATGCAATACTTAATTAACCAATTTGAAGATACTCTTGTCAACTGATATCTTATAATTTCTATCATCTAAGAACTAGCATTATTTTGAACTAATGTTTAGCTTTCTTCACATAGGATTGACATTTTTAAAAATAATTCTAACATCAAATTCATGCATTACGGTACTGTAGAAAATAATGCATAATTATGTATGGCATTTTGCATTAGTACTAGTAGTTAATATGATATCATATGATAATATGGCAATACAAACATTGATCATGGATTGTTGAAGTATGTGAAATTTTGAGACGTCAAGGTATTTTATGTGAAAAATGGTGCGCTCACACCATCATTTTGATTGTTGGAAAATAGTGTGCCCACACCATTATTCAATGTTTACTGCTACGCAAATTTCAAAAATGCATTCAACATTCAAAATGAAGGAACACAAGCACCATATCCCTTTGATTTTTTTGGTGGAAAATACATCTCTTGAATCCAATCCACTTAGGTCATAAGTCACCCATTATCTAGAGTTTAGTCTTTTTCGCACAAGAATAAGTTATAGAGGCTTAGAAGTTTGTAGTTTTTGGTGTTGCAAATGCTATTAGATTGGAGCACACAAAGCTTTGTCTGAATCATTTATTGCAAATTTTGGAGTGCAGCAGCTGGTAAGCAGTACTGTAGTTTGTCTTTTTACTATAAGTTGGATTACCATAAAGATGATCAAAGATTGATATGATATCTTAACTTTGAACTGCTTTGTGGTTGATTATTTTAAAGTTTCATCAGTTGTTGCAAAGTGATTGCCTTTCATCACACAATAAACACGCGTAAATTGAGTGAAGCACAATTTTTGAACGATGATTCTTTTTGTGATCCATAGAATGCCATTGATTTGCAGCCTGTGATAAATTACATTGACCTTAGCCATTTATAAGTCATTTCACTCATTTGATTCAACTACAAAAGTAGAAATCCTGAATTGTAATCCAAGATGATTATCAAATGCACAAGAACCACATACTTTTGTAATATGAACTATACGCAGTGGGTTTATAGCCTTCCACCTTCACGTCTGACAGCAAGGTTTTCTATATGAAGGAAGGACAATCTAGCTTTGGGTGCCTATAGATATCAAATTCATAAAGTGAGATGATGAAAAGCACGTAGAACTACAATATGGTATGTTGGTAGCATATGTGTATTAAGCCAACATAAATCTTTATGCGGTTGTGGATTAGAACGTGTGAATTTAAAGATTGATGTCTCATTTAACCCCTAAAGGACTGAGGCATTTTCTGGCTCCAAAACCACTGAAAACTGCCATTTCTAATGCGATGATTTCATAAACCAAAAAATTTTTTTTTTTTAGAATCTAACCGTAGGATCTTGTACTTTACTTATCTCAGATCATGTAGTAAAAATTTCATGAAGTTTGCCCGTATGGATTGGAAGATATTAGCATTTGAAGTTGGAAAAAGAAGTTTTTTTGAACTGTGGCCTGCAATTTCAGATGACTTAGACGGCCATTTTTGAATTTTTTTGCATTACACTCTATAAAGTTAAATTTTTTTATGTTGAAAATTTGAGTTGAAAGTTGGTGAAAAAAATTCAGAATGTCAAAACTTGATTTCACATATAAAAAAATTGTTGAGTAGAAGTAGGTCCAAAATTGAACAAAACACTAAATCATTAACAGCTCTTAGGTGAAATTAAAACACCATATTCCCAACGGTGGGATTGTTCTTGCATACAATCTTAACCTTTTCAAGAAAAAAAAAATGAAAAAAATGAAAAATTGCATTCAAAAATGAATTTTATAAGTTGTTTTTTGAAAAAGATGCTTAGATTGCCCCAAAAACATGATTGTCTATAACTTTCTCATTCTGAGTCCAAATAGAATGAATCAAAGCTTCAAATGTAGACAAAAACATGATCTTCAAGAATTTTTTTATTTTATCTTTAAAATTTAATTTTTTAAAGTTTTTTTTTATGTCAGGTGAACTGCTTTTTTGACTTCGGGTGGCATAACTTTTGCTCCCAGGCACCAATTGAAAAAAAAATTATATTTTTAGAAAGCTAATGTAATTTCCTCTCTTCAAAAAAGTTTCAAGAAATTAGGTCAAAAATTCAGGTCGCACGAGCCTGCCCGAAATCCCAAGTGTCCCCCGAGGGGACTTTGGTCCTTTAGGGGTTAATACGCTCTTGAATTCATCCCGACACCCTAAAGCAGTACTTACTATGACGCAACTAGATTGAATGTTGCATTATGATGATTGACAAGATTAATAATAAACATCTAGAGATCTCCCAATGGATCGATCATTAGGAATCCGCTTAAGTAACAAGGTGCGCCTAATTCAATGATGCTTGCTAAATAAGGCTAGTTTAACAAACATTCGGAGATCTTCCAATAGAGCTAGGATATGTAACGGACTTGTAAATTTGGATGCGCTTGCCTTGATGTTGCAACTGTGAAATTGGCACTTTAATTTCTGTCATTATTTGGAGATCTTCTGATAGAACTTGGAAAGAAAACTGATGTAAATACCAATTTGAGCTTCATTCAATGTTGTTGTTATATAGTTAGTAGATTTTGAAAGAATCAAGAAATGTTGTAATATTGCTAGGCCACAGCAAGGGTGTTAATACCACGACTTGCTTAACTCCATGTTGCCTTAACAATATTGGCAAGTTTATTAATCATCTAGAGATCTCCTGATAGAGCTTAGATAGAAAGCAAAGCACACAAAATGGATTTATTGTATCTCTTTTGATGATGCGGTTATTTTACACGCAAGTGGACTACTTATGGAAGGTGAATCACAAGAATTATGTACTCAATCTGAATCATTCAATAATGGTGATTCAACCAAGTTTTTTGTTAATTTTGGAATTTGATGAAGTTGGAGTAGGATCTATTGTAGAGGTTTGTCTTTAATAGGGCAAATGGCTTGGCATGGCCATCTCGTTGGAACTGTGGGTTTTCATTTTATTATAGCCTTATTTTGTCATTCTGAAAGCTCATAATATCCCTATAAACACTTCAGTTGCTAGAAGCCTTATTTTGTCATTTTGAAAACATTGGTGGATTTTGTCTAGACCAATGTTCTAAAAACATTGGAAGATTCCATGATAGATACATCTTCCTATATTTGACAAAAAGAGTGGGTTGGGCTTGAGGTGCATTGGAAGGACTTTAGAGGTTTATTTGCATCATTGGATTCGACAAACTAATGTAGGCTGGAAGATTATTTTTAAGATGGAACACTTAATGAGGAGTATGTAGGTATGATAGTTCTAGATGCTTTTGTAGATAACAAAGGAGCCATAATGATTTACACTCAATGGCCAGTATTTGCATGTTGGTTCTCTAACGGTCAATCATTGAAGGAGGTGGTGGATCATTTTGATGCCATTTTGTCTTTCAGGACCCTCTAGTTTATCTTAGAGGAAGAGAAAAAGCACCTTATTGATTTGTAGTTTGTAAGTCTAGTGTAGGCTTCAAAGATTTGCAATACATTCACAACACTCAAGAGGATGAGATTTGGAAGGTTAGCTTGGAAAAATATTGCAAAAATTGGTGTTGAGAGCATTTTATCTAGGATTAGAAGTTATTTGTAAGGTATAAATTCTACTTGAAATTGTTTGAAGACTGCCGCAAATATGGGTTCATTGACAAAGGACAATTTTACAAATTGGATGAGGCTCAAAAGTAAAAATACATCATATTAGGAGTGGAAGTTTGTGCCACAACGTGGTGTATAATTCACAATATTCCAAAGTTGACATACCACAGTTACATTGAGAAGTACAACAATATGATTGCATGATTTTGAGGACACATGAAAACAAAAGGATTCAATATTCAAGGATTGGAACCATTTTAACATTGGAATTACGAAAGCCAATATAAGGTAGGGGGCTGTAAAAGCGACCTATCTCTAAAAGCGATCTGGTAGATTTTGCCACTTAACATGTACCAGAGGTGTACATTTCAGGAGGGGGTCGCTTTTAGAAACCATTGTGTTTTCAATTTCAAAAATTCATAACTAATTCCACAAAGGTCCAAAAAATATGAAACGACTTGGGTTAGATGCCAATTCCATTTTTCTTACCACAAAAATTTACTGAAAATTGTTTTAAGGAGTTTAGCTTCCCCCAAAATGCAAATCAGCTGGTAAAGGGTCGCTTTTACAGCCCCCTACCTTAGACAAAAACGTGACCAAATGTTCCACCAAGTGCCCGGCATCGAAATATGGACAAATGAATACTCTTAAACTTCTGCTTGTAGGAAATAACTAGAAACAAGTCCAGGTTGATGCCAAGAAGGTAGTGCTTTAATTCCTAATCATTGGAATGAATCATTTGGAGATCTCACATTGATTCATTCAAAGCTTTGGTTTTTATTTGCATTCTTTTTCTTTTTTTTTGGAAAGGAAGGTGACCATTAAAAACCAAAAAGGGGGAAGAATACATTCAATCCGGCTCACGCGGGATGTACAGCCTAGGTGGAAGGCTGAGAGAGAGGTGCCACTTGGGCTTGTGGGTTTTTATTTGCATTCTTTCATTGTTGTTGATACTAGTGCTGAAGCGTAATTACATTGGATGTGCAATTAAATGCAGACTATAGCCTTTTGCCTGTAAATCAATCAATTATTAATAGAATAAAAAAAGAGTACTATCAACCCAAAATCTCTTTTATGTTGTGAAGTAATAAAGTTCAATTAGGGTGATTGCAAGAAACACTTGTCCTTTTTTTTGTCCCCTTGACCTTAGACATGTTTTTTTTTGCTCATAACTTTAGCATTGTTTGTCCGTTTTTTATGAAACTTGAAAGGAAGGTACATGTAGTAGTTGCAAATTTTGTATAAATTTTTGGATTTAAAAAAAAATATTTTACTATTTTTAAATAGTCTCCGATTGGATGTCTACCTTGGCCATTTTGGGGAATTTTAGTACTATTTTTTACCCAAAAAAGAAAATTTGAAGCTCAAAATTGGGATACTAGGACTTTTACTAAAGTTACACAAGCTCACAAAGGATTTCTAAAAATAGTAAAATTTCCACCTTCCACGTGTGCTCAAAGTGCACAACTTTTGCGCAAATGTAGAGAACACAATTTTATTTTTCTAAAGATAAAAATGGTTGAAAAGGAGCATCTTTAAGTTCAAAAAAATGGACTTTTTTAGTGTGTTTTTTAGAATTCTTTTACTATTTTCTAAAAATAAAATTTCAAAGCATCTATATTCTTGCATTTTTCAACACTCTTTGACTGTGCATAATTTTTAGAGCTAAATTTTTCTAGGTTTGATTTTCACACACATATTTTTTTGGAATGCTTTACAAATTATCCATATTTTATTTTATTTAAAAAAATTATTCCAAAAGTCACAGTGTTCAAGTACTATGGTCATTTTGAGCCAAAATCGGCAAATGTTTCTTGCAATGACTCATTAACATATAAGCCCTAGTGGAAGTCTTCTTAACCCCTAAAGGACCAACATGCCTTTTTTGGCAACATAGAAATTTTGGGTAGGTACGTGTGGCTGGAGATTTTTATATTTTGGGCTGAAATTTTTACAGAAGGTGGGGACGAGGAATATCTTTCATATGCACCAAATTTCATGACATTTGGAAATACGAGTCAAAAGTTATGGCCAAATATGTTGTTTGTTTCTCAACTCGGGCAGTCTGGGCAGATCAGAAAAAATCACTTTTTTCAAAAATAAAAATTTGAAATTGGTTTATTAGATTTATAGATACGCGGAAAGCTTTGAATCATTCCATTCTGATCAATGAATCAAACGTTACGAGGTTTTTTAGTTTGCGAGCAGTTATGGATTGTCTACTCTAAAATAAACTTTGAAGTTGTTTATTTCACTCAATTTTCAATATTTTTCAAAAAAAATAAAATTGCAGGATGTAGATTGTTTATTACAACATTGCAACCATTGGGATTGGCATTTTTCAATTTCATAATTAACTTCTTAACAATTTAGTGTTTTGAACCATTCTCTACTTCTTTCTACTTACTATTTTTTTCCTGTATGTTGTACTATTCCAAATAATCTGAAAATTTTCAAGCATATAGACAACTTGACCTAAAGAATGAATCCAAAAAAGCAGAACCATTTTGGAATTTTTTTCATAATAATCTGACCCTGTGAAGTGTAGTTGCTTGGTTTTTCGCAGGGCCCCAAAAAGAACTTTTGCCACTTCAAACGCTAATATCTTGCAATCTACATGATGGAAATTTCTGAAATTTTTTCCACATATTCTCAAAGTAGAGTACTACAAGATCCTACGGTTACATGTGTCCAAAAATGATATTTTTCAAAAATTTAGTACTTGTACTAGAAATGGCAGTTTTGGAGCATTTTTGGTGAGAACATAGCCAAGGAACTTTAGGGGTTAATTGTATCTTGAGCATGTGTGAGAAAGTAGAAGCTTGAAAAATTTAGATAGAAGAAATAAACAACTTTCTAAATGAAGCTAAAAAATTTGCCTTTGTTGCCTTCCAAGCAAAACCAAACCATTCCACTAGTTCTTTGATGAGAAAAAAACATATATTTATGGTTTTAAATAAACTTAAGTCAATACTAACTAATGCAATGGGTAATGGAGTGAAGAAGTTTACTGAAGTGCAACAAAATTTATAAATACTCAAAATTGCCACTCTTGGTATGCCAAGGCAATTAACCCTCCTTCTTTCAACTAAACACAAATCCTACAAAGAAGGTCCAAATTGTGCAAGCCTTAGCTTTTTGGATTGTTAACAATAAGAAAAATGTGGTCATAAAGTTTTTAGAGCTATTAGAAGGTACTTCAAAACATCACAAAATTCCTCTGTCACAAATTGTCAATAGTAATTGTACAATTATCATCAGGCACTACTTTCATGTTACCTTCATTCATTTAGAAATATTGTTACAACACAATATTGACATTCATTAATACCATGCACTTTAAGCATGTCATTGATAGTTGAGTTTGAAGTGCTAAAGTTGCACAATAATTATGTATGACAAAATATGTATGACTTCAGTGGTTTAGTGATGGGCGATTAACTCTGTGCAGCATTAGTGCTTATTTAAGACATAAAATTAGTGCAATAATCACACAACATCATATTTGTGCAGAGTTATTGCACTAACACTGCATTTTTTAATCTCACAATTTCAGTCAATTAAAAAGCAGGAACTGTATACAAAGTAGAAATCCAGACCTCATTTATGCATAGTAGAATAATTTATTTTCTTAACTTTGAACTAAAAAAAGGTGGTAAATCAAGATAGCTATCATTGTCAAAAATCCGTTTGAGATTTAAAGCCTCCAATCAAAAGTTATGGACAAAGTTGAGAGACAGGTTGGAAGGGACATTTTTTTTGACATTTCAAACATTTTCTCTAAATTTTGTCCATAAATTTTGGTTAGAGTTTCAAAATTGAAATGGATATTTGGAAATTAAAATCATCTTGATTTACCAACTTTTTTTAGTTTAAAGTTTTAAAAAAAGAAGCTATCTACTATGGTCTGAATTTCTACTTTGAACATAGTTCCTATGTTTTTGACAATGAGTGGTCAAGCTCTCATTTTCAAGTTATCCCATATCCTTTGAGTCAACATTTGGGAAGATTTTGGACTCTTCTTGATAGATATCCTCCTTCACTACAAGAAAAAATTGCCCTAATTAACAGAAGATTAAGGCATTTATGTTGATTACGGCACAAAAAAATTGGGCTCGGTTGATTCAGCAGTCTTCTAAACATTACTCAAGATAATTTTGTTGATTTGACCAAAAAGAAAATTTGCTCAGTTGATTTAGTAATCCTCTAAACATCATTTTCATTTTCCCACAAATTGTAGTAGTAGGACATGGTTGGCGAAAATTAATTATTTAAAAGTAAGCCAAAAGTAAATATTCCAATTAGATCAATGCACATTGCAATTAAACTTTGCATGGTGCTTATCTAGGTAGTAGAGGGAAGAGAAGACAAGGTCTTTATACAAGTGGGGTGGTAGGAGGTAGGACAACCCATATGGGATATTGGAAGTGACGGGATTAGTAGTTATAGTCAAGTCCAAAGTTGGAATTGTAGTAAAAAGTAGAATTTTAGACCTCATTTAGGCAGCATAGAATAACTTTTTCCAAAAAAATTGAACTAAATTAATGTGTAAAATCAAACTAACTTGCATCTCTAAAAATCCGTTTGAGATTTTGAGCTTCCAATCAAAAGTTATGGCAAATTCTAGAGAGGCGTTGGAAGAGACATTTTTTTTGACAGTTTCAAATATCTTGTTTGCAATTTTTCCTTAACTTTTTATTGGAGGCTCAAAATCTCAAACGGATTTTTGGAGATGAAAATTAGTTTGATTTTACACATTAATTTAGTTCAATTTTTTTGAAAAAAATTATTCTACGCTGCCTAAATGAGGTCTGAAATTCTACTTTTTAACCACAATTCCAACTTTTGACTTAA
Source organism: Pseudisothecium myosuroides (assembly GCA_951799445.1). Lineage (NCBI taxonomy): Eukaryota > Viridiplantae > Streptophyta > Bryopsida > Hypnales > Lembophyllaceae > Pseudisothecium > Pseudisothecium myosuroides. Next base: position 25,036,112 of record OX637290.1, on the reverse strand, counting down.
CTATAAGTCCCTTCCAACCCCTCTTTAAAATTTGCCATAACTTTTGATTGGAAGCTCAAAATCTCAAACAAATTTTTGGAGATGCAAGTTAGTTTGATTTTACACATTAACTTAGGGCCGCTTCACACTATGCCCAACCAAGTCGAGAGTCCGTGGAAATGAGAGCCCAAACTTTGATGAGAGTCCAAAGAAATGGGCAATAAATAGGCCCTGAAATTTAGGAATTGGAGCCTTTGGCCGGCCATAGTGTGAAGCCTCCAAAGGCCAAGCCCAAAGTCCAAACCTCATCCATGTGTCAATTTTTTTAAGTAAAAGGTAAAAAACATGAGAAAGGAGTCCAAAATGGCCTTGGGAAAAAAATCACAGCACATGTTCTTCTCATCAAACAAGGAATATGAAGGGTATAAATGGAATAAAAGTATGGGATTGGTCATGGAAGGGAAGTAGGTGAAGGAAAGTAGGTTCATTGAATGCAAAGACTTTCCATTGTAATGGTGGAGACTAGGTTTCAAACCCCAATGGCGAAAAATAACAAATAACAAATATCAAAAGTTGATGGACTCTTGATCATAGTTTGGGTTGCTATTTTTGGCCGACCCAAACTATGGTCAAGAGTTCATCGCGAGGCCATTGCCATGTAGGTATTTGCTGCCATGTAGGCAGTTTTGAGGGTGACGGACTTTGGATCTTCGAGCATAGTGTGAAGGGTCGAGAGTCCAAAGTCTTGGTTTTTTGAAATTGAATGGTGGAAACCAACGGACTCTTGACTTCAGGCATAGTGTGAAGCGGCCCTTAGATCAAATTTTTTTTGAAAAAATTATTTTATATTGCCTAAATGAGGTCTAAAATTCTACTTTTTACCACAATTCTAACTTTGGACTTGACTATAATTACTAATCCCGTCACTTCCAATATCCCATATGGGTTGTCCTACCTCGGCTACCACCCCACTTGTATAAAGACCTTGTCTTCTCTTCCCTCTACTACCTAGATAAGCACCATGCAAAGTTTAATTGCAATGTGCATTGAACTAATTGGAATATAGTGGTGGATTTTGGCATTCAAAGTTCAATTGTTATATATATCGAATTACTTTGAATATAGTGTTTGAGTTTTTTAAAGTTAAATTTTAAAGTGTAGAAATTATTTTGGATTAATTTAATTAATTATTTGGTACCAATTTGTTGGCTACTGACGTGGCAGACCTGCCTAAGTGGCAGGATTTGCTAATGTGGCAGCTTATGTGGCAATTTATTGAATAATAATGTTTCTAAAAATTTGACGAAATCAAGATATAAAATCAACATATATGTGTTGATTTTTGTCCAAATCAAAATGTCCTAATCAATTGTCCTAACCAACATATATAAGTTGATTATCATATTGAATCGGACACTGTTTTTTCTTGTAGTGCTTTCACAAAAATGGTCCAGATTTTTTTAATAGTCATTGGTTTTATCCTTTTAACTTTAAAATTTTCCAATTTTTTGCACCCAATATCAGTTTGTGATCAACTCATTTCCTTCTAATTGAAAATTTCAAAAGTTAGAATCTTCTAATGTCAAAAAATTGCCAATTTAGAACCTAAAATAGAATTTTATTACATCTTTGACAGGAATTGAACTTGGCATAGCTTTTCACCAATTAAAAGCTAAGAATCCTTCCAACCCATGCAATATGGAGTTGAGGATGGTCATGAAAGGGTTGTATGAAATCAAAATTTAGGATTCAAAATTTTTAGCTTCTTCAAATGAATCATCTGCTGCCCTTATATGATACTTCTTAGGATTAGTAAACAAATATCGAAACTTTCTAGCATTCTTCTACAAGGTAATGGCATCCACTAATATGGGCTCAAAGTCTTTGGCTGGTCTTTCCATAATCACACGCATGACACTATCCAGAGGTGTTGTTGTCATGTAATTTTGCAATTTTTGCTTGATGCCAGTCTGCATAGAAAAAGCTCTCTCACACGTTGTTGTACTTACACATTGACATCTTGCAATTGCAGCAAGTGTCAAAAAGTTAGGATACTTTAGTTTTAAGGATGCACTCCAAAAAATAGAAGCCCACAAGTTTCTCAAAGTTCTTTCTATCCATTCATTAGTTTCCTTGAAAGCAAAAAATTCTTGCTTATAAGTTGCAGCATATACTAAGGGAGGGAAATTGTCCTGCCCTTGCATTTTTCCTCTCTATATTGCTTCAAAAGCAAATCTAATTCAACCACCTTATAAGATGCTAAACTAAGCCACCTCACAAGGCATATGAATAGGATTTAGAAATTTAAAAGCATCAATAATGTCATTATCAACAAATCTAGCCTCTAAGGCTACACATACAACTTTAGCTCATATTTTTTGAAAAGAAAGAGCTGCATCTAAATCCACACCACTAGGACCTCTAACCATGTCTATAGTATGGAATTTGGACCTCTGAATTTTGCTTGACAAGCAACAAATATAAGCATTAGGGGGTCCAAAATTTTGAGATGATGTGAAATCTTGTAGTAGGATTAAAGTATCATGGTTTAGATCACAAGAATCTATTAGAAAATACATTTTAATAGTAGTTATTTCAATTTTCACATAGACCTTATATAAGAAATATTCACAAGTTTGTTTTTAAAAACTTTAGACAATTTTGCAAGCATTTGGAGGATATCATTCAAAAAATAGAGGATGTAAATGAATTTAAATTCCCTCAACTTGGCATACAAATAAGTTGTTGATCTATCATCCCTTGATCTCGGAGTATCACGTGTATAAACTAGTATAACTTTCAAAGAATCGCAAAGACAATTTATTGCTTGAAACCTAGATAGCGAACGGATTTTGTGATATCTTATATTTTTTTTTTCGGCATCATTAAGTTCATTTTGTAGTGTTTGTAAATGGATGCCTTACTTTTTGATGATTTCTTGAAATGACTAGCCAATGCACACTAGAAGGAGCTCGTGTTTTCTCATGTTTTCTTGTGTCTATGTTGACGGATTTTATTAAACATCTAAGATGAAGATGTTACATTGGACATAATTGCTGATATAAAATTATAGGTTGTTAAATTGGATGTCTAACGAAATCCGTCAACTTAGACATGGGTTTCTTCTTGTGCACAAGAAGTTGATCCTCAATTAAAATGCCTTTTAATTCATCAATCATGAGACCAGAAAAATTTGAGTTCCTAATTTTATCTAAAATTTGTCTTTGAACAATACTTGAAATAACAAAAACCATATCAACACATGCATTTTTATTATGGTAGAGTTTTTCAATCAGAAGAGCATTATATAAAACAAATAAATTATACAAACTAGAAAATTTGTGAAAAAATATTGTTTCGTTTTCTATGAAGTAGGCAACTTTGAAAAGTGACATTAGAGCATCATCACAAGTCCGATTTGCATGTGTGACAATTCTTCGTAAAGCTTTTTGACTCCCATCCTTAACCCAAGTTAATTTCCTATATTCAACAGTTTTAGCATGATTTTGTAAGGCTGATATTATAACATTTGTAGAACCTTCATTAGCATATGCAAATTTTTCACCTCCTTCCTTATATACCTTACAAAAAACCCTTTCCAACTTCCTATTAAAAACTATCCAATCAAATAGATCATACATGGATCATCAAACATCCTTTCATTTTTCATTAGTGTTTTTTATGGGATTATTTTTATTAGGTGTTTTGGGTGAAGAAGAAGAATGAATAGCACATGTTTGCATATCCATGGAGTCTCTGCCAGCCCCAACTCTAAACAACATATCTCTCATGGGTTTTTTACGCTTAACCATTGTGAGCACTAGAATCCATCATTTGTGCTCAATGATGTTATTTTGTTGTTTTTAAGCATCTTAGAGGAGAATTTAAAGGTAAATTAGGTATCTCTGGATACTTTAGTATTGAAAAGTTGGTATATCCAAAGGTCAATAGTGGTTCTCAAGCCAAAGATATGTAAATTTTATTAAAAAAATGTGGTTTAGAGGTAGGTTAGGGGGATAGAAGTGCTTGGCTAAGGGCTTAGGGGAGAAAAGGGGTCAAAATTCAAAAAGTCCTTTTACATATGTGAGTTATAAGAGATGTAAAAGCATGGGAAGCTTTAGAGGTAGTTGAACCTCATGGAAGAGGTGTAAGAGTAGATAGAAACAAGTGAGTGGAGGAATATGATGGTCAAAGTAAAAAGTGTCATACGTGTGAGTTGTAAGAGGTGGTTGAACTTTGCGCAAGGTGTAAGATATATGTGAATGTGTAAGATATGTGTGAAGGTGTGAATTGTAAGACTCAAGGAGGTGAAAATTAATGCCAAAGTTCAAAAGCAAGAGATGAAGTTAAAGACGAAGGAGATATAAAGAAAAGAAAAAAGGTTTGCAAAAAAAAAGGATGGAGATTCACAAGCTATAAAGAAGAACCAAGAGGAACAACAAGATACCATCTTCTTCTACAAACATCTTTTTATCTTCATCTAAAGTGTAGCTCCTCATTGCCTTCTCATCCTCTCTCTTTTATTTTAGATTACTTGTAAGAATGTTATAAGATAGTACTAAAATAACATCTCTAGTTTTCTATCTTTGGCTCTTCTATTTGTAGTGTTTAGAGTTTCTCTTATTAGAGTTTGAAAACTGAAAGAGTGACTTTTCCTTGATGTTAGCTTTCGAAAGAGACAAAATTCGTTCGATTTCGAGCTTGTATGTAGAGATTGTGTGTAGTTGAAGAAAAGTAAGGCATCTGCCTTCACACACTACAAGTATAAACTTTAAGCGTTTGTAACTTCTTGAGTAAAATTGATCTATAGTTGAAATTTTTTGGAGCATTTGTAGCATTTTATTGTGATTTCAACAAGCTAAGATTCGTTTCATTTGGAGTTCATATGTAGAAGTTATGGTGTTTAAGTAAGTAGAGATCTGAACTACAAATCGTAAGGTATCTTTGTTTCTTTAGCCTCAGATTTGTGAGTATATCTCCTAGACAATAGAAGCTATTAATGTAAAATTTTTTAGAACTTGTAGTGCTTGTCCTTGAGGTTCTAAAAAATTAAAACATTTTTCATTTAAAGTTTGGACGAGGTCGTGGTGATTGTTTAAATGGCGGAGGGTCTACTGTCTATGTTTGCGCCTATGATAAGCGATTTTTCTTCTACTCTCCTTTCTTATTCTCTTAATTGAAAACATCTTTTGATATTCTTCAATTAAAAAAAAAACATAAGGAAAAAAAAAATATAAGTCCTCTTCTCATTTAACAATTACTAATTGAATAACTTGGATTGACTTGGAAGGTAATCAATATAAAAAGAAGAAAACATTCATAAACATTTTTCTTCATTTATAAACATTTTTTTTTATTCCCATACATACAAAAAGAAACTCTAGTAGAACTTGTATGTTGCCTAAAACCATGGCTCTAAACATGAAAGAAAGGTTTTTGAATTGATATAGATGGTGCGTCTATCGGGAGATGGAGTTTTCTTTGTGTCTAACATTATATTTTGTTTAGGGAATTTTTAAAACTGGATCGTTTATTGCTTTTGATGTTGGAGGCTCTAAAGAAGAACAACAAAAGAAGACACGTACTCAAAAGATTGTACCACTTGAGGCATTGTTGTATAGGCCAAAGGCATTGAAAGTCTCCTATGAGTTTTAGGAGTTTCGAGTACTTCAAGTGCTTTCCAACCCTGTCTCTCATATTCCAACTCTTAGGCATGCCAATGAGAATGTTTTCCTTCATGATCGAGTGGTAGGTGTCCCTCTACGAGATATTGTCTCTTATAGCGAGATTTATTCATGACTAGCCATAAAATTGTTTGAAGAGCATTGCATCTTTGTAGAGGAGAGTAGGGCTGCTAGATTTAGGCCTTTTGATAGCAACAGATCAAATGCATCTAGAAAAGAACGCATTTTGTCTTCGTATAGAAGGTGCTAAGTCAACCTCCGTCTACACACTTGTTAAATAAGCCCCAACATTTATGCTTACTCCTCTAAAGGAATTTTTACGAGTTGTTCTTAGGAATCATGGGATTTATCATGATAACACTAGGATGTGTATTGGGTATAAAAAGTGGATAAATCATCCACATCAAGGTTGCTCGAGGGGAACTTTAGATGGTTGCCAGGGCATTACAACTCGTAAATTTAGAAAGGACATTGAGATTGTCTATCATATCCAGTATATTGAAGAGTATTCACGAGTTTGCTACTTTTGTAAGCAATTTGCGGATCTTGATATGAGAGAGGTTGCTAAATCCAAGTACACCTATTTGCACACATCGTTGTTTCATCCAACCTATTACACTTACATAACACTTACAATTCCCAATTTAGATCACGTGATGCATATTTTTATGGTACAACGGTAGAAGAGAGTTTCGGTTGGGGTATTGGTCCTGGCCTTACAGGTAGAGAGTGTGTTTATGAGAGAACTCCAATTCGGACAGAGATCATTTGTCAACTTGTGGTAGATCATGTCATAGAGCCTCGTGTGCTTTACCCCTTACTAATCTTACAAAGAAAGATGTAAAGTTTGTTTGGATCCTAGAGTGTCAAAAGGGGTTTGACAAACTTAAAGAGTGGTTAGTAACACATCCAGTGCTTTGTCCTCTAGATTGGTATAAACCCTTTCATGTCTATTGTGATGCTTCTTATTTGATTATTTAGTCATTTTCACCGGCTGACTTTGTAAATAGCCACCGGTGCTTCCCGAACATTGCTTTGAGTATACATTAAATAAATTTTAGTATAAAAAAGACTTCTCTACCCTCCATTCTCACCAAGTGCCAGTGAAGTGAATCCTTTACTTCGCCATCGAGTTTCCTAGTGGTCTACTAATAGATTCAGTTTAAGCTAAAATTTGATGGCCTACAAAAAAAATAATGTTTTCAATTCAATCATTTGGTGCAATTATTAATTAAGATGTAAATTAAAATTTGTTAAAATGTATACTAATCAAGTGTTGACAAAGAAAATGAAAAAAATTTAATTCTAAAAAAATTTACTGTTAATTAAAATGATGATCAACAATTGAACATTGACAATACTTTCTAGAACATTGATACCATTTAGTAAGCGTTATTGCAATACAAATAGCAATGACATTATTGTCATGGATTTTTTATGTACTTTAATGTGCATAAAATGCAAAATAAAGATAATAAATTTTTGTACATAATTTGTGTCTATTATGCACTTGTGATTAACATATAAATGTCACATACTTAACATTGATTACAAAATAGTGATAATTTTTTGCAGTAATTGTGTGCATTATAACGATGCAATAAAATGTAAATTAATCTGTGCACAATACTCATTAACAATCCATAGGTTTTGAATTTTGTGATGAAAACTATGGATGAGAAAAGACGAGGTAGGAAAAAAATGCTCTTGTTCTAAGCCATCTTGTGTAGTACTTGGAAAATAACAAAACAAATTGAAAGGATTGAGATAGAATAATATGAAAGTAGAAAGTAGATGTGTATGAAAAATGTAGTGTAGAATGGTGTCTCGTAGTTTTTTTTATAGCCTGCAAGCTCCAATCTTTTGCCTTCACAAGCTCTTGTAACTTTAACCCCTAAAGTTCCTTGACTATGTTCTCACCAAAAATGCTCCAAAACTGCCATTTCTAGTACAAGTAGCAAATTTTTGAAAAATATCATTTTTGGACACAGGTAACCGTAGGATCTTGTAGTACTCTAGTTTGGAAAAATTTCAGAAATTTCCATCATGTAGATTGGAAGATATTAGCGTTTGAAGTGGCAAAAGTCCTTTTTTTGGCCTTGCGAAAAATCGGGCAGCTGCACTTCACAAGGTCAGATTATTATGAAAAAAATTCCAAAATGGTTGTGCTTCTCTGGATTCATTCTTCAGGGCAAGTTGGCTACATGCTTGAAAATATTCAGATTATTTGGAATTGTAGAACATATAGGAAAAAAATAGTAAGTAGAAAGAAGTAGAGAATGGTTCAAAACACTAAATTGTTAAGAAGTTAATTATGGAATTGAAAAATGCCAATCCCAATGGTTGCAATGTTGTAATAAACAATCTACATCCTACAATTTATTTATTTTTTGAAAAATATTGAAAATTGAGTGAAATAAACGACTTCAAAGTTTATTTTAGAGTAGACAATCCATAACTGCCCGCAAACTAAAAATCCTCATAACATTTGCCTCATTGATCAAAATGGAATGATTCAAAGCTTTCCATTTATATATAAATCTAATAAACCAATTTCAAATTTTTATTTTTGAAAAAAGTGATTTTTTCTAATCTGCCCGGACTGCCCGAGTTGACCAACAAACAACATATTAGGCCATAACTTTTGACTCGTATTTCCAAATGTCATGAAATTTGGTGCATATGAAAGATATTCCTCGTCCCCACCTTTTATAAAAATTTCAGTCCAAAATATGCAAATCTCCAGTCACACGTACCTGTCCAAAATTTCTATGTTGCCAAAAAAGGCATGTTGGTCCTTTAGGGGTTAATTCCGACTCTTGCATCTTGATTTTGGCATTAAATTTCACCTCCTTACATCTTACATTTGTTACATTTACACAAGGTTCACCTACGTCCTACATCTTGACACACTTTTTACACTTCAACAAGGTTAATTTATCTTTTATATCTTCACACATTTTTTATATTTTACACAAGATTCATCTAATTCTTATATCTTTTTATACTTTTTATACCTTACACAAGGCTTATCTACTTCTTACATCTTTCATTTTATATACTTCCTATCTAAAAGATCTTTGACTTTGATACAAATCACATTTTCCTCTAAAGTTTCTAACAAAAAAATTATATTTTTCTAGCCTACTTATAAAACCAATTTTATATAGAATTTTGATATATTTGACTTAAAAAGTATTATTGGTTTTGTTACTACCAACTATCTATCATTAAAATATCTCAAAATCCCTAATTACTCCCAAATTCTCTTTAATAAGATGTTCTAAAATGATAAGAAGAAAACATATAATTGAACATTGATGGTCAATTCTAGTGCTCACAAGCACTTCAACAATGTTTTTATTAAGCTTGTTAGAAGTTTGTTTGCAAAGTGTAGTACCTACAACCAATTTCAATAGTTTTTTTTAAATCACCCAAGGAAAGCTTTCAGTTTATGGAATTCATGAAGCAATAGATTGAACATTTCAATCCCTAAGCTTTGTATTGTAGCTTGTATGCATCGTGACGTGAGGAATTCAAACAACATTTTCAAGATATATATGTATAATTCACAACCAAATGGATACATCCAAGACGGCTCTACCAAAAATGTGGATGACAACAAAAGCCACGGCAGATTTGGACAACTTCCAATCAATGGAACTAGAACGGTAGCTCATGGTCAAAATGATGGTGATTACGCCTATTATTTTCTATCGTGCTAGATGGAAGACTTAAGCTTCACAATTTTGTCATTGACTAGATTATTTTGCCAACTAGAGGGTCCACCAATTTGAAAGACAGACAATTTTTTCCATATCTATTGGCTAATGTAATGTTTAAGGCACTATTTAGAGGAAAGTCTAGATGTATGGACAAATAAACTCTAACAAAATCAAGAGCTTGGTTCAAATCTGAACCCCTTTGGTCCTTCTTTAAATGTATATATTCAACTTGACAACTTTGCTAAGGATAATAAAAACCAATATCTTATGGCGTTCTTGAACATCCTTGTTGATAGCACAAGGTGTCTTCAAGCAAATTCAAGTTGGTTTTCTACTAGTGAAATACACTCATGAGGACATTGATGCTTATTATAACCATCTCTCTTAGGCCTTGAAGAGCAAAAACACTTTTGTTGTTGTTGACCTGATAAAAGCCTTCATGTAGTTCCAAAAAGTATCATTCATACTAGAGTTTATATATGAGACCGTGGAAGACTTCTAGTTGTTCATCATAGGCTTCCAAAGCAATGGCTCTACTAAATTAATCGAGTTAGGACAGACGTATCTTTTCAAGTTCTACGTGGACAGTGATGAGGCATTAGAGGAAAAATAGGATCTCCAAAGGGTTGCTCCATAGTCCTCCACTCCTCCGAGGACCCCGTAGATTGTTGTTTTTTTGCTTAAAAATTATTTTTTTCTCTATACTTGCCCAAGTGAAGTTTTGATGCCAGATGCTCAACAATGGTTTAAAATCCAAAAACAAAGGACTAAAAAATCAAGGTTAAGGTATTCTAATAGACCTTAACCCAAATTTTATAACACTTTGTAATGCTTGTAGCACTTTGTACTTAACACCAAATTGTGCCAAAATACGCAAAATGTCCCAAAATAATCCAATGACCATCATCCACCAAACGTTTTTTTTGGTGGATGTATAAAGGACTAACTTCATTGATATTTGGTGAGTAACAAGATGAGGAGTGGAACTCTTTATAGAAGTGGGGTAGTGGTCGGGTTTACAATCCATGTAGCAACTAACTTCAATAGCCAATTAATTTGGTTTATTTAATTTTTTTAAAATTAAGTCAAATTAAATCCAATTAAGCCAAATTCTATGACTTGATGGAATTTAATTTGATTTAATTGAAAAAAAATTTAAGTACCATTTGTAACATTAAAACTGCGGATACAATGGTCTATGTGTTAAAACAAAAACAATAACAAAATTGCAAATATATTTTATTGTATCAAAAATAGTCATGGTCTAACTATTTTTGCAAAAGTCAGACCAGCTGATTGCTTACTTCGTCCACTTTTGCGAATGTCAGACCCACATTTTAATAGATTGGTTTGATACTTTGGAGCAGCCCTTCGGAGGTTCAAAAATTCTTCTAATGGTCTGGCTCATAAGATATAAGAAGTCAAAAATTGATTCACAATGGCTATCGGCTAATAAACCATCTTTTTGCCTCTAGAAGCAAGACAATAATGGTCGTTTTATATTTTCTCGCAGCTGTCGAAAGTTTGTTCTATTGTTCCCAAACCAACAAGAAATCAAAAGAAGGCTAGGGAAATGATACGGAAAGCTAGCCTGTACAACCTTAGTTTGATGATGGTGGGAATAGAGAAATACATTCAATAGTAGTAAAATGGAATGTTAAAATGCAAGTGATTTGCAATTGCATTTGGTTCATATGTAGATTATTGGAAGTGTGTACTATGTAAGCTAAAGGAACTACTACCCAACTTTCATCCAAAATTGGTAGAAGGCTTCTAGCCACAAGACGACTGGATGAAGGCACGTGATGAATTTTTTTGTCCAAGGTCGATGGTCAATCCTATGGACATGATTCCGGAAAAACAGGACCGGAACCTTATTATGACCCTATAAATGAAGCGCCACAAAGAACTTTAATTTTTGGCTTGACATACATCCAAGCTCATGGATTCTTCTAAGACCTAAAGATCTCAACATTTGTTTTGTTTAGCAAGGAAGAGCATTGTCTACCGTATGCAAATAGGAAGGAGATGTGAATAACGAGAAGTTCTTGCTTTAATATTGCAATTGGCATCTAGATAATTCCAAAACTACCTTGAAATTAAGGTACCGGGATTTCTGGTATAGCAAATGGATTGTTGAAAATAATTTCCACACTTGGATGGATGCAACTTGTACAGTGTATTTGAATAGGTCCAAAATTGTACATCCAAAATCATAGATGATTCTTCAAAAAAATAGAGAGCACATTTGAATAGGATAAATAAAGTAAATCTTTGATTGAGTACTGTGCCCTGGTTGTCACGGGCATCAGGAGGTGTCCCAATGCATTTTCTAGGTTGTCAAGGTCATCTAGAGATTTTCCAATGCATTTTCCATCCAATAAATATAATGATAAGTTAACCCCTAAATGTAAAAACTGCGTTTTTTGGCAACATAGTGATTTTGGGCAGCTCACTACGAGTGGAGTTTTTATTTATTTTCTTTGAAAATTTCACACAATATGTGCCCAAGGAGTAGCTTTAAGGCCCAACAATTTTCATAACTTTTGACTTCATGGTTAAAAAGTTATTGCATGATATGTGATTTTCATTGCTTGGCGGGCAGCCCGGGCAGCTCAAAAAACTTCTTTAAAAATCACTTTTTTTAAAAATAAAAATTTGAAAATGGTTCTTTAGGTTTACATCTACGTGGGAAGCTTTGAATCATTCCATTTGGATTAACGAGTCAAAAGTTATGAGAAGTTTTAGTTTGCGGGTAGTTATGACTTTCAAAGACTCCATACCTACCCGCAAACTAAAACTCCTTATAACTTTTGACTCGTTAATCCAAATGGATTGATTCAAAGCTTTCCACGTAGATATAAACCTAAAGAACCATTTTCAAATTTTTATTTTTTTTAAAAAGTGATTTTTAAAGAAGTTTTCCGAGCTGCCCAGGCTGCCCGCCGAGCAATGAAAATCACATATCATGCAATAACTTTTTAACCATGAAGTCAAAAGTTATGAAAATTGTTGGGCCTTAAAGCTACTCCTTGGGCACATATTGTGTGAAATTTTCAAAGAAAATAAATAAAAACTCCACTTGTAGTGAGCTGTCCAAAATCACTATGTTGCCAAAAAATGGTGTTTGGGCATTTAGGGGTTAAGTTTTCAAGGTACACTATTTTGTATAAGTATGACTATTTAAATATGATAAAATTTTTACATAAGTGTTGTTTCACTTGTTTGTGACGTGTAATAGCATAAAAAATCAAGAATGAATATTAATATGTTCACAAGTTGTTGATTCTTTGCGTGTAGGAGAGTGGAAGTGATATTCATAGCTGATGTTTGGATTGTATTTTCTCTCATTTGTTGCAATGGAAGTCATCCATATTTATATCAAAAGGAAAAGACAGTGTTGGAAATTTTGATATAGTAACATCAATCTAAATATAAAATTATTCTCTCATAGTTAGTTACTAATGAAATTTTGGTCCTCTAAAGTCTGTATCTTCACTATTGTATAATATGCATCTAGGAATGGATGTATTTTAGTAGTGGATGAAGCACTATATACTTTAGATTTTAAATAATGTCATTATTTTTTATGCAATATTTTGTTAACCTTTATTCATTTAGAATTGCATGTTGAATGTTTGAGTAGCTACAAAGTGAGTTGTTTATAGTCCTTTAAATTTCAATACAGAACTTTTAGAATTCCACCCTAACTATCTTTGAAGTCCAACAAAATCACAAATACACCCTTACCTACATAACTCTACCACAATTCTAAGTGTCTTATAAAAAAATCCAAGTTTACATTGCTTTTAAGCCTTTTGAAGCCTTGAGTTTATGAAAATTAGCATAGGATTCCACTTGATGTTGCATTTATTGCAAGTTCATTGTATCCTTAATGGATGCTTACAACACAATTGTACAAAGTTGTTGTCAACTTGTTTAGGACCTCAATGAAAAGCACAAAAAATCCATCAAATATGGAATTACTTGTAAAATTCTATAGAGTTAGTTTACTAAGGTGTATAGGCCACTATCAGTATAGATCAACTGCTTGGTTGGTGGTAGCCATATTTATTTTTAGCATTTGTCATTAGGGGACCTCTTGGTAGGTGATGGACGGTTAACCGTATTAGAAATCAAAATCCAAAAATCCTATTGAAAAAGGGAATTTTTGTTATATACACAATCATGTTGACCTTTATATTAATTATATTTGTTAGTATATGGTGAATGTTGATATTAACTCCTAAAGTCCAAAGGTCAATTTTTTGTCAAAAAACACTCAAAACTGTCGTTTTTGTTGCGTTTGTCCAAGAAAACAGAAAAATATTTTTCAAAAAATCTAACCATAGGATCTTGTACTTTATTTGTTTGAAATTGCGTAGTAAGAATTTCATAAAGTTTGTTCATACAGATTGGAAGATATTAGCATTTAAATTTGGAGTTATTTTTAAAAAAAACGTTGTCTTGCAATTTTAGATGCCTTTGATTGCCATAAATTGTGAAAAAATCTTGCATTATAGACTTTGAAATAAAAAACTTCTATTGAAAAATTGAGTTGAAAGTCCAAGAAAAAAAATTCAAAAGAACTAACATGATTTTTATTCTTTGAAAAATTGTTCAGTAGAAGTCAGTCTAAGATTGAATGAAAAATAAAAAATTTAATAGCTCTAAGATAGAATTGAAATACAATAATCCCAACAATGAGATTACCCTAGCAAGCATATTTAACCTTATCAAACAATTATGATGAGTATTGAGACCATATGAGCCTACCTAAAGTTGCATTTTGCCGCTCATAAGACCAATGGGACTTTAGGGGTTAAGTAATGTGATATGCCACTATTACTTGTTCATATCCTAAATAGCTTGCCTAATGATGTTACTACTCCATCAAGGAATTTCCCAAGAGGTATTTTTCATTTGATAATTTAAAACTAATATCCCTAACTTCTTAATTCACTTTATGTGCTTCTTGAACCTTTTGGGATACTATATTTCTTTAAAACAATGTAGAACAGCAATCATGTCTTATTGTGAATCATATATTATGGAATGGATGCATTTAGGTATGGGTCTCACACTATAGTACATGAATCAAATTGTATCACTTTAACAACATCATTTATTATATTAGAACATCAAAACTTTATGTTTATGTCATCCATGAGTGTCCTAAGTAAAGCCAATGCATATTCTATACCTCTCCGTCACAATATCTCCCAACGCAATTATGTAAACTACTCCACAACCACGGATTAATATAAGGGTCTTTTAAAAGGAATTGAGCAATAACTATATAAGGATTGAATAGCAATGGTTTTGATGCTCAAACAAAGGTTTCATGGTTGCGATGGGGTATCTCGATACTTGTCGTAACCAACTTTTTAAGCATACAAATCCTAAATCTTGCAATTGTTACATCTAAAAGCTTGATTTTTGCACTCATATCTAGAGATCTTTCTATGTATTGCTTGAATACTTGAACCTTTGCATTTAGGAATTTCAACATTTTTAAAATTTTGGACCTTGGATAGTCCAGAAATAATTAAATATGACATCATTTTTGTTGCAAAGTGCAAAATTTTTAAAATTTTGTTTTTCTTGCATATCTAACTGTAGGATCTTGCACTTAACTAGTATGAAAGTGTATAGAAGAAATTTCAAAATCTTTTACTACGTAGATTACAAGAAATTTGCTTTTAATGTGAAGATTTTTTTTTGATTGAATCTAGTACTCTAATTAGACTTTTAAGACATTGAATCTTGTTAACTTAAAAAATTTTCAAATTAGATTTTGAATTTAAGATTTTATATATTGGAAAATTGAGTTGAGAGTCTTGTGAAAAAAAATTCCAAAAAAAAATTTGATTTTCATTCTTATAAAAATTGTTAAGAAGAAGCAGATATGAGATAGAAGGAAAAAACTAAATTGTTCATAGCTCTAAGATGGAATTGAAACATACTAATCTCAATGGTGAGATTGTTCTAGAAAAAGTTATGCTATTTAAAGCTACTTGACAACCTCCATTTTCAACCTTAGGTAGCATAAATTTTGCTCTGGAGCACTGATTGAAATACAAATTAATTATATTTTCAAAAAACTTATGAGTTTTTCTATCTTCATAAAAGTTTTTAAAAAAAATGCCAAAAATTGAGATCATAGAAACCTACGCAATGTCGCAATCCTCCAAGAGCCGTCTAAAGGAATTCTTGGTCCTTATGAGAATTTTCCACTACGGTGGGGTGATTGCATGAAAGACCGGTACTAAAACTTTGTCATAGAGGGAGTGCGAAAGCTTCCTTTTGCAATAACTTTTGACGTATGACTCACATGAGCTTGAATTTTTATTGGAGATGCCTCTCTTAAGTTTAATCATATGTTATATTTTTTAGAAATTTTCAAAAATCATTTAAACTAATATGTCACGTTTTGAATTTAGAGGGTTTTTAGTACTATGGAGTCCCCAAATTTAATGATTTGGAGCTGAAATTTCTATGGTCTATATCCATAGTAGGAAGTAATGGTCCTACCAAGGGGCATTAAAAAATATTATAATTTATGTCCTCTATGTTCATACAAAGAAGGCTCCCTTGTGCGTGCAATTCTGAATGTTGAAGATGGTTTCAAGATCATTTTTTGGGTGAAATCTCTTCAACATAAAGTCTTTCCAAATGACCAAATTTTAGTTTCTTTGAAAATTGTTTTTCCTATTTTGTACAAATTAAAACATCAAACTATGTATTTTCTTCAAAATTTCAACTTATACTTTTTTGTGAATAACTTTTTATTTAGATTTTTTTAAGGTCTGGAATTTTGGTGATATGCTATTTTAAGTGTAATAAAAATTATCCTTATTTTAATTTATTTTTAAAAATTTGTGTGCAAAAGCTCATAATACCAGGAGTACTGGCCAAAATGGAACAAAAACAACCAATCATTCATGCAATCACTTGGTGCCCCCCCCTTAGAGTTGGCCAGTAGGGAGTATATGAGACCCTAACCTAATTGCCTTCTTAGCAATGGACTCTTAATATGTTTTTTGGTAAAATTTTAATAAAATGATTTTAAATGAAAAGGGGGCAGTTCCCCTAAATCACCCCAATATGTATCTTAACATCCCACAAATATTCTAACATGCGTTCTAAGAGGTTAAGAGGCCTCATTAAAATCTCCCCGAAATTGACCATTAGGGCACCAAAAACGACCCAAATGCAGGCTCAACGACAAATTTCAGCACGCATCATCACTAAAAAAACACCCAATTTTCCACATGTATTGACCTACATGAATTTTGTAATCCACATCAATTCCAAAGTCTAATTTTAGGGTAGAATCCTCCTCAAATTCATCATTAGGGCTCCAAAATGGACCCTAATCAAGCCATGATCACAAAATTCAGCACACTATGACATATAAATTTCCCTCAAAATCACCATTAGGGCACTACAATGGGCCCTAATTGAGCCATGACCCAAAAATTCTAGCACACTATCACATGCACTTCCCACTCATACAATACATGCAATTGACAAATTTGACCATGAATTCATAAATTCCTTCACAATTCACCAACAAATCCTAATCACATAGCCTAAGAAAAACCAATAAGTTTGTAAAAGATGCAATGAAAATTGCAAGTCAAAGAAGTTCAAACTTTAAAAGAAGAGTAACCTTGAATTCCATAGTAGACCACCTGCCACTAAGATGAAAACTACATCTTTATCTTTGCTTCAAATTTAGCAAGCTTAGGCTTGTTGAAAAGTCAATTTCAAGGTACAAAATCCATTTAAATTTCAACTCATTCTACTTTGCCATTCTCTCGCTATCACCCGCCAAAATTGATAGTCTCCTATTGAAGCGGCAGCTAACCTCCTTGCACTAAATCGGCTACCCCATCCTCTTCTTTGCCCCAAATTCATTAAGACTTAGTGTTTTGGGAAGCTAATTTGAAGATTTACTCCTTCTAAAATATTTAGCTTATTCTATTTTTTTGTTTTCTTGCTCTTGCCTATCAAAGTTGGCAATCCTCTTTCGAAGCGGCAATTGACCTTTACACTTATTTTTTCCTCAAAATCCTACTCATAATCACCACCTTTTTTCCCAAATCCAAAAGAAGATGATGTCCTACTGGGCAAATGTTTGTTTTTACAACCTAATTCATTTTACTAATCTTACAAATAATACTCTTTTATTTGTTTTTACCACAATTTTGCAAGAGCTCTCAAAAACACACATGTATACCAAAGTTAAGAAATCCTAATTTTTTATATAACAAAACTCTCTAATGGACTAATTTTCATAACTACTTTCATTCCACCTTAATTTAGTGTTAATTTGCTAAATTAGTGCAAATCATGCCAAATTAGTACAAATTGCATTAAATTACTGTAAAACCTCTGTTTTAGTGTTTCTTTCACTATTTTAATGCTTTTATCACTATTCTAGTATTCTAATAGTAGTTTTAGTTGTACTAACTTTTTTGTATTTTTTTTTCTTATTTATTTCTTTTTGTGGTTTTTAATATATTTTTAGTTTCATTTTTTACAACTAATTTTTGTTTTGTTTATAATTCACTTTTATATTTTTGTATTTCTTATTTTTTTAATTTGTAATTTGATTCTAGATTCATTTCCTTCTTGTAGACTTTTGTTTTTAACTCAATTTTATATTTTTGTATTTCTTATTTTTTTGGTTTGCAATTGAGCTCTAATCTCATTTCCTACCTATAATGTTTTGTTTTCATTCTGGTTTTATATTTTTGGTTTTCATTTTATCATCATTTTACTATTTGCCTAGTTTGGTAACTCTAATAATTTTTCCCTTACAATTGTCCCATCATTTCTTCTGATGGCATTTTCTACATTTTTTCCTAACCACCCTATGTTCTTATTTTTATATAATGAAAAAATCCCTAATAAGTGGTTATAGTTTAATCTAAAATACTAATACCTCTGGACTTGTAAATTCATACATAATAGTTATGTTTTCGATTTTATAAAAGATGAACTACCATGGTGGTTTACAGTTGTTTAGGAATTAATCTATCATTGAAGAATAATCCTCTTTTTAGCATGGATTACTTAGGTGTGACAAATACATACCTTCAATGCCACTCTAATGGCTCAGATTATTATTTCTCATAACAAGCTGGGTTCTAACATAAATTTTGCAAAAAATAGACTATACGTAAAAAGAATTGGACTCTAGAAAAGTACTTATGAAAAAAAATGGAGTTCATTTTTGTGAATTTCACACACACATACACACACACAAATATATATATATATATAAAAGTTCAACAATGCAACGACAAGAAGTCTACAACATGAAATTTATAAAATTATATTAGCTCAATTTTTTTCAAGACTAGTATTTTTGACTCCATTTTTTTATAGAATAAGGTAGACATAGCCATTTTTAAGAGCCTACCTAAGATCTAACCCTACTTTTTTCTTAAATAATTAGAGACTCAATTCAAGTTGTTTAACTTATATAAATAAAAAATTAGGACATGGTTTTTCAAAGTTTCACAATATTTTGGATTTTTTTTCAAATTACCAATGAAAGCATTAATGAAAATTTAACTCCAAAAAGACCAATGTCTACTTGGGGTTCAAATGAAAGTTCAAGTAGGTTCTTGTAATTTCAATTTTTGAGTGATTTTCTAAACAAAGAAAATTTTATTAGCTTTTTGGGAATATAATTTTTATACCAATCAATGTTGAGAGCAAAAGTTATACTACTTTAAATGCAAAAATGGGTTGCATTGGACAAAAAATAAACTTGAAAAAAAAATTAAAATTCTAAATTCTTCAAGATAAAAAACTATAAAATCAACATGTGTATGGGCAATTTCGTTAAAATGGCGGTATGCCAAGTGCAACTTTGATGGTGTGCCATTTTCACCATCTAGGACTGGTATAGATTTCAAGACGGCCGTTCTAAACCATCTAGGACAAGTATAGATTTCAGGACGGCCGTTCTGAACTGTTTTTATGCCATTTAAAAAAAATATCGCCATTTTAACGAAATTGCCCATGTGTACATAGTACAAAAGTTTTAAGTGAACCTTGAAAAGGCCATATGGTCACCATATAGATTGTAGAACTACATTTATAAAAAATCAAAATTGGAACCTCACTAATAGTTTGTAAACAGTAAAAATCATCCTAGATGATTTTTTTTGCTGAATCCATCAATGCAATTCAATCAAAAAATGAATGAGTGTACAATTTTTGGTGATATTTTTGAGAATGGAGAAGACACTTTAGGCCATCACTTTGCATTCTCATTTTTTTTCTACACTTCAAAATGATTTGAAATTTTTTTAAATCAATATCATGATTATATATACCCATAAAAGATAAGAGTTTTTGGAGCACTTTTGAACGTTCCAATTTCAACATTCCAATTTCAATATATATATACAAAGTACTGCCTAACCAAACATCTTTCATCAATTTTGTCAATGGTGGCAAATTTTCAAAAATTGTATGATCTCGTTGATCTTTCTTCATATGACAACAAGAATTTGATGCCTTCATTATAAAAACATTATGCGGGTGGTGACTTTATTATTATGAAATTTGCATGTAATCCATTCTGAAACTTACAGAAGGCCCATTTTTTAATAGTCCAACATTTGCAACATTAATTTATTTGTTTTCCAATTGACTCTCTCTCTCTAAGTAATTTCCCAAAAAATTCAACTTTTTTAAAATTTTGCCAACCTTGATAGACGGATGTGGTGTATGTATGGTATATGATTAAATCTATTGTAGCTTTTTAGTAGCTTGGTCATAAAAAAAGAATTAAAAATGTGCCTAAATTTTCTGGAAATTATTCATCTAGTTTGTCCCCCTTGAAATTTTTTTATTTTAAAGGTAGCCTAATTCATAGAAATTCAACTTGCTCCATACAATCTTGCTTCTCTTCTTTGCCAACAACTGTAAATATACATTGCAAAGTTTTTTGCATCATCATTTTGACCGTTCTAAAGTTCAATCTCTCACACACACCAAACCTTGACACACAAGGTAGAGAGTTTAGGGTTTGGAGGTCAAGACAAGGGTTTAAGTAAATGTGTCCGCCTTATATTAAAATAGCAGCAATCCAAAAATTGTAAAAACAACAACTTGGATGAATGCTTAACTTATTTTAATTATACTTAAAAAATTTCAATTTTAATATATTATTTTTTAGATTGCTTAACTATTTTTTGCAATATAGGAAGCGGTATAGTTCTAGTGTCCGATTGTAGGCCCTTCTACATACCTTTGTACAAATTTCACATTTTCTACTTTCTCATGGTTGTACACTTTCACGAAATTTCGTCCATAACCGCGGTGCCCCACGAGCGTGCATGGCCTTCCATTGCCGCCCTCCCGCTTTGACTCGTTGTCATAGGACCAACTATGGATTTTTTTTTTCATTTTAATGAAGTGCCGTAGTGGCAATATTGAATGTCATAGTCAAGTTTTTTTTTTTCATTTTTAATGAAGTGCCGTAGTGGCAATATTGAATGTTATAGTATTGCTCCAAATTTAAACATTCATCCACATATTGAATAGAAAATATCATATTAGCACATATCACATATCCATAATTCAATTTTCATCCAGAATTTGGCGGTTTCATCCATGATTTTTTTTCATTTGAAGTTTTCAGACAATTTTCCACGTATTTAGTACCATTTTTTTTCTATAGGCGTGGTGCCAGGCCATAAAATTTGGTGCAATTTTGCACCAAATCGCCTAAAAAACACACTGGGACCAACGATCGATGTTCACGAGACGGACGCAATTGCGGAAAGCTTTGGATCTTCGCCGTGGAATGCGAAAACATCGTTAACTGAAGGGAACTGCTGCAGATATATAAAGCCCGCCTATGAATGTGTGCCGGCCGTGGATGGCATCTCCTCCTTTAATTTTGTCGCAAGTCCTGCTGCGCTTTAGCAAGCTAGAGCGCCCCAATTCGGACAGGCAGGCATCGTGGGATTCGTGGCCTTGTCGCAGCGGAAAAACGCTGAAAAACAGGACAAAACCATGTACAGAATTTGGTTCGTCTTAGTCGCCACGCCCACATTTTCATGTTGACCCCGATTGGGGCATCTGACTGTAGAGCGCCCATGCAGAATCTGCTCTGGTACGGTACGCGGTGGGTAATTTAATTTGGCATTCTGGCTGAAGCTAGTGAGGTCCTCCGTGATGAGAGAATCTAGCTCCGAAGGAATTGAACGACGGTGGAACTTCTATTAGTTTGTGACCTTCTGGATTGGAAATTCTTGTGAAAAATCGTAAGGGAATTTGCAGAGTAATGCGATCTTGATATGATCCTGATTGCCATCCTGACGGTACTTCCGACGATGATCAAATTGAGACATTATTAATCGGGTCGTCTTGTTGGTGTCATGCAGAAGCGTTGGAAGCCAGTGGAGGAGATGAAAAAGGTTCCGCGTGCTGTTACGTTTGAGTCATGCCGAAGCGTTTGAAGCGATTGAAGGAGATGATGACAGGGCTCTGAGTGTTGTTGCACTAGGTAATTGAAAAGCAGGCCAAGTTATCAAAAATAATTGCCGGTTAGGATCTACCCAACCACTTGCAACGACATCGGTATTGACCTATGATTATTTTTGATGACTTGGTCTACTTTGCAATTATAAGACATAATCTCAATGTAGGAGAGTTGAGCCATTTGACTTCTTTGATCACTTAACCAATCAAAACCTGCCACAACAACAAAACCCTCCTGCATTTAGAATAAGCTAGGTGGACCCACCCTCACTAAGTTAATACCGGTTAGTAGAAGGTACTACAGATTTCTCTCAGATTTCTCTCACTGCCAGACCAATGAAATTTCATAGCTTCATAGCTTCATAGCCACGTTGTTGAAAAATTGCACAAGCAAGCAGTAAGCATTATCAATCTTAATGTGCCTCTCCTTAGTCAATCGAAACATGCAACGACAGCGAAACTGTCCTACATTGAAATTTCTATTATATACTCATGCTGTTGAACATTTCCACAAGCAAGAAGTGAGGATTATCAGTCTTAATCGGCTCCTCCTTAACCAATCCAAACATGCCATGACGGTGAAACTCTCCTGCATTGAGATTATGGGATGAAAAAGGCCCTGGGTATGGGATAAAAAAAGGCTCTGGGTGCTGTTATAGTCATGCAGAAGCATTTGAAGCGATTGAAGGAGTTGATGACAGAGTTCTGAGTGCTGTTGATGTACGTCATGATGAAGAAGAGTTTGAAGCGATTGAAGGAGATGAAAATTCTCGGGGTGGTGTTGAAGTCATGCAGAAGATTTTTGTAGCGATTGAAAGAGACGTAACGGATTGGATTTATGTTGTGCTTGCTACGCAAGAAAAGCTGGAATACCGCCCGGCCGGTGAATTTATCTCGTAGTGGGCTGCAGTCATGGCCTGTGAATGACATGACACTCAGATGCTCTGGTTGAAAAGAATCACTCCACCCGATTGAGGAATTAGACTCGAGGTGCAATTGGGTGACAACGGTAGTGGTAACATTCTTTGAAAGAGGTCAAGAGTTGAACCATGTTGACAGGTGGTCAGTTTTACGACGTGCTCTGTGCCGTGGTGCCCCTCTACGTCGCCCTCTTCCTGGGATACGGCTCGCTCAAATGGTGGGGAGTGGTGACGCCCGAGCAAAGCGTGGGCATCAATCGCTTGAATGCGATCGTGGCGATGCCGGCGCTTGTATTTGAGATTGTTGCATTCAATAATCCTTACACCATGAACAAACGCCTCATTGCGGCCTCTTGCCTGGCCAACATCGTCGTCCTCTGTAAGCTCACATTCTTTCAATTGCACCACGCAGTCGCGGTTCTCGATCCGAATTCTGGATGTGGTCAAGGATCGTGAGTACATTCTTTCGCTTCTGTAGCAATGCTCACTGAGCTAGCAAATGACTTTTCCAATTGCTTGAGGCTTCCTTCAAAGCCTAGGGCACGTCTCGAGCCAAGTTTTGCATTGCTGCAAAAATCTTGTGATTTTGACGAGAATTGCAAATTTTAAATTGTGAACAGTGGTGTTGGTGGTGTGGGCGTGGTGCACAAAAACCGGCACTCTCGACTGGGTGATCACCCTGTTCCAGCTCTCCGTGATGCCAAACCTCATCATCGTGGGGATCCCCGTGTTATCCCCGCTCTACGCCATCACCGGCTCAGGAATTGCAGCAATCTTCATCGGCCAAGTGCTGTGGTTGTTCCCCGTTTTGTTCCTTTACGAATTGCGGGCTGCGAGGAAGCAAGGACGACTTGCTGTAGGTCATGGTGCGCAAGCTTCTGGAGGCCAAGACGTTCCTGTAACAACAGTATCAGTGAACGGAGTAGAGGGTCGTCAGGAAAACGGCATTCCGGGTATGCCAACGTCCTTCAATCTTCACGCCACTGTATCCACACGCTTAAATTAGGCCTCAGGTTTTGGGGGTCTAGCATGCAGCTTTGAATGTGTCCTCTGGAGATCGAATTCCATCTGTCCGATTTTCTTTACTTTTGGACGATCGCATGACCGTGTGTTCTTCTCTGATTCTGATGGAATAAAATCTGAACAACATTGATGATGTTCAGCTTTGATGACACAAGCTGAGCGTGGCGATGCATATCGCATTAAGATTGGTGAACAGCGAAATGCGCAGGAGGGAGAACAGATGAGCAATGGAAACTCCCAGAGAATGGACTCAATTGTGGAGATGAATAATGGCTCCAGAGACAATCATGACGTCGAGATTAATGGTCCCGAGGTTGTGTCCTCTTCCATGAACCTCAAGAAGATGGCAAGTAGGGTTGGGATGAAAATGGTGCAATTACCGCTCACTTATGCTACCATTCTGGGGATCATATACTCGCTTATTGCTGGCAGGTATTGAATCCATCTTGCACTTGTTGGTGTTTATTGCGCCAGCTTCACGTTACTATGAAAAATCTCAATAGTTTTCATCTATTATATTAAATGCACAGGGTCACGACCCTGTGTCACAAAATCCGTCACATTTTCATCCAACTATTTCATCCATCAAATATCATCCAATATCTCATCATACATCATTTTCATTCATGGCATGTTTTGTATGTTTTGTAGGCTATTTTTGTCCATACACAAATTGACACTCTCTTTCCATCGACATTCATTGCAACGATGTTTTATAATGTTTATTTAGTTTTGTGTTGTATAGCAACAGGTCTTTGCTAGTATCTGTTAAGTGTGAAGTTTCAGTGCCCAGAGCTTCAAAAAGTGACACTGATATAGATCTGGGGTTTGAGTTTGGTGACTGCACTAAATCTGCTAATTTAATGAATATGAGTTTAGTATCGTTTAGTATCGTTTAGTGTGAATATTAGATAGCAATTTTTCGCCATTTCCGTTCCCCCATTGTGAGCGTTTGAGGTTCAGTAATCGCGGAACAACCTGTTGGGTTATGACTCATTTCATTCCAGCTCATTTGAGCTCATGCTGTCGAATAAAGCTTACAATGTTTACATAAACTTCGAAGAGATTGAACATGTTGTTAACTCTTCTGGAGTATGTTATCTCAAATACCTATGTCCGAAACTCCAAACCCCATTCATGCATCCACTGGCAGGTTGACTCTGCTTCCCATGCAGAATACCGTACTGTGGGACAGATGCAAGTGGGTGTGTTAATATAAAAAGTGCATTACTTTGGAGAGAATTGGTCTCTTCCTCAGATTCAATTTTCTCGATTTGGATGCTTGCAGATGGGGTTTTGGACCTCCCCGAATTTTGAGGAATTCACTGGACATTGTTGCCAGAGTCACTCTTGGACTTACTATGTACAATATAGGTAAATTCTTTGCTTAAAATTTGAGCCAACATGTGAACCTACTGCACGGGAGATAGCAAGCATTGAATTACATCACTTGTGATTTCCTTGACGTAGCAAGTGTCCAAAGATAGCCTATCACGCTGGAGTCATGTAAGTATCGTGTTCATTGTTGTTACTTAGACTATTGTAAATTTGACATTGAATAAAACAAGGAAAATGAAAAAAAAAATGTTTTTTGCCTTAAGTGAAGGTGTTGAAGTTTCTATTATTACAAGCTTGTTACTTAAATCTTTGCAATGTAAAGAGGCCTAGTGTAGGAAGTGATAGAAGTGTTGAATCTTTGCTCTTAGGTTAGAGGAGTGGCCAATTAACATGACTAACACTAAGTGGAATTTCTAACTCCAACAAACTTTTTGGGGTGTTTAGGATTGTTTATGGCAGGTCAAAAGAAGCTTGTAACTTCTTGGTGGGTTGCTTTTTATGGAGCATTTTGCCGTTTTATTGTTGGCCCTGGCACAATGGGTCTCGCTTCTTTGTTGCTTGGACTACAAGGTGATACCTTGCGGTTTGCAATACTTCAGGTTTGTTGGCTTGTTTGAAGATTGAAATGGTCATATTTACTAAAATGGTATGTTTCATAGCTCCATGAGTGAGGTTAATTGTTCTTGAGAGTAAAAGACATCAATAGAATATCATATTTTTATTAATAGATAGTAATTCTACAAACAAGTTTTCAAGGTTAGAGAATTTGACTTTAGTAGGTTCCAAAACTTTAGATTAAGTTGGAAGGAGAAGAAACAATTGGTTGTTGATTGCACGGTGATTTGATACATGTTAAATCAATGAAATTAAGAACAAACCGTGATGACTCCTAAAGACACCCCTAACTCATTGTTCAATAATGTTATGAGATCATCTTCTAGAATGATTCAATTTCAACAATTATTGAAATATTCACTATGTGATTTCTTCTAATTATCAGGGAGCATTACCACAAGCTGTTACATGCTTTGTATTTGCTAAAGATTATGATCTACATGTGTCAATCTTTACTATTGCGTGAGTATCTTGACTTTTTCAAATCTTTCATTTGGCACGGAGAAATAGACCCTATTCTAAAAATAATCCCATTGGCTTGCTTGAAAGTTCTATTGTATTCAAAGTTTTAAGATAGAATCAATCACCGTAATGGACATGATCATATTTATTAAAATGGCATACTTCAAAATGTCTTAAACAAAATATTTAAGCATGCCAAACTATCTCCAAAAAAATTGATTGATATAATCATTCAATATTCTATATTGCCACACTTTAGAAAAGTGCCAATCTCTTAAAATTTCTCCTTTTCAACTAATATAACAATCATAGAATGAATTCTATCCTAAGAGTTTTAACATAACGAGACTTTTAATCATGCTTGCTTTTATAGGATCTATTTTACCTTGTGTGGTTTAGTGTTCACAATTCTTTATACAAGTTAGGACAATCATATCAATCTTTCATACATTCTCTAAGAATGTTGGAAAAATTGAATTCCACTTAGACATCATGAATTAGTGGTCTTGTTGTAATTGATATCAAGTCTCTAAGCTTCAAGGTAAGTGCACCTAATTGTGAATTAATTCTAAAACCAACCCCAACATATCCTTGCCTAAAATGTGCAACCTTCAATCATGAGAGTCTAGGATCAATTGAAAATTCTCATCACTTTGAAAATTTATAATTTACTTTTACTTTGTCCAAAAATATGCATAAGAACAAAATCTTTAATTCTCTTTTGACTACCAACAAGATTAAAAATTCTCCTTTACAATTTCATAATAAGAAACATATTCAAACCCTTATTTGGATGATTTTAGGTGTTGATACCCTCAACAAATGAATGTAGTTATTTAAATTTTCCATACCTGCTAAGTAACGGCATTTGATTCTATATTTCTCCTGATTGTGTGCAGAGTATCACTTCAGACTATAGTTTTTATGCCCGTTGTGCTGGCTTACTTCTTTTTACTTGAACTCTGAACAACTCTGCAATTAGCTCGCGACATTTAGATGACAAGGTATGACCAAGCCCAAATAAACCGCATGTACTTAGTGCAAATAAGTAAGTACTACTAAAACGGAGCCCATTGCAAGGTGAATGCATGGTTGACTGGACCAAAATCACTGTCACAAAGCCGTTTTTAGGGACCTCTTTTTATTGCAATTATTGTTGCGTATAATAAAAAATATACTTTTTAATAATAAAAAGTCACATACTTTATTCTATATTTTGTTGCTTAGCAACCATGTAATTGAATTTTAGAAAATCTTCACATTAAGTGTAGAGGGACTTTTATATGGATTATTATGCATTGTCACAGTGTCAACACTATGTATTTAAGCTTGTTTTTTGTATATATAAACCTTTGCAAGAAAAAAAAGGGATTTTGCAATACATAGATATGATAATAAATGTTCCAAATTGATGTTTTATATATCATTGTTGTATTGCAATTAAGAGTTAGGGACTTTTTTATAGTCTGAAATGGTATATATTTTCAAATGTCCCTATCAAAGCCTTAATTTATTATTTCTTCATTTTTATTTTGGCTAATCCCTTTGATATGAAATTCTCTACATGGGTGTATTTTTCAATTGAACATTATACAAGAGTAAGGGATCATTCTAACATGTAGTTATTTAGAATTTTGTGACCAGCAAGAGCACCCAAATTATAAATTGAAATTCCAACTAAGATTTATGGCCTATGAATTTGCAAACTTTATCCATATCCATCTAATTCATATATATAAATTTTTCCGCTTTTGTTGGATACTATAGCATGTGGATTGGCTATTTGCCTATGGACTTCTATAGACTTTTATGGGGTCACCAAGTGCCGCTTTTGGTCCACTCAATCATGCAAACACCCTGCAATGCAACACAACAGGGGCACGATGAAAAAATGGGATGAGAGAAATGTGACTATTTTTGTGAAAACGGGTCGTGACAAGGGTCGCGACTCGTGACCATTTGTACTTAATTAAGTACTATATGAAGATATGTATTTTATTATTTTAAATGCCTAATGGGGATAGAGATTTTGTCCTCTTACAATAGTAGGGATCCTAGTTATTCCTTTCAATTTTTTTCCCATTTTTTTGGATTTCATTATAAATATGCAACTATTCAAAATAAAGTGTCATGGAGCAAAATAGGAAGAACATTACAAACTTGACTTGGATTTGTAGCTCCCAACTCTTAATCATGTGGTGAGGACCCCATTGTCAAAATTACGTAATTGTCCCCTGTAACATTAGAGAAAATCTGGGGCCTCTAGAGGGTTGCTCCATAACATTCAGTACACTAAACTTGGTAAAGAGTGTTGGCTACACTAATTGTCAACAATAACACTAATTGTGATTTGCAAGGTTAGTGTTAGAACATTATTTACCCATTCTAACACTATTTTAGCTCTATAGTAAAATTTGGTCATTTCAACATTTTTACAAGAGTGCATTTAGTGTTAGATGAGAACAAAATATAGAAGTTGGAATGGTGGGGAAAAAGCGGTGTATGAAATGTTGAAATAAGCAATGAAATGCTGAAATAAGCAATGAAATACTGAAATAGACAATGAAATGCTGAATTGCTGAAATAGACAATGAAATGTTGAAATGCTAAAATAAATAATGAAATGCGGAATTGCAGAATTGCGGAAATAGACATTGAAATGTTGAAATACAGAATTGAAATGTTGAAAGAATGAAATGTTGAAATGTTGAATTGCTGAAATAGACAACGAAAAAGTGGCAACCAAAAAAAAAAATTATTTTTCAAAGGAAATAGAGGAGAGAGAAAGACAAATCCAATGGTGTCATCCAATGTTCAATCACATACCTCAATAAAATGATATAGGCGTCAGAAGTTTGAAATCAAGCGGCGGGAAACCACGGAGTATACCCCCCCCTGGTGGAAGGAGCGCCCTTGATGGACCGGAGACCTCTCCACCTCTCTCTCCAAGGTAGTCACCAAACAAGGGAAGAGCGGGGCAAGGAAGGAAGCAAAAAATAAAGTTTTCTAGAGAAGGGAGGTTTAGAATTTGACGACGGGAGGCGGAAATTACAGTTTCCCAGGGAAGGGCCAGAGTTTGACGGCGGGAGTTAAGTGCCCCTACACTATTTACATAGAAGTTGAAAATAGTGTTGGGGGTAAAAAACAGGGAACAACACTAATTATCACCCAACACTATTTACCAATTTTAGTGTAGCCTTCAGAGAGGCTGCCTTTTCCTCTCTAAAGTCCTCATCCACGACTTTCATCCCCACATATTTAATGTAAGCTTCGGTACTGGGATAGTGACTGTCCATTATGATATGTTCCATTTTATTTTCTTAATTTTAGGACTAGACATACAAATCAACAAATATTTGTAGTGAAAGATGTTGGCCAAAAATCCAATGAGTGATACACTAATGCATTATTAATCTTTGCAATCAATAACTTATTTTGGATTTCGAAGAGGAAAGACAACTCTATATATACACATGGGGTGGTAGGAGGTAGGAGGTAGAGCAACCCATGTGGGATAAATAAATTAGAATTTGTAGGTTCACATGCACTCATAGTTAAGTCAAAAACAAAGAATTGTGTTAAAAGTAGAATTTCAGACCTCATTTAGGCATAGTAAAATAACTTTTCTTAAAAAACTTTGAACTAGAAAAAGTTGGTAAATGACAATAAGTTGGAATGGATTTTTAAAAGTGTTAAAAGAAAATGTCCATTAAAAATCCTCTCCAAAATTTGTCTATAACTTTTGATTGGAGATTCAAAATCCCAAACAGATTTTTGGAGGTGAAACTTATTGTTATTTACCAACTTTTTCTAGTTCAATTTTTTTTTAAAGTTATTCTACTATGCCTAAATGAGGTTTGAAACTTTACTTTTAACACAATTTCTACTTTTGACTTAACTATGAGTGGTAGTTGAGAAACTACAAATTCTAATTTACATATCCCACATGGATTGTTCTACATCCTACCACTCCATATACATATAAAGAGTTGTCTTCTCACTTCTAAAGCACAATGCACAAACGGATTCCAAATCGAAGTGAGGTAATTCTACAATATCACTAAAATCAATAATCTCAATGAATCCGTTAGCATTTTGTTTATGGATCCTATTGTTTAGTTTTCAATTTTACTTAGAAATTTTTAATTTCCACTAGCAATGTAAGTTATAGTCGCGGCGCGGGTACCAAGTGATGTCTGACAATTATTGACAACTATCCGCACCATTTCATCCCTCAGATGAAATGGTGTGGTATATTCCACACCATTTCGTTTGGAGGAGGGCAGAGCTAGTGACTGCTACTGAATGTTATGTCCAAAGTCCTCCGAGGACCCCGTAAATTGTGTTTTTTTTTGCTTCAAAATTAATTTTTTCCCTATATCCGCCCAGCTGAAGTTTTGTTGTCAAATTGTTGGCAATGGTTTAAAATCCGGAATAAAAGGACTAAAAAATCAGGGTTAAGGTACTCTTCTGCACCTTAACCCTGATTTTTAACACTTTGTATTTAACAATAAATTGTGCCAAGAAAAACAATTGTCCCAAAATTATCCAATCACCATCATCCACCACAATTTTTTTGGTGGATGTGTGAAGGACTAACTTCATTAACATTTGGTGAGTTATAAGGTGAGAGGAGGAGGTCTTTATGCAATTGGGGTTGTGAACCCTACCACACACCCAATTGCATAAAGACCTCTTCCTTTCACCTTGTAACTCACAAATTGATGAAGAGGCTATTGAAGCTTGTAGCCTTTGGCTATTAGCTTCAATAGCCACTTATTTAATTTGGCTTACTTGGATTTAATTTGACTTCATTGAAAATAATTAAATTTGAACATGGTTTGTAACATTTAAATATGTAGAAACAATGGTTCATGTGTTTAAAAATAAATAAATAAAACTACGAATATATTTTTTAGTCGCGAAAATAGTCACAGTTTGATTATTTTTGCGGAAGTCAACTAGTCTAACTACTCACTTTCGCCGCTTTTGAGAATGTCAAGCCCCCGTTTTAATAGACCCGTTTGGTCACTCTGGAGTAGTCCTCCAGAGGCCCAAAATTTTTTCTAATGAAACCTTGAGTATAAAGATTATTGTCCTTTAATAGGCTAAAAATTATTGTGGTTGCTCCAGAAAAAATTTCACTAGTTGCTAACTTTGCTTCCACTTTTTTTTATAATGTACATCATGACCTACACAATTTTCAATAAGGGATTTTTTTTTCAATAGAAACTATTGTCTGTGTCCCACTAAAAACTTCTAAATCAAGCACAATTCTTGTTCCATTGAAAAGATCCGTTTATTGATTTTGATCCTTCAATAAGTGTTGACCATGTTGAAAGACCTTGTCAGGACAAGTTAAGCAATTTGAGAGCATTCCTCTCCTAGCAAGCTTGGCCGCTTTGCCCATATGAAGCACTTTGTACTTGCTGCTTTCTCAAAACAATAGTGTTGATAATAGATTAGGTGACCACTTAGGCACTACAAAGATTTGTTCATGAAGTGAGTTAAGCTTTCTTGTTGCAAGTATTTAGATTGGGAAAAATATTTATAGAATCCCATTGTTGCCGCAAACCTTTAAATCATCAAGAATGACAAGCTAGTAGCATTTACGAACTATGCTCAAATATGATACTTTTTGCATGGATTTTAGGTGCCTACATGATGGAGTCTAAGCTAGAGAGTTTGCATAGATATGAAGGACGAGTTATTAGTTTTTGAATGCATGTATCACTAGCACAAAGACTAAAAATACAATTATTCCCTTGTGAAGAATATTTTTGGAGGTTTTTAGTGGGACAAAGGGAGTATTTTGTTTGGGGCCACTTAGGGATTTTGACTTGAAATCCTTTCTCATTTAGCACCTTATCTCTTCAACGCCAATGACCTAAGCGACCATTTTTTGGTTGCTGGGCACCCCTCTTTTTTGAGCTAGGTCACTGCAAGAAACACCAATTGTTTTGGTAGCATTTTGCAAAGTTGATTTTTGTTCAATGCTATAACTTTTGAATTATGATTCCAATGCCAAAAACAAAAAATTGGTTTCTAGAATTTTTTATTGTAAATGTATCCTTTATTTTTCAAAAAAATTTAAAAATCATTTAATATTTAAAAGCCAATTTTGTTAATTTGTCACACTTTTGGATTTAGGATTTTTTAATACTAAATGGTAAATGGTTCAATTTAATGATTTTTAGCTGAAATTTTGGTGGTATATTCTTATAGTAGGCGGACATGTTCCTACCAAAGGGTATCTAAAAACACATTATTTTATGTCCTCCACATTTGTGCAAATAGTCTTCCCTTGCGCATGCACCTCTAAACATTAGAGATGATTTTGACCTAGTTTTTTTAGTCAAATCTCATTACCAAGAAGTCCTTCCAATGTACAATTTTTAGTTTCTTTGAAAATTGTTTTTCCTATTTTCTACAAATTAAAACGTCCAAGGATGTATTTTCTGGGACATATTCTTGGACATAGAATTATGGCAAAGAGAATATATCTTTGGACGTTTTAATTTGTAGAAAATAGGAAAAACAATAATTGAAGAAACTAAAAATTGTCTACTTATAAGGAATTCTTGGTAATAAGATTTGACCCAAAAAATTAGGCCAAAATCATTTCTAATGTTTAGAAGTGCATGCGCAAGGGAGGACTATTTGCACAAATGTGGAGGACATAAAATATTGTATTTTTAGATGCCCTTTGATAGGAACATGTCCGCTTATTATAGAAATATACCATAGTAATTTCAGCTAAAAATCATTAAATTGAACTGCTCAATAGTATTAAATATTCCTAAATCCAAAAGTGTGACAAATTAACAAAATTGTCTTTTAAATATGAAATGATTTTTTTTAATTTAAAAAAATAAAAGATCCATTTACAATCAAAAATTCTAGTAAAGAAATTTTTATTTTTGGCAATGAGTTTATAATTCAAAAGTTATAGCATTGAACAAAAACTAGTTTTGCAAAATGCTACCAAAGCGGTTGGTGTTTTTGAGGGTGTTTCTTGCAATGACCCTTCCTAGACTTTGAACTCAATTTTTCTAGATGAAAAAATAGATATTCAAAATCAATAGTGTAAAATTTTTAAGTTAAGCAAATTCAAAGCCAAAAATTCTAGTCAAATAAGGTGCAAAAAATTTGTTTTCTTCACTTTAAATGCAAATATCTTACAATCTACAATGTCAAAGTTTCAAACAGGATCACAATTGTAATCTTAATAAACAATTATAGATCGTAAGATATCAAATGTATAGGGTTTGGTTTAATTTCAAGAAGGACTACAATTGCAATCTTGATAAAGGTTTCTATATTACTGTTTTCTTGGACATTGTAGATCACTCATAGAATTTTTTACATCCACAAGCATGGACAAAACATCAGTAAAATATAGATGACAATTCATTTAGTCATTTAAAAGTACATTCATTCATCCAAAATAGAGATATTCTTCAAAGATTTTGTAGCAATTTAGTGATTTCATCCATAGCTAAAAGGAGAATATATTGCCAAGTATTCTATAAGAAAAATGTAGCTCATTTGAGCAGTAAAGTGCTAAAAAAATCTCCTCTGTACAACGTCTATTCATAAGAATTTAGAATTGATTCTATATATTTATTTTCTACACTTTGGAAATTCATAGTTTATTTAAATTGTAGTGTCCAAAAATGTAGATTAAAGCATCCAAAAATCCCTTCCACTTGCTATTATGATTTGACAAAAAAAAGTTTATAGTTCAATAATAGGAACTATGCTCAAACCCTTCTTTGGATGATTTAAGATGTTACCTTATACATAAAGGAGCCAAACTAATCACATAGACACAATTTCAATTATTACAATTTTTTATTGAATTTTGTTGTCCATTATGAAAATTGATTGTAGGAGCCATATGCGGTATAAAAAATCAATCTTAAGTATTTAAGTTTAGTTTGTATTCATTTAAAATAATAATCAAACACTATCACTTTTTTTTATAACTGAAGGTTACAATTAAGTACAATTTTCTTAACCCTTAAAGTCCTCAAGGGACTCTTGGGATTTGGAGTAGGCTTGTGTAATCCCAATTTTTGATATGATTTTCTAAATTTTTTTTGAAGATAGGAAATCACATAGCTTTTTCAAAATATAATTTTTATTTCAATCAATGTTTGGAAGCAAAAGTATGCCACCAACTTTTTCATTGAGTTAGGATCATGAAGTATGCCCTATACTTTTATAAGTTGAAATTTTCTTATGCATCATGAATTTTGAAAGCGGATGCTCTTTTGCAACAAAGGATCCCCAATAACCTTCTTATTGTTGTACTGTAGAGAGTTTGCACTAACCAGGTTTGTTCAAGGCATGTATTGAAATCATTGATTTGCGAGATATATCCATAGAAGTCAATCAATAATTTATGTATCTACTTCTAGAATCTCAATGGTCGCAATCTTTAAAATTGGATGTTTTTAGAAAAAAGGATTGAAATAGATATGTAGTTTCTGACAAGCGTTTAAAAAATGCCAGTTTCTTGAAATATCTCCATTTCAACAAATACAGCAAACCTTATTGGTGACCTTCATCTCCCTTTGGGCCATAATTATTCAAATTCACATTACATTGCTTATAATTACAGGTGGCTTACAAAAACATTTTTCAAATTCTTGAGATTCA
Source organism: Pseudisothecium myosuroides (assembly GCA_951799445.1). Lineage (NCBI taxonomy): Eukaryota > Viridiplantae > Streptophyta > Bryopsida > Hypnales > Lembophyllaceae > Pseudisothecium > Pseudisothecium myosuroides. The sequence goes on along the minus strand of OX637290.1, from coordinate 25,001,186 downwards.
AATTGGTCTTTGAAGCTTATTATGCGTGATAATCATTTAACCTTTGATGCGATCAACCCGATAAGGGCCATGTCCGGATAAGTAACGTTCCTTCTCTTTAAATTTGATCATGGGAGATTCTATCTGAACTTCTTCATCATGTGTGCATGGTTTTGGCATAGGTTGGTAGACAATTATAGGTTCATGACAACATTTTGATTCTCTTTCATTCAAAGGAAGAGGACATATGGTCTTCTTATTGTTGTCTATGCAATTTTGTGCCTACATAAAGAAATGCAAGTGAATATTAGTTTAAATTTGCAAGTCTTCTCATAATCTCATAACCTCTTTGATAAACACAATAATCATCATATGTTCTCACAATAAAACATAAATGCTACCTAGAGCATTGGTGTCTCAAATAGTGACACTTTTTCAATCCTAGGTGCTCAAAAGTTCATATTCTGGATGATGAAGAGAGGGCTTCAAGGTGATGTTTTAGTCAAACAACTTTTCACTCATTCAAAGTGATGTTGAATTGTTTTGAGAAAACAACCACCTTTACAAGCAATTTGATGAAATTAAAGTAAGTAATATACTTTAATAAAAATGTAAAGAAAAATATGGAGAATTTCACTAGATAAATAGTTCTATTTATGTCAACAATAGTCATCAAAAGTAACAAAAATTTGATATAAAATTTTCATTGGAAAGTAGTTCAATATAGCCCAAATACTTGGCTTCTGAAACATGGAATTCATATAAAAATTTGTAATTTTCTAATTTGCAATTTGCAAAAGGAATTTTTATATTACTATTTTGATTCAAATGTGAATTTTCATTACAAGCTTCTAACATCATATTATCATTACCATAAAATTGAATAGTAGCTCAATATTGTATTATTTTCTACTTATCAATATTCAATAACAATACCAAAATGAATTCATAATTTGAAGTAATTTTTAAAAATATTTATTAAAAAATATAATTTTTAATTTTTAAAATGATTATTATTTGATATAATAAATATAAATATAATTATTTGACAAAATTTAATTGGTATGGGTATTGAATGCAGAAGCCAAAACTAAAACTAAAAGGCAAAATCAAAATTAAAGCCAAATTAAAACAACACAATAGTTTGATTAAAAGAAAAAGATATTAAAAATAACTAAGTTGAAAAGTTTAGAAACAATGAAAAATTAATAACAATAATTAAAATAAAATACTTAGAAAAAAAATACAAACTAATTCAAAGATCTACCATTGACTCATTGAGAATTTAATTGTTGGATTTAGAAGGTTAAAAGTTAGAGTAAGACAAAACAAAAGATATTAATGAAATATAAAATGAATAAAGTAGAAATAATTTCTCTTTACAAAATCTAAAGCTTCATGTCAATTCAATCAATTTTTGCATATCTTGATAGTATTAACCCCTAAAGGACCGTTGTCCCTTTGGGGGACAAATGCGTTTTTGGGCAGGTACCTACGGGCTGAAATTTTCTCCTGATTTTTTGAAACTTTTTTTGGAGATAGAAAAACTGATAAGCTTCGTGGGAATATAATTTTTTTCACAATCGGTGCCCGGGAACAAAAGTTATGACCAAATAAGCTCAAAACAGGGGACGGCGGGCAGCCTGGGCAGCAAAAAAAAAATGGACAAAAATTTGATTTTTTCTTTTAGTATTTTTTTTCTCATAGATTATATTTTTGCCTATCTGGAAAGCTTTGATTCATTTCATTTGGATATGTTATGAGAGAGTTATGGACATTCCTGTTTTTCGGGCAGTTAGAGCATCTTTTTGAAAAAAATAACTTGTAGGATTCATTTCTGATTGCAATTTTTCAAATTTTTCAATTTTTTTTTTTTTTGCATAATCTGATTTACTTTTTAGAACAATCTCACCATTGGGATTAGTGCATTTTAATTCCATCTAAAATATATGAATATTTTAGATTTTCCTTCTATCTCATACCTACTTCTACTTAACAATTTTTTTAAGAATGATAATTAAGTTTTTTTGAATATTTTTTTTTTTCTAGACTCTCAACTCAATTGTCCACTATAAAGATTTAAAGCTCAAAACGCTGTAGTGCAAAAATTTTAATTTAAAAATGTTCAAAGTCAAAAAATCTAGTCCCGCAATGTGCTAAAAAACTTGTTTTTCCCACTTTAAACGCAGATATCTTGCAATCTGTGCGGTCAAAATTTCTGAAATTTTTTCCACATACTTCCATACTAGTTAGGTGTAAGTTCCTACGATTAGATGTGAAAAAAAAAACAATTTTCAATTTTTTTTACTTTTTGCTATAGCAATGGCAATTTTGAGTGTTTTTTGGCAGAAAAAAGGCCTTGGTCCTTTAGGGGTTAACTACCCCCCTCAAAAAAAATCATGGGATTTGAACTCCTCATAAAATTCTTAGAGGTGAGAAACCTTATTAGTTCCTTACTACATCTTGCTTCAAAATTATGTAAATCGAAAATGTTCTTAAATTTATCTAATATGAGGTGTATATTTAGTAACCAATGATTAATAAGGATAGATTTTTAATAATGTAATGATTGTGAACTTGACATATAATCATTACACGCAACCAAATTGACCTTTTATATTACCATTAGAAACAACATTTTAGTAATTACCTTTTCTCTTATAATGAAAAATTGAATGATCACAATTGACCAAAATTGTTGGAATGAGTTATTCAAAGGAGCAACCAAGATTTAGTTCAAAATTCTCTACACCAAAGTGTTCAAGAATCAAATATTTGAGTACAAAGAAATCTATCAAATTGCAAAGAATTTGGATTTTGCTAAGTAGGCAATTCTTTTCAAAATGAAAGATGTCTAGGCAAAAGTTGTTTGAGGAATAAGGAATTATAGGATCTTTCAAGCTTCATAAATTCAAAATGGTCAAGTGTTTTCTACAAGGTTTTGAAAGGCACTTTATTACCAAATCGCATTAAAAAGTAGTAGAATGAAAAAAGATAACAGCCTTAAAGTTTTTAAATATGTTTTGAACTATTATACCAATTTTAATTCTGTAACATTACACGATTTTATATAATAGACAATATTGAATTAAAATGAATAAGGTGACTTTGGTGATTTTTGTGCTATTTGATTTTTTATATTTTTATATCTTAAAAATATATTTACAATATGTGTAAAATTTTCAAATTCATAGTTAGGACCATTTCTTTTAATCTTGAATGTCTTATGTTATATATAAATATATATACACATATATATTATACATGCATTTCATTTTTCATCCAATTAGAAGCTTTTAGAAAGATAGTGATGGATATTGTTGAATGCATAAGAAGATTACATATTCTTTTAAATTTTGATGTCTCATTATTAATTTCAGTGTATTTTATAAGAAAAACAAGATTGACAAAAAGTTGAAGTTTCTTCTATCTTTTAATATTATTATTTATAAAAAATTTCAATACCAAATTAACCCCTAAAGTTCCTTGACTACTTTTTCACCAAAACGCTCCAAAATTGCCATTTCTAGTACAAGTACCAAATTTTAGAAAAAAAAATATTTTTTGATACATGTAACTATAGGATCTTGTTGTAAGTTTTGAAAAGATGTGGAAAAAATTTCAGAATTTTCCACTACATGGATTGTAAGATATTAGCATTTGAATTAAGGCTTTTTTTTTGGCCTTGCAAAAAACAAGGCAGCTGCACTTCACAACGTCACATTTGTATGAAAAAATGTCCAAAATGGTGGTGCTTTTTTAAATTCATTCTTCAAGGCAAGTTGGTTACATATTTGAAATATTTCAAATCATTTGGAATTATACAATATATAGCAAAAAAGTACTCCCTCTATTTCAAAATAATATCGTTGTTTCCTTTGTATTTTTACAAAGGAAACACCAGTATTATTTTGAGACAGAAGAAGTAGTAAGTAGAAAAAAATAGAAAATGATTCAATTTACTAAATTGTTAAAAATTTATTTATGGAATTGAAAAATGCCAATCCCAATGGTTGTAGTGTTGTAATAAACAATCTGCATTCTATGATTTCATTTTTTTCAAAAAACATTGAAAATTGAGTTAAATAAAGGTACCAAGATTTATTTTCAAGTAAAAAATCTATAACTACCTGTAAACTAAAAGTCTTGATAGCTTTCATTTCATTAATCAAAATGGAATGATTCAAAGTTTTCCATGTGTATATAAATCTAGAAAACCAATTTTAAATTTTTGTTTTGAAAAAAAATGACTTTTTTATCTGCTCGGATTGCCCAGTCTAGAAAAAAATCCATATATCATACCATAATTTTTTAATCATGTAGTCAAAAAGTTATGAAAATTGTTGGGCCTTTAATCTTAAAGTCCCAAGGCCTTTTTTTCATCAAAAACCACTCAAAATTGCCATTTCTATTGCAAAGAGCATAAAACCTTAAAAATTACTTCTTTGCATATCTAACTAAAGAATCTTATACTAGACTAGTACAAAAATGTGTAGAAGAAATTTCAAAAACTTAGATCGCGTAGATAGCAAGATATTTGCATTTAAAGTGAAGAAAAAAAATTATTTACACCTTATTTGACTAGATTTTTTGGCTTTGAAGTTTGAACTTAAATTTTTTGCACTATTAATTTTGATTTTTAAATTTTAAATGTTGAAAAATTGAATTGAAAATCTAGGATTTTTTTTTAATTTTTAAAACTTAGTTTTCACTCATTAAAAAATTGTTAAGTAGACTGAAGTTTAAGATTGAAGGAAAAACTAAACCGTTAATAGCTCTAAGATGGAATTGAAAGACAATAATTCCAATAGTGAGATTATTCCAGCAAGCAAACTTAACCCTATCTAACAATGTTTTTTGAAAAATCTTAAAAATTTCATTAAAAAATAAATTTTATAAGTTGTTTTTTCAAAAAGATGTTTAGATTTGCCCAAATTTTAGGATTGTGTATAATTTTCTCATTACTAGTCAAAAATAGAATGAATGAAAGCATCAAATGTAGACAAAAATATAATCTTTAAGAAAAAAAATTGATAATCAAAAATTTCAATTTCTTGCAATTTTTTTAGAGTTGCCCTTCAAATAATTTCTTGGACATAGGATGGTATAACTTTTGCTCCCGCGCATCAATTGAAATAAAAATTATATTACCTTTGATTTCCTATCTTCAATTTTTTTTTTTTAAATCACGTCAAAAATTGAGACCGCACAAGCCTACCCAAATTCCCAAGAGATCCCTATAGAGGTTAAAGGTTAAAGGTTAAAGGTTTAGTTGAAGGTTTTGTGAAAACTGATGTTCATATTATGCCATATTAGAAACTTTATAGTTTTAGCCTATTAAATTACTAATGAACATATTGTATCTTGGATGAATTTTAATATAGTTAAAGGCTTCTAATTTGAAATTTCTTAAAAATGATTATTGATGGAAATTGATAATATTTTTTGTTTTATATAATTTTTTTTTAAAATAATCAATTATTTATTAGTGGTATTAATATTTGGAACACATATTTTGAATAAGTCCTACTTTGATGATATGTTTTGAGGTTAATTGGTTTGAAATATTAACTTTATTCTTTGAACTTTTTAGTATAAATGTTGATGTAGTATGGAGGATAAACATTAAAAGTCATGAAGTATAATTTAAATTTTTTTAAGAGATTGTCATATATAAGATCCTAAATCTTACTTTGATAATCCAAGTATTATCAAAAAATTGCTTTAACTTTTGTATAATTGTAAATTATACAATATAGTAACTTGTATTTGTGAGAAGATTGAGAGGATGAAGGAAGAAAGCATTTAGATCCATCATTTCCAAAAGGTAAGTAATTTGAAGAATCTTTTTTGGAAGAATTGGTTGTTGCCTACAACATGAAAAAAAATATTAACCACCCTAAAAAAATGTACATTTCAAGACATTATGTCTTAAATTTCACATGGTAATAATACATCTATGCAATGGCTCAAAAAAATGGTTTGTACAAATTAGAGTGGATTTGCAAAATATTATAAATGATTTATTTTAGTATCATATATTGATTTTTAAAAAGATGATCTAAAACAATATTACATTTGCTGAATCAATATTTTAAGAATATATTTATTAAAAAAGATATAGAATTTTTATTGAATTTAAAATTTTACATATATGTTTTGATGCTTATACCAATAGTGCTTCTAACATCAACCAAATCTAAAATATTTTTCCATTTGAAGCTAAGAATATTTGAAGGCCATATGTCTTTTATTTTATTTTTTAAATTGTTTAATAAATTTTTGTTTTACGTTTTTATGGACTATCATTAAGTTTTGAATGTGTGATTATAAATGATAACAGAAAATGAAACAATTTCTTAATAGCTTGCCAACTTCACGTATAATAATTTGTGGCAAGTTTTTTCCTACTTGCTCTACTATACAAAGTAATTGGGGTCCCATTGATCTTGATGTTGTAAAAGTGACCATCTTTGGTTACCAAGCATTAAATTTAGATGAATAATTTGGATTTAATAATATCATTTTTGTAGCATCAATTTACTAAAAATAGAATATTTAATAAATCACTACTACATAAGCTTACACAAATATGATTGGATTCTTAGCATACCTCAGAGGGTGCTTCTATTAAATGACTCATTTTTAAGTGAGTAAATTCCAATGAGGGAGCAACATCGCTACATATATTTGGTGGTCCAATTGTAGAGCCATCAACAATATAAGGAAGTGTTGATCTTATTTGCTGCCCTTTAATGCATTTCCCACATTTTTCTATTACTTTCTGTTAGGACATCAATTTATGACAATTTTTAATATGATTTGTTTTTAATATGATTTTATATTGAATAGTATATTGCTTATAAATAAACATTTATATTTTATAGGAAAATTATAAGTGCAATAGAAGCAAATACAAAAAATGTTTATAAAAAAAAACTTGCAAAAGTTCAAAAAAATTAATTTTAAAATGTTATATCACCACATTTAGTGAAGTAAATTATACTACGTATATTTTAGTCTATAAATTGGACCAAAATTAAAACTAGTATAAATTTCAAATTTAAGACTACAAAAACACAATTCAATTTATGCCTCTTGGTCTTTGAAGGATTAATTGTAAGATGGTTCACAATAATGTAAGATAATTTTTTTTTTTTCTTGGTTAAAATATTTGAAATTTAAAAAATAAATAAAAATAAAGTTTTCTAAATGCTGAACATACGTAATCAAATTCTAAAGAAATTATTTTATTAACTAATTTCACTTCTATTTCTTACAACCCATAATATAAATACAATAAAATAAACAAAAGTGTAACTTCAATTGTTACAACTAATCAACTTCAAACTGTTAAGTCATTTAAATGCAAAAAACGTCATAATTTCAATGAGATAAGACAAATGAAAAGGAAAAATAGATGAATATTTGCTTCTTGTATCTTCAATATATTATTTAGAATTATTAATATATTTCTAATTCTTTTGCATTAATAAATTCATGGGAGATTTTGACATGATAATGTAATATAAAGATCCTAGGCCCTTTTCTTTTGTCAAAAACTACCCAAAACTACCATTTCTAGTGCAAAGAGTAATAAGTTTAAGAATTTGTTTTTGTTTACTTAACCATAGGATCTTTCAAAAGACTAGTAGGAGAACGTGTAAAAGAAATTTTGGAAACTTTGACTATATAGATTGCAAGATATTTGCATTCAAAATAAAGAGAACATGCTTTTTTGGCACTATACTAAACTAGTATACAAGGCTTTGAATCTTCTTAATTTAAAACTTTTATATTACAAATTTTGAATTAAAAAAATTTATCATAAAGAATTGAGCTGAGTATTTAAGGAAAAAAATTCTAATGTCTTTGACAATACAAATATTTGTTTCAAAAATATTTTCTTTCTTTAAAAAATTATTAAGAAGAAGCAAAGTTTTAACAATCATAATTAACCCCATCTAACTTTTTTTATGGAAAAACATGAAAATTGAGCTCATTAATAAATTCGATACATTATTTTTTCAAAAAGATGCACTCTTGCCAATAAAACAAGATGCTCTATAACTTTTTCATCACTTATTCAAATGAAAATAAACAAATCTTTTCAAATAGATAAAAACATAATATATTTAAAAAATTATTTCAAATTATTATTATTTTTTCAGGGTCTTCACTTTAGGTTTTAAGAAATTGTGAAGAAATGAATTTGAAAAAAATTCCCTACTTAATCCATTGAAAATAGCACTTTTCTTCAATGATTTTTCAATGTTGTTTTAAAATTAGGAAAATTGTTAAAGCCTTTAACTTTTGATAGATATTTTGACAAAAACAATACATTTTTGTGAATTTTGTGTGTTTGTAACTCCGTCATTAGCCATTTTCATAGTAACAAAATGGAATCTCAATTTTGGTAGATTGGCGATACCGCGATATTCTATAGACCAAAAATTTAAGTAAAAAAAATTCAGTGCTCTTCCTAATACCAACAATCCAATCAACACAAATGACTGTGAACTGCATGATGTAAACCATCCAATGTGTATGTGGTACTAGATAGTTTGACACGATGTTTGACCTGCATACTAAATTCTGCAAACTCCAAGTCGCTTCGTTTCTTGTCAATTTTGCATTCTAAATCTCGAAGGAGATCTTGGGGACATTTCTTTCTGTTGTCCAATTCTTTTTCCGTGTAGCAATCGTCTCGATCTCCTTGATCTTCTCGATCCATAATGGTCTTCCTACAGTGCAACTGCTTTGTCTCTATTTTCAAGTGCGGAAGATTTGTCAGATGTTGCATTGTTTATGGCTTTCAGATTTGAAGATCCTTACCTCTGGGGTAAGAATCTTGTTTTTTTGTGACCTTCACAATGTAAATAGATGAAGTTCTTGGACAAGTTCATCATGATTGCTTTCATATTGGTTAGTGTTAATATTTTGTAGAGTAGATGACCCACCGTTACTAAGGATCTTATAATCTTCGTGTGCTTGTTGTAATGCTAGTTCTAGCTGTTGAATCCTTTGCATCATCTCATCACTCTTGTCGTAAATTTTTGAAGCTTCAAAGGCAGAAACTCGCTCTCTTTCCCTCTCGCATTCGAGCATACTCATCCTTGCCTTCAAGTTTGCTATTCTCTCTACATTTGCTGCTTCTTCAACCAACCTGCAAGGCGATTTACATAATCTAAACCTCATAAAATATTCAATCTCTAATTCTTAGTATTGTAACAATTGAAAGATGAAAAACGAGACCTTTAGATGCCCAGTCAAAAAGATCATTCCTTGTTACGTTATCCATGAGGCACCCGAATGTTGGATAGATTACTATGCCCATATGTCCTGAAACATTGAGCTTGTAGAATCTGGGGCACAATTTGTATAGTTGGCCTCATTTTGAGCAGGATTGTTGACTTGCAATTTTGTCATCCTACAAAACCTTAGATCCTTTCTATAGTAACCTATAAGTTAAGTTTCTCTAAGTCATTTGCACTATATTTGTATTACTGCAAATGTAGTGCAAATTAATCTATACTAGCATGAAATGTCACTTTACCAACTTCAAGGAAATACTATGGAATGGAACTCATCAAAAGGTTGTATCTGATAAATTTATGGTCAATGACATACCTATGAGGTTGTGACAATTTCTTGCTAGCATCATTAAAGTTAGGATTACAAGGAGAATGACTTAGAAAAGATAATCAGCCACACCTAACTTGCTTCCCCGGGAACTCTCACTTTGTGTGGAGCTCCTAGAACCACCTCCAACCTTTGTAGCAATGCCTAGTGGCATTGATGAATATCTTTTGCTACACTCAGGCATTGCTATAGAAACTCTTCTAGAAAGCAGATGCTCAAAATATATGTCAGGCTGATCATATTCTGTAAACTCCTCTACGCCTATACTTTCATTAGATAATCCTCCAAGAAGTGAGTTCCTCTTTGCTTCTATTATCTCATTTTCTAAATGTTTTAGTTTTTCTTGTAATTGATCGGGCAGAATCCCACTACCTATTCTAGTCCCTATCAATTTAGAAGAGTTCTTCCTTGAAGTTCGTGCCAAAGCAATTGGTGGTTGAACAAGGAAAGATTTTCTAAGAGGATCCTCGGAGTCCTGTACAAAAAAGCAACACTGCAGCGGAGGGTCTTTTGGATGGCAAGGCAATAGAGCTTTGTCTTAAAGCCCCAATCCCAGAAAGCCATCTGATCGAAATACGAGGGACGTCAGTCATAAAATCAGGTAGAGTCCCACTAACTCTCTTCATGGAGGTTCTTTGTGCAAGCAAAGAAGGCTTTGGAGGGAAAGCTTCTACAATGTTTTGACCTATTGTAGATGCTCTTTGCGGAATGGAATCTGCAACTTCAACAAGGACAGATGCCCTTTGAGCTAGGACATCTGTTGTATTTTTTGCAAGTACTAAAGCAGTATCTGCTAGAGCTTTTGCGGTGCTCTTTGCAAGCGCAGAAGCTCTTTGTGCAAGAACATCTGCAGTGTTTTCTGCAAGCATCGAAGCCGTCCACATTATTTTCCGCAAGGATCAACGCTTTTTGAATAAGAGCTTCTGCATTGTTTTCTACAAGTATCGATGTCCTTTGGATGGGATCACCTGCAATATTTTGTGTAATTAAAGAAGGTCGTTGGGCATCAACTACAAATGAAGAACCCTTCTAGATTTTCCCACTGCAGATGTTGCTCCTACCAAAGATTTGGACAAACCTCCATCAAATATCGCTCCTGAGGAATCAAATTTAACGGACGGCCCAACTGTAGAGTTTATTCTAGTAGATACAGTTGAAGAGGTCTTCCTTAAAGGTTCAGATAAAGATGCTCTTATGGAAGCACCTACAATTACTGCAGAGGTTTGTCTAGACCATGCGTGTGCAGCACCTACATTGCCAATGATACCTACGTCCTCAAGAGGTAATATAAATTTCATTTGGTGCATAACGACGGCTGAATAACGTTTGAAGGGGCTTTGCTAGCAATGTACCTGGTGTTGTAAGCGTCTTGTGCAACATTTAGCTCACTCTCCAATAGTTGTTTCTCAGCCACTACCTGAAGCGTCACCAAAATGCTCAGATTACACAATTACACATACTTTTGACTTGGAGTAGAATGTCATTAATTAGTATCATTAAATCCTACGTACAAGTTCCTGATCATCGAATATGCACAATTCACAGTCTCTAAGGTTGATGCACTTCCAACAAGTGCTTTAGGTTAAATTGATGTTTGGAGTGAGAACCATTGATTCAAATGAGTCTTTCCACTAGTAGAAAAACTGAATTTTCTACTAGTGTTCATAAATCATAGAAGGATGGATCATAGAAGGAAGGATAAATCTTTAATACATATAATCAATTATTATTTTTAAATATCCTCAAGGTATCACTTACATGGTCACTTTGTGGTAAGAAATTTACTAGCATCATTGACAGATTCTCCAAATTTTTCTAAATTACAAATTATTGTTGTTTCAAAAATAATGGATGTCCTCTACCATTAATGATCCAACACTTTGGCAAGTGCAATTGTATTGAGTACATTTTTTTTGAAACAATTTCTTTTAGTATGTACTATGAAATCATAAATTGTACAAAAGAATTGCACATCATAGATAACCTGCAAACGCATTCTTGTCTAACCACTTAGACTATCTGTATTACTTTCACATATAAATTTTTTTTGAAATAAAAAATATATTGAAAAATCAACAATAAAATTTTGCATTACTAAGATACAAATGGGCACTTACAAGAAACAATTGGACTATTTTCTATTGCACATTGCATGCTAATTTGTATTTTGGGCATAACTTGTGCTATAGCTCCAAAAGACTCAAGATTTATAAAAAAGGTACTTATGACTATTCATTTTTCAAAATTGTTTTACTATCTAAAAATATCTCCCAATTTTATATTGTACTTACCAATTTGGGGGTGTATTGTGCTATTTCTGGTCCAAAAAATCAAATTTAGAGCTGAAATTTGGAAAGGAGGCGTTCTAAAAGACTAACAACTATTGCTTCAAGAAATTTTTAAAATAATCAATTCTATATTGTGTGGAAGTCTACAAAGTAAACTTCTTTTTGATTGCATTTTGAAACATATAAAATATTAGTTTGGTGGCTCTTTTGGTAGATGACCATCTCTATAGAGTTGTTACAAATGGACAATTAAATTTTTTGAATTTTTTTTTCTATTTTTTACAAATTAAAACATCAAAGAACCTATTTACTTGAGAATTTGCACATTTGTAGTCCCCCTACTTCAAGAATTGTTCTATGCTTTATCTTTCTAGAGTACAAACTTCTTAAGCATATTAGATTAAATTTTTTTTAAATTTTAAAGTATCCTAAAAAAATCATGAATACTTGTGAAAATGCAATAAAATTAGCAAGTTTTTCTTGCTATCACCCAATTTCAAACTCAAATATTTATAAAGGGCTTTTGATGAAACACATGATTATTAAAATAAAAAATATACGAGATTAAATTTATTTAATTCAATTTTATTGAATGGATGATTGCAAAAACACTTTTATTATTTTTTGTTGCAGTCTTCTACAAAAGGTGGCCTGTCATTACAATTTTTGTATTATTAAAGTCTTGGAATCCATACATATGTTATAAGATATTCTTTAATTTTTTAGAAACATTTTATAAAAATAGATTGTCTCTAATTGGATCTAACTATACTTTGTAATTTGAAGATTTAGTATCTTTTTGGTTTAATATTAAGGTCTAATATTAAAATCTAATATTAAGGTCTAAGATCATCAGTTTGAATTATATGGATTAAAAAGAGATTTTCTAATAATAAAAATTCACCTTTTTGATAAGTATAAGTCACAATTTTTTCATAAGATGTGAATGTTTTACCAACAGCCCCTTCAAGTTAGAAAAATGTAATATTATTTTATATTTTAAATGTAATAATTTAATATTTTAATAACTTTAAATATTTTTTCAAGATATAAGAATAATTTTATTTTCAATCATTTATTTTCATTAATTTGAAAACAAAAATTAACTTATATTTTGAAGAAATATTACTTGCAATATTTTTAGTATTCTATTCTATTATTTATTATTATATGATTTATTGCCAAAAGCTAATTTTAATCATGTTACTACCCACATTTGACAGAAATTTTGTATATGCTTCTTACAAAGATTCAAATCATTTTAATGTTTTTTTAGTTATTCAATATGAAAAGCTCCAATATCTTGTTAGGATGTATCAAACTTTTTCATCTTGACCAACTTTGTACCAATATACATTTGTTTATTTAAAGTGCTATATTCTTAAAATTGAAACTTTTACAAAAGATTGGGACTTTAAATTTTTTATGATGATTACACTTAATACCTTTTAATGTCTAAAGTTAGCATAAATTTATGTTGTAAGCAAATAATTTACGCTAATATAGAGCTCACATTTGATTATATATATATATCCTAAATTCAAATTAAACTAAATATTTCATTTTTTTTATGATGTAATTTTGAAGTTTTGAAAGTTTCAACTAAATAAATATAATTTTTTAACTACATAATTGCCTAAATTCACCTAGTTGACTGAGAATTTGATCAATTTCTTGATTGAAAAAATAAATAAAAGTTAATATTAACACCTCTTTGTTACATATTGTTTTAGAAATGAATTTGATACATGCTAAATTAAAAAAAAATCCCTCCTTTCAAAGAATATATATTTTTTAAATAAATTATAATTCTTGACACCTAAGTTTATAACTATTATATGCCGAACTTGACCTACATTGTATACGAAGGAATGTGTCTAATTGTCATATTATATAAAGAAGACCAACTTTTATCTATAGTGAAAGTGTGTTAAATTTGCATTAAAACTACACAAATTGCATTAAAATTGTATTGCATCTATCAAAAAAATTTATTTCACCTCATAAGCATTCATATTGGTGTATTAATTATTTTGGTGTCTAATTGCCTAATTGATGAACTCATTGGTCATATAAAACCCTCACATTTCATCAAAAGGACTATTTTTATAATTTTTAGTTTTAATTAGGTGTTGACATTGTCTTAGTTGTAAAATATTTCCTATTTAATCTACAAAATATGAGGAAATTGCAGATAATTGTTGATTGCAAAAAAAACATGTATTATTTTCTATAACAAGCTTCCAAGAGTAATGCATTTTTGTCATATATTTTGCATTTATTCCTCCTATATATCCCACAAGGCATTACTATTTTGATCCTTTATTAATTTTTCATCCTTTACAAAAAAAAAATTCTTTATTTCAAAATAATTTCAATTGATTTTTTAATTTATTTTGGGGAATTTTAGTGCATTTTTTAGACCAAAAAATAAATTTACATTTGAAAACTTGGATTGAATCCATCTTCTAAAATTTAAAATTAAAAAATATTATAATTTTTTTGACTTTGCACATATTTATATTTTTTGAAAAGACAAACAAAAAATGATTTATTGACCTACTTTTGTATATAAATTTTGGAGAAATCCTTTTATAAGCCTAAATTTTTGGTAACTTGTGTGGAAACCTGTGTAGCCCATGTTTGTACTTCTCACACCCCATATCAATAAAGGATTTAAAAGTGAAGATTTCCTCTGGAATATTGGAACAGATGAGATGTTAAGAACCTTACCTTAGCAAACGAGTTCCTAAGCTGAGCCACAACATCAGCATCTGAGGCAGTTTTTTCAGCATTCTCAGCTAGCTTCTGTAAGAGCTCGTCTCGTTCTACGACAAGATTTTCAGAATCTTCTCCTTGACTCATTTTAGAAAGGGCAAATTCCAAACCTTCGATTTGTCCTTTTAAACCTGACAATCATGCAATGTACCAGTGCATTTAAGAGGGTTGCATACTCGATCAAAGATGGAATAAGTCAACATGGAACAATGACCAGGATTTTGGTTAACAGAGATTCGTGACTTGATCACCTGCAATTATTTCTCTTGCATTTGTAGCTACATTAAGTACATGAGAACTAGCAGCCTCAACTTGCCTTTTGGCATCTCCTATATATCTAGCCAAAACTTGTCCTGCACTTTCAACTAATCTAATAGCGGCTTGAACTTGTATTTTTAGTCTTTGAATTTCACTGGTTGCATTCTCAGCCTCTTTAGCATCCTCTAATTGCTTGGACAATGCCTTGTCGATAACATCTACAAGTGCACTAGCAGCTTCACTTTGTTCTTCAGTATTACACATTAGCATTACATTTTCCAAGAGGATTGTAAATTCTTCAATTACATCATTGGCGAGTCTAGCAACAATTTGAGTTAGCCTTTGAGCATACTTCAATTGCCAGCTTAGATCATCTGCATTGTTCCAAACACAATCTATGTCTTCCTTCTCTACCTCGACCTCTACATCTAAATCAGAAGTTGTGTTGGCTTCATTTCTTGCCTCTTCCAATTGCTCTCCCAAATCTATTGCTATGCCTTTTGCAAAGTAACTTGCCGTTGCCAGTAGATCATTTGCATCTTCAAATGGGCATTTCAGATTCTTCAATTGTTGAGCAAGTTCCTCTGTAAGCTTACTAGAAGCATAAGCTTGACCTTTGATTGTCACTACTTGCAGTGCCAGTTGTCTGCTTTGATTCTCAGTTGCTTGTTTTTCATCTAAAAGTTGTTGCGACAAATGAGCGACTTGTTTTGAAAGATCATTTGTGCCTTGGTACGCAGCATTTGCGGCATCCAAAGCCACTTTTGTTGATTCCAAAGCCTTCACTAAATCGCCAATCTGTTTGATATGTCTATCATTTTCCTCAGCAATCTGCGTTGCTTTTTTCAATGCTATTTGTAACTGACCATTGGTATTTGCCAAATATCTTTGCAAATCTATTATCCAACATTAAAAAAAGCAAAAATCTTACTGACATGATTGATCATCGAAAACACTACTATTATACTAGTTATAATAAATTCTTGCGATGTCTTTGCCACATATTGTAATGCAGTTTTTGCACTTGAATTGAGCACTTTTTAATTATTTTAAATGTTCAAAAAGTTTGTTCGCGTTTTTTTATTATAGTCACAACCTAAATGAAAAAAAAGCTTGCGTAGATTCATGAAAGTTTATTCATGATAGGCATATGAACATTAAATTTGTGGTTATCTATGTTATATTTATATTTTTTCATAACGATCTGAAATTCATTATGAATAAAAAATATTCAAAAAAAAAATTCAAGCTCAAATATCTATAGTTGTAAAGTGAGCATCCAAAACTAAGTATAGACACTGTTTTTGGGTTGTAATTCAGTAAACTTTTTTAAGCTATATTTTGATTGCCCTATAGATTTGAGTACTTGTAAGAATGATTAAAAATACATAAACATCATTTTGCTATTAAATCATAGTCTTTGATTAAAATAGCATATGATTTCAACAAAGTATAGCAACTTTATATTCATTTTAATATAAATTCATCCTACTTATTTTATTAGTTATGAAGATATTTTTAAATTAAAGATTAATTATTTTTAAATAATATGATTAATTATTGTTGTAAGAAACATATTCAAGTTTTGAAAATAGAAAGTGTCGTGGTCTTTTTTAACATTCAAACCTTAATTTGTAAGTATTAAAAGAAGGTAATATGTTTATAGACAATGTTTCAATATTTTGATAAATTCAGGGTCATACCTTTCTCAAGTTTTTTTATTGTCGACCCATTGTATACATTAGTAATAATCAACTTAATATATAAAAAATATAATATTCTTCATATTTGAAAGAAGCCCTATCTTGAAATTACTTATAAAGGGTCTTAAGTCAATGGTTGCACCCTTTTTAGATTATATTTGTAAAGTTTTTATTTTATTTTTAAGACTATTTTCACAAAAATCCTCTATTAGTCTATTAGAATACGAAACAAATAAATAATTTTATAATTGAAAAAATGTATTTATCAATAAAATAAAAAATTCTAATTGCAAATAAATATTTAAATCATGTTTGAAATGATATAATTATTAAATTATTATATAAATTTAATTTAAAATTAAATAATAAAATATAAATTTGTTATCTTTTATGCTTGCTAGTAACAAAAAGTGAAGAAATTAAAGATATTAGGAGTTTGAGATGTTCAAAATTTCAAATATTTTTTTGCAAGAATGCTAGTCCCTAGTATATCTTCAATTGAAAAGAATATGCAGTTTGTGTTTTTGAGAATAATGTACTTGGCTCCTTGAAAATATAACAAATTTATTTGGTATTAAATAAAAATTTCTTTAACCACATATATCCTTTTTTTATTATAATTTTTTTTAAAATTCTATAAAATTAATTTTTCTATTGATAAATAGAGAGATTTCAAAACAATTCATAACAATTCATAACAATTCTCTATAGCAATTCATTTCTTAATCCATATGCATTTACTTAATTACTTCTAAAATTTGCTTAAAAATACTTCACTATCATAGATTATGAATTTGTAATAAAAAATTATTTTTTATATTATACAATCAATTTGGATTGATACATTTACCATGTTCATTCTTTTTTTGCTTTTGAAAATAATTAGTTGTTCCATGCAATTGTGTAGTTTTGTCAATTTTCATTTTCATCTTCTCAATGAAATTCTTGTTTTTTTCTTGAACTTTAATAATTGAATTGTGTAGTTCAACCTAAATATATATACTAGTTTAAAACATTAAATTACTTAGACAATTCTATGTTTTATAGACAAGTACATTTAAATCTTTATATTAATCATTATTTGTAAATTTGCATCAAATCATATTGTGCACAAAAAACTGCATTAAAATTGAACCTCTAATTTTCTTTCCATGGTAGAATGTTTATTACTCCATTCATCTTCATATTTTTTAAATGAATTTTTAATGGTTTCTCTTTCTTTTTTCAAGTGTTCTTGATACTTTGTGGTTTGCAACTCTTGTCTATAGGTAGCCTTCTTAGCAAGATGTTCAGCATATGCTCTTTCATGATTTATTTGCTCAATCAATTCAATCAATTCTTGGTTAATAAGGTCTCTATTATCTAAATTATTTGTTAATAACATTCTTTCATTGGATAAATCTTTTTTTAAGTTTAAAGTTTCACACTCATTTGATTTTATTGCATCTTCAACATCTTTTTGTAGCATTTGTTTTAAAATTGATAATTCAAGTGCACCAGTCATCATTTGTTGTTTCCTCTTTATACCTTCACTTTCCAATGTGTTTTTTGTAGACACTAATTTTTCTTGCAATTCGCAATTGGATATCATTGATTTATTCACATTAGTGGATAGATTTATAATTTTGTTCTTTTGTACATTTATAAAATCTTTCAATTGTGTAGTTTCAATCTTCATTGTTTTTATTGTACTTTCAAGACTTATTTGGATCAAAGTTTGTGATTCTTGTGTATCTTTTAATTGCCTTTGCACCTCTCTTATAGAATTTTGAAGCATGGAAATAACATCATCCTGCTAATAAGAACTTCTTAAATCCTATGTATATTTATAAATATATTATATATAAATCACAAAATTTCAATGGAATAATTCAGCACTTGAGATTTCATAAAAAATTAGTAATTGAACATCTTTTATTTTCATCAATGCAATTTTTGAAGGAATAATTGGATATCTTATAAGATTATTCTTATTATGCATTACTCACATAAATACTATTTTAACTTAATTTTTAAAAAATTAGGTCAATTGAGGTATTAGTATTCACAAAAAAATGCCAGTTTAATCCTTAAAAGCCATCAACTCTAGACATAAGAATGTATTAGTTTTGGAAAAGCAAAGAAATTAATTTTTAATGCTAATAGAAATTCAATCAAAAAAATTAGAGTCATTACCTTAAGATTTAAGTTTAGATTTTTATTTCTAAATAATCAATCAATAAAATAATCTTTAAATTGATAGATTCAAAAATAAAAGTGCACAAAGGCCAAGATTTTTCTATGTAAATAGATTTAATAAATTTTTAATGTGTTTTAAATTTTTATTTTATTTTTTTTGTAATTGATATACAAACAAAGTATAGATTTTAGAAATAAGATGACATCAATACAGTTTAAGAGACATTTTCATTCTTAAATGCAAGTTTATTCAATATTTTATTATTAATTAATACAAGTTAACTTATTTTAAAATGAATTTTGGAGCTATGGTTAAAATCATGAGACTTTGGAGTTGCAATCAAAAATGCAATCAAAGATGCAAATGCTTTAAGATCATATTGTGATGTATCTTCATTTGGAGTTGTCAAAATCTTGACAAACTTGTTATAGAATTTGGATATTTAGACATTTTTATTATAAACAAATAAACATGTGTATAATTTCAACATACCATAAATCTAATATTTTAAAAATTATACAAAATTTAAACTTAAATCATCTTTCTCAATATTGTCAATGCCTATTTTAATGTGTACATATATCTTTTCTTTAAAAAATCTCCAATAATGATTTCAATTTTTTTTTTAAAATTCTACCATTCAAATTAAAAATTCCAATTCTTCATTTCAATCCATATCTATGTTTTAAATAGAAAAAAGTATTTTTTGCTTCTTTTGTTTTGTTCAAATGCTTAAGCTTTAGGGAATTTTAATTGTATTTTTTCTATTGTAATATTTCCAAAACTAAAACTAAAAAATAATAACATAAACATTATATGAAAAACAAATATAAAAGTTTATTCCAAAAATTAAAGTATAGATTTATTTAAAAATTTAAAATTGATTGTTGCATTGATAGTATTAAATCAATAAAATTCATTCTTAAGTATTTACAAAAAAACATTAATAACTTTAAGCTCAAAAATTATGTATAATTTGATTATGCAATAATAATAATTTTATGATCAATTTATTCTTTCAATTCATCTTAAGAGATGTTAATGGTCTTCTTAAGAAATTACTTCGAAAATGATAGATTTTTTATTAAGATATAAAATTGAAACATAAAAAATATGATTATAGTTTTTTACTTAAAAAATATATCCATATTTTATTATTCAATGCTATCAAATTATTATGGACACATAAAAATAGAATTATTATAAATAAATAATATTTTTATTTATTTATGATTTATTTTATTTTATTTACCCGTACCTTTGTTTGGTAATTATTATTACTTAATTCTTCTTGCAACTTTAATGTATTTGTAAAGCTGTCAAAATTTGATTGAAGTTGTTTTCTTTCTTCTATTAGTTGTATATTTTTAGCATCTAAATCTTTTGTAAGATACTCAAGTTTAATAAGTCTTTTTGAAAGATCCTCGTTAATTAATTGCATTTCTTTTTCTTTTCTTGTAAATGATAATTCACATTGTTTTTTTAAGATTTCATTTGTTTCTTTTAAATTTTTTTCTCTTGTTTGAGCATCTTCCTGAATTAAAGAATTTAATTGACATCAATACATTATTTCATATATAATTGATCATGTCTATTTTCAACTTAAACTAATTTATGTATGAATTTTATTTTATTTTATAAAGTTTCTTATTGAAATCTATTTTTATTTGATTAAAGTCTCAATTTTGAATCATACTTCCATCTACTCTTATAATTTTTATTTTAGACAATTTAAAAGCTTCTAAATATCTTTTATCATTTATTTTATAATTTAAAATACTGCACAACCACTTAGAATTTTTTTCTAATTGTATATTGATTTTAAAGATCAACAAGTTTATCTTTCGTGATATTTAATAATATATATGAAAGAAAATCAAATAATATTTTGATTGAAATAATGAATACAGAATGTACTCAAATGACATGTACATTCCATTTTGTAATTTAACAGTGAGATATCTCCAAGTTATAGTATATTATAAATTCATTTTATCCAAAGCAATTTTTTAAAATTAAATCACAAGTGTATTAAATTTAAATAATTAAATATTTTGAAATGAGACTATTCAATCAAACAACATAATGCTTTGATAGTTCAAAGACAAATTTCACATTCTCTAATATTTATCATGTATTGATTTCTAGTTATATTTATTATCTATTATTATATCTTTCATTTATAAATTATATATAATAGTTTTATAATAGAATTTCAAAACCAAAATAATTGCAATCTAGTACATGTATTTCAAAAATATAATTAAATATAATTAAAAATAATTCATTTATTTCTACAAATAATTAAACAATTTAAAAATATTACATCTTACATCTATACATACTTACACAAATTTGTCCATGAATTCTCCTCTTCCTATAACTTGTTCATGACCTTGAATTTTGTGTTGACATTGTCGGAAATTCTTTTGTCTTCAAGAAATTTGTACAATTTTTCTTTAAATTTTTCCAACTCGTTTTTGGAATTATTCCATAAACTTGCTGCAGCCCAAACTTTTATATTCTTTCCAGAAGAAAATGACCACAATTGCCAATCTGCTTTTATCATAGCCTTGACATACCTAATTTTATGCATTATAAAAAAATCATCACAATTGTATATAATAAGTAAAATAAATATAAATAAATTTAAAAAAAATATTTTGAATTATTTTTTATAGAGACATTACTTTAAATAAATGATTGTCTTACCCTCCTTGATCACCTAAAGAGAAAAGAAGTGAATAAGTAGCAGCATCCCATACTAATATTGTAGCATCAATAGATCCACTCCAAACATGTATATCCATTTCAACCATGCTACATACAGGTCCTTTGTGTCCTTGCAATGTATGTTTTAATGATACATCTAGTGTACTCCATACTTTAATCAAGTTGTCTTCACTACCACTCCATATTGTACTTTTTCCAACATGACATAGAACCAAAATTGCAAGTGTATGACCTATGATTGATTTTTAACTTAAAGATTATTAAATATTAAAACTATAGGAGAATACTAATAAATTACATATAACATTTAATATTAGGGAGATTAATTTTTGTATAGTTTATAATGTCTTTATTGTTATTTTTGAAAGATTCATTAAATCTTTAATGCATTGAACAATTAAATCTTACATACATTGAACAATACTAAAAATGTGAAGAGAACAATAATTTGACCTCTCTTAAGCATTTTGTTAATGTTTTTTTCCAAAGAATTACAATACTTATGTGAATGAAATGAATATAGAAATATTGCAATATTTTCTACTGATTTTATTACTTGAATGGTTGAAACAGCTTATTTGTATACCAAAAACCATTTTGACTAAAATTCAAATTTAAGCTGCTATCTAAAAATAGTAGGTTTTTAAATTTATGTTTGTGATGAACAAGAAAATTTGGTGCAATTTTTAATGTAGGTAACATGATTATGACTTGCAATAGGCTATATTTTTTAAACTATTCATGCATTAAAGAAGAGAAAAAATTGGAGAGGTTGTTGATATTTAAAAATTGCACGGCAATTCCAAACTGAGGTTTAAAACTGTTACCTACCTACACCTTTTTTAATGTCTCCAAGAATATCATGCTGTGATTTGTTGTCAAGAACTGAACATCTAGCAACTTCTGGTTCATTTGAACTGCTCCACATTTGCATTTCAGTATCATGTAATTCTTTGTGAACCATGCAAAGCCACCTGATTGAAGTATGATGGTGACTATAAGCCATTAGAACCTCTCCTAATAATCCCCACTTTCTGATTTGAAAATCAACTCCACCTGCTCCTTGCCAAACAATATTAATTGTGTAAAGTAGTTAAAGTCTTGCATCAACCTATGATGGTCTCTCTTCCATAGATAAAATTTTGGCTACAATAGAATGAGTTAGTATCTGCAATCAATTTCTTGGGTGATGATAGCAACTACAATAAATACTTCTACCTTTTGTGAATCTATCAAATAAAGTGTCTTTTTTAGGCCTTGATGCTGTGGCCATTTTGGAAAACATTGTGACTACTTTAGGTGAGTAAGATGGCCATTATGGATGCACTTTTCGTTGATTTTGGAGGTAGTTTAGAGATCATTTTGGGCCATTTGGGCTACACATTTCAAAAATTCTAAATTTTTTTTTGTCATTTCTCACATTGTGTGTGAGGAAACAAACACACACAACAATACCACGGGGGCAATCCAGTCAATCTCCATGTATGGGTCTGGTTTACATTGGTTTTTGAATGCCTACCTTATAACTTATACAAAATAGTGAAATTAGGTTGCCCCATATTAATTTCTCGACATTTGACACTATATAAATATTTATTGTTAGTGTACAAGATTGCACTACTTTTAAATTAGGTATTGTTGGAGTTGAGACTCATGAACCTCCATGTGTACAAATAAAACTATTTGTAGAAATATTTGTTGATTTTGATGGCTTGTAAAGTACCTTTCTTGGAGTGAGGCAACCTAATTGCTAAGGCAACCTAATTTCACTATTTTGTGTACATATTTGAAGGAGAGCAAGAGGATAAGTACATAGAAATCACCAGACCAAACAGAATTTGTCATTGCCACAATGCATGACACCCCTCCTGGGTGAGCTTTCCAACGAGTCCCAACATGTTTCTTGTGAATTTCCATTATTGCAATATCTCCATCAGAGAACCCCAACCAGACATCATTTCCATCATTTGCTCCTTCAAGTACATTAATGGGAACCCCAGTACCATCATGAAATCTTTTGTTTGTTGCATCCTACAAGATTTTATTATATGATTTTAAGTTTGTGTTTATTTCAAAATAAACATAATAAAAATAAAAGTAATTTTCAAATTTAAAAAAAACAACTAAAAAAACTAAAAAATTCATAATTTTTGCACTGTGAGTCGAAATGCCACAAAACAAAGCATGTGCACCCCTCCTTGCAAAGAACCTTTATTGATGATACTAAATATGCGATGGGAGACGCACAGTTCCAAATATCCCACCGTAACAAACAAAACAAAATGTCTAACTTAAGGTATGGATGTTTAAGAATTCCTTAATTCTCAAATTTCACTTCGAGTGTGGTAAGGAACTCACATCAACATTCCACACGTAAAGGACACCTTTGTGGTCACTTGTAAAGAGAAGTTTGCCAGTGTATGTAGCGCACCTCACTCTTTCCTGCAATGTGGCCATACATGCCACTGGAAGAAATCCAAAGTAGGCTAAGTGGATAGTTTCTCTTAAATGTTATTATATTATTTGGCATAGTATATGTGTCTTCAGATGTGACCTATCGGAATTTGACAAAATTTACATAGTTTGATGTCAATATTGAATTTTTATTCAACCACATTACAGTACTTAGAATTTTTCAAATATTATCATAGTGACAGACAGAACATTCACTAAAATAGACAAACCTTCTAAATTTTGAACAGTAGTTGCTGCTGTAGGTGGTGGTCTGATGGGTTTTATTGTCATTGCCATGTTGTAATGATCACTTCAACAACCGCTCTGTTGACGTACTACAAGCATCCTCAATCAAACATCTCTTCTTGACTGTTCATCTCTGTTTTGACATGGTATAAATTTCCTTGTTTAAACAGTTCATTTCCCATTGAAATATATGCATTGCATTAGGTATTCAATTCATCTACATAAAATAGCAAAATTAGGTTGCCTTAATAATTAGGTTGCCTTACATCAAAAAAGTTACTTTACAAACCATCAAAGTCAACAAGTATTTCTAAAGATATTTTCACATGTGTGTGCACATGGAGGTTCATAAGTCCCAATTATGACAAATACCTAATTTAAAAGTAGTGCATTCTTGTACAATAATTGAAAATACTTATATAGTGTCAAATGCCAAGAAATTAGTGTGGGGTAAGTAAACCTAATTTCACTATTTTGTGTAGCATTCTATTCTCTTATCTGGGCCCATGATACTAGATATATCTCCAATTTCTATAGCAAGATATATCTCCAATTTTTGTAGCAATAATAAAACAAGTGGATGATAGGTGGATTTCAGCTATTTAAGGTAGTGGAACCTTAATTCCAAGAAGACAATTAGAATTTGGGTACGTGATGATGAAGTAAAAAATGAATGGATGTTTTTGAAATTTTGATACAAGATGGATACATTTATCTCCTTTACGGGAGTTGAAAAGAAAATTCGATTGCATGCCTAAATCAAATATCACTCTAAAAAATCTAGGCAATTTTGACATCTTTTGTAAAACTTCTCATTTAACTATTGATATTTGGCAACATATTAAGTAATATAATATTGTATACAATTGTCAAAAAAAATCTACAACTTTTAGTGCATAAAATCTCTTATTCACTTAAATCCTAAGTGTGAAGGCTTACTAATCCCGCTAATGCCACCATAAAGATCAATTGCTATGATAAAACTCTGCACAATACAAGACAAATTAAATTGGCAGAGAATGAAAAACTTAATTGAACAACACAAAACCTCTATCAAAGAACCTGACAACTAACACAATAGATACTCTATGGACAAATCTGGAACAGACTTCTTAGCAATGGTCGACGTCTCAATCAGCAGTACCTAAATCTTAAAGGCTCAAATTTGTGCTATTGGAAACTAAGAAAATGACGCTCCTAGACCAAACATAAAAACAAAAATGTTATAATGAAAAAAATTGTAGGAGTAGCTTGGTTGACCCACAAAGATCAACTGTACAATAAATCAACACAATGAAAACAATCGGTACTCTTGTGAAATCCACCATCTAAGAACGATTCCATCACCCTAATGAGAACACCCTCACCCATGTTATTGCTGAAGTATTCCAAAACAACGCTCCAAAGCATCAACAAAATTAAAAAATCAAATTAAAAAACTAAATATGTAACTTGCATTCACACAAAACCAATAATATTTTGAGTTTTCAAAACACGCAATATATGGGTGTAGAACGTGGTTATTGTGTGTTTGGTTCAAGAGGTGTAGAACTTTGGTTTTATTTCAACTTAAATATACCTTGTATTGTTGCAGCCAACAAACTCATTCTCTGACAAAATTGACGTGGCGGATGGTGTGGGATATACCACACCATTCCATTAAGGGGAAGGCAGTCTACGACTCTGCTACTAAATGTTATGCAATTGCAAAGTTCTATGTACAATAGTTGGAATGTTAAACTTCTGAAACTATTATCTAGCCAAAACCGTCAATGGCCAAAATCCCAAACACACGGCAACAAGGCCCACAACTTGAGAAAGACAAAGAAAACCTATAGACAGAGCACGCGCT
This sequence comes from Pseudisothecium myosuroides, assembly GCA_951799445.1. Lineage (NCBI taxonomy): Eukaryota > Viridiplantae > Streptophyta > Bryopsida > Hypnales > Lembophyllaceae > Pseudisothecium > Pseudisothecium myosuroides. Next base: position 24,975,074 of record OX637290.1, on the reverse strand, counting down.
TCTTTCCTTTTCAAGTCAACGGTTCCCACAATTCCCTTGTGCTTCTAGATGTATACATGTATCACTATAGAGCCGTGCTGGAGCAAGTAGTGTCAAAGTTGTCTATACAATGGTCTTTGTGGGCAAAGCTGGATTGGTTTCCAAAAACATTCCCCGGCCCTCTTTTGTCCTTGGATTTTCCTAATGTCAAAAGTAAGCAATGAAAAATGAGAAGTTGAGACATTTTATACATCAAGGGTGTCCATTCAATGTGAGTCTAATACTACAAGAAACCTGTGTTTTAGGTGTTGTTTAATATAACAAACGATAAAAAAGTTGACGGATTTTAGGTGATGTCAAATATAACAACCCCTTTTTTTTTACGTCAACAATGTCGTTCAATGTAACATCTTAATAGGTCATTGCTGACATAAAAATAGGGGTTGTTATATTTGATGTCACCTAAAATTCATCAATATAGACATCAATAAACTATGGTTTCTTATAGTGAAAATGTCAACAACCAATTCAAACATGACCAATTTTTGATGGGATAATACCATGTGAATACAATATCTCATGTGGAGTAGAAGTGCTCCTAACTAAGAGTTTTTAGAGCTCAGGGCATTTGCAACAATAGTAGCAATATTAGTTATATCTCTTACTAGTACAAGCATTTGTATCTCTTACTATTAATCTCCTACTATTAAAGTAAACTTTTAATATCATTTACACATACTTTTTGTACCAACTTAAGATACTCATATGCGTATTGATTGGTTATATTCGACATACTTTGCCAATGTTGACATAATGTAAAGGCACTTGGCAATTTAGGTAATAGATGTACAAATTTATCAAACAATAACCTTCATTTAGTAAATTTTTTCATACTCCCTCTGTCCTACTAAAAACCTCCAAATCAGGCAGAATTTTTGTCCCACTAAAAAGCTCCTTTTTGTGTTTTTGATTGTTTAGTGAGTGTTTGTTACATTGAACAACCTTGTGGGGGCAAGTGAGACAATCAAAAAGCATTCCCGTGGCCTTGCAAGCTTGGCCTTGGCAATATGAGACACCTTGTACTAATTTCTTTGTCAAATAGTAGTGTTGATAGCCTATTTAGTGACTACTTTGGTGCTATTAAAATTTGATCATAAAGTAGGATAGTTTTTTTATTTTTGGATATTTAGGTTGAAGAACATGTCATTACAATCCCATTGCAGCCACCACCCTTTAAATCATCTAAAATGATAGAGCTGGCAACAATTATAAAATATGTTCAAATATCACACTTTTGACATGAATTTTGGGTGCCTAAATGATAGAGTCTAAGCTTGAGATTTTGCATAGATATAAGGGATGGGTTATTTATTCTTGAATGAATGTATTTTTGGCACTTTGATTGAAAATATAGTTAATTTCTTAACGGGAAGAATTTTGGAGGTTTTTAGTGGGACAGAGGGAGTACATATCTAGATTTATGAAGGCAGAATGAGGAAAGAACAAGAATATTAAGTACACATTTGAATATTTGATGATGGAATTTCACCTAACAACACATCTAACTTATAAACAAAATAATCAAGAAATTGAGAAGTATGTATTTCTTGGGTTGTATTATTGACATATTAAATATCACTGCTATATTACAAATATTGACAAAACTCAAAATCAATTTACCTCATCATTCAAAATTAGAAAAATCAACATTCCATAGGAATAGGGCCTAGAGTTCAAATTGCAATAAAATAATGAATTTTAGGAATTTTTCTAAATTTCAAATTAGAATATGATACAAACTAGACATAAATAACGTCATTGAAAAAAAATCATTATTATAACTAATGTTCAAATTAAAAGAAGGGAGCAAAAGTTGCCAAAATACTCTACTCAACAATCTGTGGATTTACTAAAATTAACATTTTCATATTCCTATATAGGAAGTCAAAAAATATCACAAGGAGGGAATATCCAACACCATTCAATGAAATTGGGTTTAAGAAACTCCACCCCAAAAACTTTGGATGAAAATATTTTTTTGCATCGTGTAGCGTCTCTAAAATCATCCTAAAAACCATCCTAATAGGCTCGGTGGGCTCGAGGCAAACGAGTAGCTAAAATTATGAAGATAGAGTCCAAAATTGAATCCAGTCAGTCCTTGAAGAAACAGGCCACATGGAGTCCTAGTAGACAAACAGAACAGCATAACTCTCCAAAACGCAGAATTTACCCTACCGTACACTTTCTGGGCTGAAATCCGTACTGGCAGGATTTGCTGCTGACCACTCGACAAGTGAATGACTCGACTTGGACGCAATGAAAGGCCTGTATATCTCAAACCTGACAAAAAAGTTCCAACAGAAACCCTTAACCAGGTTGCTTCTTAAAATTCAGTCAATAAAAGCAACTCAAACTGTGCAGAACTCTAACTGTGCAGAACTGTGCACCAGATTGTGGACTGAAATTTTGTCTTCAAAAAAATCCATGAGAAATTATAAAGTGAAATAGACCACACTGTTCCAAATTTTAATCTCTAATAATAACTTCTGATTATTGAAGCTTTTCTATATTAAATATGCGAATTTATAAATCAAAACATCATATTGGTAAATTAACAACATTTTTATTTTCCTTCATTTTCACACTACCAAGATTGGTAAAAATATAGTTCATGGACAACCAGGTTGTGTGCAAAATTTGTCAATCATGGACTCATCATCATAAGAATAAAAAGTTAAGAAAGAGAAGTGGACCCCAAAATGTATATTCACTATTTGGAACTTACTCTACAAGCAATGCAAAAAAGGTAACTGACAGTGGTTATACTTCAGTTAATGGTAACGACCAGGAGCTTACCAGACTCGACGGCAACGCAAAGCTCCCTTGCGAACAACTCGCTTTTCATCATCTAAAGCAGATAATAGCGCTTTTAAGACCTATTATTCAAAGATCACAATGAGTTGCGCAATCTCCCAAGATCCAATTGTAACTTACAGCACTGCCTATACAGCAGGCAGTCAAATGCAGGCACAGTAAAATACAAAGGAAGCACCGGTATTATTTTGAGACACAGGGAGTAGCAATTTGGCACCTATTTCATTACATATACTCTGCGGCATTATTTACATACATTATCTGGAGAAAAATATAAATGACTAACCTCTGTACATAAAGGGTACACTCGAGTATAAGGTAAACGAACTACAGCTCCTAAACATTGAAGAGCTCTTTCTCGAACAACCTGTAAACAAACCGCACATACACAACAAAAGATAAGAGTGCTCTCTCCAGAGGATGTTGCAATACGGAATGCGGTGAGGGTGCAAAATATGTAGTCGACTACAGCATTTGAACATAAAAAGGAAATTGCACATATCAAGTCCATGAACGAACTTACAACTGAGTACTGGTACTGGATCAAGATTAGCATCCGCTTCACAATCCCGTACACATGCTCTCCCGCTACTAACCTCCCTGGATGAGCAATTATTGGACACCATGTACTCGATAAGAAGTTACGGCAAATCTAAAAAAAGACTGGGAGTTCGCAGAAATGGGCCGCCGATACCATCATAAATGAACAGAAATTGCAGCTTCAGAAACATCGACAGATTGAATCTCACCTTGATTTGCGTCCCCGAGAAATACAGAGAGAGCCAGCAAGACAGAGAGTAAGAGGTTCCAGTCAATTCGATCTGAGTGCAAGAATGAGAGAGTCCCCAAGATAACAGGAAAAACCTGAGTAAATCAAATTGCGAATCAATTATCAGGTAGAATACTTCAGACGTTTAAAGGAGCTTGTTTTATATGCCTTAATTTTCAATAATATCTGAAATAAGTATACGTGGGCATAAGATCAATGTGTCAAACAAACATATGCTGGTAACACTGTGAACAGCTCAATTATGTACACTCACCAGTGCACCATCGGCCAGAAGTGCGACATGAGGAGTGCCACGTATTACGTGCCCTATTCCTCGATATAGCCACAACCTGCAATACCATCAGCTAGATATAGAAAGCAAAATTGCAGCAACGTGATAAAATGTCGTCCATACGATACTAGTCTGTCAGTTCTTGAGAAGCAATGATGAATATGGTAGAAATGACCAAAACGACATTAACCAAACTCTCCATGCACAACACATCTTCTGAGCCAAGCAGTTTACTTTGCTCGATTGTCACTTGATGCCCGCACACCCTCCAACAGGCGCGACAACATCTTGTTAAAAAATCGCTGCTTGTACAATGGTCGAACGACTGCGTGATGTAATTTGTTCAGGCAAACATCTGAGTCTTGTACGATAATTCCAAGACCTTCAGCTGCAGTCATCGCTAAGATGAACTCCTTCCCTTTCTGCTAGATATCATCACGTGCTTAAGTACATGTCTGGTAGATCGCATGTGGATTTTATCGTATGAACATACAACGCCTAAACATCTAGAAGAAATGGATGATAAAGGTTTGTTACACTTTAAATGCTACAAGGGAATCAAATTTCAGAAACGTGAGCACCACAGACAAACCTCAGAGGGTCCTGAGAGTAGCAGTCTCAACAATACAGAGGCCACATCATAAACTCCATGGTGACCTCTCATGGCCAACCCCTTTCCAATCCATGCAGCTGCACGGACCTCAGAGACCGTCAGGCGCGAAGATCCACAGGGGCCATCCTTCTCGATATCTGTCTCTTCGGGACTCTCCAGGACGGAGTTGCATGTAATCTTGGATAAGCATCCTTCAGCCAGTACCATATGGACAGCTCTTTCCAAAGTAAAAGCACCAGTCTGAAATAAAGAAATGCACAAATTCAAAACATTCATTTGATAGTCACTTCAGATTGATTCAGAACCAAATAGCCGTTACGAAACTCAAGACCAAATGGCATTCTCGGCTCTGCTACTTGGCGGAAGAGAAGAATATTGAAGAAACTGAGTACAGATGTCCGACCTCATCTGTAGATGCGGTCACCCACTTGTTTAGGACTGAGGCCACGGCTTGAGCAGCTGTCTCAGTGATCAGTAGAAGTTTCCCATATTGGGCAGTCTGCATCAGCGTACTCAAAAGCCCCCGCATGTTAGGAACTACTGTACCAGGCCTTAATGAAACAATTACTGCAGCACGAAGACCAATGGACCAGTCCATTTCCTCTTCATGATGGTGAGATATTCTGTCGAACAAAAATTCTGCTCTATTTTGAATAATTTTGCTTTGAACTGCAGCGTCACACTTCAAAACCGCTTCTCGCATAACTTTCAAACTCCACCGTAGAACCTGTGCATATAACCGGACACAAACGTAAGCAAACTGTGGCCATACAAAAAAAATATCATTGTGATGGCGTCCAAAGATTTCAATCGATACCTGAAAGATATGGTTTAGGGTATTTCTAACTTCCCACTCTGCATGCCTTCTCTTAACAAAGTTTCTCTTCTAGTTCACAATAGTGGGCAGAGATTTTTCTCAGGTCAAAGCCTCCCGCATCTATGAATAAGAGTAAACTGGCATACTTCTTGATTACGATTGACGGTCTGTGCAGACCCAATCATCCAAATCTCCATCGATAGTCCGCAAGATGCAGACTGATCTGCGTTTTCACCATCACACCTGCTCATTCGAGTTCACGTGTTCAGCTATTGGAGATCCTTTCACTCACGTAAAACAAGTGCATGATAATTACCACAATTGTCTCAACCTATCCTCCAGAGCTTCATTGTTCGACCTCAAGCAATAATGAGCCTACATACTGGTACCACACAGCATCGAGATTATTTGGGGAATTAAACTTGTAACAGTAGATAAGTAACTCAGGGTTTGAATGCTGAGCAACGTAAAAATTGGTTTGAGTAGCAGAAAAAACTCACCAAGAAAGAAAATCCTCGGACAAGCATTGCAAGACAACCACCAGCTTGGAACAGATCTCATCTACTTCTTCGTTTTCCTGATTCAATGCACCACATTTAGTTATGCTCTCCATAAAGTCATAGCAAAAGCATCAATGCTCCAGTACAAATACAGATGCAGCTTGAAAGATCCTCACATCAGCTTTTGAGAGGTCGAGATGGATGCTTTCAGTAAGGTGATTAATCACTAATTGACGAGCAACTGATATCCGGCCACAAATTTTTGCGAGTACCCGAAGCGGATTTCCCACCCCGGTGCCTGTCTTGGCTTCTCGAACTGCTCCCAACAAGCCTGGCGTAACAACAGTCAATACTCCAACTTCGCCATTGACTCTTCCTGCCTGTTCCTCAACACTGCTAATCACTTCCAAAGCCGTAAAAACATACGTCAACAGCTTCTGGTCAGTGGAATAAATGATAAGGTCTTTGAAAATTGATAAAATCCTTCTCAATTGGTCGCTAGATAACGGAGACAGGGATGGAGGGAATGAGGCCAGAGCTTGCAATCCTCCCACTGCACAAATTCAAAGCGCCAGGTTAAGGGCCGATTTAAAGCCAATATTCGTGCCTGTGCGTACATCATGATAATTTATCGGTATGCCAGACATTTCTGAAGTCCTCTTTGAAAAGAAGATAAAAATTCCAGACTGAACACACCAGAAAATATCTTCTAATAGGGACAGCACCTACAATAGAGGATTGGTTAGCAAAGCATAGGAAGACATCAAGACTGAAAGAAAATATGGTAGTCCTGCAAACGACTTACACTGTCAAGAGATTCAATTGATATTGAATTAGAGGTACCAGGCTCACTTACGTGATCGTGTGAGAGCGACTAAGAATCCAGAGAAAAGAATATGGACAGCATATGAAAAGAGAGATCTTTGATAGTGCAGCACCAGAGGTTCCAAAGACTTGTGAGATCTAAACAATAACACTACAAGTATAATTGTTCTGAAATATTCAGAAACTACTGGTCGGAAAAAACCAGCCATGGTTCTTTGCGAAAAATTTACCTCCCAACGCAGAACAGTCTTGTGACCACTCATCACTAAGAGTCTGATGAAATGCAGCGATGAGGTTCTCAGATAACTCTCGCAATGGATCTAGCCAGTTTGTGAAAGTCATTGCAGCTGGGTGATCATGTTCCTCCAGACATTTCTCCGCCAAGCTTCGAGCCGCTATAACAATTTGAAGCAGGATGTCTAGCCCAATTACACTGCTGAAACGACACCAATCCTGGTTTTCTCTAATTTCCCCTACCGAGGGAATAACGACTGCTGGCGCTGCAGTGCTAGTATGGAATGGAGGAATCTTAGGAGAGAACATAACCTCGTCTCTCTGAACGTGCTCAAGGAACACCTTGCTGGTCGAGGATTTAGCCTCACTCATCAATAACGTAACAGTCAGAAGACGAGTAAGCACTTGCCTGCAGATTACGAAACATGAAGATGGAGAGGCTCGGGCTGATTCTACAAGTACACGACCTACTGCTTCAGATTGATGCATAGCAGAATCATTCATGGCAAGTTCTGCATGTCCTAGGCTCCTAGTATCAATTTCTAAACATAAAAAAAGTTCCTCCACAAGTCCGTCTTGTAGAATCAACCTCAAGAAATCTCCAGTCCAGAAGATGACGGAATTATTCGGGACAGCCAAGGACAAATCCTTTTCAGTTTGAAAACAGAAAACCCAACTTCTTAAGCAGCTTACGGCTTCTTTGACAATCTCTACATCCACAGGCTCTGATGATGTTGACGAAGGTGGCATTGAGAAAGGCAGAAGCTCTGCTTTGAGAGCGTTCCACACGGGAACTGCGTAATCTCTTAAAGCTTTAGCTCCATAAACGAGTCCGCAATGGCCAAGGTAGTTGAAAGCGTCCACCTACGACAAGGAATGCAATTGGAATTTGAGAACCACCCTGATTCACAAAAGTAGTGCAACAAAAGTAGTGCAACCAGTATAGGATGTGACAAAGAGGACTGACATAAGGAGGACCTCACAGACGATCCAACTACATGCGTACAAAAAGGCCAATACGGGTCCCCATTCTTACAGAAGGCTCAAAGCGCACCCACCTTTGCCCTAGGGAGACTGCATGTAAGCATTTCTAGGAGCAGGGGAATGCAAAATGGAGCAAAGGCAGGTGTACAAACAAAGGTCTCCTGTACAATGCCCAAACAATGCCATTATGTCAATAACTGTAGTCTGAACCAAATAGGCAAAGAACTGCACTAGTGCTCGCGTTGTTGGCATCCCATTAATTCAAATACGTAAGTCATGTCCTCATTTCGTGACACTATAAGTAGGAGCATACAAGCAATACAGAAATGTAGTAAAATACAAACGAAATGCAGCAGTAGGTGTTCATTAAAAACAGTCCACATACACAAGCAGCACTAGACGAATAGTATTCGATTTTCTGGAAATTTTGGGTTTCGGATGGCTATATTCAAGAGCAGACTACGAACCAGTAATAATGCATTAAAATGACTGAACATGGAGGAAATGCACCTTCAGTGCAGTTGTCAGATTTTCCCTTGTTATACCATCCGGAGTACCTGATTGCTGTAATCGAAGTTGCATCAAATAAGAGAGGAGTCAGTGCAACAAACAAAGAAATTAAAAATAACAATTAACAGCAATGTGATACCAAGCTACGAAACATCTTACAACCTGATCAACATTGCATATCATGGGGAAACTTTACGGGATATAAGCAAGATATCAAACTCTGCTGGATTTGCTAAAGAAAGGAGGTACAAATGCGAATTTTTATGAAACGGTATTCATTGAGGATACTCACAGGATTGAAAGAGATTGGGAAGTATCGGCTGACAACGTCAAAAAGCTCATCCGCGCAAGAAGTTATAGGCCCACTGGGATCTGGGAAGAGACTAACTAATAGCTGTATGATTCGGAAGGTCAATAATAAACAGCGTGGGTCTTTCTCTTCTTCAACGGCCGCACCAACACCCCATAAAAGATCGACTTCCTGCACCCCAGATTTGTTGACCATATCCAAATAAAATGACAACGTTACATGAAGAAATCGAAATGAACCCTGTACAACAGAACAATCGAGAACAGGGCGAACACATACTTATGGGGTGACATGATCCAGAACGAGAGGTCGCACTTGTAAGGAAGAATCGTACCAGTGACTTAATTGCATTTGCATGCTTCTCCAATAGACATTCAAACAGCTCCAAACAGAGCTGGATTCATAGAGCAGATTACCACTTTCTTTAGCATTCAAAGTGCAACTTTTAGACTAGGAATTTGTAGTGCCCCAACTGAATCTTACAATGATGAACCAAGCAGTAGCATACAAATATGTTGTAGAAAATAAATCAGAAATGTATCTTTGGGAAAAAATAAATGAGCCAAATCCCTAAATATCTAGACATGCTTATTTCATGAAACAGTGTAATAAACGAGACTCAAATTATAAGAGTTATGAGTTGAAGTTTACCACGCGGTCGTATTGAGCGAGAACCTGAACGTGGAGGTTAGCTAAAGCAGATTTGGCCAATTTAGTTACTTCCTCGACTACTGCGGATCCGATATTTGGCCTCCTTAGTAAACTAAGAGAGCCAAGGACCGCACCTCGCAAACAATGCCAGTCAGCCTGAGAGCCATCATCCACAGTATTCTCTACATCAGCACTATATGGAATTCAGAAAAACACGAAAAAGAGAAAATCGCGACAATGGGTACACATACTAGACTCAGAATAACCGAAAAGCTTGTAAGTCTTCAAACATTTTCAAATTAATTAGATTTTTTGTTACTTCAACATTGATGGACAATCACCTAGGTCACAATAAACGACCAATGAGGGTCATGTGAATAAACAAATAGCCGTTTCAAGGCAGACTCAGGTCGCAGTGAAAGTATGAATTTCTTCACGAAAAAGTTAAAAAAGCAGAAGGAATCCAAGCTTACGAGTCGAGCACTATAAAAGTTGATGAGACTCTTTACGGATGTATCCTCCAGAGGTGTTCCTGAAAGTTCAGCGAGTACGTCTGAAAGCAGTAAAGTACCTGCAATAATGCGAAGCCAACTCAATATCAAGCTCTTCGTGACCCAAGAACATAAATAAAATAAAATAAAAAATGAGTTTCGATCTATCAAGCATTAGCCTTCCTGGCAAATTGTCTAACTAATACACAATAGAAAATAGCACTTTGAAAATAGAGATAGCTAATAGTTGAGTTCGAAGCTCATCATAATTGTCCAAGGTAATAGTGGTTCTACACATTAAAAAAAAAATTATAATGAGCAGACCTCGAGCTCTCAAAATATTGTCGGTGGAAGTCAAATATATTCCAAGCGTGAGAACCTGAAAACGAAAAAGATCAGTCAGATACACCTGTTACTTGAGATGAGTTGCAACAAAAATTTCCAGAAACCCGGAGGAACTAAAGGAAGCCGCAACAGACACCTTCAGGAGTTCGTTCAAAGCAAAGTAATGAGTTTAGGCACGAAACGTTGGTGAAATATCAAATATCTAAGCATTCTTCATAACAAAAAGAAGAAGACTCCCACTCGTGGAGAGCACCTGGATTAATGCTTGCAAGGACAAGACATCAAATCAGTTGAGATGATAATGGTATCTAATCCTTGATTCCGGACAACTACAAGCAGGCCTTTTTACCTACAAATACAATGAGGACAGAGCTCCTAAATCGTAAAGTCGTCATTGTCATGCAATTATGAACCAAAAGCCTAAACCCCCGTAGATGGTGTGGAGGGAAGGATCTCAAAACGAATTACATAAATGTCAAGGAACATCGATCGATAGAAGTATTCACTAACCAAGCTCTGAATTGTGACTCTGCCATGTATAACCTCCTGGGAAATCGCTTTAGCAACACTACCCTGCAAATTTGCGCAAGTTCGCGTCATAGAAACGAAGTCATTCCAAGTTTCACAACCCAAGCTATCAAAGAATGCAGACTCACTTCGATTGCTAAAAGCACCAAAAAAATTTGCACATACTGTTTCCTGTACCCATGGCATTGTTTCTGCAATTGCACCAGCGAATGAAAATTTCAACACATCATGATGCCGTACAAATGAGCGGGAAAAGTTCAAATAGCCCTAAAATCTAAATAATAAATCAAGAACATGTTAATCTCCCCATGGAGTTAAACAAAAAACCCTACATTAACTTAGAAGCAATAAAATCAAGACGCGAGAGAAGGGAAGAGAAAAGATTCACACAGCCCTCAAAACAATCACCCCGCGAACATCTCAAGTAAGCGACAGAAAGATTTTGGTCACGTACCTGCATAGGAGCTGGACGCTGTCTGTCAACGAAAGAATCGATGAGCAATTCCAGAGTAGAAACCCGAGCCATTATAGCAGGACCCTGCAAAACCAACCCCAGGCAATTCGTGCGAAATTGTCCCACTCACATCAAGTTGCGCAACCACCTATACAAATAAGCTTGGCCGCTACAAGCGATGACTCCTTAAATTCACGCCAACGCTTTCATGCAGGTGGACTCCTCCAAAACACTAAGTTACCCAATGCAACCGGTATTGGTCCCTCCTAAGAGGATCTCCACCGGGGCTAATAATACTAGCTCGGTGAATGGTTTGGCGCTGCCATCAGCATCGTGGTTTAGGGCTTTTTTGTCACCAGGCTCTTCAAACTTGCCTCATGACATTCAAAGCTGAAGGTCCCCCCTTTTTTTTTCCTGTGCCCCACTTCCGCATCTATAGTATCTTTGTCAAAACAAGGAGGCGGATTCCAATGGCACCCTGTGGTCGAGGCCAGGCGGGCAGGAAGAGCTCGCAACGAGAAGCAAGTGATGCTGGAGTTGAGGCAGGACGTGGTCATCCTTTGTGGGCCCGGCCGACGTGGCTCGCGGGTTGGACCACTGGCCCGGCCACGACCCCGCAGCCTGGCCGGCCCACAAAGGATGGAACCCGACCCGGCATCCTCACGCTCGCTCCCGACGGAGTGACAGTTGACGGAGTGACAGTCGACGAAGCGCCAGTCGACGAGCGCAGGCCGACGGAGGAGCCTAACCTGCAAGGACAAACACACTTAGTGTCCTGCGAGGCGCCGTTCTTGACATTAGGGTAATCACTCACAGGTGTGTTTGCGTGTGCATGTTTTCACTTTCGAAGCATTGGTTCCATGTTCTCTTTTTCTCTTGGTTTTGTTTTCAAAGCATCTGTTCACAACAGTTTTTTGTGCTTTGGTTTCAGGAAGTGAGTCCCTCTTTTTTGTGATTTCGCAGGAATTTTTGAAGCTGGAGAGGAATGCCACTACTGCGTTGTTGGGATCTCGTCGACCTCCTAGAACATGAAGCTCTGCTGATTTGTCCTTCTCTTAGAGAGAGATTGATATATTTTTCTGTTTTGTGAGCGGCACATGATTCTTTGCATTTGTGACGGTAGAGTTGCTGGTGGTGCATTCAGTAGTGCAAGAAGATGAGGGGATTCAGTATTTTAGTGCAAACTCGTAGTGTAGTTCTATAATATAAGCTTTAGATTTTCAGGGTTTGTACAATTTGGGTGGTGTGGAACCTCGAAGGGAGTCCTCTTGCACAGATAGATCGCACAGGAGATGGCATTGATCCCCCGCTAGGCCACTTGTGGTTGGTGGCTTTGTAATTTTTTCATTTGCAATGAAATTCCGTTTCATCTGTGTCAAAAAAAGAAGACTCGCATTGAAAATTGGTGCATCCGAGGTGGATCATCGTTTGTATACAACACTGGTGGAGCCTGTGTTGTGTTTGAGTGGATTATGAAATGTATTTTTGAAGGCAGGAATAAGGTTCCCTCCACATCTCATGTCATGCATATGTTGCATTGACTACACTCTCTAAATGTGAATCGAGAAGTGAACATGCATATCCTTAAATATTTCGGCATTATGGCTGACCCTGCATGTGTGGTGCTGTAAGTTTACGGAGCTGCTATTCATTAAGCCTTAGACGTAGAGGTGCTAATGGTGGTCAAGAGGATCAGGAGCCAGTCTGTCATCGTGCATTACATGCTGAAGCAGTTGCCCCCAGATTACACTTCTGGCGAGGCTTTAAACTTGTTGAGGTTGGTAAAATCTTGCAAGGATGTCACTCTCTCAGGTAAGTTACGATGTCATTCCCCTGTGTGCAAACTCGGCATGAATATTGTAACAAGTTTTGTTGAAGCATGGAAGGTAAGAAAATCTGAAATTTAGAGAAATAAGCATTTATTGCAGGTTTTACACTTCTGTCTGTATTTTCTACAAATCAACCTAATCCGATTAACAGATCAGCAGATCAGCAGACAAATCAGCAGAGCTTCATGTTCTAGGAGGTCGACGAGATCCCAACAACGCAGCAGCGGCATTCCTCTCCAGCTTCAAAAATTCCTGCGAAATCACAAAAAAGAGGGACTCACTTCCTGAAACCAAAGCACAAAAAACTGTTGTGAACAAATGCTTTGAAAACAAAACCACGAGAAAGAGAGAACATGGAACTAATGTTTCGAAAGTGAAAACATGCACACGCAAACACACCTGTGAGTGATAACCCTAATGTCAAGAACGGTACCTCGCAGGACACTAAGTGTGTTTGTCCTTGCAGGTTAGGCTCCTCCGTCGGCCTGCGCTCGTCGATTGGCGCTTCGTCGACTGTCACTCCGTCGGAAGCGAGCGTGAGGATGCCGGGTCAGGTTCCATCCTTTGTGGGCCGGCCAGGCTGCGGGGTCGTGGCCGGGCCAGTGGTCCAACCCGCGAGCCACGTCGGCTAGACCCACAAAGGATGGCACGATTTAACGTCCTGCGGAGTTGAGTGGGAAATGTCGCATATTGTGCAACCAAGTTGCATAGAGGGAAAAAAAGGTTCTTTGCGTACGGTGACTGCGAGTCAGAACCCAAACAACAAGAGCATCCCCACCAAGGGGCTTCCCTTTCCCTATCCGGATGAAATTCATTCGGATAGGTAAGAAAAACTCCGCACCAACATCCCCTGTCCCAAAAAATTAGGGAGGCGGGGCGGGGCGCGAATCCCCCATACGGGTGCTTGGATAGAGAACTCAAACCCAATAATCCCTATACTGATTTTCACCCCTGCAGCATGAGTTGTACTTCATTCATTTGCGGGGATATTGTTCCTTTGACATTATAGGAAAGTACTAGTGGGCGCTTGTCTTCTGTATCTCCATCTGGGCTCCCTTCCATCTTGATGGAGATGGGGATAGGGAACCAGTTGGTGGGAATGCTCTAAGGTCTTTCAACCTGAAGAAGAAAGGCAATTGGTTTGGCAATCATTCAGGATCCAATTACAGTAAGTTAGAACCTCTCTAAGTCGTTCCTCCATAAGCCAATAAACCTATGTAAATTAATCTTGTTTAGACCGGTCCCGGACTCGACTACATAATAAGGTAATCCCCCCCATTCCCGACCAGTGACCCATTCCCGACCTGTAGATGTACGTATTTCTGACCACGCTTAGAATGCAATTTTTTTTGTTTTCAAGGTTGGAACTAATAAATACATGACACACGTCCCAAGTTGTGAAAAAAAAATAGGAAATAATGATTAGATAAAAAGTTATTGAATGATCGGAATTGGAAGAGTCTAGACATTGGCCATGGGTCCGGCGCACTTTTTGCCTCCCAAAATTTATAGTAATTTCAATTCAAGTGATAAAATTACCAAATTTTTTGCAATCCATGTCATTTCTATTGATGTACTTCTAAAAAATGTTTTTTTGCCTTCACTACTCCAGATCATGTCGGAATTCCTTATTCGGTCGGTTAGGGGGGCGGGGGTACCTTAAAGGTTGTGACTAAAAATGACCCTCTAGGAGCCAATAAACTCCCCTAATGTAATCTTGTTAGACCGCTCCGGGATCGATCGGTATAGAGAGGTCCTACTGTAGTGAAAACCAACAAAGAGTGGGTGCACTTTGGCAGAACGCCATAATGAGAGATAATTAGGCCCGGTTCTAACCGGGACGTCTACTGCAACCGGACAAGGCTTGAAGCATTCTCATTGGTCCATCGTAGGGTTTCGTCCACTAGGGCATTCACACTTGAGGGACGTCCACTTCAGATGGAGTCTACGTCATCAACAACTCCTGCCAAAAAGATGAAGCTCAACTTTGAGTTCTAGCGGACAAGTTTGGGGTCACGTCGAGAAGTGATCCCAAACTTGTCCAAAGGACAAAACCCTCTTATTTTTCACCTCCGTTCGGTTTCCCTCCTCTTCACCTTTGTCGTTGAGTTGTGCTATTCTTCAACACGCCACCTCCAAGCTTGAAACAAGTGTGATTTTTTATGCAAGTGCAATGCATTGTGATTTTTCTAGATTTTTAAAACCTCTTCTTCTTTTTTCCTTTGTTGTTGTTAAAAAAGATGCTCTTGAGTTCAATTGGAATCGGGATTGTTAATGCCTTTTGAATCTATTGCGGGTTATTTTCAAAGTTTGTTGTATGGATTTGGTTTTGGGTGAATTGAGCAATTCTATAGCTATTTATTTCAATTACTTATTTCCTTGAGGCATAAATTGCTCGTAAACCTAGAAACAAAGTTAATACTTCATCAAAAATAGAAAGTCAATTCATCAAGTATTAACTTATTCCACCTTCCTCATCACTTTAATTGATTAGGTGATGGACATGTGATTTCTACCACATGCTACTGTTAGTTCATTGATTGATGCTAGTAATTGTCGATAAGAAATTGATGCAGTTGAACCCCTCACCTCCCGAGGGGACCAAATCTGTCCACAGAGGATCAGACAAAGGCGCCCAAGCAACAGTCAGGGAGGAATTCCACACCAACTATTATGGAACATGATTCTTGGGGTCTTTGAATACACTGTTGCGCAATTGGCAGCGCATAATGTAGTACAATTTGTGCGTGGGACGGCTCAAATTGGACAAATGTGAAAAACCGGACATGGTCGTTTGTCCTTGCGTTCCAAAAAATGACTAGCCTTCAACGGTCAGGGTTTGTTGGATTTTGGATGCGTTGTGTGTGCAGAGTGGCTTCTTTGCACTTAGCAGATGTCCTCAAAATTTGCGTCGAAGAGTAAACGCAACACTTCCCAAGGGATTTGTCACCGTTAGGGTGCTGTCTAAAGGAAGGTTTCCCCATGAGCTCAGCACATGTCGGACGTGAAGAATGCTTTGTGGATGTCACCGAAATTTCGGTGGGCAGGGGATTTGTGAATGCTATCTATAGACTGGTTGCGCTTTTGCTTGAATTTCTTTTATAGACTGCATAGGTTTTTGTGTATTCTCATTACGGTGTGTGTGTGTGTCTACTTTTGATTCACTGGGAGCCCTTCCTAAACATTGATGCTCATTTTATGAAATTTTCAATCCATTCTTTTTGGAGCAAAATTTGGTGCACATGTATGAACGTACAAGTTGTACATGGGAGATGGCTCACAGCTGCGTGTTTTCATCATTCAATTCTATGTGGATTTTTTCTATGTTTGTGGCCCCTTCTCACGTAGACAGCTACTATCGGTTAGCAATAGTAGCTAAACAGGTCATCGCCAATATCCGAACTTTGACGAGCTAACGCGTATGGGTCAAATCACACTCAAAGGTACCAAAAAAGGGGTCTGACCCACTAAAATCTGCACTGTAACTTCTTTCTAGCTATTGTTTTTCAATGTTAATCTATTAATTATAGTTAGTCTAGTCCTTTTTGACTAGTATTTTAAGTCTTGTTAAGATTCCTATTTTTTTTATTCATCATAAAATCAAAAATTCTTTACTAGTGGTCCAATTGAAGTTATAGTGTCAGCCTGTCAGGTTTTTCAATGGACAAGAAGTAGTCTAATTTCTAATGAATAACAATGTGATTGAATCCAAAATAATCATATGTATATATAATCATATGATATAGTAGAAAAGGACTCTTTTGCTATAATTTGAGTATTTTTCAATTTCCTATAATATTCAAAAGTAAAAATATGTGAACGTCCTTTTCAATATATAAAATAATCCAAATGATCATTGTGTCAATACAACAAATGTATATATTATTCACATCAAGGGCGCTACGTAAGCTATTTTTGGAATTGAATTTTTAATTTTTTTTATAGAATAAATCAATAATTTGTCAATAATCAATTAATTAATTAAAAAATTACACTATTTTGTGTTCAAGATTTAATCACTAAAAATCCTTTTCAATAGTTATATGCTTGAGAAGTGTAAAAAATGTGGATAAAAATATCCTTTTCAAGTGCTATATTGTGAAAAAGACACTAAATTTAGCCTTAAAATTGATGATTTACTTCTATTTGAGGATTGTACCCATAAAAAAATTTCTCCAACTTATTAAAGAGGCTTATTGCAATACTATTCATCCATAAATTTTAAAAAAATGACAACATCAAAGTAATTTATAGCTTTAAAAGTTCAGAAAAGGACTCTATACCTCGTTCTACAAAAGTAATCCCAATGGTACCTTTGAATGCGGTTTGACCCGTATGTGCATTGCAAGATGCGCCACCATCAATTCACTAGTCAGTTCATCTCAAAAAAATTTATAGTGACAAATAATGCCTTTGTGCTGACACATTCCAATTCTGAGGCAAATCCGTCGCCTACAACATTCACGACAAATTTTGAAGCAAGAGAACCCACCCTCGAAAACGACAAAGACTCATTTTTTAAGTCCAATTGCATGTAAATTCCTGCCAATCAAACCATTGGAAATCTGATTAGAGCTTGGAAATGAGTCCTGCTACAAGGTTATCTTCCATCTATGCAGTCACACACAACCGATTCCACCCCCAGCTCACGCTGCAATAAAATCTCTGTGCTGACCTCGGAAAGGAAATTTGACAGTGCGTCCGAGCATGGGCAGTGTGCGGTTAAGAGTTTTTGCAAGGATATGGATTACCTCTCCAATCTGTGCTTGTTCTCTAGCTGTCTACGCCGGTCTCTGCTTGTCTCTCCCTATTTGTTGTGTTTAGTCTTTGTCTTGTCCTTCCACCATGCCCCCATAACTGGTGTTTTGTATCATGCCCTCATTGCAATGAGATTCTGTTTCATTTGTATAAAAAAAGGGATATGGATTATTATTCAATTACTATATGTGAGGTTTGAACTATAAAATCAATCTGCAGCTTGCACTGCATCATTTGTACACGGATGCATGTTTACCAATAATGTCATTAAAGTTGTCCACAAATGGTAGAATCTTCTGGGGAAAAAAGGAAATAATAAAGCACATGTATCAAGACTTAAATGAAGCTCCAATCACTTGATGGACCTACTTGGAATGCAAATTAATGCACATTAGACTCTGTACGTCCTTCTAGTTCATCACTTGACTGATCCAGTGAAGTCTTCGATTATTTTTGAAAAAGGAGTTTGCTACTTCTTCAATTCTCATGTGATATTTGGTGGTGTTATATATCAATGATTTAAACTTAGGCCTCTGCACAAATCTAGCTACTTTTCTCAACTGAAGTTTAGGGTATGCAATTAGTTGATAAAGTAGCAATTGAGATGATACTTTGCATTTGACTGGTTAAGGAATTTGATGAATTTGATTGTACAAATGGACATGGGATTTCATTGGGAGGCTTTAGGGTGACAAAAGAGCTACTTGTGACTGTATAGTTCTACTGTATTTAATTGCAATTTTTTTTTCTAAAGTTCTTCCTTTATTCAAGTTTTTTTTTGTTACAAGTTATCTACCATGCATTATAGGTTCTCCTCGGAGACCCCTAGCATTGATGAGGATAGTCAAATGCTTCATTTCCCTCTGAGTTTTTTGGATATGATGTGTAGAGAGAATGAGGGGGATGGTACTCAAATTTCTTTACCAAAACAGAGACGGCACAAGATGACACTTAGGAAGACAAGGAGCCTGAACTTGTCACAAAGAAGTGTGCCAGGGCCTCCAAGTAGAAACCAAAGAGCAAGAAAAAGGGTGGAGCCAAGTCCAAAAGCAAGCCCACTTATCTTGGAGAAAGTTCAGACGAAGAAAAGGGAAATAAACAAGGACCAAACTAAAAGGAGCACTGGGTTGTTATCCTTATCCATTTTAGAGATATAATGCACGACAAGTTCAACAACATGAAGAAACAAGGCTTGTTTCCACATACATGAAGTTTTCAAAAAAAATTATATTTATATTTACGTTTTCATTCATGGTGTCATGTTGTCTAGCAATCACTAAGTATCCCTCATTTTCTTTGTTATTTTCAAGTGTGGACAACTGTGCCGTTCTGCACTCTCACCTTGTGGCCGCTTGTCCCAATTTTGATTGTAATAGCGATGTGTGCCGCAAAAAATGGAAGAAGATATACAATGACTATAAAGTCGATTATACCACCAATAGTATATCCGGCAATGAGAGATCTTTGAAGTCCAAATACTACTCTTTCACTGACGGCTACATGCATGATTGTGCAAATGTCCTCAAACATGTGCATGCTAGTGCCTATGATGAAGACCCTAATAGTGTGCAACAAGAAGGGCAAGAAGAGTAGCAAGATACTATGATAGTTCTTAAACCTACAGCAAGTTGTTCTCAAATTCATGCCAAGAAAAAGACGGGCAAGTTGGCAACACAAGAGGCAATTGCAATTATGGTGACATTTGAAGACAATGATAACTCAAGAGGGCAAATCGGAAGCTTTGAAATACCACAGTTTGCACACGTATCTATGATACATTGCAGAGCATGCCATTCTTTATTCTCAGGCTTAGGGCAAACGATCCTTTGCCACAATGTTGTTGTACCTGTATATGTCTTTAGATGCACTTTACACTTTGTTTCTTCTTCCAATCAAAAGAGGCACACATTACACACTCACTAGCAATTCTCTGAGAAGTGGATTCCCTTTGTGCCATCCCAAATCCAATTGAACCCCTCTCTGAGCATGTCAATTTTCACGTGATATCTACAATAGCAGATGTTCCTCTTGTTGCACACTCTAGCAAAGTAAGGCTTTAGTTTCTCAAAGGCTCTTTATTTGATTGGCACATTTGGGTGCGCCACCTTAAATCAATGGTAGAATGTAGCCTAGAAGAATGCAATTTTTAAAAAAAAATCAAAAGAGGTAATACACAAGAGGTAATCTAAAGTACAAAGCTTGTACAAAACACACCCTAGACTGTAATACCCAACAGTATATGTCAAGTACAAACCTCCAACAAAGCAAATTAGGGTGAATGCAAGAAACACTTGCTAATTTTGTTGCGTTTTTACAATACTCATGATTTCTCTTCTGGAGTACTATAAAATTAGAAAAATAATTTTTAAAAAACAAAAAAAATATGGCTAACATACACACCTTTAAGATGAAGATAACCACCAAAGGAAATGCATAAAAAAATTCTTTAAGCTAGAGAACTAAAAAAGTGCCAAATCTCAAGAAAATTGATATCTTGATGTATAAATTAGTTAAAAATAGGAAACAAAATGAAATACATAAAATGAAAATTGGCCATTTGTAACAACTCTATGGAGATGGTCATTCACCCAAAAAAACTCCCAAATAATACTTTATATGTTTCAAAATGTAAGTAGAAAGAAGCGCACTTTGTGGACTTCCACACCACATACAATTAATTATTTTTAGAATTCCTTCCTAGCATATCTACAAGTCTACTAGAAGACCACGCCCTCTAAATTTCAGCTCAAAATTTGTTTTTTTGGATACTAAATAGTACTAAAAACCTCTAAATTTGCAAGTGTGACATATAATTGGGGGCTATTTTTGGACAATAAGCTATTTTTGAAAATTACAAAAAAATTAGGCAAGGTGTATAATAGTCATGAGTACCTTACCTAAAAATCTTGAGTTGTTTGGAGCCAGAATGCAAAAGTTATGGCCAAAAAACTAATCAAAACTCAAGGTGTGACATTAGAGGAGATTTAGGGGATCGAAAGGGCCGTTTCAGGCCTATTCCCGGCGCTATTCCCCCAACAGTCCGGGAACGGCTGCGACCATTTTTTTTTTTTTTTTAAACTTTTAAATGAAAAAATAAGTCAAAAAAAAAAATGAAAAAAAATGACGTGGCAGTTTCCCATCCACATCAACTAGCTGCTGTGGACTGCTGTAGGGCTGTTCCCAGCCCAAGGGAACTCACAGCCCTCTTAGGGGGCTAAATCTCCTCTAATGCGCAAAATAGTACAGGTGTTTCTTGCATTCACCTATCACCTGACAACAAAGGCTTTCTAAACATAAGATCCACAATATTATTTGTACATGATGTACAGTTACTAGTACAGTATGTACCTACAACATTGTAATCAACGTATTGCAGTCTACACATTCAAACCATGAGAGAATTGAGGGAGATACAACAAGGTGTGTAGCGTACATGTCAGATGGAAACAATGTCTAGGATTGTGTCATTAGAGAAAAAATCAGCCCTCCGGAGGACCGTGAAATTTATTTTTTTTTTGCCAAAAAAATAGTTTTCCCCCTAATTCTGCCCGGCAGAAACTGCAGCAGAACTAGCGCAGGAACCGAAAATTACTAGTAAAATTTATTTATTTATTTATTTATTTTATTAATCTTAAAAAAATTATTAAAAAAAAAAAAAAAAAAATCGCAATTTCGGCGAGCAGTCAGCTAAGCTGACTGCTCACCGCAGGACAGTATTGGAGTGATAGGCCAACCTTTTTTATAGCTTGGCATGTCACTTCGGAGCAGCCCTCCGGAGGGCTGATTTTTTCTCTAATGTATTTGACAATGCAACGATTCTACAGGGTGCTGCAACATTGCAATCAAATTGATTTGTACCTGACTTTCTAGCAAATCGTGAGTGCAATGCTTGTCATATATATTTGGACTAATCCACTTCTGAACAATTTCCTTCCTATTGAAACTTATATGGGTCTTCTTCTATCCACCACTTTGTAACGACGTCTTTAATCTCGCCAAGCAGTCTTGGCCTCTTTCTACGTCTTATAAGTACAAAAGGTGAACTTTGCAATTGTACACTACTGTGATGGGTTATAGCCACCCTCAAATTAGATGGGTGAACTTTCAAAACCCGTGACAAAGCTTTTGTGCTTGTAATCCAAGTAGATATAGCCGCATCTAGGAGAACAACCTTCCTAGCAAGTATATCTGCCAATTGAACACTCTTCACAGTGTCCAACTCTAATTGATAGTTTTTTAGGAATTTGAATTGAGCCTTTCCATCCTGCCCACGAGGATAATACTCAGGAAGAAAAGGAGAAACATGCTCATCCTCCTAAAAACGTTCTATAATTTTTAACCTAGAAGATGCCTTCGAACAACCTTCGAAAAAATCCACAATTTCAGACAAAACCTCTGCAAGCTATCGTGAAGAAACCTCTTTTCCAACCTCCAATTCATCTTGCACAGCAAGCAACTTCGTTGCTTCTTCTCTCTCCCTCAACAACTGTCTACATTTATGTTGCCTCTCTACTTCCCTATCTCTTAACCCCTAAAGGACCGAGGCCTTTTTTCTGCCAAAAAACACTGAAAACTGCCATTTCTATAGTAAAGAGTAAAAAAATTTGAAAAATGTTTTTTTTTCAAATCCAACCGTAGGATCTTACACCTAACTAGTTTAAGAATGTGTGGAATTTTTTTTAGAATTTTTGACCGCACAGATTGCAAGATATTTGCATTTAAAGTGAAAAAAACAAGTTATTCAGCACATTGCGGGACTAGATTTTTTGACTTTAAACATTTTTAACTTAAAATTTTTGCACTATAGAGTTTTGAGCTTTTATTTGTTATAGTAGAGAATTGAGTTGAGAGTCTAGGAAAAAAAACATATTAAAAAAAAAATTAATTATCATTCTTAAAAAAATTGTTAAGTAGATGTAGGTACAAGATAGAAGGAAAATCTAAAACATTCATATATTTTAGATGGAATTAAAATGCACTAATCCCAATGGTGAGATTGTTCTAACAGGTAAATCAGACCATACCAAAAAAAAAAATTGAAAAATTTGAAAAATTGCATTCAGAAATGAATCCCAAAGTTATTTTTTTCAAGAAGATGCTTTAACTGCCCGAAAAACAAGAATGTCCATAACTTTCTCATAACATATCCAAATGAAATGAATCAAAGCTTTCTAGATAGCCAAAAATATAATCTATAAGAAAAAAAATATTAAAAAAAAAATTCAAATTTTTGTCCATTTTTTTTTTGCTGCCCGAGCTGCCCCCCGTCCCTTGTTTTGAGCTTATATGGTCATAACTTTTTTTCCCAGGCACCGATTGTGAAAAAAATTATATTCCCTTGAAGCTAATCAGTTTTTCTACCTCAAAAAAAAGTTTCAAAAAATCAGGAGAAAATTTCAGCCCGTAGGTACCTGCCCGAAAACGCATTTGTCCCCCGAAGGGACAACGGTCCTTTAGGGGTTAAACCCTCCCTTACCACATTGTGATCCTCCACCCTTCCATGAGGTCCCTTACATGTCCTCTACAATTCAATTTTGAAAAAAGTTGTTTATGATTTTTCTGTTGGCAATTTTGTACAAAGGTATCTCTTGCAAATCTTGATTTTTTAGTATTAGAGGCTCATAGAAATGAGCCTCAAATACACTAAGTAGATCTAGAAAGACATCACATTAAAGTGTCCTTTAAAAAAATTGTAGAGTAGATTTTGAGAATTTGTAAATGGATTATGTTTATTTGAATGTGTTATGTCCTTTAGCTTAATATTTTTTTCATGACTTCAATTTTAAATTTGACATATTAAAAGAAGATCAAGAGACTTCAAATTGCTTTCATAGTTTTAATTTACACCTTCTTGATCAAACACCATTTAAATTTTTAATCCATAAGTGATTTTATTGTGTGTTTTTTGCCTATGTGATCTAGAACACATCTAGTTTGAATTTGTACAGTTATATATTTTTTTAAATTGATAAAACTTATCAAAAATTGAGCTTTCTATTTAGTTTTGAGAAAATTGTAAGAGTTTAAAAAAGGCCTTGGGCTTTTAGGGGATAAAACTCAACATTTTAACCTTAAAAAAAATTTATTGTGAAAGTGATTAAAGTTTCCATCCATAATCAATTCTATGAAGAATTTTTTATTTTCGGTTTCAAATTTTTTATATTTCCATATATTTGTGCAGTCATCATTGGTTTACTTCATGAATGTGATCTATAGGTCGTAGTTTATCATTCTTGTTTGAAAGTTGTTTTTAAACTATTTCTTTAATTGACTATGAGAACACATTTTCACATTTTTTAAAACTAAAAACTATAACATATTCCTAAAGAGGTTCAACAATTTCTTATTATCTAATGTTGCATGAAGGTCAAGCCCAAAGTCATTCAAGTATATATAGACTTTAAGAAAAACAAAAATTGACTATTGCTTGTTCAATTTATAAATAATTTTTAATATTAAAAAATTCAATCAAGCTTTCTATTTAAATTGATAGTATTAGGTTTTTATGCAATATTATTTCTAAATAACATTCTTTGAATAGTGAAGACATTATGTTTGGTTCATCACCAAATATAACCTTAAGCCTTGGGAATATAAGTCATATTTTTGTAAAGATCACTCTATCCCTATTGTGTGAGGAGTTAACTGTGAAAATATTGACAATTAGATTTGTAAATAATAACAACTTTGCATGATCTATAAAATAAATAAATAAAAATTGCCTTTTCCAAAGAAGGTTCATAAAAAATAAAAAATTCTTTTTCCAAATTGGAAAGTTGGATAAGAATCTAGAAAAAAAAACATTCTTCTTAGGTTTCTTAAAATGAGACAAAAAAAAATCTATTAAAGTGCCACATTAGAAATTCAATTCAATACTATATATCATTGAATATGAGGGTAGAAAATAGCCAAAATTGAATCAACCAAACCCTTCAAAATATTCAAAATTGTATGCAAATCATTTCTTAAATCCAATTTTAGATGTTAGTGATGTAATTTTTGTAATTTTTTTACAAATTATTTGGACCTCCTAAATTATGTGAACCAATTTCAACATTGTAGAATCAAAGGAAATATTGATCTATACCTTCATCCAATCAAAATATAGTTTTCTAATTGTATAAAATTTACAATAAGTTTGATTTTTTTCACCCTTTTTATTCATGTTATAGAAACTTGTCCTAGAATTTTATCCACTTCTTTGCAAAAGTCAAACTTTATATAACAATTTTACAATATTGCACTTTTGAAATTTCAAATTTAAAGATTGCTACAAGTTTGTAGACTAACATCTCATTTTCAATAACTTTTAAAATAAATAAATATATATATATATATATATATATTTCAAAATTTTCAAATTTACAAAGAAAATCATGAATTGGATACATTTTGTCCTTAGAGGCCTTGATTGTGACAATTTTCACATATTCTTGATTTCAAAAAATAGGCAAATAATGACAATTTTGATAATTTTCAAAGAAAGAATTTAGAAATATAAATCTATGTCATGAATCCCATTTTTTAGAGCACTACGTATTTGAATGTCCTAATTTTGGAGCTTCAATCAATGGAAATATCTTAATTCTATAAATATGCATATTAAGTCTCTAAAGTCCTAAGAATCCCCTTGGGAACTCTTGAAGGTTTGAACGCATACCATGATCTCAATTTTTATCAAGATTTTTTAAAATTTTCTTACAAAATAAAAAAATTTGACTGTCTTTTTGGAAATATAATTTTTATTTCAATTGGTGCCTGGGAGAAAAATTTGTGCTACAATATGACTAAAATAGACAAGGGCAAGCAACAAAAAAATAAATTTGAAATAATATATGTTTTTTATAGTATATATTTTTGCGTATATAGAAATATTTGATTCATTCCATTTAGATGAGTGATGTGAAAGTTTTGAAGCTTCTTATTCTGTGGGCAATTTCAACAAACTAATTCTTGAGAAAATAATGTATTAAATCCATTTCTTAATTCAATTTTAACAATTTAAAAAAAAAAGTTGCACATGGTTTAGTTTGCTTTCTAAAAAATCTTATTGTTTAGATTAGAGAGTATATTTCAATTCAATCTTAAAGCTATCAACAATTTAGTTTTTCTTTGTATCTCATACCTACTTTGGCTTAACAATTTTAAAGAATGAAAAACACAAGGAGGGGGATTTTTTATCCCAAACTCTCAACTCAATTCTTGAACATAAAAAAATTAAAGTTTACAATTAATAGTGGGAGATTGCAAGAATGAATGGTCAATTGGCTTTTGTCACACTTTCAATTGGCTTTGAAATTAGGGTTGTTTTTTGCTATAACTTTTGAATTATGCATCCTATGCCAAAATAAAAAATTTGTTTCTTAAATGTATTCATATCTTTTATTTTTCAAAAGTTTTAAGGAAATCATTTTATATTTAAAAGTCAGTTTTGTTAATTTGTCACACTTTCAAGTTTAGAGGGTTTGAATACTATTAAATAGTTTAAGTTAATGATTTTTAGCTGAAATTTCTATGATATATTCCTATAGTAGGCAGATATGTTCCTACCAAAGGAAATCAAAAAATACATTATTTTATGTCCACGTTGAAATAGGCCTTCCTTGCATGCGCAATTGTAAACAATAAAAATGGTTTCGACTTCATTTTTTTGGTTGAAACTTGAAATTCATCACTAGGAAGTCTTCCCAAATGGCCAATTTTTAATTTTTTTAATTATTTTTTTTCCTATATTTTACAAATTAATATTTTGAAATATGTATTTTTCAATTCAAGAATATGTCCCAAAAAATACATGGATATGCCAATCCTAGTCTATCCCTCAAATATGTGCATTTGAACGTTATAGTTTTTGTACTTTGAAACAAATTTACCATCTTGATGAATATGATCACTACAAAAATGCAAACAATATTACAATGGCTTTTAATTTTATTAATCATAGCTAACTGCGGTCCTTGCCATTCTGTTGGTAAATAATAAAAATAAATAATAACAAAGACACCTTAGCTTGTAGTTAGTTGATCAATGTCCATATGGCAAATTTCATTAAAATGGCGGTATTCCATGTGCCATTTTCACACCCTGACATCTAGGACAAATATACATTGCTACCATCTAGTGTGGTTTTGGATTTCAAAAATCTAGAACTAATATAGATATCAGACCAAGCAGTCTGAAAAATCTAGGATTTTTGTAGATTTCAGATATTTAGGACAAATGTAGATTTCAAAAATCTAATACTGGTATAGATTCTGGGACAGAAAAAACAGTTCAGACTGGGCAGTCTGAACTGCTGAAAGTACCAAATTAACGGAATACCGCCATTTTAATGAAATTGGCCATCCATTCTTTTGAATGCTAATTGCTAAAGTCAATTCCATTAAAGTTGGAACCCCCTATAAGGCTATAATGGATCACTTAAGCAATTCAACAAGAAATCATGAGTAGTATGAGGTGTCGCAAATTTTTCCCATGTAGAAAGATAAGAAATATGGGGATTGCAAATTTTTCGTAATTTTATCTTCAAAATTGAAATTACAATGAATTTTGGGAGCCAAAAAGTGCTCCAAAATTGCAAATCCATAGCTGCCAATGTCTAGACTCTTGCAATTCCAATTATTCAAAAACTAGTAGTACTTTCTACTCACTACTTCCCATACACTTTGGGACACGCCGACACATGTCATGACCTCATTATTCCCAACCTTTAAAAGGAGAAAAAAAACCCTCCAAGCTTTGGTTGTATATCTCTTCTAGCCTTGGTTGAAAATAGCTGCACCCTAGCGACCCTACAAGTTGGGTATGGGTTCCTGGTTGGGAATGGGTGGTCCAACCTTCAATTAAGGTAGGAGGTCCTAAAATGGAGCGGGTTCTAAAACCAATCAAGCTCTAGAGGTACATTTTGCACTTTCCAATGTACAAGTGGTGTGCATTTGAGGAGGTGGTCGGTTTTAGAGCCCACAAAAATGCACTTTTCTGCAACTTCAGAAATTCATAACTAATTCCACAAAGCTTCAAAAAATATGAAACAACTTGGGTTAGATGCCAATTTCTCTTGCCTTTCAAGGAAAATTTACTGAAAAATATTTTAAGAAGTTCTACCTCCCCCAAAGTCAGCTTCAGCTCTTAGATGAGCGGTTTATGGACCTCCTACCTTAGTTGTTTTGTACTTCATGGGCCATTTTGACATTTAATTTAGTTTGCTGAATCTATAAATATGCAATTTTAATATGTAAATTGCATGTCATATGAGATGCAATACAACCAATTCAAGTGACCATATGAGATGCAATTTTAATATGTAAATTGCATCTCATATGAGATGCAATACAACCAATTCAAGTGACCATCGGATGGTCGCTTTTCCAGTCTGTCACTTGAAATTACAGTGTGCCACTGCGGTCTCCTGGACTCCTGGTCGCCTCCATGAACTTCCAAGTCTGTTGGTACAAATGCGTGATGCAGAAGCAATAACTTACGTGGTTGATAACTAGCTAGAAGCTCGGTGGCACTATGTGAACAACATATATCTAGCTGCACGCCAGCCTTATTTCTACAATCGTATAATCAAAAGTCCATTACAGACGATTTATGCAAACCCTGGGTATAGTCTAATCAGAAAGTAACAGCAGGTAATTTCTTCATATAATCTTAGCCTGTACTGTAAGTTCACTAAGATGTGCTCTCCACTCTAACTTTTGCAAGCTTAGAGCAGCCCCACAGCAACACGCTCAAGCAAATCAGTGGAGGACATCCCTCTATCATAGAAGATCAATGGTACAGAACGTTTAGAGGTCAGTTGTGGCGTGCTGTTGTCGGGCTGCTCTAACACTCCACTGCAACTGAGCTAAGCTAATCCATCCTTGTCCATGCACAATGTACACTATTGAAGATGTGCATGTTTGCATAAATATTATCAGCAAGAGGATCGATACCGTGGAGCTCTATACTTTTATAGTTTATCATCTAAACCAATATGTATGAGTACTGTGTATTTTGCAAGTGAAGGTTCAATATATCATACAGCTTTTTGCGTAGAATCTGAGAGCTTAATTTGGGTACTAACAAGTGCCAAAGATCGAATTTAACTTACGAATGAATTTCTTATGCAGAGATGAGCGGCTAGCTGTTAAACTTAGTGAAGGAGACAGGACTTGTGGACAGGATCAAGTCCCTAACAACTTTAATATGCTCTAACGTACGTACGTACTGTACCATGCCAGCTGATATTTTGTCAGGAATACAAGAATATATGTTAGCGTACGTCAATTCCGTTACATTGGAGGAATTCCACGACTTTGGCACTTCAGGAAATCTACCGCCTGCAATCCCTGCATCGCAAATCTATATAAGTCCTAATTCTCAGAGCGTTGAGCAGATAAATGGCACAATTTTGCCGGCACTTTAAAGAAATTGACGGTCAGAAAGCTACTAAGTTAACTTAAGGTGCACGAACCGCTCAGCTGCTCTTGACCAACTGATTTGTGCATTTTTTTTTGGCACGGTAAACAAGATTTACTACAAAAATGATGCAGATACAACTTAACAAGCATGAAATAGATCCACAAAAGTATATAGTCCTTCATCAGTTCATCTAAGTTATACACGTTTTTTTATCAATACCCACAGAGACTCCGAGAGTACAGTAAAGAGATCATGAAACTGAAAGGCTTACCAGACTAATTTAGTTCCGTTGTTAAACTGAAACGCACGATGTCTGGACTGGTTCAAGCTAGTACTGCAAACTGACTGGGCATCTGTACTTCACAGATACCAGATTGCAGCTCTATTATTTTGCAAATGATTTTCTTCCTTCTCCGGCTGACAAGTGGACTGTCTTGCTGCCAAACATGAAGAATAGTATCCAGAAGTACATAAAACTAGCAAAGACCCTACTGTTTGGAGAATAGCAAAGTTTATTGTCATCAGCACAAGAGTACAAACCAGCTGTACATGCATGAAACAAAATAAGTATGAAGAACTCAACCGGTTAAATAACTTACATACTTTGCAAGTTGACTCTTTGATGAAGAAAGTTGACGCTAGTTGAAGAAAGAAGCACTTGTCACTTAACTCACTTTCATGACGTCATTTCTTGATATGCAACTTTAAAGTCATATAACGGCCATCAACTATAGGTTTCACTGCAGTAGTCATGGCGTCTGAAAAGCAACTGCTCTTTGCATGGAGGCATCATTAAGGTTTTGTTTATAATTTATTTCAGTCAATGAAGTTATTATAGTTAACTACATGATCAAACATGAAAATATATCAAAGAATTAATCAAAATATGAACTACATTGTTAAATTTTCATTAGACTTTTCAACCCAAACAATGCTACAAGTTTACTACCTAAATGTGCCCCAACAACTTCATGAAACAAGTGAGTTGAAACTAAAAACCACAAACTGCTGATTCAATGCAGTTTGTTACTGGCATTGTTACAAAACCGACTCAGCTACTCGAAGCCCACGATTCCCAAAGGCTCTCATCGATACTACTGAAAACTTGCAATTGAGCGCGCGGTTGACACAGTTACAGAAACACAAGTTAGATGTTGCTTCAGAAGTACACTTGGCCGTAAACTAAGAAACGCCTGTCTGCACAGTCAGACAGAAGCATGTTCGAAAACAAACGCCTAACTTAGAATTGAAAACTGACGAACTGATTCTTGTTTCAAACCATGGCAAGAATACCGATCACGAAAGGTATCTTTCACAAGTCTAGTCAGAGTGCTTTCGCACAATTTATGTGAAGTTAGTATCAATCTCATGCAGCTAGCAAGCAAGTCTTGGTTGCGCCTCAGCAAAGAGCAGTCTACTTCTCAGACGCCTTGCCGGTTGCAGCAAAATCTCTAGTGTGAGGTCATGAAAAGATCCAACTTGCAGAGCGCTAGCTTGGTCTGTCTGTGCAGGCGAGCGTCGATCAGGTTGCAGCAAGGAGCTCCATGAGGCTGGCATCGATGCCACTTGGATTTAAGATTAATTGCTTGCAGGGGATGTGCATAAATACTGCACTGGCGGTACCGGTAGGCCGATCTAGCCTTTTGGGCCGCCCACAATCCATCACTTGCAAGTGATAAAGAGCCGTTCTTTTTTTTCTAATGCGGGCTGCTTTTAAAGGAGGAGCCTAGGTAGCTAGAACTTCGGGAGGAGAACAGTCGGGTAGTGTGACTAGTGTCGTTGACGGAGAGTTTCCACTAAGCTTGTCTGGCTCATTTGCTGGGATAATTTGGATTAAGGAGAGGCCGGCAGTAGGCCATGCGAACCATCCACTAATAACCAGAAATTCCAAAACTTGCAGGCATCAGGGATTATCATCGAAACTGACAAGCTGGCATGCGTGGAGAAACGTCCGCTCGAGATTTAGCACCGAATAGAAAAGGCTCCATGTGCTTGCCGGTGGAAGATTCCAACAACTAGCCTGGGATTTTTTCTGAGTCAAATGAGGCTGTGACATACGACAAACTGTCCGGCAGCACCTGTCCCAGTTGAATATACTGAATGAAATGCTCATTTCACAAGTTGTGCCGACCTGTCAATAAAGCAAACCAGTAAATTTGCACTTAAATTTGGACCTGTGAATAATCGTGTAATCACATGGTCTGGCATAGAAGGACTGATTTTAATTCAATGGAAGCTCTGGAGTACCAGCCAACCCGACCCAATTCTATAGATTGACCTGGCTAGTGATATTACTGCAGCAATTAGCATAAAATTCGTAACCATTAACTGACGGGAACTCGGTAAGGGAACAGTAAAGGGCAAATGAAAGCTTCTGGTGGTCTAGATGACAGATAAGGGTGTCCGCAGCTGGCTGTAACGCCATTCGAAATCCACTTGCAAAGCTCTTTCGTAAGTCTATATTTTCTAGAATTCGAGCTGTTGAAGCATGTTGTACGCCCGGGGGGGGCAACTCAGTTATAATCGGCAGGGCTGTGCGGCATAATAAATCGATTTAGACTTGCTTATTCATTTATAATAAGTAATAATGAGTGAAGGTTCTTATTATGCCCTTATTATTTAATAAAATTTATAATAAGTTCTAAAATTCAAGGACCTTCTTGACCTCACACCCTTGCATAATAAAATGCCTTATTTTTCACTTATTATGTGTTTTATCTAATTAAAGATAAACATTTTTTATACCCAAAATACATATTTTGAAAGCTCTCAATGTCCTCTTTCCAATGAGATATATATCATCAGTCATAAGTGATTAAGTCATAGTATTTTGTAGAATAAGACATAATAAATCTCCTTATAATAAATGGGAGTTGCTCCTCCGGGGTTGCATGTACGGACCTACGTAGGTCATGTATATTTAATATAAGGATCTTCTTCACTTCCTTTCTGTCAACGAGGCAAGAAACTGCTGCAGAGAAGTGCATGCTGCAGGAATTACTCGAGTAAGGGAATTGTTGAATCGTTGAATTGAATTGTTGAATTGCAGGAATTTACAGGGCCGGAGATTTACTTATGACATATATATTGCAGGTGAAATATATGACGCTCTCCGCCTGACAACGCATTTGCAATAGTGCCATGTAGTGCCCATCACTCCATTCACACTGCAAAAACATCGACGGAATTTACGCGCACTGGCTGCATGTACGTGGAAGCGTCTGATTGAATTACTGGATCATCGACCATCTTCGGATGATAGGCGAATGCCCGGACAGTCACTCACCCACCTCTAATCCTGGCCTGAAATCCTGGAGTCTAGCTAGCTAATGAAAGTCCAGGAGATCAGTGTTTTTTTTTTCATTTTCCATGAAGTGGCGAAGTGGCGATATTAAATGTTACGGTGGTGCTCCAAGTTTCAACGTTCATCCATCTACTGGATAGAAAATGTGATACTACGTATCTATAATTCTATTTTCATTCACAATGTGGCAATTTCATCCAGGATTTTTCTTGAACTTGAAGTTTTTTGGCGATTTCATCCAAAATTTTACTAAAAATTTCCTATAGACTTGGTGCTAGGTCAAAAATTTTGGTGCAATTTTGCACCAAATCGCCGCGAAAAAAAACACTGCAGGAGATGTCTTGCTAGAGTACTCAGACAGCTCACGTACACTGAATCCCAGTGCGTGAAAAATGTAAACATCAGGTACAAGGTCGCACTCATGTCTCCAGTGTGTACATAATTTTCACAAGTCATTCAATATGATTTTGAATGTTGGTATTTTAAGTATGCATTCCGATCCAAAAATACCATGTATCGACAGAGCTTCATTTGTACGTAGATCATGCCTTCTGAACATGTACATGTTCTGAAGGCGTCTACGTACAAATGATGTAATTGTTACAAGAATGTCAACACGAATATAATCCGGTCCTAGCACCTTGCAAAGTTGGAATCAGAATGAGTGGACAAGCGGAAAGCCGAAAGCCTCATCCCTCACGCATGGAAAATAACAAACTGCAGGACAAATTTGTGGTTGCCAATGAGAGAAGAAGAGATGAGCCTTGGACAACTCAACAATCATAATCCAATCATAGTTTTGGGTCAATTGTGTCCAAGTCTGCGCTACTCTTTCAAGCATGATATTTGAAATTCCATTCCAATATTCACTTGATCGAGAAAGGTGATTTGTCCCCATTCCTCAAGGATACTACCACTATTTAACATTAAACATTCTTTAGGCCAGGGTCCGAAATCATAAACAAGTCTGCCCAATGAAAGGGCAATTTCGATATTAAGATGTAATCAGAAACATCAACTTACACCTTGACAGGAATCCAAGCTGGTTTCCATCCGAAGTATGACAGGTTTGCCAATACGCGCGCTTGCAGGCCGCTTGCAGTTCGAGGAAGCCCTGTACGTAAGTTCCAATCATTGTGGATTACCTTCTCAATTCAAAGATAATGCTTTACCAAAAGGTTTGGTTTCAGTGCACGCAAAGCTAGTGAGAATACATATGTTGTCTGATAGAGGAATTTTGTATATTTGTTTTAAAACTTTTTCGATCGAGTCCGATTAATTTTGAGATCTGTTGCATATATCGATGCCAGAATATAATTTGATTTCAAGGCTGCTTGCCCCAGTTAACTCGAGTGTCTGTTGTGAGGGCCATGTGCCGGCGGTACTTTCTTTGCATTCTCCGCAGTCGATTAACCAGTCCAGGATTTGATAAGTTACCCTTCTGGCCTTTGATTTTGCATTTGCACTCCATGGACGGCCAGATCTTTCTGAAGGTTTAATCTTCTTGTACGTAGACAGTCACCGCAGCTGTACCGTAGGTACTTAGGACACACATGCGCAGAGCCGCTTGACATTCACAAGCCTTCATTCCCAGTCCGATTCCAGTGTTGACACGTTGCGCATCTCGTCATTCACCTCGGGCCTCATCACATACGGCGTTTACGCATAAGGTAAACATGCCTATTACCAAGCAGATTTGCTATAGATCTGGGTACCTTGGAGACGCTTTAATTTGTCACCTCACATATTTTTCAGAGATTGGCAAGTTTGAGAGAAGTCATTTGCAAGTGGAATCAAGACATTCCGACAAGAAATGAATTTTCTGTGATTTTCAAAGTTTGATGCCGAACTCAATTGGTAAAGCCCAAGTAGACCCATGCTAAACCACTCGTTGTTGTGTCCCCTCCCAAGATGCTAAAGGGTTGCTAAGAGTGTGAAATAGATGTGTGACTAAAGCAAATGGGAGGGTCTAGTAGATGTCAGAATTAAGTGATAGATGGCATTGGGTTGTTTTGTTTTATTCACAACTAAGTCAAGTGACTTTGCCAACAAAATATTTTCATTTATGGGTCATTGCAAGAAAGATCGGTACTGAAACATTGTCGCAAAGCAAGTGCGGAAGCTTCCTTTTGCTATAACTGTTGTAGCATGACTTGCATGAATTTGAAATTTTTATTGGAGATGCCTCTCATCTCCAATATGTAGTTTAATCATATCTCATATTTTTCAAAAAAATTCAGAAATTATTTTATATTTAAAAATCATTTAAACTAATATGTCACGTACTCACGTTTTGAGTTTTAAGGGATTTTAGTACTATGGAGTCCCGGGTCATTGCAAGAAACACCCCCCATTTTTTGTAGCGTTTTGCATAGAACTGCTGAATTTTTCGGGAGTACTTTGAAATTAAAAAATCAATTTTAAAAAAATATAAAGAATATGTTCAATGTACACACCTTTATGAAGAAGGTACCCTAGGAAGGAAATGCGTAAAAAAATTCCCTAAGTAGGAGAACTAGAAAAGTGCAAAATCTCATGAAAATCGGTAGTTTGACATTTTAATTTGTAAGAAATAGGAAAAGTACTTTAAAAAAAAAACTAAAAATTTTCCATTTGGGAAGAGTTGATGATGATGAGATTTCACCAAAAAAATGATCTTAGAACCGTCTTCATTGTTCAGAATTTGCGCGCAATGGGAGTGTTGTTTGCACTCATGTGGAGGACACAAAATAAAATATTTTTAGATTTCCTTTGGTAGGAATATGCTTTCCTACCATGCAAATAGACCATGAAAATTTCAGCTCCATATTGTTAAATTTGGGGACTCCTAACGTAGTAAAAACCCCTAAACCTCAAAGTGTGACAAATTAACATAAATGATTTTTAAATATAAAACGATTTTTGAAAATTTCTAAAAAATAAAGGATCTGATCAACATCAAGTTAGGCATCATCCTTTGAAATTTCATGTTCATTGGACTTGTATATCAAAAATTATTGCAAAAGATAACAAGATCACTCCAATTGTGATGGAGAATAGTACAGGTGTTTCTTGCAATGACCCTCCCCAAATTGAATGATTTGGAGCTGAAATTTCTATGGTCTATTTCCATAGTAGGAAGTCATATTCCTACCTAGGGGCATCAAAAAATATTATATTTTATGT
This sequence comes from Pseudisothecium myosuroides, assembly GCA_951799445.1. Taxonomy (NCBI): domain Eukaryota; kingdom Viridiplantae; phylum Streptophyta; class Bryopsida; order Hypnales; family Lembophyllaceae; genus Pseudisothecium; species Pseudisothecium myosuroides. Next base: position 24,939,436 of record OX637290.1, on the reverse strand, counting down.
CCTCTACATCCATGCAAAGAAGGCTCCCTTGCGCGCGCAATTTCAAATGTTGAAGATGGTTTCAACATAATTTTTTTGGTGAAATATCTTCAAAATAAAGTCTTTCCAAATGGAAAATTTTTAGTTTCTTTGAAATTTTTTTTTCCTATTTTGTACAAATTAAAACGTCAAACTATGTATTTTCTTCAAAATTTTAGCTCACATGTTTTTGTGAATAACTTTTTACCTTGAGTTTTTTTAGGTCTGAAATTTTGGTGATATGCTATTTCTAGTGTTACACTAATTATCCTTATTTTATTTTATTTTTAAAAATTCATATGCAAAAAGTTCATAGTACTAGGAGTACTAGCCGAAAACAGCCAAAGTGGAACAAAATTAGCTAGTCATTCTTGCAACGACCCTTCTACATACTCATGAGTCAAACTACTATATAGAAGTATTATTAGACTCTATTTTGCTTTGTGGCATGGCTATGTGGATTGTAGAGTGGAAATCTCCCATACGATAGAATATTATTTTTAAAGACATTTTATTAAACCTCTGAATACACTATATTAGGGCTTATTGGATCATTGCAAGAAAGACCAGTCCTATTTACTAGTCACGGAGCAAGTTACTCTCTTGTCATCCACTATAGCTTTTGAAGCAAAAATCTAATGAACATGAAATTTTTATTGGAGATACCTAACTTGATGGTAATCAGATCCCTTATTTTTTAGAAATTAAAAAAAATAATTTTATATTTAAAAATAATTTTTGTTTTTTTGTCACAATGTAAGGTTCAGGGGTTTTTACTACGTTAGGAATCTCCAAATGATCTAGAGCTGAAATTTTCATGGTCTATTTGCATAGTAGAAAAGCATATTCCTACCAAAAAAAATCTAAAAATATATTATTTTGTGTCTTCCTCATGAGTGCAAACAACATTCCCATTGCTCGCAATTTTTGACAATGAAAATGGTTCTAAGATCAATATTTTGGTGAAATCTCATCACTATGAACTATTTCCAAATGGACAATTTTTGGGGTTTTTTTTAATTGCTTTTCCTATTTTTTACAAACTAAAATGTGAAATTACAATGCAAGTATCCATTTTCTTGAGATTTTGCACTTTTCTAGTTCTCCTACTTAGAAAAAATTTCTATGCTTTTTCCTAGGGTAACTTCTTCTTAAAGGTTTATACATTAAACATTTTTTTTACATTTTTTAAAAATTGATTTTCTAATTATAAAGCCCTCCCGAAAGAAAAAATGACTCTGTAAAAAACACTATGCTTTTTGAATGGTCTTTCTTGCAATGACCCTATTAAGGTAGCTTGGCATGTCATTGGATTTCAAAACTCACTACAAAAATTGGCTTGCTTACTTAAAGCCTAGAGTTCAAATTTACTAAATCCGAACCCTCACTAATAAATGGATAATTATGAGTAAATGCCCCAACAACTAGATAGCTAAACTAGAGAACTACACCTAATTTGAACACTTTAAATATTAAATATTCCTATTAAATATTAGATTTTCCAACTCATTTTTTTATTCTTGTTAAGATGTAATTCTAAAGACATTCTAACACAACTAAATATGACTTTGTTAATTATTAAATACAGAAGTTATATAGGCTTAAAATATGTTTGGTAGATGAATTTTAATGGACACATGTTCTGATGTCAATCACAAGGGACCTCTAAGTGCTTTACCTTCAAGTTAATGAAATAGAGTTTAGCATGTAGTAGGTGGTAATGGTTCAATTTAATTGAGATGGTAAAGTATCTCAATTGAATTTTGTAATTAAATTCAATTGACTTCATTTTGAATCCATTTCTTCCTTAGTAAACTATTAACTACTCCGTAAAACATTGTTGGTGTCACTTTGTGGCTCTTGGATGAAATTGGAGCAATGTTTGGCATAGACTAAAAAACAAATTTTCATCCAATTTTTATTTGGGGAGTTCTTTGAATGCAAAAGTTGTTTTAGATGGTGTTGGAAATATCCTCATTGAATTTCCTACATAATAATTTGTAAAGACAAATCACAAAATATGCTATTTTAGCATATTTTTGGAATCTTGTTATTTATGTTCCAGATTTGAAATTTCTTGATAAAAATAATTTTTTTTGAATCTTGAGCCCAACTAAAGAAATGAAGTTCATCAGCTTTAGTTTTTATTCCAATTTTATAATTTTAAAAATTCCTAGAATTGAATTGTTTTTATTGCAATTTGAACTTCAGGTGTATTTCTAAGGTCCATTGATTTCTATTTATAGATTGATACGGAAATTTTGTTCACACAAAAACATTCTTCACTATATATATACACCTACTGTGAAATTTTCAAAATTTCTAATAGAGTTCACTATTTGATATGATTTTTCTTCACTTTTTAGTTTTTACTTCAAAAATTCTCCCAAATTTCAACTTTTCACAAAAAAATTCAAAAGAAATTTAATCTAAAGGACACATGTGATTTCACCTTTGAAAAATAAATAAATAAAATTTATTCACATTTAGTCGCTAAATGGAAGCATCCAAACTGAAGGAAATTGAATTAGAACTCCAAAGTATTATGACTAGCGTTTCAAGGTTAAAGCTCCCACCTTGAAAATGTTGTGTATATTCTAGATTGTCTTCCCAGTGTTATTAGAGTTAATTGCAAAGTTGTCCAGCTTGTGTTTGTGAACATGTGTCAGAGGAAGGTTTAACTAAGGATAGAAAAAAAAAAAAAAAAAAAAATCTCAATTAGACCTAAGTTTGGGTGCTCCAGGGAGTTTGGTCCAGTGTTTTTTCCTAAACTCCGGCTCCTGATCTCGAGTTTGCTCACTTTACGATTAACTCTATTAACCACAGAAAGATGTTGAGGTACAGAAGTGGTTGAAGAATAACTTTCTAGATTACCATAGAAATGAAGAATGGAGTTGGACCTATTGGTCTAAAAATCGGATCATTTTGAGCATACAAATTCTGAATGTCACGTTCTTTGGTGCGTTGAAACCACCTTTCACTTGCGAACAAGAAAAGTTTGAAACTTTGAAGCCAACCGAAGGCCCAGGTAGCCAAAAGTGGTGGTTTGGAAGAGTGCCCACCTTCCTTTTCAAAGTTGTTTCTCAGGTCGCCAGAGTGGCTGCTGGCTCCAAGGGACTCCATGCCGCCTGCTTATTAATTTAGTTTTTTAGTGTGTTTTTTGACACTTTATTAATTTAGTTTGGCTTTCTCCCTCTAATCGGCCTAGCACTGCCGAAAGTGAGCCTAACTTCAGGGCTCGAATGTAGGCTCACTTGACAGTTGCTTCAGTCTAAGCTTACTACTTACTTTTCCAGCTGCCTCATTCGTTGCCACCTTTTTCCGACTGATTTTGTTGTACTGTACAGTCCCCTACCAAAAGTTTCCGTGATTGCAATTCAGACCATTCTGTTTTCTTCACGCAATGTAGAATGCACTTGAAATTTTTAGATTTGCACAATCAACAATCATATCTTACGCACTCCCAATCAAGAATATCAAATTTTAGTTTCAAAAAAACCCGAACTCCATTTTTGGTGAATTTTTTCATTTAATTTTCATGGTTTTACATGATGATTCATAGAAAAATATTGGGGACGATTTTTTTTTAATTTGATTGCGGATATATGTAGGAAACATCCATATACACATTTTTCCTTCAACAAGCATTTGTAAAAAAGTTTCAATATTCTTTCTATAGAGATTTCAATGTTGAGGTGAGAATGTCCTAAATTTGGAAAATAAATATTTCTTTATTGTAATTAGATTTTGGCAAAGTAATTGCACCATCACGTTCAAATGTATGAAATCAATTACTATGTGGAGGACAAATAGAAAAATCTAATTGCAATAAAGAGATATCTATTTTTCAAATTTAGGGCATTGTCGCACTAACATTGAAATCTCTATAGAGGGAATTGTGAAACTTTTTACAAATGCTTGTTGAAGGAAAAATGTGCATATGGATGTTTCCTACATATATCCGCAATTGAATTAAAAAAATTTGTCCCCAATATTTTTCTATGAATTATCATGTAGAACCATGAAAATTAAATGAAAAAATTCATCAAAAATGGAGTTTGGGGTTTTTTGAAACCAAAATTTGATATGCTTGATTGGGATTGAGTAATATATGAATGTTGATTGTGCAATACAAAAAATATCAAGTGCATTCAAGATTGTGTAAAGGAAAGCGAATGGGCTAAATTGCAATCACGGAAACTTTTGGTAGGGGACTGTACAGTAGGATCCAAAAATAAGTTAAATTTGAACACTGATAACTGTGAACTTTGAAAAGCTCCAAAATTCATCAATTCACACAAGCTGTAAAGTGCAGTGGAAAGATGGTAGAGTCAAGTTTACAATACAGTAATAAGTTTGCATTACAAAATTATAGTGTCAAATAATAATAATAATAACAACAAATATAACACAATAGAGTTAATCGCAAAGTTGTTTTGTGTTTCTAAACCTGTGTCAAAGGAAGGTTTAACTAAGAATAGAACAAAACAATCAGGGCACCAAACTCAATTAGACCTGAGTTTGGGTGCTCCAAGGAGTTTGGTCTTGTGTTTTTCTAAAACTCCGGCTCCTGGTCCCGCGTTCATTCACATTACGATTAACTCTAATGTCTACCATCTAGTGTTGCGACCTATTGTTGAAATTTAATAATTGCTTGCACTCTATCATGCACACTTTTAATGAAGGTATAGAGTTGCTTCAATGATATTGCTATCCTACACGAATTGAATAGTTAACACCATTTCATCCTTATTTTTTGGTCTACAACAACGCCAAAACAAATCTTTGAAAATCTTCCCAACATTCTCTGTGGGGTTTAAATTGGTTTGGAGAATTTGTGGGCCAAATTAGTTTTGTCACACCATGAGCTTGTTTCTATAGCAATGGAAATAAGCTAGTGGTGGGAGCACCATCTTCCATAAGTGTCAATTGCCCAAAGTGATCATGCAAAAAATAAAACCCGGTGAACATTTTCTCATATACAAAAGTTACAATTTTTTTATTTATATTTATTTTTGTTTAGAGGTATAATGACGAGAGGATGTTTATCAAAGCAATTAAATGCACACCAAACCACCACTGAAGTACAACCAAACTTGAAAGATGGTGCTATATAATCCCATGCTTATCTTTCATGTGATTTTTGCCACACTCTAATTTGCCTTGAATTCTTACTAATTTCAAATGACAACTTGTCTAACCAAATCACATTGCATCAGTCCTCAAAATTCCCATTTTCATGAGCTCAGACAAATGTAAGCTATCTACTTATGTTTGTCATTAAGATAGGACTTTTTGTTGCAATGCAATTCCTAAAGTCCATCTCATGTACATAGGTTCAACCATCATTAGAAGAGATTTGAGGGCAAGGGAATGTTGTTTCAGGCATATCCCCTTTGCTATGAATTACAATATTGCTGTTAAAATATTAAACAATAAAAAAATGTAAAATGTAAAATATAGATTTTTTTAAATAAATAAAATAAATATAAAATATAAAATATAAAATAAAATAAAATATTAATATTTGACGTAGCACTCTCTCGACTATGTCAAACTGCTGATGTAGCAAAGTTCCTAGAGTTTCCACAGTCTGGAAACTTGTTGTCTTTCGAAAACCTCAAAAATCCTCTAATGTTTATATTACGACATTTGTTCAACTATTAAAGTGGATTAATATTTTTGATAGTGATTGTCTTCTATATATCTTAAGGACTATACACTTCCACGGACCTTCCAATTTGTCAAAACTATGTAAATGGTTGAGTATGGGACATTTAGAATTATTGTAATGTCCTTGCATTCATCCCACCTTCATGCATACCTACAATACACCATCTTTTCTTCAATAAGCAGCATTATATACGTTGTTGTGCTCAATCCAACTTCTCAAAAGTCTATCAATTGATCTTGTACACTAGAACTCCTAATAAACATCATTTTCTAAAGTAATAAAATTCTCAATAGTAATATTGATTGTTGGTCTTGACCTGGCCGCATACAAACGTCACGAATGCAAATGACCCTCCCTTAATGTAATAACCTCTCTAATGTGATGTGTTAGATTGGTCCTAGCCCTATTGCTTATTACAAGTTCTATTGTAACAATAGAAAGAGTAGTTAGAGTCTTGCAAAGCCAACAACAACAATTCTCTTCTATGCAAACTAACTTCTCATAAATGTTGTTCATTATATTGCAATGAAATTTGATGTCCCACTTTCTTGACCTTTAAGCATTATGAAATGCAATGAACAATTGCCATAGAAACATCACAAGTGGCTCAAGGAGCTCAATAGTCGAAGATTCATTTTAAAATTTGTGACAATACATTTTACTAAATCTAATTATATTTTGTAATTTGTGACACTTTTCCAAGATTAATCGTTTAATAAATGAAACCAAAACTAAATAAAAACAAACTTTGAAGTTTGAAAATTTAAAGAGACTTGATTTTTCATCAACAAAAGGTCATGATATATCAATTAAAATTATGTTTGAGAAATAATGTTTGAGGATATAGCTCCATAGAACAGTTTTCAAAGGCATAAGAGTTGATAAACTTGAAAATACAAAAATGAAATGTTGAAGAATGAATTTCAAATGTGGATTGAAACTTAAGAACAGTGCTACCAACTACAAAGTAATCTAAAGATGAAAATGGATTTAATTAAGATGATGCTTTAAGTAGATGGATGCGCAATCTTATCCTTTGCAATATTAGAAGAGATGCTTATTTTTTGCACGAGGGGGTAGTTGCAAGAAAGATTGGCTTGTTTTTGTAGCATTTAGGCAATTTTTGTGGGAGTACTATAAAATTAGAAAAATAAAATTTAAAAAATATTAAAAAACATAAATAATGTATACACCTTTGAAAAGAAGGTATCCTAAGAAGGAAAAGCATAGAAAAAATTACTAAAGAGGAGAATTAGAAAAGTGCAGAATCTTAAGAAAATAGACATTTTGACATTTTAATTTGTAATAAATAGGGAAAGCAATTCTAAATTTTTTTTTTGTCAATTTGGGATAATTTTATGATGAAGAGATTTCACCAAAAGAATGATCTTGAAACCACCTTCAATATTAATAAATGTGAGCTCAAAGAAGCCTTCTTAGCATGCGTGTGGAGGACACAAAATAAAGTTTTTCTTAAGTGACCTTTGATAGGCTCATGCCCATCTAATATAGAAATAGATTACAAAAATTTCTATATCATTAATTTTGGGTACTCCCCAATACTAAAAATTCCTAAATTGAAAAATGTGACAAATTAGCTAAATTGGTATTTAAATATAAAATGATTTTTGAAATTTAAAAAAAAAATCTAAATACTATCTAGTCATCCATTTCTAATAAAAATTTCAAGTTGATTAACTTCATGCTTAAAAAGTTATAGCACATAACAACTCCGTCACTTCAAATGTGATGCAAAATAGTACCGGTATTTCTTGCAATCACCCAAGCATATAGTTCAATTTTTTTTAATAAATTTACAAATTTATTAAAAAATTCCATTTTCCAAAGTGTGAAGAATTTATCATTGGTAGAGGAAAAGAGCAATAGAGCCCTAATTTTTAGTTTTTGAAAGGTAATAATAATATTTATAGCTTTACAAATACAAATTCATTTAAAAAAATTACTCTGGAATTGTCAATATCTTGGATGTCATTAATTTTAGAAGAATTTTTAATTTCAAGTTTCTAATTTTATTTACAAAAATTGGTGATAACAATTACAAATCTAAGTATACAAATGTAATACAAAATTCAAAATATACAACTTTTGTTAATAAATCAATACCGAAGTTATTTCTCCAAGTTGTTGTTTATAATACATCTTTACAAAACTTTGAATAAAGACAAATCAATGCATCTAGAGTTAAATTAATTTTCTTAAGTTCAAATTTTGTCTGTTGAATGTCCCAAATTAGTTTTTCTTATGACAACACAAAACAATTCCAGCATGCAACAAAATGCTTGTGTCATCTCAAGTGCTTGCATGTACTCAATTGAAAGCCATCATATTCATAAACGTCTCAAGTAACTTTGGATATACCAATATTATATATAACCATGCTCTCCAAATATAATGCTTGATTGCCAATTCTTTATAAATGGGCTCTATTGATATTATATATTTTAACTAAAGAAAGTTCAAGGTAAGCTTATTGTTCTTATTTTGAAAGACCACTTTTTAATGGACAAGGCAATGCAAAATGCCATGTAAGGAAACATAGAGCATGGGGCCTTACATTTTCATCCATGAAAGACACATATTGTTGATCATTTGGGTTTCTGCCCACATAATAAAATATCCTAGGAGGGTGGTTATTGCATGTAGAGCTCTAAGTTGTAATCCAAAGGACTCCACTTTAATAAAAGGTATAAAAAATAGGATTGTACACTAAAAATGTGATTGAAAAATGCATACAATGTAGCCAATTCAATTTGATATCTAGCAAATGATTTGCAGATGAAATATGGTCACACTACTAACTTATGGCTAAATGCTTATATCATATCAACTACAAGAAGCTGCACTCTAAGTATTGTATCACAAAGTTTACAAGTTGCAGTTTGTCAACAATTATTGTGTAGTTATTGTTGTTTCATGGATTTGCACATTAATATACAATGATGTGCTAAATTGTATATTAATGTGCAAACCCATGAAACAACGATAACCACACAATAACTGTTGACAAACTGCAACTGGTAAACTTTGTGATGTGGGGTTATGTAGGAAAAATGTGGCACATGCTGCACCACATTGTTATGAGTTAGAGACTCATATTGTTGATCATTGGGTTATATTATGAATTAGCCCAAGGAATATCATGTCATGAAAAAGTGGTTATCATGGCGTCACATATTCAAGACTGAGAGGCATTGATCTAATATAAATGGATCAAGAAAATTACAATCACTCAACAAAATGCCATTCTCCTAAACAATGCATTTACAATGTATCCAATTCAGGATGATATCAAACAAGTGGTTTATGAATGAAACAAGGATCAAAACACTTGTTGAATTAGTCCCTAAAGTTCCGTTGTCTCCTTGAGGGACAAAATAGCTTTTGGGCACGCTCCTATGGTCTCAATATTTGTTGTGATTCTTTAAATTTTTTTGTGAAGATAGAGAAATACATTAGCTTTTTGGAAATATAATTTTTATTCCAATTGGTATCTGGGAGCAAAAATTATGGCACAAAAAAGCCCTTTTTTTAGTTTTGCAAATAGAAAAAAACCTCAAAAAAACTTTAATTTTTTTTCTCATAAATTATATTTTTATTTATACGTAAAGCTTTGATTCATTCCATCTAGATTTGTTATGAGAAAGTTATGGACAATCTTGTTTTTCAGGCAGTCAAAGCATCTTGAAAAAAATAATTTGTAGGATTCATTTTTTAACTCAATTTTCACAATATTTCAAAAAAAAAATTTCACAAGGTTAAGGTTTCTTCCTAAAACAACCTCATTGTTGAGATTAGTGTGTTTCAATTCCATCTTAGAGCTATTAATGGTTTAATTTTTCCTTCAATCTCGAACCTACTTCTACTTTATAATTTTTTAATGAGTGAAATCTAAATGTATTTTTTTGAATTCTTTTTCCTAGACTCTCAATTCAATTCTTCATCATATAAAATAGAAATTCAAAATCAATAGAGCAAAAAATTTTAATTAAAAAGTTTCAAAGTCAAAAAATGTAGTTGAATAAAGTGCAATAAAACTTGTTTCCACCACTTTAAATGCAAATATCTTGCAATCTACATGGTCAAAGTTTCTAAAATTTCTTTTACACATTATTAGATCAGTCTAGTATAAGGTCCTACGATTAGATATGTATAGAAAAGAGTTTATAACTTGTTTTGCTCTTTACTACAAAAATGGCAATTTTGAGTGGTATTGGATGGGAAAATGGCTTTAGGACTTTAGGAATTAAGAGGATTTAGAGTCATCTTTTCTAGTATAGAAAAGTGCCAAAAAACTCGTTTTCTTCACTTTTAAATGCAAATTTATTGCAATTTCCTTGATCAAATTTTCTAAAAAAATTTCCACACATTTTCATACCGGTGTAGTGCAAGATCCTATAGTTAGATATGCAATAAAAAAATAGAATTTTTTTGCTCTTTGCATTGGAAATGACAATTTTAAGTGTTTTTTGACAAAAAGAAATGGCCTTAAGATATTAGAGGTTAATTCTTTGGAGTATTATAATTTTATTTTAAAAATTTGCATGGAGAAGCAATATTATCGGCATCAACTGTGTATAAAGTAGTCTGCTCTAAAAGCAACCTTTTAAGGGCTAGTCCATCTTTTTCATAGATTTGCATGAATATAAATATTTTTAACTCATTTTTTAAAGAAAGAAAAATAGATGCTAAATGTAACACAAGTAGTTTCATATTTTTTGAAGTATTTTTAAATTAGTTACAAATTCTCAAAGATTTTTGTTGTAGGCACCTATTTGTGACCCTAGGTCATCCCAAAACACATCCACTTGCAACTCAAAACGATGCGGCGTTCAATGATGTCAAGTGGCACCATACCAAATTGGAGCAACGGATTTGGTTGGGGATGGTTGATTATGGGCGTTCATAGTAGGATTCGGTTTGTAGGCTTAGGAAGGGTAGATCCAACCGGTGGGAGGGAGCTAAGAGCCGTTTTGAGCTTCGTTGGACGCGTAATGATTTGTTTGTTGTGATGGTTGATAGTTCTCTGAGGTGGTCTCTTTCCAATCCTAGGGCCGGGTTTGTTTTCCAACCGCCATGGCGGGGTGGTTCCCGCCCCACCCGTGGTGGCGCTTAGTTTTTAGTATATTGTTTTGTATCTTGCTTTTGTTGCTTGCCCCCCCAGGCCGGGGTCTTGTTATTTTTCTCTTGCAGTAAAGGTCAACCTTTATTTGTGTCAAAAAAAAAAAAAAAAAAAGTGATTTGAGAAAATCAAGGCCAATGATTGGCTCTTGCAATAAAGAATATTGCTAAAGTGGTCCATTTAAGGACCACCTAATATCCATTCAGTAGCTTTTTATAGGGTTGATTTCAAAAGGACAGTTGGTTTTAGAGCAAACAACCTTAACGTATTGTTGAGGAAAGCAAATGTATTCTAACTGTTCCCAGTCCTGAGTGGAATATCCACATAAGTAGGAAAACGGCTATCAAGGGTGGGTGCTACACGCAAGTGGTGCTTCCCATATCTGATGCTTGTCGAGCCTTCATCTTCACATAAAGAAGATGAGTCAATGCAATTTCTAGTCTTATAAAATACTCATTCTAATATGAGTGACTTTCAAATGACCAGGAGTATCAGACAAGGAACAAAACAAGTACCGATCACATGAAGCATAAAATTCTCTACAGTAGCAGTTGAGGAACTCACCCTTCTCGAAAACTGCAGGCGGCTATTGAAAATGACTCAAAAGTTTGACATCCACTAAAGAGAGCATGCATGAAATTCTGAGTGGTCAACATTAGTCCTTTTCCTGTAGCTTTTGACAGTTCCAGATTGTGCACGAAAACCATAATGATTTAAAATAACACAGCAGGATCCATTCCTGTATTCCTGGAGATCTTTCCGTTCCTCTTGAGGTTTCTTTGATCACAGTTTCAATGACAAATGGAATGGCTAAGAAGGCAAGAACCAATGGCCCAACTTTTATTCAATGATGAATCTCGTTTACTAGGTGATGAGTCAAGAGGATATTGTGGACTTACATTCTTGAAGGTGGTGGGGACCCGTCACGTTCAAGAATGTTATGAAGAATCTGGATTCCTTTCGCAAGGGCTTGGAGGCAGCTCCTCAAGAATGCTATGAGAGCAGGCTCTGAAACAATGGACATAACACAAAGGGAAGGATTACGATTGAAGTTTAAAGCCTCATAATCTGGGCCACCAGTAACCGAGCAGCCAGAATTAATTTCAACACCAATTTGCCATTGAATTTCAATTATCAAACCACCATAAAATTACACGGCATCAATATCATCAGCTTACCAAAAGTGCTCAAAACACCTAAAACCGCTAAATGTCATTCGCGTTTTGTGGAATTACCCTGATCATTCCTAAGATAAAAAAAATGCTGAGATGGATAAGAGCATGATGAATTTCCTCTAATAGTATATTTGCCTTCCTAATTATAGAATCAGCTCTTTTGAGCCTATGTAAAAAAATGTTAGTAGTCCTGGCGTACATTCAGGAAGATGTCCCATGAAATCTTGTGCCTCTTAAATTATAACCAGGGCTTCTGGCAGTTGCCTGCACATTTCCACCAGCATTTGAGAAATTGAACAAATCCAGAATCACTTGGATCGACAAGGTCCCTTTCTCTTTGCTGCAGTACACCCAGAAACTCCTCCATACTAAGCACACCATCCGCATCACCATCGAAAATGTGAAATATAATGTCCACCACTGCATCCGAAATTGGGGCGTGGCAAATCTGTAATTCATGCATACGTGATGGTTAGTTGAGCCTAAAAAGCAAGTACATTTGTGTAAGCTTTCAATCCATGCTAAGATTCAATAGAGGTGTGAAGGTACAAAATTTGCTTTTCACAATAAGAAGAAATTCTCAAACAAAGGCTTTCAGAAACCTCTACTTGAGTGTGAATATTTTAGACAAAAATTTAAGCCTTAGAATTGCATAAGGGTCAAAACGGAAAGCAAAATGAAAAACTTGCACTCTGACAACCCCTAATAACATTGTAGAATGGATGTTGTTTAGAAGTGTGGTGACCAAATGCCTTGCATGATGAATTGTCAGACCTTATCAGCAGCACGCTGAACATCCTGTTTCGTCAGTTTTCCCTGAATCTTGCCAAAGCTGGAGATTGCCAATGTCATGACTGGAATCTTCATTCGAAGATTTGCAAATTGTATGAATTCCTACAGCATAAATCAATTTACAATCAAGAAATAGTCCAATTCATGATCGGCAGCCAAGAGTCAGACAGAAATGTCAGTTGAAATATTTTCTACGAAGTGCAGAAGGGAACAGCATGAGAGGTTCATAACATTACAAACTAGTTCAAGCAAGACCCTTTGCCTCTCACAAAAATAATAACTCTAAGTCCCCATAATACCTCACATTAGGTGAGATATCAACGACTAATTCAATTAGAATCTTGAAAGGGATACTCCATCTTCAAGTGAGGTGCCGCAGACAAAAGGAGGAAAATCTCTAGGTTATAGAAAGTTCAGATTTAGTAATTCTTGAATATCCCAAGAATCAAACCAGAAAGAGGCTACATTTCATGTAACTCAGATACCAAGAAGCCTCACCTCCAAGGTTACTCGCATGCTGGCAAAGTGCGGATCAGTTGCCATGTCTTCGACACGATCCAGGAAGTGATTCATCCTTGATATGTCTGCAGAGGCTGTCATTGACAAACCAAAATCTGTAGCTGAGATGGTCCCCCGATTCTCGAAGTCATAATGGGCAAACTCGAGACGAGTAATCTGTTGCATGAATTCAAAAGTGTCATTGACTGGCAAGTGCTAAGTTCGAATATTCTTTCATCTTCACCACAGTGATTCAAATTGAGACAATTGGGCTTCCTCATGCATGAACCTGATACCTCTTCATGAAGTTCAAGCAAAAATTTCTCAAACTGTGCCCTTGGAAGTTGGCGCTTTCCATCTTTTCCGAAAAAGAGTTCAACCAAGCCAGCATCTTCAACTTCGCCAGATACTTGCAATCCAGTGCGAAGACCGTGTGTGTGTGATTTGCCAACCCGAGTTTGCTCACGCATCCACGTCATGACTTTTTTGAATTCATCCCTGTCAATCATCCTGTGACACAACAACCCCATCCCAGGTATGCATTCAAATCACCAGTAGTAATTGGCAACTGAAAATAAGAACTGTTCACCACAGAGGTCAACATAAACAGTTTCTATGCTCAATTTTGCTCCTAAAAAAACAAAGTTACTGGTATAACCAAGCCTCAACAGGACAAATGCAACATATGCATTAAAGAACACAAAGCTTACCCATTCCCATCCAAATCGAACATTCGGAATGTTGCACTGAAATTCTTTTCTGGGATGCTCAAAAGCGTGATGAAAAAGATGTACCTGTACAGGACGTTTGTCTGCGAGATGTTATCACCAAAATGTCACTTTGACAGACTAGTGTATCATTCATTGTTGATGCGAACTGCTTCTGGCATACATCATAACAAGAAACTTACTCTGGAAATGAAATCAGTCCGTCCCCATTCGTGTCAAACAACATGAAGAACTTCGAGGGAGGACATTTCAAATCGCCCGGGGATCTCTCCCCGCCAAGATAACCCTCTCTCACCAGGTGAGAACCTGATGGTGGGAAAACCGGAACAATTGCTCTCATCAAATCCGCTGCAGTCATAAAAGTGCGGCCATCTTCATTTCGCACAGTCGAGAAATACTCGAACACCTGGATAATTTTTCTACAAACTCCCTCATCAGTAAATGCAAAATATAAAGTTTCAAGAAAGTTTCAAGAAATTTTAGACTATATCTTACAAAGATTGATCATGAGAAGGCGAGGCAAGCACAACGATGCAGAGCTCGTAGGTACTTCATGGAGAGACCTGCCCATGATTCATTGGGAGGCCTCCTTTACTATCAGCGACTTGCAAGATACTTATGCCACTAAAAAAAATTAGCTCACAATCCTTAAATAACACTGTGAATGAAGTGCACGCCTCTCCATGATTGACCTACTCCTCATTGCAAAACTCCCCATGAGTGATGTCCAAAAATCACTTAAAAGAATAATCTTACAATAAAAACCCTGTTTACAAACCAATAACCTCAACAGCTAGTGCACAGTCGCCAGAATATATACTTTGCAACGTTACAAAAATATCCCAAAGTAAGGTAAGCAGGTGCTTCACCTTCTCAGGAGGGCTGCGCAAACGAAGTCGCCTCTCGTAATTGAAGAAAATACGCCGCCGGTACGCGTCTGCATCCCCAAGTAAAGATACACAATGTCAACTAAGTAGAAATCTTCTTGCAACACTACGTAATTCACCAAGTCCTTGTGCCACATTTTATCATACAATTTGAAGACGCGCAAATCAGAGAATTCCACCACCACATATACTTCGGTCTTATACAGGCGCTGGAATAGACAGAAAAGCAACCGGCATTGCTAGCTTCCGGATGTAAACGTGATGAACGTGAAAAAATATGCAAAGTGCGGAGGAAAGGAATGTTAACCCCTTACAACCAAGAAGTCATGGTTACAAAATGACCAAGTCGATTGATCATATTGTGAAAAGTATAATTCAGATAGAAGCAAATTTTATATCACCAGCATCAACGAAGGACATTGCACATGTTGTTCACAAAATAAATAGAATTGGACAACAACAGAAACTCTTCAAATGACCTCCTCAACTGCTTGAGAAAACATGAGAACCAATTTGGATTTCTTAGTTCTTAAGGTTTTGCGAGAACAGACCCTACCACTAAGGAAGAAAGTAGGTTGCGATAGCTTGGAGGCAGGTGTTTTCCCCATCGGCGACGCCAACGACCGCTCCGCCGCAGCTTCACAACAGGCGACTCTCTCGTCCGATCGCCACAACGATTCCATAGCCACAGCGCCAGCCAGAAACCCCGCCCCCCACATCGCAAACCCTGATGGAGTACGACTCGTCGATTCCCCTGTGCTCGCACTCACAGCTGGAAGCCATAGCTCACAATTGGCCTGCGTCCGAATCGGCCGCGACGTCAACAACGAATGTCGCTCCACGAGTACCCTCACCAATGCCCTGTGCCGCGCGAGTTTCATGCTTCTCGATCGTAATGTACACAACTCAGCCACAACAAGAACTAAGAACTTGAATGTACACCACTAACATAATTTAACCCACAATGCGCTTGCTCCCATTGGGTTTGGTCTAGAATGGGGTAGTTCATCTTTGAGAAAGACCTTCCAGAAATGAAACGATCCGGCACTTCCATTGTGAAGGTATATCCTCTGGCGAAGGATTGATTCTTCACAGATGCCTATTGGAAATGCAAATTTGGGACAGTACCGTCATCAATTCGCATTCATTCCAGGACAAGAATGCACGAATTTTTCGAACGAAACAGATATCGCCCTAACGACTAAGGTTTTGCTGCAAAGCATCGCAGCGATCGATTCAAAATTTGTTGACAAGGGAGACACGGAAGCACTGGCGGGCACACAAAGCCACAGCAAAAAAGACAAAGGAGAAGGACTCGAAGATATCGCCAAAATATTTTGCCTAAATGTTAGCCAAAATGTTTGATTTGCGTAGATAACGTCCTACAGTGGGATGTGCACAGGGTGATATCTTGCAAGGATGAAATCATACTCCGTAGTTTTTAGGGCCACCCTTACCACTAACTTAACGTATTACGGTACCCTGCGCAGGACAGGGTCAAAAGCGGGCGACCTAAAGCACACCGACCGCAATCGAGAGGGCCCAAGTAGAGATATCAAGTGAGGCCCAGCTGTCGAAGCTCAGTGCGCTCTGAGCCTCTGACGCTGCACTGCCTGGCTCGGTGGGCCACAAGTTGGCCACTTCCTTGGCCTCCGATTGTCTTTGCGACCGCTTCGTCGTCGTGCTCTCACGAGCTTTGCTTTTGGCCGCTTCTTCAGGGCCCGGGAACTCAGTTACTGTAGCCGCAGCCAAACAGTGGTGCCGCGGCAGGGGACGGCCGACCCCTGGTAGTGGCGTTTAACAAGTTTGGCACAAAGTTTGAGCGCAATTGGGGAAGGATTGCCACTTCGGGAAGCACTTAGGGTTTCGGACAGAGAGAGAGGGCGCTATGGGGAGCCAGGTTGCGGACGGAAGGTTTAGGGAGGGTGCTGCCATGACGACGAAGCTGGTGCGGAGAGTATTGTTCCGGGGGTGTATTCGACCCTGATCTGGATGGGAATTAGGGTGGGGAAGGCGTGTTGTTGCGCTTGGGAGGTGCGACGAGGAGGATGGGAGGGAGACGAATTCTTCGATGACCGGTTTGGGCAGGTTATGTCGTCTATTCGATGTGGTTGTGGCTTTCCGAGGTTTGAAACGAGAATGCTTCGATGACCGGTTTGGGCAGGTTATGTCGTCTATTCGATGTGGTTGTGGTTTTCCAAGGTTTGAAACGAGAATGGTGCGTTTGGGTAGGTGTGGTAGTAGCTGTGCTCTTGATCGTGCAAGCAGGGCCACGAGAATGGGGTTCATTTGGGGATTGGTTTGGTAGGGCAGGAGGCCTGCAAGAATGCGGTTTGGTTAGGGATTGCTTTGCGAGGGCGGTGTCGCGACGGCGATGGAGAGCTGGAGGTCTCAGAGGTTCCGGCCAGATCAGCCGGGGGTACGAGAGCAATGCGTGGTTTGTATCAGGGTTTTGGTCCAAATGCCGAAGCTCTTTGTGGATTACTTGTTCTCGAGCCCTATGTTCGTGGACCGTCCCCGGAATGGCTGGGACTACCTGAGATTGCTGCAGTTGAATATTTGGGCTGGAATTGCGACTTCCGTGGGTGGGATTTGCGTGTACGAGTTTTCGACAGAGGCGCTGGTGAAGGCGATGAACCGGTCCGCCATTTTTCCATTGTATTTTCCGCACGCGATCGGGTTAGCGCTGGCATGCAAATTCCAAGGCTCTGTTCTGGTGGGCAATTTGTTCGGGTATTACTTCTCGCGGATTTATTTGGTTTCGCGGGGTCCTCCGACATTGTATCTGACTCGGGCGCTGGTCTTGATATTGATATCGCTGCTCGGAGTTTTGGAAACGCATATTGGTGCTTGGTTGCTCCACCACTACTTGTGTCGTCGTGAAAACCTGACCAAGATAGTGCCGACGATCGACAATGTGCGACAGGCGTTTTGTTACATTTTGATTGTTGTGGGCACGACTTTAGTGTTCGACACACCCATAGCTGTGGTGTCGTGTTTATCTGAAATCGTGCGGTGGCATAGTTTTATTCGCTTTTGGATGACATGGTGGTTAGGAGTGGTTGCGGCAATGTTAACGCTTTCCCCGGCCATCGTCCACCTGCTGGCCATTGGAAGACCTACCTTTGTTGTGAAGCCGCCCGATTGGTTCAACTTGGCGAAATCCTTAGCCTTGTGGTTGCTGGTGGTTCTCGCTCTCGTCATGCTATTCTTCTTCAGAGTGCAACATTTTATACGGCCGTTACCTTACTTGGTTTATCCGCTGATTGTATTCGCTTCCTTTCGGTTCAACCACTATGGATGGGCTATAGTGGTGGCAGTCATTTCACTCTGCTGTGCTTTGGGCACACTACATCGGAAAAACTCCCTGTACTATATGGCTGGGGCGCCACTCGACAAGTCGTCTCCGGGCCTAATTCTCCAAATCGAGCTTTTTATTTCTGTTATGGGGTTGGTTGCCATAGTCTTAGCGGCGGCTGTCAAAGAGAAGACACAGTTAACCGACGACATGAATAAAGCGAATGAAGATCTGGAGGAGACAGTGGCGATGAGGACGAATGAGTTGGTGAAAGCCAACAACGACCTTCGGATCTCTCAAAAGAGAGCAGAGCTGGCGAGCCATGCGAAGTCGGATTTTCTTGCCAATATGAGCCATGAAATAAGGTGATTTCTGCACCGTGCTGTGGTGTTATTTCCTAATACACAACTGAGTCTCTTAATTTATGCTCTGTTGACCCTCTCCGTTATGTAAACGGTTCCGAAGAGATACTAACTAATTTTCTATTTTTTCTATTGAAACATACGGCCTTCAAGGGCCGCAGCTGATGCTAATTGATTTGAAGGAAGGATACGTAACTTTGAGTGGTCTGCATTCTAGTCAAAGAAGAGGTTGTGAATCGTGTTTGCCATGTAACTTTTTATAGCTATGTAATTGAGCCACAGTTGCTAGAAGCCTTTTTGATTAGTTCAATTTTCATTGGCCAACTTCTGGGATACGACCGTTGGTTTCGGATTGCAGTAAAACCGCTATCTTCAGCTCTGACAGAAACTGTTGTGGGTTAATTTGACAGGACTCCAATACATGGGATACTTGGGTTGACAGCATTATTGTTAGATTCCCAGTTGACGCAAGATCAGCGGGAGAGTCTGATGTCTGTGAAAGAGTGTGCAGACTTGCTTCTACACATTATAAATAGCGTGCTGGATCTCTCGAAGATCGAAGCTGGCCGATTGGAAGTTGAAACTGTGCCCTTCAGCATTCGGAAAACAGTTGCTAGCACACTACGCATGATGGAAGTTCAAGCGCATTCCCATAATTTGCAATTGCTTTGGCACATTGATGGCACAGTGCCAGATAGGGTTGTTGGAGATCCAGGAAAACTGCAGCAGTGTATCCTGAACCTTGGTATGCTATTCTTTGTCCGTTTCTCTGTTTTCTGTTCTTATGAAGGCCTTCTTCGCACCAACCAAGTAGCTACCCAACTGGGGTGTCAAGGTCCATTAGCTAACCTATTGTGTGCGCGCTCTTCCAATTAACTAGTGGGGAGTTAGGATTTCGATATAGCAAATTGCTACTACTTGTTGTGGACGAATTTAGCACTTCAAGTCATTGGTAATAGGCATAATTTGTTTACTTCCCCAAATTCGGGAAGTTCAGTTCTTAGCGTGGACATGATTGTAAATTCATTGCAAGGGGGTAGTTAGCGGGAGTTGGCACCAATTTGCTAACTTGGGCAGTGCGGGCATTCCATTTGGCTAATTGGCTGTACTTGGTTGGTGCTTACGTTGGTTTTTCTGCTTCTGGTTCATTACAGACACTGCAATAGCCTTGATTTTCTTAGCATTACGCTGCCTCTAGCTGGGTTCTCGCTGCATGTGACTGATATTCTGGTGGCCTTGTTTTGTAAGTGAAGTTGGGAATGCATTGAAGTTTACCAACGAAGGCTCCGTGACAGTGCATGTTAGTTTGTCTGCACGGAAGGCTCGCCAGGAGAAGCATGAGCGTGAGAATACTCAGTCGTTAGCAGCCGCAAAAGCTCCTCATCTCTTTCCACGCCCTCCCAAACCGCCGTCGAGATTGGCCAAATTACGTACTTGGGGAAGTTGGCCGGGAGCTTACTTCAGAGACGGTTCTGGAAAGTCTCCAAGCTGCACGATTGACGTGCATGAATCTTCTGACAGTGATCATCCGTCAACAACGAAAGTCGCTCCTGTGCCGGAGATATGTTCACAACCTTCATCTCCGGGAACAGTGGACGTGGAATTCGAGGTTCATGATACTGGCATTGGGATCAGTAAGGAAAAGCTCCAGGACATGTTCAATCCCTTTACTCAAGCAGATGCATCAACTTCGCGCCTTTACGGAGGCACTGGGCTTGGCTTGTGCATAGTTCAAAGGTACCCCTCCGCTGTCTGCATATTATTTTAAACCAGGGGGAGAGTATCCTCTAGAAGCTTTTGTTGTTCTCCTTCAGTAGTTCCTGCTGACAATTCACTTGTTTTACTATGTTGCAGACGTTTCGTGCACGCATGATGTGCTGTAGTATTGCAGCATATGGATGTTATCAGAATGAAAATCAAAAGTAACTATATAGCCAGATGTCGATATGACTTGTGGAGATCCTCCTGTTCATTCCAGTAGACATCGATGATCCTCACGTTAGCTGAACCAATATGTTAATGCAGCAGAATTTCGCTTTTGTAATCTTTTATTCTTTAATATCTGGTGTTTTATTGAATTAAAATCGCTCTCTTCGAGTTAAATATTAGGAAGTAGCTATTTGTGATGTATTCCATCTTAATTCTCGCTGGTGTGTATGTCATTATCCTTGAAATGTTGCAGGTCCATTTATGTCTAAAGAGTAAAATACTACCCCCCCAAATATGTTCTATAATACTTAGCTTCTTTGCAATTGTTAGGATTGTACTCCACTAAAACAACTGTCTTACATCGCGTTACAATTGACAGGGTTTCACGTGGCTAGTTTCTCTGGGAGGGGTTTGTGGAGAGAACTCCTGCTAGAGACTGATATTGGGTAAACTACGAGTTTTTTTGTTGGAAATATTAGTCATCGGATGTGGCTTGTTTTTTGTAGGTTCATTGAGCTATTGGGAGGCACAATCTGGGCAGAGAGCGAAGTGAACAAGGGCAGTACTTTCGGTTTCCGGGTGCCATTTCATTTGAGTTCTGATCCCAATTTCACTTACAAGCCTCAACATAAGCGAGGGCCCCCGAGGTTCTCTTCTCTTGAGGCACCCACATCACACGGTTCTAAGAATGGATTGCCGAGGCGTGCTTATTCGTTGGACGTTCTAATGAGAAACATGAAGTTCAACTTGCCGTTAGTACTTGAAGGGAAAGATGGGGAAGAGTCTGTTTCTAGTAAGGCTTCAGGTATTACCGACAGTAGGGGAGGCTCAATTCAACGGACTAAAACTGAGGATTCAGGTGTTACCGACAGTAGCGAAGGCTCAATGCAACGGATTACGACGGAGGGTTCAGGTAGTCCCGAGAGTAGGGGAAGCTCGATTCAACGGACTGCGCCTAAGGATGTTGGATCAATAGTGAAGGACAAATTGCATAAATTTGAGAAGTCATATGTTCGGTCTAATAATAGTGAGGAAATGCGCTTGAAACCAAGCGAAGAGTCTTCTACAGATGTGTTGGAAATCAGAACACATTCAACGGTTATTAATGTTGATGATAGGACAGCAGGAACAACCGGACAGCAGCCTGAAGAGAAGAAGGTCTCCATTGAAGTGCCCACGCTTGAAAACATGTCAAGTTCGGAACCGATAGCTGCTATTTCTCTGCCGGTGGAGTCGTCGCGGCAGCTGGATTCGAGTGTTCCTCCTAACAGTAGGTTATTGACACCCGCATCGAAGGCTGATTCCGCAAAAGGGTTCAGAAAGCCTGGTTTGGAGCAGCAGGGTGAGCGGGCATTGCATATTTTACTAGCCGAGGATAACCCAATCAATCAGAAGGTTGCTACCAGGCAGCTTCAACGATATGGGCACAAGGTGTCCATCGTGGGTGATGGCAAGCAAGCTCTGGATGCTGTTGAATCGAATCATGAGGGATATGATCTTGTTCTCATGGACATTCAGGTACGACTCTCTGAATTACAGGTTGCCTTGCAGTGGATTGTGTATGCTTTTTGTGGATATTATCTATAGTACACCTTCTTGGTAATGTTAAACCCTAATTGCTCAAATAGGGGATGATGTCGTGAATTTTCTTTCGTTTTCCGAATTGGGAGTGGGACGTTGCGTTTACTCTCATTAATTTTAGTGCTTCCGTTGCCTTCAATTCAATACATTGCTAGCTAGTTTTGGTGGTTCGATTATTGTTCGTAAGTCGTAGGTCTTTGTCTGCGTGCGTACGTTCGATTGTCAGTGCATTTTCGCGTTTGGAATATGATTTGTCTGTGATTGGACATGGAATTTGAATTCCGTCCTTAACTGATCAATTCTGGATTTATTCGTATTGGATGCCATTCGGTTGGCGTTTCACATTCCGATAGTGTCTAAATTTCCAATGACACTTTTCCAGATGCCCTTCTGCGAACCTCAGATCTCTACCTGTTCCTAGTTTAAGAGTTTGTGCACTTGAATGTCACCATATTGGCACTTACGAGCTCGAAATTTGGCATTTTTAATGAAGATGGCCATTTGTTCTCCAGCTTGTTGCACCATGATCCCGTGGTAGCTGCTCTCGTAGACCCTAGTCCTGAATCCTAATCCAATCTGCTAATGGTTTTTGGCAATTCGCTGACCTTGAATGGTTACTGTGATTCGCAGATGCCAAACATGGACGGTCTGCAAGCTACTCAGTCGATACGAGAATTGGAGACCCAGAGAAACTGGGGTAGGCTACCAATTCTTGGATTGACGGCACATGCCATTCAAGGTTACCAGGAGACGTGCCTTTCACATGGTATGGATGGGTACTTGGGTAAGCCGTTTCAGATTAAGCAGTTGTTGGAGCAAATGCATGCGCTTACGTCCACCGATAGGGGACTCACAGACAATGGTTGAAATTGAAGTATCTTTTACCATTTGAAACCCTATTCTTGTCGGCTTTGGTGTGGCAGCCTCAATTGACTTTGTGACTCATCCTTGCAATTTTTCCGTCCAAGGTGTATAGTGTAGTGAAGTTGTGACACCGCAAGGTAACCACATTTCATGATTTGTGTCCATATATAGAGAGGTCCTTAACATCCTTGTCATTATGCTTAGAAGTTTTGAGAGAACTAGAATCTGCGGGGAGCATTATTGCTGCTAAACATCAGAATGCAGATGAGACACTCTCCCTTCGGAGCCAAATGTGAAACACCAAGTCTTACACCGACTCAAGGTGTAAATAGTAAAGATTGGTTCAGATGTGCTGTGTTGATGTGGTAGTTAGTCTTGCTGACCGAGGTTCCATCTCATCCTTAGTAACTCGCTAGATTTTTCTTGGTTTTTGATGATAATTGATTGAAAAACATTGGTGATGAATTTTTATAATTAAATTGTGTATGTGTGTAGGAAACATTCATATGTACATATTTCATAAAGTATAGCAAAAATTTCATCTCTAGAATTCAATATTGAAGTGCTTCATGCTAAATTTTGTAAATAGATTTTTCTATATCAGAGTTTATTGCTAGGGCAAGTGAAAAAATCCTTTTATGTGATGCCTCTTTACTTACTCTAAAAAGCATTTGAAATTTAAATTCAATTGGAATTAAATTGGAAAGACAACAAGGCATGGTAGCATGTAGTCTAATCACATCAATTTGTTTTCTTCCTAAATAGAGGTTTAGGTCCCAATTTTGCAAAAATGAAGGGATCAAATTCAAACTTGTACCACTTGAGGTTCTAGTTCAAACAGCATATTAGAAGACTTAGATCAATTTGTTGTGTAAGAGACTTAAAATCCTCACTTATGATTGGACAGAAGGTTGAAATTGGTCCAAATTCCTTCATATCTAGAGATTGGACCAATTTGGTGAAATGAATGTTTTATTCAATAAAAATTTGATCTAACATGGCCTAAATTTGATGAATTGGGTGTACAAAGGATAGAAGGTCAATTCTTAGCTTCAATGTCATACTTCAATTAGTCCCTAATCAATTAAGTGTTTATTCAACGTATGTAAAATTTTTGTGTAGATTCCTACAAAGTCATTTTTTGGTTGGATGTTATTTTTGGCTTCAATGTCAAATTTTAATTAATCCCTAATCAACCAAGTGCCTACTCAACATATATAGAAATCCTAGGTAGATTCCTACAAAGTCATTTTTGATTGGATGTTCATGAATTCTGGACATATACAATATGTAATCATGTACTTTCTTGGTGAAAATCTAATTTTTTTTCTAATTAAGTACTTGGATCAAAAATTATGTTGCCTTGAGTTATTGGATAGTTCGTACAATATGTGCAAAATTCCTCTAATAATTTTGAAATTTGGTAGGTATGTAACTTACATGATACAAAATGCAAATGCAAGGAAAAAATCCATGTGTAAAAATCTCACTCTAGAAGGAATTCAAATTTGTCGGCCCTATTGGGCAAGGTCTCAAAACAAACTTTTTCTTCTAACTTCAACTGTTATAATCTTTCAACCAAAAATTTTTAGCAAAATCTAGTTCAAAATTTATATGGTTGAATTTTAAGAAAAAACTGTTTTTTTCATTTTTTTTCTTGCTGCCCTAAAATGTAGCAATTTTTGAGAGTTTCTATCCAAAAATTGCCTTGATCTTCTGGGGGTTAAATTTTTTTTTCAACAATTCACCTCTATTGGATTTTGTGCAATTAGATATAAGGATAATTGGCTTGGTCTTTAGGTATAAAGCAATCATAAAAAGTAAAAGAGAAGGGTTGAAACTTTCTAGGTTTCAGTGAATTAGCCCCACTTCTTGGCCTCAAGGCCTTTACATGTGGAAAAATTGACCCCCATTATCATCTTATTCTAATCAATAGTTGAGGACAACCTTAACCCCTAAAGGCCCATTGTCCGTTCGGGGGACAAATGGGATTTCGGGCAGGTACCTACGGGCTGAAATTTTGTCCTGATTTTTTGAAACTTTTTTTGAAGATAGAAAAACTGAAAAGCTTTGTGGGAATATAATTTTTTCTACAATCGGTGCCCGGGAACAATAGTTATGGCCAAATAAGCTCAAAACAGGGGACGGCGGGCAGCCCGGGCAGCAGAAAAAAAATGGACAAAAATTTGAATTTTTTTTTTTAATTTTTTTTTTCTGATAGATTATATTTTTGCCTATCTGGAAAGCTTTGATTCATTTCATTTGGATATGTTATGAGAAAGTTATGGATATTCTTGTTTTTCGGGCAGTTAGAGCATCTTCTTGAAAAAAATAACTTGTAGGATTCATTTCTGAATGCAATTTTTCAAATTTTTCAAATTTTTTTTTTTGCATGGTCTGATTTACTTGCTAGAACAATCTCACCATTGGGATTAGTGCATTTTAATTCCATCTAAAATATATGAATATTTTAGATTTTCCTTTTATCTTGGACCTACTTCTACTTAACAATTTTTTTAAGAATGATAATTAAGTTTTTTTGAATTTTTTTTTTTTTTCCTAGACTCTCAACTCAATTTTCTACAATAAAGATTAAAAGCTCAAAACGCTGTAGTGCAAAAATTTTAAGTTAAAAATGTCTATAGCCAAAAAATCTAGCCCCGCAATGTGCTGAAAAACTTGTTTTTTTCACTTTAAACGCAGATATCTTGCAATCTGTGCGGTCAAAAATTCTGAAAATTTTTCCATACATTCTCATACTAGTTAGGTGTAAGATCCTACGGTTAGATGTTCTAAAAAAACATTTTTAAATTTTTTTTATACTTTGCTATAGAAATGGCAGTTTTCAGTGTTTTTTGGCAGAAAAAAGGCCTTGGGCCTTTAGGGGTTAAGTCTAAAAGGGGCTAAAAATGAATTGAAATTTTGTATAATTGCCTCAAGGGGAATTGACCTAGCCTCCAAGTGTAAAGCAGCCTTTACTAGTATTTACATTGCATGCCTTGGAACTTGTAAGTTTTTTTTTTTTAAGATAACAAACTTAATGTTGAGGTGTTAGGATAAACTTTACAATAGGTACATGAATTCAATACCAGAGGTGTAGTGGCCTACATCCTAATTTGCTATTGGATTTTAAATTTATTATAACTTTAAATCTTCTGAGTGAATTGTATACATGGTTAGGATGTTTAGTTTCATGTCCAAATTTGCCTCACTAGTTACTAGTTTATACCTCAAGCACTTTCATTTTTGTGGAAGAAATCTATATATAAATTTAATATAGGATCTTAAAAAATAATAGTTCTTAATAAGCTCTTGAAATGTATCATTAGATGGGTTTTGGAGGGTCGGGAGGGCCGTTTCAGGCCCGTTCCCGACGCTGGTCCCCCCCGCAGTTTCAAGGAACGGTTGTTCCTGACAAAAAAATTTCAAAAAAAAAAAAAAATTTTTTTTTAGTCTTGAAATGAAAAAAAAAACAGAAAAAAAAATTTCATTTTTTTTTTTTGAATTTTTTTTTTTTTTTTTTTCCGACGTGGCAGTCGCTCGGCCACGTCAGCGAGCTGCCGCAGCCCTGAATTCGGCAGTTCCCACAGGCTGGGAACACGCAACCCTCCACAGGGCTGAAATCTAATGGTTTTTTATGGGGCATCCGTAAAAGGCTACACCCTAATGTAAATGTATGTTGCACTTAAAACATGGGATCCATCATTATGAATTTCAATTGCAAATTTTTGAAATTTCTATTGTGTATTTGATTTACAATAAAGAACAAAAGCTTGAGTTTGGTTCCTATTCTATTAATAGCATGTGAAAAAGTTCAAAAATTAGCAAAAAAAAATAGTCAATGTTAAAATCTCCAAGTATTATTTTATTTTATGCACCTAATATGCCCTAAGCCATGACCTTCAAATCAAGTTTCCACTACCAAGCAACATCAAACCTTGCCCAAAAGATGCATTGCTTGCATCTATTGGGCACATAGTAGTCTATTGCATTAACAATTGTATTAATTTATTTGATTTTTAAATTAACAACATTCATTGTTTGATTTTTGATTTTTTTTTTGGAAGAACATTGTTTGATTTTTAAACCTCCCACCTCCCCCCTCCCCCCTTTGTATTCCGAGGGAACAATTCACATGCAATCGATATGGGATATATTGCTTATATCTGTATCTATATTCGTATTTGTCTGTTGTACCCATATCCATATTTTGTATTTGTAATTATATTCATATCCGTCTTCTAATTTTTGTACTTGTGCCCAAATTTTGTATTTGTATCTGTATCCTAGTTTGTATTCATATTGTGTATTAAATTGGATCAACGGTGATCAAGAAGGGGGGGAGATAAAGATCAATGGCTCAGGATTTTTTTTAAAAGAGTGCGTGTGTTAATTGTTCAAAACCAGGATGTTTGCATCATATCATTGCATAGTCAATCCTCTTTTCAATGGATAGTGACAAACTGTGGCAAAATTGGCAAAACTCAACATGAATTTTAAAACAAGTACATGTGTCATTTATTCATTCAATTAAAAAACATTTAAAACAATCTCAGAAGGACCTACTTCTAGGGATTGAACACCACAACTCTATTTTTTTTTGGCAAACCTGAAAATCCTAAAAATAACAAGAGTGTTTAGCAAACACCAAAGCAAGTCAATCAACGCTCTAACCCTGTCCATTCAAACTCATAGTACAAATTTCCGCTCGAGTATTTATAAACACAACAGTTCACAACTTCTGCAAATTTTTGCACTAAAACTGGAAACAATGAACTAGGATTGCTCATAGTTGATTTGGCTCCCAGTCTAAACCACTCCGCCTATATTGCACGCATGTGTCAAGCCTGCGTCATCAAATCCATTTGATCTTCACCTTCTAGGGTTCTGGGCCTCTTTTCTTCGAAATTTCAAAATGCAGTCTCACACCCTGCTTCTTAATTCCCGAGGAAAGATCTGCCACATACATTGGTTAACAACAATAAGAACACCACAACGACAATTTTTTTTGAAATGAAAGTGCACAGAGCCTCAAATCTAAGACTCGTATAAATCTATTATTCCAGACGACTATAAGAGTGTCAATCTGTGATAAAAACTACCATTGAAACTTTCACAGGTACGTAATTCACAAGAAATCGCAATAAATATTCGATCTAAGGTTCACATCTGATGCAACACGAAAGCAGATCTCCAAGCTCCACACAGAAACGAAAAAATCCCCTCAAAAACTTTCAACCGAACAGTGTTGCAACAATTCAAATCTAAGTATAAAACGGTAATTTGAAACTTTACGATTGATGAAGAAATCAATGCAAGAAATTAAGCAAGCATTTAACAAGAGAAGTAGCAACTGTTCTGATTGTACCTTGATCTTTGCCATCGTCCTCCCAGACATCGAGACGTAAGCATAAACAAAAGCAATTGACGCGCAAAAACACGGTGCACAACAAAATCAAATGCGAAGACTCAATGCAAAAATAAGGGAAAGTCGTGCGCCAACAAACCCTGAGCCCTAATTTTCTCAACGGTTGAGATTGCATATAAGAACAGCGTGATCAACGACAACTGCTTTTTTTTTATGAAATCAAGATCGACGGCAGGGGAGGGGGTCATTTTTTTTACACTCAGATCAACGGCGGGGGATTTTCTAGGCAGGGGCGAGGGGGCAGGGCGGGACTGCCTACTTCTTTTCAGTGGATAGTCAAACCTTTGTGAAATCAATTTTTTCTTGTTAATTTAATTTGTCAAAAAGACTGATATTACAAACTTTCATTTAACTCCTAAAGTTCCGAGGCCTTTTTTCAATCAAAAACCATCCAAAAATGCCGTTTCTATTGCAAAGAGAAAAAACGTTTTTGATTTTTTTTATATATTTAGAAATACGATCTTATACTAGACTAGTTCAAGAATGTTTGGGAAAAAATTTATAAACTTTGACCATGTAAATTTCAAGATATTTGCATTTAAAGTGAAAAAAAAAAGTTTGTTTGCACGTTGCTCAACTAGAGTTTTTGGCTTTGAACCTCTTTAACTTAAGATTTTTTGAAAAAATCTTAAGCTCAGAAATGAATCCTATAAGTTATTTTTTTAAGAAGATGCTTTGATTGCCCAAAAAACAAGATTGTTTATAACTTTCTCATAACAAATCCAAATGGAAAGCTTCCATGTACATAAACAAAATAATCTATGAGAAAAAAAAATTAAAATTTATTTTATTTAAAGTTTTTGTGAGTGTTTTTTTTTCGCCGGACGAACTAAAATTTGGGCTTTTTGTTCTATAACTTTTGCCCCCAAGCACCAATTGAAATAAAAATTATATTCTTAAAAAGCTAATGCTTTTTTTAATCTTCACTACAAATTTCAAAAAAATTCAACAAATATTGAAACCACAAGAGCCTACCTAAAATCCATTTTGTTTCTCAAGGAGACAATGAGACTTTAGGGATTAAAAATTGCTGAACCATCCTAAATTGCATGTGAAACTTTGTTTAGCGTCAATTACGGATAATGGAATTAAAGTTATGTGGAGTTTTATTTTGTTGGAAATGAAGGTAGTAAGAACATAGAAAGTTGTTTTGAACTCAATTTTGAAAACTTCTAAGAAAAAGAAAAAGAAAGTATACCTATTATTTTCAAGAATATTTTCATAATTGGAATTAGTAATTCTAATTTTTTCATCATTGTTATTACCGGTTTAGTTTTTTCTTTCATCTAATATTCTAATACCACCTTCTACTTTGTAATTTCTTTAAAGATGAAATGAAAGTGCTTTTAGTTATATATTTTTTTCATATTATTAGCCCATTTTTCAAAATATTGGCTAAATCACATAAGATTTGGATATATGTGTTTTTTCTAAAACATGAAAGACAAAACTTCACATTTAGGAAGGACTATTATTTGCAATTTGAGGCATATTGAACTTGCAATTGATGTGGATTTTAATTCACTATAAAATTTGGGAAATATGTATTTTTACAAGTTAAATAATGGATCCTACATAACCTTGGATTCATTAAAAAAAACAATATAGATGAAGATTTTAGCCTTGTTTTGGTACAAATATTTTGAAGTAGTTTTGAACCTCAAAACATCGGAGTATTTTAGGGGTTAAATATATACAAACCGCACAATATTTTAGTATATTATTTGAACTTAAATTTTAAATTTCCTTTACTACTTAGTCATTTAACTTCTAATATTTGGAATGCATGAACAATGACAACCAAAATTGAATTAGTATCAGGGATATTTGTATTCTAAAAGCCACATAATAAGAATGAATGAAATAATTGTATAAGTAGACACAAAATTTGTAAAATAGTGTAAGATATTGCCCATTTTTACAATAATTTGATGCAAAAAGCAATCACAATTCAAAAGTTAATGAATCTCAATGTTTGTGACCTTCTAGATTTAATTTTGAGCTTCTTCCTAAAATTTCTAAAACTAATTTAAATTTTTTTTTAAATATTTCAAAATTAGTCACATACCTTGTCATGCCTTTATCCATTGTATAAGATTCACGTTCCCTAAAATTATTAAAATTAGATCCATATATATTTGAAAATTATTTAAAACATAATACATGAATTTGATACTTGTATTAATGGAATTTGAAGATTTGTGATTAAACAAAGCATTCTCAAACGTAGGATCTTCTTGCTCATCTTAAATAGTCTATACATTTTCATATAAGCCAATGTTAGATTGAAATTGTAATGTAATGTTTTTGATATAAATGCCATGTAGAGAAACCAATATATCAATAATGATATTGAATTTTACCTATACTAATTGATTTTAATCCCTAAAGGACCAAACACCATTTTTTGGCAACATAGCAATTTTGGGCAGCTCACTATGAATGGAAATTTTATTATTTTTCTTTGAAATTTTCACACAAGGTGTGCCCAAGGTGTAGCTTCATGGTCCAACAATTTTCATAACTTTTGACTACATTAATAAGAAGTTATTGTATGATATGTAATTTTCCACGATTGACGGATAGCCCGGGCAGCTCAAAAAATTCTTTAAAAATCACTTTTTTTTAAAATAATTTAAAAAAAAATTGGTTCTATAGATTTATATATACATGGAAAGCTTTGAATCATTCCATTTGGATTAATGAGTCAAAAGTTATGAGGAGTTTTAGTTTGAGGGTAGTTATAGAATCTCTACTCTAAAATAAACTTTGAAGTCCTTTATTTTACTCAATTTTCAATATTTTTGGAAAATAAATAAATCATAGGATGTAGATTGTTTATTACAACATTACAACCGTATTTTGGCATTTTTTAATTCTATAACTAAATTTTTGACAATTTAGTATTTTGAGTCATTCTCTACCTCTTTCTAGTTTTGGAGCAGTTTTGGAGCGGTTTTGGTGAAAACATAGTCAAAAACCTTCAGTGATTAAAATGCTATAAGTTTCAATTTTTCTATTATTATTTCTACCATGTGTTTATAGATATCCTTCTTATAGAATAGTATTGACCTCAATGGTATTGATAAAAGTATGATTCACATGTAAAAATTTACAACATTTTAACCCCAAAAGACTAGGGGGAGAGGATTTCAAGAGAAATTGTTGAAAAACTGTCATTTTTTTAGTACATTGAATGAAATTGAAAATACAAATTTTAAACTTCAATTACACAAAATTATAGTAGAATATTATAGAAATGTATGGAAAACATTTTGGATCATTTAAAAATGTAGATTGTAAGATTATAATGTTTAAAGTGGAAAAAAATACTTCTTTTAATTCCTATGAAATAGGTTCAATAGACATTTAGCCCCCTTGGATTAAAATTTTTGCTCTTGTCTTTCTATCATTGAATTTTTAACCCTAAATGCCCAAGGCACCCAAATGTGGTGTCAAAGAAACTTTGAAGTTAAATAAAACCTTACCAAAGTGCTATTATTAGTAGTTTATTTTTTTGAAAGATTCTTTTCGAAGTTCAGTTTTAGCATCAAAAATCCGATTTTGAAAATGACTTGATTATGATTTTTCTATTGAAGATTTTGTGAAAAGATACCCATTGCAATCTTGACTTTTCGTAGTGTCAAGGGTTCTTGGAAATGAGCCTCAAATACACTAGATCTTGGGAAAAAAATCACACCAGAAATTCATTTAAAAGAATTGTAGAGTAGATTTTGAGAAGTCATAAATTGATTGGGGTAATATTTTTTAGGCCCTCCAACCTCATATTTTTTTGGTTCTTGAAATTTTTAGATTTGACATGCAAAAAGAGAGCTCAAAGATTTTTATAGTTTTAACACCCTGATGATCAAACATTATAATCTTTCAATCCTTAAATGATATTGTTGTCTTTTCTTTTCCTATGTGATCTCTAATATGTCTAGTTTAAATTTGTACGGTTACAATTCAAAAAATATTGAATCAACTTATCAAAATGCTGGCTTTATGTTCAATTTAGAGCAAATTCCAAGAGGCTCAAAACAGGCCTTGGGCATTTAGGGGTTAATCCTCTAAGTAAAATTTTAGAAGCAAATATGCAGTGTAACTTACTCTAATTCACCTTGAAATACAAGGAAGTTAAGTGAATTGCAAATACTTTGGTTATTTTTGATGACCTCTTGTGCAATAAAGAAATTGTGCAAATATTTGAAATCCGAATGATAAAAAGTTAAAGATAAACAATTGAAATATGTGTAGGCGCTAGATTATCCACCCTTGGTAATAGAGCGAACACCGACCAGGTTCTATGCCTTTATCCACATTTTTAATATATGGGGGTGATGTGAGCGCAGTCCACTGTACCTTCCAAGCAATGGATCTTTTTTACTAACGTTTCCTAAGTGTCGTGGATGGCAGCGAATAATTAGAATGCATGTAGTAACTCACAAGGTAACTGCAATGCTCAGGGGTAATGGTAAAATTCTAACTCCCTAACTATCTATCCTATGTCGAGGGTAGACTGGGTAGTTGGCGTCATTTCTAACGTCCCTAACTACGTAAAAAGGGGAACCCCTATGTTCCTTCTATGAACCTTGAAGACTATCTTGGGTTGTTGAACCCCACCTAGAAGTTCTACTTTTAAAAGCTATCCCTAAAGTTCCAATTCTTACTCTAACTTTTAACTTCTAAGTGTACTCTAGGTTTTTAGCTTCCCAAACTAATTAGAGAATTTAACTTCAAAATTTAATGATACTGGTTGACTTTGTTTTGACTTTTGATTCCAAGTTTTTACTCCCAAACTAACTCTAAAATTTACCTTCTAAAGTTAACTCTATGTTTTGACTTTAACTTCAAGTTTTCACTTCCCTATTTTATTCTAAATTTACCTTCTACGTATAACTCTAGGTGTTTGACTTTTAACTCTAAATTTTTACTTCTAAAATTAATCCCAAATTTTAACCTCTAGGTTTGACTCTATGTTTTCACTTTGACTCTAGATTTTTCTACTTCCAACTAACTCTAAGATTTACCCTCTAAATCTAACTATGACTTTTCACTTTTCACTTTAGCTTTTTACTCTAACTTTTCACTTCCCAATTGACTCTAAAGTTTAACCTTTAAATTTAATCCTAACTTTTGACTTTAGGCTTTTGACTTCTACTTCCCAATTTAATCCTATCTTTTTATTCCTAGATTAACTCTAAATGTTACTTCAAGTTTTACTTCTAAATTTTACTCTAGCTTTTGACCTCTAACTCTAATTTCGAATTTCTAACTTCAAGATCTAACTCCTATTTCTACTCATAATTTCTACCTCCTAATTTTAGTCTAAAGTTTTTACTTTTAATTTCTACTTCTTACTCGGATTTTTTACTCCTAATTAACCCTAACTTCCTTTTCTAAACTACCCTAAGGTTTCACTGGGAATTTTAACCCCCTAAGTTAAACTTCCAAATTAATTCTATTTTTTTTAACTTCCCAAAGTTAACTCTAGATTTTGACCTTAGAATTTTAACTTTAAGAAATAAAAATGTAAATTGATTCTAATTTTAACCGCTAATTAATCCCTAATTTTAATCCTAAATTCTCTTTCTAATTTAAACCCCTAAGTTCCGTCCATGATTCTTTTTGGATGAATTTTATTCAAAATTCCTCCGTCCTACCCACTACCGCTTAACTTAGCCTAACGCGGTCAATTTAAAGCCAAATCCTAAGTGTAATATGTTTTTGGAAACCTCTATCCCTTATCTATAACTTTTTGAATCTAAACTTCTAATTTGCACTAATCTCGGATGCTAATCACGCTCTAAGGGCTGATTAGGAAAATAAATGCTAATTAGGGAAAAACATCAAAGATTAAATAAAAAACTCACCTCTTCACTACCGGTTTCGGAAATAACCTCGTCCACGTCCACGTGTACGTCCTCATGCTCTATGGTAGTCTTTGGTTTTGTTTTGAATTTTCTCCAAGCTCACCGCTTATTTAGAAAATATTACAATTTTTGATGATCTAAACTCCCTCTTTCCCTTCCTCCTTTCTTTTCTTTCTTCCCTTCTCCTTCTACACTAGTACTATTCCACCTAAGCCTTTATGAGTCTTACACTATGGTCTCAAACTTCAAGGAGGTTTTAAGATGCCAACTATCCTCTTACACAATTTTGCCTTTATGTCATCCTAATCCTCCTCTCAACGGTCACCACAAATTTCCAAGATTTCTTCCTAAAGCCTACCTAGCCTAAACCTAGGTCACTCTTGATCGTCTCTCTCCTTTTGCTCCCTACTTCACTTTCTCCTTCTCTAATCTCCTTCCCTTGTTCGTGTGTGTATTTGGTTGGTTAGAGTGGAGATCGCGAGTTTGGTGTGCAGGTGTGACGTGGAGGCATGGACTCTTTTTCTTCCTCTTCCCTTGGCTTTTTATTTCCTGTTACAATATGGATATTTTTTGGTGAATCTTTGGTTTCCTACTTAGCTTAGACTAGATTACTCTGGGTCCTGCTCTGGATTCTAACTAGCTTTCAACTAGATCTAAACTGGTTTGTATGACTAAGTCTAGCTGGGTTCCCTTCCTAACTAATTTTCTACCAATTTAGTAATTGGATCCTAGCTGAGTCTTCTTTCCTCCTTCCTAACTAAATTTCTACTAACTCTTAATTGGTCGGAAAAAATAAAAAAAATAAAAAAAGTGGGACCCCGTAGGGTATCATCCCGATTTCTGGTCTGGAATCCAGCATGTATGTATGTGAGCCAAGATCAGTTGACCAGGGCCATCGAATATCGAACCAGGCAAGCGCCGGACAGGTAGTGTACCGGCCTTAACTGAGTACCGGACTGCTGGGGGCTCGCGGTTGCTATGCTGGCTGCTGCTGGCCACGCGGCTGCTGCTAGTTGGCTGCTGGCTGCTGTTGGTTGGCTGGCTTGCGGCTGGCTATGCTGGCTGCTGGCTGGTTGCCTTTTTTTTCTCAAATCCACACATACGGGGTCCCTTAGGGGATCCCACTAATGTAAAAATAAATTGGATTTTTTGTGGCAAAGTCAGAGCTTCGCCGTTCAGGGGGGTTGGGCCTGAAAAGATGCTAGGCTAGCGAAATCACATGTACAAAAGCTAGGCTTGTGAAACTTGGCCCTCAACACCTACTTCCCGCTAACACTCTATTCTCTTGGAAGCTAAACTTTAGACTTTTCCAAGAAGGTCTTGGAAACTAGACTTTGGAATCTAAGGCTATGGAGGTTCAGAGCTTTGCTGTAATTTTGGGTTTAATACCAACTTTAGGACTTGTGACACTCCACGGTTTCGAAGCTCTGCCGTCTAAGACTATTTTAACACACACTGTAGGACTTGACGTGGTCACTAGTTCAAAGCTTCGCCGCCGTGGGGGGGGGTCCACACAACAAGGGGGATATTAGAAGAAGGTAGAAAGAACAAACTTAATAACTACACGTGACAAAGTCAAAGCTTCGCCGTAACAAGGGGGATACACACAACAAGGGAAAGATTAGAGAAAGGTGAGAACACATAAGTGAGGAAACAACACGTTAGGACACGTAAAGACACACGACTTCACAAGCTAAAGGCCCCCCAAAGCGGCATCGCCAAGGTACGGTGGGGGGTGACTTTAGGATTAGGACAAGACCCCAAAAGACTCCTAAACTCACAAGTTAGCTCCCAAAGGTACAACAAGAGAGAAACAAGGACTCTTAACTCGTAACAAAGGTATACAAACACACGAGAAGTACACAAGGCAAGATAGAAGGACCCCCAAGGACCTTCAAAGCTTGAAATCTAGCAACAATGGAACAAAAAGTGCTCCAAAAACACCGTAGAGGTTTTTGGCTTCAAACGCCAAAATATCCAAAATAACTTGGACCCACGGACCCAAAATGAGAATTGGGGGTGTTCTAAAGAGAGAAATGGGGCCCTTATATAGGTTTCCAAGGGCTCAACCCTCCCTCTAGAGTTCTAAGGTAACCTTATCAACGGGAATTTTCATCCTCATCCTCAAAGATTTTCATCCTACATCCTAAAAATCTACTTCTACCATCTATGCTGGATCAACATCCTAACTTTTGGAGATTAGCTCCAATCGCCGAACGGATTGCACCGTTGGATCCAGATCACCGTGTTTAGTCCGAAATCCCTCTACCCCTCGTACCGAGGCCAAAAACCCATCGTAGGCTAATTTAGTTTAAAAACCAAATCGTGGTAAAATCCTAGATCTTGGGGGTCTCCTATTTTGAGAAATGTGAATAGCCTAGGGTCTCCGGTAGGTGCGAGAGAGTTGGGAAGGACTTTTGGTTGACTTCGTTTCGCCATCGTATGGTCCCGAGATGCCGGTCAACGTGGCGGGGACCCCGCCATGTGGTTAATTCCCGAGGAATCTCGCCGGTTCGGGTACTTGCCGCTATCGGAATGTCGTGAAACTTCACGGAGCGCATTATTAACATAAAACAAGCTAGTCTAATTTTTAGTGAGATTTTATTGTAACCTGGGTAATTTCCATGAAATTCCCGTTGGAGGTTAGGAGGATTGACCATCCGGAAAAGGTTCTTCTGCAAGTCGAAAGATGCCAGGATTTTTCACGTGACCTCTCAAGGAGTCACATGAAAGACGTGCGGGTGTGTTTCCGTACCTGGCACGATTGGTCAATGGAGATTAACTGGCCATCTCCTTGAATTAGCGACAGTGCGGGAATCTTCTGCAGGTGAAGGAATCTTGGCGAACCAATTTCGCTGTTGAACTCCTGGCATGGGATTCACCCTAGAACACCATCCTTGGGCTGTAGATTCATCCACGGACCCGGTCTTGCATTAGTGGCTCCTACATGCTAACAATCGGGATTTTGGGAATTCGTCGATTTAATGAGGAATTCTAAATCTAACTCTAGGACCCGACCTAGTGGCCTCGCTGTGGATCCCTTGAACCGACCTAGCCCTGAATCGCCACATTCATGGTGGAAATTAGCCCTTTGGAGGCTGTGTGACTCGAACCCTCCAAATCTAACCTTTTCGTTATTTCTATACTATTTTTAGGCAAGGTTTGGGGGATTCTAAGTAAAAACACAAATCTAGACCAAATACAATAATGGATATGACACAACCCTATTTTGGTTCTACACTCTTTTTATGGGTTTTTGTATACTTTTATCAACTTTAAATTGCAAATTTCCAAAAAAATAATTCTATGAGTCCCAAGTGACAAATTGGGAGCTCACACATATAGGGTGCTTTGAAACTTTAGGAATTAGCGCTTTTTGGAACTCCAATCCCCTACTGCTAGTTTCTTGAAACCATCTAACTGCCCACTCATTTGCAGCTCGAGTAGTAGCTCGGTTGATGTTGACTGAAGTGTCTACGATATCTACAGCACCTTCAACAGCGTTTAGTAATAAATCCTTCTTCCTCTCTCGATACTTCCTGGCCTGCTCGGCTGCTTTGGCTCTACTCTCCTGCATTGAAATCTACTCTGCTAGCCTTAGTCTAGTTCCCTGGCCAGCTCTCTGAGCATCTTTACAAGGTGCCATGCTAACTCAAGCTTGAGACTACCACGTATACAAATTGAACCGGGCAACAAGAAATAAATTAAGAAAATACCTTGTACAATTGGAAGTGTAATCTTATCTCCTAGAGCAGTTGACAGTGCCCCACTAGAGGAGTTCATAGTGTCTTCCAACACCCTAAACCGTAATTGGAAGTGTAATCCTGTCTTTGAGAGAATCGACAATGTCTTAAAGTAGACTGTAAAGTACTATAGACATCTATCTAATGGTGTGCAACAGAAGGAAAACGCGTAGGTCACCGAAGTCCAACCCAAGATGTCAGGCATTAGAAATGCAAACTGAGATCCAGCCATCGCGACCGAGAAACTCATACAGTCCGGCCGCTCTCAGCTGCCGCCCTTCTCTTGACAACTTCTCCACTCCGCTAAGAACTCTATGGAAACGGCCAGTTCATATTGAGCAAATCACTAAGGCTGTAAAGGTGGGCGTTCAATATTCCGTAAATCTGCATGGCAACGTCAAACACGCAAAAACTGTTAGTGAATAATCCCTGATAGCTAAATTATTGCAATTCAAAACTAAAATCAAGAAGAATTGATAGTCATTGACAAAGATGTATGACTTACATTGTGAACTTGAATTCTTCTATCACAGAGGCCTGTGAACCAAGCACTGCTCTTGCCTGCATTTGTTGTGACGTGCCACTGTCTCGGCCTTTTCCCTTGCCAATTGAACTTCCAGGGTCTCAGACACGTGAAAGAAACTGGATTCCGAATAAACAAACTTCGACACTAGGGTTTGAGGTTCAGAAGGTGGAATACAAGACAGAGTGTAGGTGAAAGCTTGGGACATGGTTTCGGAAAGAACGGGGACAATGCTCTTGTCGTCAAAAAAGCTCTCAGAAAATACAGTTGAGAAATCAATCTCACGAAAATAATCGGTAATAAGAGACTGATGGAATGGACAGTAAGTTTCGGGTTCTATTAGGGGCACATGAAGAGTGTGGGAGTACGTATCATCCGGAAAGTCCCAATTAGCAATTTAGTGGAGATAAAAGTAGCAGAACTTTTTCAATTTTTGCATTTAAATACCAAGTTAGGACTTAGATATTAGAAATAGAAATTAGTTTCTAGGTAGAAAGGATAAAACTCTAAATAGGTTACGCAGCCTGCCGGAAACCGTAGCCGGAAAGCCGAAAAGTTCCGGAAAGTTCCGGATCGTAGGGACCTACCGCCTAGGTTCCGGCTAGGGAACTTACGGGAACGTTTTTGGCGGCGGGAACTTAGGGTTCCGACAGGTACTTAAACCCCACCGCCAGCCTCATTCAGTCTCTTTTACCCATGTTCTTCCACAGTGCGTTAGAAGAGAGAAAGAGTGGTGAGTTAGGGCGTGTTAGGGAGAGAAAGGGAGGAAGGTGCCAATTGCACCGGATTGTCCTAGCAGTCGGTGAGATGGCGGAAGCGAGTCGATCCCGGAGGTCGGTAGTAACAGCCCGGGGCGTACGTCCGGTTGTCCCATTGGATCCGGAGCGCCTGAAGGAGTTAGAAGAGGACCTAGAAATCATGGGGTGTTTAGGATTGGTAAAACGTCCATGGAACGTCCGGAGTGAAGAGATGATTGATGAGCTGGTTTCCGGAGTAGGTAATCAGTTCGATTTGACGATTAGGGGTCGATCTAGGGCCTGGACTCCGGAGTTGTGGGCGAAGGCATACTTTACGCCGAGCAGGGGTTCCGGAATGGCGTCCCGGACGGATA
The DNA here is from genome assembly GCA_951799445.1 of Pseudisothecium myosuroides. Lineage (NCBI taxonomy): Eukaryota > Viridiplantae > Streptophyta > Bryopsida > Hypnales > Lembophyllaceae > Pseudisothecium > Pseudisothecium myosuroides. The sequence continues at coordinate 24,899,812 of OX637290.1, read as the reverse complement.
CTTACGCCGTGGAGGTATTCCGGAGTCATGCGGATTCCAAGGAGGGAAACACCGCGAGTGATTGTAAGAGTCCCCGGGATGGGCAGTTGTTAGCATTCCTCATCCCTATCTTGTATCCGGAAAAGCCCACCCGGATTACAATGACCGTGGCAAACACCATTTTCGGAGCACTGAGAGATAGAGAGAATCCGGCTCCCAGGCCGGTCAGCTGGGGAGTGATCATTCACTCCGTAGTGGAAAAGTTAGCGGTCAATATCGCGAACAAGAAGTCAAGTCCGATTAGCCCCTATCTTTTTCATCTGTATCACTCCGAGGATGCACTGGCCGGACCGGAAATGACCATATACCGGAAGGGCGAGAATTTGTTGAGGTATGGACTTCCCGCAGAAGATGAACCGGATGAGCTCGAGCCGGAAGAAGAGGAACCAGAACCGGAGCAGACATCACCAAACGTTGGAGGGACGCGCCGGAAATCGACTGATCGGGGTGCGCGGGGGAAGCAAGAAGCCGAGGAGGAAGAGAAGCCCCGAGAACCACTTCCGGAAACAGATCAGCTAGAGGCCACCATCAAATGGCTGTTAGCTACTCGGGCACAGAATGAGCGGATGTCGGCGCTGATCCGGCAAATGTGCGAGAAATTGGGTGTGAAGGAAGAAACCCAAATCCTGGTGGCGTTGGCGGAAAGGCCAGATCCGGAAGCGGTGAAGCAGCTGGAGGACCAGATTCTGACCTTGGAGCAAGAACGGGACCGATTTCGAGAACAAGCTGCGTGGTCGGAGAAAGAGAGGATGGCCGCTGAAACAAAAGAGGGAGAAGCCCTCGATCTGGTCCGGAATGTCAGAAGTCTGTTTGACACTCCGGCGGATATTCTTGCCAGAGCTACACTCTGGAATAATCACATGGTGAAGGATGGTCACGTGGCGGGATCGAAGGTGGTGAGCATCCTTGTGGATTTTGAAGTCCGGATTGAGGGAATGCTCAAGGAAGTCCGGCAACTGTTGGGAAACTTGGATCCGCTTGAGGGGTTAGACCAAGGCCTTTTTGACCTAGGTCAGGATCTCCAAGAAGGAGGGGCACAGAACCAGCCTTCTCCGGCAAAGAGCAAGACAATCGCCGGAACGTCGCAAGCCGGAACAGCATCGGCACAAAAGAGGAGGTCGCTGGTGAAGCAGTTTGCGGCCTCCACTCCAGTAAAAGATGTTGTCTTAGGCGTCCCAGTCGGAAGAACTGCGTCCGTAGCAAATCTGTTCCCCGACAGACCGGTGGGTTCTACTTTCCGGGAACCAGCTTTACCCGGAACGGTGTTGAATCCAGCCCGGACGGATCCGGTGAGTTTCACCCACATGCTCCAGCCCTTTCTCCAGACACCGCCACCGTCCCAGCTCATCGATCTTACTGTTCCGAAACCAAGGGGACGACGGCTACTGAGCGAGACGGACCCGGAATCGGAAGAAGGGGAGACGACTCAATCGGAGGAGGAAGAGTTGCAGCCTCCCCGGACTAGGTCGAAGACGAAGAACACCCCACCCCAGAAGACAGGTGGATCGCCAGCTCAGGGTGGCACGTCTGTAAAGAAGGCTAAGAGAAATAAATGACTATCTAGGGTAGCAGTAGCAGTAATTATAGTTAGGATTCTTACCAGGATGGTAGTTCCGGAACCGGATTTTCCGGATGTAGGCCCAGTAGTTCCGGACTTTTAGGAGTTAAACGGTTTTGCAGTTTTCCCGGAACGGTCTTGTGGGCCGTTGCCTTTTTGCTTTTTAGTTGGCCGTTGGCTGGTTTTCTGGTGACCGTTTGGGCTGCCTTTTTGTGGGTTTTTAAGGGCAGGCCGGTTTGTTGGCCTGTCATTCCTTTTTCCTTGTTCATTTAATCTAAAGCATTCAGGAAAGCACTCGTTGGATTATTCTCTTGCGTATCGCGTCTATAGTCACTTGTGTGGATGTGTAAGTGAGAGTGTGCAAGGGGGAGGAGTCCGGATTCGTGGACTGCCGGATTAGGCTAAGTGTGTCTTGCAGATGAGTTTTTAGACTTGCGCAGTGAGAAAGTGGCGCCTTTAAAACGCTGGTACGGTAATCCGGTGGAGACCAAGGAGTGGTCCGGAAGCTAGTCCGGAATTCGCAGGGGCGGTTCCGTGCGGAGATAGGCAACCGCCAGAGGAATATTTCCACCCATCCGGAAGGCTAGTCAACCTCATAAGCGGTCGAGAGCTAGGAAGTCATTCCCTTAGTTCCGGAAGTCCGGTATCCGTCGTTGTAGTAAGGAGGACCTAACGCTACCCTGTGTGACCAGCTTTCCGGATAGGCCATCCGGAATGTTGTGAGGAGGCCACCTTGTTTACTCAACTAGATCTACTCTTGGGTTGTGTTTTGTTTTATGTTATTAGAGTTTATGTCAGATACGGAGTGGTGCAGTTCCCTACCCCTCGGAAAGAGCAAGTGAGGAACCCTCTGAGGGTAAAACAGAGGTATCGAAAACCAACTTGTTAGAAAGACGGAACCGGAATATTGGATAGGGCCGGATCCGGAAGAGAATCCGGAAAGGAAGTAGTTCCGGAAAAGTGTTTGTGTGTTGAAAGGACCCCTCTCAAGGTGGTCAAAGTCCGGAAACTTAGAGGTCTCGAGAAACTAATTTTGAAGCAACGTCTGGAATCTCCTGGGACGATAACTTGTGTCATCTTAGCACGTTTTTGTGGTTAAAGATACTTACACCTAGATTACGCGCACGACAAAGAGTTTGGAAGAAATCAGTTATCCGTGATTGCAAACTTTTGCCTAAATCTACAACCTCCTCCATCACCACCAACTTCAAAGCACAGAGAACGATGGTTAACTCTCCTAAATTCTAAGCGCAGCAAAGTTAGAAATTCCACACAAGTCTAACTGCCGCCGGAGGAATACGGCTTCGAGAGGGCGAGCTGAGGAATCCAACGAGCCACCGCAGAAGACAAATCTCAACCATGCAGGAGATTCTCATCAGAGGGCTGTGGATCTCTCAAGCAACGAAATTAACAGGAAGAGAACCCAACGGACTCTTGAACACGTGGGTTCTGGCTTCCTGTCGTGAAGCTTTGCAGGGAAAAAGCTACTAGTTGAAGTGCAAGTTTTGATGTTTGATCTTCCTGATCCGTTAGATCCAAAAGTAAGCTATTATCCAATTGAAACATATAATAAAATCAATCGATATTTGTTTTCCTTTCTTCCAGTGCCCTGGAAACTTCACAGTCCAGGAACTTTGGAAAATCATATTAATTACTCAAGGTAGTGGACAATTAATTTGACAATTGCAATGTGTACTTATGTCCTATACTTGCACTCCCATTCAATTTTCCACTCTAAAAATATATAATTTTTATTCCTAATGCCTTCCTTGACATGGTGAATAATAGTGTGATTTTCCTTGAATCCAACTTCAATTGTCCTATTCTAAGTAAAATTTTAAAGTTTGTTAGAGTATTAATACTTAATATAACAACTATAGTGATGTTGGAAATATCTACAACTATAATATTATAAAAACCCATTGGCAACCAATTCCTATGGTAATTCAAAGGGTGGTAATGCTGAAAAGGTAATGGTGTGATGTTCCTAGTTGTCCATCCTAGGATGCTTGCCCCCGCATCGCAGGTTGACATCAACGATACCTCCACCTGTTCTGTGAAGTCGGTTAGGATCCGAACCATCCGGGAACCGGATAGTTTCTTCTCTTGATGCACGCCTTCATCAAACAATTGTGCCTTGGCGGCAGCCTCCCTGGATTCCCCGAGAGTGGCCTTCACCTGCACAACCAACTTCCTCATCTCTTCCGCCATTTCTTGAGTGGCGACCTTATCTTCCTTGAAGGCAAAGAATTTTGCCTTCAATGTGTTGACTTCCTCCTGAAGTCGATGAACCTCAGCTGCCTGTCTCCGGGTCTCTTCCGGATTGGTGATGCAATCCGCTACCCACGCCGGTAGTTGAGCATCTGGAGCTGCGTCCACCAACTTTCTGATCGCCGTCAGCATGATCCGCTTGACCTCCCAATCCGCTCTCACGTTGCAGAGGATGGAAATCAAATTTGTGAATAGATCCATCGGATCCATCTCTTCTGACGCCGTCGTCTCCGCTTTCGGTCAGCCTACCGAGTTTGAAGGTCCGGCTTCCGGGATTGACTTCTTGACCGGAGGCGTTCCTCGCCCATGTGGGGGCGTTGTTTTTAGCCTCTTGGTCGCGGATTTCGGAATGTCCTCCTCTTCTTCCTTGGTTTCCGGTTCCGATCCCTCTTCTTTGGCCTCTTTGTTGGTTTCCGACTCTCCATACTTCAAGATCACCTCCTGAGTTTTCCACTCCTTCTCCTTTGTGACAGTCAGAAGTTGGTTCTTCTGATACAAGTGGGAGAGATAGAGACACAAAGGAGTGGCCCTACTCTTCCCAACTCTACCCACCAACTGAGACACCAGATCTGCTATGATCCGAGCCTAGTCCGCCTTCCAGGTTTCGCTCAAGGCCCCGAAAATAGTGTTGCTGAGGTCATCATTACCCTCATAGGTTTTTCCGGATGAAGGATCGGAATGAGGAACTGCAACAGATTCCGGTGCCGGATGTCTGCACAGTCTTCTACCGCGTATCCGTCCTTTGGGTTCACATCTCCCTTGAACTTCCCCCGGATGAATTCATCTTTTCGGTGGGCCATACCTCCGCCATCCAACCGGAAGTTGTACACTGCCCGGAACATGTCTTCCGTCCAGCGCCCAGGAATTCCCCGGATCGTCTTGTCAAACTGGTTTGACAACTTCCCCAGGATCTCCTTCACCATCCGCTCATCTTTGAAACCCCAAGGTTTCTCAATTAACCCCAGGCACCCCATTGTTGCAAGATCGTCCATGAGCTGATTCCTCACTTGCTCCTCGGTTGGGATGATTGGAACTACTTTCCGCAACTTTACTTCGTTCACGGGTGAAACGGATGGTCTAATTTGATGTAGTTGCGGCATGGACACAAGCGGCCCTAACCGGATCCTCACCAATGCTACCTCACTCTCTCCTAGCCGCACGTCCCGTTCTCCCTTTCTCTCTTCTGATCTCAACCGGAAAAGAAACACGTTAAGGCTGCTGCGCGCTGGTGTCGCCCTGTCGCTCACTCTTGCACTCACTCAGTTGCGCTCGCAAAACACTCACCAACACTTGCAAACCCCAAGCGCCACACAAAACACAAACACGAACACAAAATGCATACACCAACACTCAGCCGCTTGGAAAAGCTAAGTTGTGCGCGGAGCGTATCGGCAAGCAAAGTTGGAAAAAGAGGTGCGACTCGGGCAGTCAGTCTTTTTATAGTCTCAGACCTAATCCGGTCCTACCCTAATCCGGACCATCTTCCAATCCAGTTTGACCTCTCTTCCGGACTAACCTAATCTGGTTCCAATCCCATCCGGATTATCCTAATCCGTGCAAACCTAATCCGGTCCACTTCTCAACTTAGACTCGATTTGATCCGGTTGGAGTCTTACTACATTCCCTCTGTTTATTCTTGGTTTTCCATTCCCTCCTAATCCAATCCAAACCTCTAGTATTGATTTTCAATCAAATTAGGTGGTAAACTAAGAAAAACCAAAAATGTACCTTGCGACAACTATTACCTCTCATCCGACATCCATTGACAGGAGCCGACCACACAAATCTCGGAGGCAGGCACCGGCAGGTCACACCCGACATGTGCCGCCCAGGCTTAGCCATCCTCTAGCCAGGTATTAAATGACTCATCTACTGTGGGAGTACGTATCATCCGGAAAGTCCCAATTAACAATTTAGTGGAGGTAAAAATAGCAGAACTTTTTCAATTTTTGCATTTAAATACCAAGTTAGGACTTAGATATTAGAAATAGAAATTAGTTTCTAGGTAGAAAGGATAAAACTCTAAATAGGTTACGCAGCCTGCCGGAAACCGTAGCCGGAAAGCCGGAAAAATTCCGGAATGTTTCGGATCGTAGGGACCTACCGCCTAGGTTCCGGCTAGGGAACTTACGGGAACGTTTTTGGCGGCGGGAACTTAGGGTTCCGACAGGTACTTAAACCCCACCGCCAGCCTCATTCAGTCTCTTTTACCCGTGCTCTTCCACGGTGCATTAGAAGAGAGAAAGAGTGGTGAGTTAGGGCGTGTTAGGGAGAGAAAGGGAGGAAGGTGCCGATTGCACCGGATTGTCCTAGCAGTCGGTGAGATGGCGGAAGCGAGTCGATCCCAGAGGTCGGTAGTGACAGCCCGGGGCGTACGTCCGGTTGTCCCATTGGATCCGGAGCGCCTGAAGGAATTAGAAGAAGACCTAGAAATCATGGGGTGCTTAGGATTGGTAAAACGTCCATGGAACGTCCGGAGTGAAGAGATGATTGACGAGCTGGTTTCCGGAGTGGGTAATCAGTTCGATTTAACGATTAGGGGTCGATCTAGGGCCTGGACTCCAGAGTTGTGGGCGAAGGCATACTTTACGCCGAGTAGGGGTTCCGGAATGGCGTCCCGGACGGACACTTATGCCGTGGAGGTATTCCGGAGTCATGCGGATTCCAAGGAAGGGAACACCGCGAGTGATTGTAAGAGTCCCCGGGATGGGCAGTTGTTAGCATTCCTCATCCCTATCTTGTATCCAGAAAAGCCCACCCGGATTACAATGACCGTGGCAAACACTATTTTCGGAGCGCTGAGAGATAGAGAGAATCCGGCTCCCAGGCCGGTCAGCTGGGGAGTGATCATTCACTCCGTAGTGGAAAAGTTAGCGGTCAATATCGCGAACAAGAAGTCAAGTCCGATTAGCCCCTATCTTTTTCATCTGTATCACTCCGAGGATGCACTGGCCGGACCGGAAATGACCATATACCGGAAGGGCGAGAATTTGTTGAGGTATGGACTTCCCGCGGAAGATGAACCGGATGAGCTCGAGCCGGAAGAAGAGGAACCAGAACCGGAGCAGGCATCACCAAACGTTGGAGGGACGCGCCGGAAATCGACTGATCCGAGTGCGCGGGGGAAGCAAGAAGCCAAGGAGGTAGAGAAGCCCCGAGAACCGCTTCCGGAAACGGATCAGCTAGAGGCCACCATCAAATGGCTGTTAGCTACCCGGGCACAAAATGAGCGGATGTCGGCGCTGATCCGGCAAATGTGCGAGAAATTGGGTGTGAAGGAAGAAACCCAAATCCTGGTGGCGTTGGCGGAAAGGCCAGATCCGGAAGCGGTGAAGCAGCTGGAGGACCGGATTCTGACCTTGGAGCAAGAACGGGACCGATTTCGAGAACAAGCTGCGTGGTCGGAGAAAGAGAGGATGGCCGCTGAAACAAAGGAGGGAGAAGCCCTCGATCTGGTCCGGAATGTCAGAAGTCTGTTTGACACTCCGGCGGATATTCTTGCCAGAGCTACACTCTGGAATAATCACATGGTGAAGGATGGTCACGTGGCGGGATCGAAGGTGGTGAGCATCCTTGTGGATTTTGAAGTCCGGATTGAGGGAATGCTCAAAGAAGTCCGGCAACTGTTGGGAAACTTGGATCCGCTTGAGGGGTTAGACCAAGGCCTTTTTGACCTGGGTCAGGATCTCCAAGAAGGAGGGGCACAGAACCAACCTTCTCCGGCAAAGAGCAAGACAATCGCCGGAACGTCGCAAGCCGGAACAGCATCGGCACAGAAGAGGAGGTCGCTGGTAAAGCAGTTTGCGGCCTCAACTCCAGTAAAAGATGTTGTCTTAGGCGTCCCAGTCGGAAGAACTGCGTCCGTAGCAAATCTGTTCCCCGACAGACCGGTGGATTCTACTTTCCGGGAACCAGCTTTACCCGGAACGGTGTTGAATCCAGCCCGGACGGATCCGGTGAGTTTCACCCACATGCTCCAGCCCTTTCTCCAGACACCGCCACCGTCCCAGCTCATCGATCTTACTGTTCCGAAACCAAGGGGACGACGGCTACTGAGCGAGACGGACCCGGAATCGGAAGAAGGGGAGACGACTCAATCGGAGGAGGAAGAGTTGCAGCCTCCCCGGACTAGGTCGAAGACAAAGAACACCCCACCCCAGAAGACAGGTGGATCGCCAGCTCAGGGTGGCACGTCTGTAAAGAAGGCTAAGAGGAATAAATGACTATCTAGGGTAGCAGTAATTATAGTTAGGATTCTTACCAGGATGGTAGTCCCGGAACCGGATTTTCCGGATGTGGGTCCAGTAGTTCCGGACTTTTAGGAGTTAAATGGTTTTGCAGTTTTCCCGGAACGGTCTTCAGGGCCGTTGCCTTTTTGCTTTTTAGTTGGCCGTTGGCCGGTTTTCTGGTGGCCGTTTGGGCTGCCTTTTTGTGGGTTTTTAAGGACAGGCCGGCTTGTTGGCTTGTCATTCCTTTTTCCTTGTTCATTTAATTTGAAGCATTCAGGAAAGCACTCGTTGGATTATTCTCTTGCGTATCGCGTCTATAGTCACTTGTGTGGATGTGTAAGTGAGAGTGTGCAAGGGGGAGGAGTCCGGATTCGTGGACTGCCGGATTAGGCTAAGTGTGTCTTGCAGATGAGTTTTTAGACTTGCGTAGTGAGAAAGTGGCGCCTTTAAAACGCTGGTACGGTAATCCGGTGGAGACCAAGGAGTGGTCCGGAAGCTAGTCCGGAATTCGCAGGGGCGGTTCCGTGCGGAGATAGGCAACCGCCAGAGGAATATTTCCACCCGTCCGGAAGGCTAGTCAACCTCATGAGCGGTCGAGAGCTAGGAAGTCATTCCCTTAGTTCCGGAAGTCCGGTATCCGTCGTTGTAGTAAGGAGGACCTAACGCTACCCTGTGTGACCAGCTTTCCGGATAGGCCATCCGGGATGTTGTGAGGATGCCACCCTTTTTATTCAACTAGATTTATTCTTGGATTGTGTTTTGTTTTATGTTTATGTCAGATACGGAGTGGTGCAGTTCCCTACCCCTCGAAAAGAGCAAGTGAGGAACCCTCTGAGGGTAAAACAGAGGTATTGAAAACCAACTTGTTAAAAAGACGGAACCGGAAGATTGGATAGAGCCGGATCCGGAAGAGAATCCGGAAAGGAAGTAGTTCCGGAAAAGTGTTTGTGTGTTGAAAGGACCCCTCTCAAGGTGGTCAAAGTCCGAAAACTTAGAGGTCTCGAGAAACTAATTTTGAAGCAACGTCTGGAATCTCCTGGGACGATAACTTGTGTCATCTTAGCACGTTTTTGTGGTTAAAGATACTTACACCTAGATTACGCGTACAACATCTACCATCTTGCTTTGTCAGCGGGAATACCCCAACTCCACCGCTTGAGTAACTGCAAGGGAGAGCGAACATGGCACTCAGTAGTTTAGAATAGAGTAGTTAATTATCTCAGGTGGTTGCGAGATCTTGGGCATCCTTTGTTCTTGACAATCCTGCCGAGGGTTGGAGATCTTAGGCATCATCAGATTATTAAGATTTTGATGGTAACCCACATCAGACGTAAAAACGTGGCCGCAAGGCAAGCCACCTTTGTATTTTTGTTTAGTCTAAACTAACCCCTTAGGATGACAGGAAAACGTCGAGTGTGATGGGAGATCCCCACACATCACACTACAAGAAAATGGCCACTTACATGACTGTGGCAATGTGACTTCCAGTCCGGAATGACTAAAATGTGACTGCGGCTCCCTAATTGCACCGCCGGAGACAGAAAATGCAGCCGCATAGTCATCCTGCAGTCGCCACGTGACTTCGGGATGAGCAGTGAACGACGGGGGAAGTTCATCCACTGTGTTCCGTTCACAGCAGTCTCGCCCCGCTGACATGGATGGAACGAAGTCCACCGTGAAGGCCGCAGTCATGCATTGTGACTACAGGAATGCTAAGGGGGACTATGTCGCGACTTCAGCGTCACTTTGACATGGGAGTCCAACTACCACAGGTTCAGGTTTTCTTTGTCTTGGCTCCTCTTCTTTTTCTTTCCGGCCTTTGTCGTATTTTTCATTTCCAAGATCTTTTTGCAGAACAACAGTGAATGTTTGATAACTTCCACCTTCTTTCAGTCACTTCTTTTTCCGGACTTATTTTTGGGCCAACTCCTTCACTTTCCATTTTTTTGGATGGACTCCTCTGTTAATTAGTTGATTTTTTTTTCTTCCGGGAAATGACCATTTCCCCGCTTTAATTCTGTCCTTCGCCTTCTTTTTCCACTTCCTACTTTTTAGGCTACTCTCTCTATATATGTGAAGTGGTTTACATGTCCTACTCTATTTCTACTTCTTATTTTTTTTTTGGGAGAGTGATCCATTTTGGCTTCTCTTTCTGTTTCTTTTTATTAAATGGTAGAGTGCTTTGGGCCCACGTACTTTTTGTAAATTTTTTTTTGATCTCATCCTCTATTTATTAGGTTAACATTTCCTTGGGGTATGATTAACCCTATAGGGACTTATAATTTCATTTGTCCCTTTCTGTTGGAGGGTAGAATTTGAAGTCCCACTCTTTCTTTTACATTTTATATATCTCCTCTTCTATTTATTGTTTGACTCATTAATTTTTTTCAAATGACCATTTCTTGACTTCTAATTTGCGCCTTTTCTAAAAGGATAGAATTTGAACTTTATTTTAAATTTTTTTGGATATGCTCCTCTATGAATTTTTATTTTTATTTTTAGATAACATATATATATATATGACCATTTTGGACTTCTCATTCCATCACTTTCTATTGAAGGGTCAAATTTGAAGTCCAACTTTAATTTCTGAGGGGATGTCAAATAAGTTTTTAGATTTTTTGTTCTGTGGAAATGGCCGTTTATGGACTTCGTACTTTGTCCTTTCTTGATAAAGGATCCTATTTGAAGTCCCGGTCTTCAATTCCTATGTAATTTTTTTGGATCTCCTCACCTACTAATTAGTTTACAATTTTTGATCTTTAAACATAACCAATTTCGCACTTGTCATTTTGTCCATTTTTGGAACAGGATGGAATTTGAAGTTTGAAGTAACACTCTCTCTGTTCCATCTCCCCTTACATCTCCTCCTCCATTTATTAGTTATTAATCATTTTTTTTTAAAGAACACTTTCTTACTTCTAATTTGATCCCTTTCTGTTAAAGGCTAGAATTTGAATTGAAGCTGACATGCATGTATTTGCATTTCCGCCTCTACTACTTAGTTTTCTTCTTCGGAGGCGTTCAAATTACCAGACTTCTAATTATGTCCCTTTTTTACTAGGGCAGAATTTCTGGTTCCACTCCTGTCCATTACTCTGCTAAAGGTATAGGTCAGTGCACAACTGTAACTTCTTCCGGACACTCGTTAGTACTTTGCCTCTGTAACCCTCCTTGCCTACCGTCTTCAACATGACAGTCCAGTGACTTCCGTGTGAGTCACTCACTACTTCCTGAGGACTTCATCACTTCTTCCTGGCACCCTCTTGGTTTCATTTGGCGTACCTCTTTCCTGACCATCTTCCATAGGTTATTTTCACGTTTGCTCATTTCCGATTGTGAGCTTCCAATTTGTCACTAGGAACTCGTAGAATTATTTTTTTGGAAAATTGCAATTTAAAGTTGATAAAAGTATAGAAAAATCCATAAAAAGAGTGTAGAACCGAAATAGGGTTGTGTCATACCCATTATAGTAATTGGTCTAGATTTGTGTTTTTTACTTAGAATCCCTCAAACCTTGTCTAAAAAGAGTGTAGTAATAACGAAAAGGCTAGATTTGGAGGATTTGAATCACACAGCCCCAAAAGGGCTAAATCCCACCATGAATGTGGCGATTCATGGCTAGGTCGGTCCAAGGGATCCACAGCGAGGCCACTAGGTCGGGTCCTAGAGTTAGATTTAGAATTCCCCATTAGATCGACGAATTCCCAAAATCCCGATTGTTAGCATGCAAGAGCCACTCACGCAAGACCGGGCCCGTGGAGGAATCTACAGCCCAAGGATGGTGTTCTAGGGTGAATCCCATGCCAGGAGTCCAACGGCGAAATCGGTTCGCCAAGATTCTTCCACCTGCAGAAGATTCCCGCACCGTCGCTGATTCAAGGAGATGTCCAGTTTAAATCTCCATTGACCAATCGTGCCAGGTACGGAAACACACCCGCACGTCTTTCATGCGACTCCCTGAGAGGTCACGTGAAAAATCCCGGCATCTTCCGACTTGCAGAAGAACCTTTCCCGGATGGTCAACCCTCCTAACCTCCAACGGGAATTTCATGGAAATTACCCAGGTTACAATAAAATCTCACTAAAAATTAGACTAGCTTGTTTTATGTTAATAATGCGCTCCGTGAAGTTTCACGACATTCCGATAGCGGCAAGTACCCGAACCGGCGAGATTCCTCGGAAATTAACCACGTGGCGGGGTCCCCGCCATGTTGACCGTCATTCCGGGACCATACGATGGCAAAACAAAGTCAACCAAAAGTCCTTCCCGACTCTCTCGCACCTACCGGAGACCCTAGGCTATTCACATTTCTCAAAATAGGAGACCCCCAAGATCTAGGATTTTACCACGATTTGGTTTTTAAACTAAATTAGCCTACGATGGGTTTTTGGCCTCGTTACAAGGGGTAGGGGGATTTAGGACTAAACACGGCGATCTGGATCCAACGGCGCAATCCGTTCAGCGATTGGAGCTAATCTCCAAAAGTTAGGATGTTGGTTCAACATAGATGGTAGAAGTAGAAATTTAGGATGTAGGATGAAAATCTTTGAGGATGAGGATGAAAATCCCCGTTGATAAGGTTACCTTAGAACTCTAGAGGGAGAGGTGAGCCCTTGGAAACCTATATAAGGGCCCCATTTCTCTCTCTAAAACACCCCCAATTCTTGTTTTGGGTCCGTGGGTCCAAGTTATTTTGGATATTTTGGCGTTTGAAGCCAAAAACCTCTACGGTGTTTTCGGAGCACTTTTGGCTCCATTGTTGTTTATTTTCAAGCTTTGAAGGTCCTTGGGGGTCCTTCTATCTTGCCTTGTTTATTCTTTGTGTACTCTTAGTGCTCTTGTTTTGAGTTGAGAGACCCTCTCTTTCCGTGTGTATCTTTGTTTGTGTCCTTGAGAGCTAGCTTGTGTGATTTAGAGGCCTTGTGATGTCTTACACTAATCCTAAAGCAACCCCCCACCGTACCTTGGCGATGCCGCTTTGGAGGGCCTTTAGTGTGTGAGATTGTTGTGTTGTCACGTGTTCTTAACTTGTGGGGTCTCTAAGTGCGCTCTTACCCTTGATCTAACGTTTCCCTTGTTGAGTGGCCCCCCCCCTTGTGGGACGGCGAAGCTTTGACTTTGTGGTGTGGATTTCTCTTAAGTATTGGTCTACCTTCTTCTAACTTCTCTCTTATCGAGTGGACCCCCCTCCGAAACGGCGAAGCTTTGACCCTATGTACGTTTCCTTTTAAAAGTTTTGTCTTTACCCTCTTCTAAAGTCCCTCCCATTGTGTGGGCCCTCCTTGGAAACGGCGAAGCTTTGAACTTGTGACAAGGTCAAAGTCCTAAAGTGTGTGTTAAAAGTTTAGGCGGCGGAGCTTTGAACCCCCGGAGTGCTATCAAGTCCTAAAGTTGGTATTAAACCCAACTTGACGGCGAAGCTTTGAACCTCCCCCGTGTTTAGTTCCAAAGTCTAGTTTCCAAGACCTTTGTGGAAACGTCCAAAGTTTAGCTTCCAAGATATGTAGGTTTTCTTTGTGTTTGGCAAGTCCCATGGTTCCAAATTTTAGTTAGGCTAGGGTTCCCCAAGTTCTAGTTTTCCCCAAGATAGTGAGTCTAAGTGTCCCCAAGGTTTAGTTTTCCCCCTAGTTTTTTTTAGTCTAAGTGTCCCCAAGGTTTAGTTTTCCCCCTAGTTTTTTTCCTTTGTGTTATTTTTTTTAGCCTAGCCTACCCAAAGTTTGCAAGAAAAAAACCAGTCCAGTTCACAGTCCAGTTCACAGCAAGTTCACAGTCCAGTTCACGGTCCAATTCATAGCCAGTTCACAGCCAGTTCACAGCCCAGTTCACAACCAGTCACAGTCCAGTTCACAGCCAGTCACAGTCCAGTCACAGCCAGTCACAAGTCCAGTTCAGAAAAACAGAACGTAAAAAAAATAAAAAATTATAATTAATTAAAAAATTAATTATTGAACCGACCCCCCTCCAGCCAGCAAGAGGCCGGCCAGCAGGAGGTCGACTTGGCTCGGTAGGCTTGGTCCAGGGCCCTGGGCTCCACATTCTCCTTGTTTTTTTTGAATTTTTCCTTTCCTAAACAAAAAAGAGGTGTTGGATTAGATGGGCTAGAGGTAGAATAGGGGAGTAGGAACTAGGGAAAAGAGTCTAAAAAGGGAAGAGGGGGAAGAGAAGTAGCACCTCCACGCACACACCTGCAAACAAGCCCTCCCAACTCTCTCACCACCAACACAACACAAACAAGAATGGAAGGAGATTAGTGAGAAGAAGTTGAAATAGGTGGAGAGGTGAGAGAGACGATGAATAGTGACCTAGGCTTAGAGTAGGTCGACCTAAGAAAAAATCTTGAGAATTTGTGATGACCGTTGAGAGAAGGATTAGGATGACACAAAGGCAAAATTGTGTAAGAGGGTAGGAGGAACCTTTAAACCCTTCTTGAAGTTTGAAACTATAGTGTAGGACTCATAAAAGCTTAGGTGGAATAGTGCTAGTGTAGAAGAAAGAGGAAGAAAGAAAAGAAAGGAGGAAGGGAAAGAGGGAGTTTAGATCATCAAAAATTGTAATATTTTTTCAATAAGCGGTGAGTTTGGAAAAAATTCAAAACAAAGCCAAAGACTACCATGGAGCGTGAGGATGTACACGTGGACGTGGACGAAGTTATTTCCGACACCGGTAGTGACGAGGTGAGTTTTTGATTTAATCTTTGATGTTTCTTTCTAATTAGCATTTATTTTCCTAATCAGCCCTTAGAGCGTGATTAGCATCCGAGATTAGTACAAATTAGAAGTTTAGAGTCAAAAAGTTATAGATTAGGAATAGAGGTTTCCGAAAACATCTTATAATTAAGATTCGACCGTAAACTGACCGCATTAGGCTAAGTTAAGCAATAGGGGGTAGGACGGAGGAATTTTGAATAAAATTTCATCCCAAAAGAACCATGGACGGAAATTAGGTTTAAATTAGAAGGAGAATTTAGGATTAAAATTAGGGATTAATTAGCAGTTAGAGTTAAAATCAATTTACACTTTTACTTTTTTAAAGTTAAACTTCTAAGGTCAAAATCTAGAGTTAACTTTGGGGAGTTAAAAAATAGAATTAATTTAGAACTTTAACTTAGGGGTTTAAACTCTCAAGTCAAATCTTAGGGTAGGTTCATGTAAGAGTTTAGAGTTGATTAGGGAGTCAAAAATTAGAGTAGAAAGTAGAGGTCAACAGTAGAATTGAAAATCAACTTAGGAAGTAGATTTTTGAGTTAGGAGTAGAGTAGAGTACTTTGACCTAAAAAGTAGAGGTCAAAACTTGGAGTAACATTTAGAGTTCATCTAGGATTAAAACGATAGGGTTAAATTTGGAAGTAGAAAGTCAAAAGTCAAAAGTCAAAAGTTAAGATTAAATTTAAAGGTTAAACTTTAGAGTCAAGGGGGGAAGTAAAAAGTTAGAATAAAAAGCTAAAGTAAAAAGTGAAAAGTTATAGTTAGATTTAGAGGGTAAATCTTAGAGTTAGTTGTTGGAAGTAGAAAAAATCTAGAGTCAAAGTGAAAACGTATAGTCAAACCTAGAGGCTAAAATTTAGAATTAATTCTAGAAGTAAAATTTAGAGTTAGAAGTCAAAAACCTAGAGTTAAAATTCAAGGGTAGAGTTTAGAGTTAATTTAGGAGTAAAAACTTAGAGTTAAAAGTTAAAACCTAGAGTTAAAATTCAAGGATAAATCTTAGAGTTAATTTAGGAGTAAAAACTTAGAGTTAAAAGTTAAAACATAGAGTTAAAATTCAAGGGTAAATCTTAGAGTTAATTTAGGAATAGAAACCTAGAGTCAAAAGTCAAAACATCAAGCACAAGTCGGTAGTTAATATTTAAGAATCAAGTTAAAGAAGTAAAATCTAGAGTTACATTCCGAAGTTGGAACTTTAGGGGTAGCTTTTAAAAGTAGAACTTCTAGGTGGAGTCTTAGAAACCCAAGATAGTCTTAGGGGTTCATGGAAGGAACATAGGGGTTCCCCTTTTTACGTAGTTAGGAACGTTATAAATGACGCCAACTACTCAGTCGACCCTCGACATAGGATAGATAGTTAGAGAGTTAGGATTTCACCATCACTCTGAACATCGCAGTTAACTTGTGAGTTACTACATGCATTACTAATTATTCGCTGCCATCCACGAC
The DNA here is from genome assembly GCA_951799445.1 of Pseudisothecium myosuroides. Taxonomy (NCBI): domain Eukaryota; kingdom Viridiplantae; phylum Streptophyta; class Bryopsida; order Hypnales; family Lembophyllaceae; genus Pseudisothecium; species Pseudisothecium myosuroides. Next base: position 24,883,558 of record OX637290.1, on the reverse strand, counting down.
ACTTAGGAACGTTAGCAAAAAAGATCCATTGCTTGGAAGGCACAGTGGACCGTACTCACATCACCCCCATATATTAAAAAATATGGATAAAGGCATAGATCCTGGTCGGTGTTCGCTTTATTACCAAGGGTGGGTAATCTAGTGCCCACACCGATACAAGTCTGCGGAAGAAAGTCTCATTTTCTGAATTCTGAAAACCTCAATTCTATGCACCTCATGTGAGGGAACTTAGTCACGGAAATGATCGGGAATGAATTTCTCTTCTCAAATCAGAGTTTGCAGATTTGTTTTTGGAGGTTTACGTTATTTCAGGCCTCCACTCGTTCATTGGATATGCTGTGCCAGCCTTTTGGGGTAGCAACATGATTACCTCACAACCCTACGCGAATGGCAAGAACATTTCAGGCAAATGTGGTCAAATGGAAGTCAACAACTTCAGAGACTCTCAAACAAACTCGAGTCATTGGAAAACAATGAAAGGCCGTGCGAAAAGCACGTTCGATTAGCTTCATAGTCCCTATTAGGAAGGTCTGTCTGACTTGTGCTTCAAACTACTATTAATCCGACTCTGACCTACCAAATCCGCATGACTTCTTCAGCACTTCCGAGGTCACTCCGCACAAATGAAGCAACGCACTACTCTGCAACGACTACAACGCCACTCACCGCATTTGCAACACCATTCACCGCAGACACAAACAGTGCTGCCATTCGCTACACGGATTCCTTCAACGTCTGAAGTCTCTAGCATTGTGTCGGAAGCGAGCCAGGAAAGCGTAGATGCAATTGTAACCCTGTGTCAGTTCCAGTTCCTTGACGCGCCCTAGTACTCTTCATGTGCCAATAAGTTCTCCTCTACGGACAATTCAATTGCCCCCACTAAACTGGCCGTCTCTGTCGGGATTGGTAATGTTCGGGGAGCAGTCATCCCTGCAGTCTCCACGGTTGTGCTGATGAAGGCGTCAGTGGTGTCCAATACTTTGCGCTTGGCTCTTGCCTCCTTCTGTAACACCACTTTCCACCCAGGTTTCTCTACAGCATCTGTGGGCGCAAGATTACCCACTCTTGGTAATAAAGCGAACACCGACCAGGTTCTATGCCTTTATCCACAATTTTTAATATATGGGGGTGATGTGAGCGCGGTCCACTGTGCCTTCCAAGCAATGGATCTTTTTTGCTAACGTTTCCTAACTGTCGTGGATGGCAGCGAATAATTAGTAATGCATGTAGTAACTCACAAGTTAACTGCGATGTTCAGAGTGATGGTGAAATCCTAACTCTCTAACTATCTATCCTATGTCGAGGGTCGACTGAGTAGTTGGCGTCATTTATAACGTTCCTAACTACGTAAAAAGGGGAACCCCTATGTTCCTTCCATGAACCCCTAAGACTATCTTGGGTTTCTAAGACTCCACCTAGAAGTTCTACTTTTAAAAGCTACCCCTAAAGTTCCAACTTCGGAATGTAACTCTAGATTTTACTTCTTTAACTTGATTCTTAAATATTAACTACCGACTTGTGCTTGATGTTTTGACTTTTGACTCTAGGTTTCTATTCCTAAATTAACTCTAAGATTTACCCTTGAATTTTAACTCTATGTTTTAACTTTTAACTCTAAGTTTTTACTCCTAAATTAACTCTAAGATTTATCCTTGAATTTTAACTCTAGGTTTTAACTTTTAACTCTAAGTTTTTAATCCTAAATTAACTCTAAACTCTACCCTTGAATTTTAACTCTATGTTTTAACTTTTAACTCTAAGTTTTTACTCCTAAATTAACTCTAAACTCTACCCTTGAATTTTAACTCTAGGTTTTTGACTTTTAACTCTAAATTTTACTTCTAAAATTAATCCCAAATTTTAACCTCTAGGTTTGACTCTACGTTTTCACTTTGACTCTAGATTTTTTCCTACTTCCAACTAACTCTAAGATTTACCCTCTAAATCTAACTATAACTTTTCACTTTTCACTTTTCACTTTATCTTTTTACTCTAACTTTTTACTTCCCCCCCTTGACTCTAAAGTTTAACCTTTAAATTTAACCTTAACTTTTGACTTTAGGCTTTTGACTTTCTACTTCCAAATTTAACCCTATCCTTTTAATCCTAGATGAACTCTAAATGTTACTCCAAGTTTTACTTCTAAATTTTACTTCCACGATTTACTCCAAGTTTTGACTTCTAATTTTAACTCTATTCCTAACTCAAAAATCTACTTCCGAAGTTGATTTTCAATTCTACTGTTGACCTCTACTTTCTACTCTAATTTTTGACTCCCTAAGCAACTCTAAACTCTTACATGAACCTATCCTAAGATTTGACTTGAGAATTTAAACCCCTAAGTTAAAATTCCAAATTAATTCTATTTTTTAACTCCCCAAAGTTAACTCTAGATTTTAACCTTTGAGGTTTAACTTTAAAAATTAAAATGTAATTTGACTCTAATTCTAACTGCTAATTAATCCCTAATTTTAATCTAAATCCTCTTTCTACCCTATATTCCTAAGTTCCGTCCATGGTTCTTTTTGGATGAAATTTTATTCAAAATTCCTCCGTTCTACCCCCTATCGCTTAACTTAGCCTAACGCGGTCAGTTTACGATCGAATCTTAAGTATAAGATGTTTTCAGAAACCTCTATTCCTAATCTATAACTTTTTGAATCTAAACTTCTAATTTGCACTAATCTCGGATGCTAATCACGCTCTAAGGGCTGATTAGGAAAATAAATGCTAATTAGGGAAAAACATCAAAGATTAAATCAAAAACTCACCTCTTCACTATCGGTGTCGGAAATAACTTCGTCCACGTCCACGTGTACATCCTCATGCTCCATGGTGGTCCTTGGTTTTGTTTTGAATTTTCTCCAAGCTCACCGCTTATTTAGAAGTTATTACAATTTTTGGATGATCTAAACTCCTTCTTTCCTCTTCCCCTTTCTTTTCTTTCTTCCTCTTTCTTCTACTCTAGCACTATTCCACCTAAGCTTTTATGAGTCTTACACTATGGTTTCAAAATCCAAGGAGGTGTTTAAGAGGCCAACTATCTTCTTACACAATTTTGCCTTTGTGTCATCCTAATCCTCCTCCCAACGGTCACCACAAATTCTCAAGATTTCCTTCCCTAAGTCTACCTAAGCTTAGGCCTAGGTCACTATTTATCGTCTCTCTCCTTTTTGTTCTCTACTTCATCTCCTTCTTTCTAATCTCCCTCCATTGCTCATGTGTGTATTTGGTTGGTTAGAATGGAGGTTTCAAGTGTGCGTGCAGGTGTGACGTGGAGGGTACAATCATGTGTGTAGGAGTGATGTGAGGTGTTGACTCTCTTTCTTCCCCTCCCTTTGTTCTTTAGTCACAACTTGGAAGTTTTGGAATTTTGGCCTTGGATCCCCACTGGGTTTAACTGGTTTTCTAAACTAGCTCTATCTCTGATTTCCTAAACTAGATCTATCACTGATTTCCTAAACAAGATCTATCACTGATTTCCTAAACTAGGTCCTGATTAGTGGAGAGTTTTTTCAAACAAAAAATCAAAGTTGGGGCCCCGCAGGGCATCATCTCGTTTTTGGTCTGAAATCAGCCATGATGTGTGTGAATTATGGTCCAGTCCACCGAATTACAAAACCTGCCAAATGTGGGCGCTGGGATAGGTAGTGTACTGGCCTCGGGTACCGGCCTTGTACCGGCTTTGGCTGGGCTCCCCGTTACTGTCGCTGGGCTCCCGGTTCTGCTAGCTGGGCTCCCCGTTACTGCCGTTGGGCTGGTTGGTCCGCTGGCTGGCTTGGTACGCTGGCCACCACCAAATTTTTAATCACTTCAACGGGTTCCCTCAGGGGAACCCACTTAGCAAATAAAAATTGGAATTTTCGAAAAATTAGTGCTAGAGTCAAGGCTTCGCCGTCCGGGGGGTTAGGCCCGAATTTGTGAAGCAAGACACTCGGCTTAACAAATCACGTATACAAGGGCTAGGCAGCTAAACTTGGCCCACCACTTCCTACTTCATGCTAAACTCTAATATCTTGGAAGCTAAACTCTGGAGGTTTCTACAAAGGTCTTGGAAACTAGACTTTGGAACTAAACACGGGGGAAGTGCAAAGCTTCGCCGTTAAGTTGGTTTTAATACCAACTTTAGGACTTCTTGACACCTCGGGGGTTCAAAGCTTCGCCGTCTACACTTTTAACACACGTTTTAGGACTTCAACTTTGTCACTAGTTCAAAGCTTCGTCGTTTCCAAGGGGGGTCCACACAATGAGAGAGACTTTAGAAGAGGGAAAACAACTAAACTTTTAAAGAAAACACACACAGATTCAAAGCTTCGCCGTTCCGGAGGGGAGTCCACTCAACAAGGAGAAGATTAGAAGAGGGTTGGGGATAACTTTAGAAAACATGCACAAAGGAGGTTCAAAGCTTCGCCATCCCGGAAGGGGGTCCACTCAACAAGGAGAAGGTTAGAAGAGGGTGTAAGAAAAAACACAAAGAGAAAACACACAAGTTAGACCACGTGGCAACACAAAGCTCACACGCTAAAGGCCCCCCAAAGCGGCATCGCTAAGGTACAGTGGGGGGTGACTTTAGGATTAGTGCAAGATACAAAAAAGACTCTTAAACTTCACAAGTTAGACCACAACACGTACAAGAGGGAGAGAGAGGCTCTCCACTTACAACAAGGTGCCAACAACTTCACAAAAGAGTACACAAAGCAAGGTAGAAGGACCCCCAAGGACCTTCAAAGCTTGAAAATAAGCAACTATGGAGCCAAAAGTGCTCCGAAAACACCGTAGAGGTTTTTGGCTTCAAACGCCAAAATATCCAAAGCAAATTGGACCCACGGACCCAAAACAAGAATTGGGGGTGTTCTAGAGAGAGAAATGGGGCCCTTATATAGGTTTCTCAAGGGCTCACCCCTCTCTCTAAAACTCTAAGGTAACCTTATCAACGGGGATTTTCATCCTCATCCTCAAAGATTTTCATCCTACATCCTAAATTTCTACTTCTACCATCTATGCTGGACCAACATCCTAACTTTTGGAGATTAGCTCCAATCGCCAAACGGATTGCGCCGTTGGATCCAGATCGCCGTGTTTAGTCCAAGATTTCCCTACCCCCCGTACCGAGGCCAAAAACCCATCGTAGGCTAATTTAGTTTAAAAACCAAATCATGGTAAAATCCTAGATCTTGGAGGTCTCCTATTTTGAGAAATGTGAATTGTTTAGGGTCTTCGGTAGGTGCGAGAGAGTCGGAAAGGACTTTTGGTTGACTTCGTTTCGCCATTGTATGGTCCCGGGATGCCGGTCAACGCGGCGGGGACCCCGCCACGTGGTTAATTCCCGAGGAATCTCGCCGGTTCGGGTACTTGCCGCTATCGGAATGTTGTGAAACTTCACGGAGCGCATTATTAACATAAAACAAGCTAGTCTAATTTTTAGTGAGATTTTATTGTAACCTGGGTAATTTCCATGAAATTCCCGTTGGAGGTTAGGAGGGTTGACCACCCGGGAAAGGTTCTTCTGCAAGTCGGAAGATGTCGGGATTTTTCACGTGACTTCTCAGGGAGTCACATGAAAGACGTGCGGTTGTATTTCCGTACCTGGCACGATTGGTCAATGGAGATTTAAAACTGGCCATCTCCTCGATTTTGCGACGGTGCGGGAATCTTCTGTAGGTGGAGGAATCTTGGCGAATCAATTTCGCCGTTGGACTCTTGGCATGGGATTCACCCTGGAACACCAATGCCATATTTAACTACTTCTGGACTTTTAATAGTCCAGAAGTTAAGAGGCGGTGAAATCCCTTGATGTTTTTCTATGGATCTGGAGATCTCCTGAAATAGGAACACTTTGCATGCATCCAATTCAGCACCCACAAGTATGTCGGGGAGTGCTTCATGTGCTTGGAAATGAAAGAAATCGTGTAGTTGTAATATAGCGGATCCGTGGTAGGGTTCACATGATTGTATTGGGAGATCTGTGGACCGGGTTTCCGTAGTTTAGGCATCCAATTTACAGCACAACTGAAGTCTCAGAACCTATCGAGAGATCCCCCGATGACCACCACTTGTTGCAAACAGGGCTCCCATCCCATATTAATCCCTCAGTGAGCGCTGATCTTCACATAATTCTATCGGGAGATCCCCTGACGGGGTGGTAGAATATGAGTCGGCTTCACTGACAATCTTGGTGTCGAAGTGGGGTACAATTTGATTCCTGTGCTAAAGTGCAAGTGATATCCGAGTTCATCAAGAATGATTCACAATAAGGCACGAGGGGGGCGATTCTTTCAAAGATATATGGTATCCCGAGAGTTCAAAGGAAGTACACACAAGTGGATTTGAAATTCAAACATCAGTTGACAATTACCAAATGAGCAATTGCTCTTGGGAAGAAGGAATCCGGTTCTAGGATTCACCGGGAGATCCCCCGACGGACTGCTAACATAGTGGAGCTAAGGTAGTCAGGATATGACGAAGTGACAGGGGCATATCACAGTAACTTACTCACAGTGACATTTGAAGAACTGTAGACCACTGAGTCACAGGTGCTTAGACGTTCAACATACATCTGAAGATGAATAACGGCTAAGTAAACATAATATTCCATCTGAAATAATGACAGTAGTTTCAGTTTGTGTAAAGAACATCAAGGTTCTTTCACTGCAAAAAATAGATTCGTACTTGGTTGAATGTCCGCTATATAATTGTGAAGATGCAAAACCTAGAAGACTAGAATTCCAACAGTGTAACTGTGAGAGAAAAGAAATGCATTATTCAGACTCATTTGAGTGCATGTGTGACCCGAGCAATGTATTCTGTTCCGGACACAAACATAAACCACTTCCATTTCAGGAGACGAGAGGAAGAAAGACATCCCGCGCTTCTGCTATCAAGTCGTTGCCCCCGTGCCGCACGCAAAGAATAGAAATCATAAACATATTAATATATTCATACAGATTTATTTTACATATACAAGTCACAAAAAGCAGCTCTGAAAAACTAATCGAAGAACAGTCCTACTGACTCAACGGACTGTACTTTGAAACCCCCACTTGCGGCTGCGCTTAATGGATGTAGAATGCGTCAAGCGATATCATGATGGTTGTCGCGCCCCGCAGAATGCATCGTAACATCTCACGATTGCCGCGACGACCGACACAGTGCGTCGGGAGTTCCCACGATGGCAGTAGCGACCCCGGACTAGGCACTCAATCATGGGTCCACCACGTTTGCCCGATTCAAATTCACTAAGGCAGCCTCCCTACTCTTCTGAGGAATCGTCCGTGATTTTTGATCCACTCTCCTGGACCAATTCGCATACACTGCAGCACCCGCGTCCACCCAGGTGGGGGGACTTTTTTCAACGACCCATTTATCGTACCAGCAATTCCGATAAATCAATTCCAGACTCGTTTCGGAGTTATCGGGTCGCCAGTACTGAAGCAAGAACTTCCCGTTATTCACATCTCCTTCCAATCTGCATACAGTAGACAATGCTCTTCCCTGCCAAACAGCACATGATTCCAGGACTTCCGGTCTGACAAGTACCCAACAGCCTGGTCGTATGTCTAGCCATGGATTAAAGCTTTCCCTTGGCGCTTCATTTGCAGGGCCGCAGTAAGGCTCCGGCTCCTCTTCTTCCTCCGGAATCACATCCATGGGATTCACCGTCAATCCTGGGCGAGGGACTCCATTACGCGCCACCCTCCAATCGTGTTGTGGCCAGAAGCCTTCCACCAACTCCGGAGGACACTCGGGTAATGGTTCCTTCAGCTCATCGAGAACACACTTCCAGTAATCCACGTATGGACCGAACGCAGTTGCAAATCCCTCGCATCTAGAAATACCGTATTGCCAGTACTGAATGTATTTCTCGAGTCCTACCAGCATGAAACCCTTGTTCAAGGTAGCTTTCCGCGCCGCTTCCCTTGCCTTCTCTTGATTTCCATGCGGTATTGGAACCTCGCTGTCCCACATGGGCTTAAACGGAACAGGCTTTGGACAGCCGTGAGGGAGCATGGGCCGACCATTGCTGTCTGTCTTCCAAATGCGTTCAGAAGGTTTCTTCGACGTCAACCAGTTCGAATCAACTGCTGACCTTTTGAAGTTCATGACGGGGACCCCATCAGTGTCCACGTAGAACTTGAATAGGTGCATCTCCCCCAATCCAATTAATTTTTCCCCGCGATCGCATTGGTAACCCTCCACGAACGACTTGAAATCCCCCACCTCCTGTATGAACTCCGGCATAAATGACAGTTCTTGGGACTGCATGAAGGCTTTCATGAGGTCAGCGACGACAAAAGTGTTCTTGGTCTTCAGGGCCTTGGAAAGGTGGCTGAAATATGCATCGATGTCCTCGTGAGTGTGTCCGACTAGTAGAAACCCAACCTGAATTTCCTTGAATACACCTCGTGCAGTGAGCAAGGATAAGAACGCCATCAGATATTTGTTCTTGTTATCCTTGGCAGAGTTGTCAAGCTGAAGATATAAATTTTCAGGAAGAGGGGTACTTCCAACCCGAGCTCCAGGTTCGGTGAGGGTTAGGCTGTCCATACATCTAGACTTCCCTCTAAGCAGTGCCTCGAACAATGAGTTAGCCGGCGGATATGGAAAGAGGTCGCCTGCCTCTCGAATAGGTGGACCCTCCAGCCGGCGCAACAACCTCGCCAAAGACGAAATGGTGAAGTTGGAGTCCGCCGGCCAGCAAGATGGAGCATAATGGGCGTAAGCACCGTCACCATGGCCATGAGCTACCATTCCAGTAACGCTCATTGGAAGCTGCCCCAAACCGGCCGTGGCCTTCGTTGTCACCCGGAGTCTGGGTAGAGCCGTCTTGGATGTATCCATCTTGTCGTGAATTATACATAAAATTCTTCGAGGATCTCGTTTGGATTCCTCACGCCAAGACGCATACAAACGACGGCAAGAAGCTTGGTGATTCAGATGATGAGTCCGCTGCTTCACGAACTCCACGTACTCGGGGCTTCCTTTCGGAGACTTCAGAATAAACTGCTGTAGGTCGTCGCACGTAGTACATTTTGCAAACAAACTTCCGACAGGCTTAATGGAGACGTTGTTGAAGTGCTCCCGCTTGAGTCTACTAATAGTCGACTGGCTCACGGGCGGCAGACCGTAGTCGGCATTCAACTGCACATCCAGAATTGGTACGCTTAAGCATCGGTACGAGCGAAGGGGAAAGAATGCAAATGACAAGCAATGCACCAGAACAGTGATCGTGATATCTCACGATCATTGATCTCGTCGGGAGTTCTTACGATCAATAAAGCAGTGACAGGAGATAAGGGGCACTACCTCGTTGGCGTCTGCTCGGACTCGTTTCCAATTTCTTCCGGGAGGAAGGAATTTTAGAGTGTCCGTTCTTCCGTTCCCGATGCCGCGCATTTGGTGGGGCATTTGATCAGCATTCTCGTCAATAATGGCTTTCATAGTCCCAGCGACCTGAACAGTCCGAGCCCGCGGGCGCTTAACCCCTGTGTTTCCGTGCGTCCCTGATACGACGCCGTCGTTGTACATCTCAATGTAACTGTGGTAAGTGGACTTCGGGATGCCGTGAATTATGTGCCACGCCTTGCCACAAACATCAACTCCCTCTAGCGTGACGTATTTCCGCTTCCGCTCCCCGTACCTTTCGTGTAGTTGTCCTCCCACTCCAATCCCATATTCACGGCGCTCGTCAAACGACTTCAAGTAGTACTTCTGCCTTACTAACAGCGTGAACTCCTGGTTATAATGTTGACAACACAGACGTCTGCAGCACTTCTCCGAGCTGACTTTCCGAATCTCCTCGTCTGCTGTTTTGCGGGAGTACTGCGATTCCTTCAGTTCCAGATTGGGTTTGCAAACTATAAACCGATATGGTGCTTTCATTCTACCTCCGAGGTAAGCGAGAGGGTCGTCCATATCGGGAATGGCGGCAAAATGATCCACTGTCTCCTTCAACGAACGACCGTTGGGAAACCAGCACTCCGAAATTGGCCACCTGTCGTGAGACATTATGGCTTCGGTGTCACCCACAAAAACATCGAGGACTGTCACACCTATGAAACCTTCACCAAGTGTCTCCTCTTGGAAATGATCCTCCGGACTCCAAACCAGGCTCCTTGACGAATATACGGACATGGATCCATCGGGGGATCCCCCGACGCTCTAACAACGTCGGCGGCTCTCCATAACACTACATTCTCTTGAACATCCTCTAATGTGTTTATACCCCTCTGACAAGGAAAGCATTTCAAATCCTGGAATTTTAATTTGATAGAATGAGGTCGCACCAGAATGTAAATCCAAGGCTCAACAGGTATGGGCACACCCAGCCACTGGCCCTGGGGACGAACCTCTTTAACGATTCCTGATCCAACTTCACCGAATCCAGGCACAAACAGCTTAATCCAATCACCATTCACAAACGCTTCACATCCACCGGTGGAATCCTGTGATTCACCCTCTACATGCGTTCCGTCCACATACGGAACTATCGCGTCAGCAGCAGACTCACAGAATGAATCCATTGTCAGAGTGAGCTATATCGAATCCCGTGGACGAGATTAAAACGATCCGTAAAACCTGTACATCATACATTCAACGCGTTAGGCATGTCTACAGAAGAGCGCTGCATTCATGGCATTGTAACCTCACGACATGAAGGACAGAAGCATCAACGTCTGTACAGTCGTGGGAACTCACGATCACACGGCAACGCAACATGAACAAGTGAATCTAATTACTGTCAACAAGAAGTTCGAAAGCCCAGACGCGATAGTGCGATCTCAAGAAGGCCGTCCCAAAACCACTGGGAAGAAGCCAAGGCATCCAGGAAAACGTCGCAGAAGTTTAGAAGACATTAACCAATGAACGTTCAATACATCGTGGGATCCCACGACGCTCCTACCGCTTAATCACTTAAACCAGAGATCGCGGTATTCCAAGATCCTCCTAAGGGATCACATAGACCGCTACAGAAATACAAATGAAGTAGTGGGTCAAACTGAATCACTCTGATGAGTACCCGACATATTATCAATCAATCGTGGGATCCCACGAGTTCGGTATCCTGTAAAATCCGGAAGAGTGTTTGTGAACCCCCCCGAGTAGGAGAACCTGGTGCCAACCGAAAATGTGATCGTGAGATTCCACGATGCTTATACAAGATCGACAAGGAGTATGACGGTCATCGATAAGTAAGGCACCTAGACGTACACCAGGAAGGCCACAGCCAAGGTTCAATCGATCGTGGGATCCCACGACGAAATTATAGGAGATCCCTCGACTACCAGACCGCGATATCTCTCTACTCCAAGACTGAGAGGTCTCGCCCACGCTCAATAAGCGGAGATCGTGGGATCCCACGATGCTTACGTATGTTGGATATATACACGTATTCTACTGTCGTAGACCGACGTATTTACCGAAGATCGTGAAATTAGGTTTCCTGTCACTGTTTTCATGACATTCGACACTCTATAACTATTTTCAGTTACTATACACAAATTCTCTACTTTTAAAGTGGATTTTGTTGTAATTCAGACTCCTGAACCTCCATGGGTACAATAAGAAACGTTCTTAGAAGTAGTTGAATTTGATGGCTGGGTTTTCCTCATGTAAGTCCGACTAATTCCTAACGCAACCTAATTTCACTACTTTGTGAAGACGTTCTGACCGGTTGTCATCCACGTACAAGGTTCTCATATCAACTTGCCCTCAGGGCAGTGCCGTCTCGCGATTCAAAAGGAACCTTGATGTCACCACAGCATGGTGATCCCTTAAGCACGTGAGTTTTTTGCAAAATGATACCAATGCGCGAAAAAAATTATCGCAGACTCCGTTTCACTTTCAATCTACGACATCCTCAATTTGTGACAGAGTGCAGTGGTGTCAATTCGACTACAAAATCCTCAACATTCGGAATCGCATAACACTTGCAGGGGATGCATTCTTACCTTGCAGCAACTGGCTCGGTCAGAACTTCGTGCGCCTCCATGCCCACTCTGTCGCCAACACCGGCAGACACCCACTCGCCACTCCGCAGCCTGCTCCGCCTGTTCACGTGTGCAATCGAAAAGAGCAAGCTCCAGGTTCTTTTCGGGTTATGAACCAGGTGGCTGGTTGGAATTCTTCAGCTCTGAATTCCCGCCGCGAATTTTGAAATCACCAAGCGATCCTTGATTTCGAATGTTGGATGCGTTCTTGAATGCCGTGCCACAATCAAAAATGGCTGGGGGGTACGTGCGGTTCTTCACTTCGGAAGTTGATTGCATTCTCGAATTCCGCGCATCTTCGACTTCAAGGAGGGAGGGCGTGGGGCTCTTGACTTTCTGACTGGAACTTCGCAAATCCAGGCTTCACTGAAATTCCGATTCTTCACTGACATTTTGAAATTCGCCGCATTCAAGGATGGTATCGTTGCACCGTTTTCTAGGAGTCAATGATGCTTTGACCAAAGCGGATCAAACTCTGAAGACTTTCACTTGACAGAATGTCACACGCTTCCCCAATCAATACTTGGAATTCTTTCCCTACACGACCTGATTATACGTATCCTACAGAAACGAACTGTACCAAATCTCGTGAACCCAAAAGCTTGAGCACCTGAAACATGTGGAACACCTCACTTACAAAAAGAATCAACAAAAATTTTGAACTCTCGAATGTTCATATTTGTTATTTTCTATTCCAATGAATGCAATCTTAGGGTCTAGGGTCCACAGTCATAGGGTCTACAGTCCACGGTCATAGGGTTTAGGGTACATGTTGTAGTGTAGTGTTTACGGTTTCAAGGTCATGGTTCTTGGTTTCAGGGTTCAGGGTTCAGGGTTTAATACGGTTTAGGGTATACAGTGGCAGCGCTTTACATTAACATTTTCAGGGTCTACAGTTCATGGTTTACGGCTTTTAGGGTTTATGGTATTATGAAAAATGAAAATGACACTGATTATTTGTTTCCAATTTTTTCCTCAATTAAGTTTACGTCATCTCAGACTGGGAACATATAAACTTAAAATTCAATCTAACTCAATATTGCTAATTAAAAATGTCAGTTAACAGATTGATTTCATATATAATTCTTGTTATGTAGTACAACATCCTATGGTTGAATATGGGACTTCACGGATTAAACAATGATTGACACAATTTTTATTTCATCTACAAATTTTTAAATAAAGCACCAGTGGCTTTTTTGCATTACTTTCCCTCTCTCATTTTTTCCTGCGTAAATGGCAATCCATGACTTCTCCTTGTGTCACAATCCGTTGACACAATGAAAAGTCATAAGATTGTTGTTTACATAGGGGAAAGTAAGAGAGGGAAACGCAAAAAAGCCCCTTGTGAAGGACTTTGGATGTGCAATCATGATGGAACAAAGAACAAACTGAACCATTTATTTATTTTGTATTTTAAATCTCAGTCTGAATGATTTAATGAGTTAAATGCTTTCAAATTTGTTAATGCACTTTGACGGGTGATGAATGCTTAAACCTGGAATCATGTCATTCATGAGAATATTGTAGGTCATGCAATCTTCATCTGGATTTTTGAAATGATCAAACGTGGTATACATCTACATCATTATTTGACAACAATGTACGTAATATTGTTATTTGTTATTGTTATTTGAACAATCTCCACCGATGTGAAACAAAAAATCGGGAATGAAATGCGTGATGGCTTGAAACGGCTTAAATAATATTATTTTAAAAAGTCATGAAATTTCATACATGCATGCATAAAATTTGATTTAGAAAAATGTAATTGCTCCAACCTTAAATTCCACCACTATTTTCTAGTCTTGCCCGTTGAAAAATTCTAATTCACATGAAAATAAAAAAATTGGGAATGAAATGGGCCCTGCCATTGAACTATGGCTTCATTTTAAAAATGTCATGGAATTTCACACGTGCATGCATAAAATTCTACTGTGGAAGTTGGAATTGCTCTCAGGATTTAGATTCCACCACTATATTCACTTCTTGCCCATTGCAAAATTCTAATTCACGTGAAGAAAAAAAAATTGGGAATGAAACAGTCAGGCCCTACCATGGAATGGCTTCGTTTTAAAAACGTCATGGATGGTTCATACATGCATGCATAAAATTCTATCGTGGAAGTTGGAATTCCTCTTAGGATTTAGATTCCACCACTATAATTATTCACTTCTTGCCCATTGCAAAATTCTAATTCACGTGAAGTAAAAAAAATTGGGAATGAAACGGGCCCTGCCATGGAATGGCTTCATTTTAAAAATGTCATGGATGGTTCATACATGCATGCATAAAATTCTATCGTGGAAGTTGGAGTTCCTCTTAGGATTTAGATTCCACCACTATAATTATTCGCTTCTTGCCCATTGCAAAATTCTAATTCACGTGAAGTAAAAAAAATTGAGAATGAAACGAGCCCTGCCATGGAATGGCTTCATTTTAAAAATGTCATGGATGGTTCATACATGCATGCATAAAATTCTATCGTGGAAGTTGGAATTCCTCTTAGGATTTAGATTCCACCACTATAATTATTCACTTCTTGCCCATTGCAAAATTCTAATTCACGTGAAGTAAAAAAAATTGGGAATGAAACGGGCCCTGCCATGGAAATCAATGGCTTCATTTTAAAAATGTCATGGATGGTTCATACATGCATGCATAAAATTCTATCGTGGAAGTTGGAGTTCCTCTTAGGATTTAGATTCCACCACTATAATTATTCACTTCTTGCCCATTGCAAAATTCTAATTCACGTGAAGTAAAAAAAATTGGGAATGAAACGGGCCCTGCCATGGAATGGCTTCATTTTAAAAATGTCATGGATGGTTCATACATGCATGCATAAAATTCTATCGTGGAAGTTGGAATTCTTCTTAGGATTTAGATTCCACCACTATAATTATTCACTTCTTGCCCATTGCAAAATTCTAATTCACGTGAAGTAAAAAAAATTGGGAATGAAACGGGCCCTGCCATGGAATGGCTTCATTTTAAAAATGTCATGGATGGTTCATACATGCATGCATAAAATTCTATCGTGGAAGTTGGAATTCCTCTTAGGATTTAGATTCCACCACTATAATTATTCACTTCTTGCCCATTGCAAAATTCTAATTCACGTGAAGTAAAAAAAATTGGGAATGAAACGGGCCCTGCCATGGAATGGCTTCATTTTAAAAATGTCATGGATGGTTCATACATGCATGCATAAAATTCTATCGTGGAAGTTGGAATTCTTCTTAGGATTTAGATTCCACCACTATAATTATTCACTTCTTGCCCATTGCAAAATTCTAATTCACGTGAAGTAAAAAAAATTGGGAATGAAACGGGCCCTGCCATGGAATGGCTTCATTTTAAAAATGTCATGGATGGTTCATACATGCATGCATAAAATTCTATCGTGGAAGTTGGAGTTCCTCTTAGGATTTAGATTCCACCACTATAATTATTCACTTCTTGCCCATTGCAAAATTCTAATTCACGTGAAGTAAAAAAAATTGGGAATGAAACGGGCCCTGCCATGGAATGGCTTCATTTTAAAAATGTCATGGATGGTTCATACATGCATGCATAAAATTCTATCGTGGAAGTTGGAATTCTTCTTAGGATTTAGATTCCACCACTATAATTATTCACTTCTTGCCCATTGCAAAATTCTAATTCACGTGAAGTAAAAAAAATTGGGAATGAAACGGCCCTGCCATGGAAATCAATGGCTTCATTTTAAAAATGTCATGGATGGTTCATACATGCATGCATAAAATTCTATCGTGGAAGTTGGAGTTCCTCTTAGGATTTAGATTCCACCACTATAATTATTCACTTCTTGCCCATTGCAAAATTCTAATTCACGTGAAGTAAAAAAAATTGGGAATGAAACGGGCCCTGCCATGGAATGGCTTCATTTTAAAAATGTCATGGATGGTTCATACATGCATGCATAAAATTCTATCGTGGAAGTTGGAATTCTTCTTAGGATTTAGATTCCACCACTATAATTATTCACTTCTTGCCCATTGCAAAATTCTAATTCACGTGAAGTAAAAAAAATTGGGAATGAAACGGGCCCTGCCATGGAAATCAATGGCTTCATTTTAAAAATGTCATGGATGGTTCATACATGCATGCATAAAATTCTATCGTGGAAGTTGGAATTCCTCTTAGGATTTAGATTCCACCACTATAATTATTCACTTCTTCCCCATTGCAAAATTCTAATTCACGTGAAGTAAAAAAAATTGGGAATGAAACGGGCCCTGCCATGGAATGGTTTCGTTTTAAAAATGTCTGGCAATTTCATGCATAAGACAGTGCATGTCGATATGGAAAAAAAAGGTACAAGTTCAAAATACTCCGCTCATGAAGTGAAGAGGCATGAGCAGGAGAAGTCCATGCTACGTTTTTCCGAACTTACCACGTAACCTAAAAAGGTCCTCCTCCGCCTGCGGTTCATTCAAAGAACTCTCATTCCATAAATCATACTTAAAACAGTACATGTCGGTATCAAAAAAAGAATGTATAAGTTCTTAATCTTCCGCTCATGAAGTCATGAGCAAGAAAAGTCCATGGTACGTTTTCCAAAATTACGATACATATTACATGTCGATTTAAAAACAAAAAATTGAAGTTGTAACTTAATATTAATTTTTTTTTCATAAATTGAAGATCATTTCTGAACGTCCTTTGTTTGACATTTTTTTTTAATTTCCATTTTTTGCAAGTAATTCCAAGATCATGGGCGGCTGGGCTTGGTCACGTACTTTGGAGAACTGTCTTCAGATATGCTCCAAAACACAAGTAAATTAAATAGATTAACACCTAGTATGCCCCTAAAACCGCGGGCAATCACGCTCTTGTCCACATCTATTCAATGATCATTGCAAGACAATTAATATAGAAGACAATAAGATAATTTAGATATTATTTCTTCATTACACATTTGCCAATCATGTTGATTGTATACATGAAAATGATTGCCTAGGAGATGAATGAGAAAGAATTATATAGGACAATCATCAACAATGTTCCCTGTACTTATGTAATCGTTATAGTCATCTCTATTTAATTAAATAATTTGGACTAATCATTTTCTAGAAAAATGACACAAGTGCAAACTAGAAATCAAAGTTCATTATGTTAAAGGCATATTTAGCGGCTTGTAAAAAAATAATAATCATCGAAACCAAAGGTTAAACCTAGAAATCAATGTAGCAATCTATGAAATTAAACCGCTCATGATTCGTAACTAATGTTTGCATGGGCAGAGTATTTAAAATAGTAAGACTACATTTTTTTTTGTTAAAATTAACTCCTACAACATCATGCATGATTTATGGAATGAAGGGTCTTTGAACCGCAAGACCGAGGTTTTTTTTTTAGGTTACGTGGTAAGTTTGGGAAAACGTAGCATGGACTTTTTCTGCTCATGACTCTTCACTTCATAAGCGGAGTATTTACAACTTGTACATTTTTTTCCATACCGACATTTAAAATAATATTACTAGGTTGCCTTATTTCAACAAAGTTACTTTACAAGCCATCAAAGTAAATAAACGTTTCTACAATTATTTTTATTTGTAGACATGGAGTTTTGAGAGTTCCAATAGCAACAATGTGCATAAAAACAAATAACGAATAAATAACGAATAGTGCATTCTTATAGAGAACCAAAAAAAATGTTTGTAGTAATTATCGAATGTCATGAAATTAGTGAGGTGCAAGTGTGCGACCTAATTTCAGCATTTTGTGTAATGAGTGATTATTTAGCTTAAGACTTCTAGTCAAGCCCTCCTCATGATGTCAGTAATCATGAGGAGGGTGGGCAGTCATGACCTGCGCCGTCTTGCACCTGACAGCACCACGTCAGCAGACTCCCCCGCCGGTTTCCTCTCCTCTTGGTCTCCTTTCCTCCCCACGACGTCTGCTTGCCACCCTTTTCTCCCGATGTCGTGTGCTTCTCCGTCTTCCTGATTTCGTGCGCTTCTCCGCTTTCCTTCCTCGCGAGTTCATTCTGGTTGTTGCAGTCTGTTAGTTTGGTTGTCTGAAGCTTGGCATTTGGAGTGAGTTGGGTTGTGTGGAGTTTCTTTGGTTGGCGGGGCGTTGAACTTCTGTTTGCGGAGTCGAGCGCGGCGAGGGACATTAGAGGAGCGTATAATTCAAATTTTGCTGGCGGAGTGTGTGTGCGCGGAGAACGAATTTTTGTGGCGGAGTGCGGTAGTGCGTGAAGCATTTCCTGGCGAAGGCGGTGCGCAAGCGTCCGGACTTGTGCGCGAGAAAAACAACACGGTGCGGGACTTCACCCACCTCATTGAACAAGTTAGTTCATCGTAGTCCAACCTCAAAACCTGCATTTTGGTTTTGTAGTTTTCTGTTGGTGAGGTTCAATTATTATTTGACTTCTTCGTTGTAGAATTGTAATCGCATGGAGGTGTGCGTTTGCTTTGGAGTTTAGCTTCTAGGCTTGGAAAGAATTGATCCCATTCAAGCTTGTCAAATGAATCTAGTATATGGATACAATGGCTGTATGGCACTCGCCCTCCTTGCAGGTGTAGGCTCTCCTCACGCATTGTAGTTCACGGTTCATCACTGTAGACCCTAGAATGGTAACCTTGATGTAGTTCACGAACTAGAGTTCAATGTGTATGGACTGCTGTGAGTGTTTGAATTGAAGCAAAGTAAAGTAAGGAACGGGAATGTTGCTCCCAAAGAGGAATGGAGCAAAGATTCATTGTATATTATTTAGTTAGACAGTCCTCGTTTGTGAATGATATTAGGAACATGGTTTGTGCAGGGATTTTATGACTATGATCAGACACGCTTGTTTTCTGTGCGATAGGCTACTTAGTCCGTCACTTTAGATTTAAGTTTACCTTCTCTTCAATTAAATTCACTTGGCTAGTCATGAAGAAACAAGTTAGGAGTTTGTGATTCTCAGTGAATGTCCGATTGAAGTTACAATTTCTTCTGCATTTGAATTTCATGCAGCAGTCTTTTGAAGAGTGGAAGGGCATTTTCGTAGTAGCTGAAAACAAGGCCGGACCCGTGCAAGCGGAAGCTACGATGGCAGCAGCTCCATCCCAGCGTACAGCAGACCTCCCAGTTTGGAAGGACCCGTAAGTTACTTTGAACTGTATTCTCATTACTTTCCGTTTCTTGCTTGCAATGTCTACGTTATAAACAATGCTAATAAATAGGGTATGGCTGTTTGCAATTGCATTGGTACGCACTTTGCTGAAAACGAGGGTAGTAGAGCCTCTATCATAGTCGGTGTTATAAACATGGCCGAGAAATACGGTAGTACATATGCCGAGAAGAACACACGATAATGAGCACGTGACTCTGTTACCGCGGGTAGTGACCCTAAAACCGTGCATCGTGGGATCCCACGACAGGGCAGTCCCTGTGTAGATTCGAGCATCGTAGGATCCCTGACTTGAAACCCTAGCCGCCCACCACTGCGCGGCCACACGAGTTTTAGGGTTTGTGGCCCATCGTGGGATCCCCCGATGAAAAGATGTGAAGACGCAATCTAAACCCAGACCACATATTAAGCACAGACCAGGCAGCGGATTAGTAACCCATCGTGGGATCCCCCGATGGAGGATAGTAAAGACCGCGCTTGACCCAGACTTAACAATTAGAAGGCCACCTACATAGAGCATTCAAGTACTAAACCGTCGTGGGAAATCACGACGAGAAAGTCTAGCGTGGGTAGAGAAATTGAGATGCAGGCAGGTTAACAAATAGCGCTGATTATGTGAACAATCAATCGTGGGATCCCACGACAGACAGTAGTTTCACAGATCATCACCGATCACCTTCTAAGATATTCCAATATCCATTCTATGTTATTTGTTGCCGTCGTCATATTCCGGGACGCCTTCAGTTAGTGAGTTGAGATGCAGTAACCTCTTGCCCACTACTGTCCGTGAATGTAACCGATCGTGATATCCCACGACAACGGTAATTTGTGAAACCAGGTCATTAAAATGATCACGAAACCATTCCTTCTCTTTCATAACATCTGTCGTGGGATCCCACGACTAAGGATAAAAATTAAAGTTAGAACGGGAATAATATCGCACCACCATCATTCTGCTCTATCGGACAATGTGGAAACTAACATCTCTTTCTACCATGCTGCATTGAAATGCAAGTCGTTGAAGGTCCTGAAGAACTGACACCCAGGAAGCTTGGTACCTTCATCGACTGCTACATTACGTCTTTGGAGTACACAGGTCTACATCCACCACAAGCCTTTTTCCGATGCGACGAGCAGATTACGCATTGGGGAATTGCCTGGAAAGCAGAGAGTGACGGCTCCGCCACTATTCTTCCCACGCTGGTGAATGGGACAATGGGGCACCCAACTGCCGGACTGAAGGTACTAGAAATGAAGGGGCTTGACGACGACACAGCGCTCCTAGTTGTAGAGGAGAAGGTTCCCCTCTTCGGGGAGATCATAACGTTTGGGCTAATCCTTGACTACGCGAAGTTCAGCCTCACTCTGTGCGAGTCTGTGACTGCAAGGTCACATCTGATGTGCAAAGACACGTCTAAGCCTCGGTGGAAGCCTAAGGAGCTGAAGAACCAGTGGGACATAATCCTGGAAGACTTACGAGATACGAACGCTCCCCCCCAAGCCGTGACAGCGGTTGCTCCCACGCCATCCCCCAAAAAGAAGACCAGGAAGAGGAAGTCTGCAGTTGGTGCTCCCGGGGACGAAGTTGAAGCCGCAGCTGGGACATCCAGAAAGAAGAAAAAACCGGATACCCCGCTTCCGCTTCACAGGGCTGTGGCTCTAGGGGAGGCAGACGTGAAGAAGATGACACCGGAAGAGATGAATAAGATGAGGACCCTGTACGAGAACTCTTTCGGTGGCCTGTACAAATGGGGCAGGAAACCAGTCTGTGACAGCAAAGGAGAGCTCATCCGCGTGCACTATGACTATCTGCACCAGGCACCTGTAGCACTGCTCGTGTACAGGGGAATTCAGGCAGAGCGGCTTGATGCGCTGACGAGGAAGGCACGAATCACACCTGATTATGACTCGGAGAACAGAGTCATAACAGTGCTTCCCCTTAAAGCAGGACCCTATGGCCCGGCGAAGGTAGTGTCGTACTATGAGAAGCAAGCGCCGAAGAAGGAGATCTTTGAAAACCCCAAGACGCACTACTACATAATAGGGGGCCAACACACTGTCCAGGCATTCAAAGACCTGATTAGGCTTGGTGTGATTCCCGAGAAGGACAAGAAGCTCGCCTCCACCTTCAATATTTTACCTGTGTGGACAGACAAAGATCACCACGGAGACCTAGTGCACTTCTCGCGGGCGCTGAACCAAGATGTCGTTGGCGAACAGAAGGAGCAGAACTTCACGAAGCAGCTGCTGAACGCAAGAATCAAGTGGCGGAGTATGGGAAGTCCACAGCCAACACTATTGGGCAGATCACACTCAGTAGAGTACAATGTAAGAATGCTGCTGGAGTTGACATATTTGTTTTTTGGGGTCATCAAAGTGCGCTCTATCTAACCATCGTGGGATCTCCCGATGGTCCTGCACTACACCTCAGACCTTCATTACGTTAGAACTTCCTCATCGTGGGATCCCACGACTAAGTCCTGGCTTTGAGATACGGGGTAGTTCTACGTTAGAATGAGGAGATCGTGATATCCCACGATGTTAAGTTATGAAATACCAGATGTCGCTAGTTTAGTCTTTTGTGCTGGGGGTTCAGTGCGTGGTGTTTTCAAATTGTGCATGTAGAAGATAGTGGCTCATTGTGATATCTCACGACTGCTTGTTGCCTAAACGACTTCCTTGTGGTAACTGACTGATCGTGGGATCGCACGACTATTTATTGGACTTCTTGTGTTCACGTGGTCTGTTCACGGATCGCATACTAATTGTTACTCCTTTGGTTGGCAGGTGTTTCAGCCGTCGGTGGCATCAATATTTGCGGGAGCAAAGGCGAAAGACATCGCCGAACTGAGAATCCCTCTACTCTTCCTGGAGAACGACGCTGATGTTCAGAGATGGATCAAGATAGAGGAGAAATTCATGGCAGGTCTCCTTCCCGACGCGGCGGGGCTGGTCGATGTATTGGGGAGTACGGATCGCAAACCGTTGGCGGCAAACGACTTCAAGCCCCTTTACGGACTTAGACCGGAGGACATCAATTTCCTTGCGGATCAAGTCGAAGCCCAAGTTATTAGCATGAAGACCTCCGTCGCAAAGTTAAAATCAAAGAGAGGTGGAAAACGCATTATCTCTCTTGCAGACGCCGGCGCCAAAATTTGGTTGGTCAAGGCGATGAAGAATGAACTCTTGTCACACTACAAGGGTCATCTGCTGCCGGCGAGGAGGGTGGAGTACGAGCCTTACTCGGACTCTTTGTGGGTCGACTTTGCAACGGAAAGGAACATTGAGCACGAGGTTGTGGAGATGTGGGTGAACAAGGCAATGGAAACCCCTGCTGGAAAGAAGTGGTTGCAGGATCGGACGAAAAATCTCAACAGGACGTCCGACCCAGCTGACCTTCCGCAGTCGGTGATCCAAATGTGGGAGTCGTATTTCAAGCTGACGGCGGAGGAGGAATCGGTGCAGGAAAATGCACGTGGTTTTTCAGAGCACTATCTCTGTAAAACCATGGACGAAAGCAGCTGGGACATCAGCGCCACCTTGGCGGCAGGGGACGTCATAGCGTGGAGGGGAAAGAAGAAGCAGCACCTCTACATCTGGTTCATGTTCGAGTCAACGTCCTGCGGGTGTCGCGCCAAAATTCTTGAAGAGCGGAAGTTGAAGAGACTCTTTGACGCTCTGGAGTACTATGACCTGCAGGACCAGACAA
This sequence comes from Pseudisothecium myosuroides, assembly GCA_951799445.1. NCBI lineage: Eukaryota > Viridiplantae > Streptophyta > Bryopsida > Hypnales > Lembophyllaceae > Pseudisothecium > Pseudisothecium myosuroides. The sequence continues at coordinate 24,860,715 of OX637290.1, read as the reverse complement.
TCGTAGCCCGCTCTGGCGCCGTTCTTCTCACAGATGCCAAAGGGTTCCACATGATTGTGGCTCACATAGAGAAACGAAGGATGGAAGTCAAAGCTAGGTTGTGGGACTGGCACGTTGTGAACTACATGGCAGGGCCCAAAGACTTCTTCCCTCAAGCTCCGGCCGGAGACGGGTACAATGTCTTTGTTGTCTTCATTTTTGGGCACAGCGAAGAGCACGAGCGGCGGACTTGCTTCAAAAGCTTCTTCCCGGGATTGGACCGCCTCACTCAGGTGTACAAGGCGGAAGATATGCCGGACGACTACCCTTACTGGCGTCGGCAGCAGATGCCGTATCTGAAGATCAACAGTGCGTTGATTCTATTCGAAGGACTAGCTTGCAGCGACTATGTCTTTGTGAATGTCAACGGGGGTCCGGAGTTCACATATCTGGGCTTGGTATGCACTACAACGATTGTCTTTTCTTTTGTTTTTCTGATAATCTCATTTCGATTTCGGGGATTTGAATGTCACTAATTTCCGGTTGTTGTATTTCAGTATTTGGAAGGTGGTAAAGTGCTGGAAGTTGTCGATTCAGCGGAAGCGAAGACGTTAAGTCAAGTCTTCGCCAAGCAGATTTGGGACGACAAACATGCGCAGGCGGCACTCCTTCCTCTTCCGGAGGCCGAACACGAGGACGAGGAAGTTGAGAGTGATGATAAAGCTGTTGTAGTGGAAGACATCACCCAATACAGACCGGGTTTAGGAACAAGGTCGGTTGAGCACCCTAAGGTTAGTGTGCATTATTTGCTGAACCATTGTGATATCTCTGGACGTTGGGCAGCGTATATCTCTCGCATGCTAATCTGGGAGGGCAAACTGAGCTCAATTGTGGTGGGATATTGCCTTTCTCGCAGGCGAAATCTCCGACTCCCTCCCCCCGACGAGAGCAGCTGATGGATGCGCCAAGTGGAGCAGAGGATGCAGACGATGTTTCCGAAGTTCATTCGGCGCAGGCGGAGCTGGCAGATCTGGCAGAGGAGCATGAGAGTACTCCAGAGCCGTCACCAGTTGAACAAATTGTAATTCCAATATCGAGCGGGTCGTCAGGCGAAGTGAATTCAGGGATCCAATTAACGGACCCAAGGATATTCAAGAGGAAGCCGCTTAAGACGCCGGTCAAGGAACCCGACACCGCAATGGATACTGGGAGCACAAAGGCGGCTAAGCGAGCGCGGAAGACAGCACTCGAGAATCGGAAGGGGGGGTCCTCCAAGTGGACTCCAAGTAAGTCGTTGGTGCAGCACAAACAGTCGCCAGCGAAGCTGACTGGGAGTCCCAATCCCGAAGCATCAGTCGCGGCAGAAGCGCTTCTGACTTGTGCCTTGGGACCGTTACCATCGAGGCCTGACAAGTCAACTCAGCCGCAACAGGAGGATGCGCAGGCATCTCGTGCTTCAGGAGCTGACAGACAGCTTCCGGACCTCGAATTATTAACCCTAGAAGACACTCACCGACCAGCATCGGGGGATCCCACGATGACGAACGAGTCACTGGTCAAGAGCGGGGAGGATGCTGCCGACCTCAGCGAGGGGAGGAATGAGTCGAAGGGGGATGATGACCACCTCGGATCGGGGGATCCCACGACGGGCCATGCATTACCTGTGGAGACTGTGTTAGCTGTCTCTCGACGTGGTGCAGGGAAGGATGACCAAGGCCGAACACCGGGACCTGAAGGATCGGGGGATCCCACGATCGTTGAAGAGTCAGTGGTCTCAATTCATCATGGCAATCCGGCAGAGAGCGAGGGGGATGAACATCAGGAAGGAGTGGTTGCATTGTCTTCGTCGGGGGATCCCACAACTGTGCCAGAGCGATTGCTCCCGCCGATGGGCATCACGGTTGCTGTACTGAACGACACCCTTGTTGACTTGGTCCCCCTGAGTCCCAAACCTGTTCCTGGAAGGAGGAGTATACCTGTGATAGAGCGGGCGAGGATTGTCGACATTGCTTCAGTGGGCTCCAGTGTTCCACTGGAGGTTGCAGGAGAGGTGGTTCCTGATGACGGTGAGTGCAATTCTGACGAAGTGCTAGAGGCCATACCTTACGAGGCCAAAGAAATAATGAAGTTCTGTCTTGTTGATCGTATGAGAGCATTTGGTCATTTACCGAGTCTAAACCACTATGGGAAGAAGCGTCTCGATACCAACAAGGATATTCATTTGGAATCCGTAAGGCGAGCAAACCGTTTCCTTTACAAGCCCGTCTTTAAATGGATATTTCAGGATGGTCCGCGTGCAGTGTATGATGGAGGGGATCCACCTGATGCAGACAAAGAGTGGGAGGCAGTGGAAGGCGGCGTTAGAGGGAGGAGGGTGGTGGTGCCTTCGAGCGACGACGAGCTTGAGCCAGGATCTTTGAGTGGTGACCAGGGGGAAAGAGGACCAGTGAGCGCCGACGAGAGAAGAAAGGGGCAAATGCTCGTCGAGAGGAGGGGGGAAGGATCAGTGAGCGGTTGCGAGAGGGAAAGAGGGCGATTGGGCGACGAAAGGAGGGCGGAAGGGTCGCCAGCTTGTAGCGTCCGAGCTCCCGCAGGTAACATGCCTACATTATTGTCAATGTACATACGAGATAACAAATCTTGAATTGGCCGGTCACTGACTCTGTGCTTCTCTTGTATTCTGCAGTTTTTCGAGTGCCTGCTGAACCGGTGGCGAAGTCGTCGAATCAGGTAGAAAGGCGGCGGTATTATGTGGTCTTTGACCTTAATGGAGTTCTTGTTCACAGGTCATTCAATGATTTGAACAGACGCGTCGTAACACTTCAACCGAATGTTGGTCATTTACTTGACTTTGTGCACAGACATGCAAACATTGCATTCTGGAGCAGTATGACACCGGCAAATGTGACGAAGGTATTGAATCAAATGCTGCCGGGGACATCTGTTAAGGCGAAGGACATGCCTGTTCTTACACAGGAAGATTGCACAAAGTCGTCCTACAGAGACCCCAAACACCCGGACAGGCCCTACTTCCTGAAGGATCTAAATCATTTTGCCACTAAGCTGGGTTTGAGGACAACCGAGAATGTTCTCCTTGTTGATGACGATCCACTTAAGAACCTCCTGAACGATTGTCATAGCGCCATTTTCCCCCACAAATTTGATGGGGACTGGAGGGACCAGTACCTTGTGGGGGTGCTCAGTCCTTGGCTCGGAGGTCTGTTTAAGTCATAGGAAGCTGTGCCGGCGTATGTCAAGAAGCATCCGCTCCACAATGGTCTGCCACCGGCGGTCCTGTTGACCAGACCGGGCTCTGACATTTTGAGGGCAGTAGTTTAGTTTTGGTTTCTCTTCCTCGACGGAATTCATCGTGATATCTCACGATCTCCTTTTGGCGTGCATATTATTGCTTGTAGCTTAAAACTCTTGAACATACTGTAAATATTGTAAATGCATTTTCAAAATACTGGACATTCTTTGTTTGTAGGAGGCATTGATTCTGCCTCGTAGTAAATGTGAAAATAAATTTTTTTCCTAAATGCCTTTGATTAAGATAATTATGAGTTCGAAGGGATCACCTCGACCTTGACTATTAATCCGCGTGCATGCACATCTAGAGATCTAATGGTATACCGTGGATTGAAGTGGATTCTATCGGTAGATCGGACTGTTCTGGGCATTTATCCTTGTCTTTTAAATCTAATGTGAATGCATTTCCGGTGCATGACCCTCACTTAGAATTGTTTTCTTACTCTTCGTTCGCAGCATTAATCTAAATTTGGTTCTGAAATTGTTTATCATATTACTTGAAAGAGTGGAATTTTTTGAACACCTCATTAGATTTTAACACTGGGCGTCATCATCTTGCGCGGCAAGCTTCATCAGGAGATCGCACGATACGACGTGACGTGTGAACATTGAAATGTCGTTTCCGTCCTTGTATTGTCTCGTGATATTGTTTTTGTACTTGTGGATGACAGTGAAGTTGTAGTTGTGCTTCTACTGTTTGTTTGGGAGTTCTCCTGCAGTTCCGGTTTGGTGAAGTACGGATTTGAAATTGATAATTTTGTCCTGTGTCTTTGGCTTGATCGGAAGATCTCACGATCATTTTCCCTTGCATGGAATTATTAGTCTTAGGCGGATTATGTAATGTCCATTTTTGTTGCTTCAATCGAATGCAATTGAATTTCTGCTGCGTAACTTCCTTAGTTTGCTCGAGTATTTTTGGTCTTCTAGTATGTCACCCTAAACCTTTTTTTGTATTTGACGCGAATTCTAAATCTGCATCCCTTGTTAGTGCTGTATTCTGGGCTGCAGTGACACCGTAGAAGTATTGCTAATTTCCTTGCACTATGCAGCAGATAAGACATTCAGTCGCTGTTCTTCAAATAACTACCCATGTGTATTTTCAATTAGCGGTTCTATTGTATTGCATATTGGTCGGGGGATCTCACGATCAATTGACGTCGTTTCTGTATGTACATGTCTGCGTACTGAGGCTTACTTGGTCTTTGCAGAAGGCGATGCTCTTAGTACTAACAGGGGATCTCTGCGTGAAGGGCGGTGTGGCGGATCTCCCACAGAATATCGAAATTCAGCCCGGCTTCCGTGGTCTTCTCCGACATTTCGTTCAAGAAACTCACTGTGGTTTGTGGTTCGCAATGCAACCTTCAACACTGGCCGGTCTTCTTCGATGTATTCTACCGCCGGAAATTCTGTCAAGGTTTCTATTTTTTGCCGGGTCTGACAATCCACGGAAGAACCAAGTGTATCCCCATCGTCGTGCAATACTGGAGACTGTCTTGAACATTCCTCGGACGCGTAGGGTACTCTTGAATAACAGTGTTGTAATGCTTATCCTAGATCCTCTTGATTGGGAACGTCCGCACTTACTTCGACCGGCGTTGCATGTGAGGGATGATGTAGATACTGTAGAGTTAGATCGTCCGCACATTATAGCACCGCCTTTTGATTGGTCTTGGGCCCCAAAAAACATGTAGTTGGAAGTGGACTAGCTGGGTTATATATCACCTGTTTGTTGCATCCAAATGATTATATAAGTGGCGAAATCAATCCACCTTTTCTATCTGACTGTGATTACACCTTACCAAATGTCTGTAATTGCATTATGTTGCTTCATCCATTCTTTTGTGTTATGTGATACTTTGGGAAGTATCTTCTGAGCTCTCCCGATCTGTGATGTCGCATATTAATGCAACCCCGGATACAAATGTACCGCTTACAGCAAATGTCGGAGTTGACATCATCTCAAATTCATTGATTTGTTCGAACACTCTATCCCGAAGGAGTATATTTCCTTGCATCGGGAAATCTCCAGACCACTTAGCATCCCAAAGCGATTTAAATCTCCTTTGAACGGCATTACGGACTCATTGTACATACCATCGGGAAGATCTCCCGATGGACAGGACCTTCACAAAGTCCAGAATTCCCCGTAAATTCCAGAAGTAGTTAAATATGGCATACCATCCTTGGGCTGTAGATTCCTCCACGGGCCCAGTCTTGCGTGAGTGGCTCTTGCATGCTAACAATCGGGATTTTGGGAATTCGTCGATCTAATGGAGAACTCTAAATCTAACTCTAGGACCCGACCTAGTGGCCTCGCTGTGGATCCCTCGGACTGACCTTGCCATGAATCGCCACATTCATGGTGGGATTTAGCCCTTTTGGGGCTTTGTGACTCGAATCCTCCAAATCTAATCTTTTTGTTATTTCTATACTATTTTTAGGCAAGATTTGGGGGATTCTAAGTAAAAAACACAAATCTAGACCAAATACTATAATGGGTATGACACAACCCTATTTCGGTTCTACACTCTTTTTATGGGTTTTTCTATACTTTTATCAACTTTAAATTGCAAATTTCAAAAAAATAATTCTACGAGTCCCAAGTGACAAATTGGGAGCTCTCAACCTCACAGGACTAAATTTTGGATCCTAAATCCTACATCGTTGCAATCACTTGCCTTAAACCGCTAAACAACAAAGCACACATCAATAAAAGAAACAAGAGTGGAGATGCTTGAGGTACCTTCAAAATAATCTCTCGAGACAAGTGACTTTACGGCCCAGACTGCTACAGTAAAGCCGCAGTGCGTTCAAACCTGCCGCTAGAACCCTTAACCTGAACAATATTAGGGATTATCCTAATCCCTAAAAATTCGGGAGTACAGCAAAGGTCTTTATGCTTTCAAACGTTACTGCAAAGGTGGGTTTGAGCAAATGCAACTTGTCCATTTTGCCTGCATGTTTGAGATCCGGAGAAGATTTCAAATTAGAACTGCATAAAAAAGCGGAGAGAAGTCCTGAGGCAATTCATGAAGAACAACAATCGATACACCAAGGCAGTTCACAATAGAGATAAAGAATTAGACCCCAACAGATTCATGGCAAGGGCAAATTATAGAGACAAGTATAGAACGCTACTGCAATACTTAACAGAGCTTTGAACTAACTGTAAATTCTTAGTACTTGACACAAACTGAGACCCTAAACTAGAGTCAGATTCCTGTAACTGTTGTAGACCAGATGGGCAAAGGAGAGAGACAAGCATTGAAGAGCACATAACTTACCAGTTTGTGCAAGTTCTTATTTGATTTCTTAATCCATTTTCTGAATCAGAGTTTGCAATCTCAGACTTCCGCCAATTCTGGTGGCTAATCCCCCGCGTGAACCGGAACTCTACAATGGGCCGAAAAGTATTCCCACCGTTCACTTGGTTTCCCTCGTAAACCCTCAAACTTCGGTTGCCTAAACCCTCCAACCTCGGTCGCCTTGAATTTTCGAGCTTCAAAGCCATGATCTTCCCTCAGATTATCCACTCATCGTCCCGAAACAGAAGACCAAACACCCCTAGCCCAAACGAGGATCTTGGAAGCTGAAACCCTAAGAACCCGGAAGCTGAACCTAAAACCTTAGCAAGCAACATCAAACCGAGCTCCTTCACTTCAAACCCTAGTTTGCAAATCGCGAGGACACGAAAACTACTTTGGAAAATGCGATCACAGCCTTCAACCCTGAGCCGCGTTCCATATCCGTTTGGAAACGGTGCCGTAAACCCTAGTTCTCTGGAACCCTGTTGCCCAATCTGAACTCAATCTGATCCATTCATCATACGGATGAATGATAATGCACATCCATCTGTTCATCCAGTCTTAGAATCTTTATACACTCATTTATGACTCCGTCCACCTTATTCATTCTCCATGAAATTTGCCAAGGTTGATATTCTACATCCAATTGTATATGACATTCATCCATTTTATGGCCCATTAAGCACATTAAGGACTAGTTACATGGACTTTTTGGTACTTAAGTTTGATTAAATCAAGAAAACATAGACTATAAACTAATCAAACATAATACTACAACATTTATGAATTATATAGTGTATTATTTTGGAGAAATACCCTAAACTTTGAGCTACACAATCAATAATGTTCCAAAAAAAAGAGTGGTTACGGGAAGATTGGCTCCTATTACCCCATTTTGACCCTAGTTAAATTCCGGTTTTTCATTACCTCTTTACTCGAATCCGGATCCCTGGCTACGGTTTTCCGTTCCAAATTTTAAGTAATTTAGAAAAAGCAAAAATTTACACTGCGACAGTGAAAATCATGAAATCACTTTACTCATTCAATTGAAACAATTTTCAAAGCAAATGGATAAGTATAAGTTTTTAGATCTCAAATCAAATGAAATTGCTCAAAGTTGGAAAATGAAGTAAAATTAGCAAGCTTTACTCTTCCACTAATGGACATATATGGCTTTGGAGACCTCTCAATAATCAAATATGTACCTTTTTCAGTGAAAAATGAAAGTTTTTAATAGTTAACCCTAAAAACTGTCCGAAATTTTTTTTAAACCGATCAAATGAATTTAATTAGCCCGCACCAAAATAAGCTTGAAATTTCAGATTGACTATATATGGTCGCTTGGGCACTTAGGGGTTAATCCATTAATGTCCGTGGTCGATTTGGGGGGTGGGCAAATTGTTTTATGCTCGTATGGGCTACGTAGTTCCTACCAATGGAAAACGGCGCTTACCACAGATCGAACCGTACCGATGGATGCAGGCTGCATGGTTTAGGGTGTCGGCATGAAGTTTTGGGCAAAAAACACTGCAATCTGGTTGATTATAAATCATCTTTGTTTTTGTATGTGTGTTTCTGGGTATGTGACAAACTTGCCTACAATGAGCTCCGTATTTCTTTCTCTAAAGTTCTTTAGGTTTATTTTGAAGCTACGTGGTTCATCTTTTATAGTGATCATAGCACATAGGGGACACTTGAAGTAATTGGGAGCGCCAGCATGGAGTTTCCATTTGCTACCTTATCCACATGCAAGTGCCACAACGCAGAATCACGTAAAGTGGAGCGGTTGCACAACCAACTGTTGCCACTCAAGCTCCACAGACGGACACAGATGTGCAACAAGGCGAGGCAATTGAAAACAAATGGAAAATGCATTGCAATCGTTTTCAGGCCATGCTTTTGGATCTCTAACAATCCACTTCACAGGGACGCCCAAACATACTAATACCCTGAAATACCTTGAAATTCGAAACAACATAGCCAAAAAAAAAATGCAGCAGCCTAAACTGAATTCAAGCTTGAGGCCTCACATGCCGACCTCAATCCATAGTTCTGAACACAAGACATCAAAATTGAGGACCCCGGCTGCCTTCTAATGTAGGATGTGCAATCCACGCGCTTTCAACAACACCTATTTCTAAGAAACAACTTCAACATCTCTGTATCCTTCAACAGTTCCGGACAAGAGCAAAATGGCTTCCATGTGCGATTTTTCAAAGCTCGAAGAATAGCATACCCTCCAACTAAAAAAATAATGGCTGTCGTATTGCCCTTGTCGTACGCGCAATCTAGCCGTAAGTATCCTTAACACCAAAAAAATGATAAGATAACACGAAATATCGTCCCAGGAGATTCTAGTATGTTTCAGCAAGCTAAGGAGTATCCGGGTCTTAATCAAAACAACAAAACCCAAGCAACACCTCTTTCTTTTCCTATTTCTGATACAATGGTCTTCCGGATCCCAATCCGGATCTATCCCTTTTCGGTTTCCGATTTGATCCAGATTCCGAGTCTCACTTCTTAACTTCGACTGGTTTTCTACTCCCCTGTTTTACCCTCAGGGTGTCCGCATTTGATCTTTAGAGGGGTAGGAACGCACCACTCATAGACATCTATTTCTATGCACAAAACTTCACACAAAACAATCCTAACCGAGTTTTTATTGTAGAATAGAGAAAGTAATAATCCTCACAATTCCCCGGGTAGCTTGCCCGGAAAACAGGTCACTCAAAATTGCATCCTTCCGCTTCTACTACAACGACAGATCAAGACAGCTGGAACTGAAAGAGATTCGTGCATCTATCTACCAGACTGATCCTATGGTTGGCAGACCTTCCGATGAGTGGGGATTTTCCGCTGGCGGTCGCTTATCTCTGCTCGGAACCTTCTCTGGATTCCGGACTCACATCTGCACCACTCCTTAGAACCGGATCACTGTTACGGCAATTTAAAGGTACCAAGCTCAAGTCCTTACTCACAAGTCTAGTAAAGTTTCCTCACAAACTTACTCGCTCAAATTAGGTCCAACTAATTCTCAACCCGGATTCCCCCTCACCCGCCCTCTCTCACACTTTTGACACTCCATAAACGACTCAAGAAAACGCACACATAGCCAGAAATCCGAATGTCCACTTAGTGGCTCAGAATAGAGAAAAGGGAATATGAACATAAACTAATGCACATAAAATGGGCAAGGATGGAATGAGAGGGAAACAAGCTGCCCTCCACTTAAAAACCCAAACAAAAAGCCAAAAAGGGCACACCTGAAATCCAGGTGATCAATCAGTAACTAACCGCATTATCCGGAAAGTTCAACTACTCCTATGAATCCGGAACCAGGCCCCACGCACGGAAAATCCGCTCCAGATTCAAAATCCTAACTACTGCAAACATACTAACTAACTACTTTCCTCGCTTTGATTTCTTCGCGCTGCTACTCGGCCCTGCAGGTGGTTTCCTGCTTGTTTTCGGTGGAGTGGTCTTTGTTGCAGCCCGGGTTGGAATGGTATCTTCCGTTTGATCGGCGGCGGGTCGTCATCCGAAGCCGTCTCATCCCTGGAAGTGAATTCCCCCTTCTCGGACTCCTGGATCATCTCCACTCTGGTCTCTCTCTCTGGTGAATCGTCCAGCTAAATCGGTGTTGTATTCTTCTTGGGCGATACCTTCTGCATATGAGGAAAGTCGACCGGATTGGTCCAAGCCGGGTTTGACAAGGCCCCCATCCGGTGGATTAAATCGCTCCGGACGGATGTTTCGGATGTCGGAACGGTACTCCCTGCTACTACCGAAATCGACTGGATACTCCTTGTATGGCCCAACTTAGTAGCCTTCATCTAGATCCGTGTCTGACTGGAAGTCGGTTTTGGGGATGGCCGTAGAATGATCTCCGGCCCCGGCTTCTAGTACGTCTTCAACAAGTCGACGTTGGGCAGCTCCGGAAAGTGGGTGAAGTCCAAGGGCTTGTTTGGATCGAGGTGCCCCAACAGTTGCAACATCTCCTTCAAAATTCCTTCCATCCGGGCCTGGAAGTCCACCAAGATAGTTACCACCTTAGACCCGGATAAGTGGCCTGTGCCACTCAGCTGATTGCTGAAGAGTCGGGATTTGATCACAGCTTCCGAGGGCTGCTCCACCAACGCGGTCAGATTGTAGACAAGTTGGAGAGCTTCCGACTCCTTCTGCCGTGCAGCTGCGGCATCCGTCTCCGCCCAATTCACCCGACCTAACAGGTCATCCCTTTCTTTCTCCACGCTCTTGATTCGCTTGTCCTTCTCACGAAGCAGATCCGGGTTCGGTAGTCGCCGGATCTCCTTTATAATATCTTCCGGCTCCACCTTCAGCTCCGCAGCAATCCCTAGGATCATATCTGACATCCCGAAATGCATGTGCTTAGCCTCCTCCATCCATTGTGTTCCGACGTCGAAGAAGTCCGACTGCATTTCTGATCCCGGGGGCTGACTCGACTCTCCTTTTTCCGGAGTCGACTGTCCCATCCTTGAGTGTGGCTCGGTCGACTTCCTTCTCTTCTCCCGTTTGTCGACCAAGTCCTGCTGCTGCGGTTCTTCTTCATCGTCTTTGTCTTCTTCTTCTTCTTCCTCCTCCTCTCCCTTGATTGGAGTATCCGGTGGAATTTCGTGTGTGAGACCATACTTAACTATTTCTAATCCGGTGTTGTAAATCACCACCTCTTCACCAGTCAGCACCTCCTGATGGTGGTATAAGTGAAACAGATACGAACTGAGAAGACTCGGCTTCCCCTTCCCTACGTGCGACACCAGTTTCTTCACTATACCTGCTAGGACTTTCCCCAGTGGACTACCTTATCTTCTAAAGCCCTAAAGATAGTGTTGGCCACCGTAACCGTAACTTGGGTGGGCTTTTTTGGATACAGGATCGGAATTAAAAATTCCAGCATCCGTTTCTGCCTAGCGTCTTTACAGTCACTCACGGGGTATCCGTCCTTAGTGGTAACCGGATTATGGAACTTTCCTATGCTGTACTTTTCTACCTGAGAACCTAGTCCGGACCCATTCTTCTCGAACCCGTATACGTCAGCCCATACATCCGCCGTCCATGCTCCGGGTTGGCCTCTCACAATCAACTCAAACTGATTTGGGACTCCCGAGATCAGCTACTCCAGCATCTCCGGGTCCTTCACATTCCATGGCCGGTGGATCAAACCTACGCACCCCATCCGGGTCAGATCTGTCTCTAATTCTTTCCAAAAAGTTGGGTCGGTAGAAATGGCCGGCCTAACTATCCAAGCTGTGACGGAAGGCCGACGCGCTACCGGGTTGCTAGACTCTGCCATAGTTCACCGACACCGACTACTAAATCCGGTGCAATCGGCACCGACCTCACCCGTCTCTCCCTGTCGCGATCTCTAACTCACCACTCTTTCTCTCAGCTAAGTGCGCAAGACAATCAGCAAAGTGAAGAATGAGGAAGATTAGGTCTGGCGACGGTTTAAATATTAGTCGAGCTACCGACCGTTCCCCTTGGCGAACGGAAAGAGGTCCGTTCCCGTAACGGTTCCCTAGCGGCGTAGGTCGGATACCTATTCCGTAGCTTGTTTTGATCCGACCTAACTCGGATTTAAGATCCGTTCCTTCTTCCGGGAGAACCCGTTTTAATGGATCTGGAACCTTGGAATCTAACTATCCGGAATTTATCTGTATCCGGATCTAGTTTCCTACTTCCTACCAAAATTTTGAAATTTTTGACTAACTCCTACCCTATTTCTAAGCTACATCTCTCCCTTATGAGTTTTCGTGCTCCCACAGCCCTGAAACCACCAAACCATGCAACGCATTGAAGCACGATTCAAACAACACATCCAACTACATGTAGCCGAATTCCACACATCCGACTCCAGACCTGTGACATCTAACCGCCTCCATTTCAACCCATGACAAGTAACATTCATGGCCATCTGCAACAATTTCCACATGATTTGGACACACTATTGAAACGCAGACACTACTGATCTGGTTGCATGTAACCAAATTCACAACTACAGTCTGGGAACTCTGACAAGTAACCACAATATCATTGAAAAGTTTCACGACACTCACCAGTACAAAAAGGTGGTCGAAGAAGATACCTGTCGTACGCGCAGTCTAGGCATAAGTATCCTTAACACCAAAAAGATGATAAGATAACACGAAATATCGTCCCAAGAGATTCTAGTATGTTTTAGCAAGCTAAGGATTATCCGGGTCTAATTAAAACAACAAAACCCAAGCAAAACCTCTTTCCCTTCCTATTTCTGACTTAAATGTCTTCCGGATTCCAATCCGGATCTATCCCTTTCCGGTTTTCGATTTGATCTAGATTCCGGATTTCACTTCTTAATTTTGACTGGTTTTATATTCCCCTGTTTTATCCTCAGGGTGTCCGCATTTGATCTTTAGAGGGGTAGGAACTCACCACTCATAGAGACCTATTTCTCTACACAAAACTTCACACAAAATGATCCTAACCGAGTTTTATTGTAGAATAGGGAAAGTAATAGTCCTCACAATTCCCCAGATAGCTTGCCCGGAAAGCAAGTCATTCAGAACTATATCCTTCCGCTTTTACTACAACAACAAATCAAGACATCCGAAATTGACAGAGATTCGTGCATCTATCTACCTGACTGCTCCTATGTTTGGCAGACCTTCCGGTGAGTGGGAATTTTCTGCTGGCGGTCGCTTATCTCCGCTCGGAACCCTCCCTGGATTCCGGATTCGCATTCGCACCACTCCTTAGAACCGGATCACCGTTACGGCAATTTAAAGTCGACCGGATTGGTCCGAGCCGGGTTTGACAAGGCCACCATCCGTTGGATTAAATTGCTCCAGACGAATGTTCCGGGTGTCGGAACGGTATTCTCTACTACTACCGGAATCGACTAGATACTCCTCGTATGGCCTTCCTTAGTAACCTTCGTTTGGATCCGGGTCTGGCTGGAATCCGGTTTTGGGGATGGCTATAGGATGATCCCCAGCCCCGACTTCTGGGGCGTCTTCAACAAATCGACATTGGGCAGTTCCGGAAAGTTCGTGAAATCCAGGGGCTTGTTTGGGTCGAGGTGCCCCAATAGCTGCACCATCTCCTTTAGTATTCCTTCCATTCGGGCCTGGAAATCGACCAAGATAGTCACCACATTGGACTCGGATAAGTGGCCTATACCACTCAGCCGGTTGCTGAAGAGTCTGGACTTCAAAACGGCTTCTGCGGGCTGCTCCACCAGGGCTATCAAGTTGTGGACGAGTTGGAGAGCTTCCGTCTCCTTTTGCCATGCAGCTGCGGAATCCGTCTCTGCCCAATTTACCCGACCTAAGAGGTCATTCTTCTCCTTCTCCAAGTTCTTGATCTGCTCGTCCTTCTTACGAAGCAGATTCGGGCTTGGTCGTCGCCGGATCTCCGTCAAGATATCTTCCGGCTCTACCTTCAACTCCGCAGCAATCCCCAAGATTATGTCCGACATGCCGAAGTGCATGTGCTGAGCCTCCTCCATCCACTGCTTTCCGACATCGAAGAAGTCCGACTGCAATTCCGATCCCGGGGGCTGACTCGGCTCTCCTTTTTCCGGGGTCAACTGTTCGACCCGTGAGCTCGGATCGGTCGACTTCCTCCTCTTCTCCCATTTGTCGACCAGATCCGGCTGCTGCTGTTCCTCATCGTCTTCTTCTTCCTCCTCTTCTCCCTCGATTGGAGTATCCGGCGGAATCTTGTACGTGAGGCCATACTTCAAAATCTCAAGGCCCGTGTTATAAATCAACACCTCCTCTTGGGTGAGAACTTCCTGATGGTGATAGAGGTGGAATAGATATGGGCTGAGAAGACTAGGCTTCCCTTTCCCTACGTGTTCCACTAGTTTCTTCACTACGCCGGCTATGACCTTCCCTCAGTGGACTACCTTATCCTCTAAAGCCCCGAAGACAGTATTTGCCACCGTAACCGTAACTCGGGTCGGCTTTTCCGGATACAGGATCGAAATCATAAATTCCAACATCCGTCTCTGCCGATCATCCTTACAGTCACTCACGGGGTATCCGTCCTTGGTGGTGACCGGGATACGGAACTTACCAATTCCGTACTTCTCTACCCGAGAACCTAATCCCAATCCGGTCTTCCCGGACTCGTACACTTCCGCCCACATATCTGTTGTCCATGCTCCTTGTCGTACGCGTAATCTAGGCGTAAGTATTTTTAACAACAAAACGTGCTAAAATGACACAAGTTATCGTCCCAGGAGATTCCAGACGTTGATTCAAAATTAGTGTTTCTAGACCTCTAAGTTTCCGGACTTTGACCACCTCAAGAGGGGTCCTTTCAACACACGAACTCTTTTCCGGAACTACTTCCTTTCCGGATTCTCTTCCGGATCCGGCTCTACCCAATCTTCCGGTTCCGTCTTTCTAACAAGTTGGTTTTCTATACCTCTGTTTTACCCTCAGAGGGTTCCTCACTTGCTCTTTCCGAGGGGTAGGTGTGGGAGTACGTATCATCCGGAAAGTCCCAATTAGCAATTTAGTGGAGATAAAAGTAGCAGAACTTTTTCAATTTTTGCATTTAAATACCAAGTTAGGACTTAGATATTAGAAATAGAAATTAGTTTCTAGGTAGAAAGGATAAAACTCTAAATAGGTTACGCAGCCTGCCGGAAACCGTAGCCGGAAAGCCGAAAAGTTCCGGAAAGTTCCGGATCGTAGGGACCTACCGCCTAGGTTCCGGCTAGGGAACTTACGGGAACGTTTTTGGCGGCGGGAACTTAGGGTTCCGACAGGTACTTAAACCCCACCGCCAGCCTCATTCAGTCTCTTTTACCCGTGTTCTTCCACGGTGCGTTAGAAGAGAGAAAGAGTGGTGAGTTAGGGCGTGTTAGGGAGAGAAAGGGAGGAAGGTGCCGATTGCACCGGATTGTCCTAGCAGTCGGTGAGATGGCGGAAGCGAGTCGATCCCGGAGGTCGGTAGTGACAGCCCGGGGCGTACGTCCGGTTGTCCCATCGGATCCGGAGCGCCTGAAGGAGTTAGAAGAGGACCTAGAAATCATGGGGTGTTTAGGATTGGTAAAACGTCCATGGAACGTCCGGAGTGAAGAGATGATTGATGAGCTGGTTTCCGGAGTAGGTAATCAGTTCGATTTGACGATTAGGGGTCGATTTAGGGCCTGGACTCCGGAGTTGTGGGCGAAGGCATACTTTACGCCGAGCAGGGGTTCCGGAATGGCGTCCCGGACGGATACTTACGCCGTGGAGGTATTCCGGAGTCATGCGGATTCCAAGGAGGGAAACACCGCGAGTGATTGTAAGAGTCCATGGGATGGGCAGTTGTTAGCATTCCTCATCCCTATCTTGTATCCGGAAAAGCCCACCCGGATTACAATGACCGTGGCAAACACCATTTTCGGA
This sequence comes from Pseudisothecium myosuroides, assembly GCA_951799445.1. NCBI lineage: Eukaryota > Viridiplantae > Streptophyta > Bryopsida > Hypnales > Lembophyllaceae > Pseudisothecium > Pseudisothecium myosuroides. Next base: position 24,844,721 of record OX637290.1, on the reverse strand, counting down.
GCGCTGGGAGATAGAGAGAATCCGGCTCCCAGGCCGGTCAGCTGGGGAGTGATCATTCACTCCGTAGTGGAAAAGTTAGCGGTCAATATCGCGAACAAGAAGTCAAGTCCGATTAGCCCCTATCTTTTCCATCTGTATCACTCCGAGGATGCACTGGCCGGACCGGAAATGACCATATACCAGAAGGGCGAGAATTTGCTGAGGTATGGACTTCCCGCAGAAGATGAACCGGATGAGCTCGAGCCGGAAGAAGAGGAACCAGAACCGGAGCAGGCATCACCAAACGTTGGAGGGACGCGCCGGAAATCGACTGATCGGGGTGCACGGGGGAAGCAAGAAGCCGAGGAGGAAGAGAAGCCCCGAGAACCACTTCCGGAAACAGATCAGCTAGAGGCCACCATCAAATGGCTGTTAGCTACCCGGGCACAGAATGAGCGGATGTCGGCGCTGATCCGGCAAATGTGCGAGAAATTGGGTGTGAAGGAAGAAACCCAAATCCTGGTGGCGTTGGCGGAAAGGCCAGATCCGGAAGCGGTGAAGCAGCTGGAGGACCGGATTCTGACCTTGGAGCAAGAACGGGACCGGTTTCGAGAACAAGCTGCGTGGTCGGAGAAGGAGAGGATGGCCGCTGAAACAAAAGAGGGAGAAGCCCTCGATCTGGTCCGGAATGTCAGAAGTCTGTTTGACACTCCGGCGGATATTCTTGCCAGAGCTACACTCTGGAATAATCACATGGTGAAGGATGGTCACGTGGCGGGATCGAAGGTGGTGAGCATCCTTGTGGATTTTGAAGTCCGGATTGAGGGAATGCTCAAGGAAGTCCGGCAACTGTTGGGAAACTTGGATCCGCTTGAGGGGTTAGACCAAGGCCTTTTTGACCTAGGTCAGGATCTCCAAGAAGGAGGGGCACAGAACCAGCCTTCTCCGGCAAAGAGCAAGACAATCGCCGGAACGTCGCAAGCCGGAACAGCATCGGCACAGAAGAGGAGGTCGCTGGTGAAGCAGTTTGCGGCCTCCCCTCCAGTAAAAGATGTTGTCTTAGGCGTCCCAGTCGGAAGAACTGCGTCCGTAGCAAATCTGTTCCCCGACAGACCGGTGGGTTCTACTTTCCGGGAACCAGCTTTACCCGGAACGGTGTTGAATCCAGCCCGGACGGATCCGGTGAGTTTCACCCACATGCTCCAGCCCTTTCTCCAGACACCGCCACCGTCCCAGCTCATCGATCTTACTGTTCCGAAACCAAGGGGACGACGGCTACTGAGCGAGACGGACCCGGAATCGGAAGAAGGGGATACGACTCAATCAGAGGAGGAAGAGTTGCAGCCTCCCCGTACCAGGTCGAAGACGAAGAACACCCCACCCCAGAAGACAGGTGGATCGCCAGCTCAGGGTGGCACGTCTGTAAAGAAGGCTAAGAGAAATAAATGACTATCTAGGGTAGCAGTAGCAGTAATTGTAGTTAGGATTCTTACCAGGATGGTAGTTCCGGAACCGGATTTTCCGGATGTAGGCCCAGTAGTTCCGGACTTTTAGGAGTTAAACGGTTTTGCAGTTTTCCCGGAACGGTCTTCAGGGCCGTTGCCTTTTTGCTTTTTAGTTGGCCGTTGGCCGGTTTTCTGGTGGCCGTTTGGGTTGCCTTTTTGTGGGTTTTTAAGGGCAGGCCGGTTTGTTGGCCTGTCATTCCTTTTTCCTTGTTCATTTAATCTAAAGCATTCAGGAAAGCACTCGTTGGATTATTCTCTTGCGTATCGCGTCTATGGTCACTTGTGTGGATGTGTAAGTGCGAGTGTGCAAGGGGGAGGAGTCCGGATTCGTGGACTGCCGGATTAGGCTAAGTGTGTCTTGCAGATGAGTTTTTAGACTTGCGCAGTGAGAAAGTGGCGCCTTTAAAACGCTGGCACGGTAATCCGGTGGAGACCAAGGAGTGGTCCGGAAGCTAGTCCGGAATTCGCAGGGGCGGTTCCGTGCGGAGATAGGCAACCGCCAGAGGAATATTTCCACCCGTCCGGAAGGCTAGTCAACCTCATGAGCGGTCGAGAGCTAGGAAGTCATTCCCTTAGTTCCGGAAGTCCGGTATCCGTCGTTGTAGTAAGGAGGACCTAACGCTACCCTGTGTGACCAGCTTTCCGGATAGGCCATCCGGAATGTTGTGAGGAGGCCACCCTGTTTACTCAACTAGATTTATTCTTGGGTTGTGTTTTGTTTTATGTTATTAGAGTTTATGTCAGATACGGAGTGGTGCAGTTCCCTACCCCTCAGAAAGAGCAAGTGAGGAACCCTCTGAGGGTAAAACAGAGGTATCGAAAACCAACTTGTTAGAAAGACGGAACCGGAATATTGGATAGGGCCGGATCCGGAAGAGAATCCGGAAAGGAAGTAGTTCCGGAAAAGTGTTTGTGTGTTGAAAGGACCCCTCTCAAGGTGGTCAAAGTCCGGAAACTTAGAGGTCTCGAGAAACTAATTTTGAAGCAACGTCTGGAATCTCCTGGGACGATAACTTGTGTCATCTTAGCACGTTTTTGTGGTTAAAGATACTTACACCTAGATTACGCGCACGACACTTTTGGCGCCGCTGCCGGGGATTCTGATAGATTGTTCTGAAATTAGAAAATTTGCAAAGAGACCTTTAGTCGAAAAGAACAGGAGTTGATAAACGAGTTAGCAGTGTGGATCCGTATCCCCAAATTGATGAAGTAGATCTTGAAAGAGTACCTACCTCGTACTTCATGAGTAGACCTCAGAGAGGAATTCCAGCCGGAAGACGTTCCGGAAGATTAGAAGAGGCTGCTGCTAGAAGACCGGTAGTACACGGAATCCCTAGTTTTGGTAGAGGTTCCGAAGCTATTTCAGCATCAGAATCAGAAGAAGATTTGGTACATGTTGCTAGGCGAAATCTTAGTGAAACCCCAAGTCCCACCAATCCGGAACCAGTTACGAATCCGGATAATATAGAACCGGAACCGGATAGAGAACCCACGCCGGTAGATTCAGAAGAGGAGATATCCTCTGACGAAGCCGAACCGATGGTGACATCCACACGCCTAAAATATGGTAAATTTACGGGCGATGGTACTATGGATGTGGATGACTGGATGGGAGAGTTTGAGGCCACCGCCGTAGCCAACCAAGAGGATCCAGCCTCTAGACAGCGTGTCTTCCAAGGATTACTGAAAGGGGAAGCGTTGAAGTGGTATCAGGATGTTCCGGAAATTATCCGGAATAACTGGGAGGACCTTACGGATGCGTTTCTTCGGACATTCCGGGAAGTCGGAGGGGAGGCTAGAGCTCTAGGAAGGTTGAGTAAAATATCAATGCGATCATCTGAATCAGTCAGGAAGTATGGCCAGAGGGTGAAAGCATTGATGAAGAAACTGACAACGGATGTGTCCCCTAGCATACAAGTAGAGTGGTATGTGGCAGGATTTCCGGAAGAAATGGGATTCCAAATCCGGCAGGCTCGACCCGCCACGTTACGAGAAGCTATGGAGACAGCTCAGAATTACGAAAACTCCGCCCAGTCACTAAGAAGATCCATCAAGAAGAGCGAAAGAAGAGAGAACCGGAGCAAGAAGCATCAGAAGAAGGAGAGAAGGAGACGGAAGTATTCCGATTCGGAATCTCCAAGTTCCGGAACCGGAACAGAAGCGTCGACCAGCAACACGGAGAGTTCCGGAGCTGAACAAGAAACGTCAAGTAGACGGTCTTCACGAGGTCGGGATGAGAAGATGGTCCGCGGTAAGAGAGTGATCAAAGTCAAGGTGGAAGAAGAGGACTCCAAGAAATTCATGAAGAACCTCCAGGAGACGTTGGACGCCATCAAAGTCAACATCGCGGAAAACCGGAAGCCGAGACGGATCGTACCAACAACACGGACGAATGTCTGGTGTCCAAGGTGCGGACGACCCGGCCATTTCGCAAGCGAATGTCCTCAAGGACCCCAGAAGCAGATCCACTATGTGGATGAGGAGGGAGTTTACTACACCCTACCGGAGGAAGAATACGAGGAGGAAGTCAATCCGGTATTCCAAGTCCAGACGGGTTACGGAAGAGGAAGGGCACCTCAGCAACTGATCTGGACCAACGTGTTTCCACGACCCGGAGCAGGCACATCTAGTCCAGGTAACTTCCCACCTTCCAGGTTTCCTCCCGGAACTTGTTTCATTTGTGGAAGTCCTGAGCATTACGCCAACACTTGTCCTCACAAAGGGCTTGGTCAAGGAGCACCCCTTGTTCTACCTTGTCAGAATTGTGGAGAGTACGGGCACGGACTTCGTGATTGCCCTAGCCCGCAGCAGGCTAGAACCATTTACAAACAAGTAGAAGTTCCACCTCGGGATCAAACCGGACTCAATTACGGTTCTAAGACCGGAATCGAGAATCCGGATAAATGACAACCAAGGGTGGAACTTCCGGAGAAACAAGTAGTAGTAGTTCATAGAGTAGAGACCCGGAGTTCCACCAAGAACCGGGATGAAAAGCGTAGGAAAAGAGAGAAGAAACGGAAAGAAAAATCCGGATTAGGTACTCTGCACGAGGTACCGGATTCGAGTGATTCTGATCGCTCAGTAGTTCAGCCAGTACTACACCCAGTAGTAGAATTAGAAAAAGGAGTGGCTCGCCGCCCCCTTTCTATCGATATTAGTGATCAAATCAGGACGAGTCTAAGAGATTCCCTAGTAATCCCGGAAATTATTCCGAGAAAAGTCACATTTGATGAGGTTCCGGTTGTGATCAATCCGGAACTCAAGGTGGACGAGTATGATATCCTGCAAGATATCAAAGATCAGAAGGCCAATGTCACCATTGGGCAGCTTCTGCACGACAACGCCAATTACCAGAAGATGATCCGGGAGGCCTGGACCAAGAAACGGAGAAGAAGACTAAAGTTACCTTCGGTTGCTGTCAACTTTTCCCAAGTGGAGGATTACGGAGCACCTGAATTGGAAGTTGAAGTAGGAGGATGCATGATACCTGCAGTACCGGTCGATGGAGGATCCGGAGTCAACTTGATGTTGGAAGAAACAGCATTTGACCTTGGATATACGTCCTTCCAAGCCACCGACCAAGTACTCCGGATGGCGGATCAGTCTCGTGTGCATCCGGTAGGAAGGCTATCACAAGTTCCTACCCGGATAGGTACGGTTACCTACCTCCTAAACTATGTGATTATTCGGGTCAATCAGGGAAAACCCTTCCCCATGTTGCTTGGAAGACCATGGCTATATGCAGCCAGAGTCTTAGCAGATTGGGGAGCCAAGGAATTTGTGATTGGGAAACCAGCAATCCGGATTCCCTGGAAACGCGTGGAGCATCTTGGAGAGACCAGCGAGTCAGATGGATACACCACGGATTGGTCGGATCCGGAAGATTCAGATTCAGTCCCCAGCTATTTTACGTCGGCTACGGAAACTGATTTTGAGTTTCCGGAACCGATGGTAGAAATCGGAGCAGAGGAGCCGATTGATGAAGGGAACATTGTTCCACAAGAAGATCGATCCATGGGAGAAGTGGATGTGCCACTTTCCTTTGGATGGATCAGACAGCAGATCATGGACGGTAGCATTCCGTCCATTGGTTTAAACGGACAGGATCCGGAAATCCCATGGAGTGACATTCAGGAGGGAGCAGAAGAGGCTACGCCGGAAAGAATCAAGACTGTCGTAAGTCCTTCGGATTATGACAAGATCGAAGTTGTTTCCGGAAAGTCCTTCTTTCTCAGCAACTCCATGACGGAATCGGAAAAGAAGGAGTACACCACCCTTCTTAAAGATTATATGGATGTGTTCGCCTGGGTAGCATCTGACTTAACGGGCATTCCGGCGGAACTAGGAGAGCACCGGATCGACCTCACGGAAGGGGCAGTTCCGATTCGACAGCGCCAATACCGGCTAAATCCCAGATACTCAATCATGGTGAAAGAGGAGATTGACGCCTTGTTGGAGGCCGGATTCATATATCCAGTCCACAACTCGGAATGGGTTTCCCCAATCGTGGTCGTACCAAAGAAGGCCGGACCGGAAGGGAAGGTCAAGATCCGGGTATGTCAGGATTTCCGGAAGTTGAATACAGCTACCCGGAAAGACTACTTTCCTCTACCTTTTACTGATATTATCTTAGATCATGTTTCCGGAAACGAGTGCTATAGTTTCCTGGACGGATTCTCAGGGTATAATCAAGTCTTCATCCGGTTGATAGATCAACTAAAAACTACCTTTACGACAGAATGGGGAACTTTTGCTTTCACCCGGATGCCATTTGGGTTATGCAATGCTCCGGGAACGTTTCAGCGACTCATGATGGATATTTTTCGGGACTTCCTTAGGTACTTCTTGGAAGTATTCATCGATGATTTTGCAGTATTCTCGTCCCGGAAGGATCATCTTGAGTACTTACGAAAGACATTTCAAAGATGTAGGGAGACGAACCTCAAACTACATCCGGGAAAATGCTTTTTCGGTATGCAATCCGGAATTTTGCTCGGACACGTAGTAAGCTGGAAAGGCTTAGAGGTCGACATAGATAAAGTAAAAGCTATGATCGCCTTAGCCCCTCCAACCTGTGTACGGGAGATCCGTGGTTTTCTTGGATGCGTGGGGTACTATCGACGTTTTATTGAAGGATACGCCCGGAAAGCAATCCCTTTGATGGAACTGTTGAAAAAGGATACGGATTTTACTTGGAATCCGGAAAGACAGCAAGCGTTCGAAAGCTTGAAGGCAGCTTTGGTAAAAGCTCCAATTTTGTCTTCACCGGATTGGTGCAAGGATTTTCATGTAACCTTGGACGCTTCCGGATGGTGCCTAGGGGCCATTCTTTGGCAATATGACGAAAACCAACGGGAGTGCCCATTGTACTATTCAAGTCGGCAAATGAGTTTGGCGGAACGGAAGTACACCACCACTGAAAGGGAAGCCTTGGCAGTGATTTATGCTTGCAAGAAATTCCGGCATTACTTGCTCGGATACCGGATCGTATTCCACACGGATCACGACTCTCTGAAGTACCTGGTCAACAAACCGGATCTTTCCGGACGAATCGCAAGATGGGTACTGTTGCTCCAGGAGTTCAATTACGAGGTATTAGTCAAATCCGGAAAGTCCAATGCGAATGCTGACTTCTTGTCAAGACAGAGAGGAACTAGTGCACTGGGAGATATTTCCGCCGATTTCCCGGATGAGTTTCCGGAAAAGGAGGAGGAAATGGTCTTCCATTTAGAAGAGGGAGACTCTTCAGACTTTCGAGATATCATTACGTATCTAACAGACCAACGATATCCGGAGGGGCTGAATCGAGAAGAGAAGAGCGTCTTCCAGAAAAAGGTGGCTCCTTACTCATTGATTAAGGGAACCTTGTTCAAAATGGGGGCAGATGACAAACTCCGAAGGTGCTTAGAGGCCAAGGAACGGAAGAAGGTGATGAGAGCCTTACATTCCGGACTATCTGGAGGTCATTTCGCCACCATGACTACGGTAAACAGAATCCGGAACGCCGGATACTGGTGGCCGTATTTGATACGCGATGTCAAAACGTATGTTGGGAGTTGTGACCAATGTCAACGGACGGGAGCACCCTCCTTCCGGAACCATTGGCCACTAACTCCTATCATTCCGTTAGCTCCATTTGAGAAATGGGGGATTGACTTTATAGGTCCCATTTCTCCGGTGAGCGCCAGGAAGAAGAGATACATAATCCTAGCCACGGATTATGCCTCTAAATGGGTAGAAGCTCGTCCGACCCGGCATAATTCTGCCAAAACGGCCGCTTCTTTCCTATTTACGGAAATCATGATGCGATTTGGGCATCCGTTGGAGTTGGTCAGTGACAGGGGACTGCATTTCCTCAATGACGTCATCCAAGACATTACGGACCGGTACCTGATCAAGCACCGGAAGACCACACCTTACAATCCTAGGGCGAACGGATTGACGGAACGGGCCAACGGCATTGTGGAAAAAGCTTTACACAAAACGATTTCCGAAAACAAGACGGATTGGGACTTGAAGCTCCCATCAGCCGTCCATGCCTATAATACGTCAGACAAAAGCACAACCGGAAGGAGTCCCTTCTTTCTAGTGTTTGGACAGACGGCTGTTCATGGCATCGAGCTGGAAGTCGAAACACACCGGATCATGGCATCCCGGACTGCAATCCGGAACTGCGATCCGGAAATTCGACTGATGGCTATCGAAGATCTGGAGGAAGCTCGTGAAGTAGCGCTGGAGCAAAATAAGGAGGTGCAAGCCAAGAGAAAGGAAGACCATGACCGGAAACTCCCAAAGGAACACGGAGTCAAGGTGGGTGGCCTGGTTTTACTCTACGACAGTCGCTACCGGAATTTTCCGGGTAAGTTTCATACCAGATGGATGGGGCCGTATAGGGTAGAATCTATCTACTCAAACGGATCCTTACAGTTGACGGATCTGCAAGGCGTATGGTTTGACACAAGGGTTAATAAAAACCGGGTCAAGAAGTACGAAGCAGATCCGGATTCAGAAGAAGAGGAGGATGATGTTCGCGAGGACGCTCACATTTGAAAATGGGGTAATGTGGGAGTACGTATCATCCGGAAAGTCCCAATTAGCAATTTAGTGGAGATAAAAGTAGCAGAACTTTTTCAATTTTTGCATTTAAATACCAAGTTAAGACTTAGATATTAGAAATAGAAATTAGTTTCTAGGTAGAAAGGATAAAACTCTAAATAGGTTACGCAGGCTGCCGGAAACCGTAGTCGGAAAGCCGGAAAGTTCCGGAAAGTTCCGGATCGTAGGGACCTACCGCCTAGGTTCCGGCTAGGGAACTTACGGGAACGTTTTTGGCGGCGGGAACTTAGGGTTCCGACAGGTACTTAAACCCCACCGCCAGCCTCATTCAGTCTCTTTTACCCGTGTTCTTCCACGGTGCGTTAGAAGAGAGAAAGAGTGGTGAGTTAGGGCGTGTTAGGGAGAGAAAGGGAGGAAGGTGCCGATTGCACCGGATTGTCCTAGCAGTCGGTGAGATGGCGGAAGCGAGTCGATCCCGGAGGTCGGTAGTGACAGCCCGGGGCGTACGTCCGGTTGTCCCATCGGATCCGGAGCGCCTGAAGGAGTTAGAAGAGGACCTAGAAATCATGGGGTGTTTAGGATTGGTAAAACGTCCATGGAACGTCCGGAGTGAAGAGATGATTGATGAGCTGGTTTCCGGAGTAGGTAATCAGTTCGATTTGACGATTAGGGGTCGATTTAGGGCCTGGACTCCGGAGTTGTGGGCGAAGGCATACTTTACGCCGAGCAGGGGTTCCGGAATGGCGTCCCGGACGGATACTTACGCCGTGGAGGTATTCCGGAGTCATGCGGATTCCAAGGAGGGAAACACCGCGAGTGATTGTAAGAGTCCATGGGATGGGCAGTTGTTAGCATTCCTCATCCCTATCTTGTATCCGGAAAAGCCCACCCGGATTACAATGACCGTGGCAAACACCATTTTCGGAGCGCTGGGAGATAGAGAGAATCCGGCTCCCAGGCCGGTCAGCTGGGGAGTGATCATTCACTCCGTAGTGGAAAAGTTAGCGGTCAATATCGCGAACAAGAAGTCAAGTCCGATTAGCCCCTATCTTTTCCATCTGTATCACTCCGAGGATGCACTGGCCGGACCGGAAATGACCATATACCAGAAGGGCGAGAATTTGCTGAGGTATGGACTTCCCGCAGAAGATGAACCGGATGAGCTCGAGCCGGAAGAAGAGGAACCAGAACCGGAGCAGGCATCACCAAACGTTGGAGGGACGCGCCGGAAATCGACTGATCGGGGTGCACGGGGGAAGCAAGAAGCCGAGGAGGAAGAGAAGCCCCGAGAACCACTTCCGGAAACAGATCAGCTAGAGGCCACCATCAAATGGCTGTTAGCTACCCGGGCACAGAATGAGCGGATGTCGGCGCTGATCCGGCAAATGTGCGAGAAATTGGGTGTGAAGGAAGAAACCCAAATCCTGGTGGCGTTGGCGGAAAGGCCAGATCCGGAAGCGGTGAAGCAGCTGGAGGACCGGATTCTGACCTTGGAGCAAGAACGGGACCGGTTTCGAGAACAAGCTGCGTGGTCGGAGAAGGAGAGGATGGCCGCTGAAACAAAAGAGGGAGAAGCCCTCGATCTGGTCCGGAATGTCAGAAGTCTGTTTGACACTCCGGCGGATATTCTTGCCAGAGCTACACTCTGGAATAATCACATGGTGAAGGATGGTCACGTGGCGGGATCGAAGGTGGTGAGCATCCTTGTGGATTTTGAAGTCCGGATTGAGGGAATGCTCAAGGAAGTCCGGCAACTGTTGGGAAACTTGGATCCGCTTGAGGGGTTAGACCAAGGCCTTTTTGACCTAGGTCAGGATCTCCAAGAAGGAGGGGCACAGAACCAGCCTTCTCCGGCAAAGAGCAAGACAATCGCCGGAACGTCGCAAGCCGGAACAGCATCGGCACAGAAGAGGAGGTCGCTGGTGAAGCAGTTTGCGGCCTCCCCTCCAGTAAAAGATGTTGTCTTAGGCGTCCCAGTCGGAAGAACTGCGTCCGTAGCAAATCTGTTCCCCGACAGACCGGTGGGTTCTACTTTCCGGGAACCAGCTTTACCCGGAACGGTGTTGAATCCAGCCCGGACGGATCCGGTGAGTTTCACCCACATGCTCCAGCCCTTTCTCCAGACACCGCCACCGTCCCAGCTCATCGATCTTACTGTTCCGAAACCAAGGGGACGACGGCTACTGAGCGAGACGGACCCGGAATCGGAAGAAGGGGAGACGACTCAATCGGAGGAGGAAGAGTTGCAGCCTCCCCGTACCAGGTCGAAGACGAAGAACACCCCACCCCAGAAGACAGGTGGATCGCCAGCTCAGGGTGGCACGTCTGTAAAGAAGGCTAAGAGAAATAAATGACTATCTAGGGTAGCAGTAGCAGTAATTGTAGTTAGGATTCTTACCAGGATGGTAGTTCCGGAACCGGATTTTCCGGATGTAGGCCCAGTAGTTCCGGACTTTTAGGAGTTAAACGGTTTTGCAGTTTTCCCGGAACGGTCTTCAGGGCCGTTGCCTTTTTGCTTTTTAGTTGGCCGTTGGCCGGTTTTCTGGTGGCCGTTTGGGTTGCCTTTTTGTGGGTTTTTAAGGGCAGGCCGGTTTGTTGGCCTGTCATTCCTTTTTCCTTGTTCATTTAATCTAAAGCATTCAGGAAAGCACTCGTTGGATTATTCTCTTGCGTATCGCGTCTATGGTCACTTGTGTGGATGTGTAAGTGCGAGTGTGCAAGGGGGAGGAGTCCGGATTCGTGGACTGCCGGATTAGGCTAAGTGTGTCTTGCAGATGAGTTTTTAGACTTGCGCAGTGAGAAAGTGGCGCCTTTAAAACGCTGGCACGGTAATCCGGTGGAGACCAAGGAGTGGTCCGGAAGCTAGTCCGGAATTCGCAGGGGCGGTTCCGTGCGGAGATAGGCAACCGCCAGAGGAATATTTCCACCCGTCCGGAAGGCTAGTCAACCTCATGAGCGGTCGAGAGCTAGGAAGTCATTCCCTTAGTTCCGGAAGTCCGGTATCCGTCGTTGTAGTAAGGAGGACCTAACGCTACCCTGTGTGACCAGCTTTCCGGATAGGCCATCCGGAATGTTGTGAGGAGGCCACCCTGTTTACTCAACTAGATTTATTCTTGGGTTGTGTTTTGTTTTATGTTATTAGAGTTTATGTCAGATACGGAGTGGTGCAGTTCCCTACCCCTCGGAAAGAGCAAGTGAGGAACCCTCTGAGGGTAAAACAGAGGTATCGAAAACCAACTTGTTAGAAAGACGGAACCGGAATATTGGATAGGGCCGGATCCGGAAGAGAATCCGGAAAAGAAGTAGTTCCGGAAAAGTGTTTGTGTGTTGAAAGGACCCCTCTCAAGGTGGTCAAAGTCCGGAAACTTAGAGGTCTCGAGAAACTAATTTTGAAGCAACGTCTGGAATCTCCTGGGACGATAACTTGTGTCATCTTAGCACGTTTTTGTGGTTAAAGATACTTACACCTAGATTACGCGCACGACAGTAGGGAACTGCACCACTCCGTATCTGACATAAACTCTATTAACATAAAACAAAATACAACCCAAGAATAGATCTAGTTGAGTAAAAAGGGTGGCATCCTCACAACATCCCGGATGGCCTATCCGGAAAGCTGGTCACACAAGGTAGCGTTAGGTCCTCCTTACTACAACGACGGATACCGGACTTCCGGAACTAAGGGAATGACTTCCTAGCTCTCGACCGCTCATGAGATTGACTAGCCTTTTGGTGGGTGGAAATATTCCTCTGGCGGTCGCCTATCTCCACACGGAACCGCCCCTGGGAATTCTGGACTAGCTTCCGGACTAGCTTCCGGACCACTCCTTAGTCTCCACCGGATTACCGTACCAGCGATTTAAAGGCGCCACTTTCTCACTACGCAAGTCTAAAAACTCATCTGCAAGATACACTTAGCCTAATCCGGCAGTCCACGAATCCGGACTCCTCCCCTTGCACACACTCACTTACACATCCACACAAGTGACTATAGACGCGATATGCAAGAGAATAATCCAACGAGTGCTTTTCTGAATGCTTCAGATTAAATGAACAAGGAAAAGGAATGACAGGCCAACAAGCCGGCCTGCTGTGAGCTCCCAATTTGTCACTTGGGACTCGTAGAATTATTTTTTTGGAAAATTGCAATTTAAAGTTGATAAAAGTATAGAAAAATCCATAAAAAGAATGTAGAACCAAAATAGGGTTGTGTCATATCCATTATAGTATTTGGTCTAGATTTGTGTTTTTTACTTAGAATCCCCCAAACCTTGCCTAAAAATAGTATAAGAATAACGAAAAGGTTAGATTTAGAGGATTCGAGTCACACAGCCCCAAAAGGGCTAAATCCCACCATGAATGTGGCGATTCATGGCTAGGTCGGTCCGAGGGATCCACAGCGAGGCCACTAGGTCGGGTCCTAGAGTTAGATTTGGAATTCCCCATTAGATCGACGAATTCCCAAAATCCCGATTGTTAGCATGCAGGAGCCACTCACGCAAAACCGGGCCCGTAGAGGAATCTACAACCCAAGGATGGTGTTCTAGGGTGAATCCTATGCCAGGAGTCCAACGGCGAAATCGGTTCGCCAAGATTCCTCCACCTGCAGAAGAATCCCGCACCGTCGCTAATTCGAGGAGATGGCCAGTTTTGAATCTCCATTGACCAATCGTGCCAGGTACGGAAACACACCCACACGTCTTTCAGGTGACTCCCTGAGAGGTCACATGAAAAATCCCGGCATCTTCCGACTTGCAGAAGAACCTTTTTCCGGGTGGTCAACCCTCCTAACCTCCAACGGGAATTTCATGGAAATTACCCAGGTTACAATAAAATCTCACTAAAAATTAGACTAGCTTGTTTTATGTTAATAATGCGCTCCGTGAAGTTTCACGACATTCCGATAGCGACAAGTACCCGAACCGGCGAGATTCCTCGGGAATTAACCACGTGGCGGGGTCCCCGCCACGTTGACCGGCATTCCGGGACCATACGATGGCGAAACGAAGTCAACCAAAAGTCCTTCCCGACTCTCTCGCACCTACCGGAGACCCTAGGCTATTCACATTTCTCAAAATAGGAGACCCCCAAGATCTAGGATTTTACTACGATTTGGTTTTTAAACTAAATTAGCCTACGATGGGTTTTTTGGCTTCGGTACGGGGGGGGTTTAGGACTAAACACGGCGTTCTGAATCCAACGGCGCAATCCGTTCGGCGATTGGAGCTAATCTCCAAAAGTTAGGATGTTGGTCCAGCATAGATGGTAGAAGTAGAAATTTAGGATGTAGGATGAAAATCTTTGAGGATGAGGATGAAAATCCCCGTTGATAAGGTTACCTTAGAACTCTAGAGGGAGGGGTGAGCCTTTGAAAACCTATATAAGGGCCCCATTTCTCTCTTTAGAACACCCCCAATTCTTGTTTTGGGTCCGTGGGTCCAAGTTATTTTGGATATTTTGGCGTTTCAAGCCAAAAACCTCTATGGTGTTTTCGGAGCACTTTTGGCTCCATTGTTGCTTATTTTCAAGCTTTGAAGGTCCTTGGGGGTCCTTCTACCTTGCTTTGTGTACTCTTTTGTGCAGTTTTTTTTGTACTTTGTTGTAGGTGGAGAGCCTCTCTCTCCCTCTTGTACGTGTTGCGATCCAACTTGTGAAGTTAAGAGTCTTTTGTTTTGTATCTTGCACTATTCCTAAAGTCACCTCCTACCGTACCTTGGCGTTGCTGTTTTGGGGGGCCTTTAGCGTGTGAGCGTTGTGTTGCCACGTGATCGAACTTGCTAGTTTTCCCCTTTGTAGTTTTTTCTTACACCCTCTTCTAATATTCTCCTTGTTGAGTGGACCCCCCTCCGGGACGGCGAAGCTTTGGACCTCCTTGTACATGTTTTGCTAAAGTTCTTCCAAACCCTCTTTTAATCTTCGACTTGTGGAGTGGACCCCCCTCCTGGACGGCGAAGCTTTGACCCTGTGTGTGTGTTTTCTTTTAAGGTTTAGTTTTCCCTCTTCTAAAGTCTCTCTCCTTGTGTGGACCCCCCTGGAAAACGGCGAAGCTTTGAACTAGTGACAAAGTAGAGTCCTAAAGCGTGTGTTAAAAGTGTAGACGGCGGAGCTTTGAACCCCCGGGGTGTCAAGAAGTCCTAAAGTTGGTGTTAAAACCAATTTGACGCCGAAGCTTTGCCCCTACCCCGTGTTTAGTTCCAAAGTCTAGTTTCCAAGACCTTTGTGGAAACCTCCAGAGTTTAGCTTCCAAGATATGTAGGTTTCTTTGCATTTGCTTAGAGTAGTGTCTTCAAAAGTTTATGTAGTTTAGTTGTTTCCAAGGTCTTAGTAAGTTTAGTACCCCCGACGTTTATTTCCCCCATTAGCCTTAGCAAAAACCTTGTCTTAAAATAGCCTTCGCAAAAATCCAGTCTTAAATTAGCCTTAGCAAAAATCCAGTCTTAAAATAGCCTTAGCAAAAAATTCCAGTCTTTTTAGCCTAGCCGAAAATCCAGTTTAGACAGCCAGCAACATCGGGACCAGCATACAGCAGCAACATCAGGACCAGCTACAGCAGCAACATCAGGACCAGCTACAGCAGCAACATCAGGCCAGCAGACAGCAGCACCATCGGGAGCCAGCAAAAACATATAAAAAAAAAAGAATTTAATTAATTTTTGACCAGCCCAGACAGCCAACCGGAAGCCAGCCAGCCGGGAGGCGGTGGGCAGGCTCGGGGTCCAGCACCCGGCCAGATCGGTCGCTCTTTTTTTTCGAACTCAAATTTTTTGGTCTTTTGGGTTCTGGTTTTTTGGGTTCTCTCAAACTAACGCAAAAATCAGACCTAAAACACCACAAAGATGTGGGACTAACCTATTACTAGCTAGGGAAGGAGTAGGATTAGGGTCTAAACCAAAAAGGGAGAAGGGAGAAAAGAGCGGAGCACCACCGTACCTGCACACAAATTTGTTTCACCACTCACACCTACACACAATGGAAAGAAATTAGGGGGAAGGATGTGTTATAGGAGTGGAGAGGAGAGAGACGATAAATAGTGCCTAGCTAGGAGATTAGGTAGGAAATCTAGAAGAACTCCTTGCAACCGTTGGGAGAATGATTAGGATGACACAAAGCAAAGTTGCGTAAGAGGGTAGGAGGCTCATTTAAAACTTCACGAAGTTTGAGACTAGAGCGTAAGACCACCATCACCACGGTTGGTGGAATAGTTGAAGAGTAGAAGGAAGAGGAGGAGAGAAAGAAAAGAAGAAGGAAATGGGGGGAAAGGGTTAGAACATCATACTTGTAAACGTTTTCTTTTCTACAACTTAAGCCGTGGGCCTTAAAAAAATAAAGCAAAATCAAAATAAAAGACCATAACATAAAAATAAAAGAAGACAATCGCGAGTGGCCACCATGGAGCACGAGGACGCGCATGTGGACGGGGATGACGTCATTTCCGACACTAGCAGTAACAAGGTGGGTCATTAAACTAATCCTAGTCGTTTCTCCCTAATTAGCATTTGTTTTTTCTAATCAGCCCTTAGAGCGTGATTAGCATCCGAGATTAGCGTGAATTAGAAGTTTAGATTCTAAAGTTGATAGATTAGGAATAGAGGTTTCCGAAAACATCTTATAATTAAGATTTGACCGTAAACTGACCGCGTTAGGCTAAGTTAAGCGGTAGGGGGTAGAACGGAGGAATTTTAATAAAAAATTGAACCACAAGAAACAATGGACGGGAATTAGGATTAGATTAGAAGGAGAATTTAGGATAAAAATTAAAGATCAATTAACGGGTAAAAACCTAGAGTTAAATTAAGAGTTTAATTAGGGAAGTTAAAATCCAAAAGTCAGAATTTGGAGTTAACTTTGGGAAGTAAAAAGTAGAATAGGAAATAGAGGTCAAAAGTAGAATCCACTTAGGAAGTAGATTGTTGAGTTAAAAATAGAGTTAAAATTAGAAGTCAAAACCCTAGAGTTAAAAGTTGGAATTAAATTTAGGAGGATAACATTTAGAGTTAATCTAGGATTAAAACGATAGGATTAAATTTGGAAGTAGAAGTCAAAAGTCAAAAGTCAAAAGTTTAGATTAAATTAAAAGGTTAAATTTTAGTCAATTGGGGAGTAAAAAGTGAGAGTGAAAAGCTAAAAGTAGAAGTTAAAAGTTAGAAATAGAAGTAAAATTTTAGAGTTAGTAGAAAAAATCTAGAGTCAAAGTGAAAACGTAGAGTCAAACCTAGAGGTTAAAATTGGGGATGAATTTTAGAAGTTAAAAGTTAGAAATAGAAGTAAAATTTTAGAGTTAGTAGAAAAAATCTAGAGTCAAAGTGAAAACGTAGAGTCAAACCTAGAGGTTAAAATTGGGGATGAATTTAGAAGTAAAAAGTTAGAGTTAAAAGTCAAAAACCTAGAGTTAAATTAGGAGTAAAAATCTACAGTGAAGAGGGTAAATCCTAGAGTAGTTTAGAAATAAGAACATAGAATTAGAGGTGAAACTTAGAATTATCTTAGAAGGTTAAAACTTGGAAGTTAGGAGTCGAAGTTGATTTAGAAGTAAAAACCTAGAGTTAAAAGTCAAACGCGTAGAGTTAAATTTAGAAGGATAACCTTAGAATAGAATAGAGGAGTAAAATCTTAGAGTCAAAAGTTAAACCTAGAGTTAAATTCCGAGGATAATTTCAGAGTTAAATTAGGAGTAAAAACCTAGAGTCAAAAGTCGGTAGTTAATATGTAAACCCAAGTTAAAAGAGTAAAAAATCTAGAGTTTCATTTAGAGGTTGAAGATTAGAGTAAGAGTTAAACTTTAGAGTTAGTCCTTAGATTAGAACTTCTAGGTGGAGTCTTAAAACCCCACGATAGTCTTAGAGGTTCATGGAAGGAACATAGGGGTTCCTCTTTTTACGTAGTTAGGGACGTTAGAAATGACGCCAACTACCCAGTCTACCCTCGACATAGGATAGATAGTTAGGGAGTTAGAATTTTACCATTACCCCTGAGCATTACAGTTACCTTGTGAGTTACTACATGCATTCTAATTATTCGCTACCATCCACGACACTTAGGAAACGTTAGCAAAAAAGATCCATTGCTTGGAAGGCACAGTGGACCGCGCTCACATCACCCCCATATATTAAAAAATGTGGATAAAGGCATAGAACCTGGTCGGCGTTCGCTCTATTACCAAGGGTGGGTAATCTTGCGCCCACACCTGCCCTTTAAAAACCCACAGAAAGGCAGCCCAAACGGCCACCAGAAAACCGGCCAACGGCCAACTAAAAAGCAAAAAGGCAACGGCCCTGAAGACTGTTCCGAAAATACCGGGAAACCGTTAAACTCCTAAAAGTCCGGAACTACTGGCCCCACATCTGGAAAATCCGGTTCCGGAACTACTATGCTGGTAAGAATCCTATTTATTATTACGGCTACCCTAAATAGTCACCTATTTCTCTTAGCCTTCTTTACAGAAGTGCCACCTTGAGATGGCGATCCACCTATCTTCTTGGGCGGGGTGTTCTTTGTCTTTGAACTGGTCCGGGGAGGCTGCAATTCTTCTTCCTCCGATTGAGTCGTCTCCTCCTCCTCTTCCGATTCCAGGTCCGCCTGAAAACCTGGCCAACGGTCCTACTGACCATTCCGGAAAAACTGGAAAGCCGTTCAAATCCTAAAAGTCCGGAACTCGGCTAATCCCTAAAATTCCGGAAATCCCCTAAAATTCCGGAACTCCATAAAAATACGGAACTTCCTAAAATTCCGGAACTCCATAAAAATCTGGAACTTCCTAAAATTCCGGAAATCGGCTAATTCCTACAATTCCGGAACCTTCCAGATTCCGGCTGGCAGTTGCGTTTGGTTCCGGAAAACCTAATTATAGTTTTAGCCTGTCTAGAAAACACTTAATCTCTGATCCAAAAGTTTTGTTCCTAATTCCCTATTTCTATACGAAAAGCGAAAAAACTTTTACTACTTTAACCCTATTCTACTCTACTTTCTTCATTTTTGAACTTCGCGTACTCTGACACTCCTGGTTGGCCTCTCACGGTCATCTCAAACTCATTCGGGACTCCGGAGATGATTTGCTCAAGCATCTCCTGGTTCTTAACATTCCATGGCCTACGGATCAAACCTAAGCACCCCATCCAGGTCAGATCCATCTCTAATTCCTTCCGAAAAGTTGGGTAGATGGGAATGACAGGCCTAACTATCCAGGCCGTGACTGTGGACCGACGCGCTACCGGGTTGCTAGACTCCACCATAGTTCACCGACACAGACAACTAGATCCGGTGCAATCGGCACCGATCTCACCTTTCTCTCCCTGTCACGATCTCTAACTCACCACTCTTTCTCTTAGCTAAATGCGCAAGATGATCAGCAAAGTGAGAATGAGAAAGATTAGATTTGGCGAGAGCTTAAGTACTCATCGAGCTGTCGACCGTTCCCGTTGGTGAACGGAAAGAGGTCCGTTCCTGTAACGGTTCCCTAGGGTCGTAGGTCGGATACCTATTCCGTAGCTTGTTCCGTTCCGGCTAAACCCGGATTTAAGATCCGTTCCTTCCCCCGGTAAAACCTATTTTAACGGATCGGGAACCTCGGAATCTGATTATCCGGTATTTATCTGTATCCAGCTCTAATTCCCTATATCTTACGCCAAATTTTGAAATTTTTGACTAACTCCTACCCTATTTCTATGCTACATCTCTTCCTTATGAGTTTTCGTGCTCCTACAATACCCCTACATAGCAGTCGGGTGAGTGTGAAAGAACTCGAAGCAGTGTGAAGTACACAACCGAACACCATCACATTGAGTGCAGATCCATCGCGTGTGGCACTTGCAGATGCGGCAAACCCGACGAAGATGGCTTCTGCAGGGAACGTGGTGAATGCCAATGTGACAGCGCCAAGATGGAATCGTCTTGGCTACTAGAATATGGAGCTCTGCACCTACACCCCGATAAAGTCGCCCCATCACTTCATATGCTATGCGTAACTGGAATTCTTTGTGGCTGATAGGTTTTTCACCCAATCTCTTTGCGGTTTCTTTATGCAAAGTGAATGCATTGGCGATGGAAGAGTCCAAGCAGAAAAAGTAAATCCTATGCCACCATTTCTTTGTGGCTATTTGTGTGGAATAGTATGACTAGTTTTGGTCGCCTACATCAACTCCACCCATCGTTTGGGAATATCGAAGCTGAATTGGCGATGTTGGCACCTTTGCAATCCTTTGGCCAGAGACTTTACTGGTGACAACTCCACCGAAAACCATGGGATCCGTTGCTGTGGAAAGGAAACAAACCCCTTTCGTGTCTTGCCAATAGATTGCTGCCATCTTCAAATCTTTGTGTACGCGTGTATGAAGTGTTCCCCGCGGCTGCTCATGACTGATGCATAGGCTCGTGGGGAAGCCCTTCCGTTGCTTGCGGGCAGTTCCAACTGCATAGAAGCCACGACGCAGCAAATCATCAAACAAGTATGGGGACGTGAAGTAATTGTCATAAGTCACAGTGTACCACATTCCTTCTAGGCCCTTTGTCAATCGAGCAACCACTTGTCCCGCCATGCCGATGTGTGCAGCTGCTGCCTCAGGAAGGCCCGTGTTTTCTTTCCCAACATAGACCTCTAGCTGGTATACGTAGCTAGTGACGGAGCAAGCCATAGCCCTGCCAAATCTTTATACCATGTGTGATTGGCTTTGTAGGTAAGTATTGCTTGAAGGAGCAGAACCGGCCGTTGTATGCCGCCATGCACTCGTCTACGGTAACATACAGGGACATATTCCAGAACTGTTGGAATCAAGTTTGAACGTGCTCCAAGATCCACCTGCACTTTCCAATTGGTTCGTATTCTGGGCTCCGCTTATCAGTTACGAAGTTCTCTTTGGAGGTCATGTGCAGACATCGAAGTATGTATTCGAAACACCATCTTGACATGGTGGTGTGAGCTCCCAATTTGTCACTTGGGACTCGTAGAATTATTTTTTTTGAAATTTGCAATTTAAAGTTGATAAAAGTATAGAAAAATCCATAAAAAGAATGTAGAACCAAAATAGGGTTGTGTCATACCCATTATAGTATTTGGTCTAGATTTGTGTTTTTTACTTAGAATCCCCCAAACCTTGCCTAAAAATAGTATAGAAATAACGAAAAGGTTAGAGTTGTAGGATTCGAGTCACACAGCCCCAAAAGGGCTAAATCCCACCATGAATGTGGCGATTCATGGCAAGGTCGGTCCGAGGGATCCACAGCGAGGCCACTAGGTCGGGTCCTAGAGTTAGATTTGGAATTCCCCATTAGATCGACGAATTCCCAAAATCCCGATTGTTAGCATGCAGGAGCCATTCACGCAAGACCGGGCTCGTGGAGGAATCTACAGCCCAAGGATGGTGTTCTAGGGTGAATCCCATGCCAGGAGTCCAACGGCGAAATCGGTTCGCCAAGATTCCTCCACCTGCAGAAGATTCCCGCACCGTCGCTAATTCGAGGAGATGGCCAGTTTTTGAATCTCCATTGACCAATCGTGCCAAGTACGGAAACACACCCGCACGTCTTTCATGCGACTCCCTGAGAGGTCACGTGAAAAATCCCGGCATCTTCCGACTTGCAGAAGAACCTTTTTCCGGGTGGTCAACCCTCCTAACCTCCAACGGGAATTTCATGGAAATTACCCAGGTTACAATAAAATCTCACTAAAAATTAGACTAGCTTGTTTTATGTTAATAATGCGCTCCGTGAAGTTTCACGACATTCCGATAGCGACAAGTACCCGAACCGGCGAGATTCCTTGGGAATTAACCACGTGGCGGGGTCCCCGCCACGTTGACCGGCATTCCGGGACCATATGATGGCGAAACGAAGTCAACCAAAAGTCCTTCCCGACTCTCTCGCACCTACCGGAGACCCTAGGCTATTCACATTTCTCAAAATAGGAGACCCCCAAGATCTAGGATTTTACCACGATTTGGTTTTTAAACTAAATTAGCCTACGATGGGTTTTTTGGCTTCGGTACGGGGGGGGGAGGGGTTTAGGACTAAACACGGCGTTCTGAATCCAACGGCGCAATCCGTTCGGCGATTGGAGCTAATCTCCAAAAGTTAGGATGTTGGTCCAGCATAGATGGTAGAAGTAGAAATTTAGGATGTAGGATGAAAATCTTTGAGGATGAGGATGAAAATCCCCGTTGATAAGGTTACCTTAGAACTCTAGAGGGAGGGGTGAGCCCTTGGAAACCTATATAAGGGCCCCATTTCTCTCTTTAGAACACCCCCAATTCTTGTTTTGGGTCCGTGGGTCCAAGTTATTTTGGATATTTTGGCGTTTCAAGCCAAAAACCTCTACGGTGTTTTCGGAGCACTTTTGGCTCCATTGTTGCTTATTTTCAAGCTTTGAAGGTCCTTGGGGGTCCTTCTACCTTGCTTTGTGTACTCTCTTGTGAAGTTTTTGGTACCTTGTTGTAAGTGGAGAGCCTCTCTCTCCCTCTTGTACGTGTTGTGATCTAACTTGTGAAGTTTTAGAGTCTTTTTGTATCTTGCACTAATCCTAAAGTCACCCCCCACCGTACCTTGGCGATGCTGTTTTGGGGGGCCTTTAGCGTGTGAGCTTTGTGTTGCCACGTGGTCTAACTTGTGTGTTTCCTCTTTGTGTTTTTCTTACACCTTCTTCTAACCTTCTCCTTGTTGAGTGGACCCCCCTCCGGGACGGCGAAGCTTTGAACCTCCTTTGTGCATGTTTTCTAAAGTTATCCCAAACCCTCTTCTAATTTTTTCCTTGTTGAGTGGACCCCCCTCCAGGACGGCGAAGCTTTGAACCTCCTTTGTGCATGTTTTCTAAGTTATCTCAAACCCTCTTCTAATCTTCTCCTTGTTGAGTGGACCCCCCTCCGGGACGGCGAAGCTTTGAACCTCCTTTGTGCATGTTTTCTAAAGTTATCCCAAACCCTCTTCTAATCTTCTCTTTGTTGAGTGGACCCCCCTCCGGGACGGCGAAGCTTTGAACTAGTGACAAAGTTGAAGTCCTAAAGCGTGTGTTAAAAGTGTAGACGGCGGAGCTTTGAACCCCCGAGGTGCCAAGAAGTCCTAAAGTTGGTGTTAAAACCAATCTAACGGCGAAGCTTTGCACCTCCCTCGTGTTTAGTTCCAAAGTCTAGTTTCCAAGACCTTTGTGGAAACCTCCAGAGTTTAGCTTCCAAGATATGTAGGTTCCTTTGCATTTAGTGAAGTTTAGTTGTTCCCCAAGTATTTAGTGAGTCTGAGTGTTCCCCAAGTTAGTGTGTCTAAGTTGCTCCCCAAGTGTTTAGTGAGTCTGAGTGTTCCCCAAGTTTTAGTGTGACTAAGTTGTTCCCCAAGTTCTATTTTCCCCAAGTCTTATTTTCCCCAAGTTCTATTTCCCTCAAGTCCTATTTTCCCCAAGTTCTATTTTTTCCAAGTCTTATTTTCTCCAAGTTCTATTTCCCTCAAGTCCTATTTTCTCCAAGTTGTTTTCCCCAAGTTCTATTTTCTCCAAGTTTTCTTTCCCTTAGTTCACCAAAAATCCAGTTTGCCCAAAAATCCAGTTTTCCCTTAGTAGTCAAGGTCCAGAGCCAAAACAGACCAGATCAAGTCGAGAACCAAACAGACCAGATCAAGTCGAGAACCAAACAGACCAGATCAAGTCGAGAACCAAACAGACCAGATCAGTCGAGAACCAAACAGACCAGATCAAGTCGGGAACCAGAACAGACCAGGTCACATCATCCGATATCAAAAGAAAACAAATAAATAAATTATTTATTTATTTTGTTTGAACCCGACCCCCCAGCAGCTAGCCAGCCAGCCGGGAGGCCAGGCTTGGTCCGGTAGGCAGTTGGGGCCCCAGTTCGGTCTCCATTTTTGAACTCCTTTTTCTTGATTTTCGGTTTCTCTCACACTAGATAAACAAAACAAAGGAAAATGGGGGGCTGACCTATTGCTAAGTAGGGATTAGGGTCTGAAATCAAAAAGGGAGAAGGGAGAAAAAAGCGGAGCACCACCGTACCTGCACACAAGGAAGTCTCACCCTCACCAACAACTACAAAACACTCTACACACAATGGAAGAAGGATAGAGAACAATCGAATGAAATAGGGGAGAGGTGAGAGAGACGATAAATAGTGACCTAAGCTTAGGCTTAGGTAGGATTAGAAAAGGAAATCTTGAGAATTCGTGGTGACCGTTGGGAGGAGGATTAGGATGACACAAAGGCAAAATTGTGTAAGAGGATAGTTGGCATCTTAAAAACCTCCTTGAAGTTGGAGACCATAGTGTAAGACTCATAAAAGCTTAGATGGAATAGTACTAGTGTAGAAGAAGGGAGGAAGAAAGAAAAAGAAGGAGGAAGGGAAAGAAGGAAGTTAGATTGAAAAATTGTAATATTTTCTCAATAAGCGGTGAGCTTGAAGAAAAATTCAAAACAAAGCCAAAGACTACCATGGAGCGTGAGGATGTACACGTGGACGTGGACGAAGTCATTTCCGACACCGGTAGTGAAGAGGTGAGTTTTTGATTTAGTCTTTGATGTTTCTCCCTAATTAGCATTTATTTTCCTAATCAGCCCTTAGAGCGTGATTAGCATCCGTGATTAGTGCAAATTAGAAGTTTAGATTCAAAAGTCTATAGATTAGTGATAGGGGTTTCCGAAAACATCTTATAATTAAGATTTGACCGTAAACTGACCGCGTTAGGCTAAGTTAAGCGGTAGGGGGTAGGACGGAAGAATTTTGAGTAAAATTCATCCAAAAAGAATCATGGACGGACCTTAGGGGTTTAAATTAGAAAGAGAATTTAGGATTAAAATTAGGGATTAATTAGCGGTTAGAATTAGAATCAATTTACATTTTATTTCTTAAAGTTAAAATTCTAAGGTCAAAATCTAGAGTTAACTTTGGGAAGTTAAAAAGTAGAATTAATTTGGAAGTTTAACTTAGGGGATTAAAATTTCCAGTGAAACCTTAGGGTAGCTTAGAAAAGGAAGTTAGGGTTAATTAGGAGTAAAAAATTCCGAGTGGGAAGTAGAAATTAAAAAGTAAAACCTTGGACTAAATTTAGGGGGTAGAATTTACGAGTAGATTTTAAGTTAGAAATAGAGTTAAAATTAGAAGTCAAAACTCAGAGTAAATTGTGGAAGTAAGTTTAGAAGTTAAGCCCTAGAGTTAAAAAGTTGGAGTTAAATTTAGGAGGATAACACTTAGAGTTAAACTAGGATTAAAACGATAGGATTAAAGTTGGAAGTAGAAAGTCAAAAGTCAAAAGTCAAAAGTTAAGATTAAATTTAAAGGTTAAACTTTAGAGTCAATTGGGGAGTAAAAAGTTATAGTGAAAGGCTAAAGATAGAAGCTAAAAGTTAAGAGGTAGAAGTTAAAGTTAGAGTTAGTTGTTGGAAGTAGAAAAGATCTAGAGTCAAAGTGAAAACATAGAGTCAAACCTAGAGGTTAAAATTTAGAATTAATTCTAGAAGTAAAAACTTAGAGTTAAAAGTTAAAACATAGAGTTAAAATTCAAGGGTAAATCTTAGAGTTAATTTAGGAGTAAAAACTTAGAGTTAAAAGTTAAAACATAGAGTTAAAATTCAAGGGTAAATCTTAGAGTTAATTTAGGAATAGAAACCTAGAGTCAAAAGTCAAAACATCGAGCACAAGTGGGTAGTTAATATTTAAGAATCAAGTTAAAGAAGTAAAATCTAGAGTTACATTCCGAAGTTGGAACTTTAGGGGTAGTTTTTAAAAGTAGAACTCCTAGGTGAAGTCTTAGAAACCCAAGATAGTCTTAGGGGTTCATGGAAGGAACATAGGGGTTCCCCTTTTTATGTAGTTAGGGACGTTATAAATGACGCCGACTACTCAGTCGACCCTCGACATAGGATAGATAGTTAGGGAGTTCGGATTTCACCATCACTCTAAACATCGCAGTTAACTTGTGAGTTACTACATGCATTACTAATTATTCGCTGCCATCCACGACACTTAGGAAACGTTAGCAAAAAAGATCCATTGCTTGGAAGGCACAGTGGACCGCGCTCACATCACCCCCATATATTAAAAAATGTGGATAAAGGCATAGAACCTGGTCGGTGTTCGCTTTATTACCAAGGGTGGGTAATCTAGCGCCCACAGGTGGAAGCAATGTCCTCACATAAAAAGGCCTTGTGAACTCTTCGCCAATAATCACGAATGGAGGGTTGAGCCCTGACACCCATGAGACAACAAATACCTGTAAACTCCCAAAATTCTTTGAGTGTGATGGTTGCTGCCACTAATTCCCCACCCTTCCGCTTTCCTATCACTGGGTCAATATAATTAGCATAGTCGTTGCTTTCCCGTACCACTTTGCGTTGAAAACATTCATCCCAAAATAGCAAGAAGTACTCTACGGGCTCCATAAGGACGTCATGTTGGAGAGCCTTCGATAGTCCTAGTTTCTTGCCTGCGAAAGGTTGCCTGGGCAACAATGACCACGTGCGGGCATGCCAGTTGTGCTCCGCATACTTCTCTGCAAGATCCAGCCTCTCAAGTTCAGGTCCACATTGATACATGCCAAGTTCGCCTAGTAATGCCATGTGATCATCCTCATGCATGTCTACGGAGCTTGCTCCACTTGAAAAGTCATTGTATTCACTTCCGCAATCCGACAGGGCAGGATCCCAATCATGGGCGGAGTCACTGTCTGCCAGTTCCCACCCTGCCAAAGCGTCACAAACATGTGTTGGCTCGGCGGAGTCGTTGTCTACATTATCAAAGCCACCAAGGATCCCATTTCCATCGCTGCGGTTGTGGTTGGGTTCCAACCTTTGGCAGACGTGACGCGGCAGGGATTGCACCCCCAAGTAAGCCCCAAAATTCACTTCCACAAACTCAATTCCTCCCACTACTTCGTCCCCACCCACCACCGTTCCAACTGCAAACGAGCAAGGAACGGGAAGTACTTCCCCACCCCATTGCAAATCACGTAGTGGCACGCGAACCCGACAAGGAAACTCATCTTGCGACTTGGTAGTAGGCGGCGTAAAAGACTGCGGATCTTCAGGCACCGGCTCTCGGGACCCTTCATTGCTCTGCTCTTGCTCATTCCCGTGATTCGCGGAGATCTTTGCGTTGAGCCATCCTGCTCGACCTCGGCGTGTAGTTGATCCAGATCCCCGCGCACTGACTGGAGAAATTCTGTTGGTCGATCCAAGAGCAGCCGCGGCCCCACTTGGCTTCCTCACGTACTTGCGCTTTAGTCGCGGCAAAGTCAAGCTACTGACATCTCCTGAATCAAGAACACCGCCGGTAGTGCTGCCCGTGGGTGGAACATCGTGACTTCGAGGTAACTGACTCGTTTTGGATTTCCTCACGTACTTTCGCTTAGGCTTTGTTATTTGAATGCCGTGGAGTTGTACTGGCTTGACATTCTCCTTGCCTATACTAGAGCAACCACGAGCAAGGACCGCCACTGGGGGATCCGGATGCTTCTCATTCAGATTATCTAATGACTTGAAAAGTCTTCTCTCAAGCCCCTCCGCCAGACCACTACTACTATCAGCGACGTCCACTTCTTCAATTCCCAGTGGCACCTCTTCATGGGAAGACGGTGTTCCGCAATTTAGCATGAAGCGTTGTTGGAGAGCCATCGTCGCTGCCTTCTTCGCGCCTCGGACCCCAACCAAGCAGCCGCGCGGAGTGACGGTAGAAAAGGTAGCGGAGCTGCGCCCCACACAGAGTATCCCAGCTACCGTAACCCCTTGCTTCAATCGGAAGCGGATGTGAGAGAAGGTAACCATGATCCAACAACCCAAGGAGAACCCATCGCTTCTGCGCTGGAAATCGCTGCTTTTCTACCCAAGTTGCCAAAATGGTTGCAGTGTGCAAGAATTGGGTTGGTGGAGGCGGGGATGCTGGCCAAACATATCCATCACAATGCACCCACTCTCGTCTACTTGTGCCAGCCGTACGCAACTTCTGTTGCATTCAAAAGAAGCTAAAAATCGAACTCACTTCAATGAGCCCCCGTACAGCCACAACTCAATCGTGCTTGTCTGGATTCCATATATTCCAACGATATTCTCAATTTTCCAGTGGTGGCCGCATCTCATGGTCCTTTCCAACGCTTGATGAAGTCGGTGCTCCACTAACAAGTGTAATTGAGTTTCATGTCTCCGTGTAGCAAAACGGTGCAACCAACAGCACAGTCTCCAGAAACCTCCACTCCAAACCTCCATTGCAATCCGGACACCCTAATCCGTAAGCCTCCAAGTGTAATCGATGCCCGTAGTAGGTACTCAAGCGTAATGCATGTTGCAGTTACTTTCCCAGCAACAAGCACCTTGGATGCGCTCTGTTCACTGTTTAGCTTGGCGCTCACGCTTGTCGCACCACAAAGTAAGTGAATTCCCTGTTATACTCCCAAAAAGCACTCTAAAGCATAACAAAATGACTCTAAAGATCGAACCCACAAGATTCTGTGAAGTGTCTAGCACTATTCCCAACTTAAGCTCAGCCAATCTCCAATTCTACTTTCCGGTCCTAGATCTAAAACCGGAAACACCAACACACGGAAAACTACGACCAGACCTCTCTCTATCTCTTCGAGTCTTTCCAGCTATCCGGCCCTGTAAAACTACCACAACCCAGGATCCTCTAACTTCCGATCCTGGCACTCCTCTGGACCGATCCGATCCGGTCCTCTCACACGTACTCTCACTCCACTCCGATTTAGTTTTGCCTCTGTTTTACCATCAGAGGGTTCGCCGCTTGCTTTTGAGAGTGGCAGGCCCGCCACTCCTTCCGTGACTTATAGTGGCTAAAGACCCACTTTTCTAATCGACTACTTCCTACACTAGCTCGGATCCGGTTTGATCTCTCACAGCCACCCGGAAAGCGATCCGGTTTGCAGGTCACACAAAGACCCCCCGTACGATTCTCTCATACTACAACGACCTTGATGCCAAGTTTCCTCCGTGCGAAGTTAGGTGGTTACAAGTGAACTTGTCCGTTCCAACATCAACTAAAGTCCTTCCGTTTACCATCTAGGGCAGCGAGACCTCACGGGAGATCGGACATTCAATCGGATTTCCTATCCAGGAGTTTTAGCGCGACTAAGGACTCCTTCCCTATCCGCCTAGCCTAACAACGATTTTCTCGCCTGGAATCCTGAACTGTAGAGGTGCTGAGGAACTGAAATCCACTCCCAACACTTAGAATACCCACTCACATACACATAAGAGCAAAACAACACCACCAAGGGGAGAAATCTCTCTAGAATCTGCATGCATCTTCCTAACTCCTCACCAAACAGCCCTGCCACGCGCGAAAGAGACGTACAACAAGAAGTCAATAGAAAACACACAAAAACTCAAGAGAAAAGACTCCCAGTCTCCTTCGCAGAGACTGACTTATATACATTTAAAACTCAAAGTCAACAAAAAGGGCCCCAGAAAGTCTGCGCGAAACTTTCGGTCCCTGCCGAGCCAATCAGACCGGAGAACATCCAATCCTAACTAGACAGACCGGATCAAATCCGGTCCGGTCCATCCTAACAAATATTTACAAAACTAAAATCCTAACTATCCTATCACAACCGGATCTACTCCTTGATCCGTTCCTTTGTCCATAACTTGGTCCACACCTTGGTCCACGCTCTGATCTAGACCTTGATCCGCACCCTGATCCGGGGTCATATCCACACTTTGATCCTGTCCCTGGTTCAGTGTGGGACTCCTGGGCGTTTCCGTTCCAAGCTGTTCGAAGATGTCTGTCAGATTCCGGTTCCGCTCCCCGGTTTCACGTTCTGGGAGATCCGGTGACGAATCTAAGTTGATGGTTGTGGGCACAAGATTACCCACCCTTTGTAATAAAGCGAACACCGACTAGGTTCTATGCCTTTATCTACAATTTTTAATATATGGGGGTGATGTGAGCGCGGTCCACTGTGCCTTCCAAGCAATGGATCTTTTTTGCTAACGTTTCCTAAGTGTCGTGGATGGCAGCGAATAATTAGTAATGCATGTAGTAACTCACAAGTTAACTGCGATGTTCAGAGTGATGGTGAAATCCTAACTCTCTAACTATCTATCCTATGTCGAGGGTCGACTGAGTAGTCGGCGTCATTTATAACGTTCCTAACTACGTAAAAAGGGGAACCCCTATGTTCCTTCCATGAACCCCTAAGACTATCTTGGGTTTCTAAGACTCCACCTAGAAGTTCTACTTTTAAAAGCTACCCCTAAAGTTCCAACTTCGGAATGTAACTCTAGATTTTACTTCTTTAACTTGATTCTTAAATATTAACTACCGACTTGTGCTTGATGTTTTGACTTTTGACTCTAGGTTTCTATTCCTAAATTAACTCTAAGATTTACCCTTGAATTTTAACTCTATGTTTTAACTTTTAACTCTAAGTTTTTACTCCTAAATTAACTCTAAGATTTATCCTTGAATTTTAACTCTAGGTTTTAACTTTTAACTCTAAGTTTTTAATCCTAAATTAACTCTAAACTCTACCCTTGAATTTTAACTCTATGTTTTAACTTTTAACTCTAAGTTTTTACTCCTAAATTAACTCTAAACTCTACCCTTGAATTTTAACTCTAGGTTTTTGACTTTTAACTCTAAATTTTACTTCTAAAATTAATCCCAAATTTTAACCTCTAGGTTTGACTCTACGTTTTCACTTTGACTCTAGATTTTTTCCTACTTCCAACTAACTCTAAGATTTACCCTCTAAATCTAACTATAACTTTTCACTTTTCACTTTTCACTTTATCTTTTTACTCTAACTTTTTACTTCCCCCCCTTGACTCTAAAGTTTAACCTTTAAATTTAACCTTAACTTTTGACTTTAGGCTTTTGACTTTCTACTTCCAAATTTAACCCTATCCTTTTAATCCTAGATGAACTCTAAATGTTACTCCAAGTTTTACTTCTAAATTTTACTTCCACAATTTACTCCAAGTTTTGACTTCTAATTTTAACTCTATTCCTAACTCAAAAATCTACTTCCGAAGTTGATTTTCAATTCTACTGTTGACCTCTACTTTCTACTCTAATTTTTGACTCCCTAAGCAACTCTAAACTCTTACATGAACCTATCCTAAGATTTGACTTGAGAATTTAAACCCCTAAGTTAAAATTCCAAATTAATTCTATTTTTTAACTCCCCAAAGTTAACTCTAGATTTTAACCTTTGAGGTTTAACTTTAAAAATTAAAATGTAATTTGACTCTAATTCTAACTGCTAATTAATCCCTAATTTTAATCTAAATCCTCTTTCTACCCTATATTCCTAAGTTCCGTCCATGGTTCGTTTTGGATGAAATTTTATTCAAAATTCCTCCGTTCTATCCCCTATCGCTTAACTTAGCCTAACGCGGTCAGTTTACGGTCGAATCTTAAGTATAAGATGTTTTCGGAAACCTCTATTCCTAATCTATAACTTTTTGAATCTAAACTTCTAATTTGCACTAATCTCGGGTGCTAATCACGCTCTAAGGGCTGATGAGGAAAATAAATGCTAATTAGGGAAAAACATCAAAGATTAAATCAAAAACTCACCTCTTCACTACCGGTGTCGGAAATAACTTCGTCCACGTCCACGTGTACATCCTCATGCTCCATGGTGGTCCTTGGTTTTGTTTTGAATTTTCTCCAAGCTCACCGCTTATTTAGAAGTTATTACAATTTTTGGATGATCTAAACTCCTTCTTTCCTCTTCCCCTTTCTTTTCTTTCTTCCTCTTTCTTCTACTCTAGCACTATTCCACCTAAGCTTTTATGAGTCTTACACTATGGTTTCAAAATCCAAGGAGGTGTTTAAGAGGCCAACTATCTTCTTACACAATTTTGCCTTTGTGTCATCCTAATCCTCCTCCCAACGGTCACCACAAATTCTCAAGATTTCCTTCCCTAAGTCTACCTAAGCTTAGGCCTAGGTCACTATTTATCGTCTCTCTCCTTTTTGTTCTCTACTTCATCTCCTTCTTTCTAATCTCCCTCCATTGCTCATGTGTGTATTTGGTTGGTTAGAATGGAGGTTTCAAGTGTGCGTGCAGGTGTGACGTGGAGGGTACAATCATGTGTGTAGGAGTGATGTGAGGTGTTGACTCTCTTTCTTCCCCTCCCTTTGTTCTTTAGTCACAACTTGGGAGTTTTGGAATTTTGGCCTTGGATCCCCTACTGGGTTTAACTGGTTTTCTAAACTAGCTCTATCTCTGATTTCCTAAATTAGATCTACCACTGGTTTCCTAAACTAGATCTACCACTAGTTTCCTAAACTAGATCTATCACTGATTTCCTAAACTAGATCTATAACTAATTTTCTAAACTAGATCTATCACTGATTTCCTAACTAGATCTATAACTAATTTTCTAAACTAGGTCCTGATTAGTGGAGAGTTTTTTCAAAAAAAAACCCAAAGTTGGGGCCCCGCAGGGCATCATCTCGTTTTTGGTCTGAAATCAGCCACGATGTATGTGAGTCATGGTATAGTCCACCAAATCGCAAAACCGGCCCAAGGTGGATGCTGGGACAGGCAGTGTACCGGCCTCAGGTACCGGCCGTGGCTGGACTCCCCGTTACTGCCGCTGAGATGGCTGGTCCACTGGGCTGGCTGGTACGCTGGCTGGCTTGGTACGCTGGCCACCACCAAATTTTTAATCACCTCAACGGGTTCCCTCAGGGGAACCCACTTAGCAAATAAAAATTGGAATTTTCAAAAAATTAGTGGTAGAGTCAAGGCTTCGCCGTCCGGGGGTTAGACCTCAATTTGTGAAGCAAGACACTCGGCTTAACAAATCACGTATACAAGGGCTAGACAGCTAAACTTGGCCCACCACTTCCTACTTCATGCTAAACTCTAATATCTTGGAAGTTAAACTCTGGAGGTTTTCGCCAAGGTCTTGGAAACTAGACTTTGAAACTAAACACGGGGGGAATGCAAAGCTTCGCCGTTAAGTTGGTTTTAACACCAACTTTAGGACTTCTTGACACCTCGGGGGTTCAAAGCTTCGCCGGCTACACTTTTAACACACGTTTTAGGACTTCAACTTGTCACTAGTTCAAAGCTTCGCCATTTCCAAGGGGGGTCTACACAATGAGAGAGACTTTAGAAGAGGGAAAACAACTAAACTTTAAAAAAAAAATTACACAGGTTCAAAGCTTCGCCGTCCCGGAGGGGGGTCCACTCAACAAAGAGAAGATTAGAAGAGGGTGTAAGAAAAAACACAAAGAGAAAACACACAAGTTAGACCACGTGGCAACACAAAGCTCACACGCTAAAGGCCCCCCAAAGCGGCATCGCTAAGGTACGGTGGGGGGTGACTTTAGGATTAGTGCAAGATACAAAAAAAAGACTCTTAAACTTCACAACCTAGACAACAACACGTACAAGAGGGAGAGAGAGGCTCTCCACTTACAACAAGGTGCTAACAACTTCACAAAAGAGTACACAAAGCAAGGTAGAAGGACCCCCAAGGACCTTCAAAGCTTGAAAATAAGCAACAATGGAGCCAAAAGTGCTCTGAAAACACCGTAGAGGTTTTTGGCTTCAAACGCCAAAATATCCAAAGCAAATTGGACCCACGGACCCAAAACAAGAATTGGAGGTGTTCTAGAGAGAGAAATGGGGCCCTTATATAGGTTTCTCAAGGGCTCACCCCTCTCTCTAAAGCTCTAAGGTAACCTTATCAACGGGGATTTTCATCCTCATCCTCAAAGATTTTCATCCTACATCCTAAATTTCTACTTCTACCATCTATGCTGGACCAACATCCTAACTTTTGGAGATTAGCTCCAATCGCCAAACGGATTGCGCCGTTGGATCGAGATCGCCGTGTTTAATTCTAGGCTCTTCTATCCCCCATACCGAGGCCAAAAACCCATCGTAGGCTAATTTAGTTTAAAAATCAAATTGTGGTAAAATCCTAGATCTTGGGGGTCTCCTATTTTGAGAAATGTGAATAGCCTAGGGTCTCCGGTAGGTGCAAGAGAGTCGGAAAGGACTTTTGGTTGACTTGGTTTCGCCATCGTATGGTCCCGGAATGTTGGTCAACGCGGCGGGGACCCCGCCACGTGGTTAATTCCCGAGGAATCTCGCCGGTTCGGGTACTTGCCGCTATCGGAATGTTGCGAAACTTCACGGAGCGCATTATTAACATAAAACAAGCTAGTCTAATTTTTAATGAGATTTTATTGTAACCTGGGTAATTTCCATGAAATTCCCGTTGGAGGTTAAGAGGGTTGACCACCCGGAAAAAGGTTCTTCTGCAAGTCGGAAGATGCCGGAATTTTTCACGTGACCTCTCAGGGAGTCGCATGAAAGACGTGGGGGTGTATTTCCGTACCTGGCACGATTGGTCAATGGAGATTCAAAACTGGCCATCTCCTCGAATTCGCGACGGTGCGGGAATCTTCTGCAGGTGGAGGAATCTTGGCGAACAGATTTCGCCGTTGGACTCCTAGCATGGAATTCACCCTAGAACACCATCCTTGGGCTGTAGATTCTTCCACGGGCCGGGTTCTTGCTTAAGTGGCTCCTGCATGCTAACAATCGGGATTTTGGGAATTCGTCGATCTAATGGAGAACTCTAAATCTAACTCTAGGACCCGACCTAGTGGCCTCGCTGTGGATCCCTCGGACCGACCTAGCCACGAATCGCCACATTCATGGTGGGATTTAGCCCTTTTGGGGCTGTGTGACTCGAATCCTCGAAATCTAACCTTTTTGTTATTTCTATACTATTTTTAGGCAAGGTTTGGGGGATTCTAAGTAAAAAACACAAATCTAGACCAAATACTATAATGGGTATGACACAACCCTATTTTGATTCTACACTCTTTTTATGGATTTTTCTATACTTTTATCAACTATAAATTGCAAATTTCCAAAAAAATAATTCTACGAGTCCCAAGTGACAAATTGGGAGCTCACAAGTGAGAGTACGTGTGAGAGGACTGGATCTGATCGGTCCAGAGGAGTTTCTGGATTGGAAGTTGTAGGATCCTGGGTTGTAGTAGTTTTACAGGACCGAGTAGCTTGACAGACCGGAAGAGGTAGATAGAGGTTTGGTCGTTGTTTTCGGTGTGTTGTTTTTCCGGCTTTAGATCTAGGACCGGAAAGTAGAAATTGGAGATTGACAGGAGCTTAAGTTGGAAATAGAGCTAGACACTTCACAGAATCTCGTGGGTTCGATCTTTAGAGTCATTTTGTTATGTTTTAGAGTGGTTTCTGGAAGTATAACAGGGAATTCACTTACTCTGTGCTGCGACACCTGGGATGCCGGTCAACGTAGCAGGGACCCCGCCACGTGGTTAATTCCCGAGGAATCTCGCCGGTTCGGGTACTTGCCACTATCGGAATGTCGTGAAACTTCACGGAGCGCATTATTAACATAAAACAAGCTAGTCTAATTTTTAATGAGATTTTATTGTAACCTGGGTAATTTCCATGAAATTCCCGTTGGAGGTTAAGAGGGTTGACCACCCGGAAAAAGGTTCTTCTGCAAGTCGGAAGATGCCGGGATTTTTCACGTGACCTCTCAGAGAGTCGCATGAAAGATGTGAGGGTGTGTTTCCGTACCTGGCACGATTGGTCAATGGAGATTAAAACTGGACATCTCCTCGAATTCGCGACGGTGCGGGAATCTTCTGCAGGTGGAGGAATCTTGGCGAACCGATTTCGCCGTTGGACTCCTAGCATGGGATTCACCCTTGAACACCCTACTTGGGCTGTAGATTCCTCCACGGTCCCGGTCTTGCTTAAGTGGCTCCTGCATGCTAACAATCGGGATTTTGGGAATTCGTCGATTTAATGGGGAATTCTAAATCTAACTCTAGGACCCGACCTAGTGGCCTCGCTGTGGATCCCTCGGACCGACCTAGCCATGAATCGCCACATTCATGGTGGGATTTAGCCCTTTTGGGGCTGTGTGACTCGAATCCTCCAAATCTAACCTTTTCGTTGTTTCTATACTATCTTTAGGCAATGTTTGGGGGATTCTAAGTAAAAAACACAAATCTAGACCAAATACTATAATGGGTATGACACAACCCTATTTCGGTTCTACACTTTTTTAATGGGTTTTTGTATACTTTTATCAACTATAAATTGCAAATTTCCAAAAAAATAATTCTACGAGTCCCAAATGACAAATTGGGAGCTCACAATGGTGTTCGCAAGTTTCCTCCCACTCTTCTTTGACTGGGGAGTCCGATCCTTTCCCTCCGTCTGAATGCCCACGTTCGGAAAAGATCCTGGCATCGAAAGGACGGAAAGATGGATCGACCTTGACAACGTCACTCCGTTCAGCTTTCGACTGCTCACCTCCATCCGATTTGCTGCTTCTTGTGCTTCCACCATCACCAATTCTACCTTCTCGGAGTAGTCCGTCAAGATCCGGACCAACCTAGTTCCGGATATCTTCTTGTCCTTGAGTACTCCTTCGTCAAACAGCTTTGCCTTGGTGACGGCCTCTCCGGTTGCCCCAAAAGTGGCCTTCACGTCCTCAGCTACTTTCCGGGTAGCCTCCGCCATCTTACGAGTGGTGGTCATGTTCTCCTTGAGGAATAAAAGTTCCGTCTTCAACGCATCGACTTCCTCCTGAAGTCGTCGTATCTCCGCTTCTTACTTCCGGATCTCATCCGGGCTGGAGATGTATTCTGCAACCACTGCCGCGAGGTTGCTAGTCGCTGGTGCGCCCACCAGCTCACTGATCTGGGTCAGAACCAACTTCTTGACCGCCCAATCCGCTCGTATATCACTTTAGATTTTGATCAGCTGGTTGAACGGATCCGTCGAATCCGATCCGGAAGAACCCGGTTCATCAAAAACCGGTTTCTTCCCAAGGTTGGATGTCTCACCCGGAGGGGTTGGGGTTCCTCTCCGGTGAGGAGGCGTCGTCTTTTGCCGCTTGTTCTGCAGCCGGTGTTGCTCCTCCTCTTCTTCTTCTTCATCGGAACCGGATACTTCCTCTTGCTATTCCTCCGATTTCGATTTCCCATACTTCAGGAGTACCTCCTGAGTATTCCACTCCTTCTCCTCTGTATCCGTGAGGAGCTGGTTATGCTTGTAAAGATGGAAGAGGTAGGGGCTCAGTGGTGTCAGCCTACTTCCTCCGATCTTTGGAACCAGACGGCTGACTAGATCGGAAAAGATCCTGGCCCAGTCCACTTTCCGTTCTCCGCTCAGGGCTCCAAAAATCAGGTTCCCGATGGCTATCATCACCCTCGTCGGCTTCTCTGGGTGGATGATCGGAACCAGAAATTGCAAAAGGTTGCGATGCCGGTCGTCCAAACAATCCGCGACCGCATGCCCATCCTTAGAGTCCACGTTGCTCCAGAACTTCCCCTGAGTGTATCCTTCCTTCGAGGTGGCCATCCCTCGACTTCCTGACTGGAAGTCGTATACGGACCTCCACATCTCTTCCGTCTAACTGCTCGGAATTCCGCGGATGGTCTTATCAAATTGATTCGAGAGTTTTCCCAACAGCTCTCGAATCATCCGTTCCTCTCTAAACCCCTAGGGTTTATCTATCAGTCCTCCGCAACCCATCATGGCAAGATCCTCCATGAGGTTGTCTTTTTCCTTCTCTCCTGAAGGAATGATCGGACACACCTTCCGGAGTTTAACTTCTACTGCGGAGGAACTGGACGGTCCTGCTCTGCTCTTGCGGAGCTGAGGCATGGAGACGAGCTATGCTAACTGGATTCTCACTGAGGCTACCTTTCTCTCTCCTAGCCGCACGTCCCGTTTCTCACCTTCGCTCTTCCGATCTCAACCGGAATACCTCTAAACCTGCAACACACACTAAAGCGCTGTGCACTCTAACACACTAACACGCACACACACTCTCAAAACAAGAAAGCAAAGCGCTTGGGAGGAAAGCTAAGTACGCGCAGAAAAATACTTTCCAGCAAACGAAGTTTGAAAAAGAGTGGCAACTGGATTGGTCAGCCTATTTATAGTCTGATTTGTCATCATGACCAAATCCGTTCCTGACCCAATCCGTTCCAACTCAGATCCGCTCCAACTCTAATCCGGTTTAGATTCAAATCGAATCCGGATTGTCACCTATTCCGTTCCGTAGTTAATTTCTGGTTTTCCGTTACCTCTTGCTCGAATCCGGATCCCAGATCACGGTTTCCGTTCCAAGATTTTGATAACTTACAAAAAACCAAAAATTCACACTACGACAACGCTCAACGAGCCTGGCATCCATGCTTTGCCCCTCCCACGTTGCGCTCTTGAAAATCATTCGACATGTTGGCAGCAACCAACGGAAACACCCTTGTTCCCTAACACTTGTTTTCGGTTCCCGAAACACCGTCTTGCGCTAAGTAAATGCCTTGTTGGCACGTACAGCATACCTTCTTTTGAACATTGAAGGCCATCTTTTGAACATGGGAGGCCATCTTTCGGCTTTGAATGTTGTATTTTTAGCCAGGCTACTGTTAATAATATCAATACTAAGCCTAGATGAAGTGTCAGATTGATCTGATTTTTGTTTCTATGGCTTGAATTCTAAATTCCCCACATCCATCCCTTTTGGCCCGTCGCCCATTTCTCACCCAATCTAACCCCACAATTGTAAATGTACCCATTTCGACCCAAAAGTGGTCGACCAGTCCTTAATGGGTTAAGTACCAAACTCTATGCAAAAAATAAGACCTACAATAAATACCTTTTCCAACAATAGTTTCATTGGGCTACAACCTTTAGTTACACATTCTTGTTTTTTGAGTATGCTGCAAACGATAATGTAAACATTAGCAACCTATCTAAGTTGTTTCTAACAAAATTAGTCAATAGGACAAGGGAAAGTTCATATCTTTCTATCAATGATTTGGTTACTAGGCAAGGAGATTTCAAAACATGAAATAAAATAACCCTAAATGACTACCTGTGCAGATTGTATGATGAGTTTGTCTTATTGCTTGCTTTCTGCAATCATTATTGTTAACAGAACACATAGAAATCAAATTTATAAGTGATGAATAATTTGAACAAACATTGTTAGTACTCCACGCTTAGATCAATAGTTATTGCTCGATGAGCGCAGAATACTCCTAAGTTCAAAAGCGATTCTTCAACAATATCCACTAAACATGAATACCAGGAAATGTAAAAACTAATGAAGGTAGCAACTATAATACATAGGAACAATACATGATATTTTCAAAAGGATATGTTAGAACTACAAGTTTCACTCACAATCTACTTTCATTAATTTTACAGAATGGGCTCCCCAATAGAGGATACTAATATCACTCACCATTTGCCTAGCCTGAATAGCCACAATCGTAAGTAACTATCCACATAAATCCAGCTCCGTTGA
Organism: Pseudisothecium myosuroides; assembly: GCA_951799445.1. Taxonomy (NCBI): domain Eukaryota; kingdom Viridiplantae; phylum Streptophyta; class Bryopsida; order Hypnales; family Lembophyllaceae; genus Pseudisothecium; species Pseudisothecium myosuroides. Next base: position 24,805,898 of record OX637290.1, on the reverse strand, counting down.
CAAGAAGCAAACAGCCAGTAACGGCAACAGCATCAAACCCTAAACCCTAAGAAAACAGAATTGGACTGGACGAACACCCTAAACAAGGCGAACAGCAGGTGAAAGTCAGGTATTTTGTCTTGATGCTTTAGCGGAACTTCTCCTTTGCAAAAAGACATCCTGTAGAGCTGAAAACTTTCACAGCTGCTGAGTAGCAAAGTCCTGTCAAAGAAGCGTTGAATGCCGGGCAGGGATCAGTTGGTCCGCCCAGGCCCGCGCACATGAAGGGCTGCTCTGCTTCTTCTTCTTGCCTTGAATCCCCTGGTCCTTGTTTGTTGCGTCCATTAGTTTTCTGGGATTCTCGTCGTAAGGAATCGCTGGTACTACACACATTCTCTGAACGTTTGTTGCAAAGGGCGAGTACGCTTTCATTTGGGGATGATTCTTGGGATCCAGATTGCTTTCCGTTCTGAAATTGTGAATCGAATGCACGCTTGGAGCTTGGAGCTTCTTGTGGCCAAACCTAGACTATTACGCAGGGTTGGTGATGATAGCGCGAGGAGCTTTGCGGTTTGCGCGGATCATGTGCACTTTCCTCTGTTTGTGGTTAGTTGCTCACCCAATTTGGTCCCGAATTCTCGCCAGGGGTTGCAGGGGGGAGAGATTTCTCTGTTGCAAGGACGACCGAAAGCTCAAATCAAGCTGGCACTAGCTGTAACTGTCCCTGCTGCGTGCAGTGGCCCCTCGTTGTAGCCAATTGAACTACGTCCCCTACGGAGAAAATGGGATTTGAACCCAGGATAAACCCCTGCTCACCGTAGTAGTAGAAGCTGTAGTTGTAGTAGTACTGCAGATTTTTGTGTGATCTCTGTTGCTCCTTTTGAGGATTTGATTCGTACTGTGGGGGCTTGTAAATTGGGCAAGCGTTTGGGGCAATGATCTTGTGTGGGATCCTGTTTGTAGCTAATTTGTAGCTAAAATTTTAAGTGCGTGAGGGTAGAGAGGTTGCTTTGGGGATAAGGCGTGTTGGAATCTTAGAATATTTGTGCCTTCGAATCTTATAGACTATGTGGAGTAGCAAAGTGTTAGAAGAAGACGGGCGTCTCGTATCTCAGATAGGGGAAAAAGTAGAAGGGGGGTTCCATTTGGTGCTTGAAATCTGTCTGGGTATGCTGCTCTCGTAGGATTGCGCTACAGTAGCAATTCAAACTCAGGTGAATTCCTCTTTACACTTTGGTTTCTAGCAAATTCATGGCAGAAATAATTGTTGTTACAGGGTCAGAAACGACTCCGCCATCACCTTTGCTTGCGTTACGTTTGAATAATGTGCTGGAAACGGCCAAATCGGCGCCATACATGCTGATTCCAGTCATATTCACCTAATACAAGGTATCGTCATATGTCAGAATAGGGGTGTGACAAGTCAATTGACTGACTGGGGTTGTATGCTAGTCAATGGGTGGATCTTGAATTCTTGCCTCAGCAATTGATTGATCCTGTGGACGGAGCTGCTCCTCGTGAAGCTGCAGTGGAGGTTTGCCGTCCTTGGGCAGCTTGTCTTGCTTCATTTGGCCGTCGGAAGTGTAAGGTATGCGGTTTTGTTTGTGGACTTAGTTTATTGTGTGTTCAGGATTTAAGGATTTGGAGTTCGTAGCAGATTTTTCACTCCCTTAATTTTCTTCTCAATTTGATGTGTTTCTCTTCACAGGTCCATTCCGACGTTAGTCTTTGTGAGATCTTCTTAGTGACAGTCAATGAGTGGTCTCTGTATTGCAGGCAGATAGTGATGGGATTGCCAGCTCAATTGGTGTTGCGGGATTTAGATTGTAGACAACAATTGCAGTTTGGGAGAGAACAGAGAAGCTTTTTGTTGGTGCGTGGACTAGCTGGTGCTCCGGTGAGTAAATTAAGCGCTTGGATGACTTGTGACATGGATTACTGTCGTCATGTTGGCAACAAATGTGTCGAAATATGGGTTCTCCTTTACGGCAATGTTCGATATAGACGTAGTCACATTTTTCCAAACGTAACCGGATATGAACATGGTTCGCCGAACCCTAAGCCCCGAAATTGATGGGGAGAGTGTGCTTTAAGTGGTACGAAGTTGCTCATTGACAGAGTGTTGACATTTGTGTGCCCAGGATGTCTGTGCAATCACAGGCTTCAGGTCTCCATGGCCACTCTACCTTTCTTTATCCTTGCCCTTGTCCTCTCCCATACGAAGGAGTGGACCAAATAGGTGTTCATCATTTTCATCAGTTTGGAAGAGACCACCTTCGAATTCCAATGTTTCAGGTATGTATCACATGCCCATTTTCACAGAAAGAGTTTGCCCCTCTTGGTGAGAGTGTGACTGACATGGACGAAGCATGTTGCGGTGGATTCAGGTGAACCACAGTCGGTTGAAGAACTTTGGGAAGAGTATTTTGCGGATCCTACGCAGTGGTGGGACAATAGAGGCGATAAGGTTTGACTATTTGATAAATGAAAGTGGATACAATGCTCGGGTCAACAAGTGACGGGGATATTTCTTGCGTGTACAAGGCCATGGGCACTTAGTAAAGCACCAAGTGCGAAATTGCGTTGTTTGTTGTCCAAGAGTGCTCTGAAAATTGCTCAAATCATTGCAATGTCAACAACAAATATTCCTTGAATGTTGATTGTTGGATGCGAAATGAGCATGAGACAGGTTTTCAGGATCTGATCATGGGTTGTGGCGCCTACAGAGGAGTCCTAGATCACCTGACTTTAGACATACGGTGGCAAGGAAAGCGCTTTGGATAGATGGTTGGTCAACTCCACCATGGGTGAAGGCAATGCTCAAGTTGGTAACTGAAGGCAAACTGCAGCCTCTTGTTGATGATCGCACCAAAGATTCTCAAGACACAACACAAGGAAACAGGTAACTTTAGGAATTGCGTTGGCTCCCTTGTCTAGTGATGAGAGTATATGCATCTAGAAATATGTGATTTTGAGTGATTTTGAGGATTTTTTTTCGTGCAATATGCTTTGTTCTTTCTTTGGGGTTATTGGATGCACTTAGAGTGGGATGATTTTCAAAGAATTGCTATGTATGTGAGAGATACCAAGAAATAAATTGGATGGATGCAATTTTGTTCACATTAAGATACGTGAATACAGGGCATTGGTGGTCTTGCACCCTTTCGACTTTGCATATCAGTGTTCTTCTTTCTAAGTTTTTCCTAATGAAGACTGTATTGATGAATCAGGATATCGGAGGGCCACAATGGAAAAAGACGCATTGTGTCTAGTACTGCAAGAGAGTCGAGGCATATTGTACAGGTTGGTGGCGGTGGTGTGCCCATGGAAAGTGCAAGAACCACGATTGAAGCAATTGGTAATTTGAAGAATCGACTAGAACAAGGCTTGGCCATCAACTCGGATATGTATGTTGAAGTTTTGAGACGGTGCTTGAAGGAGAAAAACGTTAAAGTTAATTTGGCGAAACAGGTTCACGACTACATCAACCAGAGTGGAATGGAGCAGAATACATATGTGGCAAACAACCTAGTGAGCGTGTATATCAAGTGTGGAGACTTGGAGGCTGCACGTGGAGTGTTTGATAAACTTGTGAAGAAGAACGTGTTCAGTTGGAACATCCTGATTGGAGGTTATGCAAAGCACAAGCGTGCCGAAAAAGCAATGGAACTTTTCAATCAAATGTGCCAAAAAGGGGTCCAGCCAGATGCATTTACTTTCTCGAGCGTCCTGAAGGCTTACGCCAATCCATCAGCTTTGCAGTGGGGCAAAGAAGTTCATGCGTGTGTCAGACATGCTGGGCTTGAATCCGATGTGCGTGTTGGCGGTTCGCTTCTTCACATGTATGCAAATTGTGGCAGTATCGATGATGCCCGAGTAGTTTTTGGACGAATGGAGAAGCACGACGTGATCTCATGGAACGTGATGATTGGAGGACTTGCGCAACATGGCTGTGGGCACGAAGCATATAAATTGTTTCTTCAAATGCAACTGGAAGGCTTTAAACCAAACGCAATCACTTATATGAGTATCCTGAATGCATGTGCAAGTGCAGGGGCTTTGGAGTGGGTGAAGGAGGTTCACACGCATGCCCGTGCAGCCGGATTCGAGTCCGATGTGCGTGTGGGCAGTGCGCTGGTGCACATGTATGCAAAGTGTGGCAGTATCGATGATGCGCGCCTGGCTTTTGACAAGATGGAGGAGCGGGACGTGATTACTTGGAACGTGATGATTGGAGGACTTGCAGAGCATGGCTGTGGGCACAAAGCATATGAACTGTTTCTCGAAATGAAACGGGAAGGCTTGAAGCCGGATGCAGTCACTTATGCTAGCATTCTGAATGCATGTGCAAGCGCAGGGGCTTTGGAGTGGGTGAAGGAGGTTCACAGGCATGCCCGTGAAGCCGGATTTGAGTCCGATGTGCGTGTGGGCAGTGCGCTGGTGCACATGTATGCAAAGTGTGGCAGTATCGATGATGCGCGCCTGGCTTTTGACAAGATGGAGGAGCGGGACGTGATTACTTGGAACGTGATGATTGGAGGACTTGCAGAGCATGGCTGTGGGCACAAAGCATATGAACTGTTTCTCGAAATGAAACGGGAAGGCTTGAAGCCGGATGCAGTCACTTATGCAAGCATTCTGAATGCATGTGCAAGCGCAGGGGCTTTGGAGTGGGTGAAGGAGGTTCACAGGCATGCCCGTGAAGCCGGATTCGAGTCCGATGTGCGTGTGGGCAGTGCGCTGGTGCACATGTATGCAAAGTGTGGCAGTATCGATGATGCGCGCCTGGCTTTTGACAAGATGGAGGAGCGGAACGTGATTACTTGGACCGTGATGATTGGAGGACTTGCAGAGCATGGCTGTGGGTACGAAGCATATGAACTGTTTCTCGAAATGAAACGGGAAGGTCTCAAACCAAACGCCTTTACATATGCGAGTATCCTGAATGCATGTGCAAGCGCAGGGGCTTTGGAGTGGGTGAAGGAGGTTCACAGGCATGCCCGTGAAGCCGGATTTGAGTCCGATGTGCGTGTGGGCAACGCGCTGGTGCACATGTATGCAAAGTGTGGCAGTATCGATGATGCGCGCCTGGCTTTTGACAAGATGGAGGAGCGGGACGTGATTACTTGGAACGTGATGATTGGAGGACTTGCAGAGCATGGCTGTGGGTACGAAGCATATGAACTGTTTCTCGAAATGAAACGGGAAGGTCTCAAACCAAACGCCTTTACATATGCGAGTATCCTGAATGCATGTGCAAGCGCAGGGGCTTTGGAGTGGGTGAAGGAGGTTCACAGGCATGCCCGTGAAGCCGGATTCGAGTCCGATGTTCGTGTGGGCAGTGCGCTGGTGCACATGTATGCAAAGTGTGGCAGTATCGATGATGCGCGCCTGGCTTTTGACAAGATGGAGGAGCGGGACGTGATTACTTGGAGCATGATGATTGGAGGACTTGCTCAACATGGCTGTGGGCATGAAGCCCTGGAAGTCTTTAGATCTATGATTGCAGACGGTGTGAAGCCTGATGAGATCTCATTCGTTGCAGTGTTGTCAGCTTGTAGTCATTCAGGCCTTGTGGATGAGGGCCGTAGACTTTTTTTGGCTATGACACAAGACTATGGCATCGAACGTACTGTGGAGCTTTGCACTTGCATGGTGGATGTCCTTGGTCGAGCAGGACACTTGGAGGAAGCAAAGCTCTTGATTGACAACATGCCGGTGGAACCAAATGGTGCAACTTGGGGAGCCTTGCTTGGTGCTTGTAGAACGTACGGTAATGTGGAGTTGGGCAAACTTGCCGCGAACGAGCTCCTCAAGTTGGAACCGAAGGATGCTTCTGCATACGTGCTTCTCTCGAATATCTATGCTGCAGCTGGCAAGTGGGAGGAGGTATCGTGGGTGCGCACTATGATGCAGGAGAGAGGTATACGCAAGGAGCCAGGGCGTAGCTGGATTGAAGTTGATAACAAGGTCCATGACTTTGTCGTAGGGGATACTTCTCACGCAGAAGCAAAGGAGATCTATGCTGAGCTGAGGAGATTGAGTGAGACAATTAAGGCCAAAGGCTACATTCCTGATACCCGGCTAGTGTTGCGGAACATTGATGAGGAGGAGAAAGAACTTGCTCTTTATTCCCACAGCGAGAAGTTGGCTATTGCTTACGGACTCATGTGGACACCCCATGGACAGCCAATTCGGGTGTTCAAGAACCTTCGAGTGTGTTCAGATTGCCATACAGCAACCAAGTTTATCTCAAAGGCCATTGAGCGAGATATTGTTGTAAGGGATGCTAATCGCTTTCACCACTTCCAAGATGGTGTGTGTTCTTGTGGTGATTATTGGTGACGCGGTTGGCAATCTTGACCAATTGTTGGCTATCTTGTTTTCTGAATCTCTTGACCATGAGTTTTGCATTCAATTGTAATTTGAAAATTTTGATTGTAATTTGTCATCGTTTGCAAATATAGTTATGTTGATCAAATTGTAAACAATTGCATTGGTTGGAAATGACTTGAGGGGGGTATTCATAGAGGTTGTTATTTGTGCATTTTCTTTACTTCTATTTTTTTTTAAGAATACAAAGTCTAAGGATGGAAAATTGACCATTGGCAAATAATCCATTTTTAGGAATTAAGTGACAAGTGAGTTTGTTGTTCAATTGATTTATATCCTATCAACCCCTAGAAATTCCGTTGTCTCCTTGGAGAAGAAAATGGGTTTTGGATAGATTCCTATAACTCAATTTTTTATTAAGCTTTTTGAAACTTTCTCTCATAAGATAGATAAAAGTGATTAGTTTTGTGGGAATATAATTTTTGTTACAGTTGGTACTTGGGAGTAAAAGTTATACTACAAAAGCCTAAAATTAAATTTGGTTGACAATATGAAAAAAATAAAAAAAAATAAAAAAATATTTTTAAAAAATTTTAGAAGATTATATTTTTTTCCTAAATGTGAAGCTTTGATTCATCTCATTTGAATATATTATGCAAAAATTATAGACAATCATAATATATAGGTAATTAGAGCTTTTTCTTAGAAAAGCCCTTGTAGGATTCATTTTTGAATGCAGTTTTCATAATTCTTCAAAAGAAATTGTTGGATGGGATTAAGTTTGCTTGCTAGAATAATCTCATTGTTAAGATTACTGTATTTCCATCTCATCTTAGAGTTATTAATGATTTAGTTTTTTTTCAATCTTCAACTTGCTTCTATTGAAGAATTTTAAAGAATGGAAATCAAGTATTTTCTTTTGGGAAATTTTTTGCAAGACTCTCAACTCAATTCTTCAACATAAGATTTTCTTAATTCAAAGTTTGTAGTCAAAATCTTTCTACAAATGGATTTGAAAATCAAAGTTTATATTCTTTTTTTTTCCAACTTTGAATACTTATATCTTGCAATCTATGTGGTCAAACTTTAAGAAATTTTTATCACATGATCTTATACAAGTTAAGTACAAAATCCAATGGTTAGATTCTGAAAAAATATTTTTATTTATTTATTTTTGGCAAGTGCAACAACTTGGCAGTTTAGGGTGGCTTGGGGCAAGAAATTGGCCTTGGGACTTTAGGGTCTTAGGGATTATAGTAGGGGGTTCAAAAAGTACCAATGCTTTTCAAATGGCCCCTATAAAATGTCTAGAAATGGTCTCTAATTATTGTGAATGGTTTCAAATTACAAACTCGCAAGAAATAGTTTACAAAACAGATGAAATAAAATGACTTGGGAAATGGGTAAGGATGAAGAAATGGTGTTAAGTATGGTTAAATATATTGATCATTGAAAATTCATATTAGAGGATGACTGTAATTGAAAGTTAGGTGAATAACCATAAGTTTGGATGTTGGTTTAGTACTCTTTGAGCATTAAGTACTTGTTATAAAGACAATCTTGTGATTTTAGGGGTTCAAATTAGAGACTCATACAAGGTAATTTCTAAACAAAAGAAGAATATTGAGGAAGATTACTTTTGGAGACTACTTAAGAGTAAGGAGATTAAAAAAAAAAAAATTAAAAAGAATAAACACATCTGGATTCATGTAACAGTAAGATTTTGTACTACGTGAGCAAGTTTAAAAAGATGTAGGAAAAATTTCAGAAATTTCTACCAAGTAGATTGCAAAATATTAGCATTTGAAGTGAGAAAAATCCTTTTAGGGGGCTCTACGAGAAACTGAGCTTTTGCACTTTCCAAGCTTACATCTGTATGGAAAAATGTCCAAAATGGTGGTGTTCTTTTAAATTCATTTTGTGAGGCAAGTTGTCTATGTTACTGAAAAACTTCAAATCATTTGAAATTGTATTGTACACATTAGATGAGATTTCAGCCTCCTAGAGGGTTGCGTGTTCCCAGCTGTGGGAACTGCCGAATTGAGGGCTGCGGCAGCTCGCTGACGTGGCCGAGCGACTGCCACGTCAGAAAAAAAAAAAAAAAATTCTATTTTTTTTTCATTTCAAGACTAAAATTTTTTTTTTTTTTTTTTTTTTTTTTTGTCGGGAACGGCTGTTCTCTAAAACTGCGGGGCGGACCAGCGTCGGGAACGAGTCTGAAACGGCCCTCCCAACCCCCCAAGACCCATCTAATGACATACGTATACGGGATAAATAGTAAATAGAAAGAAGTAGGGAATGGTTCAAAATACTAAATTGTTATGAATTTAGTTTTGAAATTAAAAAATGTCAATTTTCAATGGTTGGAATATTATATTAAAAAACAATCCACAATCATTGTTTATCTTTTTTTCAAAAAATATGGGAAATTGGATCAGATAAAGGACTTCAAAGTTTATTTTAGAATAGATGTTCTACAACTATCCATAAACTAAAGTTTTTAATAACTTTTGATTCATTGATCAAAATGGAATGATTTGAAGCTTTCTACTAATATATAAATCTAGTAAACCAATTTCAATATAGTTTTGTTGTTTTAATGAACAATCTTCATCCTATAGTTTTATTTTTTCCAAAAAAAATATTGGAAAATTGAATTATTTCTACATATATTTTTGTTTGTACATGTAAAGGTTTATGAATTACAATTTGAGCAATATTTAATTTCCATACATAAACCATAAACAATAGTTAAATGTTTAAAATTAATGTAGAGCAATATTATTTCTCTTTGAAGTGCACTAGAGTTAAGATATGGAGGGTGGTGGTTAGGAGGGAGGACAAATTCACTATTGCAAAGTTTATTTAGTTTATAACAACAGGTCCACAAGATTCTAAATTTCAAGACACAAACTTTGAAAGACTTACAATTTTAATTAGTGTAGCCAATTAAAACAACACATCAAAGAGGTGTGCTTGTGGTTTGCAAATCGTTAAATTTAGAAGCGGAATTATGCAAATAAAACCTTGGGCTGGTCAATTGATGTTGATAAAGGAGGTTCCTTAGTGTTGTAAGCTTCATATATGGTACATGACCAAAATAACTCCCCAAAAAATATTGATTAATACAATTGTCTGCAACTGCCCCAATTGCATTTGCTATAGTTCCATACAGTTTACAATAAAAATGGTAATAATTATGATAATACCATAATTAGATTTCCATTTAACTCTTTATAAACCAAATGTTTAACAAATACTTTGAGAACATGTAAATTAATAACATACAATATTTAGCAAAATACATATTAAAAATAATAATAATAATAATAATAAAATAATAAAATAATAAAATACAAAAATACAAAAATATATATAATTATATATCTTGCAATAGGGTGGATGCATAGTTGAGTGGACCAAAGGTGGCGGAAGTCCATATCCATAGAACTTAATATAAGGCTGATCCGCAGTATGACGTGGCAGAATATGGCTTTGTGATTGGGTGAGATTAAAGTGCGTCAGAGAAATCAGCCCATTCAGAGCTGGCTTGGCGGCTTCAGGGCCCGGTAGTTGAACTGGACATAAAGTAGTTAATGGGCCGCGTGGTTGGAAATCTGACCCGTCCATTTTGAAGTTATCGCATCTGACAATGATCGGAGCTGCTGCTGACGCCGGCATTGGGGGCTTTGTTCTTGTCTGGCCGTCATGCTCCTTCTCTGTCTGTCCCCGAAGCTGGCCCCCGTGCCCTGCGTGACAAGTTTAGGACTCGAGTGTTTCTCTTAGCAATGGTTTAGGAAAATCATAAGTCATATTTTACGGAAACAATGAGTGATACGGAGGTCTTCGAGGAAGAGCAGGAGTCTCTGTTGGGGAAGGTTTCGCGATCAGTTAGGAAGAAGGTCAAGGTTGAAGGAGTAGCTTGGGTCGACCCTTTGTACGCAGAACAACCCACAATTACGTGGGACAAGTTGACACCATTGAAGTGGGGATATTTTGCAGAGGCTTTTGGTTTGTGTAATGAGGGTTTGGCTCCAAAGCGGCTCAAATACGGGATTCATTTGCTAGAATCAGACGTAGAGGCATTGTTTGGAGCGAAGGTCAATTCCAACGGTTATGCTTACTCGTCGTTGGAAGATACCAGCTTTGTGGAGAAGGTAGAGAAGATATGGATGCTTACCCACCAACGCACAAGTGTTCCAAACACATGGTTGATCAATGTTGCTGAAGCTAAAGGTTTGGCATATGAGTTATTGCCGAACAAGAAGACAAATTGGTGTCTTCATGCTGAGTGGACCTGCCACGACCAGCTGCGAAGATTTAACCTAGAGCGCGATGAGAGAAAAAAATGTGTTTTGACTGCTGGTTGCAAGAAGGAGGGTGCGGTGGATGTCATCGACGTTGGGGTCGAAGGTGTCAAAGCACAGTCGAGTAGGAGCGCACAAGTGACTGACAGCGGATTAGGGCTAGAGGGGAAATCAGGTGAGCACACGATGTCTATAGTGGAATGGCAGGAAGCGCTGTCTTTGTTGAACAAGGAGTTCCCAATGTTGGAGGGGCTCGTCAAGCGTCGTTGCGAAGAGGACGTAGCAAAAATTGAACTTGTGAAATTGTCTACTCAATATGAGTATGGGCAATCTCTGCTTGCCACTGCTGATTTGCGGCTGCAGACATTGGAGGGTGAATGCTCCCTAGAAGACGAGAAGCTGACTGCATTGAGGGCAGAATTACCAGAAAATGAAGCTGAGATTGGGGCTGCGGATTCTAGGGTGGCAGATTTGAGATGCCAAGTCCAGACACAGAGAGGGGTTATGGATCATATGCGGGTGATGTTTGGTTCTGGAGAAACTGGATTTGAGGATGTTGCAAAGAAGACTCCAGTAGCTGAAGAAGCGTATGGCAGCGTGGCATCAAAGCAAGAACTTTGGGGGCGTCATAGGACTGTACTGATGGCGCAGTTGAGGGGCATGAAGGCTGGATACCAACGCCCAGGCTGTTTTCCAATGCCCTTGCCTTTTTTTTATCTTTCTTGTGAGGAGGATGTGGAGGAAATAGTGATTGTGGAGATAGCTCCTTGCTCGTTTTGTTGTAAAGGATTTGATCCAATGTGGGACTGCAAGTTTGCAAGTTGCCAGCATGCTTATCACTCGTGGTGTGCGGTTTCTCATTTTTCAAGTTCCACGAGCTGTATGTTTCACGGTTGTGGCAAGGAAATGCACAAAGATTGGTGGATGATGTCTGGTATCAAGAAGCCGGATGGTGATAATGCAAAGGGGTTACAACATGAAGGGTGGAACCATCAGCCTAATGATCTTGGCACAGATTTAGGAGGTGAGTTCACAGTTTGTATCTTCCTGCATTGATCTAGGAAAACAGATTCAAGTTAGGGTTTTGACCTTTGTCACATCTGCACTTGTTTTGCTGGTTTAGAGTTCTGTCAATCCACCAAAGTCTGCTTTTGAATTGGGAACAATGTTACAAGTCTTCGAGTCACAGAGTTAGTAACGTCCATTGATTTGGTATTCTGTGAATTGAAGCTCCATGGACTTGGGCTTGCACAGTAGGTATATTTCGGCCATGGATCACAGGAATGTACTTTGGGCTTTCAAGTAGTTCATTTGTACTTTTGAAGGAGTCAGTCGGTGGCAAAGAGAGTGGCAAAGACTACACAGGTGTTCTTGAATGAAAACAAAGGCTGTGCATATTGGAGAGCCTGCTAGTTATACAGTGTATTAGGGAGTTCATTTAAATGAAATGAGTCTGCTTGGGGTATCTTACAGTTGTTACTTCAGGGACTTTTTACTCTGGATGGGGTTATAGTGTATAACAGGTAGTTCGGATGAATGGATGTAGACAATTTTTGTGGTCTAGGAATCCATACTAGAGGTATTGTGTGCTTGTAGAGGGAGTTATAGGGTGTTATATAGAGTTTGTTTGAATGAATGTAGACTCTAGGTGGTGTTCTTGAATCTACAGTACAGTTACTATATACTCCCAGCTAGGTCTTAAGGTGTTAAAGAGAGTTCACTTGACTGAGTGTAGGCTTTTTTTGGTATTATTGATTTACTGTGAAGTCCAAGCGTAGTCTTAGTGTATTAATGAGAGTTCACTTGATCGAGTGCAGCCTTCTTTTGGTATTAGGGAATTACTGTAAAGTCCTCGCATAGTCTTAGGGTGTTCCAGAGCATCCACTTTATTGAATGTGGACTTTTCTTGGTATTATTGAATTACTGTTAAGTCCCAACGTAGTCTTGGGGTGTTGTACAGAGTTCCAGGTGATTGAGGGTAGACTTCTTGTGGTGTATGAATCACTGTAAGGTCCAGAGTGAGTCATAGGATTGTCATGAGTGTCAATGTGGACTATGGACGGTTTTCTCAACTGTCTAGAGCAGGCTGTATCGAGTCTAAAAACTGAGAAATGCAGATCCGATTTGAACTTCAAGATCATTCTCAACGGTGGGGGTTCGCTTGGCTCGTTCCAATACTGTAAGCCCATCGATTGGGCAAAGCTTCCAATGGCTGGGGGCAGGAATGAGGGAAACAAGAGAAGGGCGTCGGGAAGATCCACAAGAACAGTACATGGGGGAGGAAGGAGGCTCCTCACCTAAGCGCAAGAAGCAAATTTACAAGCCTCTCAATGTGAATATGGTGGTTGTAAACACAGTGGGCGAAGGAGAGGAGTTCCAGCAGGACGGGAAGAAGGGCTCTCCGTTGAAGCGGTAGAGGCAGATCCTACCTTCTTATGATGAAAATTCTGCAGGTCCGCATGGTGGGCCTCAGATTTCCCCAAGCTGCAGCCAAGATATGAATGAAGGATGTGTACCAATACCGCAGCCCCTGCCTGGCTCCAAGGGTCCGAATGCTGAGGAGTCTGGGATGCATGGAGAGGGGGGTTCTAGCTGTCTTGAAAAACGGATGAGGGGAGCAGCCAAGAAAGCAACGCTCCAAACAGTTAAAGAGGATGCTCCGAGGCAGGCAGTGGGCAATGACTATGAGAGTGAGGGTGATCTTGCATGCAACAAGAGCATCTCATTGGATGGGAGTCCGGACAAGAAAAGGATGACAATGGTGAGAGCGATGCAGAAGCTGCTCAGAATTCAGGCCGAAGTAAGCCAGGAAAGCAAAGCAGCAGAGTGCGCAGCAAGAAGGCAAAGAGGCCCGTGAATGAAAGAATCAGCCTCTCTACTAAGACACGAATTGCTGTGCATAAAACCACTAGGACATAGTGATTTCAGCAACTATTGTAATTAATTGTGGAGGCTTTCATTTTTTGGTAGAGAATTTGAGTTGCAAAGTGTCGCAGCACAGAGTAAGTGAATTCCCTGTTATACTCCCAAAAACCACTCTAAAGCATAACAAAATGACTCTAAAGATTGAACCCACAAGATTCTGTGAAGTGTCTAGCTTTATTCCCAACTTAAGCTCAACTAGTCTCCAATTTCCACTTTCCGGTCCTAGATCTAAAACCGGAAACAACAACACACCGGAAACAACAACACACCGAAAACAATTACCCGACCTCTCTCTATCTCTTCCGGTCTGTCCAGCTATTCGGCCCTGTAAAACTACCACAACCCAAGATCCTTCAACTTCCGATCCTGGAGCTCCTCTAGACCAATCCGATCCGGTCCTCTCACACGTACTCTCACTCCACTTCGATTTAGTTTTGCCTCTGTTTCACCATCAGAGGGTTCGCTGCTTGCTTTTGAGAGTGGCAGGCCCGCCACTCCTTCCGTGACTTATAGTGGCTGAAGACCCACTTCTCTAATCCACTACTTCCAACACTAGCTCGGATCCGGTTTGATCTCTCACAGCCACCCGGATAGCAATCCGGTTTGCAGGTCACACAAAGACCCCCCATACGATCCTCTCATACTACAACGACCTTGATGCCAAGTTCCCTCCGTGCAAAGTTAGGTGGTTACAAGTGAACTCGTCCGTTCCAACATCAACTACAGTTCTCCCGTTTACCAACTAGGGTAGCGAGACCTCACAGGAGATTGGATACTCAACCGGATTTCCTATCCAGGAGTTCTAGCGCGACTAAGGACTCCTTCCCTATCCGCCTAGCCTAACAACGGTTTTCTCGCCCGGAATCGTGAACTGTAGAGGTGCTGAGGAACTGAAATCCACTCCCAACACTTAGAATACCCACTCATATGCACATAAAAGCAAAACCAGGATACCAAGGGGAGAAATCTCTCTAGAATTTGCATACATCTTCCTAACTCCTCACCAAAACAGCCCTGCCACGCGCGGGAGAGACGTACAATAAGAAATCAATAGAAAATGCACAAAAACTCAAGAGAAAAGACTCCCAGTCTCCTTCGCAGAGACTGACTAATATACATTTTAAAACTCAAAGTCAACAAAAAAGGGGCCCAGAAAGTCTACGCAAAACTTTCGGTCCCTGCCGAGCCGGCTAGACCGGAGAACATCCGATCCAGACCAGACACACCGGATCAAATCTGGTCCGGTCCTAACTAACAAATATTTACAACTAAAATCCTAACTATCCTATTACAACCGGATCTACTCCTTAATCTGTTCCTTCGTCCATAACTTGGTCTCCGCCTTGGTCCACGCTCTGATCTAGACCTTGATCCGCACCCTGATCCGGGGTCAGATCCATACTTTGATCTTGTCCCGGGTTCAGTGTGGGACTCCTGGGCATTTCCGTTCCAAGCTGTTCGAAGACGTCCGTCAGATTCCGGTTCCGCTCCCCGATTTCACGATCTGGGAGATCCGGTGACGAATCTAAATTGATGGTGTGCGCGAGTTTCCTCCCACTTTTCTTTGACTAGGGAGTCCGATCCATTCCTTCCGTCTGAATGCCTACGTTCGGAAAAGACCCCGGCATCGAAAGGTCGGAAAGATGGAACGACCGTGACAACGTCACTCCGTTTAGCTTTCGACTGCTCTCCTCCATCCGGTTTGCTGCTTCTCGCGCTTCCACCATCACCAATCCCACCTTCTCGGAGTAATCAGTCAAGATCCGGACCAACCTGGTTCCGGATATCTTCTTGTCCTTGAGGACTCCCTCGTCAAACAACTTTGCCTTGGTGACGGCCTCTCCGGTTGCCCCAAAAGTGGCCTTCACATCCTCAGCTACTTTTCGGGTAGCCTCTGCCATCTCACGAGTGGTGGTCATGTCCTCCTTGAGGAGTAAAAGTTCCATCTTCAACGCATCGACTTCTTCCTGAAGTCGTCGTATCTCCGCTTCTTGCTTCCAGATCTCATCTGGGCTAGAGATGTATTCTGCAACCACTGCCGCGAGGTTGCTATCCGCTGGTGCGTCCACCAGCTCACTGATTTAGGTCAGAACCAGCTTCTTCACCGCCCAATCTGCTCGCACATCGCTCAAGATGTTGATCAGCTGGTTGAATGGATCCGTCGGATCCGATCCGAAAGAACCTGGTTCATCAAAAACCAGTTTCTTCCTAGGGTTCGATGTTTCACCCGGAGGGGTTGGGGTCCCTCTCCGGTGAGGAGGCGTTGTCGTCTGCCGCTTGTGCTGCGGCCGGTGTTGCTCCTCCTCTTCTTCTTCTTCCTCGGAACCGGATACTTCCTCCTGTTCTTCCTCCGATTCCGATTCCCCATACTTCAGGAGTGTCTCTTGAGTCTTCCACTCCTTCTCCTCCGTATCCGTGAGGAGCTGGTTATGCTTGTAAAGATGGAAGATGTAGGGACTCAACGGAGTCGGCCTACTTCCTTCGATCTTTGGAACCAGACGGCTGACCAGATCAGAAAAGATCCTGGCCCAATCCACTTTCCATTCCTCGCTCAGGGCTTCGAAAATCAGGTTCCCCATGGCAATTGTCACCCTCGTTGGCTTCTCCGGGTGGATGATCGGAACCAAGAACTGCAAAAGGTTACAATGCCGATCGTCCAAACAATCCGCGACCGCATGCCCATCCTTTGAGTCCACGCTGCTCCGGAACTTCCCTCAGGTGTATCCTTCCTTTGAGGTGGCCATCCCTCGACCTCCTAACCGGAAATCATACACGGACCTCCACATCTCTTCCGTCCAACTGCCCGGAATTCCGCGGATGGTCTTATCGAATTGATTCAAGAGTTTTCCCAACAGCTCTCGAATCATCCGTTCCTCTCTAAACCCCTAGGGTTTATCAATCAGTCCTCCGCAACCCATCTTGGCAAGATCCTCTATGAGGTTGTCCTTTTCCTTCTCCCCTTCTGGAATGATCGAACACACCTTCCGGAGTTTAACTTCTACTGCGGAGGAACTGGACGGTCTTGCTCTGCTCTTGCGGAGCTGAGGCATGGACACGTGCTGTGCTAAATCGGAATCTCACCGAGATTGCCTTTCTCTCTCCTAGCCGCACGTCTCGTTTCTCACCTTCGCTCTTCTGATCTCAACCGGAATACCTCTAAACCTGCAACACACACTAAAGCGCTGCGCGCTCTAACACACACACACGCACACACAAACTCACAAAACAAGAGAGCAAAGCGCTGGGAAGAAAGCTAAATACAAGCTGGAGAGCAATTTCAGCAAACAAAGTTTGAAAAAGAGTGGCAACTGGATTGGTCAGCCTATTTATAGTCTGATCTGTCATCATGACCAAATCCGTTCCTGACCCAATCCGTTCCAACTCAGATCCGCTCCAACTCTAATCCGGTTTAGATTCAGATCGAATCCGGATTGTCACCTATTCCGTTCCGTAGTTAATTTCCGGTTTCCCGTTACTGCTTGCTTGAATCCGGATCCCAGATTACGGTTTCTATTTCAAGATTTAGATAACTTACAAAAAACCAAAAATTCACACTGCGACATTACCCCTTCCTCATCTGTGAGCGTCCTCGCGAACACTATCAATCCTCATCTGACGAAGAAGCCTTGGTATACTTCTTCACTCTCGATCCATTCATACGGGTATCAAGCCACTGTCCTTGCAGATTCTGGAGTTGCAGAGATCCGTTCTGGAAAACTTGATTGACTCGGAAAGGTCCCATCCAGTGAGTATGTAACTTACCTGGAAAATCTTTATGATGGTTGTCATAGAGAAGAACCAGACCTCCTTCTCGGATTCCGTGATTTGCTGGAATTTTCCAATCGTAATCTTCCTTGCGCTTGTTCTGCACTCCCAGGGTTCTTTCCAGGGCTGCATTCCGGATTTCTTCCAGTTCTTCAATGGCGAGAAGTCTTGGAAGAGTATCCATCCTTGATACTGCACTTCGAGCTGCCATGACTCGAAATGTTTCCACCTCCAACTCCACTCCATGGACTGCTTCCTGACCGAAAACCAAAAAGTACGGAGTTTTTCCGGTTGTGGTCTTCTCTGTGGTGTTGTACGCGTGAACTGCTGAAGGTAGTTTCCGATCCCAATCCGTCTTGTGATCGGAAACCATCTTGTTCAAGATCTTACCAACTATCCCGTTCGCTCGCTCCGTCAATCCGTTCGCTTTCGGGTTGTAGGGAGTCGTCTTCCGGTGCTTGATAAGATACTTGTTGGTTAGGTCGACGATGACATCATTGAGAAAATGGGTTCCCCGGTCGCTGACCAACTCCAATGGGTGTCCAAAACGCATGAGGATTTCTTCAAACAGAAAGTTTGCTGAAGTTTCCGCATTGTTCTTCCGTGTTGCCTTGGCCTCTATCCATTTGGTCGCATAATCCGTGGCTAGAATAATGTACCTCTTTTTCCGTGCACTGACCGGAAAAACAGGTCCTATAAAATCTATCCCCCATTTCTCAAAAGGTGCTAGGGGAATGATAGAAGTCAGCGGCCAGTGGTTTCGGAAGGATGGTGCTCCTGTCCGTTGACACTGATCACAACTCCTAACAAAATTCCTAACATCTCTGTGTAAATACGGCCACCAAGATTCGGTTGATCGGATCCGGTTCACTGTATTAACAAAGGCAAAATGTCCTCCTGAATCTCCGGCATGAAGTGCTTGAATCACTTTCTTCCGTTCCGCAGGTTCTAGACATCGCCTGAGAATATCATCCGTTCCTAACTTGAAAAGGACTCCTCTAATCAGGGTATAAGGAGCTACTTTTCTTTGAAAAATTTCTTTTTCCTCTACACTCATCCGTTCCGGGTATCTAGATTTTACGAGGTAATCTATGATATCTTGATACTCAGAAACAGTTTCGTGGTTGAGGTGAAAGACCTCTGCCAAAGGAGGATCCTGGTTTTCTACAAAAACCGGATCTTCCACAGTATCCGGGAACTCGTCCAGAAACTAAGTGAAAATATCCGCTACGGATTTTTGTCCTCTTTGTCTTGACAAGTAATCCGCATTCACATTTGCTTTTCCCGGTTTCACTACAACTTCGTAGTCAAACTCTTGTAAAAGCAAAATCCATCTAGCAATCCGGCCTGACAAATCCGGTTTGTTGACAAGGTATTTTAAAGAATCATGATCTGTGTGGAAAATTACCTTGTATCCGAGTAGATAGTGTCGGAACTCCTTACAGGAATACACTACTGCTAACGCCTCTCATTCTGTAGTCGTGTAATTCCGTTCAGCCAAACTCATTTGTCTACTCGCATAGTAAATTGGATTCTCACGCCTTTCTGAGTCGAACTGCCAGAGAATTGAACCCAGACACCAACCGGATGCATCGAGAGTAACATGGAACTCCTTGGTCCAATCCGGAACGGAAAGGATCGGAGCTTTAGCCAACTGGGTCTTCAAATCTTTGAAGGCCTGTTGTCTCTTTTCCGTCCAGACAAATTCCGTATCTTTCTTCAAAAGTTCCGTGAGCGGAATAGCCCTCTTGGCATATCTGTCGATGAACCGCCGGTAGTATCCTACACATCCAAGAAATCCACGGATTTCTTTAACACAGGTTGGAGGTAGCAAAGTGAGCATCACTCTCACTTTCTCCAAATCAGCCTGTAATCCGGTCTTGCTCACTACATGACCAAGTAAAATTCCAGATCCCATTCCGAAAAAACACTTTCCCGGATGTAGCTTCAAACCGATTTCTCGGCATTTCTGGAATGTCTTCCTCAAACACTCGAGATGACTTTCCCGGTTGCTGAAAACCGCAAAGTCGTCTATGAACACCTCAAGGAAATGTCGAAGAAAATCCTTGAAAATATCCATCATCAGTTGCTGAAACGTTCCGGGTGCATTACACAGGCCGAACAACATCCGGGTGAAAGCATAAGTCCCCCATTCCGTCGTGAATGTGGTCTTTAGCTGATCGCACCACCGGATGAACACCTGATTATAATCGGAAAAGTTCTGTCTTCAACAACTCATTCTCCTCTTGGAGTCGTCGATTCTCCACTTTTTGTTTCCGGATCTCATCCAGGCTGGAGATGTACTCTGCAACCACTCCCGCGAGGTTGCTATCCGCTGGTGCGCCCACCAGTTCACTGATCTAGGTCAGAACCAGCTTCTTCACCGCCCAGTCTGCTCGCACATCGCTCAAGATGTTGATCAGCTGGTTGAACGGATCCGTCGGATCCGATCCGGAAGGACCCGGTTCTTCAAAAACCGGTTTCTTCCCAGGGTTCGATGTTTCACCCGGAGGGGTTGGGGTCCCTCTCCGGTGAAGAGGCGTCGTCTTTTGCCGCTTGTGCTGCGGCCGGTGTTGCTCCTCCTCTTCTTCTTCTTCCTCGGAACCGGATACTTCCTCCTGTTCTTCCTCCGATTCCGATTCCCCATACTTCAGGAGTGTCTCTTGAGTCTTCCACTCCTTCTCCTCCGTATCCGTGAGGAGTTGGTTATGCTTGTAAAGATGGAAGATGTAGGGACTCAACGGAGTCGGCCTACTTCCTCCGATCTTTGGAACCAGACGGTGTAAGCTCCCAATTTGTCACTTGGGACTCGTAGAATTATTTTTTTGGAAAATTGCAATTTAAAGTTGATAAAAGTATAGAAAAATCCATAAAAAGAGTGTAGAACCAAAATAGGGTTGTGTCATACCCATTATAGTATTTGGTCTAGATTTGTGTTTTTTACTTAGAATCCCCCAAACCTTGCCTAAAAATAGGTAGAAATAACGTAAAGGCTAGATTTGGAGGATTCGAGTCACACAGCCCCAAAAGGGCTAAATCCCACCATGAATGTGGCGATTCATGGCTAGTTCGGTCTGAGGGATCCACAGTGAGGCCACTAGGTCGGGTCCTAGAGTTAGATTTAGAATTCCCCATTAGATCGACGAATTCCCAAAATCCTGATTGTTAGCATGCAGGAGCCACTCACGCAAGACCGGGCCCGTGGAGGAATCTACAGCCCAAGGATGGTGTTCTAGGGTGAATCCCATGCCAGGAGTCCAACGGCGAAATCGGTTCGCCAAGGTTCCTCCACCTGCAGAAGATTCCCGCACCGTCGCTAATTCGAGGAGATGGCCAGTTTTGAATCTCCATTGACCAATCGTGCCAGGTACGGAAACACACCCGCACGTCTTTCAGGTGACTCCCTGAGAGGTCACATGAAAAATCCCGGCATCTTTCGACTTGTAGAAGAACCTTTTTCCGGGTGGTCAACCCTCTTAACCTCCAACGGGAATTTCATGGAAATTACCCAGGTTACAATAAAATCTCACTAAAAATTAGACTAGCTTGTTTTATGTTAATAATGCGCTCCGTGAAGTTTCACGACATTCCGATAGCGGCAAGTACCCGAACCGGCGAGATTCCTTGGGAATTAACCACGTGGCGAGGTCTCCGCCACGTTGACCGGCATTCCGGGACCATACGATGGCGGAACGAAGTCAACCAAAAGTCCTTCCCGACTCTCTCGCACCTACCGGAGACCCTAGGCTATTCACATTTCTCAAAATAGGAGACCCCCAAGATCTAGGATTTTACCACGATTGGGTTTTTAAACTAAATTAGCCTACGATGGGTTTTTTGGCCTGGGTACGGGGGGTAGGGGAATCTAGGAGTAAACACGGCGTTCTGGATCCAACGGCGCAATCCGTTGGGCGATTGGAGCTAATCTCCAAAAGTTAGGATGTTGGTCCAGCATAGATGGTAGAAGTAGAAATTTAGGATGTAGGATGAAAATCTTTGAGGATGAGGATGAAAATCCCCGTTGATAAGGTTACCTTAGAACTCTAGAGGGAGGGTTGAGCCCTTGGAAACCTATATAAGGGCCCCATTTCTCTCTCTAGAACACCCCCAATTCTTGTTTTGGGTCCGTGGGTCCAAGTTATTTTGGGTATTTTGGCGTTTGAAGCCAAAAACCTCTACGGTGTTTTCGGAGCACTTTTGGCTCCATTGTTGCTTATTTTCAAGTTTTGAAGGTCCTTGGGGGTCCTTCTACCTTGCTTTGTGTACTCTTTTGTGCAGTTTTTTTGTACTTTGTTGTAGGTGGAGAGCCTCTCTCTCCCTCTTGTACGTGTTGTGATCTAACTTGTGAAGTTAAGAGTCTTTTGTTTTGTATCTTGCACTAATCCTAAAGTCACCCCCCACCGTACCTTGGCGATGCCGCTTTGGGGGGCCTTTAGCGTGTGAGCGTTGTGTTGCCACGTAATCGAATTTGCCAGTTTTCCCCTTTGTAGTTTTTTCTTACACCCTCTTCTAATATTCTCCTTGTTGAGTGGACCCCCCTTCGGGACGGCGAAGCTTTGGACCTCCTTGTACATGTTTTGCTAAATTTCTTCCAAACCCTCTTCTAATCTTCGACTTGTGGAGTGGACCCCCCTCCTGGACGGCGAAGCTTTGACCCTGTATGTGTGTTTTCTTTTAAGGTTTAGTTTTCCCTCTTCTAAAGTCTCTCTCCTTGTGTGGACCTCCCTGGAAAACAGCGAAGCTTTGAACTAGTGATAAAGTAGAGTCCTAAAGCGTGTGTTAAAAGTGTAGACGGCGGAGCTTTGAACCCCCGGGGTGTCAAGAAGTCCTAAAGTTGGTGTTAAAACCAATTTGACGGCGAAGCTTTGCCCCTACCCCGTGTTTAGTTCCAAAGTCTAGTTTCCAAGACCTTTGTGGAAACCTCCAGAGTTTAGCTTCCAAGATATGTAGGTTTCTTTGCATTTGCCTAGAGTAGTGTCTTCAAAAGTTTATGTAGTTTAGTTGTTTCCAAGGTCTTAGTAAGTTTAGTACCCCCGACGTTTATTTCCCCCATTAGCCTTAGCAAAAACCCAGTCTTAAAATAGCCTTAGCAAAAATCCAGTCTTAAATTAGCCTTAGCAAAAATCCAGTCTTAAAATAGCCTTAGCAAAAAATTCCAGTCTTTTTAGCCTAGCTGGAAATCCAGTTTTTTAGCCTAGCCGGAAATCCAGTTTAGACAGCCAGCAACATCGGGACCAGCATACAGCAGCAACATCAGGACCAGCTACAGCAGCAACATCAAGCCAGCATACAGCAGCACCATCGGGAGCCAGCAAAAACATATAAAAAAAAAAGAATTTAATTAATTTTTGACCAGCCCAGCCAGCCAGCCGGGAGGCGGTGGGCAGGCTCGGGGTCCAGCACCCGGCCAGATCGGTCGCTCTTTTTTTTCGAACTCAAATTTTTTGGTCTTTTGGATTCTGGTTTTTTGGGTTTTCTCAAACTAACGCAAAAATCAGACCTAAAACACCACAAAGATGTGGGACTAACCTATTACTAGCTAGGGAAGGAGTAGGATTAGGGTCTAAACCAAAAAAGGAGAAGGGAGAAAAGAGCGGAGCACCACCGTACCTGCACACAAATTTGTTTCACCACTCACACCTACACACAATGGAAGGAAATTAGGGGGAAGGATGTGTTATAGGAGTGGAGAGGAGAGAGACGATAAATAGTGCCTAGCTAGGAGATTAGGTAGGAAATCTAGAAGAACTCCTTGCAACCGTTGGGAGGAGGATTAGGATGACACAAAGCAAAGTTGCGTAAGAGGGTAGGAGGCTCATTTAAAACTTCACGAAGTTTGAGACTAGAAGCGTAAGACCACCATCACCACGGTTGGTGGAATAGTTCAAGAGTAGAAGGAAGAGGAGGAGAGAAAGAAAAGAAGAAGGAAATGGGGGGAAAGGGTTAGAACATCATACTTGTAAACGTTTTCTTTTCTACAACTTAAGCCGTGGGCCTTAAAAAATAAAGCAAAATAAAAATAAAGACTATAACATAAAAATAAAAGAAGACAATCGCGAGTGGCCACCACGGAGCACGAGGACGCGCATGTGGACGGGGATGACGTCATTTCCGACACTAGCAGTAACGAGGTGGGTCATTAAACTAATCCTAGTCGTTTCTCCCTAATTAGCATTTGTTTTTTCTAATCAGCCCTTAGAGCGTGATTAGCATCCGAGATTAGCGTGAATTAGAAGTTTAGATTCAAAAGTTGATAGATTAGGAATAGAGGTTTCCGAAAACATCTTATAATTAAGATTTGACCGTAAACTGACCGCGTTAGGCTAAGTTAAGCGGTAGGGGGTAGAACGGAGGAATTTTAATAAAAAATTGAACTACAAGAAACAATGGACGGGAATTAGGATTAGATTAGAAGGAGAATTTAGGATAAAAATTAAAGATCAATTAACGGGTAAAAACCTAGAGTTAAATTAAGAGTTTAATTAGGGAAGTTAAAATCCAAAAGTCAGAATTTGGAGTTAACTTTGGGAAGTAAAAAGTAGAATAGGAAATAGAGGTCAAAAGTAGAATCCACTTAGGAAGTAGATTGTTGAGTTAAAAATAGAGTTAAAATTAGAAGTCAAAACCCTAGAGTTAAAAGTTGGAATTAAATTTAGGAGGATAACATTTAGAGTTAATCTAGGATTAAAACGATAGGATTAAATTTGGAAGTAGAAGTCAAAAGTCAAAAGTCAAAAGTTTAGATTAAATTAAAAGGTTAAATTTTAGTCAATTGGGGAGTAAAAAGTGAGAGTGAAAAGCTAAAAGTAGAAGTTAAAAGTTAGAAATAGAAGTAAAATTTTAGAGTTAGTAGAAAAAATCTAGAGTCAAAGTGAAAACGTAGAGTCAAACCTAGAGGTTAAAATTGGGGATGAATTTTAGAAGTTAAAAGTTAGAAATAGAAGTAAAATTTTAGAGTTAGTAGAAAAAATCTAGAGTCAAAGTGAAAACGTAGAGTCAAACCTAGAGGTTAAAATTGGGGATGAATTTAGAAGTAAAAAGTTAGAGTTAAAAGTCAAAAACCTAGAGTTAAATTAGGAGTAAAAATCTACAGTGAAGAGGGTAAATCCTAGAGTAGTTTAGAAATAAGAACATAGAATTAGAGGTGAAACTTAGAATTATCTTAGAAGGTTAAAACTTGGAAGTTAGGAGTCGAAGTTGATTTAGAAGTAAAAACCTAGAGTTAAAAGTCAAACGCGTAGAGTTAAATTTAGAAGGGTAACCTTAGAATAGAATAGAGGAGTAAAATCTTAGAGTCAAAAGTTAAACCTAGAGTTAAATTCCGAGGATAATTTCAGAGTTAAATTAGGAGTAAAAACCTAGAGTCAAAAGTCGGTAGTTAATATGTAAACCCAAGTTAAAAGAGTAAAAAATCTAGAGTTTCATTTAGAGGTTGAAGATTAGAGTAAGAGTTAAACTTTAGAGTTAGTCCTTAGATTAGAACTTCTAGGTGGAGTCTTAAAACCCCACGATAGTCTTAGAGGTTCATGGAAGGAACATAGGGGTTCCTCTTTTTACGTAGTTAGGGACGTTAGAAATGACGCCAACTACCCAGTCTACCCTCGACATAGGATAGATAGTTAGGGAGTTAGAATTTTACCATTACCCCTGAGCATTGCAGTTACCTTGTGAGTTACTACATGCATTCTAATTATTCGCTGCCATCCACGACACTTAGGAAACGTTAGCAAAAAAGATCCATTGCTTGGAAGGCACAGTGGACCGCGCTCACATCACCCCCATATATTAAAAAATGTGGATAAAAGCATAGAACCTGGTCGGTATTCGCTCTATTACCAAGGGTGGGTAATCTTGCGCCCACAGACGGCTAACCAGATCGGAAAAGATCCTGGCCCAGTCCACTTTCCGTTCCTCGCTCAGGGCTTCGAAAATCAGGTTCCCCATGGCAATTGTCACCCTCGTTGGCTTCTCCGGGTGGATGATCGGAACCAAGAACTGCAAAAGGTTGCAATGCCGATCGTCCAAACAATCCGCGACCGCATGCCCATCCTTTGAGTCCACGCTGCTCCGGAACTCCCTCGGGTGTATCCTTCCTTTGAGGTGGCCATCCCTCGACCTCCTAACCGGAAATCATACACGGACCTCCACATCTCTTCCGTCCAACTGCCCGGAATTCCGCGGATGGTCTTATCGAATTAATTCAAGAGTTTTCCCAACAGCTCTCGAATCATCCGTTCCTCTCTAAACCCCTAGGGTTTATCAATCAGTCCTCCGCAACCCATCTTGGCAAGATCCTCTATGAGGTTGTCCTTTTCCTTCTCCCCTTCTGGAATGATCGGACACACCTTCCGGAGTTTAACTTCTACTGTGGAGGAACTGGACGGTCCTGCTCTGCTCTTGCGGAGCTGAGGCATGGACACGTGCTGTGCTAAACCGGAATCTCACCGAGACTGCCTTTCTCTCTCCTAGCCGCACGTCTCGTTTCTCACCTTCGCTCTTCTGATCTCAACCGGAATACCTCTAAACCTGCAACACACGCTAAAGCGCTGCGCGCTCTAACACACACACACGCACACATAAACTCACAAAACAAGAGAGCAAAGCGCTGGGAGGAAAGCTAAATACAAGCTGGAGAGCAATTTCAGCAAACGAAGTTTGAAAAAGAGTGGCAACTGGATTGGTCAGCCTATTTATAGTCTGATCTGTCATCATGACCAAATCCGTTCCAACTCAGATCCACTGCAACTCTAATCCGGTTTAGATTCAGATCGAATCCGGATTATCACCTATTCCGTTCTGTAGTTAATTTCCGGTTTTACGTTACCTCTTGCTCAATTCCGAATCCCAGGTCACGGTTTCCGTTCCAAGATTTAGATAACTTACAAAAAACCGAAAATTCACACTGCGACACCTTGCCCCCTCAAGTGACACAGGATGCGAGATTTGTGGCAGCCACCATGGCAGAGTCCTCTAGGACTCATGAGTGTCATCGGAGTATGTACGTTGCAGTTGAACCCGAGGGAGTCGAACCAGCGAAGGATACCTCACGTCAAGAAGTGTTGCCCGCTCTCATGGTCACGAGAGGAGGAGCACAAACGATTCCTCCTCCACTACCCGAGCCTGGAATTATAGATTCCCCTGACTCTATTTTCCATAGTGGCATTCCCCTGGAATCCTCTCAAGACTCCCTTCAAGTCTCTGACCTCCAGAGTACACTAAGGGACACTGCGAAGGAGGTACGCTCCCACGAGAATCTCCCCACTCGCACTGAGATGGACGAGAACGAATACCAATTCGTCCAGCAAGGAGATGCCTTCCCTTCCAGGGTTCTTCCCCATCGGCCTAAAGCCCGAAGAACTAACAACCCCTCTGGCCCCTATGACTTGTGGGGGGACTTGACACACACCAAAGCAAACATTTCCTTTGGACAGCTGGTCAAGACCTCTCCTGCCTTACGCAAGCAGCTAAAGGAAGGGGCCACCATTCCCCGCGCTCCTAAGCTCGCCTCTGTTAACCGAGTTGCGTCCCAAGTCACCCCCGAAGAGCTGGAGTCTGACCTTGAAAAGTCTAGCCCACTAATCAAAACGTCCCGCAAGAACCTTCAAACCACCTTGGAGAGCTTCGAAGCGGTGGAGATTGAGGTCGAAATAGTCGACAAAATCATCCCCCGGACCCTAGTAGATGACGGCAGCGGCGTCAACATCATGCCAGCCTATGCTATGCGCAAGTTAGGTCTAGAGATTACGCACCCTTCTTGCGTGACCCTCAAATGCGCTGATCAGCGATCGGTCAAGACCATTGGCCGAATCAAAGACCTCCGGATTCAGACCGGGGGAGTCCATTACATTGTCACCTTTGAAGTCTTGCCACTCAACGAGGAGGCCACCAGTCCCTACCCATTACTCTTAGGTCGGGGGTTCCTTCGCCAATGTGGCGAGGTGGTAGACTGGAGGAACGCCCAACCCACCTTCACCTACGGGCCAAATGAGGCAAGGCTGAAGATACCAATCGTCTCCAACGACCCAGCTCTACGGGGGCCCCAAGAGTTCGTATACACCACCATCCAAATTATGCAGGCCTCGGCAACCACTGACCTAGGTAGGATGAAATGCTTAGGCTTAGGTCTGTATGGGTTAGAGGACCATACGCCATTCGAGGAATGGCTTCAAGAGCACCCCGACTCCAACAAAGATGCGTTGGTCATCATCTGCACCTCCGCAATTCAAAACGATCCAAGCACCGCGCAAAGTACAGCTATCGAAGTCTCCACCAATAGCTTGGATCCAGAGGACGAAGCCAAATTAGCTCCTACACCAGAATCCGGCCAGAGCATGATACCCAACCACGAGGTCAAGGCAAATGCCAACCACCACCTTGGAGACGACCACCGAGTCCGGCACATCCCACACCGAATAGTTGCTCCACGGCCACCACGTTGGCTGCAACTCAGTCCTGAGGGGACGCAGATAGCCTTCACAGTCATGACTTCAAGTATCACTCTTCCCCACCGACGCTGGCCGCTCCAAATCACATGTTTCCGTTGCCTTGCACCTCCTAGAATCCATTACTGCGACATGGGAGGAACATGGATCGCACCCAACAACGCCCCCCACGTCATGGGCGAAGATCTACCCCCAACTTCAAAGACGGTACTACCTGCGCTAAGGTCCATTCTAAACACGTTCGAGCCGATGTGCTGCCAACTCCAAGAGATTGAAGATGGTGACCCGCAACCAGAGGACTATCTCAGTGACGAGGACAACGACCCTATTGCGATCCCGATTTCCCATTCAACTGTCATCCTCCAGAGGGGTGGATTCCGGGAATACATGGTGAATGGGGAGAAATCCTAGATTGGACAGACGAAGAAGAAATTGCGGAAACCCTAGCTGCCCCGCACAAGGTAGCAACGGCCTCTGTTGGAGTCATCCCGTACGGAATACACAATGCTCCGCATGCTTGGCAGCAGCAAGTATGGGCTCTAGAAGCGCCACGGGGGCAGGAGGAGGACGAGCTGCAGCCACTGGTAAGTCCTGCAGTACCTACCACGCCTAATAACAAAGAGCAACCACCCACTGGCCAAGTACGAGGTATCTCTGCCACAGCTCTCTTCCAAACCATAGCTTGTTGGTTTCTAGGCGCCTAAAACCGTAACTGGTTACGATTATTAATAATATAGGGTTAGCCTTATATTATAGATGATTGTGTAAAAGGCCTATTTAGCCCTCCAAACAAAAAAATTTAATAGCTAACATCTTATTATTCATGACGGATAGTAAGAAAGCTAGAAAAAACCCCAAAAAATATCAAAAAAATGAAAGCTTGAAAAATCTTTGAATATCCTAAAAAATTGAAGGTTCTAAAAGTTCACTATTGCATGATCTCCCAAATCCCTATGGGATTTTAGAAGTAGGAAAAATACAGAGAGGTGGTTGTTATTTCGGGGCCAGGTCAAGATTTTAACATTCTCCACTTTCTGGCACAGAGTGGTGGTTGTTATTTCGGGACTAATCCATCTATCCCTTGGGAAGAATCAAGAATATTAAGATTCTTGAAGATGGTTCACATCTAACGTAAAAGTAAAAGCCGCGGGGCCAAAAGCCGCAAGGCCAACCAACTTTGTTGATCGTTCTAGCTTGCCTAACTCTCAGTAGGACAGGAAAATGTCGAGTGTGTTGGGAATTGCTCACACTTGAGCCCAACACATGAGTGTGTTGGGAACTACCCAGACCTGAGCCCAACACATCACCAACCTGTCGGAGTTAGCGTCATGTGGTAGACAGATGACCTTTCACTTAGATTAGGTACTCCCTAGACTGTTGTAATAGAAGCCACATAGTGGATGAAAAAGCGGCTAGTTGAGTGGGTACTAACCTTGTCAGACCGTCATAATAGAAGCCCGCGAAGAGGATGAAAGGGCGGCTGAAAGGAAGACACTCGTCCCTTGCTAGACCGTCGAACCTACTGATATGCTAACGAGGCGGCTAGTTTCAGAAGGGGCACTAGATACTAGACCGTTGTAATAATGCAGAAGGCTTAAAAACGGCTAATTTAGGACTGACACCTTACATCATGTCCCCCATGTTAGGGTATAAGAATGGGGGGGGCAGCCCTCGTACTTTTAAGCTATTGGCAGCGTCATGTGCAGGTACCGCTCGAGTAACACATGGACCATGGATAGTTCAACCCGCCAACAGTCTTACCAGTCGCGCTTCAGATCAAAATTCTCTGTGTTGAGAAACGCAGCTTCTCCCACTTCCTCATCTCTCGCTTTGGTTTTAATTTCTTCCTCCGTGTGCTTCAGCATCCTTGGCCTGTGCAGATTCCCGTTGTTAACTATGGAGAGATCTGGGAAAGCATCATCGACGTCCTAGTCTAGCATTCTCTCGAACAGCGGAGCGATTTCACAGTCTTTGGGCGCCTGCGCCCTTCTATCTCTCCCCTGCCCTGTCTTCGTTATCTTCTCTTTACTTATTTCCCTACATGTCGTCCTTGGTTCACATTCTTCCTCTTGTTCAGTCTCTTCAAGACTTCTTCTTTTTCAAAATCTGCTCTGGCAGATAGATACGTCAAACCCTCACATTGCAGGTCCAAACCAACTCCATTTGGGGAGGACAAGGGGGATAGGGTAGTGTAGATGTCATGTCGGTCAGAGACAACAGGTCCCCGGGGACCTCACCCGCGGCTTCGCCATCCTCACCCTCTTCTTCATCTTCACCTGCCACCCCCACGGCCGCCAGGTCGTCGTCACTGACCCCAACCTCGGTGGACGAGGTGGCGAGAGGCGTCCTCATGTTACCAACCACGTTATCTACATCAATAGACGAACCATCTACACCGAGTGAGGAGCTTCCGCTCCAACTTCCGGAAGAACTTGCACTCGATCCAACAGCTAACCCTGCTAGAGACGGACTTGCAATTCCGGGCAGGTTGCCTAACTCACGACGGCGACTACGTGACGAGGAGGAGCAACCGGGTCGCGAGATTCCACTGGCAAGAAACCCTCTAGCCAGGGACATCAGGCAACCTAGGCCAAACGGGATCCGCTCATTTATGATTCTCGTGGAGGATCACAACATCTTGTTGGGCCACCACCTTATGGTGACAGGCCAATTTTTAAGTGAGCGCCCCGCCATCAGCATTACAAGAAACTCCGTGGCTGGCGGCCACTTGCTGGCAGTCCGCGGACCAGAGCTCCAGCCAATCAGTCAAGGCCAATATCCTCGCTACATCTTTGAGGTCCTGGACCAACTGCGCGTGTTCTTTGGAATATGAGCTGGTCCATCCTCTTTGTACATAGCGTTAATTCAAGGCAAGACATAAACCCTACCGCCCCTGTATATACTAAAAAAAAAAAAAAAAAAAAAAATTCCTTGCCACTATGCAACAGGGGAGGGACCGGTCCGGCACCGGCACCGGCTTATATACCACCAAAGCAGACCGACGAACGTCTTCCGCTGCGGCAGCCAGCAGCCTATAGATCGCAGCCTCATCGCGGTCAAGATACCTCAATTTTCCCTTGGCGACGCAAGTTCGAACCTCGAGCCAGGCACTGGGGTGCCCCCTATCTGAGCTAGTGACAAGATGGCAAGAAATGCTGCGGCCTCCACGATGGAACACACTTTTACAAGTGAAGCTCCCGAGCATTGAGGTCTCAGACCACTTGTCTTTTCCATTTATGCTTTTCCTTTCTGTTTTTCTTTTTTCTTTTATTTCATCTCATTAGTCCAAACTCATTCCGTTGAGGGAGGAAGGCGGGTTTGAAATATTTTTTATCTATAGTGTCCCGATTTGCTATATCAAAGGAGGACAGGGGCCTCCCTCTCTACTTCTATCTCCCCCTTAGGTCCAAACTCACTTCGTTGAGGGCAGATGGCGGATTTTTTAATATTTTTTATCTATAGATCCAAGTCGACTCCATTCGAGGCGGATAGGGAAACAACAAGAAAATTAAAAACTAGAATAAGTAGAAAACGAACAAAAATGTGAGTGATAAGTCTACGGGGGTCAAACTTCCTTTGACACCCCTAGCCCTTCCACTAGGAAGGTGGACTATTTCCTCTGCCCTCTTCCCCCCTGTTAGTTAATCCATCAAGAGTCTCTTGATAGGAATAACATCCTTTTAGATAGAGTCACATCTTGGTTTCTAGTCTGTCATTAGGTTTGATCTCAAAATTGACTGTGTACCCAAATAGTTGTAGCAGAGATGCTGGGTCCTCATGATTTTGCAAATCATACCGCAGATGGCCGCCATATGTGAGCTCCCAATTTGTCACTTGGGACTCGTAGAATTATTTTTTTGGAAATTTGCAATTTAAAGTTGATAAAAGTATAGAAAAATCCATAAAAAGAGTGTAGAACCGAAATAGGATTGTGTCATACCCATTATAGTATTTGGTCTAGATTTGTGTTTTTTACTTAGAATCCCCCAAACATTGCCTAAAAATGGTATAAAAATAACGGAAAGGTTAGATTTGGAGGATTCGAGTCACACAGCCCCAAAAGGGCTAAATCCCACCATGAATGTGGCGATTCATGGCTAGGTCGGTCCGAGGGATCCACAGCGAGGCCACTAGGTTGGGTCCTAGAGTTAGATTTAGAATTCCCCATTAGATCGACGAATTCCCAAAATCCCGATTGTTAACATGTAGAAGCCACTTACGCAAGACCGTGACCGTGGAGGAATCTACAGCCCAAAGATGGTGTTCTAGGGTGAATCCCATGCCAGGAGTCCAACGGCGAAATCGGTTCGCCAAGATTCCTCCACCTGCAGAAGATTCTTGCACCGTCGCTAACTCAAGGAGATGTCCAGTTTTAATCTCCATTGACCAATCGTGCCAAGTACGGAAACACACCCGCACGTCTTTCATGCGACTTCCTGAAAGGTCACGTGAAAAATCCCGACATCTTCCGACTTGCAGAAGAACCTTTTTCGGGTGGTCAACCCTCCTAACCTCCAACGGGAATTTCATGGAAATTACCCAGGTTACAATAAAATCTCACTAAAAATTAGACTAGCTTGTTTTATGTTAATAATGCGCTCCGTGAAGTTTCACGACATTCCAATAGCGGCAAGTACCCGAACCGGCGAGATTCCTCGGGAATTAACCACGTGGCGGGGTCCCCGCCACGTTGACCGGCATTCCGGGACCATACGATGGCGAAACGAAGTCAACCAAAAGTCCTTCCCGACTCTCTTGCACCTACCAAAGATCCTAGGCTATTCACATTTCTCAAAATAGGAGACCCCCAAGATCTAGGATTTTACCACGATTTGGTTTTTAAACTAAATTAGCCTACGATGGGTTTTTGGCCTCGGTACGGGGGATAGCGGGATCGAGGACTAAACACGGCGATCTGGATCCAACGGCGTAATCCGTTGGGCGATTGGAGCTAATCTCCAAAAGTTAGGATGTTGGTCCAGCATAGATGGTAGAAGTAGAAATTTAGGATGTAGGATGAAAATCTTTGAGGATGAGGATGAAAATCCCCGTTGATAAGGTTACCTTAGAGCTTTAGAGAGAGGGGTGAGCCCTTGGGAAACCTATATAAGGGCCCCATTTCTCTCTCTAAAACACCCCCAATTCTTGTTTTGGGTCCGTGGATCCAAGTTATTTTGGATATTTTGGCGTTTGAAGCCAAAAACCTCTACGGTGTTTTTGGAGCACTTTTGGCTCCATTGTTGCTTATTTTCAAGCTTTGAAGGTCCTTGGAGGTCCTTCTACCTTGCTTTGTGTACTCTTTTGTGAAGTTGTTGGCACCTTGTTGTAA
Organism: Pseudisothecium myosuroides; assembly: GCA_951799445.1. Classification (NCBI taxonomy): domain Eukaryota; kingdom Viridiplantae; phylum Streptophyta; class Bryopsida; order Hypnales; family Lembophyllaceae; genus Pseudisothecium; species Pseudisothecium myosuroides. Next base: position 24,772,818 of record OX637290.1, on the reverse strand, counting down.
GTGGAGAGCCTCTCTCTCCCTCTTGTACGTGTTGTGATCTAACTTGTGAAGTTTTAAGAGTCTTTATTGTATCTTGCACCAATCCTAAAGTCACCCCCCACCGTACCTTGGCGATGCCGCTTTGGAGGGCCTTTAGCGTGTGAGCTTTGTGTTGCCACGTGGTCTAACTTGTGTGTTTTCTCTTTGTGTTTTTTTTCTTACACCCTCTTCTAACCTTCTCCTTGTTGAGTGGACCCCCCTCCGGGACGGCGAAGCTTTGAACCTTCTTTGTGCATGTTTTTTTCTAAAGTTATCCCAACCCTCTTCTAACCTTCTCCTTGTTGAGTGGACCCCCCTTCGGGACGGCAAAGCTTTGAACCTGTGTGTGTTTTCTTTAAAAGTTTAGTTGTTTTCCCTCTTCTAAAGTCTCTCTCATTGTGTGGACCCCCCTTGGAAACGGCGAAGCTTTGAATTAGTGACAAGTTGAAGTCCTAAAACGTGTATTAAAAGTGTAGACAGCGAAGCTTTGAACCCCCGAGGTGTCAAGAAGTCCTAAAGTTGGTGTTAAAACCAACTTAACGGCGAAGCTTTGCATTCCCCCCATGTTTAGTTCCAAAGTCTAGTTTCCAAGACCTTGGCGGAAACCTCCAGAGTTTAGCTTCCAAAATATTAGAGTTTAGCATGAAGTAGGAAGTGGTGGGCCAAGTTTAGCTGCCTAGCCCTTGTATACGTGATTTGTTAAGCCGAGTGTCTTGCTTCACAAATTCGGGCATAACCCCCGGACGGCGAAGCCTTGACTCTAGCACTAATTTTTTCCAAAATTCCTATTTTTATTTGCTAAGTGGGTTCCCCTGAGGGAACCCGTTGAGGTGATTAAAAATTTGGTGGTGGCCAGCGTACCAAGCCAGCCAACGTACCAGCCAACCCAGTGGACCAGCCATCTCAGCGGCAGTAACGGGGAGCCCAGCCACGGACGGTACAAGGTCGGTACCCGAGGCCAGTACACTGCCTGTCCCAGCGCCCACCTTGGGCCGGTTTTGCGATTTGGTGGACTGGACCATGACTCACATACATCATGGCTAATTTCAGACCAAAAACGAGATGATGCCCTGCGGGGCCCCAACTTTGGTTTTTTGTTTGAAAAAACTCTCCACTAATCAGGACCTAGTTTAGGAAATTAGTTATAGATCTTCTTAGGAAATCAGTGATAGATCTAGTTTAGAAAATTAGTTATAGATCTAGTTTAGGAAATCAATGATAGATCTAGTTTAGAAAACCAGTGGTAGATCTAGTTTAGGAAACCAGTGGTAGATCTAGTTTAGGAAATCAGAGATAGAGCTAGTTTAGAAAACCAGTTAAACCCAGTAGGGGATCCAAGGCCAAAATTCCAAAACTCCCAAGTTGTAACTAAAGAACAAAGGGAGGGGAAGAAAGAGAGTCAACACCTCACATCACTCCTACACACATGATTGTACCCTCCACGTCACACCTGCACGCACATTTGAAACCTCCATTCTAACCAACCAAATACACACATGAGCAATGGAGGGAGATTAGAAAGAAGGAGATGAAGTAGAGAACAAAAAGGAGAGAGACGATAAATAGTGACCTAGGTCTAAGCTTAAGTAGACTTAGGGAGGGAAATCTTGAGAATTTGTGGTGACCGTTGGGAGGAGGATTAGGATGACACAAAGGCAAATTGTGTAAGAAGATAGTTGGTCTCTTAAGCACCTCCTTGGAGTTTCCATAGTGTAAGACTCATAAAGGCTTAGGTGGAATAGTGCTAGAGTAGAAGAAAGAGGAAGAAAGAAAAGAGAGGGGAAGAGGAAAGAAGGAGTTTAGATCATCCAAAAATTGTAATAACTTCTAAATAAGCGGTGAGCTTGGAGAAAATTCAAAACAAAACCAAGGACCACCATGGAGCGTGAGGATGTACACGTGGACGTGGACGAAGTTATTTCCGACACCAGTAGTGAAGAGGTGAGTTTCTGATTTAATCTTTGATGTTTTTCCCTAATTAGCATTTATTTTCCTAATCAGCCCTTAGAGCGTGATTAGCACCCGAGATTAGTGCAAATTAGAAGTTTAGATTCAAAAAGTTATAGATTAGTGATAGAGGTTTCCAAAAACATATTACACTTAAGATTCGACCGTAAACTGACCGCGTTAGGCTAAGTTAAGCGGTAGGGGGTAGAACGAAGGAATTTTGAATAAAATTTCATCCAAAAAGAACCATGGACGGAACTTAGGAATTTAGGGTAGAAAGAGGATTTAGATTAAAATTAGGGATTAATTAGCAGTTAGAATTAGAGTCAAATTACATTTTAATTTTTAAAGTTAAACCTCAAAGGTTAAAATCTAGAGTTAACTTTGGGGAGTTAAAAAATAGAATTAATTTGGAATTTTAACTTAGGGGTTTAAACTCTCAAGTCAAATCTTAGGATAGGTTCATGTAAGAGTTTAGAGTTGCTTAGGGAGTCAAAAATTAGAGTAGAAAGTAGAGGTCAACAGTAGAATTGAAAATCAACTTCAGAAGTAGATTTTTGAGTTAGGAATAGAGTAGAAATTTAGAAGTAAAACTTGGAGTAACATTTAGAGTTCATCTAGGATTAAAACAATAGGGTTAAATTTGGGAGTAGAAAGTCAAAAGTCAAAAGCCTAAAGTCAAAAGTTAAGATTAAATTTAAAGGTTAAACTTTAGAGTCAAGGGGGGAAGTAAAAAGTTAGAGTAAAAAGCTAAAGTGAAAAGTGAAAAGTTGTAGTTAGATTTAGAGGGTAAATCTTAGAGTTAGTTGAAAGTAGAAAAAAATCTAGAGTCAAAGTGAAAACGTAGGGTCAAACCTAGAGGTTAAAATTTGGGATTAATTTTAGAAGTAAAACTTAGAGTTAAAAGTTAAAACATAGAGTTAAAATTCAAGGGCAAATCTTAGAGTTAATTTAGGAATAGAAACCTAGAGTCAAAAGTCAAAACATAGAGCAAAAGTCGGTAGTTAATATTTAGAATCAAGTTAAAGAAGTAAAATCTAGAGTTACATTCCGAAGTTGGAACTTTAGAGGTAGCTTTTTAAAGTAGAACTTCTAGGTGGAGTTTTAAAAACCCAAGACAGCCCTGGAGGTTCATGGAAGAAACATAGGGGTTCCCCTTTTTACGTAGTTAGGGACGTTAGAAATGACGCCAACTACCCAATCGACCCTCGACATAGGATAGATAGTTAGGGAGTTAGAAGTTTACCATTACCCCTGAGTTTGCAGTTGCCTTGTGAGTTATTACATGCATTCTAATTATTCGCTGCCATCCACGACACTTAGGAAACGTTAGCAAAAAAGATCCATTGCTTGGAAGGCACAGTGGACCGCGCTCACATCACCCCCATATATTAAAAAATGTGGATAAAGGCATAGAACCTGGTCGGTGTTCGCTTTATTACCAAAGGTGGATAATCTTGCGTCCACAGCCTACCACTTTCAAAAGCAAGCGGCGAACCCTCTGATGATGAAATAGAGGCTAATTCAAACCGGATTGGAGTAAGAGTACGTGTGAGCGGACCGGAAAGGATCGGTCCAGAGGAGTACCAGGGTCAAAAGTTAGAAGATCTTGGGTTGTGGTAGTTTTACAGGATCGGATAGCTAGACAGACCGGAAGCGATAGAGAGAGGTCTAGTCATAGTTCTCTATGTTTTGGTGTTTCCGCTTTTAGATCTAGGACCGGAAAGTGGAAATTGGATATTGACTGAGCTTAGGAGCGAAATAGAGCTAGACACTTCACAAAATCTCGTGGGTTCGATCTTTAGAGTCATTTTGTTATGCTTTAGAGTGGTTTTTGGGAGTATAACAGGGAATTTACTTACTCTGTGCTGCGACAGTTATACCTCTGTTGTATTCAAACTGTTGATTTTGTCAACCTATATGAATGCAAATTTTGTCGCTTTTGTACATTGCGCGTACTTTAAACTATGCCATGTTGAATTCAGTTTTGAGTATTCTTAATTTTGTATGTAATTGCCTTTGGTTGGCCTATGTTGTAGTCATTTGTTGAATTATGTTTTGGAGTCATTGTCCTTATTGTAAGTGGGACTCTATTTACCTTTGGGTTCAAGAGTAGTAATTGAATAGGGCTTCACACTCATGATTTCAAAGTCTCAAAATAAGGCATTTGTTTCAATTTAATGAATAAGGCCTTCGCCTATTAAGCTTGTCCATTGTCGTAGGGCAAGTCTGCATGATCATGAAGCTAGGGACAATTTCAATCGTCGGTGAGTGGTCACTATAAGAAACTCGTGTTTTTTGGGATGTTTTCACTATTTTTCTTGACGCATTTTTGTGGACATTAAATAAAACAGTACATGTTTTTATGTCAACGACAATGCTCAATAATACATTTGGATGTATTATTGAACATCGTCGTTGACATAAAAACATGTACTGTTTTATTTAATGTCCACAAAAATGTGTCAAGAAAAATAGTGAAAACATCCCCCAAAATACAAGTTTCTTATAGTGGGTGCTCCTGAATCCGCCTTCATCAAAATCTTCAAGACCATATGTAAGTGCCATCAAGAATCCGCCTCGTGAAACCGCAGTGAAAACAAAGGATCTTCTCACGCAAGAGTCAATCAATGCGGTGTCCAGCAAAGTGTGTTGCAGCCAGAATTGCATCCAGCCGTTCCCTAGAGAGAAAATTTGGGCCTTCTAAGAACGCATGTATTGAAATTCGACCTTCAAACATAGAGCTTTCATAAAGACCGAAGTCCACAAACAAACTCATCGTGATGCTCGTGGCAGGGAGGATGGTCACGGTTGAAGAGAAAAATGTGTCTTTGCGCACATGGATGCATATTGCCAGGGTTGTAGAGTCCACATTCTATCGCTATCTGAATTACATGAAGGACGATCATGAAGCAAGGGATCATGGTAATACAAGATTGCTCAAGCCTAGAGAGCATACTGAGCAAGCCACGACTTTGTTGAAGTGCATCCTAGATAGGGAGGCCAATCACATGCCACATCGTACACAGACTTTGAAAGCAGGTGACAAGATTGTGTCTAGGATTCTCCTTGCCTCATTTCAGTGGAAGAATCATATGAAAATGCTCAATGAAACCAATGTGGCTTTTGGTTTGAAGGGGATTTCAACTTCGAACTTGAGCAAGATTAGATCAACCAAGTTCTCGAAGTACGATGTGAAGAAGCCGGAAGATAATTTTGCTCAGTGTACTACTTGTGACAAGTTCAATGAACTTTTGAAGGATTCTATTGCTGGATCCCAAAGTGCTATGAAGTGGTCAAGGAAATTGGACAAGCATTGTATCATTGCACGTGCTCACAGGGATGTGTATTATATAAACCGGACTTTGTCGTTGAATTCTCCGCATGAATGCATTACAATTATACACGACAAGATGGATCATGCCAAAACCGCTTCTCCCATGTTTTCCCACAAGAGTAAAGAACTTAATGGCTTGATGAAGCTGCCCATTTCTGTGACGGGCATGATTGCGCATGGCTATGCTAATGTGCGCTACGCCCATTATGGCTTGGATCTCTTTGCCCATGACTCTAATTACACCGTTGGTTCAGTGGCAAAACTGTTGAGAGATCTAGAATTAGCACCAAAGTCTTCCTCTCAGGAGTTGTTCAAGAATTTGAAGTCCACGAATTTGTTTGGGGCGGTGCTTGAAGGTGCGGAGATGTGCAAAGCGTCGTTACTGTCATTACCAAATATTTTATCTCCAGCGATGTTGCTTCCACCAATTTTGAATGTGCAAATGAACAATGCTACTGGCAACAACAAAAATAGATATGTTTTTTGTTTTTGGTCTCTCATTGTTGCATACCAGATCTTCCGTGAGGTCTATGTGAACTTCATGATTGTCGGTCATACGCATGACGACATTGATGCACTATTTGAGAGATGGAGCATGGATTTGAAGAAAGAAAACTTTCCTACAATTCCTACGTTCATGAATCGTTCATGGATTTGGATTCCATCCCGACTGTCCCTCACCTCATTGAAGAGGTGCGTGATTTCAAGGGTTTCATTGTAGATTCACTTGTGGATGGCGATGACATCCTTGTTGGGCACTTGAAGCCGCACCAAGTGAAGTTCTACCTGGATGCAACGGGGTGTCTTGTCATGAAGTACAAGATTTTGTGCACGGATGCCAATTGGTTAGGGGAAGATGGAAGGGGCATGAAGTTGTGGAAAGAAGATGGTGAAGGGCGAAGTCTGTGGCCACAAGGTACGCCATTGCCCGTTCCAATGAAGCCTATGAAAGGCTTAGAAGACATTGTGAAAGGGGTGCCAAGGTTTGTAAAGATTTGGAACAATTTATGCAATGCAAACGTCACTGGGGAGTATCGAAGACGTTACGAGCATGTGGTGAAGTACTGGCGTGGCGTGAAGGTTGTCGTATGTGTAATCTAGGCGTAAGTATTTTTAACAACAAAACGTGCTAAAATGACACAAGTTATTGTCCCAGGAGATTCTAGACGTTGATTCAAAATTAGTGTTTCTAGACCTCTAAGTTTCCGGACTTTGACCACCTCGAAAGGGGTCCTTTCAACACACGAACTCTTTTTCGGAACTACTTCCTTTCCGGATTCTCTTCCGGATCCGGCTCTACCCAATCTTCCGGTTCCGTCTTTCTAACAAGTTGGTTTTCTATACCTCTGTTTTACCCTCAGAGGGTTCCTCACTTGCTCTTTCCGAGGGGTAGGGAACTGCACCACTCCGTATCTGACATAAACTCTATTAACATAAAACAAAACACAACCCAAGAATAGATCTAGTTGAATGAGTAAAAAGGGTGGCATCCTCACAACATCCCGGATGGCCTATCCGGAAAGCTGGTCACACAGGGTAGCGTTAGGTCCTCCTTACTACAACGACGGATACCGGACTTCCGGAACTAAGGGAATGACTTCCTAGCTCTCGACCGCTCATGAGGTTGACTAGCCTTCCGGTGGGTGGAAATATTCCTCTGGCGGTCGCCTATCTCCGCACGGAACCGCCCCTGCGAATTCCGAACTAGTTTCCGGACCACTCCTTGGTCTCCACCGGATTACCGTACCAGCGATTTAAAGGCGCCACTTTCTCACTACGCAAGTCTAAAAACTCATCTGCAAGACACACTTAGCCTAATCCGGCAGTCCACGAATCCGGACTCCTCCCCTTGCACACTCTCACTTACACATCCACACAAGTGACTATAGACACGATACGCAAGAGAATAATCCAACGAGTGCTTTCCTGAATGCTTCAGATTAAATGAACAAGGAAAAGGAATGACAGGCCAACAAGCCGGTCTGCCCTTTAAAAACCCACAGAAAGGCAGTCCAAACGGCCACCAAAAAACCGGCCAACGGCCAACCAAAAAGCAAAAAGGCAACGGCCCTGAAGACCGTTCCGGAAATACCGGGAAACCGTTAAACTCCTAAAAGTCCGGAACTACTATCCTGGTAAGAATCCTAACTATTATTACGGCTACCCTAAATAGTCACCTATTTCTCTTAGCCTTCTTTACAGAAGTGCCACCCTGAGATGGCGATCCACTTGTCTTCTTGGGCGGGGTGTTCTTCGTCTTTGACCTGGTCCGGGGAGGCTGCAACTCTTCTTCCTCCGATTGAGTCGTCTCCTCCTCCTCTTCCGATTCCGGGTCCGCCTCGTTCAGTAGCCGTCGTCCCCTTGGTTTCGGAACAGTAAGATCAATAAGCTGGGACGGCGCTGGTGTCTGTAGAAGGGGCTAGAGCATGTGAGTAAAACTCACCGGATCCGTCCGAGCTGGATTCAACACCGTTCCGGGTAAAGCTGGTTCCCAGAAAATGGAAGCAACCGGTCTGTCGGGGAAGAGATTCGCCACCGACGCAGTTCTTCTGGCTGGCACGCCTAGAACAACGTCCTTCACCGGAGTCGTAGCCGCAAACTGCTTCACTAACGACCTCCTCTTCTGGGCCGATGCTGTTCCGACTTACGACGTTCCGGCTATTGTTTTGCTCTTCGCCGGAGAAGGCTGATTTTGTGCCCCTCCTTCTTGGAGATCATGACCCAGGTCAAAAAGGCCTTGGTCTAACCCCTCAAGCGGATCCAAGTTGTCCAATAGCTGCCGGACTTCCTTCAGCATTCCTTCGATCCGGACTTCAAAATCCACGAGGATGTTCACCACCTTCGATCCGACCACGTGACCATCCTTCACCATCTGAGAATTCCAGAGTGTAGCTCTGGCAAGAATATCCGCCGGATTATCAAACAGGCCCCGGACATTCCGGACTAGATCGAGGGCTTCTCCCTCCTTTGCCTCAGCAGCCATCCGCTCTCGATCCAACCACGCAGCTTGCTCTCGAAACCGGTCCCGTTCTTGCTCCAAGGTCAGAATCCGGTCCTCCATCTGCTTCACCGCTTCCGGATCCGGTCTTTCCATCAATGCCACCAAGATTTGGGCTTCTTCCTTCACACCCAATTTCCCGCACATATCCCGGATCAGTGCCGACATCCGCTCATTCTGTGCCCGTGTAGCTATCAGCCATTTGATGGTGGCGTCTAGCTGATCCGTGTCCGGAAGTGGGTCTCGGGGCTGTTCTTCCTCCTCTGCTTCTTGTTTCCCCCGAGCTCCCTGATCAGTCGACTTCCGGCGCGTCCCTACAACGTTGGGTGACGCATGCTCCGTTTCCGGTTCCTCTACTTCCGTCTCGAGCTCATCCGGTTCATCGTTCGTGGGAAGTCCGTACTTCAACAGATTCTCGCCCTTCCGGTACACTGTCATTTCCGGTCCGGCCAGTGCATCCTCGGAATGATACAGATGGAAAAGATAGGGGCTAATCGGACTCAATTTCTTGTTCGCGATATTAACCGCTAACTTTTCCACTACGAGTGAATGATCACTCCCCAACTGACCGGCCTGGGAGCCGGATTCTCTCTATCTCCCAGCGCTCCGAAAATAGTATTTGCCACAGTCATTGTAATCCGGGTGGGCTTTTCCGGATACAAAATAAGGATGAGAAATGCTAACAACTGCCCATCTCGGGGACTCTTACAGTCACTCGCGGCGTTCCCTTCCTTGGAATCCGTATGACTCCGGAATACCTCCGCGGCGTAAGTGTCCGTCCGGGACGCCATTCCAGATCCCCTGGTTGGCGTAAAGTATGCCTTCGCCCACAACTCCGGAGTCCAGGCCCTAGATTGACCCCTAATCGTTAAATCGAACTGATTGCCTACTCCGGAAACCAGCTCGTCAATCATCCCTTCACTCCGGACGTTCCATGGACGTTTAATCAACCCTAGACATCCCATGATTTCTAGATCTCCCTCTAACTCCTTAAGGCGCTCCGGATCCGATGGGATAACCGGACGCACGCCCTGGGCTGTCACTACCGACCTCCGGGATCGACTTGCTTCCGCCATCTCACCAACTGCTAAGACAATACGGTGCAATCGGCACCTTCCTCCCTTTCTCTCCCTAACACGCCCTAACTCACCACTCTTTCTCTCTTCTAACGCACCGTGGAAGAACACGGGTAAAAAGAGACTGAATGAGGCTGGCGGTGGGGTTTAAATACCTGTCGGAACCCTAAGTTCCCGCCGCCAAAAAAGTTCCCGTAAGTTCCCTAGCCGGAACCTAGGCAGTAGGTCCCTACGATCCGGAACTTTCCGGCTTTCCAGCTTTCCAGCTACGGTTTCCGGAAGACTGCGTAACCTAATTAGAGTTTTATCTTTTCTACGTAGAAACTAATTTCTATTTCTAATATCTAAGTCCTAACTTTGTATTTAAATGCAAAAATTGAAAAAGTTCTGCTGCTTTTACCTCCACTAAATTGTTAATTGGGACTTTCCGGATGATATGTACTCCCACAAAGGTAGCATTGATGGAACCATTACCTACTTTTGATGTTTTAAAGGACGATTTTTGGCCAACTTCCAGTGTTCAAGCAAGTGAAGTCGATCAATTAGGCAACGATGGTGAGGACTGTGAAGAGTTCAGGGAGGATGAGAATGTTACATCTATTTACTATTACTAATACTAAACTTGGGAATGCTACATCTATTTACAAATTATTCTTTCTTTCCATTTGTATTAAGAAGCTTATATGGTACCTTCATGTTCATTTTTTCTCTTATCTATCAAGTGATGTAGAGAATACTATTGCAAAATATATATATATATATATATATATTTTTGTATTTTTGTATTTTATTATTATTATTTTTATTATTATTTTTAATATGTATTTTGCTAAATATTGTATGTTATTAATTTACATGTTCTCAAAGTATTTGTTAAACATTTGGTTTATAAAGAGTTAAATGGAAATCTAATTATGGTATTATCATAATTATTACCATTTTTATTGTAAACTGTATGGAACTATAGCAAATGCAATTGGGGCAGTTGCAGACAATTGTATTAATCAATATTTTTTGGGGAGTTATTTTGGTCATGTACCATATATGAAGCTTACAACACTAAGGAACCTCCTTTATCAACATCAATTGACCAGCCCAAGGTTTTATTTGCATAATTCCGCTTCTAAATTTAACGATTTGCAAACCACAAGCACACCTCTTTGATGTGTTGTTTTAATTGGCTACACTAATTAAAATTGTAAGTCTTTCAAAGTTTGTGTCTTGAAATTTAGAATCTTGTGGACCTGTTGTTATAAACTAAATAAACTTTGCAATAGTGAATTTGTCCTCCCTCCTAACCACCACCCTCCATATCTTAACTCTAGTGCACTTCAAAGAGAAATAATATTGCTCTACATTAATTTTAAACATTTAACTATTGTTTACGGTTTATGTATGGAAATTAAATATTGCTCAAATTGTAATTCATAAACCTTTACATGTACAAACAAAAATATATGTAGAAATAATTCAATTTTCCAATATTTTTTTTGGAAAAAATAAAACTATAGGATGAAGATTGTTCATTAAAACAACAAAACTATATTGAAATTGGTTTACTAGATTTATATATTAGTAGAAAGCTTCAAATCATTCCATTTTGATCAATGAATCAAAAGTTATTAAAAACTTTAGTTTATGGATAGTTGTAGAACATCTATTCTAAAATAAACTTTGAAGTCCTTTATCTGATCCAATTTCCCATATTTTTTGAAAAAAAGATAAACAATGATTGTGGATTGTTTTTTAATATAATATTCCAACCATTGAAAATTGACATTTTTCAATTTCAAAAATAAATTCTTAACAATTTAGTATTTTGAACCATTCCCTACTTCTTTCTATTTATTATTTATCCCGTATACGTATGTCATTAGATGGGTTTTGGGGGGTCGGGAGGGCCGTTTCAGGCTCGTTCCCGACGCTGGTCCCCCCCTGCAATTTTAGGAAATAGCCGTTCCCGACAAAAAAATGAAAAAAAAAAAAAAAAAAAAAATAGCCTTGAAATGAAAAAAAATATATATATATATATTTTTTTTTCCGATGTGGCAGTCGCTCGGCCATGTCAGCGAGCTGCCGAAGCCCTCAATTTGGCAATTCCCACAGCTGAGAACACGCAGCCTTCCAGGAGGCTGAAATCTCATCTAATGTGTACAATACAATTTCAAATGATTTGAAGTTTTTCAGTAATATAGACAACTTGCCTCACAAAATGAATTTAAAAGAACACCACCATTTTGGACATTTTTCCATACAGATATAAGCTTGGGAAGTGCAAAAGCTCAGTTTTTCGTAGAGCCCCTGTGAGCTCCCAATTTGTCACTTGGGACTCGTAGAATTATTTTTTTGGAAATTTGCAATTTAAAGTTGATAAAAGTATAGAAAAATCCATAAAAAGAGTGTAGAACCGAAATAGGGTTGTGGCATACCCATTATAGTATTTGGTCTAGATTTGTATTTTTTACTTAGAATCCCCCAAGCCTTGCCTAAAAATAGTATAGAAATAACGGAAAGGTTAGATTTAGAGGATTCGAGTCACACAGCCCCAAAAGGGCTGAATCCCACCATGAATGTGGCAATTCATGGCTAGGTCGGTCCGAGGGATCCACAGCGAGGCCACTAGGTTGGGTCCTAGAGTTAGATTTAGAATTCCCCATTAGATCGACGAATTCCCAAAATCCCGATTGTTAGCATGTAGAAGCCACTCACGCAAGACCGGGCCCGTAGAGGAATCTACAACCCAAGGATGGTGTTCTAGGGTGAATCCCATGCCAGGAATCCAACGGCAAAATCGGTTCGCCAAGATTCCTCCACCTACAGAAGATTCCCGCACCGTCGCTAATTCGAGGAGATGGCCAGTTTTGAATCTCCATTGACCAATCGTGCCAGGTATGGAAACACACCCGCACGTCTTTCATGCGACTCCCTGAGAGGTCACGTGAAAAATCCCGGCATCTTCCGACTTGCAGAAGAACCTTTTTCCAGGTGGTCAACCCTCCTAACCTCCAACGGGAATTTCATGGAAATTACCCAGGTTACAATAAAATCTCATTAAAAATTAGACTAGCTTGTTTTATGTTAATAATGCGCTCCGTGAAGTTTCACGACATTCCGATAGCGGCAAGTACCCGAACCGGCGAGATTCCTCGGGAATTAACCACGTGGCGGGGTCCCCATCACGTTGACCGGCATTCCGGGACCATACGATGGCAAAACGAAGTCAACCAAAAGTCCTTCCCGACTCTCTCGCACCTACCGGAGACCCTAGGCTATTCACATTTCTCAAAATAGGAGACCCCCAAGATCTAGGATTTTACCACGATTTGGTTTTTAAACTAAATTAGCCTACGATGGGTTTTTGGCCTCGGTACGGGGGGTAGGGGAGTCTAGGACTAAACACGGCGTTCTGGATCCAACGACGCAATCCATTCGGCGATTGGAGCTAATCTCCAAGAGTTAGGATGTTGGTCCAGCATAGATGGTAGAAGTAGAAATTTAGGATGTAGGATGAAAATCTTTGAGGATGAGGATGAAAATCCCCGTTGATAAGGTTACCTTAGAACTCTAGAGGGAGGGGTGAGCCCTTGGGAAACCTATATAAGGGCCCCATTTTTCTCTCTAGAACACCCCCAATTCTTGTTTTGGGTCCGTGGGTCCAAGTTATTTTGGATATTTTGGCGTTTGAAGCCAAAAACCTCTACGGTGTTTTTGGAGCACTTTTGGCTCCATTGTTGCTTATTTTCAAGCTTTGAAGGTCCTTGGGGATCCTTCTACCTTGCTTTGTGTACTCTTTTGTGCAGTTTTTTGTACTTTGTTGTAGTTGGAGAGCCTCTCTCACCCCCTTGTACGTGACGTGATCTAACTTGTGAAGTTTAAGAGTCTTTTTTTTTGTATCTTGCACTAATCCTAAAGTCACCCCCCACCGTACCTTGGCCATGCCGCTTTGGGGGGCCTTTAGCGTGTGAGCGTTGTGTTTCCACGTGATCTAACTTGCCAGTTTTCTTTTCCTTTGTAGTTTTTTCTTACACCCTCTTCTAATATTCCCTTTGTTGAGTGGACCCCCCTCCGGGACGGCGAAGCTTTGGACCTCCTTGTACATGTTTTGCTAAGTTTTCTTCCAAACCCTCTTCTAATCTTCTCCTTGTTGAGTGGACCCCCCTCCGGGACGGCGAAGCTTTGGACCTCCTTGTACATGTTTTGCTAAGTTTTCTTCCAAACCCTCTTCTAATCTTCTCCTTGTTGAGTGGACCCCCCTGGGAAACGGCGAAGCTTTGAACTAGTGACAAAGTAGAGTCCTAAAGCGTGTGTTAAAAGCGTAGACGGCGGAGCTTTGAACCCCCGGGGTGTCAAGAAGTCCTAAAGTTGGTGTTAAACCCAATTTGACGGGGAAGCTTTGCATCTACCCCGTGTTTAGTTCCAAAGTCTAGTTTCCAAGACCTTTGTGGAAACCTCCAGAGTTTAGCTTCTAAGATATGTAGGGTTCTTTGCATTTGTCTAGAGTAGTGTCTTCAAAAGTTTTAGGTAGTTAGTTGTTTCCAAGGTCTTAGTAAGTTTAGTACCCCCGACGGTTAGTTCCCCCATTAGCCTTAGCAAAAACTCAGTCTTAAAATAGCCTTAGCAAAAATCCAGTTTTAAAATAGCCTTAGCAAAAACGCAGTCTTAAAATAGCCTTAGCAAAAATCCAGTCTTTTTAGCCTTAGAAAAAATCCAGTCTTAGATAGCCTTAGCAAAAAATTCCAGTCTTTTTAGCCTAGCCGGAAATCCAGTTTTTAGCCTAGCCGAAAAACCAGCATACAGCAGCGACATCAGGACCAGCATACAGCAGCACATCAGGACCAGCTACAGCAGCAACATCAGGCCAGCATACAGCAGCACCATCGGGAGCCAAAAAAAAAAACATATTAAAAAATTAATTAATTATTTTTAATTAATTGACCAGCCCAGCCAGCCAGCCGGGAGGTGGTGGGCAGGCTCGGGGTCCAGCACCCAGCCAAATCGGTCGCTCTTCTTTTTGAACTCAAAAGTTTTTTGGTCTTTTTGGGTTTTGATTTTTTGGGGTCTCTCAAACTAACTCAAAAATCAGAACTAAAACACCACAAAAATGTGGGACTAACCTATTACTAGCTAGGGAAGGAGTAGGATTAGGGTCTAAACCAAAAAGGGAGAAGGGAGAAAAGAGCGGAGCACCACCGTACCTGCACACAAATTTGTTTCACCACTCACACCTACACACAATGGAAGGAAATTAGGGGGAAGGATGTGTTATAGGAGTGGAGAGGAGAGAGACGATAAATAGTGCCTAGCTAGGAGATTAGGTAGGAAATCTAGAAGAACTCCTTGCAACCGTTGGGAGGAGGATTAGGATGACACAAAGCAAAGTTGCGTAAGAGGGTAGGAGGCTCATTTAAAACTTCACGAAGTTTGAGACTAGAGCGTAAGACCACCATCACCACGGTTGGTGGAATAGTTCAAGAGTAGAAGGAAGAGGAGGAGAGAAAGAAAAGAAGAAGGAAATGGGGGGAAAGGGTTAGACCATCATACGTGTAACGTTTTCTTTTCTACAACTTAAGCCATGGGCCTTGAAAAAAATAAAATAAATAAAGACCATAGCACAAAAATAAAAGAAGACAACCGCGAGTGGCCACCATGGAGCACGAGGACGCGCATGTGGACGGGGATGACGTCATTTCCGACACTAGCAGTAACGAGGTGGGTCATTAAACTAATCCTAGTCGTTTTTCCCTAATTAACACTTATTTTCCTAATCAGCCCTTAGAGCGTGATTAGCATCCGAGATTAGCGTGAATTAGAAGTTTAGATTCAAAAGTTGATAGATTAGGAATAGAGGTTTCCGAAAACATCTTATAATTAAGATTTGACCGTAAACTGACCGCGTTAGGCTAAGTTAAGCGGTAGGGGGTAGAACGGGGGAATTTTAATTAAAATTGAACCACAAGAAACAATGGACGGGAATTAGGATTAGATTAGAGGGAGGATTTAGGATTAAAATTAAAGATCAAATAGCAAGTTAAAAACCTAGGATTAAATTAAGATTTTAATTAGGAAATTTAAAATTCAAAGGTCGAAAGTTGGAGTTAACTTTGGGAAGTAAAAATTAAAATAGGAAATAGAGGTCAAAAGTAGAATCCACTTAGGAAGTAGATTGTTGAGTTCAAAATAGAGTAAAAATTAGAAGTCCAAACCCTAGACTTAAAGTTGGAATTAAATTTAGGAGGATAACATTTAGAGCTAATCTAGGATTAAAACGATAGGATTAAATCTGGAAGTAGAAGTCAAAAGTCAAAAGTCAAAAGTCTAGATTAAATTAAAAGGTTAAATTTTAGTCAATTGGGGAGTAAAAAGTGAGAGTGAAAAGCTAAAAGTAGAAGTTAAAAGTTAGAAGTAGAAGTAAAATTTTAGAGTTAGTAGAAATAATCTAGAGTCAAAGTGAAAACGTAGAGTCAAACCTAGAGGTTAAAATTGGGGATTAATTTTAGAAGTAAAAAATTAGAGTTAAAAGTCAAAAACCTAGAGTTAAATTAGGAGTAAAAAATCTACAGTAAAAAGGGAAAAATTTAGAGTTAACTTTAGAGGGTAAATCCTAGAGTAGTTTAGAAATAAGAACATAGAATTAAAGGTGAAACTTAGAATTACCTTAGAAGGTTAAAACTTGGAAGTTAGGAGTTGAAGTGGATTTAGAAGTAAAAACCTAGAGTTAAAAGTCAAATCCGTAGAGTTAAATTTAGAAGGGTAAACTTAGAATAGAATAGAGGAGTAAAAAATTAGAGTTAAAAGTTAAGCCTAGAGTTAAATTCCGAGGATAAATTTCAGAGTTAAATTAGGAGTAAAAACCTAGAGTTTCATTTAGAGGTTGAAGATTAGAGTAAGAGTTAAACTTTAGAGTTAGTCTTTAGAGTAGAACTTCTAGGTGGAGTCTTAAAATCCCACGATAGTCTTAGAGGTTCATGGAAGGAACATAGGGGTTCCTCTTTTTACATAGTTAGGGACGTTAGAAATGACGCCAACTACTCAGTCTACCCCCGACATAGGATAGATAGTTAGGGAGTTAGAATTTTACCATTACCCTGAGCACTGCAGTTACCTTGTGAGTTACTACATGCATTCTAATTATTCGCTGCCATCCACGACACTTAGGAAACGTTAGCAAAAAAGATCCATTGCTTGGAAGGCACAGTGGACCGCGCTCACATCACCCCCATATATTAAAAAATGTGGATAAAGGCATAGAACCTGGTCGGTGTTCGCTCGATTACCAAGGGTGGGTAATCCAGCGCCCACAGCCCCCTAAAAGGATTTTTCTCACTTCAAATGCTATTATTTTGCAATCTACTTGGTAGAAATTTCTGAAATTTTTCCCACATCTTTTAAAACTTGCTTGCTGTGAACGCTTATTTACTCACCCTTGATAAATAAGTGAGCACAATCAGGCTCTAAGTGTTTTGGTGTTTAATTTTTGTCCTACTGGTGCCTACCGTAAATCCATTGTGCCTTCCAAGCAATGAATCTTTTTTCTAAGTTCCTAATTTCCACAATGTACACAAAAACCAAAGAAATCCAATACGGCAATTTCTACTCTAACTTCTTTAATCAAAAGAAGTCACGGTGGTTTTGGATTCGAACTAGTTACAGTCAAAATTTAACAACCTTAAGTGATAAAACATTTCGTGCCATTTCTAAAAACATAAAATTCGACTCTACCCCCTTCTCCTAACAAAAGTTATGGGCGGATGAAGTTTAGCCTTTTTGGGGCTATTTAAACTTCATCCATGATGTAAGACGTGATTCCTAATTCAATTACCCTTCAAAATTGAACCCTAGATTTAGGTGGTTAGGACCTGCCTAAATCCTAAATTTTGACTTGGATGAACTATTTTAGGTTGACTTCATCCGTTCCTTGACCCAAACTTCATCCTTGAATAGTTCCTAAGGTTTTTGGTCTTTCTTGAAGTTTGAACTTCTTCAAGGTTACCTAAGAGTCGTACTATGACGTACTATTACTAACTTCTTCCTTTGATCAAGTTAAAACATCCTAGTTCTTCCTATCCTTGTTTTTTGAGGTTTTGTTTTAGTTTTGGATAGTTATTATTTTTAAAAATTTTGGAATTGTTCCTTCTAGAGGCTAGCCTAAGCTTTCCAAAATGGTATCTTACTTGAAAATTCACCTATCCTATCAAAAGTTGTTGATGGATGAAGTTTGACCGCTAATCGGTGTTTAAAACTTCATCCGTTGATTACTCCTAACCCTAATTTGATAATTAACTTCTAATTTCACTTTTGAGACTTAGATTATTTCTCGTTGATATTTCCTAAGTTAACTTGTCTTGTTTATCTTCTAATCACTTTTCATCCAAATTAGGTCTTAAACTTCATCCTTCCATATTTCACTCGTTTTAGCTCCAAATCCTAAGTGGGAGATGATTTTGGAAACCTCTAACTAGACTCTACAACACCACTACCCTGATTCTTGAAATATTCCTATTCTAGACACTCTGAATTGACTTGAGAGTTCGGTCCTACTTGTAAACGCCTATTTTTGAGAAATTGAAATGGATGGTTTAAAGTTAGGAGCTTACCTCGGAGTTGGTGTCATTGTTTAGGTAATCGTATACCCCTTCAAACTCCTTGTCATTTGCCATGTTTCGGAATTGTTTGGTAATTTTGCTCACGGCTTAAAGTAGGAGTTTTAGTACAAGGTTTGCCAATTTATTGGACTTCTTTTTTTTTTTTTTTTTTTTCTAATTTCTCTTTCTCTTCTAACACTATTCTAATTCAATTATTTGCACTTCAAAGGGTTGACTAGTCTTGAACAAAAATAATTGAAATCAACTCCCAACTAATAGTTGACTCTTCAACTCCTTGGTCAATTATTATTCTATCCAAGTTTTGATGGTTCTAATTGTTCTTCCTAAATTTCCACCTAATCCTATCTCTTCCTAAATCCTCTTCAAACTTTTAAATTGTCACTTCATCTCTCTCTATTTCCAAAGTGGTTTTGAAAGTTCCAAGTGTTCTACTTCCTATGGTTTTTGAGCGTTTTTTTGCAATGGAAACATTGTATATTGGACTCCTACCTTCTTAATTTCTCTCTTCCTAATCCTACTTCCAATTTCTCTCTATTTTCCTAGACTCCTAACATTCCTAATTCCTAAAATGTAAAATGAAGATGTGATGGGTTTTTGATAAAAATTCAAAATTTGGGCCGAGGCATGCCTCCAAATGGCCTTGAGTTTTAAGTTTCTTTTTCTCACAGCCAAGTTTTTGTTCAGTCATGGCAAGCTCGGAGCCAACATTCAATCACCAAAGTTCAGTCAAGCAGTCAGTCACAACAATTCAATCATAGCAATTCAGTCGCGTGGCAAGGCGTGGTGGCCCGGCTCCTCGTTAGTTCTTGCAGTCCGTCCGTCTTTGCTTTGCTGGTCCGTCCAGGCCCTTCGGGCTCTTTGATTTTTTTGGTATTTTGATTTTTATAGAAAAAACAACAACAATTTAAATTAAAAAAAAAAAAAAGATTGCTTACACTAAGGTTAGTCTCAAAGGTTCTAGTCTTTTCCGGCAATAATTATATTACACTTTTGGATGCTAAACTTGATGGTCCAAAATAGTGTTCTGGACACTAAACTTGGTGACAAGGAAAAATTGGGGATTTTTACTAGCACTTAATGGTTTTAGACTCTTTTTTGTAACAAAGTAAAGTCAAAGCTTTACCGTATTCTAGAAAATCCCCAAACTCTTAGACAATTTGAACAAAGCAAAGTCAAAGCTTCGCCGTATTTTAGAAAATCTCCAAATCTCTAGACAATTTGAACAAAGCAAAGTCAAAGCTCCGCCATATTAGGGAGCCTACTAACATTTTAGGGTCCAAACCAACAAAGGAGAATTGTTAATACAACTTTACAAGGGCTAAAACAAGCATGTATTAACAAGAGGGAAATACGGACGGTTGATGGATGTCAAAACTCGAACACAAATTAGTCAAGATGGATTAGAACACAACACTCTTAAAGAAGACACTAGAGAGCCCCCCTAAGCGGCATCGCCAAGGTATGGAGGGGAGATGCTCTAGAATTAGTAGACACACAAAAATAAACAACAATTCCGCAACTCAACTTCAAACAAGGCAATAAGGGAAGACTTTGAAGGGACTCCAATGTCCTTCAAAGAGAGCTCCGAAAACACCAACAATGAAGCTTAAAATACTTCAAAAATACACAAATTTGGCAACGTGGCATAAAATGGCTAAAATCCAATTAAATGGACCCAAATGTGCAAAGAGAGGCAAAATATGGCTACGAGGGGTGTTTGTGAGAGGAAAATAAACCCCCTTATATACATTTCCAAGGGTACTCACCCCCCCTCTTTTTCTAAGCCGTAAACTTATCAACTAAGATTTTCATCCTAATCTTCAATTTTTGACTTTCTACGCTGGTCCAAACTCCTAATTTTTGGAGATTAACTCCAAATTGAAAATTGATTGCGCCGTTGGCTTCAGGAGGCCATTTTTATTCTTGTATACACCTCCACCCCTTAACAAACTCCAAAAAACGCAACATAACCTACCGCTAACTGAACGCCAAAACGGGGTAAAAATCCAAATCTTGGAGGTTGACTTTTCTGAGAAAAGTAACTAGCCTAGATTCTTTAGTAGGTATGGGGGAGTAAGAAAGGACCTAGCTTTGACCTCATTCCGATTTCGTATGCTCCCGGTACGCAAGTCAACTCCACCGTAAACTTCAATTTCGCCAATTTCTGGGGAATCTCGCTGGTTCGGATACTTCTGGCTATCAGAATGTCTTAAAACTTGGTGAGGCATCTTATTAGCATAAAAAAAGCTAATGTAATTTTTAGTGAGATTTTACCGCAACCTGGGTAATTTCTAGGAATTTCCCATCGTAGGTTTTGGCGGTTGGCCGTCTAGAAGGGCATCTTTTGCAAGTCAGAAAATTCCAAAACTTTTTATGGAACCTCTCATGGAACTCCGCAAAGGATGTGCAAGTTCATATTTTTACTTTGCACAAAGGTCAGAGGAGAATCAAATTCTGTCTTCTCCTTTTAATTTTGGCAATTAGAGAATCTTTCACATACAAGGGAATCTTGGCAAGCCGATTTCGCCATTGAGTCCAAATGTGATTTCCACTTTACAACACCATACTCCACCCGTAGATTCCTCTTACGGGTCCATCTTGAGTTTGTAACTGTTACAGGCCAACAATTGGGGTTTCCGCTATTTTTTCGATGCTATTAGGAAAGTGAAACCTATCTCTGGGAATGGACTTAGAACCTCAATAGTGTTCCCTCGGACCTATTTTAGCCATAAGACGTCACATGTACCGTAGGTTTGAGCTATTTGAGTTAGGTTAGCCCTTAATTCTACTTTTTACTGATATTCCCACGTTTTAACCTATGTACAAGTGGAAATGGAATTTATTTGGGGGAAAACAACCTATAAGGGGCCAAATGTTATATTGGTACGTGACATACCTATTTTGGTTTTACACTCTTTTTTGGGCTTTTTGTGTATAAAACTATACTTAAATTTGTAAAAATTATTAAAAAAAAAATTGTGAGTCCCCAGTGACGAATTGGGGACTCACATATGGCGGCCATCTGCGGTATGATTTGGAAAATCATGAGGACCCAGAGTCTCTTGCTACGACTATTCTTGGGTACACTGTCAATTTCTATACACTGGTGGTGATTATGTTGGGATCTAGACCTCCTAGTACACAAATATCTTGGTTTGACTACCCTTACTGTACATTTTCTATGGAAGCCTGATGTGAAATTTTCTAAGACACCCCAATATGGTTTGATAAGTGGCCAAGGCCACCTTTTGTAACCGTGTGAGAAGTAGGAGAACTGGTTTTAGCTATACCGCTATGAACCTAGAAGGTGACAAAGGAAGAGATGTAATTACACCGACTACGTGACTGAGAAAGATGCAATGTAGACCAAGAGAGGTCTTGCATTAGAGAAGAGATAATATTTTTGTTCATTTCTATTTTTTTCTAGTTTTTAATTTTTTTTTTTTTTTTCCCATCCACTTCAATCGGAGTTGACTTGGATCTATAGAGAATAAAAGGTAAAAACCCATCCTTCCGCCCTCAACGGAATGAGCTTGGAACTAAAAGAGGGAGATAGAATTTAAAAGAGAAATCCCTGTCTGCCTTTGATGGAATAAATTTGGACCTATAGCCAAAAAATATTTCAAACCCGCCTTCCTCCCTCGACGGAGCGAGTTTGGACTAAAAAAAAAGAAAAAAAAAAAAAAAAAAAAAAAAAAAAAAAAAAAAAAAAAAAAGGGGAAAGGGTCTAAGACCTCAATGCTCAGGAGCTCCCTTTAAAAGGTGTCTCCAGCCGTGGTTGTTGGTGACTTTCTTGCCTTTTTCAGTAGCTCAAGGGATAACACCCATCGGCCTCGGATTCGAACCGTTGTCGTCGGGGAAATAATACGGGGACTCGTAACCAACGCCATCGAGTTCCAACGATTGGAGACGTCCGATGCTCCGCCGCGAAGGTATAAGTACCCCTGTCAAGCTCTTTTTTTTTTTTTTTTTTTAAGTATATACACTATATACAAGGCTAGAAGCCGAGCACTCACAGCATTCCAAAGAATGTGAGGAACTGGGTAAGGGAATCTAAGACGTATACGGCACGGAGTTGAATCGGAAGGATCTAAAGCGGTCCAATGGTCATGAATTCGTGTCGGTTGCCATTAGAAATCCTTCTGATGCTCTCCAAATCATCCAAATTGTAGAATGAGCCCGTCCATGTGATGTGCTCATTGGTGTCTACATTTGTTTGATGCTGCAAGTAGATCATGATGGATCTGGTACCAGGTGGGCCAAACGTCTCTTGGATTTGAAGAGGAGGAACAGTGGGCATTGGAACTTCCAGGCCTACCTGTTCCAATTCCTCCCTCCGCCGCCGTCGTGAAGCAACTAGTTGGGCCAAACTCACTAGCTGGGTGGAAAACTCCGTCAATCCTTCGAAATGAGGGTCCATTGGTAATCCCTCCATGACAAGTTGTGTCAATCGCTCGTCCTCAGCCTCGGTCCAAGGTGCTTTTGTCGGATCGTCCCTTGGCTCCATTTCTTGATCTTCCGTGGACTAAGAGATGGTGTTGGTGTGAGGTTGTGTGAGTGCTTCGTCCGTGGGCTCTGATGCAGGTTCCTCCGTAGGCTCTGTCGTAGGCTTTTCCGTGGGCTCTGGTGCAGGCTCCTCCCACTAGAAGAAACCGAGGTTTTTTTGGACAACAGAAAAAACATGGTATCGCATTAAGTAAGACGCAAAAAAAATCCGCGCTGATGTCTGTGAGCTCCCAATTTGTCACTTGGGACTCGTAGAATTATTTTTTTGGAAATTTGCAATTTAAAGTTGATAATAGTATAGAAAAATCCATAAAAAGAGTGTAGAACCGAAATAGGGTTGTGTCATACCCATTATAGTATTTGGTCTAGATTTGTGTTTTTTACTTAGAATCCCCCAAACCTTGCCTAAAAATGATATAAAAATAACGGAAAGGTTAGATTTGGAGGATTCGAGTCACACAGCCCCAAAAGGGCTAAATCCCACCATGAATGTGGCGATTCATGGCTAGGTCAGTCCGAGGGATCCACAGCGAGGCCACTAGGTCGGGTCCTAGGGTTAGATTTAGAATTCCCCATTAGATCAACGAATTCCCAAAATCCCGATTGTTAGCATGTAGGAGCCACTCACGCAAGACCGGGCCCGTGGAGGAATCTACAGCCCAAGGATGGTATTCTAGGGTGAATCCCATGCCAGGAGTCCAACGGCGAAATCGGTTCGCCAAGATTCTTCCACCTGCAGAAGATTCCCGCACCGTTGCTAATTCAAGGAGATGGCCAGTTTTGAATCTCCATTGACCAATCGTGCCAGGTACGGAAACGCACCCGCACGTCTTTCAGGTGACTTCCTGAGAGGTCACGTGAAAAATCCCGGCATCTTCCGACTTGCAGAAGAACCTTTTTCCGGGTGGTCAACCTTCCTAACCTCCAACGGGAATTTCATGGAAATTACCCAGGTTACAATAAAATCTCACTAAAAATTAGACTAGCTTGTTTTATGTTAATAATGCGCTCTGTGAAGTTTCACGACATTCCGATAGCGGCAAGTACCCGAACCGGCGAGATTCCTCGGGAATTAACCACGTGGCGGGGTCCCCGCCACGTTGACCGGCATTCCGGGACCATACGATGGCGAAACGAAGTCAACCAAAAGTCCTTCCCGACTCTCTCGCACCTACCAAAGATCCTAGGCTATTCACATTTCTCAAAATAGGAGACCCCCAAGATCTAGGATTTTACCACGATTTGGTTTTTAAACTAAATTAGCCTACGATGGGTTTTTTGGCCTTGTGAGGGCGCTGGATTACCCACCCTTGGTAATCGAGCGAACACCGACCAGGTTCTATGCCTTTATCCACATTTTTTAATATATGGGGGTGATGTGAGCGCGGTCCACTGTGCCTTCCAAGCAATGGATCTTTTTTGCTAACGTTTCCTAAGTGTCGTGGATGGCAGCGAATAATTAGAATGCATGTAGTAACTCACAAGGTAACTGCAGTGCTCAGGGTAATGGTAAAATTCTAACTCCCTAACTATCTATCCTATGTCGGGGGTAGACTGAGTAGTTGGCGTCATTTCTAACGTCCCTAACTATGTAAAAAGAGGAACCCCTATGTTCCTTCCATGAACCTCTAAGACTATCGTGGGATTTTAAGACTCCACCTAGAAGTTCTACTCTAAAGACTAACTCTAAAGTTTAACTCTTACTCTAATCTTCAACCTCTAAATGAAACTCTAGGTTTTTACTCCTAATTTAACTCTGAAATTTATCCTCGGAATTTAACTCTAGGCTTAACTTTTAACTCTAATTTTTTACTCCTCTATTCTATTCTAAGTTTACCCTTCTAAATTTAACTCTACGGATTTGACTTTTAACTCTAGGTTTTTACTTCTAAATCCACTTCAACTCCTAACTTCCAAGTTTTAACCTTCTAAGGTAATTCTAAGTTTCACCTTTAATTCTATGTTCTTATTTCTAAACTACTCTAGGATTTACCCTCTAAAGTTAACTCTAAATTTTTCCCTTTTTACTGTAGATTTTTTACTCCTAATTTAACTCTAGGTTTTTGACTTTTAACTCTAATTTTTTACTTCTAAAATTAATCCCCAATTTTAACCTCTAGGTTTGACTCTACGTTTTCACTTTGACTCTAGATTATTTCTACTAACTCTAAAATTTTACTTCTACTTCTAACTTTTAACTTCTACTTTTAGCTTTTCACTCTCACTTTTTACTCCCCAATTGACTAAAATTTAACCTTTTAATTTAATCTAGACTTTTGACTTTTGACTTTTGACTTCTACTTCCAGATTTAATCCTATCGTTTTAATCCTAGATTAGCTCTAAATGTTATCCTCCTAAATTTAATTCCAACTTTAAGTCTAGGGTTTGGACTTCTAATTTTTACTCTATTTTGAACTCAACAATCTACTTCCTAAGTGGATTCTACTTTTGACCTCTATTTCCTATTTTAATTTTTACTTCCCAAAGTTAACTCCAACTTTCGACCTTTGAATTTTAAATTTCCTAATTAAAATCTTAATTTAATCCTAGGTTTTTAACTTGCTATTTGATCTTTAATTTTAATCCTAAATCCTCCCTCTAATCTAATCCTAATTCCCGTCCATTGTTTCTTGTGGTTCAATTTTAATTAAAATTCCCCCGTTCTACCCCCTACCGCTTAACTTAGCCTAACGCGGTCAGTTTACGGTCAAATCTTAATTATAAGATGTTTTCGGAAACCTCTATTCCTAATCTATCAACTTTTGAATCTAAACTTCTAATTCACGCTAATCTCGGATGCTAATCACGCTCTAAGGGCTGATTAGGAAAATAAGTGTTAATTAGGGAAAAACGACTAGGATTAGTTTAATGACCCACCTCGTTACTGCTAGTGTCGGAAATGACGTCATCCCCGTCCACATGCGCGTCCTCGTGCTCCATGGTGGCCACTCGCGGTTGTCTTCCTTTATTTTTGTGCTATGGTCTTTATTTATTTATTTTATTTTTTTCAAGGCCCATGGCTTAAGTTGTAGAAAAGAAAACGTTACAAGTATGATGGTCTAACCCTTTCCCCCCATTTCCTTCTTCTTTTCTTTCTCTCCTCCTCTTCCTTCTACTCTTGAACTATTCCACCAACCGTGGTGATGGTGGTCTTACGCTCTAGTCTCAAACTTCGTGAAGTTTTAAATGAGCCTCCTACCCTCTTACGCAACTTTGCTTTGTGTCATCCTAATCCTCCTCCCAACGGTTGCAAGGAGTTCTTCTAGATTTCCTACCTAATCTCCTAGCTAGGCACTATTTATCGTCTCTCTCCTCTCCACTCCTATAACACATCCTTCCCCCTAATTTCCTTCCATTGTGTGTAGGTGTGAGTGGTGAAACAAATTTGTGTGCAGGTACGGTGGTGCTCCGCTCTTTTCTCCCTTCTCCCTTTTTGGTTTAGACCCTAATCCTACTCCTTCCCTAGCTAGTAATAGGTTAGTCCCACATTTTTGTGGTGTTTTAGGTCTGATTTTTGAGTTAGTTTGAGAGACCCCAAAAAATCAGAACCCAAAAAGACCAAAAAACTTTGAGTTCAAAAAGAAGAGCGACCGATTTGGCTGGGTGCTAGACCCCGAGCCTGCCCACCACCTCCCGGCTGGCTGGCTGGGCTGGTCAATTAATTAAAAATAATTAATTAATTTTTTAATATGTTTTTTTTTTTGGCTCCCGATGGTGCTGCTGTATGCTGGCCTGATGTTGCTGCTGTAGCTGGTCCTGATGTGCTGCTGTATGCTGGTCCTGATGTCGCTGCTGTATGCTGGTTTTTCGGCTAGGCTAAAAACTGGATTTCCGGCTAGGCTAAAAAGACTGGAATTTTTTGCTAAGGCTATCTAAGACTGGATTTTTTCTAAGGCTAAAAAGACTGGATTTTTGCTAAGGCTATTTTAAGACTGCGTTTTTGCTAAGGCTATTTTAAAACTGGATTTTTGCTAAGGCTATTTTAAGACTGAGTTTTTGCTAAGGCTAATGGGGGAACTAACCGTCGGGGGTACTAAACTTACTAAGACCTTGGAAACAACTAACTACCTAAAACTTTTGAAGACACTACTCTAGACAAATGCAAAGAACCCTACATATCTTGGAAGCTAAACTCTGGAGGTTTCCACAAAGGTCTTGGAAACTAGACTTTGGAACTAAACACGGGGTAGATGCAAAGCTTCCCCGTCAAATTGGGTTTAACACCAACTTTAGGACTTCTTGACACCCCGGGGGTTCAAAGCTCCGCCGTCTACACTTTTAACACACGCTTTAGGACTCTACTTTGTCACTAGTTCAAAGCTTCGCCGTTTCCCAGGGGGGTCCACTCAACAAGGAGAAGATTAGAAGAGGGTTTGGAAGAAAACTTAGCAAAACATGTACAAGGAGGTCCAAAGCTTCGCCGTCCCGGAGGGGGGTCCACTCAACAAGGAGAAGATTAGAAGAGGGTTTGGAAGAAAACTTAGCAAAACATGTACAAGGAGGTCCAAAGCTTCGCCGTCCCGGAGGGGGGTCCACTCAACAAAGGGAATATTAGAAGAGGGTGTAAGAAAAAACTACAAAGGAAAAGAAAACTGGCAAGTTAGATCACGTGGAAACACAACGCTCACACGCTAAAGGCCCCCCAAAGCGGCATGGCCAAGGTACGGTGGGGGGTGACTTTAGGATTAGTGCAAGATACAAAAAAAAAGACTCTTAAACTTCACAAGTTAGATCACGTCACGTACAAGGGGGTGAGAGAGGCTCTCCAACTACAACAAAGTACAAAAAACTGCACAAAAGAGTACACAAAGCAAGGTAGAAGGATCCCCAAGGACCTTCAAAGCTTGAAAATAAGCAACAATGGAGCCAAAAGTGCTCCAAAAACACCGTAGAGGTTTTTGGCTTCAAACGCCAAAATATCCAAAATAACTTGGACCCACGGACCCAAAACAAGAATTGGGGGTGTTCTAGAGAGAAAAATGGGGCCCTTATATAGGTTTCCCAAGGGCTCACCCCTCCCTCTAGAGTTCTAAGGTAACCTTATCAACGGGGATTTTCATCCTCATCCTCAAAGATTTTCATCCTACATCCTAAATTTCTACTTCTACCATCTATGCTGGACCAACATCCTAACTCTTGGAGATTAGCTCCAATCGCCGAATGGATTGCGTCGTTGGATCCAGAACGCCGTGTTTAGTCCTAGACTCCCCTACCCCCCGTACCGAGGCCAAAAACCCATCGTAGGCTAATTTAGTTTAAAAACCAAATCGTGGTAAAATCCTAGATCTTGGGGGTCTCCTATTTTGAGAAATGTGAATAGCCTAGGGTCTCCGGTAGGTGCGAGAGAGTCGGGAAGGACTTTTGGTTGACTTCGTTTTGCCATCGTATGGTCCCGGAATGCCGGTCAACGTGATGGGGACCCCGCCACGTGGTTAATTCCCGAGGAATCTCGCCGGTTCGGGTACTTGCCGCTATCGGAATGTCGTGAAACTTCACGGAGCGCATTATTAACATAAAACAAGCTAGTCTAATTTTTAATGAGATTTTATTGTAACCTGGGTAATTTCCATGAAATTCCCGTTGGAGGTTAGGAGGGTTGACCACCTGGAAAAAGGTTCTTCTGCAAGTCGGAAGATGCCGGGATTTTTCACGTGACCTCTCAGGGAGTCGCATGAAAGACGTGCGGGTGTGTTTCCATACCTGGCACGATTGGTCAATGGAGATTCAAAACTGGCCATCTCCTCGAATTAGCGACGGTGCGGGAATCTTCTGTAGGTGGAGGAATCTTGGCGAACCGATTTTGCCGTTGGATTCCTGGCATGGGATTCACCCTAGAACACCATCCTTGGGTTGTAGATTCCTCTACGGGCCCGGTCTTGCGTGAGTGGCTTCTACATGCTAACAATCGGGATTTTAGGAATTCGTCGATCTAATGGGGAATTCTAAATCTAACTCTAGGACCCGACCTAGTGGCCTCGCTGTGGATCCCTCGGACCGACCTAGCCATGAATTGCCACATTCATGGTGGGATTTAGCCCTTTTGGGGCTGTGTGACTCGAATCCTCTAAATCTAACCTTTCCGTTATTTCTATACTATTTTTAGGCAAGGTTTGGGGGATTCTAAGTAAAAAACACAAATTTAGACCAAATACTATAATGGGTATGACACAACCCTATTTCGGTTCTACACTCTTTTTATGGATTTTTCTATACTTTTATCAACTTTAAATTGCAAATTTCCAAAAAAATAATTCTACGAGTCCCAAGTGACAAATTGGGAGCTCACACCTTGGTGCAGGGGGTAGGGGAATCTAGGACTAAACACGGCGTTCTGGATCCAACGGCGCAATCCGTTCGGCGATTGGAGCTAATCTCCAAAAGTTAGGATGTTGGTCCAGCATAGATGGTAGAAGTAGAAATTTAGGATGTAGGATGAAAATCTTTGAGGATGAGGATGAAAATCCCCGTTGATAAGGTTACCTTAGAGCTTTAGAGAGAGGGGTGAGCCCTTGGGAAACCTATATAAGGGCCCAATTTCTCTCTCTAAAACACCCCCTCACTTTTGTTTGGGTCCGTGGGTCCAATTTGCTTTGGATATTTTGGCTTTTGAAGCCAAAAACCTCTACGGTGTTTTTGGAGCACTTTTTGCTCCGTTGTTGCTAGATTTCAAGCTTTGAAGGTCCTTAGGGGGTCCTTCTCTCTTGCCTTGTGTACTTCTCGTGCGTTTGTTATACCTTTGTTTCAAATTAAGAGTCCTCATTTTTCTCTTGTAGTTCCTTTGTGATCTAACTTGTGAGTTTAAGAGTCTTTTGGTGTCTTGTCCTAATCCTAAAGTCACCCCCACCGTACCTTGGCGATGCCGCTTTGAAGGGCCTTTAGCTTGTGAAGTTGTGTGTCTTTACGTGTCCTAACCGTGTTGTTTTCCTCACTTGTGTATTCTCACCTTCTTCTAATACTCCCTTTGTTGTGTGGACCCCCCCTCGGAACGGCGAAGCTTTGGCTTTGTCAAGTGTGTTCTTTAACTTTGTCTTTTCTACCTTCTTCTAATACTCTCCTTGTTGTGTGGACCCCCCCTCGGGACGGCGAAGCTTTGGCTTCGTCACGTGTATTCCTTACGTTTGTCTTTTCTACCTTCTTCTAATATTCCCCTTGTTGTGTGGACCCCCCCTTGGAAACGGCGAAGCTTTGAACTAGTGACAAGTTGAAGTTCTAAAACATGTGTTAAAAGTGTAGACGACGAAGCCTTGAACCCCCGAGGTGTCAAAAAAGTCCTAAAGTTGGTGTTAAAACCAACTTAACGGCGAAGCTTTGCACTTCCCCCGGGTTTTAGTTCCAAAGTCTAGTTTTCAAGACCTTTGTGGAAACCTCCAGAGTTTAGCTTCCAAGATATTAGAGTCTAGCATGAAGTAGGAAGTGGTGGGCCAAGTTTAGTTACCTAGCCCTGATATACGTGGTTGCTAAGCCGAGTGTCTTGCTTCACAACCTCGGGCCTAACCCCCGGACGGTGAAGCCTTGACTCTAACACTAATTTTTCCAAAACTCCAATTTTTATTGGTTAAGTGGGTTCCCCTAAGGGAACCCGTTGGGGTGATTAAAAATTTTGTGGTGCCAACGGACCAGCCAGCCAACGGACCAGCCAGCCCAGCGACCAGCCAGCCAGCGGCAGTAACGGGAGCCCAGTTGCAGTAACGGAGCTAAGCTGCAGTAACGGAGCCAGCTGCAGTAACGGAGCCCAGCGGCAGTATTGGTACAGGGCCGGTAACCAAGGCGGTACAATGCCTGTCCAGCGCCCCAACTTGGCCGGTCTTGCGATTTGGTTAGACTGACCATGTCTCACATGCATCATGGCTGATTTTCAGACCACAACAGGATGATGCTCTGTGGGGCCCCAACTTTGGTTTTTGTTTGGAAAAAACTCTCCACTAATCAGGACCTAGTTTAGAAAATTAGTTATAGATTTAGTTTAGAAAAGTAGTGATAGATCTAGTTTAGGAACCTAGTGATAGATCTAGTTTAGGAAATCAGAGGTAGAGCTAGTTTAGAAAACCAATTAAACCCAGTGGAGATCCAAGGCCAAAAATTCCAAAACTTCCAAGTTGTGACTAAAGAACAAAAGGAAGGGAAGGAAGAGAGTCAACACCTTACATCACTCCTACACACATAATTGCACCCTCCACGTCACACTTGCACGCACACTTGAAACCTCCATCCTAACCAACCAAATACACACATGAGCAATGGAGGGAGATTAGGAAGAAGGAGATGAAGTAGAGAACGAAAAGGAGAGAGACGATAAATAGTAACCTAGGTCTAAGCCTAGGTAGACTTAGGGAGGGAAATCTTGAGAATTTGTGGTGACCGTTGGGAGGAGGATTAGGATGACACAAAGGCAAATTGTGTAAGAGGGTAGGAAGGACATTTAAACCCTTCTCGTAGTTTGAAACCGTAGTGTAAGACTCATAAAAGCTTAGATGGAATAGTGTTAGTGTAGAAGAGAGGGGAAGAAAGAAAAGAAAAGGAGGAAGGGAAAGAGGGAGTTTAGATCATCAAAATTGTAATATCTTCTCAATAAGCGGTGAGCGTGGAAAAAATTCAAAACAAAGCCAAAGACTACCATGGAGCGTGAGGATGTACATGTGGACGTGGACGAAGTCATTTCCGACACCGGTAGTGAAGAGGTGAGTTTTTGATTTAATCTTTGATGTTTCTCCCTAATTAGCATTTATTGCCCTAATCTGCCCTTAGAGCGTGATTAGCATCCGAGATTAGTGTAAATTAGAAGTTTAGATTCAAAAGTTGATAGATTAGGAATAGAGGTTTCCGAAAACATCTTATAATTAAGATTTGACCGTAAACTGACCGCGTTAGGCTAAGTTAAGCGGTAGGGGGTAGAACGGAGGAATTTTAATAAAAATTGAACCACAAGAAACAATGGACGGAAATTAGGATTAGATTAGAAGGAGAATTTAGGATAAAAATTAAAGATCAATTAACGGTTAAAAACCTAGAGTTAAATTAAGATTTTAATTAGGGAAGTTAAAATTCAAAAGTCAGAATTTGGAGTTAACTTTGGGAAGTAGAAAGTAGAATAGGAAATAGAGGTCAAAAGTAGAATCCACTTAGGAAGTAGATTGTTGAGTTAAAAATAGAGTTAAAATTAGAAGTCAAAACCCTAGAGTTAAAAGTTGGAATTAAATTTAGGAGGATAACATTTAGAGCTAATCTAGGATTAAAACGATAGGATTAAATTTGGAAGTAGAAGTCAAAAGTCAAAAGTCAAAAGTTTAGATTAAATTAAAAGGTTAAATTTTAGTTAATTGGGGAGTAAAAAGTGAGAGTGAAAAGCTAAAAGTAGAAGTTAAAAGTTAGAAGTAGAAGTAAAATTTTAGAGTTAGTAGAAAAATCTAGAGTCAAAGTGAAAAGGTAGAGTCAAACCTAGAGGTTAAAATTGGGGATTAATTTTAGAAGTAAAATTTTAGAGTTAAAAGTCAAAAACCTAGAGTAAATTAGGAGTAAAAATCTACAGTGAAAAGGGAAAATTTAGAGTTAACTTTAGAGGGTAAATCCTAGAGTAGTTTAGAAATAGGAACATAGAATTAGAGGTGAAACTTAGAATAGAATAGAGGAGTAAAAACTTAGAGTTGAAAGTTAAACCTAGAGTTTAATTCCAAGGATAAATTTCAGAGTTAAATTAGGAGTAAAAACCTAGAGTTAAAAGTCGGTAGTGAATATTTAAACCCAAGTTAAAAGAGTAAAAAATCTAGAGTTTCATTTAGAGGTTGAAGATTAGAGTAAGAGTTAAACTTTAGAGTTAGTCTTTAGAGTAGAACTTCTTGGTGGAGACTTAAAATCCCACGATAGTCTTAGAGGTTCATGGAAGGAACATAAGGGTTCCTCTTTTTACATAGTTAGGGACGTTAGAAATGACGCCAACTACTCAGTCTACCCTCGACATAGGATAGATAGTTAGGGAGTTAGAATTTTACCATTACCCCTGAGCATTGCAGTTATCTTGTGAGTTACTACATGCATTCTAATTATTTGCTGCCATCCACGACACTTAGGAAACATTAGCAAAAAATATCCATTGCTTGGAAGGCACAGTGGACCGTGCTCACATCACCCCCATATATTAAAAAAGTGGATAAAGGCATAGAACCTGGTCGGTGTTTGCTCTATTACCAAGGGTGGGTAATCTTGCGCCCACAATGTCCCACAAAATTCGTCAAAGCGGACAGGCCAAAAAAGTGCTATGTTAGGCCAAAAACGTGCAAAATTTGGGCTTGTTTTTGGATGAATGCATGGTTGACGGGCTCAATTTTGTGTCACAAAGTTGAAAACTGCAAACACTTCATTTTCAAATTGATGTATAAGGCACCTCCAATTTATTTTTTCAATGAAACAACTTGGTTTAGGATAATGAACTTAGTGCTGAGTATTTCTATGATTTTTTTAATTTTTTTTAATATCATATGTGAGCACTCACGACTTTTGAATAAAAGTGGATGTGACGAAACTGCTGTCAGCAAAAATGAAAAAGGACTTTTTTTACTCTTTTGCTTAAGCCAAAAGAATTAGAGGTACTAAGTTTCTAATAGAGTTTGAACTCATGATTTTAGAAATCAATGGCTTGTAATGTACTTCTTCTTTATGTGTTTTCTAGGGACTTTTTAGTGACTTTTAAAACAATGAATTTTCAAAAGTCCTTTTCTCTTAGCCAATACTTTTTTTTCCCAAACTATTTTTTCCTAAAGTATAATACTTTTGAAGGTCTAGCAGTGCCTGAAGAGCTAGGTACTATAGTATTTTTTCCTGAATTTATTCTTGTATATGAGGATGGATAGAATGTAAAGTGGCGATGAACACGTTACCACTTGAGCTTGGCGGGAAGGACCAGGACCGTCGATTCTAGTCTGCGGTATGCATTTTCGATCGTGAGGGCTGCTGGACAAGATTGGACCGTCGATTTCTGGTCAGAATGAGCGGTTGCGATCGACTGGGGTTTTGGAAGCCCTAATCCTGTCTGTTTGCACGGTGGGGTGCTCACAACGTCTCTCTCGTATTTTTTTGGATTTTGATCTGGTGAATGGTTGCTGTTGTCTGTGATTTTGCTGGGATTGTGAGGCATTGAGGTGGATGTGGAGTGCTACGTTATTGGACGTGTAATTGTGATCGCTTCATTGCTCCGGTTTGCTTCCAACTTTTGTAGTCTTTGCGCGCGTGTTGCAATTGATTGGGGTTTTAGAATTGAGGCACGTCAGTTTTGAATGTTAGTTTAATGGGGAACCAAGAGAATGTAGCTCGTTCCACTGGGCAAATGAAAGCAGGTTCGGGTGAAAGATTAAGGGCCTACATACAAGCAGATGTGGCTGAGAGGCAAAGAAAGTGTAGGGCTAGAAAGCGGGCTCATGCGCTTGCAACTACTATTGAGCCCAGTGTTCTTGAAATGTTTGCTTGTGAGATCAGACAGGGCGCTCAACGTATCCTTGAGAGCATAAACGAAACCTTACAAGGTTTTACTTCTGCTGAAGATCAAGGTTGTGTAATGTAGAGAGTTTTCTTGTATGCAGGGTCCTCAACAAATTTGATGAACACTTCTTTTCATCTAAGGTCTGAGGGTAGGATTCACTCAAACATTGTTAGTGGCTTAAAGCAATCTCTTTCTGAGGTCAAAGCTGCCAGAACAGCTGCACAATTGGGCACAAAACATGCCATACTTACTGCAGTTGTTAGTGGAAGCTCCAGTTCGTCCTTGCGCGGCCAAGCCAGGGTCTTAGAAGTCCATCCACGAAATATAGCACTAGCAAAAGCTTGTAGGAAGGTTATGGAAGCAAGCGGAGTGTTCAAATGGACCTTGTCTATCAGAAAACAGAGGTCAGATGTTCTCAGTGAGGAAACAAAGACAGTAGTTCTGCTTTGGTGGGCTTGTGAGACTCGCAATAGTCCAAATAGAAAGGAAGCGGTTCGGAAGAGATTAGTCAATGGTGCCATTGACACGAAGCCAACGCAATACTTGATGGAACCTCAGGTTATTCACCTCTCCTGTGTTTGGTTTCATTTCGTGAAGTTGATAGCAATACCAAGCGGGTTAGGGTTTAGGGTAATTTGCATCGTGGTATTAACTTCCTCCTTTTTTGTGTTGTTGATTGCATCAATGGCGTGCGGTAGAAACTGCGGGGATTCTTTCATGCTGGTTGTTCTTTTGCATTTGCTATCAGGTTAGTGGTATACAGTCTTCAAAGTTTTTTGAATTGAATGCTGTAGTGATTGGGAGTTTGGCTTCTTTCTGCATCTAAGGTTATATTTAGTGGAGTACAATTTTCATTTCTAGTTCTACATGATTCTATTGTAAGTCTCTTTGCTTATTCCAAAGATTCATGTTGTATTTCATGGATGTTTTCAAGCCTGGAATACTCAATCGGTCTACTTCGTAAGATTCAGGGGTTTAGGATTTAGTGTGTGATGAAATGGCGAATTCTAGGGTCTACTGTGGGCATTAGGGTTGAAGGTCCTCTTTGTGATTAAAAGATACTAAATGGGTCTACTTTCTAAGATACCAGGCCGGTTCAGGGTTTAGTGTATGACCGAATGGCAAATTTCAGAGTCTACTGTGGGCTTTGGGGTGTCTTTGGGTCCTCTTTGTGATTAGAAGATACTAAATGGGTCTACTTTCTAAGATACCAGGCCAGTTCGCGGTTTAAGGTATGACCAAATAGCAAATTTCAGGGTCTACTGTGGGCTTTGGGGCGTCTTTTGTTCCTCTTTGTGATTAAGCGACCGGTTTCAGGGTCTAAGGTGGGATACTGGTCTTTTTTAGGGCTCTTTGGTGATGAAGTGTGCAAGTTTAGGGACCAGCATGTGATATTGGGTGTGTTTAGGGTCCAAAAAGGACAAGTTTCGGGTTGAGGATGGGATATTGGACGGGTTTGGGTCATTCCTTTGAGTTGTCACCAACTTCTTGGGCAAAGGGATTACTTTGTGGGATACTGGGCAGGTTCTGGGTAGGTTCAGGGTGCACTTCGTGAACAATTGGTTTGGTTTTGAGGTATATTGGGCATGTTCAGGGTCGACCTGTGTACCAATTGGTTTGGTTTGTCGTATCAAGCTGGTGTGCTATTGGGCGGTCCAATGATTCACCTTTGCTGTTCTGCTATTGTTTGCAGATGGAATTCTTTTTGAGGTTTCAAAAAGCACATCCTCTGGTGATTATTGGGAAGAGATCTTTTGACCTGCTACGGCCTTTTTGAGTGAAGCGTACAAAGGAGTGGAATGTCTGTTGTTGCATATATCACGTGGAATTCCAAGAGTTGCTTCAGGGTCTGAACTACATGAGGCTGCGGTCTGGGATCCACTTGACCAGTACCTGTAATTGCAATTGTGATGAGGTATGTGCAGCTGCTACAACAATTGGGACTGGTTGCCATGGTAAGAGTATGACGTATCCTGGAACCACAGCCTTGTGGGAATCTATTGTGTGTCCCAAAGGTGAGTTTGACCAATGGCATGCTAGAGATTGCTTGTACGATGAGTGTGAAAATTGTGGTGTAGATTACTTTCCAATGTGTCCTGCTGAGGAAGATGGTTCGTCTCCTTTTTTGGTCTCCTGGAAGAGATTTGAAATGAAAGAAATCTTAACTAAAAAGGGACTGGAAAGGAAGAAACTTTGTCTTACTTATAAGACTACTTCATCTGCTGAATTTCTAGAGTACTTGAAGCCTAAGTTGCAATTTTTTGTCCAACATAATTTTGTAGCCAGGTGGGAAGATGCACAGTTCAAGAAGAGCTTAGAAAATATACCAGAAGATGTTATTGTTTCCGTGATTGATTTTGCAGAGAATTACAGTTTTGAGGTTCAAAACGAAGTCCAATCAATGCATTGGTACAGCTATCAGGTTTCCATTTTAGTTCAAATTTCTTGGATTTGGAACCCCAATCCAAACCCTCTTGATCCTAGTACAAAGACGCTGATGAGGTATAGTTTTTACATTTCAGATGATAAAAGTCATGATAGCTATTATGTGCAGCATTGCTTGAACTTGCATTGGAAGAATTTGCACGAATCTGGCTTCTATCCGAAGCAACATTGGATTTGGTCTGATGGCTGCTCTAATCAGTTCAAAAGTAAAGTTCCTTGGTACTACGTAAGTCGGTATCCTGCCCTTACCGACGGTTGTGTGTGTGTGTGGAGTTTTTTTGGTTCTGGCCATGGTAAAGGTCCCCATGATGGGGCTGGAGCTGGTACATTTGCACTGTTCAGTTAGATCCAGAGGTCACCGAATTAGCAAATGCTGAGCAAGTGGTCAATTTGTTGAGGAAGAATCTCTCAACTAGGCCTGAAACTTCTTATACTGGGACTAATAAATCTGTTGTTTTGAGAAATTTTTGGCATGTGACGACAACAGCACTAGAAACAGAGAAGAAGACCCCATACATGTGCATGCGGATTGCAGGTACAAGGGACTTGCACCAAATTCGGTCGCTGGGTGCCATAGAAACTAATCGCTTGCTAACAAAGAGCCTAGCTTGTTTTTGTTGTTTTTGCCTTGATTTTAAGTGGGATGAATGCGAAAACCTTGAGTGGACTCGTGGGTGGAAAGTGGAAGCCTTGATTCCAGAGAATGCAGCCCATGTCCGGGAAGCAATTGCTGCGACCTATGATGGTGCGTAGTGGTCTGACTACGGTGCAGACGGGGACCACTTGGCATCTTGTGTGGAGCTCGGGCAAAATTTTGCTACTAATGCTAAAGAGGGCAATGAGGCAGGGGTTGATTTTGAGGTGCTGATGTGCACAAAGGTAGCCTATACTGTGAAGAAGGCTTTTACATGTGCATGGGGCCAAGAATTTGAGGAGGGGGATTTGTGTATAGCTGGATTATACTATCAATCATACAGTACTGACGATCGGAACTATGTACTTCTTCGGAAGTCAAAG
The DNA here is from genome assembly GCA_951799445.1 of Pseudisothecium myosuroides. Classification (NCBI taxonomy): domain Eukaryota; kingdom Viridiplantae; phylum Streptophyta; class Bryopsida; order Hypnales; family Lembophyllaceae; genus Pseudisothecium; species Pseudisothecium myosuroides. Next base: position 24,735,400 of record OX637290.1, on the reverse strand, counting down.
ATTGCTCACGTCCATGCTTGGCAAGTTACGGCAATCAAATTTCCTATGGAGCCACAAGACTATAGAGTGTTGGGAAATGACATGGTGTACAGACTTGGCAGTCATGCTAAAAGTGGAATCCGCAATGCGTTGGCTTCTATAAGTTGAGTTTGTTAACTTGCTTCATGTTTATTTTTGTGTGTTCTTTTGTAGGGTAGTTAGAGTAGGACAATTACGCTGCAGTGGGCAGTTAGTGAGGTTCAACTCCTCCGTGATTGACCTGACGTTGTGGGACTGTTTTTTTGGTTCCGTGGACTTGTCTCTGGATGCAGGAATGTCATAATTCAATTACCGATTAGGTATCGACAAGGCTTGCACTAGGCTGCAGCGGTGTTTACGATCAGGTAGCGATTGCTCTTGCAGGAGTCTACAGCGGTGATCACATTCACATACGTGCCTGTGTAATCAATTTTGTGTTCGTTTACACATGATAGGATTTGGGCCGCAGCTTGTATGAGTGCTTTTTGTGCTTGTATAATCTTGTGTTTTTCTGGTTAGATAAGATAGGATTTTGCATTGGCAAGAAGCCATGCAAATACACAATTGAGCAACATCTTCATGTGAATGTGACTAGAGCTTGTTTTGGCAATAAAATGAAGTCCATGGGACGATTTGGTTGTTCTTCATTTGGCTGCCTTGATTCCCAAAAATTTAGTGTACACTTTTTCATTTTGTAAGCTTTTGTGTCCACATTTTAGAAGTGGGCATGGGCAAGAGGGTATGCACATGTACCTGTACCAGAATAACGCCATTAGTAGCATTAGCAGCATTAAACACAACAAACCAGGTTGGTAGAAGGTAATTAGGCCGATTCTGCAGTGCTGCGCAATTAATTTTGATGTTTTGGCTGAATCCAATGTTGCTTGAAATCAATGGCCACGTTTCCAAAAGCATGAATTGCAGTGCTTCAAGGAAGATGCTGTAAGCGATGCATACAAGTGACAAATTTCTATTTCCACAATTTTGCTGGATTATTGATTCATTGTGTTAATGGCACAACCTTGGTAGGCAATAGCAAAAACAAACCATTTATAGTACTTCACATTTTCTTGGACTCCCTAACTCTATGTAATGGTTGAAAATGGATTATCATGTACAATGCTTGTGGCATTTTGGAGCCTCATATCATACAAATTTATTAGGGAGGATTTGGGACTCTTCTGACCTTCCCCATTTTTTTTAATTAAAGTTGAGGGCCCTATTATTTTCCTTCTCCATTTCTTTAAATTAAAGTGGAGGGCCCCTATTTATTTACAATCCCCATATTTTTCATTAGACTTTCTTGCCTTCCCCATTTTTTTTAATTAAAGTGGAGGGCCCCTATTTATTTACAATCTCCATTTTTTTCATTAGACTTTCTTGCCTTCCCCATTTTTTTTAATTAAAGTTGAGGGCCCTATTATTTTCCTTCCCCATTTTTCCCCCTAGTTCATTACTAAATGATTTAGTAGGTACCTAGATCCAAGAGGTACCAAATCCTTTAACATCTATAACAAGCACCAATCTCCCTTGATAGATTGAAAATAGTACATGCATTTTAGATTATATAATTAGTAAATTTGGTTATTAAAAAAATTAAAACTTCTGAAAGAGTACCCTCCCAAATTTTAGATATAAATTATTAGTTACTTTATATGTATTTGTAAACTTTGCGACTTTTCAAATGTCCCAAAACGCTTGGTCTTTCCAATTTAAACTAATTAGCTAATGGTGCTTAAGCAACATTGTAGGATTTCATAATCTAATTAGTAGATGAAGCTTGTCAACCTGTATGTAGTGAACTGAGCACAGTTACCTTCTAAATGTTCCATAACGTTTGGTTCTAGCAATGTGAACTACTATAAGAGGACTCATATGCAATGATAAGACATACCAGAAGACCATGGGAACTACCTCTCACAAGTTAACTGTGATTGGAAATTCCCATTGGTCTTCTGGTATTTTGTTTTTATTTTATTCACTTGAGCACTCTATATTTATTTTACGTAAATCCTTATTTTTTTTACCTCTCAATATTTTCCTTCTATTACTCCCTAAACCCTAACCCAGTGTGGACGCAAGATTACCCACCCTTGGTAATAGAGCGAACACCGACCAGGTTCTATGCCTTTATCCACATTTTTTAATATATGGGGGTGATGTGAGCGCGGTCCACTGTGCCTTCCAAGCAATGGATCTTTTTTGCTAACGTTTCCTAAGTGTCGTGGATGGCAACGAATAATTAGAATGCATGTAGTAACTCACAAGGTAACTGCAATGCTCAGGGGTAATGGTAAAATTCTAACTCCCTAACTATCTATCCTATGTCGAGGGTAGACTGGGTAGTTGGCGTCATTTCTAACGTCCCTAACTACGTAAAAAGAGGAACCCCTATGTTCCTTCCATGAACCTCTAAGACTATCGTGGGGTTTTAAGACTCCACCTAGAAGTTCTAATCTAAGGACTGACTCTAAAGTTTAACTCTTACTCTAATCTTCAACCTCTAAATGAAACTCTAGATTTTTTACTCTTTTAACTTGGGTTTACATATTAACTACCGACTTTTGACTCTAGGTTTTTACTCCTAATTTAACTCTGAAATTATCCTCGGAATTTAACTCTAGGTTTAACTTTTGGCTCTAAGATTTTACTCCTCTATTCTATTCTAAGGTTACCCTTCTAAATTTAACTCTACGCGTTTGACTTTTAACTCTAGGTTTTTACTTCTAAATCAACTTCGACTCCTAACTTCCAAGTTTTAACCTTCTAAGATAATTCTAAGTTTCACCTCTAATTCTATGTTCTTATTTCTAAACTACTCTAGGATTTACCCTCTTCACTGTAGATTTTTACTCCTAATTTAACTCTAGGTTTTTGACTTTTAACTCTAACTTTTTACTTCTAAATTCATCCCCTCTAGGTTTGACTCTACGTTTTCACTTTGACTCTAGATTTTTTCTACTAACTCTAAAATTTTACTTCTATTTCTAACTTTTAACTTCTAAAATTCATCCCCAATTTTAACCTCTAGGTTTGACTCTACGTTTTCACTTTGACTCTAGATTTTTTCTACTAACTCTAAAATTTTACTTCTATTTCTAACTTTTAACTTCTACTTTTAGCTTTTCACTCTCACTTTTTACTCCCCAATTGACTAAAATTTAACCTTTTAATTTAATCTAAACTTTTGACTTTTGACTTTTGACTTCTACTTCCAAATTTAATCCTATCGTTTTAATCCTAGATTAACTCTAAATGTTATCCTCCTAAATTTAATTCCAACTTTTAACTCTAGGGTTTTGACTTCTAATTTTAACTCTATTTTTAACTCAACAATCTACTTCCTAAGTGGATTCTACTTTTGACCTCTATTTCCTATTCTACTTTTTACTTCCCAAAGTTAACTCCAAATTCTGACTTTTGGATTTTAACTTCCCTAATTAAACTCTTAATTTAACTCTAGGTTTTTACCCGTTAATTGATCTTTAATTTTTATCCTAAATTCTCCTTCTAATCTAATCCTAATTCCCGTCCATTGTTTCTTGTGGTTCAATTTTTTATTAAAATTCCTCCGTTCTACCCCCTACCGCTTAACTTAGCCTAACGCGGTCAGTTTACGGTCAAATCTTAATTATAAGATGTTTTCGGAAACCTCTATTCCTAATCTATCAACTTTTGAATCTAAACTTCTAATTCACGCTAATCTCGGATGCTAATCACGCTCTAAGGGCTGATTAGGAAAAACAAATGCTAATTAGGGAGAAACGACTAGGATTAGTTTAATGACCCACCTCGTTACTGCTAGTGTCGGAAATGACGTCATCCCCGTCCACATGCGCGTCCTCGTGCTCCATGGTGGCCACTCGCGATTGTCTTCTTTTATTTTTATGTTATGGTCTTTATTTTTATTTTGCTTTATTTTTTAAGGCCCACGGCTTAAGTTGTAGAAAAGAAAACATTTACAAGTATGATGTTCTAACCCTTTCCCCCCATTTCCTTCTTCTTTTCTTTCTCTCCTCCTCTTCCTTCTACTCTTGAACTATTCCACCAACCGTGGTGATGGTGGTCTTACGCTTCTAGTCTCAAACTTCGTGAAGTTTTCATGAGCCTCCTACCCTCTTACGCAACTTTGCTTTGTGTCATCCTAATCCTCCTCCCAACGGTTGCAAGGAGTTCTTCTAGATTTCCTACCTAATCTCCTAGCTAGGCACTATTTATCGTCTCTCTCCTCTCCACTCCTATAACACATCCTTCCCCCTAATTTCCTTCCATTGTGTGTAGGTGTGAGTGGTGAAACAAATTTGTGTGCAGGTACGGTGGTGCTCCGCTCTTTTCTCCCTTCTCCTTTTTTGGTTTAGACCCTAATCCTACTCCTTCCCTAGCTAGTAATAGGTTAGTCCCACATCTTTGTGGTGTTTTAGGTCTGATTTTTGCGTTAGTTTGAGAGAACCCAAAAAACCAGAACCCAAAAGACCAAAAAATTTGAGTTCGAAAAAAAAGAGCGACCGATCTGGCCGGGTGCTGGACCCCGAGCCTGCCCACCGCCTCCCGGCTGGCTGGCTGGGCTGGTCAAAAATTAATTAAATTCTTTTTTTTTTATATATTTTTGCTGGCTCCCGATGGTGCTGCTGTATGCTGGCCTGATGTTGCTGCTGTAGCTGGTCCTGATGTTGCTGCTGTATGCTGGTCCCGATGTTGCTGGCTGTCTAAACTGGATTTCCGGCTAGGCTAAAAAACTGGATTTCCAGCTAGGCTAAAAAGACTGGAATTTTTTGCTAAGGCTATTTTAAGACTGGATTTTTGCTAAGGCTAATTTAAGACTGGATTTTTGCTAAGGCTATTTTAAGACTGGGTTTTTGCTAAGGCTAATGGGGGAAATAAACGTCGGGGGTACTAAACTTACTAAGACCTTGGAAACAACTAAACTACATAAATTTTTGAAGACACTACTCTAGGCAAATGCAAAGAAACCTACATATCTTGGAAGCTAAACTCTGGAGGTTTCCACAAAGGTCTTGGAAACTAGACTTTGGAACTAAACACGGGGTAGATGCAAAGCTTCGCCGTCAAATTGGTTTTAACACCAACTTTAGGACTTCTTGACACCCCGGGGATTCAAAGCTCCGCCGTCTACACTTTTAACACACGCTTTAGGACTCTACTTTGTCACTAGTTCAAAGCTTCGCCGTTTTCCAGGGGGGTCCACACAAGGAGAGAGACTTTAGAAGAGGGAAAACTAAACCTTAAAAGAAAACACACACACAGGGTCAAAGCTTCGCCGTCCAGGAGGGGGGTCCACTCCACAAGTCGAAGATTAGAAGAGGGTTTGGAAGAAATTTAGCAAAACATGTACAAGGAGGTCCAAAGCTTCGCCATCCCGAAGGGGGGTCCACTCAACAAGGAGAATATTAGAAGAGGGTGTAAGAAAAAACTACAAAGGGGAAAACTGGCAAGTTCGATCACGTGGCAACACAACGCTCACACGCTAAAGGCCCCCCAAAGCGGCATCGCCAAGGTACGGTGGGGGGTGACTTTAGGATTAGTGCAAGATACAAAACAAAAGACTCTTAACTTCACAAGTTAGATCACAATACGTACAAGAGGGAGAGAGAGGCTCTCCACCTACAACAAAGTACAAAAAAACTGCACAAAAGAGTACACAAAGCAAGGTAGAAGGATCCCCAAGGACCTTCAAAGCTTGAAAATAAGCAACAATGGAGCCAAAAGTGCTCCGAAAACACCGTAGAGGTTTTTGGCTTCAAACGCCAAAATACCCAAAATAACTTGGACCCACGGACCCAAAACAAGAATTGGGGGTGTTCTAGAGAGAGAAATGGGGCCCTTATATAGGTTTCCAAGGGCTCAACCCTCCCTCTAGAGTTCTAAGGTAACCTTATCAACGGGGATTTTCATCCTCATCCTCAAAGATTTTCATCCTACATCCTAAATTTCTACTTCTACCATCTATGCTGGACCAACATCCTAACTTTTGGAGATTAGCTCCAATCGCCCAACGGATTGCGCCGTTGGATCCAGAACGCCGTGTTTAGTCCTAGATCCCTCTACCCTCCGTACCGAGGCCAAAAAACCCATCGTAGGCTAATTTAGTTTAAAAACCAAATCGTGGTAAAATCCTAGATCTTGGGGGTCTCCTATTTTGAGAAATGTGAATAGCCTAGGGTCTCCGGTAGGTGCGAGAGAGTCGGGAAGGACTTTTATTTGACTTCGTTTTGCCATCGTATGGTCCCGGAATGCCGGTCAACGTGGTGGGGACCCCGCCACGTGGTTAATTCCCGAGGAATCTTGCCGGTTCGGGTACTTGCTGCTATCGGAATGTTGTGAAACTTCACGGAGCGCATTATTAACATAAAACAAGCTAGTCTAATTTTTAGTGAGATTTTATTGTAACCTGGGTAATTTCCATGAAATTCCCGTTGGAGGTTAGGAGGGTTGACCACCCGGAAAAAGGTTCTTCTGCAAGTCGGAAGATGCCGGGATTTTTCATGTGACCTCTCAGGGAGTCACCTGAAAGACGTGCGGGTGTGTTTCCGTATCTGGCACGATTGGTCAATGGAGATTCAAAATTGGCCATCTCCTCGAATTAGCGACGGTGCGGGAATCTTCTGCAGGTGGAGGAATCTTGGCGAACCGATTTTGCCGTTGGATTCCTGGCATGGGATTCACCCTAGAACACCATCCTTGGGTTGTAGATTCCTCCACGGGCCCGGTCTTGCGTGAGTGGCTCCTGCATGCTAACAATCGGGATTTTGGGAATTCGTCGATCTAATGGGGAATTCTAAATCTAACTCTAGGACCCGACCTAGTGGCCTCGCTGTGGATCCCTCGGACCGACCTAGCCATGAATCGCCACATTCATGGTGGGATTTAGCCCTTTTGGGGCTGTGTGACTCGAATCCTCTAAATCTAACCTTTTCGTTAGTTCTATACTCTTTTTAGGCAAGGTTTGGGGGATTCTAAGTAAAAAACACAAATCTAGACCAAATACTATAATGGGTATGACACAACCCTATTTTGGTTCTACACTCTTTTTATGGATTTTTCTATACTTTTATCAACTTTAAATTGCAATTTTCCAAAAAAATAATTCTACGAGTCCCAAGTGACAAATTGGGAGCTCACACCCAGTCCTCCAAATTAATTTGGATCAATCAAGGACTCCTCCCACCTTCCCCATTTTTGTTTTTATGTATAATAGCAAATTCTCTTCCTTTATTTTTTCCTAATTGGATCTATTAATTATATAATGGAAAATGAATTTATGTTTGGGACTATTTACCGTACAAACCCTAAACCCTAAACCCTAAACCATCACCCCTATAGATATTAATAAACTTAGAGGGTTTAACACCTCTTGGGTCTATGCACCTACTAAATCATCTAGTAATTATGGCCAAGTGGGACAAAATGGGGAGGGACAAAATGGGGAAGGAAACTTCAAGCAAAAAAATGGGGAAGGAGAAATAATAGAGGAAGGAAAAAAATGGGGAAGGAACCTTTAAGCAAAAAAATGGAGAAGGAGAAAAAATAACTTGTACTTCAATGCTAAATTCAAATTATCCTAAAATGTGGAAGGTGGGAGGATCCCAGATTTACCTAATAAAACAGAATTGCATTGCAACTCCAACATTAGGCCATATTGTTTGCATTCAATTGTACTATTTTTTGACCACTTTCAATTGTGACCACATGTGATAAATTTAGGATTTAAATCAAAACATCACATGGTACATTAATTTCATTAGAATTTGAATTGGAGGCCTAAACTATATAGTTTGACATGTGACATTTACCTACTCTAATTAATACATGTCCATTTTAGAAAGAACAAAAAATGGGGGGGGGGTTCGGAGGCCCAATGGAGATTCCCCCTGTCTCAATGAGACTGAGGCATGGTCCGCCCTTGGGCCCGCGGGTTGAGTGATTAACACATACGAGCCTTTAAATAGGAACCCACTCAATTAGCACCAAACGATATGGGATAATCAAGACCTATCGCACTCTTGTAACCTAGGTATCCACATTGAACATAGTGGCTTCTCCAAAAACTTATGAAGGGATGTATTTGTGAATTGATTGTGCCTTGGTCATTTAATTTAATGGCCATATGCTCAAAGGTCAACATGCAAGCATCTAAACTAAATTACCACTTAGGCTTCTATGTGCAAGTTGATTATGCACTAATTTAATTTAGTAAACGTATGGTAAATTAAACATAGAGGCTTCTATGTGTTTTCAATTATTATGACCAAACGTTTGGATACATCATCTAATATAATCTGGGACAAAAGTTTGGGGCAAGCCAAGACTTCTGGAATAATAAAATATTCATTTCATATTTCTTTTTAAAAATTTTGGTGCAAGTCCAAACTTGTGGATAATTCATTTAATTTTTTTGGAGACAAAGTTTGGTGCTTGCAAGTCCAAACTTGTGGATAAATCATTTCATAATTTTCTTTTAAAAGTTTGGTGCAAGCCCAAACTTGTGGATAATTCATTTCATATTTTTTTTGACAAAGTTTGGTGAATTCCAAACTTGTGGATAATTCATTTCATATTTTTCTAGACAAAGTTTGGTGCAAGCCCAAACTTGTGGATAATTCATTTCATATTTTTTTTGACAAAGTTTGGTGAATTCCAAACTTGTGGATAATTCATTTCATATTTTTTTTGACAAAGTTTGGTGAAGTCCAAACTTGTAGATAATTCATTTCATATTTTTTTGGACAAAGTTTGGTGAAGTCCAAACTTGTGGATAATTCATTTCATATTTTTTTGGACAAAGTTTGGTGAAGTCCAAACTTCTGGATAATTCATTTCAAATTTTTTTGGACAAAGTTTGGTGCAAGCCCAAACTTGTGGATATTAATTCAAGAATCAAGTGTGCATTATGGAACTCAAAAGTTTGACACTCATAGGACACACCGATCGCAGCATCTTCTCTGAGCACTGCAATTCACGCTTTTGCCAGCCTGCCCATTGATTTCAAGCAGCATTGGATTCAGCCAAACATCAAAATTAATTGTGCACCACTGCGAAATCGGCCTACCTACTTCTTCATTGCATTTTCTATGCAAGCTGGTGAGCTGGGTTTGAATGCTACTAATGGCATCTCTGAGTGCACTCCCTCTTGCTGATGCCCACTTCTAAAATGTATGAACACAGAAGCTTACAAAATTAAAATATGTACACTACATTTTTGGGAATCGAGGCACTGAATAGTGAAACAGCCAAATCGTCTCATAGACATCATTTTATTGCCAAAACAAGTTGTGGTCACATTCACATAAAGATGTTGCTCAATTGTGTATTTGCATGGCTTCTTGCCAAAACAAAATCCTATCTCGTCTAAGCAAAAAAATCAGATTACACAAGCACGAACTGCACTGATACAAGCTGCGGCCAAATCCTATCACGTGTATACAAGAAAACAATTGATTCCACAGGCTGACGTATGTCGATGTGATCACCGCTGCAGCCTTTGCAAGCCTTGTCGATACCTGATCGGTAACTGAATTATAATATACTTGCATCCAGAGACAAGTCCAAGGAACCAAAAAAAAGCCCACAACGTTAGGTCAATCACGGAGGAGTTGAACCTCACTTATTGCCCACTGCAGCGTGATTGTCCTAGTGTATCTCACACTACCCTGAACCCCACAGAAGAGAAAGTATGGGAGGAATCGACAAATTGAACTTACAGGAGCTACTGCATTAACCGTTTTCACCGTGACTGCCTTTTTCTGTACACCATGTCGTTTCCAGCATGACTGCCAAGTCTGTACAACACATCCGGGGCTTCTTACCAATTCTCAGTCCAAAAAAATTGAAACCGTGTATTGTACAAATCACTACTTCATTAGGTTGCACCTAAAATTCTCCACCTTAGCAACAAAGTCACAGCCTTACCATTCAGCAATCCAAAGAATGACGGATACACCCTTACCATTCCTTGATCCAAACATTGTTTTGTCACTCATCTAAATTACACTAGCAAATTTTCTCTGGAAAGCATGTAGATTACACAAGCAAATTTTACAAATTCAGCATCTAGATTACGGCCCCAAATTCCACGAAGAAAGCATCTAGATTATACCAGCAACTTTCACGAAGAAAGAATGTACATTACAGAGGCAAAGTTTACGCCAAAATCTGCCTTCTCCTTGCACGGTATTAAACTTTTGCTGACATAGCATGGACTGTGACTGCAAGGTCAAAATTAAATCACAAAATTTTGAGAACGTAACATACACAATAAAATCCCCATAAGTTTACCAATAAAGAAGGACAAAAACTAGTGCTTACAAAAAACTAAGGCTTGGATTTTGTGGCAGCATGTCTTGTTGTCCTTGCCATGGACACACACTCTGAAACCGGGGTCTTTCCCTTTTTTCCACTCCTGCTTGGCTTGTCGGCACCTTGATCAGAAGCTGTCGGCCCATTATCTTGTCGATTCAGGCTAGACGTGCCTGTTTTCTGCTCCGATGAAGTACCCCATCTTTTCTTCTTGTTTGCCGCTTTACGATTTTCACGTCCACCAGACCCGCCCATGGACTTGCGTTTCCCTGATCCAGGATCTTTGAAGCCTAGGGATATTTGGTCACGCTCATCCTCTTCTGATTCCTCATCAGAGCTCCCCTCCAAAGAACCCTCCTCCGTTTCAGGCACATCAACCTCCACTGTCGGTGAAAGACATTTCTTGACAGCAGCTTTTCTTTTTTTGTCAATTGAGGGAAGCAATGCACCTACATGATCTGATCTCCTCTCTACATTCCCACCCTCTTTGCGCTTCTTGTTTGGAGAAGTAGGATTTACGGGACCAAGTGAGCTGGTCTTCACATCCAGCACCCTGCTGCCCATTGAAGGACTTAGCGTCCCAGATCGTGGCCACCTCGCAGTTTTTTGCATGGACACAGATGTAGATGGCATAATGGGATCTGAACATGTACCCAAACCGCCAAAGAATCCCCCAATTAGCAAAACTGAATGTACAAAATATAAAAGCAACATTCATTGGGAGGGATACGCCAAAGTTCAAAGGAAATAAAAGTACATATGTGAGACCTAAAAGAAAACTCACACTATCCTGAAGTCACCTAAAAAAATTACAAGGTCTATCTAATTCACATGAAGGTAATTCCACTCTCTTAGACTCACCTAAAAAATTCTGAGTGTCCATCTAATTGACATGCACTTACTAGCACACCCTTAAAGTCACTGGAAGCCACTAGAGAATGTAATACAGTCACCGAAAATGCTACCAGCACGCCCTGAGATTCACTTGGACCCGTTAGAGAACTCCTCTAATCACCCAAAATGCTACTAGCACACCCTTACAATCACTTCAACCAATTAGAGAATCAACTGAAGTCACCCAAAATGCTAGGTAGTTCTCACATGTCACCCCAAAATGCTACATAATTCTCACATGTCACCCCAAAATGGTATGTAATTCTCACAAGTCACCCATCAACGTTACAAAATCCCAGTTAATTATCTAGAAGTCCTCGTACTCCAAGGAGTCGCAGAAAACCATTATAGAGATCACAGAGTCACCAGCAATTGCCCACAGTTGCCCACGAAGTGCTTGAGGGAACTTAGAGTCACCAACAGCCTCGAGATTAGTCCCCTAACTCACCGTAAAGTGTGTGTCACCAAAAATTAAACCCTGAACCCATTTGAAGCAAGTGAACTGCAAAGTGCACCGGGCTATTCCAGTGACTTTCAAATAACTCGTGATGTACTCTCAATTGCAAAGTGTTACTTCAAGGCCCAACAGAAGAAACTGAGGTCAACACCAAAGGGAATTTCTCATCATTCACGGACTTCTACTAGAATTAAGGGCAGTGAAGGAATTTTAAGAGTGCAATTACAGTCTCAGGCAAACAAAGTCACCATCTAAGAACTGCAATACCTCGGCAGAGGAAATCCAGGTCACTACGTAAGTAAACTTCCCTGCAAAAAATGGGCAGCTCCGTATCAAACTAAGCCATCGTAAAGAGAATTCACCAAGTCCGTCGAGGATTCCTTCAAGCAGTTTGCTTTCTTCTTCCGTTGAAGGAGGCTTCAGAAGTCCAAAAAGCGCCCACCAAGCAGGGTGCATTTCCTCCCCACAGCCCATAAAACAACACTTTGTGTTATTCCCAAACCACGATTTTACACACCAAGAATGGTAACCATGCCTACATGAAGAAATTGTACAATCCCATGCAGGTGCAAAAGGGCCTAAGCAGTATGAACAAGGGTGGGATATCACACAACAATTGTCAAAGTCGGAACTCCCTGATCTTGCAAAATACAGCGGCCGTGGATGCAACGCTGGCAGCTCATATCCCAACTTCAATAATCGCAGCTGTGATTGAACCTCTACCTTCTGCCTTGCAAGAACTTTGTTTTTTTGTGCAGCGGCATCCCACTCTATCTCCGATGTATTGCTCTCATCTGTTGCCTTGGCATGGTCCCGTTCATCTTTCTCAAACATCTCTGTAAAGGTCTGCACCATATCCACATACGAGTAGAAGCTTCGCAACAACGGGACAGCGCTTGGCAAGGTATCGAAACAAACTTCTGGAGTATCAACCACCTGAGCTCTTAATACTGCCAGATCAGCTTCAATTTGTGCGAGTTTAGCAGAGGCACCTTCACGCAGTTGCTGCCGATCCGTAAGTTGGGCAGTACACCGTAAGAGCTCCTGGCCGCATCGCTCTTTTCTCTCAGAGAGCGACTTCATTCCAACATTGGAAGCGCCCAATTCCTTTTCCAATGCGACGAACAACTTGGTCCACTCCAAAATCAGGTCGTCGGTAGCTGCTCTATCTCTAACGGTAGGTGGGGGCATCTCGACGAGTGGCAGCTGGTCGTCCAAAATGTGAACCTCCTACTTGCAAGAAGGACCAATTGTGTCCGAAGATGGTTCTTGTCTCCCACTCTCACTAATCCCACCCTCTAAAAATTTCTTGGCTTCTACTCTCTGTAATCGCCTAAGCCGATCCCTAATAGTCCACTCAACAAAAACGCACCAATTCACTGGCACGCTGGGTTCCCTCTTCCACAATGCAAACCCATAAGCCTCAGCTTTGTTGATGGTGCGATTGTATGGCACCACCGTTCGTTGGTGGCAAATCATCCACAGCCGCTCTACCTCTTTGATAACGGCCTCGTCCTCATGGTAGTTGTAGCGATAAGAGTTTTTGCTGTTGCAGAGTGTCACAATGTAAGTTTTTGGTTTTTCTAAGTTACTTAAAATTTGGAATGGAAAACCGTAGCCAGGGATCCGGATTCAAGTAAAGAGGTAACAAAAAACCGGAATTTAACTACGGAACGGAAGTAGTAGACAATCCGGATTCGATCGGAATTTAACTCGGATTAGAGTTAGAGTGGATCTGAGTTGGATCGGATTAGGTCTGGAATGGATTTTGTCATGATGACAAATCAGACTATAAATAGGCTGACCAGTCCAGTTGCCACTCTTTTTCAAACTTCGTTTGTTGGAAGCGTTCTCTCTGCGCGTACTTAGCTCTCTTCCCAGCGCTTTGCTTTCTTGTTTTGTGAGTGTGACTGTGAGAGTGTTAGTGTATTAGTGAATAGGTGTGCGCAGTGCGTTAGTGTGTGCTGCAGGGTTAGTGCTTTTCCGGTTGAGATCGGAGGAGAGAAGTGAGGAAACGGGACGTGCGGCTAGGAGAGAGAAAGGTAGCCCCGGTGAAAATCCGGTTAGCACAGCGCGTGTCCATGCCTCAGCTCCGCTAGTGCAGAGCAGGACCGTCCAGTTCCTCCGCAGTAGAAGTTAAACTCCGGAAGGTAAGTCCGGTCATTCCCTCAGGAGAGGAGGAGAAGGCCAACCTCATAGAGGATCTCGCCACGATGGGTTGCGGAGGACTGATAGATAAACCCTGGGGGTTTAGAGAGGAACGGATGATTTGAGAGCTGTTGGAAAAACTCTCAAATCAATTCGACAACACCATCCGCGGAATTCCGGGCAGTTGGACGGAAGAGATGTGGAGGTCTTTAAACGACTTCCGGTTGGGAGGCCAAGGGATGGCCACCTCAAAGGAAGGATACACTTGGGGGAAGTTCCAGAGCAACGTGGACTCAAAGGATGGGCATGCGGTCATGGACTGTTTGGACGACTGGCATCGCAATCTTTTGTAGTTTCTGGTTCCGATCATCCACCCGGAGAAGCCAACGAGGGTGATGTGAGCGCTTGTTTACCCACCCTTGGTAAAGAAGCGAGCACAACCAGGCTCTCGATAATTAACCGTTCTGACTCGATCTATGGGTGTCTAGCGCCAATCCATTGTGCCTTCCAAGCAATGGATCTTTTCTATACTCCTAAGACTCGCTAATTCGGATGATGAAGAAAACAAAACAAAACCCTAATTGGAATTGCTGTAACTGCTAAGTCTGAATCAAAGCCTAAGAGGGCTTGGTGGTTTGGGAGAAGGGTTAATCTTAGTCTAAACTTATCTACTCCAAATGAAAGAGTGCCTCATGCCATTTCTAAAAGTATAAAGTTTGTTTGATTTGGACTCTCCTAGAGAAAGTTGTGGACGGATGAAGTTTGACCGCTACTCGGTTCCTCAAACTTCATCCATACTTTTCTATAGACTCCGGATTTCGATTTGACTTGGGATTTGGGCTACGAGCCTGACCCCCCAAGGTTAACCTAATTACCAAGTCTTGACTCAAATGGATGAAATCTTTTAGAGTTCATCCATTACTCGCCCTGGACTTCATCCCTTCTTAACTGCTAGGGGCCTAGGTCTTTCCTTAAGTTGGGTTTAGTTTTGGGTTACCCTAAACTTGTTCTAAGATGTTCAAAATCTATACTTAACCTAAACTTAATCTAAAAAGTCCCTAATCCGCCTTCTAATCTTATTTAAGGATCTTAAGTGTGGTTACTAATGTACGAATCTTAGAAACTTAAGACTTGTTCCAAGGAGATCCTGATTTTAGCTTTCTAATTTGACTAATCACATTAGATTTGGGGTTTCCTATCAAAAGTTATCCATGGATGAAGTTTGACCGCTAATCGGTCCTTCAAACTTCATCCGTTAATTATGGCTAGCCCTAATTTCAAAACTAAATTCTAATTTGACTTTTGGTTTCTAAATTAATCCTTCTTTTGATGTTAGCTTTCTTGTTCCTCTTGGATGAAATTTGTTAGGTTTCATCCAACATGACTCCCTAACTTCATTCGCTCATAACTCCTTCGTTTTAGCTCGGATTTGGACGTGTTTTAGGTTTTTGGAAACCCCTAGACCCTTGCTTTCTTTCTCCTACCCTAAATCTGACCTAACCTACGGTCTATGCTACTCTAGCTTTCGGCCTTCTTCTACTTAAGACGAATTTTAACAAGGAAGAGTGGGGTGTTTAGGGGCCCACCTCATATTGGAGATCCTAGATCAAACGGTCAAGGTTCCCCCCTTCGGCCATGTGCCTTCCTCTTGGATTCTTGGTTCCTTGAGGGATTCATGAATCGGAGAAGATTTTAGAACAAACGGAAGATGCGGTGGAATTTCTTTCTCCTCCTTCTTTACATCCCCCTCTTACACCAACCGACTTTGTCTTCCGAAGTTCTTACACGTTGACTTCGTTCTTACGCCTCTTACACCTTCGCCTTCCCAAGTGCTTATGCGTTTGACCTTTCTCTTACACCCTAAGGGCATGCTCTTTGTTACTCTTACGCTCACCCTTTTAGTGGTCCAAATTGGTTAGTTGAGATTTCCCCCAATCCATCCACTAGCACGCTCCTCTCCTATTTCATCTTCCTCAAGGTTTTTGGTTATGGTATGTGGAGAGCTTGGGTGAGTTGTGCGTGGAGTGATTGTGTGAGCTTTTGCAGGTTTTTATGTGCTTTTAATGACAATTCCTACTACAATGTATACCCCCGAATCTACTTTCCTAATTTTCCTTCTTCTACTTTGAAGATATCTCTACTTCCACCACCCTAGCTTTCCACTTCTACTATCCTAATCTCCTATTTGGTTTGCCCCTTTTCTTTTCTATTTCTACCATCCTAATTTCCCATTTATTCTACCCCTCTTTTTCCCTTTTAATCTACCCCTCTTTTCCCCATTTTTCTTTCTAAAAAGGAGAATAAAAATGAATCCAAAAAAAACCAACACAAATTGGCCGGAGGCGCGGTCTGGAGGTGCAGCTGCAAGCACGGGACCGGGCTCGGGTATCGGATGCGGGTATGGGTTGCGGGTACGGGTCGCGGGTATTGGGCTGCGGGTACCTGCTGCTGCTCCGCTTGGGCTGGCTCCGCTTGGACTGGCTCCGCTGGGGTTGGCTCTTGCTGGGGCTGGCTCTTGTCGTGGGCTAGCTCGGAGTCCCGGTTTTTCCTTCCTCTGGACGTTTTTCTGAATTTTTGGTAAGTGCCAAAAAATAACAACCAAGGCCACTTAAACCAAGGGGAAGCTAAAACTAATCCTAGTTCTACATGAATTTTTGCCTACAACGTTTCCTAAGTTCTTGGATGCTAAACTTTGAAGGTTTCCAAGAATCTCTTGGAAACTAAACTTTGAACAGAATTCACTGGGGAGATCAAGGCTTCGCTGTCAAGTTGGGTTTAACACCAACTCTAGGATTTCTGCCTACCCGTAGGTTCAAAGCTTCGCCATATGGCAGGGTTTTAACACGCACTCTAGGACTAGGGGGGGTTAATAGTCAAAGCTTCGCCGCCAATAAGGAGGGGCCCCGTGACCACAAGCAATTTCAAAAGAGGAAGAAAACCGTTAGGACATAACCACCCTAGGGGGCCCACAACTCCACTGTACGGGGGGAGGACCACACGCCAAGGGTTCTTAGAGAAAGCCAAAAGAGGTTAATATAGACACGCGGGTTGGAAAACACAATCCTTAAACACTAAAGATCCCTCAGTGGGCGGCAGAGCCAAGGCACGGAGGGGGGAGCTTTAGGATTAGGACAAACTCAAAGAACGCCCGAGCAAATTAGTGTTTCAAGCAAAGGACTTCAACTTGACAAGTTAGTGAGCAAAGTGACTCAAAAATAAGCCAAATAATACCCAAGACTACTCAAAACTCATAAACACAAAGGAAGAAAGACCCCCAAGACCTTCAAAAGCTGAAAATAGAACAACAACGGAGCATAATGTCCTCAAAACACCGTGGAAGTGCCTTCGGCTAAACTTGCCAAAAAATCCAACATAAGTTGGACCCACGGACCCAAAACATGAATGGGGGTGGTTTTGGAGAGAAGTGAGGGTCCTTTTATAGGTTTTCCAAGGCCCTCACCTCCCCTCTTTTAACCTAGGTAACCCTATCAACTTGGATTTTCATCCTTATCTTTAGGATTTTCACATAGTTTAAGTTTTACGCTGGTCCAACACTCTAACTATTGGAGATCGACTCCAAATCAAAAACCGATTGCGCCATTGGCTTCAAAAGGCCATTTTTAGTCCTAGGGTCACTCTACCCCCTATTCCAACCCCAAAATCTCACCGTAAACTATCGCCAACTGAAGTTAGTAAAAGAGGTAAAAATCTACTTTTTGGAGGTTACCTTTTCTGACAAAGGTGACTAGCCAGGTGTGAGCTCCCAATTTGTCACTTGGGACTCGTAGAATTATTTTTTTGGAAGTTTGCAATTTAAAGTTGATAAAAGTATAGAAAAATCCATAAAAAGAGTGTAGAACCAAAATAGGGTTGTGTCATACCCATTATAGTATTTGGTCTAGATTTGTGTTTTTTACTTAGAATCCCCCAAACCTTGCCTAAAAATAGTATAGAAATAACGGAAAGGTTAGAGTTGGAGGATTCGAGTCACACAGCCCCAAAAGGGCTAAATCCCACCATGAATGTGGCGATTCATGGCTAGGTCGGTCCGAGGGATCCACAGCGAGGCCACTAGGTCGGGTCCTAGAGTTAGATTTAGAATTCTCCATTAGATCGACGAATTCCCAAAATCCCGATTGTTAGCATGCAGGAGCCACTCACGCAAGACCGGGCCCGTGGAGGAATCAACAGCCCAAGGATGGTATTCTAGGGTGAATCCCATGCCAGGAGTCCAACGGCGAAATCGGTTCGCCAAGATTCCTCCACCTGCAGAAGATTCCCGCACCGTCGCTAATTCGAGGAGATGGCCAATTTTGAATCTCCATTGACCAATCGTGCCAGATACGGAAACACACCCGCACGTCTTTCAGGTGACTCCCTGAGAGGTCACATGAAAAATCCCGGCATCTTCCGACTTGCAGAAGAACCTTTTTCCGGGTGGTCAACCCTCCTAACCTCCAACGGGAATTTCATGGAAATTACCCAGGTTACAATAAAATCTCACTAAAAATTAGACTAGCTTGTTTTATGTTAATAATGCGCTCCGCGAAGTTTCACGACATTCCGATAGCGGCAAGTACCCGAACCGGCGAGATTCCTCGGGAATTAACCACGTGGCGGGGTCCCCACCACGTTGACCGGCATTCCGGGACCATACGATGGCAAAACGAAGTCAACCAAAAGTCCTTCCCGACTCTCTCGCACCTACCGGAGACCCTAGGCTATTCACATTTCTCAAAATAGGAGACCCCCAAGATCTAGGATTTTACCACAATTTGGTTTTTAAACTAATTTAGCCTACGATGGGTTTTTGGCCTCGGTACGGGGGGTAGAGGGGTCTAGGAATAAACACGGTGTTCTGGATCCAACGGCGCAATCCGTTCGGCGATTGGAGCTAATCTCCAAGAGTTAGGATGTTGGTCCAGCATAGATGGTAGAAGTAGAAATTTAGGATGTAGGATGAAAATCTTTGAGGATGAGGATGAAAATCCCTGTTGATAAGGTTAACTTAGAGCTTTAGAGAGAGGGGTGAGCCCTTGGGAAACCTATATAAGGGCCCCATTTCTCTCTCTAAAACACCCCAATTCTTGTTTTGGGTCCGTGGGTCCAAGTTATTTTGGATATTTTGGCGTTTGAAGCCAAAAACCTCTACGGTGTTTTCGGAGCACTTTTGGCTCCATTGTTGCTTATTTTCAAGCTTTGAAGGTCCTTGGGGGTCCTTCTACCTTGCTTTGTGTACTCTTTTGTGCAGTGTTTTTGTACTTTGTTGTAGTTGGAGAGCCTCTCTCTCCCCCTTGTACGTGACGTGATCTAACTTGTGAAGTTAAGAGTCTTTTGTTTTGTATCTTGCACTAATCCTAAAGTCACCCCCCACCGTACCTTGGCGATGCCGCTTTGGGGGGCCTTTAGCGTGTGAGCGTTGTGTTGCCACGTGATCTAACTTGCCAGTTTTCTTTTCCTTTGTAATTTTTTCTTACACCCTCTTCTAATATTCCCTTTGTTGAGTGGACCCCCCTCCGGGACGGCGAAGCTTTGGACCTCCTTGTACATGTGTTGCTAAATTTCTTCCAAACCCTCTTCTAATCTTCTCCTTGTTGAGTGGATCCCCCCCTCCGGGACGGCGAAGCTTTGACCCTGTGTGTGTGTTTTCTTTTAAAGTTAATTTTCCCTCTTCTAAAGTCTCTCCCCTTGTGTGGACCCCCCTGGGAAACGGCGAAGCTTTAAACTAGTGACAAAGTAGAGTCCTAAAGCGTGTGTTAAAAGTGTAGACGGCGGAGTTTTGAACCCCCGGGGTATCAAGAAGTCCTAAAGTTGGTGTTAAACCCAATTTGACGGCGAAGCTTTGCATCTACCCCATGTTTAGTTCCAAAGTCTAGTTTCCAAGACCTTTGTGGAAACCTCCAGAGTTTAGCTTCCAAGATATGTAGGATTCTTTGCATTTGTCTAGAGTAGTGTCTTCAAAAGTTTTAGGTAGTTAGTTGTTTCCAAGGTCTTAGTAAGTTTAGTACCCCCGACGGTTAGTTCCCCCATTAGCCTTAGCAAAAACTCAGTCTTAAAATAGCCTTAGCAAAAATCCAGTCTTAAAATAGCCTTAGCAAAAACCCAGTCTTAAAATAGCCTTAGCAAAAGTCCAGTCTTTTTAGCCTTAGAAAAAATCCAGTCTTAGATAGCCTTAGCAAAAAATTCCAGTCTTTTTAGCCTAGCCGGAAAACCAGCATACAGCAGCGACATCAGGACCAGCATACAGCAACACATCAGGACCAGCTACAGCAGCAACATCAGGCCAGCATACAGCAGCACCATCGGGAGCCAAAAAAAAACATATTAAAAAATTAATTAATTATTTTTAATTAATTGACCAGCCCAGCCAGCCAGCCGGAAGCCAGCCAGCCGGGAGGTGGTGGGCAGGCTCGGGGTCCAGCACCCAGCCAAATCGGTCGCTCTTCTTTTTGAACTCAAAGTTTTTTGGTCTTTTTGGGTTCTGATTTTTTGGGGTCTCTCAAACTAACTCAAAAATCAGACCTAAAACACCACAAAAATGTGGGACTAACCTATTACTAGCTAGGGAAGGAGTAGGATTAGGGTCTAAACCAAAAAGGGAGAAGGGAGAAAAGAGCGGAGCACCACCGTACCTGCACACAAATTTGTTTCACCACTCACACCTACACACAATGGAAGGAAATTAGGGGGAAGGATGTGTTATAGGAGTGGAGAGGAGAGAGACGATAAATAGTGCCTAGCTAGGAGATTAGGTAGGAAATCTAGAAGAACTCCTTGCAACCGTTGGGAGGAGGATTAGGATGACACAAAGCAAAGTTGCGTAAGAGGGTAGGAGGCTCATTTAAAACTTCATGAAGTTTGAGACTAGAGCGTAAGACCACCATCACCACGGTTGGTGGAATAGTTCAAGAGTAGAAGGAAGAGGAGGAGAGAAAGAAAAGAAGAAGGAAATGGGGGGAAAGGGTTAGACCATCATACGTGTAACGTTTTCTTTTCTACAACTTAAGCCATGGGCCTTGAAAAAAATAAAATAAATAAAGACCATAGCACAAAAATAAAAGAAGACAACCGCGAATGGCCACCATGGAGCACGAGGACGCGCATGTGGACGGGGATGACGTCATTTCCGACACTAGCAGTAACGAGGTGGGTCATTAAACTAATCCTAGTCGTTTTTCCCTAATTAACACTTATTTTCCTAATCAGCCCTTAGAGCGTGATTAGCATCCGAGATTAGCGGGAATTAGAAGTTTAGATTCAAAAGTTGATAGATTAGGAATAGAGGTTTCCGAAAACATCTTATAATTAAGATTTGACCGTAATCTGACCGCGTTAGGCTAAGTTAAGCGGTAGGGGGTAGAACGGGGGAATTTTAATTAAAATTGAACCACAAGAAACAATGGACGGGAATTAGGATTAGATTAGAGGGAGGATTTAGGATTAAAATTAAAGATCAAATAGCAAGTTAAAAACCTAGGATTAAATTAAGATTTTAATTAGGAAATTTAAAATTCAAAGGTCGAAAGTTGGAGTTAACTTTGGGAAGTAAAAATTAAAATAGGAAATAGAGGTCAAAAGTAGAATCCACTTAGGAAGTAGATTGTTGAGTTAAAAATAGAGCTAAAATTAGAAGTCAAAACCCTAGAGTTAAAAGTTGGAATTAAATTTAGGAGGATAACATTTAGAGCTAATCTTGGATTAAAACGATAGGATTAAATTTGGAAGTAGAAGTCAAAAGTCAAAAGTCAAAAGTTTAGATTAAACTTAAAGGTTAAATTTTAGAGTCAATTAGGGGAGTAAAAAGTGAGAGTAAAAAGCTAAAAGTAGAAGTTAAAAGTTAGACGTAGAAGTAAAATTTTAGAGTTAGTAGAAATCTAGAGTCAAAGTGAAAACTTAGAGTCAAACCTAGAGGTTAAAATTGGGGATTGATTTTAGAAGTAAAAATTTAGGATTAAAAGTAAAAAACCTAGAGTTAAATTAGGAGTAAAAAATCTACAGTAAAAAGTGAAAAGTTAGAGTTACCTTTAGAGGGTAAATCTTAGAGTAGTTTAGAGATAATGACATAGAATTAGAAGTGAAACTTAGAATTACCCTAGAAGGTTAAAACTTGGAAGTTAGGAGTCGAAGTTGATTTAGAAGTAAAAACTTAGAGTTAAAAGTTAAACCTAGGGTTAAATTCCGAGGATAAATTTCAGAGTTAAATTAGGAGTAAAAACCTAGAGTTTCATTTAGAGGTTGAAGATTAGAGTAAGAGTTAAACTTTAGAGTTAGTCTTTAGAGTAGAACTTCTCGGTGGAGTCTTAAAATCCCACGATAGTCTTAGAGGTTCATGGAAGGAACATAGGGGTTCCTCTTTTTATATAGTTAGGGACGTTAGAAATGACGCCAACTACTCAGTCTACCCCCGACATAGGATAGATAGCTAGGGAGTTAGAATTTTACCATTATCCTGAGCATTGCAGTTACCTTGTGAGTTACTACATGCATTCTAATTATTCGCTGCCATCCACGACACTTAGGAAACGTTAGCAAAAAAATATCCATTGCTTAGAAGGCACAGTGGACCGCGCTCACATCACCCCCATATATTAAAAATTGTGGATAAAGGCATAGAACTTGGTCGGTGTTCGCTCGATTACCAAGGGTGGGTAATCCAGCGCCCACAGAGAGCCCCTGGGAAGCCTCTGGGGAGCCTCGGGGAGGTCACTACGGATTCTGGGAGGTTGCTAACGGGCTCTAGGAGGTCGCTAACGGGCTCTGGGAGGTTGCTACGGGCTCTGGGAAGGTCGCTAGTTCACATCCAGGGAGTCCAGGGAGTCCAGGGACTTGGAATTCAACTCGTGTAGGAAAACTCACACATTTTGAGAAACTCTCATTGACAAAAAGCAAAACAAAAAGGTTAGGCCGTTGCTCGCCACACCAATCCACTTTTGATTTTTTCTCTCAAAATTTGGTTTGTCGCAACTTAAAGTTCAAACTCACGTACAATCACACATCCGCAACTCTCAAACTCCATAGCCATTTCAAATGACAAACAAACTCGAAGAAAACCACAATTAAAGAAGACGAAGTGGCGGCTTGGGAATAATTAGATTAAAAACTAGTTTTCCTTAAGAATCTCACTATTCATGTTGGCTTGATGTTTTGTTTTTCACTATTCCTTTTGGATTTGGCGCAGTTTTTTATTGTTTTCTATTCATTTCGTTTTGTTTTATTGTGCTTTTACTATTCATTTTAGATTTGTTTTGGTTTTTATTCCGTTACTATTCATTCACTATTCATTCAAGACAAATTGTTTTTGTTTTTCTACTATTCACCTACTATTCATTTAGAATAGTTCTTTGATTTTATTCCTTTTACTATTGAAGAATTTGTTTTTTTCTATCAATTAGTATTTTTGGAAGAAATTAGTTGGTCTTGTTGACTTGGGGTTTTGTTTTATTGGCCTAATAAGCCAAATAGGAAAAGACAAAAAGTCAACAAAAACAATAGATTAATCCAACAAAAATAATAGACTAATGAATAACAAATAAAATTGATTATTCATTGAAATATTATTAATTTGGAAGATATTAATCTTTTAAAATTAATTCTTAAATTAAAACAAATATTCAAGGTGGTTGGAAATAGGGCCTTGAAGTTATTTTAAATCAAAGAATTATTTTAAAATCAACTAAAAACCATTAGAAGTTTAACGTAAATTCCTAAAATCAAAGGAATTAAGTTAAATACTTAGACTAATCCTTTTATTTGTAGGAAATCAATTAGAAGAATGTAGGAAAAGGATTTTTCCATACATTTTGACACTAAACTTTCATCGATAGACGGAGTACCCATGATGGAGGACGACGGCTATCTTGAGACCATTATGCTAGTGATCTGCGATGACGGGACCATGGATCCAGAGGTATGTTAATTTTACCCTTTGCTTTTGCTTTGTTTTTGTTTTCAAATTAAAGTTAGAATCTTTGCTATTAGAAGTTTGTTTTTAGATTAGAATTTAGAATTTTAGATTAGATTTAGAAAGTTAGAGGTTATAAAACCAAATCATACTTAAATTTTAACCCAATAACGAAAATTACTAATAATTAACCATAACCACACAATTGGATGATAATCTAGGAATTTCATCCAAAAGAATCTTTAAGGAATCTTTTTAGGTAGGAATCAAACAAGGAATCTATAAAGATTCCAAAGCCCCTTTTTACTTTTGAAAATACTTTATTTTTGAAGGATAAAAGGTTGGATGAAGTTTGAGACCAATTTTGGATGAAAACAATCCAATTAGGTCAAAATTCCGATTAGTCTTAAAAATCCGTAACTTAAAGGAACTAAAAACTTAACCTTAGAATTTAGACTTATTTTGGATTGATTTGCTATTTTAGATTAGTGGATGAAGGTTAGCACAACCAAGGGGCCAAACGTACCTTGTGGTAACTTTTGCTAGGAATCTTGGAATCTAATTTTCTTCACCATTCTGGGAAGGAAAAATTATATTCTAAAAGGCTACTTAGATACAATTTTAGTTAAATTAGATTTTGTTTTCTTTCTTTGTTTTTTACCTAACCATAACGTTTAATTAATTAACCCATAGTTTTTCTTAGAATTAATGAAATTTTACAAGATTACCAGTTGTCGCAAGGTAAATTATTGGTTTTTTGTAAGTTATCTAAATCTTGGAACGGAAACCGTGATCTGGGATCCGGATTCAAGTAGGAGGTAACCGATAATCAGAAATTAACTAATGGAACGGAATAGATGACAATCCGGATTTGATCTGAATCTGAACCGGATTAGAGTTAGAACGGATCTGAGTTGGATCGGAATGGGTCAGGAACGGATTTGGTCATGATAACAGATTAGACTATATATGGGCTGACCAATCCAGTGGCCACTCTTTTTCAATCTTCATTTGCGGAAATCTCGCTCCAGCGCGTACTTAGCCTCTCTTCCCAGCGTTTTGCTTTCTTGTTTTGAGTTGGTTTGTGTGTGCGTGTTAGTGTGTTAGGGCGCGCAGCGCTTTAGTGTGCGTTGCAGGTTTAGAGGTATTCCGGTTGAGATCGGAAGAGCGAAGGTGAGAAACGGGACGTGCGGCTAGGAGAGGGAAAGGTAGCCACAGTCAGGATCCGGTTAGCACAGTTCGTGTCCATGCCTCAGCTCCGTAAGAGTAGAGCAGGGCCGTCCAGTTCCTCCGCAGCAGAAGTAAAACTCCGGAAGGTGTGTCCGGTTATTCCAACGGACGAGAAGGAAAAGGACAACCTGATGGAGGATTTGGCCAAGATGGGCTGCGGAGGACTGATCGATAAACCCTGGGGGTTTCGGGAGGAGCAGATGATTCGAGAGTTACTCGGAAAGCTCTCCAACCAGTTTGAGAGAACTCTCCGCGGAAGTCCGGGCAACTGGACGGAGGAGATGTGGAAGGCCGTGTATGAATTCCGGTCTGGAGGTCGAGGGATGGCCTCCTCGAAGGAGGGTTACACTCGGGGAAAATTCCGGTGCGACGTGGACTCCAAGGATGGGCACGCGGTGGCAGACTGTCTGGACGACCGGCATCGGAACCTTCTCCAGTTCCTGGTTCCGATCATCCACCCGGAGAAGCCGACGAGGGTGACCATCGCCATCGGGAACCTCATTTTCGGAGCCATGAGCGGGGAACGAAAAGTGGACTGGGCCAGGGTTTTGTTCGACCTGGTCAACCGGCTCATTCCGAAGATCGGAGGAAGTAGACCGACTCCGTTGAGTCCCTACCTCGTCCATCTGTACAAGCACCATCAACTCCTCACGGATACGGAGGAGAAGGAGTGGAAGATGCATGAGTCACTCCTGAAATATGGAGAATCGAAATCGGAAGAAGAAGAACAGGAAGAAGTATCCGGTTCCGAGGAGGAAGAAGAGGAAGAGGAGGAGCTACACCGGCCGCAGCACAAGCGGCAGAAGACGACACCTCCTAACCGGAGAGGAACCCCAACCCCTCCGGTTAAGACCTCCAGTCCAGGGAAGAAACCGGTTTCTGAAGAACCGGGTCCTTCCGGATCGGATCCGACGGATCCGTTCAACCAGCTGGTCAACATCCTGAGTGATGTGCGAGCAGACTGGACGGTGAAGAAGCTGATTCTGAATCAGATCAGCGAGCTGGTGGGAGCACCAGTAAACAGCAACCTGGCAGGAGTGGTTGCAGATTTTATCTCCAGCCCGGATGAGATCCGGAAACAAGAGGCGGAGATCCGACGACTCCAGGAGGAGAACGAGTCGTTGAAGACGGAAATGTTGCTCCTCAAGGAGGACATGGCTACCACCCGGGAGATGGCAGAGGCTACCCGGAAAGTAGCGGAGGATGTGAAGGCCACATTCGGAGCGACCGGAGAGGCTTTCACCAAGTCAAAGTTGTTTGACGAGGGAGTCCTCAAGGAGAAAAAGATATCCGGGACCAGGTTGGTCCGGATTTTGACAGACTACTCCGAAAAGGTGGAGTTAGTCATGATGGACGCGCGAGAGGCTGCAAACCGGATGGAGGAGAGCAGCAGGAAGCTGAACGGAGTGACGTTGTCACGGTCGTTCCATCTGTCCGACCTTTCAATGCCCGGATCTTTTCCGAACGTGGGCATTCCAATGGAAGGAAAGGATCGGACTCCCCAGTCGAAGAAGAGTGGGAGGAAACTCGCGCACACCATCAACCTGGATTCGTCACCGGATCTCCCAGAACGTGAAACAGGGGAGCGGAACCGGAACCTGACGGACGTTTTCGAGCAGCTTGGAACGGAACCGCCGAGAAGTCCCACACTGAACCCGGGGAAAGATCAAAGTATGGATCTGACTCCAGATCAGGGTGAGGATCAAGAACAAAGCGTGCACCAAGGCGAAGACGAAGTCATGGACGAAGGAACGGATCAAGGAATAGATCCGGTTATGGTAGGGTAGTTAGGATTTTAGTTGTAAATATTTGTTAGTTAGGACCGGACCGGATTTGATCCGGATGTGCCTGGTCTGGATCGGATGTTTTCCGGTCTGGCCGGCTCGGCGGGGACCGAAAGTTTCGCGCGGACTTTCCGGGCCGCTTTATGTTGACTTTTGAGTTTTAAAATGTATATAGTCAGTCTCTGCGAAGGAGACTGGGAGTCTTTTCCCTTGAGTTTTTCATGCATTTTCTATTGATTTCTTGTTCTACGTCTCTCCCGCGCGTGGCAGGGCTGTTTTGGTGAGGAGTTAGGAAAATGTGTGCAGATTCTAGAGAGATTTCTCCCCTTGGCGTGTTTGTTTTGCTCTTATGTGCATGTGAGTGGGTTTTCTAAGTGTTGGGAGCGGATTTCAGTTCCTCAGCGCCTCTACAGTTCACGATTCCGGGCGAGAAAACCGTTGTTAGGCTAGGCGGATAGGGAAGGAGTCCTTAAACGCGCTAGAACTCCTGGATAGGAAATCCGGTTGAGTGCCCGATCTCCCGTGAGGTCTCGCTGCCCTAGTTGGTAAACGGAAGAACTTTAGTTGATGTTGGAACGGACGAGTTCGCTTGTAACCACCTAACTCCGCACGGAGGGAACTTGGCATCAAGGTTGTTGTAGTATGAGAGGATCGTACGGGGGGTCTTTGTGTAACCTGCCAACCGGATCGCTGTCCGGGGGGCTGTGAGAGATCAAACCAGATCCGCGCTAGTGTAGGAAGTAGTGGATTAGAGAAGTGGGTCTTCAGCCACTATAAGTCACGGAAGGAGTGGCGGGCCTGCCACTCTCAAAAGCAAGCGGCGAACCCTCTGATGGTGAAACAGAGGCTAAACTAAACCGGAGTGGAGTTAGAGTACGTGTGTGAGGACCGGATCGGATCGGTCCAGAGGAGTTCCCGGATCAGAAGTGTTAGGATCCTGGGTCGTGGAAGTTTTACGGGACCGAATAGCTTGACAGACCGGAAGAAATAGAGAGAGGTCTGGTCGTTGTTTTCGGTGTGTTGTTGTTTCCGGTTTTAGATCTAGGACCGGAAAGGAGAAATTGGATACTGGCTGAGCTTAAGTTGGAAATAAGGCTAGACACTTCACAGAATCTCGTGGGTTCGATCTTTAGAGTCATTTTGTTATGCTTTAAAGTGGTTTTTGGGAGTATAACAGGGAATTCGCTTACTTTGTGCTGCGACACCAGTCACAAAAAGTGTCCATTGCTTAGAAGGCGAACACTTAATTAGGAACACCCAATTAGGAGTAAAATCTCCAACGAAACTGCCGCTAGAACCTGTGTGTAACTTTCTGACTCAAGGGTGGAGTTAGAAACACTCACATAGGGCGATACTCGAAAAAGTACGGTGCTTGTTTCTTCTCGATATGTTCGTGGTTGGCCAAGTGGCGTTCCCACGAGTCTTCGTTGGTGAAGAACGTGGCGTTTTTGATGCGGTGGTCTCGAGTCCTCTTCTTCCGACTTGGATACGGATAGAACAAGGGATGAAACCGGGACCTATGCAAGTGAACAAGGTCAAGCGAAGTAAACAGGGCCACTTGCCAATCTTCAGCGTCTTGGCAAGGCTCACAGGCTGACTGATATCCGGTGATTTATTGTAAGTGATAGATAGTATCAAGTGTAGAGGGAAGGTAATGCGTGGAAATCCCCTTACACCCTTCCAACGTCAAGTGGTTGAGGCTGTTGTGCCAACTACGGAAATGTCGATGTCAGGCGTAAGGGTTCTCGGTCGCGGAGATCTTCTCAACGTCCGTTGCATCGAAGTCATAAAGCTCGTCGTCAAATAATGGAGTCGGTGCGTAGTAACGGATGTCGATGTGGGGCAACTCCAACAAGGGCTCTTCTGCGATGTGCGACGATATCTGGGCGTCAAAGCACTCTTTCACGTAGTCATTTTCAAAATTCCACGAGGCTACAACCACCTCCTAATAAAACAACAAACATTTATTAAACTGCTCCCGTGGTATCCCAAAGGCACCGGCGGCAGAAGCGTAAGCAATGCTCGGCATGTGTTGGTTGGGCTGTAGTAAATACCGTTGAGCCAGATGTGACCAGAGTTCGAAGGAGATCTTTAGGTCCTTTGGGCCACGTAACAAGTCTTCCAGAGGGAAGATCTTGATACTTTCCTCCTTGCGGGGGTCAACTTCCTTGTTGTGGTGGTAGCTTTTGAAAGGTAACCCACGAAAGTTTTTTTCCCACGAAGTGAAGTTCGAATGTTGCGTTCTTACCGCTTGTACATCAACGGTATCCAAATCCTAGCCAATATCCTTCAAAATTTAAATTCACACAATTTAATCCAAGAAAGATTTTCCCTTAAGGATTAAGGGCTTCCGGCAGACGCACCATTATGTGAGCGCTTATTTACCCACCCTTGGTAAATAAGTGAGCACAACCAGGCTTCAAATATTTTGCTGTTTAATTTTTGTCCTACAGGTGCCTACCGTAAATCCATTGTGCCTTCCAAGCAATGGATCTTTTTTCTAAATTCCTAACTTCCACAATGTACACAAAAACCAAAGAAATCCAACACGGCAATTTCTACTCTAATTTCTTTAATCAAAAGAGGTCACGGTGGTTTCGAATTCGAACTAGTTACAGTCAAAATTTAACAACCCTAAGTGATAAAACATTTCATGCCATTTCTAAAAACATAAAATTCGATTAGATTTAGGTGGTTATGACCTGCCTAAATCCTAAGTTTTGACTTGGATGAACTATTTTAGGTTGACTTCATCTATTCCTTGACCTAAACTTCATCCTTAAATAGTTCCTAAGGTTTTTGGTCTTTCTTGAAGTTTGAACTTCTTCAAGGTTACCTAAGGGTTGTACTATGACCTACTATTACTAACTTCTTCCTTTGATCAAGTTAAAACATCCTAGTTCTTCCTATCCTTGTTTTTTGAGGTTTTGTTTCAGTTTTGGATAGTTACTATTTTTATAATTTTTGGAGTTGTTCCTTCTAGAGGCTAGCCTAAGCTTTCCAAAATGGTATCTTACTTGAAAATCCACCTATCCTATCAAAAGTTGTTGATGGATGAAGTTTGACCGCTAATCGGTGTTTAAAACTTCATCCGTTGATTACTCCTAACCCTAATTTGATAATTAACTTCTAATTTCACTTTTGAGACTTAGATTATTTCTAGTTGATATTTTTTAAGTTAACTTGTCTTGTTTATCTTCTAATCACTTTTCATCCAAATTAGGTCTTAAACTTCATCCTTCCATATTTCACTCGTTTTAGCTCCAAATCCTAAGTGGGAGATGATTTTGGAAACCTCTAACTAGACTCTACAACACCACTACCCTGATTCTTGAAATATTCCTATTCTAGACACTCTGAATTGACTTGAGAGTTCGGTCCTACTTGTAAACGCCTATTTTTGAGAAATTGAAATGGATGGTTTAAAGTTAGGAGCTTACCTCGGAGTTGGTGTCATTGTTTAGGTAATCGTATACCCCTTCAAACTCCTTGTCATTTGCCATGTTTCGAAATTGTTTGGTAATTTTGCTCACGGCTTAAAGTAGGAGTTTTAGTACAAGGTTTGCTAATTTATTGGACTTCCTTTTTTTTTCTTTTTTTTCTAATTTCTCTTTCTCTTCTAACACTATTCTAATTCAATTATTTGCACTTCAAAGGGTTGACTAGTCTTGAACAAAAATAATTGAAATCAACTCCCAACTAATAGTTGACTCTTCAACTCCTTGGTCAATTATTATTCTATCCAAGTTTTGATGGTTCTAATTGTTCTTCCTAAATTTCCACCTAATCCTATCTCTTCCTAAATCATTTTCAAACTCTTAAATTGTCACTTCATCTCTCTCTATTTCCAAAGTGGTTTTGAAAGTTCCAAGTGTTCTACTTCCTATGATTTTTGAGCGTTTTTTTGCAATCAAAACGTTGTATATTGGACTTCTACCTTCTTAATTTCTCTCTTCCTAATCTTACTTCCAATTTCTCTCTATTTTTTTAGACTCCTAACATTTCTAATTCCTAAAATGCAAGATGAAGATGTGATGGGTTTTTGATAAAAATTCAAAATTTGGGCCAAGGCATGCCTCCAACTGGCTTTGAATCTTAAGTTTCTTTTTCTCTCAGTCAAGTTTTTATTCAGTTATGGCAAGCTCGGAGCCAACATTCAGTCACGACAGTTCAGTCAAGCAGTCAATCAAGCAGTCAGTCACAGCAATTTAGTCGCGTGGCAAGGCTTGGTGGCCCAGCTCCTCGTTAGTCCTTGCAACTCGTCCGTCCTTGCAGTCCGTCCGTCTTTGCTGGTCCAAAATAGTGTTTTGGACACTAAACTTGGTGACAAGGAAAAATTGGAGATTTTTACTAGCAGTTAATGGTTTTAGACCTTTTTTTGTAATAAAGCAAAGTCAAAGCTTCGCTGTACTCTAGAAAATCCCCAAACTCCTAGACAATTTGAACAAAGCAAAGTCAAAGCTCCGCCATATTTTAGAAAATCTCCAAATCTCTACACAATTTGAACAAAGCAAAGTCAAAGCTCCGCCGTATTTTAGAAAATCTTCCAAATCTCTAGACAATTTGAACAAAACAAAATCAGAGCTCCGCCGTATTAGAGAGCCTACTAACATCAAGGGTCCAAACCAACAAAGGAGAATTGTTAATACAACTCTACAAGGGCTAAAACAAGCGTGTACTAACAAGAGGGAAATACGGATGGTTGATGGATGTCAAAACTCAAACACAAATTAGTCAAGATGGATTACAACACAACACTCTTAAAGAAGATACTAAAGAGCCCCCCTAAGCGGCATCGCCAAGGTACGGAGGGGGGATGCTTTAGAATTAGTAGACACACAAGAATAAACAACAATTCCGCAACTCGACTTCAAACAAGGCAATAAGAGAAGACTTTGAAGGGACCCCAATGTCTTTCAAAGAAAGCTCCGAAAATACCAACAATGAAGCTTAAAATGCTTCAAAAACACACAAATTTGACAACGTGACATAAAATGGCTAAAATCCAATTAAATGGACCCAAATGTGCAAAGAGAGGCAAAATATGGCTACGAAGGGTGTTTGTGAGAGGAAAATAAGCCCCCTTATATACATTTCCAAGGGTGCTCACCCGCCCTCTTTTCCTAAGCCATAAACTTATCAACTAAGATTTTCATCCTAATCTTCAATTTTTGACTTTCTACGCTAGTCCAAACTCCTAACTTTTGGAGATTAACTCCAAATTGAAAACCGATTGCGCCGTTGGCTTCAGAAGGCCATTTCTACTCCTATGAAAACCTCCACCCCTTAACCAAACTCCAAAAAATGCAACATAACCTACCGCTAACTGAACGCCAAAACGGGGTAAAAATCCAAATCTTAGAGGTTGACTTTTCTGAGAAAAGTAACTAGCCTAAGTTCTTTAGTAGGTATAGGGGAGTAAGAAAAGACCTAGCTTTGACCTCATTCCGATTTCGTATGCTCCCGGTACGCAAGTCAACTCCACCGTAAACTTCAATTTCGCCAATTTCTGGGGAATCTCGCTGGTTCAGGCACTTCTGGCTATCGGAATGTCTTGAAACTTGGTGGGGCATCTTATTAGCATAAAAGAAGCTAATATAATTTTTAGTGAGATTTTACCGCAACCTGGGTAATTTCTAGGAATTTCCCATCGTAGGTTTTGGCAGTTGACCGTCCGGAAGGGCATCTTCTGCAAGTCAGAAAATTCCAAAACTTTTTATAGAACTTCTCATACAACTTCACAAAGGATGTGCAAGCTCATATTTTTACTTTGCACAAAGGTCAGAGGAGAATCAAATTCTGTCTTCTTCTTTTAATTTTGGCAACTAGGGAATCTTTCACATACAAGGGAATCTTGGCAAGCTGATTTCGCCATTGAGTCCAAATGTGATTTCCACTTTACAACACCATACTCCACCCATAGATTCCTCTTACGGGTCCATTTTGAGTTTGTAACTGTTACAGGCCAACAATTGGGGTTTCCGCTATTTCTTCGATGCTATGGGGAAAGTGAAGCCTATCTCTGGGAATGGACTTAGGACCTCAATAGTGTTCCCTCGGACCAATTTTAGCCATAAGACGTCACATGTACCGTAGGTTTGAGCTGTTTGAGTCAGGTTAGCCCTTAATTCTACTTTTTACTGATATTCCCACGTTTTAACCTATGTATAAGTGGAAATGGGATTTATTTGAAGGAAAACAACCTATAAGGGGCCAAATACTATATTGGTACGTGACATACCTATTTTGGTTTTACACTCTTTTGGGGCCTTTTTATGTATAAAACTATACTTAAATTTGTAAAAATTATAAAAAAAAAAACTGTGAATCCCAGTGACAAATTGGGGGCTCACACTTGTGTAGTACAAAATCTTACTGCTATATGAATCCAGATTTGTTTTTAATTTTTAATTTTTCTTTTTCCAATCTTCTTACTTTTAAGTAGTCTCCAAAAGTAATCTTCCTCAATATTCTTCCTTTGTTTAGAATTTACTTTGTACGAGTCTCTAATTTGAGCTTCTAAAATCCCAAGATTGTCTTTATAATAAGTATTTAATGCTCAAAGAGTACTAAACCAACATCCAAACTTATGGTTATTCACCTAACTTTCAATTACAGTCATTCTCTAATATGAATTTTCAATAATCAATATATTTAACCATACTTAACACCATTTCTTCATCCTTACCTATTTTCCAAGTTATTTTATTTCATCCTTTTTGTAAACTATTTCTTATGAGTTTGTAATTTGAAACCATTCACAATAATTAGAGACCATTTCTAGACATTTTATAGGGGCCATTTGAAAAGCATTGGTACTTTTTGAACCCCCTACTATAACCCTAAGACCCTAAAGTCCCAAGGCCAATTTCTTGCCCCAAGCCACCCTAAATTGCCAAGTCTGTTGCATTTGCCAAAAATAAATAAATAAAAATATTTTTTCAGAATCTAACCATTGGGTATTATACTTAACTTGTATAAGATCATGTGATAAAAATTTCTTAAAGTTTGACCACATAGATTGCAAGATATAAGTATTCAAAGTTGGAAAAAAAAAGAATATAAACTTTGATTTTCAAATCCATTTGTAGAAAGATTTTGACTACAAACTTTGAATTAAGAAAATCTTGTGTTGAAGAATTGAATTGAGAGTCTTGCAAAAAATTTCCCAAAAGAAAATACTTGATTTCCATTCTTTAAAATTCTTCAATAGAAGCAAGTTGAAGATTGAAAAAAAACTAAATCATTAATAACTCTAAGATGAGATGGAAATACAGTAATCTTAACAATGAGATTATTCTAGCAAGCAAACTTAATCCCATCCAACAATTTCTTTTGAAGAATTATGAAAACTGCATTCAAAAATGAATCCTACAAGGGCTCTTCTAAGAAAAAGCTCTAATTACCTATATATTATGATTGTCTATAATTTTTGCATAATATATTCAAATGAGATGAATCAAAGCTTCACATTTAGGAAAAAAATATAATCTTCTAAAATTTAAAAAAAATATATATTTTGATTTTTTGTGATTTTTTTCATATTGTCAACTAAATTTAATTTTAGGCTTTTGTAGTATAACTTTTACTCCCAAGTACCAACTGTAACAAAAATTATATTCCCACAAAGCTAATCACTTTTATCTATCTTATGAGAGAAAGTTTCAAAAAGCTTAATAAAAAATTGAGTTACAGGAATCTATCCAAAACCCATTTTCTTCTCCGAGGAGACAACGGAATTTCTAGGGGTTGATAGGATATAAATCAATTGAACAACAAACTCACTTGTCACTTAATTCCTAAAAATGGATTATTTGCCAATGGTCAATTTTCCATCCTTAGACTTTGTATTCTTAAAAAAAAATAGAAGTAAAGAAAATGCACAAATAACAACCTCTATGAATACCCCCCTCAAGTCATTTCCAACCAATGCAATTGTTTACAATTTGATCAACATAACTATATTTGCAAACGATGACAAATTACAATCAAAATTTTCAAATTACAATTGAATGCAAAACTCATGGTCAAGAGATTCAGAAAACAAGATAGCCAACAATTGGTCAAGATTGCCAACCGCGTCACCAATAATCACCACAAGAACACACACCATCTTGGAAGTGGTGAAAGCGATTAGCATCCCTTACAACAATATCTCGCTCAATGGCCTTTGAGATAAACTTGGTTGCTGTATGGCAATCTGAACACACTCGAAGGTTCTTGAACACCCGAATTGGCTGTCCATGGGGTGTCCACATGAGTCCGTAAGCAATAGCCAACTTCTCGCTGTGGGAATAAAGAGCAAGTTCTTTCTCCTCCTCATCAATGTTCCGCAACACTAGCCGGGTATCAGGAATGTAGCCTTTGGCCTTAATTGTCTCACTCAATCTCCTCAGCTCAGCATAGATCTCCTTTGCTTCTGCGTGAGAAGTATCCCCTACGACAAAGTCATGGACCTTGTTATCAACTTCAATCCAGCTACGCCCTGGCTCCTTGCGTATACCTCTCTCCTGCATCATAGTGCGCACCCACGATACCTCCTCCCACTTGCCAGCTGCAGCATAGATATTCGAGAGAAGCACGTATGCAGAAGCATCCTTCGGTTCCAACTTGAGGAGCTCGTTCGCGGCAAGTTTGCCCAACTCCACATTACCGTACGTTCTACAAGCACCAAGCAAGGCTCCCCAAGTTGCACCATTTGGTTCCACCGGCATGTTGTCAATCAAGAGCTTTGCTTCCTCCAAGTGTCCTGCTCGACCAAGGACATCCACCATGCAAGTGCAAAGCTCCACAGTACGTTCGATGCCATAGTCTTGTGTCATAGCCAAAAAAAGTCTACGGCCCTCATCCACAAGGCCTGAATGACTACAAGCTGACAACACTGCAACGAATGAGATCTCATCAGGCTTCACACCGTCTGCAATCATAGATCTAAAGACTTCCAGGGCTTCATGCCCACAGCCATGTTGAGCAAGTCCTCCAATCATCATGCTCCAAGTAATCACGTCCCGCTCCTCCATCTTGTCAAAAGCCAGGCGCGCATCATCGATACTGCCACACTTTGCATACATGTGCACCAGAGCACTGCCCACACGAACATCGGACTCGAATCCGGCTTCACGGGCATGCCTGTGAACCTCCTTCACCCACTCCAAAGCCCCTGCGCTTGCACATGCATTCAGGATACCCGCATATGTAAAGGCGTTTGGTTTGAGACCTTCCCGTTTCATTTCGAGAAACAGTTCATATGCTTCGTACCCACAGCCATGCTCTGCAAGTCCTCCAATCATCACGTTCCAAGTAATCACGTCCCGCTCCTCCATCTTGTCAAAAGCCAGGCGCGCATCATCGATACTGCCACACTTTGCATACATGTGCACCAGAGCACTGCCCACACGAACATCGGACTCGAATCCAGCTTCACGGGCATGCCTGTGAACCTCCTTCACCCACTCCAAAGCCCCTGCGCTTGCACATGCATTCAGGATACTCGCATATGTAAAGGCGTTTGGTTTGAGACCTTCCCGTTTCATTTCGAGAAACAGTTCATATGCTTCGTACCCACAGCCATGCTCTGCAAGTCCCCCAATCATCACATTCCAAGTAATCACGTCCCGCTCCTCCATCTTGTCAAAAGCCAGGCGCGCATCATCGATACTGCCACACTTTGCATACATGTGCACCAGCGCGTTGCCCACACGCACATCGGACTCGAATCCGGCTTCACGGGCATGCCTGTGAACCTCCTTCACCCACTCCAAAGCCCCTGCGCTTGCACATGCATTCAGGATACCCGCATATGTAAAGGCGTTTGGTTTGAGACCTCCCCGTTTCATTTCGAGAAACAGTTCATATGCTTCGTACCCACAGCCATGCTCTGCAAGTCCTCCAATCATCACGTTCCAAGTAATCACGTCCCGCTCCTCCATCTTGTCAAAAGCCAGGCGCGCATCATCGATACTGCCACACTTTGCATACATGTGCACCAGCGCACTGCCCACACGCACATCGGACTCGAATCCGGCTGCACGGGCATGCGTGTGAACCTCCTTCACCCACTCCAAAGCCCCTGCACTTGCACATGCATTCAGGATACTCATATAAGTGATTGCGTTTGGTTTAAAGCCTTCCAGTTGCATTTGAAGAAACAATTTATATGCTTCGTGCCCACAGCCATGTTGCGCAAGTCCTCCAATCATCACGTTCCATGAGATCACGTCGTGCTTCTCCATTCGTCCAAAAACTACTCGGGCATCATCGATACTGCCACAATTTGCATACATGTGAAGAAGCGAACCGCCAACACGCACATCGGATTCAAGCCCAGCATGTCTGACACACGCATGAACTTCTTTGCCCCACTGCAAAGCTGATGGATTGGCGTAAGCCTTCAGGACGCTCGAGAAAGTAAATGCATCTGGCTGGACCCCTTTTTGGCACATTTGATTGAAAAGTTCCATTGCTTTTTCGGCACGCTTGTGCTTTGCATAACCTCCAATCAGGATGTTCCAACTGAACACGTTCTTCTTCACAAGTTTATCAAACACTCCACGTGCAGCCTCCAAGTCTCCACACTTGATATACACGCTCACTAGGTTGTTTGCCACATATGTATTCTGCTCCATTCCACTCTGGTTGATGTAGTCGTGAACCTGTTTCGCCAAATTAACTTTAACGTTTTTCTCCTTCAAGCACCGTCTCAAAACTTCAACATACATATCCGAGTTGATGGCCAAGCCTTGTTCTAGTCGATTCTTCAAATTACCAATTGCTTCAATCGTGGTTCTTGCACTTTCCATGGGCACACCACCGCCACCAACCTGTACAATATGCCTCGACTCTCTTGCAGTACTAGACACAATGCGTCTTTTTCCATTGTGGCCCTCCGATATCCTGATTCATCAATACAGTCTTCATTAGGAAAAACTTAGAAAGAAGAACACTGATATGCAAAGTCGAAAGGGTGCAAGACCACCAATGCCCTGTATTCACGTATCTTAATGTGAACAAAATTGCATCCATCCAATTTATTTCTTGGTATCTCTCACATACATAGCAATTCTTTGAAAATCATCCCACTCTAAGTGCATCCAATAACCCCAAAGAAAGAACAAAGCATATTGCACGAAAAAAAATCCTCAAAATCACTCAAAATCACATATTTCTAGATGCATATACTCTCATCACTAGACAAGGGAGCCAACGCAATTCCTAAAGTTACCTGTTTCCTTGTGTTGTGTCTTGAGAATCTTTGGTGCGATCATCAACAAGAGGCTGCAGTTTGCCTTCAGTTACCAACTTGAGCATTGCCTTCACCCATGGTGGAGTTGACCAACCATCTATCCAAAGCGCTTTCCTTGCCACCGTATGTCTAAAGTCAGGTGATCTAGGACTCCTCTGTAGGCGCCACAACCCATGATCAGATCCTGAAAACCTGTCTCATGCTCATTTCGCATCCAACAATCAACATTCAAGGAATATTTGTTGTTGACATTGCAATGATTTGAGCAATTTTCAGAGCACTCTTGGACAACAAACAACGCAATTTCGCACTTGGTGCTTTACTAAGTGCCCATGGCCTTGTACACGCAAGAAATATCCCCGTCACTTGTTGACCCGAGCATTGTATCCACTTTCATTTATCAAATAGTCAAACCTTATCGCCTCTATTGTCCCACCACTGCGTAGGATCCGCAAAATACTCTTCCCAAAGTTCTTCAACCGACTGTGGTTCACCTGAATCCACCGCAACATGCTTCGTCCATGTCAGTCACACTCTCACCAAGAGGGGCAAACTCTTTCTGTGAAAATGGGCATGTGATACATACCTGAAACATTGGAATTCGAAGGTGGTCTCTTCCAAACTGATGAAAATGATGAACACCTATTTGGTCCACTCCTTCGTATGGGAGAGGACAAGGGCAAGGATAAAGAAAGGTAGAGTGGCCATGGAGACCTGAAGCCTGTGATTGCACAGACATCCTGGGCACACAAATGTCAACACTCTGTCAATGAGCAACTTCGTACCACTTAAAGCACACTCTCCCCATCAATTTCGGGGCTTAGGGTTCGGCGAACCATGTTCATATCCGGTTACGTTTGGAAAAATGTGACTACGTCTATATCGAACATTGCCGTAAAGGAGAACCCATATTTCGACACATTTGTTGCCAACATGACGACAGTAATCCATGTCACAAGTCATCCAAGCGCTTAATTTACTCACCGGAGCACCAGCTAGTCCACGCACCAACAAAAAGCTTCTCTGTTCTCTCCCAAACTGCAATTGTTGTCTACAATCTAAATCCCGCAACACCAATTGAGCTGGCAATCCCATCACTATCTGCCTGCAATACAGAGACCACTCATTGACTGTCACTAAGAAGATCTCACAAAGACTAACGTCGGAATGGACCTGTGAAGAGAAACACATCAAATTGAGAAGAAAATTAAGGGAGTGAAAAATCTGCTACGAACTCCAAATCCTTAAATCCTGAACACACAATAAACTAAGTCCACAAACAAAACCGCATACCTTACACTTCCGACGGCCAAATGAAGCAAGACAAGCTGCCCAAGGACGGCAAACCTCCACTGCAGCTTCACGAGGAGCAGCTCCGTCCACAGGATCAATCAATTGCTGAGGCAAGAATTCAAGATCCACCCATTGACTAGCATACAACCCCAGTCAGTCAATTGACTTGTCACACCCCTATTCTGACATATGACGATACCTTGTATTAGGTGAATATGACTGGAATCAGCATGTATGGCGCCGATTTGGCCGTTTCCAGCACATTATTCAAACGTAACGCAAGCAAAGGTGATGGCGGAGTCGTTTCTGACCCTGTAACAACAATTATTTCTGCCATGAATTTGCTAGAAACCAAAGTGTAAAGAGGAATTCACCTGAGTTTGAATTGCTACTGTAGCGCAATCCTACGAGAGCAGCATACCCAGACAGATTTCAAGCACCAAATGGAACCCCCCTTCTACTTTTTCCCCTATCTGAGATACGAGACGCCCGTCTTCTTCTAACACTTTGCTACTCCACATAGTCTATAAGATTCGAAGGCACAAATATTCTAAGATTCCAACACGCCTTATCCCCAAAGCAACCTCTCTACCCTCACGCACTTAAAATTTTAGCTACAAATTAGCTACAAACAGGATCCCACACAAGATCATTGCCCCAAACGCTTGCCCAATTTACAAGCCCCCACAGTACGAATCAAATCCTCAAAAGGAGCAACAGAGATCACACAAAAATCTGCAGTACTACTACAACTACAGCTTCTACTACTACGGTGAGCAGGGGTTTATCCTGGGTTCAAATCCCATTTTCTCCGTAGGGGACGTAGTTCAATTGGCTACAACGAGGGGCCACTGCACGCAGCAGGGACAGTTACAGCTAGTGCCAGCTTGATTTGAGCTTTCGGTCGTCCTTGCAACAGAGAAATCTCTCCCCCTGCAACCCCTGGCGAGAATTCGGGACCAAATTGGGTGAGCAACTAACCACAAACAGAGGAAAGTGCACATGATCCGCGCAAACCGCAAAGCTCCTCGCGCTATCATCACCAACCCTGCGTAATAGTCTAGGTTTGGCCACAAGAAGCTCCAAGCTCCAAGCGTGCATTCGATTCACAATTTCAGAACGGAAAGCAATCTGGATCCCAAGAATCATCCCCAAATGAAAGCGTACTCGCCCTTTGCAACAAACGTTCAGAGAATGTGTGTAGTACCAGCGATTCCTTACGACGAGAATCCCAGAAAACTAATGGACGCAACAAACAAGGACCAGGGGATTCAAGGCAAGAAGAAGAAGCAGAGCAGCCCTTCATGTGCGCGGGCCTGGGCGGACCAACTGATCCCTGCCCGGCATTCAACGCTTCTTTGACAGGACTTTGCTACTCAGCAGCTGTGAAAGTTTTCAGCTCTACAGGATGTCTTTTTGCAAAGGAGAAGTTCCGCTAAAGCATCAAGACAAAATACCTGACTTTCACCTGCTGTTCGCCTTGTTTAGGGTGTTCGTCCAGTCCAATTCTGTTTTCTTAGGGTTTAGGGTTTGATGCTGTTGCCGTTACTGGCTGTTTGCTTCTTGTCAACGGAGCTGGATTTATGTGGATAGTTACTTACGATTGTGGCTATTCAGGCTAGGCAAATGGTGAGTGATATTAGTATCCTCTATTGGGGAGCCCATTCTGTAAAATTAATGAAAGTAGATTGTGAGTGAAACTTGTAGTTCTAACATATCCTTTTGAAAATATCATGTATTGTTCCTATGTATTATAGTTGCTACCTTCATTAGTTTTTACATTTCCTGGTATTCATGTTTAGTGGATATTGTTGAAGAATCGCTTTTGAACTTAGGAGTATTCTGCGCTCATCGAGCAATAACTATTGATCTAAGCGTGGAGTACTAACAATGTTT
The DNA here is from genome assembly GCA_951799445.1 of Pseudisothecium myosuroides. Taxonomy (NCBI): domain Eukaryota; kingdom Viridiplantae; phylum Streptophyta; class Bryopsida; order Hypnales; family Lembophyllaceae; genus Pseudisothecium; species Pseudisothecium myosuroides. The sequence goes on along the minus strand of OX637290.1, from coordinate 24,694,223 downwards.
GTTCAAATTATTCATCACTTATAAATTTGATTTCTATGTGTTCTGTTAACAATAATGATTGCAGAAAGCAAGCAATAAGACAAACTCATCATACAATCTGCACAGGTAGTCATTTAGGGTTATTTTATTTCATGTTTTGAAATCTCCTTGCCTAGTAACCAAATCATTGATAGAAAGATATGAACTTTCCCTTGTCCTATTGACTAATTTTGTTAGAAACAACTTAGATAGGTTGCTAATGTTTACATTATCGTTTGCAGCATACTCAAAAAACAAGAATGTGTAACTAAAGGTTGTAGCCCAATGAAACTATTGTTGGAAAAGGTATTTATTGTAGGTCTTATTTTTTGCATAGAGTTTGGTACTTAACCCATTAAGGACTGGTCGACCACTTTTGGGTCGAAATGGGTACATTTACAATTGTGGGGTTAGATTGGGTGAGAAATGGGCGACGGGCCAAAAGGGATGGATGTGGGGAATTTAGAATTCAAGCCATAGAAACAAAAATCAGATCAATCTGACACTTCATCTAGGCTTAGTATTGATATTATTGACAGTAGCCTGGCTAAAAATACAACATTCAAAGCCGAAAGATGGCCTTCAATGTTCAAAAGAAGGTATGCTGTACGTGCCAACAAGGCATTTACTTAGCGCAAGACGGTGTTTCGGGAACCGAGAACAAGTGTTTGGGAACAAGGGTGTTTCCGTTGGTTGCTGCCAACGTGTCGAATGATTTTCAAGAGTGCAACGCGGGAGGGGCAAAGCATGGATGTCAGGCTCGTTGAGCGTGAGCGCCAAGCTAAACAGAGAGCAGAGCGCATCCAAGGCGCTTGTTGCCGGGAAAGTAACTGCAACATGCATTACGCTTGAGTACCTACTACGGGCATCGATTACACTTGGAGGCTTACGGATTAGGGTGTCCGGATTGCAATGGAGGTTTGGAGTGGAGGTTTCTGGAGACTGTGCTGTTGGTTGCACCGTTTTGCCGTACGGAGACATGAAATTCAATTACACTTGTTAGTGGAGCACCGACTTCATCAAGCGTTGGAAAGGACCATGAGATGCGGCCGCCACTGGGAAATTGAGAATATCGTTGGAGTATATGGAATCTAGACAAGCACAATTGAGTTGTGGCTGTACGGGGGCTCATTGAAGTGAGTTCGATTTTTAGCTTCTTTTAAATGCAACAGAAGTTGCGTACGGCTGGCACAAGTAGACGAGGGCGGGTGCGTCGCGATGGATATGTTTGGCCATCATCCCCGCCTCCACCAACCCAATTCTTACACACTGCAACCATTTTGGCAACTTGGGCAGAAGAGCAGCGATTTCCAGCACAGAAGCGACGGGTTCTCCTTGGGTTGTTGGATCATGGTTACCTTCTCTCACATCCGCTTTCGATTGGAGCAAGGGGTTACGGTAGCTGGGATACTCTGTGTGGGGCGCAGCTCCGCTACCTTTTCTACCGTCACTCCGCGCGGCTGCTTGGTTGGGGTCCGAGGCGCGAAGAAGGCAGCGACGATGGCTTTCCAACAACGCTTCATGCTAAATTGCGGAACACCGTCTTCCCATGAAGAGGTGCCACTGGGAATTGAAGAAGTGGACGTCGCTGATAGTAGTGGTGGTCTGGCGGAGGGGCTTGAGAGAAGACTTTCCAAGTCATTAGATAATCTGAATGAGAAGCATCCGGATCCCCCAGTGGCGGTCCTTGCTCGTGGTTGCTCTAGTATAGGCAAGGAGAATGTCGAGCCAGTACAACTCCACGGCGTTCAAATAACAAAGCCCAAGCGAAAGTACGTGAGGAAATCCAAAACGAGTCAGTTACCTCGAAGTCACGATGTTCCACCCACGGGCAGCATTACTGGCGGTGTTCTTGATTCAGGAGATGTCAGCAGCGTGACTTTGCCGCGACTAAAGCGCAAGTACATGAGGAAGCCACGTGGGGCCGCAACTGCTCTTGGATCGACCAACAGAATTTCTCCAGTTAGTGCGCGGGGATCTGGATCAACTACACGCCGAGGTCGAGCAGGATGGCTCAACGCAAAGACCTCCGCGAATCACGGGAATGAGCAAGAGCAGAGCAATGAAGGGTCCCCAGAGCCGGTGCCTGAAGATCCGCAGTCTTTTACGCCGCCTACTACCAAGTCGCAAGATGAGTTTCCTTGTCGGGTTCGCGTGCCACTACGTGATTTGCAATGGGATGGGGAAGTACTTCCCGTTCCTTGCTCGTTTGCAGTTGGAACGGTGGTGGGCGGGGACGAAGTAGTGGGAGGAACTGAGTTTGTGGAAGTGAATTTCGGGGCTTACCTGGGGGTGCAATCCCTGCCGCGTCACGTCTGCCAAAGGTTGGAACCCAACCACAACCGCAGCGATGGAAATGGGATCCTTGGTGGCTTTGATAATGTAGACAACGACTCCGCCGAGCCAACACATGTTTGTGACGCTTTAGCAGGGTGGGAACTGGCAGATAGTGACTCCACCCATGATTGGGATCCTGCCCTGTCGGATTGCGGAAGTGAATACAATGACTTTTCAAGTGGAGCAAGCTCCGTAGACATGCATGAGGATGATCACATGGCATTACTAGGGGAACTTGGCATGTATCAATGTGGACCTGAACTTGAGAGGCTGGATCTTGCAGAGAAGTATGCGGAGCACAACTGGCATGCCCGCACGTGGTCATTGTTGCCCAGGCAACCTTTCGCAGGCAAGAAACTAGGACTATCAAAGGCTCTCCAGCATGACGTCCTTATGGAGCCCATAGAGTACTTTTTGCTATTTTGGGATGAATGTTTGCAACGCAAAGTGGTACGGGAAAGCAACGACTATGCTAATTATATTGACCCAGTGATAGGGAAGCGGAAGGGTGGGGAATTAGCGGCAGCAACCATCACACTCAAAGAATTTTGGGAGTTTACAGGTATTTGTTGTCTCATGGGTATCAGGGCTCAACCCTCCATTCGTGATTATTGGCGAAGAGTTCACAAGGCCCTTTTTTGTGAGGACATTGCTTCCACCATGTCAAGATGGTGTTTCGAATACATACTTCAATGTCTGCACATGACCTCCAAAGAGAACTTCGTAACTGATAAGCGGAGCCTAGAATACGACCCAATTGGAAAGTGCAGGTGGATCTTGGAGCACGTTCAAACTTGATTCCAACAGTTCTGGAACATGTCCCTGTATGTTACCGTAGACGAGTGCATGGTGGCATACAACGGCCGGTTCTGCTCCTTCAAGCAATACTTACCTGCAAAGCCAATCATACATGGTATAAAGATTTGGGCTATGGCTTGCTCCGTCACTAGCTACATATACCAGCTAGAGGTCTATGTTGGGAAAGAAAACACGGGCCTTTCTGAGGCAGCAGCTACACAGATCAGCATGGCGGGACAAGTGGTTGCTCGGTTGACAAAGGGCCTAGAAGGAATGTGGTACACTGTGACTTGTGACAATTACTTCACGTCCCCATACTTGTTTGATGATTTGCTGCATCGTGGCTTCTATGCAGTTGGAACTGCCCGCAAGCAACGGAAGGGCTTTCCCACGAGCCTATGCATCAGTCATGAGTAGCCGCGGGGGACACTTCATACACGCGTACACAAAGATTTGAAGATGGCAGCAATCTATTGGCAAGACACGAAAGGGGTTTGTTTCCTTTCCATAGCAGCGGATCCCATGGTTTCCGGTGGAGTTGTCACCAGCAGAGTCTCTGGCCAGAGGATTGCGGAGGTGCCAACATCGCCAATTCAGCTTCGATATTCCCAAACGATGGGTGGAGTTGATGTAGGCGACCAAAACTAGTCATACTATTCCACACAAATAGCCACAAAGAAATGGTGGCATAGGGTTTACTTTTTTTGCTTGGACTCTTCCATCCCCAATGCATTCACTATGCATAAAGAAACCGCAAAGAGATTGGGTGAAAAACCTATCAGCCACAAGGAATTCCAGTTATGCATAGCATATGATCTGATGGGGCGACCTTATCGGGGTGTAGGTGCAGAGCTCCATGTTCCAGTAGCCAAGACAATTCCAGCTTGGCGCTGTCACATTGGCATTCACCACGTTCCCTGCAGAAGCCATCTCCGTCGGGTTTGCCGCATCTGCAAGCGCCGCACGCGATGGATCTGCACTCAATGTGATGGTGTTCGGTTGTGTACTTCACACTGCTTCGAGTTCTTTCACACTCACCCGACTACTATGTAGGGGTATCTTCTTCGACCACCTTTTTGTACTGGTGAGTGTCATGAAACTTTTCAATGATATTGTGGTTACTTGTCAGAGTTCCCAGACTGTAGTTGTGAATTTGGTTACATGCAACCAGATCAGTAGTGTCTGCATTTCAATAGTGTGTCCAAATCATGTGGAAATTGTTGCAGATGGCCATGAATGGTACTTGTCATGGGTTGAAATGGAGGCGGTTAGATGTCACAGGTCTAGAGTCGGATGTGTGGAATTCGGTTACATGTAGTTGGATGCGTTGTTTGAGTTGTGCTTCAATGCGTTGCATGGTTTGGTAGTTTCAGGGCGATACGGCAGCCATTAGTTTTTTAGTTGGAGGGTATGCTATTCTTCGAGCTTTGAAAAATCGCACATGGAAGCCATTTTGCTCTTGTTCGGAACTGTTGAAGGATACAGAGATGTTGAAGTTGTTTCTTAGAAATAGGTGGTGTTGAGAGCGCGTGGATTGCACATCCTACATTTGAAGGCAGTCGGGGTCCTCAATTTTGATGTCTTGTGTTCAGAACTATGGATTGAGGTCGGCATGTGAGGCCTCAAGCTTGAATTCAGTTTAGGCTGCTGCATTTTTTTTTTGGCTATATTGTTTCAAATATCAGGGTATTTCAGGATATTAGTATGTCTGGGCGTCCCTGTGAAGTGGATTGTTAGAGATCCAAAAGCATGGCCTGAAAACGATTGCAATGCATTTTCCATTTGTTTTCAATTGCCTCGCCTTGTTGCACATCTGTATTCGTCTGTGGAGCCTGAGTGGCAAGAGTTGGTTGTGCAACCGCTCCGCTTCACGTGATTCTGTGTTGTAGCACTTGCATGTGGATAAGGTAGCAAATGGAAACTCCATGCTAGCGCTCCCAATTACTTCAAGTGTCCCCTACATGCAATGATCACTATAAAAGATGAACTACGTAGCTTCAAAATAAACCTAAAGAACTTTAGAGAAAGAAATACGGAGCTCATTGTAGGCAAGTCTGTCACATACCGAGAAACACACATACATAATCAAAGATGATTTATAATCAACCAGATTGCAGTGTTTTTTGCCCAAAACTTCATGCCAACACCCTAAACCATGCAGCCTGCATCCATCGGTACGGTTCGATCTGTGGCAAGCGCCGTTTTCTGTTGGTAGGAACTACGTAGCCCATATGAGCACAAAACAATTTGCCCACCCCCCAAATCGACCACGGACATTAATGGATTAACCCCTAAGTGCCCAAGCGACCATATATAGTCGATCTGAAATTTCAAGCTTATTTTGGTGCGGGCTAATTAAATTCATTTGATCGGTTTAAAATTTTTTTCAAGCAGTTTTTAGGGTTAACTATTGAAAACTTTCATTTTTCACTGAAAAAGGTACATATTTGATTATTGAGAGGTCTCCAAAGCCATATATGTCCGTTAGTGGAAGAGTAAAGCTTGCTAATTTTACTTCATTTTCCAACTTTGAGCAATTTCATTTGATTTGAGATCTAAAAACTTATACTTATCCATTTGCTTTGAAAATGGTTTCAATTGAAAGAATAAAGTGATTTCATGATTTTTACCATTGAAATTTTTTTAAAGAAAATATTGATTTGGATCTATTTGTGATTTTTATATTTAAAAAAATTTGCATCTCAACAATTGCAAGGTGGATTGTGTACTGAGTTTAATAGCTTTTTGTGTAATATTAAGTTTTTTAAAAGTGTATTTTAGGGTGCTAATACAATTTGTAGTTGTTCATGTCACCTCCAATCCCAAAAAACTTTTATGTGCAAATTTCTGAAACATTGTGGAGAGGGACAACATACTAAAAATAGAAAATTTACATTTCTCTTGTTATAATCTCACAATTCTTATACAATTTTGCACTCAAAATTGGTATGTATACTAATAAGCAAGCTCTTTAAACATCCGTACGGTTGGATTTTGAAAAAAAAACAATTTGTTTCAATGGAGATAACTATAAACCAATGCTCTTTTTTCATAGTCAAAACACACTTGAAAAGGCTTGGGCATTTAGGGGTTAAGAGATTTCAGTCAACGTTTGTAAAGAATTAAATCATCAAGAAAAATCTAACCTTATATCTAATGCAAATCATTCCCTAGTGCTTTATTGAAAGGTTGTCTCATGTAGGCTTTTATGCCATCCATGGTTTAGCTAACTTGGTCAAAAAAATTTAATTCATCATTTAATACTTTTGATTGGTAATCTTGACATCAATTTCAACAACATGGATATTGAAGAAGAGGAGCAAAAGCAACTTGAAGAGGTTTCATGATGCATTTTTGTGAAGTTCATTACTTTTTGAAAGTAAACTCTATCAATTGTTTGCCAATGAAAATTGTACAAGACGTTCATTAATGTTGAAAAAAATCATAATAAACTAATTATGAACAATTACACCAAATATGGACAAATTCATAGTCCATAATCACCTAAAAAAAGAGAAAAACGTGACTAAAATGATGGAAAAGTGTCGGCAGCCCATTGTAGGAGCTTTATTCCCACCCTTGGAATAAAGTGTACAGAACCAGGTTCTTAGTGTTTCGCTTACAGAAAATCCTATGGGTGTCTACAACGTATAATCTAGTTGCGTCTTCCAAGCAACGGATCTTTTTGTTGTATGTCCTATTGTAAATTCCTTTTATGAAAATGACTAACCACGTGAAACAAATTGTTAGTTGAAATTGGATTTTGGTTATGACAACCAAAATCCAAATAAAAAGGTGTTAGTCAATCAAAAAATTTAAATGGACCGATGTGTAGGGATGATTTTTCCCTTTCCAAAATGATAAAGTAATCCCAATTTGGCCTAAATCCTTAATGGATAACGGTGGATGAAGTTTTGACTCTAAACTAACTTTAAAACTTCATCCGTCAATTGTGAGAGTTCTAACTACTGAAATCAATTGCAATTTTTTGTGTTATTTTATAAATTTTATCTTCTTTCTAAGCCCTGATTTTGGTTTGCTTTGGTCAACTATGGTTGACTTTCATCCAATTCCTTGGTAACTTTGGTTAAAACTTCTTTCTACTCTAAGTTTATGGATTTTTATCTAATTCCAAAGGTAAAGAAGGTGCTGGAATCTTGAGAATATTCTTCTCAAGGTTCTTAAGGTTCTAATTTTATGAAATTAAAGTTACTTTTCACTTCCTTGGTAAATTTTACTTACAGGATGATCTTTTACCATTGTCTGGTTTACCAAGATCTCTCCGTAAATTCTTTTTACCTTTGGAATTGCAAAAAATCATTTTTTACTTTCACCTTTATCCTATATTTTAATCTATGTTAATTTTCCTAATTGTTGTCAAATTTCAATAAGAATTCTACCAAGGTAATTTTCTATGGTTAAATTTTAGTTTACTTGAATGAATTTTTGTGGAATGAAAGTAAAAATGGAAGCTTCACAAATGTACCTCTACAAAGACATCTTCCATGTTTGTTTGAATGGCTACCACATCATCATATTGAACAACCTCCATTCCGATAATTTGAAAAATTGAAGTTGTGTCTCCGCGTCTTGATGATGCTTTAAGTCCATATACGTCTCCTGTATTTCTTTCCCTTTCTTCTTCCTTCTCTTTTGAATGTTTTCTTTTTCTCTTTCTTCCCTAGATACTTTGAAGAAGAAAATCCTACCAAATCTAATCAACCTTCTAATTGCCAAATGCTTCCAATTTGCTTGGGAATCAAACAAATGGTTAAGGACAAAGCCCTTTTGGCATCTACTAACTAATAACTAGTTTCAAGAATATTTAGAAATCCACTATTCATCTATTTGTTGTTTTCCTTTTGTCTTAAGCAAAGTCAAACCTTGATTAATGGATTCAAAATATTCCTAAATGGATGAACATCCTTCACTTTGAGCTTCACTACAAAATGCACTTACCCCTCCTTTTGCACTTATTTTGCCAATTGCATTTTTTAGAGTTGCGGATGTGTTTCTGTGAGTGTTTCAATCTCCACCCTTGAGACCAAACATACATAACCAGGTTCTGAATTAAATTTATAATCTACTGGTGAGGTGGTTGTAGTAAACGAGCTGCCTTCCAAGCAATGGAGCTTTTTTACTAAATTCTACTTTATTGGTAAGGAATGACTAATAGAAGTTATAGGTTTTTCCCAAACAATTCTACTATCTAGCAACTTTGGAATTAAGTTTTTTTGGGCAAAGGCAAATTGCTTTAAGCTAAGTTGTTGAGCTCAATATTCTTTAGGTGGTTCTAGCCCTTCCTTGTTCCAAAAAGTCTCTTTTAAGTGAATTCTTATTAATTTCTTACCAATTCTTATTCTTTGTTTTATTTTATTTTATTTTTATTTCCTTTCTTTTCTTTTCTATTTGTTTTTTATGCTTTTATAAATTATGGTTCTTTTTTCTAAGTGATTTTATTTGATCCCCCTTACCCTATTGGTAAAAGATTTTACTTTGGTAAAGTTAATTGGTTGTGAGTAATTTTGTTTTTAATTCTACTTCTACTTCTGATTAACTTCCAAGATACATTCTACCTCTAATTGGTAAAGGATTTTTCCTCTGGATTATTTTATTTTATTTTTATTCTCTAAATAATTTTACCTTTGAATTTCTAAATGACTTTTGGATAAAGGTTAAAGCTTGCTATATCTTTTAAAGTCCCGGTAAAAATCAATCTAGGTAAATTTTGACCGGTTAATCGGTTCATCAAAGTTTACCTTTTTATCCTTACTTAAAGAGCGAAATTACGTTAAGCTATTTCTTTTTCTAACTTTTTCCTTTGATGAAGTCAAACTTCTTCTTTCTACTTGGGTGAAGTTAATTTGATGATTCTTCCCTATCTTGGGTAAATGTGAATTTTTGTTTCTTGGGTTAAAAGTTAATTTTTCATTAACTTGGACGGTTATCCAATTTACCCAAATTACTTGGAATCTTTTACTTTTTTCCAATGACGTAAATTCTTCTTTATTCTTGACTTTTAAAAATTCCAAATTTTACTTTATCTTGGTAAAAGTGAATTTTCACTTATTTCAATGTTTTCTATAAAAATTTATTCTTTCCCGTAAATTTTGACCGTTGTCCAGTTCATCAAAATTTACTTTGAATAATTTTTATTTATTTTTTCAATTGAAATAACTTCCCTAATTCACTTCAACTCTTGGATAAAATAAAATCAGTCTTTATCTTTATCTTTAATTTTTAACTTCCTACTTCTTTTAACCTTCTTTTATGTTAATTCAATTTTCTTATAATTTCAAGCTCTACTTTAATTAGTCCTAACTTTTGGAGTTTTTGTCAATTTTTTCAAGTGTAATATGTTTTTGGAAAGCTAATGAAATTCTCTAATTGATTATGAGATCTCACTTTAATTTTCAAATAATCCTAGGGACTGATCTTACGTTTTAATCCAGCCTAATGACCGAAGGGAATGAAACTACTAATTGGAAATGAAAACTTGGTTAAAGAGTTGGAAATTAGGCGCTGACCTTCATGTCCATGTTGTTGTTATCCTCAAATGCCTCAGCTTGTTTGTGCTCCCTTTCCATTTCCTTCCGTATTTTGCTTGTATTTTTGATTCTTGGTATTTGGTGAACTTCTACCACCAACTTCGCTTTCGGATCTTGGTCTTCAATTTTTCTTATGGTGGTTTAGCTTTGGCTCTTTTCTACTCACCTACATATATTAATCTAATTTTTTGGTAATGGAAGCCAAGGAAATTGATCTCGTTGCCTGGATCCACTCCTTTTCTATTTTTGTTTAATTTTTATGGCTTTCTTTCTTTGGTCCAAAGTCAACACTATCCAATCTATTCTATATTATTTTTTTCTATTTTCTAAGGTATTCAAAGTTCACTTAAAAAGTCTACCCTAGCATAATTCCTACTAATTGTTTCCTAATGAATTCAAAGTCAAATTCTACTAATTGAATTTTCTAACCTTCTCTAACCACTAACCAAAGTTAGCTAATGCATTAAAGTCAACGGATTCCTCATCAATTGTTTTTTCTATCTGTTTGTCAAATACTAAAGTATGGCAAAAAAGTCAATATTCTAGCCTATGTATAGACTCCTTGCCTTCACTCCTTTCTTACACTCTTAAGACCTTAACTTCTACGACTATCCTTCATTTGCATGAACTTAGTTGCACAATTTTTTCAGAGCCTATAAAAGTGTAATCAAAGGATTGAGGAGCCAGAACGCTGTCTGAGTGAGAAAGACCAACTGAGTTCCAATTGCAACAACTAGCTGGAGGTTCACATCTGTATCAGGGCTTTTTTTTTCATTTTTGAAGAAGTGCCATAGTGGCAATATAAAATGTTACAGTGGTGCTCCAAATTGCAACATTCATCCACTTATTGGATGTATAGTATGGTTTTCATCCACAATTAGGCAATTTCATCTAATATTTTTTTAAATTTCAAAGTTGTTTGGTGATTTCATCCAATTTTTTTGACATTTTTTATAACCTTTTTTAGCCAGATTTTTTTTTCTGGTGCAATCTGGCACCAGAAAGCAAAAAAAAAGCCCTGATCTGTATACGAGCTTGAGTGGAGAGAGAGGCAATCAGATGGTCTGGTCAACCCCAGTTGACATTGAAATTTCAGATTTGATATGCTTGATTTGTTTGATCTGGCTCCACCTCCTTGCCTAATTCGATTGCTTGAACAGATCTGAATTTCGAAGGACTCCTGGCCTTGATTTGGTGCCTTGCTCCGGTGAGCTGATTTGAACTGGATCGAAGTGATTTCTCAATCCAAATTAATTTTTAAATGAGATTCTGAGCAAAAATCCAATGTTAGTACCTTCTGTGGTATAGTATTCAGTTAATTTATTGAATTCCTACCTGGTTAGTACCTCATTTGAAGAGTTGGAATTAAATTCTCAACTTTGGATCAATTAGTTCCTCCTGGCTTCCCACAAAGAATTCTGATTTTTTGTGTTCTTACTTTTGCCAAAATTTAGCAAAAGAATTCTAAATTTCGTCACACCCAGATGTATGTGATGTCAGAAAATCCAACCTCCTCCCGTATCTAGCAACTGACTGGGCGAGCTAGGGTTGGTTCAATGTTACGTGAGTACCGTGTACGTACTACCTGTCAATGGTGGGCCACTAGTTGTCGGCAAGCAGCTGCCAGGTGGCAAGCTGCTTGATTTTCATGGCCGGTAAGCTTGGCCGTACGGGAACCTTGATGTACTGATGTGACTTGACGGAGCCTTGATGTATTGCTAGGACCTGACTGAAGCCTTTGAGCTGACACCAGTTTTTTGATTCGGCGGTTGATTGCTACAACGGCACAACCTGGTTTTTTAACCAAACTTGGGTCTCCTATGGGGACCCTTTTAAAACAACACCAAATTGGAAAAATTGAAACCACATGCAAAGCTTTGCCGTATGGGGTATTATTTCCCAAATTGTAGTGTAGAATTTCAAAAGTTGGAATAATGTTAGTATAAATTTTAGACCAAGGAGCGAAACTTTGCCATTTTGGAGGTTTTATCCTCCTATTTTGACGCAAATTCGTAAGAGGTCTGTTATGGGAAATACTAAGAGTCTTGAATCCAACTCAAGATCTCTCCAAACTTTAAAAGGAACACACTCAAAACCACCAAAGCCACCTTACACACAATTTTAGGGGATTTTTTCAACTCAATAGGTAGGGAGTCTCACACCAAGTATATGCAAAGAAAGTTAGTACCAACAAATTCAACCCACATGCAAATAACGTACGAAGTTAGTCTTGTGGATTAGTACAGTCTAGTATAACAAAAGCTTGGCAAAGGGACCCCCATGTCCTATGCAAGAAGCTTCAAAAATACCAACTAATACTAAATAATTGCTCAATGGCCAAGGAACAAGAGTTTCGGTGAAAATACCAAAAAACTCCAACAACGTGGCTGCGATCAGCGAAAACAAAAGCACAAGTGGTTGGTCTCAAACAACCGAGAGAAAGTGACCGGAAAATAAAAGTGGGTGGCCTTGTGAGCTCCCAATTTGTCACTTGGGACTCGTAGAATTATTTTTTTGGAAAATTGCAATTTAAAGTTGATAAAAGTATAGAAAAATCCATAAAAAAGAGTGTAGAACCAAAATAGGGTTGTGTCATACCCATTATAGTATTTGGTCTAGATTTGTGTTTTTTACTTAGAATCCCTCAAACCTTGCCTAAAAATAGTGTAGAAATAACGAAAAGGGTAGATTTGGAGGATTCGAGTCACACAGCCCCAAAAGGGCTAAATCCCACCATGAATGTGGCGATTCATAGCTAGGTCGGTCCGAGGGATCCACAGCAAGGCCACTAGGTTAGGTCCTAGAGTTAGATTTAGAATTCCCTATTAGATCGACGAATTCCCAAAATCCCGATTGTTAGCATGCAAGAGCCACTCACGCAAGACCGGGCCCGTGGAGGAATCTACAGCCCAAGGATGGTGTTCTAGGGTGAATCCCATGCCAGGAGTCCAACGGCAAAATTGGTTCGCCAAGATTCCTCCACCTGCAGAAGATTTCCGCACCGTCGCTGATTCAAGGAGATGTCCAGTTTAAATCTCCATTGACCAATCCTGCCAGGTATGGAAACACACCCGCACGTCTTTCATGCAACTCCCTGAGAGGTCACGTGAAAAATCCCGGCATCTTCCGACTTGCAGAAGAACCTTTTTCCGGGTGGTCAACCCTCCTAACCTCCAACGAGAATTTTATGGAAATTACCCAGGTTACAATAAAATCTCACTAAAAATTAGACTAGCTTGTTTTATGTTAATAATGCGCTCCGTGAAGTTTCACGACATTTTGATAGCGGCAAGTACCCGAACCGGCGAGATTCCTCGAATATTCACCACATGGCGGGGTCCCCGCCGCGTTGACCGGCATTCCGGGACCATACAATGGCTAAACAAAGTCAACCAAAAGTCCTTCCCGACTCTCTCGCACCTACCGGAGACCCTAGGCTATTCACATTTCTCAAAATAGGAGACCCCCAAGATCTAGGATTTTACCACGATTTGGTTTTTAAACTAAATTAGTCTACGATGGGTTTTTGGCCTCGGTACGGGGGGTAGAGGGCTTTAGGACTAAACACGGCGATCTGGATCCAACGGCGCAATCCGTTTGGCGATTGGAGCTAATCTCCAAAAGTTAGAATGTTGGTTCAGCATAGATGGTAGAAGTAGAAATTTAGGATGTAGGATGAAAATCTTTGAGGATGAGGATGAAAATCCCCGTTGATAAGGTTACCTTAGAACTCTAGAGGGAGGGGTGAGCCCTTGGAAACTTATATAAGGGCCCCATTTCTCTCTCTAGAACACCCCCAATTCTTGTTTTGGGTCCGTGGGTCCAAGTTATTTTGGATATTTTGGCGTTTGAAGCCAAAAACCTCTACGGTGTTTTCGGAGCACTTTTGGCTCCATTGTTGCTTATTTTTAAGCTTTGAAGGTCCTTGGGGGTCCTTCTATCTTGCCTTGTTTACTCTTTGTGTGTTCTTAGTGCTCTTGTTTTGAGTTGAGAGACCCTCTCTTTCCGTGTGTATCTTTGTTTGTGTCCTTGAGAGCTAGCTTATGTGGTTTAGAGGCCTTGTGGTGTCTTACACTAACCCTAAAGCAACCCCCCACCGTACCTTGGCGATGCCGCTTTGGGGGCCTTTAGTGTGTGAGATTGTTGTGTTGTCACGTGTTCCTAACTTGTGGGGTCTCTAAGTGCGCTCTTACCCTTGATCTAACGTTTTCTTTGTTGAGTGGACCCCCCTCCTTGTGGGACGACGAAGCTTTGACTTTGTGGTGTGGGTTTCTCTTAAGTATTGGTCTACCTTCTTCTAACTTCTCTCTTGTCGAGTGGACCCCCTTCCGAAACGGCGAAGCTTTGATCCTATGTACGTTTCCTTTTAAAAGTTTTGTCTTTACCCTCTTCTAAAGTCCTTCCCATTGTGTGGGCCCCCCTTGGAAACGGCGAAGCTTTGAACTTGTGACAAGGTCAAAGTCCTAAAGTGTGTGTTAAAAGTTTAGGCGGCGGAGCTTTGAACCCCCGGAGTGCTATCAAGTCCTAAAATTGGTGTTAAACCTAATTTGACGGCGAAGCTTTGAACCTCCCCCGTGTTTAGTTCCAAAGTCTAGTTTCCAAGACCTTTGTGGAAACGTCCAGAGTTTAGCTTCCAAGATATGTAGGTTTTCTTTGTGTTTGGCAAGTCCCATAGTTCCAAGTTTTAGTTAGGCTAGGGTTCTCCAAGTTCTAGTTTTCCCCAAGATAGTGAGTCTAAGTGTCCCCAAGGTTTAGTTTTCCCCCTAGTTTTTTAGTCTAAGTGTCCCCAAGGTTTAGTTTTTCCCCTAGTTTTTTTCCTTTGTGTTATTTTTTTTAGCCTAGCCTACCCAAAGTTTGCAAGAAAAAAACTAGTCCAGTTCACAGTCCAGTTCACAGTCCAGTTCACAGTCCAGTTCACAGTCCAGTTCACAGTCCAGTTCACAGTCCAGTTCACAGTCCAGTTCACGGTCCAGTTCACAGCCAGTTCACAGCCCAGTTCACAGCCAGTCACAGTCCAGTTCACAGCCAGTCACAATCCAGTCACAGCCAGTCACAAGTCCAGTTCAAAAAAACAGAACGTAAAAAAAAAAAAAAAAATTATAATTAATTAAAAAATTAATTATTGAACCAACCCCCCTCCAGCCAGCAAGAGGCCGGCCAGCAGGAGGTCGGCTTGGCTCGGCAGGCTTGGTCCAGGGCCCTGGGCTCCACATTCTCCTTGTTTTTTTTGAATTTTTCCTTTCCTAAACAAAAAAGAGGTGTTGCATTAGATGGACTAGGGGTAGAGTAGGGGAGTAGGAACTAGGGAAAAGAGTCTAAAAAGGGAAGAGGGGGAAGAGAAGTAGCACCTCCACGCACACACCTGCAAACAAGCCCTCTCAACTCTCTCACCACCAACACAACACAAGCAAGAATGGAAGGAGATTAGTGAGAAGAAGTTGAAATTGGTGGAGAGGTGAGAGAGACAATGAATAGTGACCTAGGCTTAGAGTAGGTCGACCTAAGAAAAAATCTTGAAAATTTGTGGTGACCGTTGAGAGAAGGATTAGGATGACACAAAGGCAAAATTGTGTAAGAGGGTAGGAGGAACCTTTAAACCCTTTTTGAAGTTTGAAACTATAGTGTAAGACTCATAAAAGCTTAGGTGGAATAGTGCTAGTGTAGAAGAAGGAGGAAGAAAGAAAAGAAAGGAGGAAGGGAAAGAGGGAGTTTAGATCATCAAAAATTGTAATATTTTCTCAATAAGCGGTGAGCGTGGAAAAAATTCAAAATAAAGCCAAAGACTACCATGGAGCGTGAGGATGTACACGTGGACGTGGACGAAGTTATTTCCGACACTGGTAGTGAAGAGGTGAGTTTTTGATTTAATTTTTGATGTTTCTCCCTAATTAGCATTTATTTTCCTAATCAGTCCTTAGAGCGTGATTAGCATCCGAGATTAGTGCAAATTAGAAGTTTAGAGTCAAAAAATTATAGATTAGGAATAGAGGTTTCCGAAAACATCTTATAATTAAGATTCGACCGTAAACTGACCGCATTAGGCTAAATTAAGCGATAGGGGGTAGGACGGAGGAATTTTGAATAAAATTTCATCCAAAAAGAACCATGGACGGAAATTAGGTTTAAATTAAAAGGAGAATTTAGGATTAAAATTAGGGATTAATTAGCAGTTAGAGTTAAAATCAATTTACACTTTTACTTTTTTAAAGTTAAACTTCTAAGGTCAAAATCTAGAGTTAACTTTGGAGAGTTAAAAAATAGAATTAATTTAGAACTTTAACTTAGGGGTTTAAACTCTCAAGTCAAATCTTAGGGTAGGTTCATGTAAGAGTTTAGAATTGATTAGGGAGTCAAAAATTAGAGTAGAAAGTAGAGGTCAACAGTAGAATTGAAAATCAACTTAGGAAGTAGATTTTTGAGTTAGGAATAGAGTAAAAAGTAGAGGTCAAAACTTAGAGTAACATTTAGAGTTCATTTAGGATTAAAACGATAGGATTAAAGTTGGAAGTAGAAAGTCAAAAGTTAAGATTAAATTTAAAGGTTAAACTTTAGAGTCAAGGGGGGAAGTAAAAAGTTAGAGTAAAAAGCTAAAGTGAAAAGTGAAAAGTTATAGTTAGATTTAGAGGGTAAATCTTAGAGTTAGTTGTTGGAAGTAGAAAAAATCTAGAGTCAAAGTGAAAACGTATAGTCAAACCTAGAGGCTAAAATTTAGAATTAATTCTAGAAGTAAAATTTAGAGTTAGAAGTCAAAAACCTAGAGTTAAAATTCAAGGGTAGAGTTTAGAGTTAATTTAGGAGTAAAAACTTAGAGTTAAAAGTTAAAACATAGAGTTAAAATTCAAGGGTAAATCTTAGAGTTAATTTAGGAATAGAAACCTAGAGTCAAAAGTCAAAACATCAAGCACAAGTGGGTAGTTAATATTTAAGAATCAAGTTAAAGAAGTAAAATCTAGAGTTACATTCTGAAGTTGGAACTTTAGGGGTAGCTTTTAAAAGTAGAACTTCTAGGTGGAGTCTTAGAAACCCAAGATAGTCTTAGAGGTTCATGGAAGGAACATAGGGGTTCCCTTTTTTACGTAGTTAGGGACGTTATAAATGACGCCAACTACTCAGTCGACCCTCGACATAGGATAGATAGTTAGAGAGTTAGGATTTCACCATCACTCTGAACATCGCAGTTAACTTGTGAGTTACTACATGCATTACTAATTATTCGCTGCCATCCACGACACTTAGGAAACGTTAGCAAAAAAGATCCATTGCTTGGAAGGCACAGTGGACCGCGCTCACATCACCTCCATATATTAAAAATTGTAGATAAAGGCATAGAACCTGGTTGATGTTCGCTTTATTACCAAGGGTGGGTAATCTAGCGCCCACAGGCCTCAAACACCCGAAGAAGTATGAAATAAAAGGAGTGCAAAGAGAGTTGGTGGCCAGCTTCATATATGTTTCCAAGGCGGCCACGTACCCTCATTTACTCTAAAACTACCTAATTAGCTAAAAAACTGAAAAAACTACAAACTACTACGCCAAATTCTACCCTACTGTTGGTCGTGCCTATAACTTTTGGAGAAAAGTTTTAAATGCAAAACGGACTACGCCATTGGTTCCAGAAGACCCAAATTAGCATAAGGACCTCCTAATCCCATATTTCCTAGCCAATTTTCTTCACAAAAGATAGCGTTTTCCAACCTAGTGAAAAAGGTGAAAAATCTAACTTTTGGAGTTTGTGATTTTTGGTAATTTTGATTGGCCAAGGTTGTTAGTAAGGTTTGAGAATGTAAGAAAAGAGTCCAAGATGTCTTAATTTGGCCTCCGTATTTAGTAAATTGTTATCAGAATGTTGTCGGTTCACATTCTGTTAAAACCCCTAATTGGATTCCAATTCATCAAATTAGTATTGAATTTGATCTCCGAAAAGTATTTTAAGCATTTTCATGCTTTTCACAACTTCACATTGTTCTGATAGGGATTTCTACCAATTACAGTGTGAACACTCTTTTTATGATCTTTTTGCAAATATTACTTATAAAAATAAGCAAAAAGTGAAAAAATTTAAACCCTAAGATTTAGGTGACATATACGGGGCTCACAATTTTAAGCTCAAAGCTTTTCAAGTAAGGAGATCAACAACGTTCACAAATGAGATTTTAATTTGGAAATGCAAAGCAAATTTAGCACATCAAATTTGCTCTGAACCTTACTTAGTACTCTCTTTGAAATTTTGATCTGTGCTTGGTCCAATCCTCACTCTCTGGACCTCCAAGCTCTCATTGTCTGTTATTCTCTGTGATCTGATTTTTTGGTCAACCAAAGTTGACTTTGTATTTAAACTCTCAGTCCTCATCTTTCAAGTGCTAATTTCAACTAGGGTCTGTCCCCTCTCAATTTTTCATCATCTGGAGTTGGGACTCTAGTCCTTTCCTCAAGTTTACAATCTAAATTTTTGGGGATCCTCTGGCTTCATCCAAATCTGAATTTTGGGACCTCGTGCTCTCACAGTACTTGTAATAATGAAAACTGGTCCTTCTCCTACCTCTCAATTGTTAATTTCTCAATTTTGGGGAACTGTAGACCTCACCTAGGCTCTAATGATTTAAAATTTGGGACTTACTACTCTCTCAATGCTTTTAATGATTGAAACTAGTCCTCTTCTACCTCTCAGTTGTTAATTTTTCAATTTTGGGAACCCTAGCTTTTCTCTTAGGCTTTAATGATCTAAAATTTGGGGCTCTGGACCTCTAGTACTAGACATTCATCACAAAGTTTAGACCCTACGATTTGGCAACAATTATCGTGCGGTTATCGTTGTTTCATGGGTTCGTACCATAATTGCACTAACTCAGTGTATTTTTACGCACTGAATCAGTGCAAAAACAATGAATATCAATAGCGTACGGTTTATGTACTTTAACTATATGATTGTTGTACAGTTTTGACACAACAATTGTATAGTTAAAGTACATAAACCGTACGCTATTGATATTCATTGTTTTTGCACAGATTCAATGCGTAAAAATACACTGAGTTAGTGCGATTATGGTACGAACCCATGAAACAACGATAACCGCACAATAATTGTTGCCAAATCGTAGGGTCTAAACTTTGTGATGTTGATCAAATGCATTGCATCCATTAGATGAGTTTTGGGGGGTCGGGAGGGCCGTTTCAGGCCCAATTCTTGACGCTGGTCCCCCCCCGTTTCAGGGAATGGCTGTTCCCGACAAAAAAAATTAAAAAAATTAAAAAAAAAAATTTCCTTCTTGAAATGAAAAAAAAAATAGAAAAAAAAATTTCATTTTTTTCCGACATGGTAGTCGCTTGGCCACGTCAGCGAGCTGCCGCGACCCTGAATTCGGTAGTTCCCACAGGCTGGGAACACGCAGCCCTCCACAGGGCTGATTTTTCATCTAATGCGCGAGGTACATCGGCGTCTCGTTTACTAGGCGGAACACCGGTGTAACAAAATAGTCGCTGTAGTCTCTTGAAATTTTCAATTTTTTGACAATTTGCTGTGAATAGTGTAAATAGAGACAAATTGACGAAGAGTTCACACAATAGAGTAGTAATATGGACAAATTGCCAGATTAGAAAGGATTTAGAAAAAAAACAAAAACACATAAAAGGTTTAAGATGGCAAAAGACAAGTTGACTCTACACTTCGGGTTTGAATAGTTGTCTTTAGTTCTGCATATAGCCAGGCAATTTGTCATTTTTTCTCTCTCACTTTCTCGGTTATCAAATAGCTTTTGTCAAATTGTCTCGTCTTCATGTACTCTGAACTTCTTCAATAATATAATATTTCTTATAAACAATTTGTCTATAAGCTCTAAATTTAGATCCAGGGGTTGGACTAAATTGAGCATTCTATAATTTCCAATCAAGATCCAGTGATTAGATCCTCTGAACTGTGAATTAATTTAACAAATTGTCTTGAGTATCCAGTGATTGGATCTCTTCGTTTACTTGTGACTAATTGTCTTCCTGGTGCGTGTGTTTTGATTGTGGAATTTATAAAATTGTGAGCTTGTTTGTGTTGATCCAATGAGTAGATTGTAACACTGGGCAACTTGTCGAATTCTTTTGCGAACCAGTGAACAGGCTCTGCTACTGTGAGAGACGTCAAGGTGACTGTAAATTCTTTGTGTAGAATTGTGTGCAGATTTCTTGTGATGAATTTATGGTTGTTGAAATGATTTGTGTAACAAATTGTCGGTGAAATTATGTGTGTGCTTACTCTGCTGGAATTATGGGTCGTGATTTATGTATTGAGTTGTTGAAACTGTGTGGTGCAAATTTGTGCGAATTATGTGGTTGTGAATACATGTTAAGACAAATTGACTGAATTAGTTTTTGTATCATGAGTGTATGAGTTGAATTGTCGGAGTGTTACTGTGAGGAAATGGATGGCAATTTATCGGGATTGGAAGTCAATTTGTCTGTGTTGCTCTCGTAAAACGAACGAAGCAGACGATTTGTCAACCAGTCTGTCAATGGTGATGCTGCGGAGGCTGTGAGCAAACCAAGACAATTTGCCAAGCAAGGGATGCAGAGAGGAAGATCAACTGACTTCCAGCTAAGTTTTTAAATCCTTCTAATTCATAAATTTGACAAATTGTCTTGATTAATTTATATCTTTGTGTAGTTAAGTTACATCTATTACATGAGTTAATAGTTTTGAAATGAGTATCAGAGATTCAGTATAGAATTGGACTTAGACAAATTGTCAAAATAGTAGAGGTGATTCATAAGAGAGAATTAGATCAAGTTTCTAATACCTGGCAGAGATATATGAAAAGTTGTCTAAAATGGTCACAATGAATTTAAATAATTGAATTATGTTGAATGGTATAACTGGGAGTGTGTGTGATTGAAATCGGGAGAGCTGAGTATGAAGCATTGAATCCAGGTATGACAATTTGACTTAGTCTCATGTGCTTGATGTATGAAATTAAATTGTATCAAATTGGTGTATGTGTGATTGAATCCTGTGTTGTGAGTGCATAGTTAAGTTGTCCAGAATTGAATTGAATTCTTCATGATTGAAATTCTGAGATGATAATACAATAAGTAGAATAAAAACGAATTGTCTGGATCCCTGGGTGTTAGCCTGGATTTAGATTAGGGATCTAACAGACAATTTGTCTTGGATATGGTGACACTGTTTAAACAATTCAGTCACAGTGGGTCGGGATTACAGGACAAATTGACGTAGTACCAAACTGGGCCGCAGATAGTGTAGTAGTGTACAGACAACTTATTGATATAAATTTAGTTTACTGAAAATTGATTTATCCCTGAGATTAGTAGGATCAGGAGATACTTAGTGAGACAAATTGACTGAGTATTGAGTGGAGTATTGTCCTGATTGATAATTAGGTCAATTTGTATGAGTAGCGGTGAATATAGAAATGCTGTGGTTATATGAATGGTGTGTTGGATAAATTGCCTTGTTGTTGTTGATGTTATAAATTGTATTGCATTACACACTCATTCCCCCTGCATTAGTATAGGGACAATTTGTTGTAGAGGACTGGGACTGTTTTGATACTCATTTAAAATTAGTAATTTGGCTAGCTAAGTAGTGACTGGACAAATTGTTATGGTAAAAAAAACTTTATGGTAATTAAGGAATCTATATATTATATATAAATATATATGCGAATTGTTGCATTTAAAAGTCTAGATCATGCATGACAAATTGTTGAACAACCTGACAAATTGTCTTGAAATACCCCTAGCATACTAGACAGGACCGAGACAGCAATCATGCGTCCCATAGCATTATTTAATGGACTGGCCAACAAATTATTCCCTTGGGTATAAGAGTGTACAAATTGTCTATTAAGAAATAGTTTGATAGTTCATATTGAATTCCTTTCCATCCTAGGAAACAAGTGACTATTTGACCATTCCCAAGATTTTAGAACTTCTCTACTATTTCCTTGGGTTGTTGTCTTTAAATCAAACTACAAAACAAAGTAAACAAGTATCCACCATACAAAACGAGTGACTTTAGTCATAAAACATCAGACTTATTGACCTTTCCTAGAGGAATTACCCCCCTATATTTATTGTCTTGGGGTTTTGTCGAGTAGGCAAAATCTACATTACATTTTGGCGCCGCTGCCGGGGAAAGGTCCTGACTAATGGTGGCTTAAATGTAGAGTAGAAATACCTTTATTTAGATTTTATTCATATTCAGAGAAAATAAATTTTAAGAAAAATTATCTAAAGAAAATAGATTATGTATCTTCCATTATAGAATTCTAAGACTAGAAATGGAATGACATGTATTTTCTTTATTAGAAAGTTCTTAAAATTGGAACTTTTGATTTTGGATAAACTTTAAGAAGGTAAGGGATACTTATTACTTATAAAAATTTAGAAAATAAAATTTAGAAAATAAAAATAAAAAAAAATAAAAAAATAAAAAAAAATAATTATTATTATGGTAGATACCTTATTAGAGCCGTAAACATGGGTCAATGCACGAAAATAACCCAAGAAATCATAAACGAGGTTTTAGCAGATGTCTTTCCTAAAGAGGACAAAGTAGAACAACCCCCAATTCCAAATTGTTGTAAAAGGACCATACCTATAGAAACATTGTTAAGTTATAATTGTGCTACCAACCCCTTGAAACCACCCACATCAACTTCTAGAAACATAAACTTGACAGAAAGTAGGACATACACTAAAGCAAAAATCCAAGGTCGTAGAGAGGGTCATAATTGTCATTTTTGTGGAGAAACTGGTCACATTAAAAACACCTGTTTTAAGAAACAAGCATTTGATAGTACAAGAAGAATTCCTCCTACCCCTTTTTCTAGACCTACAATTCCAATTCAATTTTTCAAACCACCTCTTCCAACACAACAGTATGTCTCATATGATTCAGGTTTTGAAAATATACTTAGAAGTTTGAATCATTTAGGAAATCCTGAAACGCCCATAGGAAATTTACTTCAATTAAGAATTGTTATTAACACGTTAATTTATTTTCACCCATCACAAAGTGTAATTCGTGAAATTAGGTCAAATTTACACTAGAAATTATATGTAAATGAATTACAATGGGACACTTGTTTCCGTGGGAAGCTCCAGAAATAATAGACGACTACTATTCAGGACCTTGTCTTTTTATGGCCCTTTACCGTTTATATAAAAACGCATATTTTGGGCAAGGTTTCCAGTTAAGTGGAATCCATATAAAAGACAAGCAGTTAAAAGAAAACATAGACCAACTACCTTTAGACATAAAGAGGATTATTTTTAGTAAAGTTTGGCAAAAGCTTGAACTCAAGAAAGGATTTGCTGTGAAAAGTGGAGAATTGCTTTTTGATTTTTCCCTACACTATTTAATTAGTCAATACGGGAAATTAAAATCGCAAACTAAAAGCAAAGTACCTAAAGCATATGCTGCTTGGACTGGCACTCAAATTATAAATAGAATTTATATATTTACTTATGGACCCATGAATCCAGCAGTAACTCCACTTATCCCAGACTTTATGTGTAAAGAGAAAATAAATCCTTTAAGTCCATCGTTTAGTCTAGTCTGCCCGACTAGTTTTAGTTACCTCTGTCTGTAAGAGCAATATCCCATATCGATTGTCCCGACCCGAAATCTCTACTATAAGAACCCAAGTCAAGTATAGAGGGATAACTTCGGGAGCATTGGGAGCTCATTACCTCGACATGTTGTGATAAAGGGTCCCCAATGTTTCCCGGGGTTTTTGTTGCAAAAACTTTGACTTAACCTTTTACCTAAAAACTTAAAAAAATTCTTTCTCTATGGCCTCTGTAAATGACTGGCAAAAAGCCTGATCGTTTATTAAGAGATGCCACACGAAAAATTCAGGCAGAAAGTAAACCAAAACATAGAAGAACAGCGGCTACTTACATTAATCCCTGTTTTTCACCACCTAAACCTCCTCCTAGTCCTGTAGATCCCACTACTGCAGAATCATCTATCAGACAATTTCAAAGATTAGTTACAGATTCTACCCAGAATGAATCTCAAAGTGAAATAACTAAATCAGAAATTGATTTTGAAGTTAGTGCTAACCTATTTAAAGGATTTGAGGAATCTACAAGGGGAGAAATAGCTGCTCAAGGAACTCCCTTAACGGATACTGCTACATCTTTAGAAAGGGAAGAATTTCCTTATCCCATAACTGAAGATTCTGTAAGTCAAGTACTGCACCAATCTTCAGTTAGTCCACAAAGAACGTCTATTAGTCCTTTAAGAACACCCACACCAGTATCTCCTAGAACACCTAATCCAGTTGAAAATTTATTTTCCACACCAAAACAATTTAACCTTTCTACACCTAGACCAGGTGATTATAGAACTAGTGCTGCTTTAACAGAGTATTTAAGAAATACATGGAATGAAGAAAGTCCTAGTGTGTTAGATAGATTAGAAAATTATTTATCACCACTTAGAGACGATAGAAGAGCTTCTTCCTCTGGTTCGGCACAACCAGAGAGAATTGAATCTCCACCTGAATCTCCACCTCATTTGGAAATATCTTCAGGACAATTTATAAACTATAATTTGGACGAAAATATTAACCCTTATAGTTTGCAAGGATCACCTTTTGCATTAAGCTTAGAACCTTTTCAACCGTTCCAAAGTCTTCCACCTTTGCAACCTTTTCAAATTCTTCAAACTCTTCAATCAGAATCAGAATTATCTGAAGATTCTGATCTAGATTTAGAAAACCCAGAATTTGAAGAAGATACGTGGGTAGAAGACTATAACATGGCACAACGTCCTTTTAATTTGGTCACTTTGCCTCAATATTATGGTCAAGCAGGCACTGATCCTGACTACCATATGAGTAGATTCGAAATAGTATGTGCAGCCAATATGATACCTGAAGCCAATTTCCTTGTAACATTTCCTGCAACACTGCTAGGGACTGCTCAGGAATGGTATCAAACACATAACCCATTTGTCAATTGGCAAGCATTAAAAGATGCATTTTTGACCAGATTTCGACCATTAGCTTTTACAGAAAGTCTACAGGAACGTTTAAGAACCATAAGAATGATGGTAGGAGAAACTGTTGATAGCTATTATGGTAGAATGGACTATATTTTGCAAAGATGGCGAGGTCATGGGATTCCTGATGCCTATTTAACTGGAATTTTTGTAGGAGGTTTATATCCTCCTGAATTTAAAATATCCATTAAGGAAAAGAATCCTGTTGACCTAGCCACTGCATTAACCTATGCTAAACATTATGAAGAAGCCAGAATAGGGGAAGATCAGATGACTAGTATAGATCCTGGTATGTATCCCCCAAATCTAGCATATCCTCCCTTGGGAAATCAAGGAGTACCCTATCAACAAGTTGTTTATCAGACACCACCCCTAAGAACATATCCTGCACAAACAATCCAACCTACCATAGCAATACCTCCTAAACTTGAGGTCAAAGACCCAAAGACAGATCTCTTAAGTAAATTAGTAGAAGAAATGGCAGACCTAAGGGTTCAAATCACTAATGCCCCAGTTAAAAGGTCAAAACCTAACAATACCAAGACAAATGTCTGGTGTACAAATTGTCAAGGGCATGGTCATTTACCTTCCGAATGTCCATCACCTACTACGGGAAATACTGATAATAGATCTCGTTGCACTTTTTGTGGAGGAAATCATCCCACTGAAAAGTGTTGGAATTTAGCAGCAATGAAAGAAGATTGGAGAACTGTAAAACAAGTCTTGCAAGTTGATTCTACTAAACCTTGGGTCAACAAAACAAATATTAATAAAAGACCTTTTTCTAGACCCAATAGTGGATCATTCTATAAGTCAAATGACAATCGACCCCGTTGGGGTGATAATTATAATGAACCTCCAGTTTGGAATGGACCTCCATCTAACCCTAACACCCACCGTTATGGTCCACCAGAAAGGGGAAAGCAAGTGGTGTGTTATAGATGTGGGGAATTAGGTCATTACTCTAATGAATGTCCCAACCCTAGAAAACAAGTAGGATACTCACCATTTTGTGGCAGATGTCGTCAACAAGGTCATTTACCTGAAGACTGCACTGCCCCACCTAGAAAATTTCCACCTTCTGAGAGAGATTATCCTAGACCTAAACAAGTCCAATTCCAAGCAGAAGGAAATACCAGACCTTCAAATCATATTTCCCATTCTATTTTTGAACCAAACTCAGAAAATGTCTTTGTAGCCACAAGAGCTACAACAGCTCAACAAAATTTACTAAACAACCAAATTTCTGATAATTTTGAAAGTGAATTTGAAGTACCTAAAATTATAATGCCAAGAGCATCTTTACAACCAAATTTAACACAAGAAAAAGAAGTGATACCTCCAGTAAAAATCCCTTTAGATTCCAACCATCCTAATAAAGAAATGACTTGGAAGGAAATGCAAGAAAAATTTCTTAAACAACCTAGTCAACCCCAATCAACTATACCACCACAAGTCATAAATCCACCAGTAAATTTACCAACAATTTCTACTAATACTATCCCTAGTTTTTATCAAATTCCTGCAAAGAGAATAAATTTAAAAAGTCAAGTTCCACCAAAACGTAAAATGCCTAGATCTATGAAATTAACATCTGGCATGGAACCATATGATGTTTTGGCTAACCTTGATAAACTTCAACCTGAAATTAGTATGAAACAATTACTAGCAATTTCTCCTAAATGCAGAAGTGACTTGAGTACAACATTAGTGAGAAAAAGGGTTAAACCTTTGGAAATTCATGAAATTTCCATGGATCCAAGAGCCCCTACGGTAGATGTAATAATTGATGGATCTTTAATAAATGGAGTTCAAATTGATAGTGGATCTAGTGTTAATCTCATGAACTTCGAAACTATGGAAGAATTGGGATTAACCACTATGACCTCAACTCCAATTATTTTAAGAATGGCTGACCAAAGTAGAGTTAAACCTATGGGAATCCTAACACAAATTGTGACAACCATAGGTGGGATAGACTATAAAGTTGATTACATAGTGTTCAAACTCACAGAGTCTATTTCCTCATATCCCATTTTATTGGGAAGACCATGGTTATACTCAGCAAAAGCGAGAGATGACTGGGGCAAAGGAACCTTAACCATAGGTAAAGGACAAAATAGAATTATTTTGCCTCTTTTTCCCACAAAATATGGGGGTGAAACCCAAGAGGACGGAACTAGTGTCACCTCAGAAAACCAAACGGATAATGAGAGTGAAACTAGTGAAGAAGAACAAACACAAAAAGTTAATAAAGAAATGCCTTATAAAAGTATTGGTTTAGGTGAATATTTCACCCCACTAGCAAATATAGAAGATTCAGATGATGCTATTTTGGCATGGGAAAATTCAGAATAGCTAAATATAGGTATTGATGAAAATTCAGAGTTAGAACCCGAATCCCAATCGGAGGAAAGAGAAATAGATGACATGTTTGTTCATAGTGATACCACTCCTTTACAAAGAAAAGACTTTAAAGAATCTTTAAACACACCATTACAAGACATGAATTTAGGAACTAATGAAAATCCTAAAATTATCAGAGTTTATTCTAAAATGACCAAAGTCGAATTTAAATATTGGTCTAACTTCTTTAAAAGACATAGAAGTTCATTTGCATGGAACTATACGGATTTAAAAGGTGTTCCACCTGAAATTTGTGAACACAAAATAGTGCTAGAACCTGATTCTAAACCAGTGAGGCAAAGACAATATAGGATGAACCCCAAATATTCCTTAATGGTCAAAGAGGAAATTGACAAGCTTTTAGCTTGTGGATTTATCTTTGAAGTACCATATAGTGAATGGGTATCTCCAATTGTCGTAGTTCCTAAAAAGAATGGAAAACTTAGAATATGTCAAGACTATCGAAAATTAAATAGTGTGACCAAAAAGGATTATTTTCCTTTACCATTCACAGACACCTTATTAGATGGTGTGGCTGGTCATGAATGTTATTCCTTTATGGACGGATTTTCTGGATATAATCAAATCCAAATTGCTCAAATTTATAGGCTATTAACTGCCTTTACTACTGACTGGGGTATTTATGCCCATACCAAAATGCCATTTGGTTTGTGTAATGCCCCAGCCACCTTTCAAAGGTTAATGACCATAGCCTTTCAATTATATCTGAGAAAATTTATGGAAATATTTTTAGATGATTTCTGCGTCTATAGCACAAAAGATAAACATGCAGAATGTCTAGAAAAATGTTTTGTCCAGTGTGAGAAATATGGTATATCTATTAATGCAGCTAAGTCCCAATTTGCTGTACCTTTTGGCAAATTGGTAGGTCACATCGTCTCTAGCCTAGGCATTGCCACAGACCCAGATAAAGTTGCTATTATAGTCCAATTATCTCAGCCTAATACCATTACAGAAGTTAGAGCCTTTTTAGGTCATGTTGGGTATTATAGGCGATACATATACAAGTATGCTAATATAGCAATACCTCTGACCGAATTAACTAAAAAGACTGAAACTCCTCCTATTTGGACAGAAGCTTGTACAAAAGCATTTGAAACTCTAAAACACAAATTAACAACTGCACCTGTCTTAATTCCCCCTGATTGGAATAAAGATTTTGAGGTATATGTTGATGCATCTAATGTTGCAATAGGAAGTGTGTTAAGTCAAAAAGATGAAAAAGGACATGATAAACCAATTTATTTTGCAAGTCGCCAATTGGCAGTTGCAAAAAAGAATTACACAGTAATAGAAAGAGAAGCCTTAGGAATGATCTTTTCTGTTCAAAAATTCAGACACTATTTGTTGGGTTATAAGTTTACTTTTCATGTAGATCATGATGCATTAAAATACATGATAAATAAACCCCAACTTAGTGGTCGAATAGCTCGATGGGTTCTATTACTACAAGAATTTAATTTCACTATTCAAGTGAGACCTGGAAAAAGTCATGCTAATGCTGACCATCTTTCTAGGATAAACCAAGAATTAGGAAGTGAACCTATAAATGATGAATTTCCTGATGCTGCCTTATTTCAAGTTGAGGTTATACCTACAGAATATGCAGACATTATTCATTTTCTTTCCACAGGACAATTCCCTTTAGAATATTATGATAAACAAAAGAAAATGTTAGCCTATAAAACTAGCCCTTATACCCTAATTGGTGGGATGCTTTATAAAAAGGGAAAAGATGAAATACTAAGACGATGTATTAACCCTAGTGAAGTACCCTTAGTCCTAGAAGGCTGCCACACCGATGTTTGTGGAGGGCACTTTGCAGGATTAGTCACTGCCCAGAAAGCATTGCAATCAGGCTATTGGTGGCCCACAATGTTTTCTGATGCAGCAGTATATACACGAAAATGTGATCCCTGCCAGAGAGTAGGAAAACCCACACCTACTACTGCTATGCCCTTAGTCCCAATTTTAGCCCAAATTCCATTTGAAAAATGGGGCATAGACTTTGTAGGTCCAATTAACCCACCAAGTAGAGAAGGAAGAAAAAGATACATTCTTGTGGCAACTGAATATGTAACTAAATGGGCTGAGGCCCTTGCCACAAGAAATGACGATGCCAATACAGTGGCTAAATTCTTATATGAGAATATTATTACCCGATTTGGTTGCCCCAAAGAATTGGTTAGTGATAGGGGTACCCATTTTATAAATGACACCATTACAAAATTAACAGAAAAATATTTTATAAAACATAGAAAAACTAGTCCTTATCATCCAAGAGCAAATGGACAAACTGAAAAGACCAATGGTATTTTGTGTAAAATTATTACCAAAACAGTCCAAGGGTCTAATATAGATTGGGATGCAAGAGTCCTAGATGCTTTATGGGCTTATAGGACTGCTTACAAAGTTACTACTAAAAATACTCCTTTTCAACTAGTCTATGGACAAGAAGCAATTCTACCAATTGAATTGGAAGTACAATCTTTAAGAATTGCCCTAGATCATAGACTAGGTGATATGGAATCTTTACAAGAGAGAATGGTCATGTTGGAAAAATTAGATGAAACTAGACGTCAAGCCTATTTAAATACTTTGGCTATTCAAAATCGAAGAAAAAGTTACTATGATAGTAAACTAATCCCCAAGAATTTGTTACCGGATGATTTAGTTCTTTTATTTGATAGTCGATTCCAAAAATTTCCAGGCAAATTCAAAATGCGATGGTTTGGCCCGTATAAAGTTTTAAAATCATATTCTAATGGGTCTGTCGAATTGCAGGATTTTGCCGGTAATATTCATTCTACAAGGTATAATGGTTATCGTTTAAAACCTTACATAACTTGAGGACAAGTTCTGAATTAAGTAGAGGGCAGGCTATACTAATTGAATATTTAGCAAGTAGTGTCTATATTTCTTTATAATTTTTGAATTTATTTTTTGGAAATTATATTATTAAAAATATATATTATTACAAAGACAAATTGACATAAAATAATAATCAAAGGAAATGATTACATAAGCATTACAAATTAATAAATAAGTAATGTAAGTACAATTTGACGGGGTATTAATTTTTGGATAAGGATATTGAAAATAATACCCTGCATTAAATGAAAAGAACAATTTGAAATTTAATAATGAGCTACCGGCTGTACCGATAACTCAGATCTTCACCCGATTAGCGAACAACAATTTGTCCAAAGTAAGATTAGGGCAAATTGTTTGTGCGCATTGCGGCCGGTATGCGAGTGATTAAGCGGCGGACAATTTGTCGAAGTGTGTACAATTGGTAAGCTTCTTATTTTCGGTTGAGTGAGAAAACGTGTGTTGAGAAATTGACGAGAGCAAATTGCCAAATTGAGAGGATTTAGTAAAGTTATTAACAATTTGTCTTGGAAAACTAAGACAGGGTTTGAAGAGCGCAAGAAAGGGAGTTTTCAAGCATTGTGCGAGCAATTGTTGGTTCCTCATTCTCTGAGCAAGACAGGTTGTTTGCGTTAATCAGGTTTGAATTCTTTCCATCAAACAAATTGTCAGTCTTTCAAAGAATCATGAAGCGTGACAATTTGTTTGCGGGAACTTTGTAACCCTAATTTCATGATTAAGTTATTGTAAAGAAGAACCTTAAAACACTAATCTTGAAGTTCTCAAATTGATTTAATAAGAGGATGAAATGAGAGACAATTTGCCTAATTCTTTGTTCTGGAAAGTATTGATAGTCAGAACTCAGACATGATTTGCCGAAAGCACGTTTAAGTTAACTGGTTGTTGTAAGATTGAGAGGTGTATGTAGAATCGACTTTGACAAATTGTCCTAGAGTTTTTGGTGGTGCTCAATTAACTGACAATTGTTCAGAAAAGAAACTGTGTTAGTTAAGTTAAAAATAATTCAAGTTTGCTGCAGTTGAAAATGAGAAACTAAAATCTTAATGCTTCTTGCTAATCGAATTGGAAATAATAACTAATTGTCGTCAAAGAAAAGCAAGTGGACGAGTGGTCATCTGATGAAGACTGTGAGTTTTAAAACCGGTCTCTAGTTTCAACTAATAGGGTTAAATTGTTATTGGATCAGTTTAGTTGAAGAAGGCCATATAGACAATTTGTCCAGGAGAAACTGTTTCCAAGAGAAGTGAGAATAGCAAATCGTTATACTTGCTGGTAAGTCTTATAGACAAATTGCCAATGACTGAGTAAATCACCGAGTGAACTGATGGTTTTCGAATAAAATAGGGTGCAAAACAATTTGTCTATAGAATGGCTGCTTACGAAAGATATAGACAATTTAACAGTTGTAGATCCAAGAGTTAGAATAACTGAAGGATAATTGTATTAACTAAGACAAATTGTCAGTGCCTGTTGTGAAAGGAAAATATAAAGAGAGAATATAAATAATTTGAGTGAAATTCTTGAAAGATGATAAAACATGATAAAAAGAACAACAAGACCAATTGACTAAATGGAAGAAGAAAAGAAAGGCTGCAGCTTTGAGATTCAGAAGCCTGAGGGAGCAACTTCAGAATCAGTAAAACAATTGGTCGTGTAGATAGAATACTGATAATTTGATAATTTACAGACAAATTGTTATACCAAACTGAGAGTGAAAGTGATCAAGAATAATTCGTAATAAATCAAATTTGTTTTCCAAGAAGTGAAGTGGATAATATGAGAATAATTTATCGAAGCATGAGGAAGCAATTTAAAGAGTGATTAAGTGAGAATTCCGAGTTGGACTCAGGAACTGCTTTCGTGAGGAATCAGACAATTTGACAGGAAGTAAGAAATAAGTCGGTTAGCTCAGAGAAAATGAGAGCTGAGAGAAAATGAGCATAATGCGAATTGAGAGCTGAACCACTTGAGAGAGAGATTAGCAGTATAGAGTCTAAGTCAAATTGTCAATGTGAATTCAAATTGCTTGTAACCACAGTAAGAAGACAAATTATTGAAGTATAAGAAGCTTGAAGGAGTAAATTATTCGAGAGTAAAGAAAGTTTTCCGAGAGATTCAGGGTATGATTCCCGTGAGCTTTGTAAGACAACTGGACTGAAAGTGAGACTAATATAAGAACATAATGAGAGAAAATAAGTGTGAAAGAAAATGAGAAACTTGAAAGAATGAGTGTTGAGTTATGAAATCTTGGAAGAAGAGAAGCATTGAATTGAGTGACTAAGGCTGAGTGTTAAGAGTGTTTCTTTGTTTTTCTCATACTCAAATACTGAGCTGAGGTGATGACAAATTGTCAGATGGCTCCACCGAAAGAGCTGAAGGTCTTCCCTATTCCGCTGTTCCAGATACCTGAGGAGGTCCTTCAACAAATTGTCGAAGAACGGAAAACCCACCTCCGCTCTACAGGTTTGTGGGAGTATGTTCAAAGAGAATGGGACCAGCCTAACATGGAACAGGTGCGACAATTTGTCAAGGCCAGTAGTTTCGGACAAGTTGTTGACAAATTGATGATCCAAGGGAAACCCTGCCAATTCGATGGAGGAAGACTAGGAGAGTTGTTGGGATTTTCCCCCGAAGGAAAAGGACTCACCGCCATTTCCCCCGTGTCTAAGGAGTTAAAAGAGCAACTTTTTGGAAAGAAGTTTCAAGCTGCGAAGAAGGCAGGAGGATGGGATTTGTTGCGGGTAGCTGCTCCGCTGAGTCACTGGTTACAATTTGTCAACCAACGTCTTTTTATGGCAAGTCGTCCAGACCTAGCCACACTAGATGCTTTGTCAGCCGGATTGGCCGCATGGAGAGGACAACCGTTGGACTGGGGACAAATTGTCTACATGCAGATCAAGATGGAGCTGGCTCGTAAAAAGTCTAGAAATCCAATGGCGTTGATCTCCGCTACCTACATTTCTGAGATGGCCAGATCCACTGCCAAGCAGGATTTGCACGTGCAGCCCATTGAAACAAAATTGCTGGAGGCTGAGAGCAGCCGAGCCACGAAGACAACTTGTCAAGAGAAAAGGACCGCAGAGCACGCGCCGAGTTCAGGACTAGCGACTCCAGTCGAATCTTCTTGTGACAATTTGAAGAAAAATCCCACTCCCAAGTCAACCAAGCAGTATAAGGAGTTGCAGACTCAAAATGAGGTGATCCTCACGGAGTTGAAGAACGCGTTGGCCAGCGAAGACAAATTGCAGCAGGAGGTCAAGGTCATCAAACAAGAGAAGGACGATTTGGCCAAGAGGGCAGAAGAACTCCTGAAGAATAATGAAGATCATGCAGGCAATTTGTTAGCATTGCAGGTTACTATGAAGAGGGATCGTGATTCATGGGAGACAATAAAAGCCCAGCTGCAGGAGAGACTTCATCTCCAAGAGCAGAGACATTTGGCTAAGCTGCAAGAAATAAAGAGTCAACCATCTCAAGACAAAGAGATAGCTGAAATGAAGACTCAATTGGAGAGCCACAAGAGGGACATTAAAGTACATCAGGAGAATATGAAATTATTGAGGCACAATGCGAGAAAGGAGAAGGAGGAATTGGAGCAGAGGCTGAAGGAAGCGGAAGACAAATTGTCGTGCGTTAAGGACCCGCGAGTACCACAGGTGGGCGAGGCCAGTGCAAGAGACAATTTGTCTGAGGAAGATGAGACTGATATACAGCTTCTCATCAACTCCAATGATGAATTGCATTCGAAAGTAGAGCTGCTAGAGAAGGAGAAGGAGCAGTTACATGAGATGATGTGGGAAAATCAGTTAAAATCACCTCCGTCTTTCTCTCTTTTCCGTACCTATGAGCTCCAGCGGGATGTTTTTCTACAAATTGTCGAGGTTGAACGAGCAACAGTTTTGTCTCTCGAGATGTTCGAGAAAATTTGGCTTATCAGTGAGACAGGGGAGAACCAGCGTAACTTACTCTGCGAAATGATCGTGAGAGGTGATTTGATTTTGGAAGACTGGTCATCGTTATTTTTCCCCATTGTGGATATTGGAGCGCGAGCTTTGCTGTATTACGTTGTCTTGGAGAAGCAGCATCGCCGTCAGAGACAAATTGATGTTGCTGAGGAGACTGAGCGGCGGGTGCGTATTGCAGACCATCGCTTGACAATTTGTCATGAGGAAGTCCTTCCAGACCATTTGGCCAAAGCTCGGATGATGGAGCTGAGAGAGCTAAAGGATGCCATTAAAGTTCCGGGTAAAGGACATGTAATTCACGAAGTTATGACAAATTGTCTGGAGCGGGAGCAGATATTCCAGCGGGGTGAGCTTACTAACAGCCACTACGTTTACAATTTGCATCAGACATTTACTCGACTGGAGAAGATTATGGATAGAGCAGCCCAGTACGACTTGGTGATTCCTGATACTAGGGACTCCAGCCAATTTGTTTTACCACCGCCCGACTACAAGCCGGCTAGCTGGATGAAAGTCACTCCTCCAGTGCAAGGTTCTATTTTAACGAAGCAGTTTTTAGGGAAATACTACAATTTGTTTAATGACATGAATGAAGAACTGCCTATCCCATCATGGAAAGCATTGGAGTGGCTCACGGAAGATTATGGGCAAACGGTGAAGGAGGAGCAGTCGTATGATCAAGTCTATTTGAATATTTCAGGGGACTGGCAAGTAAATCCGCCACCTGCTGTTTTGACAAATGGTCATTTTTGTAATTGCCCTAGGAGGCATAAGTGGGATCCCCATGCCACCATCGACTCCGTGGAGTACAACTGGCCCATTATTGGAGGGAGATTCAACACGCCTGAACAATGTTCAGAATCTTATGAAGCTTTCTATGAGGCGCACCAGACTCATACCGATCCAGTCTGTTTCAGAGCTGCGGTGTTTTGCAAGTTTTTGGCTGAGATGTGCAGGCAACACAAGATTTTGGCCAACATTAATCACTTTGACCGGCAGCGACCTGAATTTCATCTCTGCCTTATGATCCAGCACCAGGGGACACGTTGGCACCGGATTTTGGAAGTTATGGCCATTACCCATTTTTGGGCGGGTATTCATTTATGCTTCATCAACGAATTTCCATGCACTTGCTACTGGGCGTGGCAATATTGGTACGAGTCGCAAGGTGACAACAATCCAGGACTACTTGCCAGAGATCCACAAGTTGACAAGGCAGTGGCCAAGGCAAAGAGGCAGCGTCTGAATTGGCAGAATCAGAATCGTAACCAGAAGCGACCAAGGAAATATTGACGAGGGCGTCAATAAGCTAAGTAGGGGGCTATGTAGTCTCTTGAAATTTTCAATTTTTTGACAATTTGCTGTGAATAGTGTAAATAGAGACAAATTGACGAAGAGTTCACACAATAGAGTAGTAATATGGACAAATTGCCAGATTAGAAAGGATTTAGAAAAAAAAAAAAAAACACATAAAAGGTTTAAGATGGCAAAAGACAAGTTGACTCTACACTTCGGGTTTGAATAGTTGTCTTTAGTTCTGCATATAGCCAGGCAATTTGTCATTTTCTCTCTCTCACTTTCTCGGTTATCAAATAGCTTTTGTCAAATTGTCTCGTCTTCATGTACTCTGAACTTCTTCAATAATATAATATTTCTTATAAACAATTTGTCTATAAGCTCTAAATTTAGATCCAGGGGTTGGACTAAATTGAGCATTCTATAATTTCCAATCAAGATCCAGTGATTAGATCCTCTGAACTGTGAATTAATTTAACAAATTGTCTTGAGTATCCAGTGATTGGATCTCTTCGTTTACTTGTGACTAATTGTCTTCCTGGTGCGTGTGTTTTGATTGTGGAATTTATAAAATTGTGAGCTTGTTTGTGTTGATCCAATGAGTAGATTGTAACACTGGGCAACTTGTCGAATTCTTTTGCGAACCAGTGAACAGGCTCTGCTACTGTGAGAGACGTCAAGGTGACTGTAAATTCTTTGTGTAGAATTGTGTGCAGATTTCTTGTGATGAATTTATGGTTGTTGAAATGATTTGTGTAACAAATTGTCGGTGAAATTATGTGTGTGCTTACTCTGCTGGAATTATGGGTCGTGATTTATGTATTGAGTTGTTGAAACTGTGTGGTGCAAATTTGTGCGAATTATGTGGTTGTGAATACATGTTAAGACAAATTGACTGAATTAGTTTTTGTATCATGAGTGTATGAGTTGAATTGTCGGAGTGTTACTGTGAGGAAATGGATGGCAATTTATCGGGATTGGAAGTCAATTTGTCTGTGTTGCTCTCGTAAAACGAACGAAGCAGACGATTTGTCAACCAGTCTGTCAATGGTGATGCTGCGGAGGCTGTGAGCAAACCAAGACAATTTGCCAAGCAAGGGATGCAGAGAGGAAGATCAACTGACTTCCAGCTAAGTTTTTAAATCCTTCTAATTCATAAATTTGACAAATTGTCTTGATTAATTTATATCTTTGTGTAGTTAAGTTACATCTATTACATGAGTTAATAGTTTTGAAATGAGTATCAGAGATTCAGTATAGAATTGGACTTAGACAAATTGTCAAAATAGTAGAGGTGATTCATAAGAGAGAATTAGATCAAGTTTCTAATACCTGGCAGAGATATATGAAAAGTTGTCTAAAATGGTCACAATGAATTTAAATAATTGAATTATGTTGAATGGTATAACTGGGAGTGTGTGTGATTGAAATCGGGAGAGCTGAGTATGAAGCATTGAATCCAGGTATGACAATTTGACTTAGTCTCATGTGCTTGATGTATGAAATTAAATTGTATCAAATTGGTGTATGTGTGATTGAATCCTGTGTTGTGAGTGCATAGTTAAGTTGTCCAGAATTGAATTGAATTCTTCATGATTGAAATTCTGAGATGATAATACAATAAGTAGAATAAAAACGAATTGTCTGGATCCCTGGGTGTTAGCCTGGATTTAGATTAGGGATCTAACAGACAATTTGTCTTGGATATGGTGACACTGTTTAAACAATTCAGTCACAGTGGGTCGGGATTACAGGACAAATTGACGTAGTACCAAACTGGGCCGCAGATAGTGTAGTAGTGTACAGACAACTTATTGATATAAATTTAGTTTACTGAAAATTGATTTATCCCTGAGATTAGTAGGATCAGGAGATACTTAGTGAGACAAATTGACTGAGTATTGAGTGGAGTATTGTCCTGATTGATAATTAGGTCAATTTGTATGAGTAGCGGTGAATATAGAAATGCTGTGGTTATATGAATGGTGTGTTGGATAAATTGCCTTGTTGTTGTTGATGTTATAAATTGTATTGCATTACACACTCATTCCCCCTGCATTAGTATAGGGACAATTTGTTGTAGAGGACTGGGACTGTTTTGATACTCATTTAAAATTAGTAATTTGGCTAGCTAAGTAGTGACTGGACAAATTGTTATGGTAAAAAAAACTTTATGGTAATTAAGGAATCTATATATTATATATAAATATATATGCGAATTGTTGCATTTAAAAGTCTAGATCATGCATGACAAATTGTTGAACAACCTGACAAATTGTCTTGAAATACCCCTAGCATACTAGACAGGACCGAGACAGCAATCATGCGTCCCATAGCATTATTTAATGGACTGGCCAACAAATTATTCCCTTGGGTATAAGAGTGTACAAATTGTCTATTAAGAAATAGTTTGATAGTTCATATTGAATTCCTTTCCATCCTAGGAAACAAGTGACTATTTGACCATTCCCAAGATTTTAGAACTTCTCTACTATTTCCTTGGGTTGTTGTCTTTAAATCAAACTACAAAACAAAGTAAACAAGTATCCACCATACAAAACGAGTGACTTTAGTCATAAAACATCAGACTTATTGACCTTTCCTAGAGGAATTACCCCCCTATATTTATTGTCTTGGGGTTTTGTCGAGTAGGCAAAATCTACATTACAGTCGCGAATGTACGTAATTTTCGTGAAAGCACGCTAGCTGCTCATTGCAGCCTGTTCGACGAGGAAGGCAACAGCCCGCGATTCACTCGTCGCGGCCTGGCGTTATTGCTGCGCCGCGCTGGCGCGGGGACACAATCGCGGCGCCGCTCCGGCAATCGATGGATGGTAGGGAGATGTATGCTGCGATTGGAATCATGGAGGTGTGGTGAGAGTACGGACACGATCAGAGATGCGCGAGGGGGGGAATCGTGGAGATGGCGAGGGTTTCAGCGAATGGCGAGTCGAGTGCGATAGCGGCGGAGGAGCAGACAACTCCAAAGAATTCCCCTTGTGGTCTTGGCCGTCTGGCGTTGGGCGAGGTGGTGATCC
The DNA here is from genome assembly GCA_951799445.1 of Pseudisothecium myosuroides. Taxonomy (NCBI): domain Eukaryota; kingdom Viridiplantae; phylum Streptophyta; class Bryopsida; order Hypnales; family Lembophyllaceae; genus Pseudisothecium; species Pseudisothecium myosuroides. The sequence continues at coordinate 24,655,888 of OX637290.1, read as the reverse complement.
AAAAGCGCGGCCGACGGTGCACGGAGGAGTCTGAGAGAAGGCACGGGGAAGAGCGGAGTGTGGTACGGTGGTCGGATTTCAAGGGGGACCAGATCTCGGTTGCCAAGTAGTGCTTGGGGTTCCTCCACACCAAGGAGAGCTTGCCGTGCTCACAGGAGGGGGCAGCCGTGCTCCACGCCATCCGCAGGTAGGGGGTGTGCCGAAAATGTGGCTCTTTTCGAGTTTGGGCGGGTCTCGGAATGGAGGCAGGAGTCGCAACCGCATGGTAGGTGGTCGGCCCTACTACAATCGGAGAGGGATGGATCGTCGGCCCTTGTAGCCTTGCGGGCAAGGGGCTCCCCCATGTGCAGGCCATGTCTTTACCAGAAAGGCAACAAAAGTGAAACTACTATGCGGCTCAGAGTGCGGAGTGGCGTCTAGGTATGTCCGTTGCGCCCTAAACCCCGATGGGACAAGGGACCAAAATGGAACCTCATGTGGTTTCTCGACCCATGCCGTTTGGATGTATGGACCGGCCCATGCGACGCGTTGCACCAATTTCGGGGACAAGAAATGGAGGAGGGATGCATTCTCCATATGAAGGCACCGGTGTTCATCTTGGACTTGCATGTGTGGACACAGCAGGTGCTCTTCGGGGAGCAAGACGTGCATCTTTCGACGCGGATCTTGTGCATGTGGACATCTATTTGTGGATCATGCTTCTCCCCTCTTGGTTGACTTCATTCATTTTGGATTCCAACTTGGAGTCTAGGGATTCGAATATGTGATATGCAGGAAGAATCGAGAGAATGGATTTGTGCTTCCAAAAAGACGAGAGGAGGTCCTTTGGGTGGGAATGGGTCGTCTGCAACGTCCAATGGGAACACACACTCTTCTCATCTCCGGCAAATCAATGGTTGAAATCAGTAAGGTCGTGGGGAATGGCGCATGGGCAGCACGATGTGTAGGGGAATGGCGCATGGGCAACACGATGTGTAGGTAGGGTTTAGAAAAAACAGGTGCCGATTGGATGCCAATGTGGAGGGGAGGATGGAAGCCAAGCCGAGACTATTTCCTCGACCATTTCATTCAGGTGCGCGAGCTTGACGGTGTCTTGGACTTGGTCCATACAAGGAGCCATCTTGGAGGATTCAAGGGGAGGGTAACAACATGGGATGCTTCCTCCAGCATTCCTTGAAGTGATTCGTCTTCCAAGACCATGTAAGCAGCGGGTCGTCAGGGCTGATCTCCATGGTATCAGACGGACGAAGAAGCTCCAAGTTCGAAGCCAAGTTGGCTGAAACACGGAAGCAGACCGCCAATGAACTGCACGGACGCAATCAAGGGGGGCTGGATGCCACAATGGCTTTTCAATTTGTAGTCGTCTTCGGTACGTCCGAAGGTTTGACGATGATCTCACTCGAGAGCATGAGGTGTGAATGGCAAGGTCACACCGAGTCATCTTGGCCTTCTCCGACAGCATGCTCAGTGCCGTTCGGAGACCTCGGGGTGGAGTGCACTCGAATGAGATCCAACGATTCACGTCAAGTTTGGAGACGTGAAAGTGGAGCATCATCTCAAAGAGAAGGCGGTGGAACACCTCGACACGGGTGAGCCCGTCATTCCTTACGATGAAGCTTGTCCAAATCTTAGGATGGGGTAGAATGGAGTATCGACGACTTCACCCACGGTGCCTTGCAAATCACCTAAACCCTACGGAGTGCAACGAGTAGGATTTAGGCCTGGAGCACAGTGCCAGGAGGCGCGAAGCTTCAGCACTCTGTAGGGTTGACAAGAAGGGGGCAAAGGATTTGCCTAGTTCTTTGGATTTTACTCGAAAAATCCCAGAAAAAATGGGAACGGGTCGGCTGGACACCGGAGGACATAACCTACAATTCCTCCGACAACGGCCGGGAGGGGAACCTGTGGGCCCTTGATTACCCACCCTTGGTAAGGAAGCGAACACGACCAGGTTCTGTGCCTTTCTCCACTTTTTAATATATGGGGGTGTTGTGAGTGCGGTCCACTGTACTTTCCAAGCAATGGATCTTACTAACGTTTCCTAGTTTCGTAAACGGCAAAAGATGCAAGAACGCGAATGATGCAATGATCAATCTGTGAGCGCTTATTTACCTACCCTTGGTAAATAAGTGAGCACAACCAAGCTCTTGAGTTTGAGGTTTGATTTTTGTTCTATGGGTGCCTAGTGTAAATCCATTGTGCCTTTCAAGTAATGGATCTTTTCTAAATCCTAAACATACACAAGTTTGCAAGAACACCAAAGAAAACAAGAAAACTAGCTTAATTTGCAATATTTACTCTAATTGGGGCGTCCCAACTAGTTCGCGGTGGTTTTTGAACGAAAGGTGATACAGTCTAAATTTAGACACATAAAAAGAGAGAGGATTTCATGCCATTTCTAAAAACATAAAACTCGACATTATACGACTTTCCTAGCAAAAGTTATGGACGGATGAAGTTCTAGCTTCTATAAGTCTATTTAAACTTCATCCTTGACTTTAGACTCTTTCCTTATTCTATTTTACTTCAAGTTTTTGATCCTGACTCTACATTTACCACTTCTACCCGAGTTCTAAGTGTGGACTTGGATGGATGAGTTTTAACTTACTTCATCCATATGTTGACCCAAAGTTCATCCGTCGGTTGTTCCTAAATGATTAAGAATTTTTTCTAAGTTAAACTAGTTCTGGATTCTACTAAGTGCCCTCTATCCATTTCCAAATCTAACTTTCCTCTTCAATCATCTCTTTTTAGTATTTGTTTGACCTTTATCCTACTTATGTGATTCGGTGCTACTCTGATCAATTTACTATTTTTAGATTTTTGTTAATTTTTATTTGTAGATCTTGATTCTATCTTTCCAAAATGATAAAACACTTGCTAATTGGACTTTTCTACTAGGAATTATCGATGGATGAAGTTTGACCGCTAATCGGTACTTCGAACTTCATCCATGGTTTTCTACTAGCCTACAATTTGAATTTGAATTTTTGTTTCACTTCTGGAGTCTAGATTTATGTTTCTACCTAAATTTCTATTCTTGTTCTATTTAGATGAAATATACTAAATGTCATCCAATATTACTCCAAAACTTCATCCGCTAATATCTCTTTCAATTTGATTCCAAATTCTAAATGTGAGATGGTCCTGGAAACCTCTAACTAGGCTCTACAACACTAATTACTTGGTTCTTGAAAGAATCCTATTTAGACACTCTGAATTGACTTGAGAGTTTGGTCCTACTTTTAAATGTCTATTTTTGAGAATTTGAAATGGAGGGTTTGAAGTCAGGGACTTACCTCGGAGTTGGTGTCGTTGTTTAGGTAATCGTATACCCTTCAAGCTCCCCACCATTTGCCATGTTTTGGAATCGTTTGGTAATTTTGCCCACGGCTTAAAGTAAGGGTTTCCGTACAAAGGTTGCCAACTTTTTAGACTTCCCCCTTCTTTTCTTAATCTATCTTTCTCTTCTAACACTATTCTACTTCAATTATTTATACTTCAAAGGTTGACTTGGCTAATAAACAATAATTGAATTAAAATTCCAACTAATAGTTGATTTTTCATCTCCTTGGTCAATTATTATTCTATCCAAGTTTTGATGGTTCTAATTGTTCTTCCTAGATTTCCACCTAATCCTATCTCTTCTTAAATTCTCTTCAAACTCCTAAATTGTCACTTCATCTCTTTCCATTTCCAAAGTGATTTTGAGAGTTCCAAGTGTTCTTCTTCCTATGGTTTTTGAGCCTCTTTTTGCAATGAAAACGTTGCAAATTGAGATTCCTTAGCTTCCTACCTTCTTAATTTCCCTCTATCTTCTTAGACTACTAGCATTTCTAATTTCAAAAGACAACATGAAGGTGTGATTGTTCTTGATTAGAATACAAAATTTGGCCGGGGCATAGCCTCCAACTGGCCGTGAGTTTGTGCAACCCAGTTCTTCGTTTGGTCCAGTTCAGTACACAACCTGGTAAACAGCCTCAATACACAGCCTCCGGGGCTGCGCCACGTGGCGAGGCACAGTTGGTCCGACCTCTGACTGTGGCTGCGAGGTAGTTGGCCGACCCCCAGTCCCGATTTGCTGCTCCCGTCCAGGCTGCAGCTTCTGTCTAGGCCCTCGGTCTTTTTTTTGGTATTTTGGTATTTTACGAAAGAAAAGAACAACAACTTAAACAAAGAGGAAAGGTTGCCTCTCCTAAGGTCGGACTCAAAGTTTCTTGTCTTTTCCGGCAATAATCAATTTATCTTTTTTGGATGCTAAACTTGATGTTCCAAAATAATGTTTTGGACACTAAACTTGGTGATAAGGGGGGAAATGGAGATTTTTACTAGCACATAATGGTCTTAGATTCTTTCTTCTAACCACTTAGAGTCAAAGCTTCGCCGTATTTTAGAAAATCTCCAAAACTTCTAGACACTTTGAACAAAGCAAAGTCAAAGTTCCGCCGTATTTTAAAAAATCTCCAAAACTTCTAGACACTTCGAACAAGGCAAAGTCAAAGCTCCACCGTATTAGAGAACCTACTAACATCAAACGTCCAAACCAACAAAAGAGGATTGTTAGTTCAACTCTACAAGGGCTAAAACAAGCACCAACTAACTACGGCCCAAAAAGCAAGTTCTCTTCCCTCACGCACTAGAGGACTCCCAAAGCGGCATCGCCAAGGTACGATGGGGGTTGCCACTAGGTTTAGTACAACGCTCAAGTCTTCAAGCCTCTCAGCAACCCCAGAATATCCCAAATATCACCACGATGGGGGTAAAATGGCTACCCTGCATGAGTGGGACCCAAGCACATGTCACACACATGCAAGCAAGTAGAAACAACAACAAGAGAGCCCAAAAAAGGCTCGAAAAACACCGTAGAGTAGCTTTGGCCTCAAATGCCAAAGGAAATCCAAAATCACTTGGACCCACGGACCCAACAACAAAATGAAGGGGGTGACTTTAGAGAGGGAAGTGGGGCCCTTAAATAGGTATCTTCGGGCCTACTCCTCCCCCTAAAGACCTAAAGGTAATCTTATCAACTCGAATTTTCATCCTTATCCTCCAAGATTTTCATCCTACTCCTACAAAACTAACTTTCTAATATCCTACGCTGGACCAAGATCCTAACTTTTGGAGATTAACTCCAATTGCCAAATGGATTGCGCCATTGGATCCAGAACACCATTTTTAGGCTAGGATCCCTCTACCCCCCGTACCAATACCAAAAACCCAACTGAAGCTAGCGGAGATTAAAAACCAAATTGGGGTAAATTCCCAAATCTTAGAGGTTCCCTAATTTGAACAAAGTAACTAGCCTGTGGTTTCCGGTAGGTGCAAGGGAGTATGAAAATATCCCTTATTGACTTTGGTTCGCCGTTGGGTGCTCTCGGAATGCCGGTCAACGTCATGGTAACTCCGATAAGTGTTTAATTCTCGAAGAATCTGGATGGTTCCGATACTTCCCGCTATCAGAATGTTGCAAAACTTGGTGGAGCGTATTATTAGCATAAACCAAGCTAATCTAATCTTTAGTGAGAATTTAGCGTACCCCGAGAAATTTACAAGAAATTCCCACCTAGAAGTTGGGACGGTTGACCACCCGTAGAAGGTTCTTCTGCAAGTCAGAAAATGTCGGGAATTTTCATGTGACTTCTCATGGAGTCATATGGAATGTGTGCAGGTCTGGTTGGCATCTGCACGTTCGGTCAGTGGATGTCATAAACGGCCGTTCTTCTTAGAGCCCTTGGTGAAAATTGAAATGAAAAAATAAGAACAAGAAAGCAAGATGACTACTAGTGTCAAGTACAGAGGTTCCACTCTAGCTTTATACTAGTGTCAAAGTGACAAAGTAGCATGATTCAAGCTTAGTAATGGGTCACATTGCTGTCCCAATGCTTCTTCTTTACACTAGTCCAGATGTTACATGCAACTAGCTTTAGCAGCTCCACGTGTAAGGATGACACCCAAGAAACAACCCCAGGGACCAAGACCACTTAACTTTGAAGGATTACGTCTTAAAGTAAAGTCCAAGGGGACTGGGTAGCTTGTTCGTGAAGACTGATACTAAATTTAGCTACACCTTCTATTCTGTGTTCACAACCACTACTAAACCAAAGTTAACTGAAAATAGACAAAGCAAATAAAGCAAATAACAATAATAAAGAAAGAATATAAAGAACTTAGTAGTTGTTTGATTAACACCGCTGCCCCGACGTCTTTTCTTTTACGCTAATTTAGAAAATCACTGCCCTAATCTCCTAAACTTTACAACCAACTAAAAGGATTAAATAAAACTTTGAAAACAAATAAATAAAATAAAATAAATAGAAACTTGAGTGGTAGGTGAGGAATAAACATCGCTCGCGCTTCAATGTCTAATTTTACACTAGTTTAGGAAATTGCTGCCCCAACTCCCTAACTTTGCAACCAAGCTACCAATAATGTGAGTATCTGGGATAATTCCCAATATGGTCGCCATTTAACATGAAAAATTTAAAAAAAAATTAAAAAAAAAAGAAAAAAGGATAGAATGAGAACTTACCTAAGTTGGTGATGATGAGTGCTTCAGTAGACGCACCAAAAACTTTGTAAACTTTGTAGCCCGTCCACTAAGTCGCACCAACGTGAATTATTGAAAATTGAAATCTAATAGACACAATTGTTAGAAAATCCCTTGGAAGTGTTCAAAGATAAACATTCCACGGGAGCAAGATTTAGATTGGAGTTATAACTTAAATTTTAAAATAAAAACTTGAAATAAAACTTAAATACAAACTGGAAATAAAAATAAAATCAAAACTTAAAAAGAAAACATAAATGAAAAGAATTAAGTGATAAGTTATTACCTAGTTGTCTTACCTGGCGAATCATAGCCCATCGACCGTCCATTACTGGAGGACCAATAGAATACGCTTAGTTTAGGGCATGGTGGGCACTAAGACGCCTTTATTTTTACATGATTTCTGGTCATAGTGGCTTTTGATGGATTTTGAAGACTTCTTCAAAAAGCTAAGTCGTTTCAAAACAATTGTTTGCCTACTACTTCCTTTTTTAGGATTCCACAATCATGAAATCCAAGGTAAAGGATTAGATCTAAACGATCTAATCCGGAAATCAAAACCATGAATTTTATAATTAAAATTCAAGGTTCCCAGAAATCAAAACCATGAATTCCATAATTGAAATTCAAGGTCTTAGGATTCTAAACTGACTCCAGAAATCAAAACCATGAATTTTATAATTAAAATTCATAGTTCCCAGAAATCAAAACCATAGTGCCTATTCCAAATACTAGGATTCTAAAACTTAGCAATTAAAAGAAAATAAAAAGCAAAACAAAACAAAGCAAAGCAAAAACAAAACAAATAAAAGCAAAGAAGGATTTTTTTTTTAGGGTTAGAAAGAAAATTGAAAATCAAAGCAAAGCAAAGCAAAGCAAACAAAAGAAATAAAAACTAAAAGCAATTGAAAAACAAATAAAACAAAAACAAAAAATTCAAAAAGCAAATTGTAAAAGAGAAGAAATAGAACTGAATAAGAAATGAAGGAAAAGGTTTAAGTAATAACTTAGCTATTTTGCTAGTTAAGATTGTGGTGGTGTAGTGGATTTGTCGACTCACCTCCATGTGCTCCTATCTTGCTATCCGCATTCTTTGCGATGTCGAACGAGGATGGCTCCAAAAAATACTGGTGTTGCATGTTTTGCGATGTAACGGCAAACACCTCGGAGAGTAAGATGTGACCTTCTGGGAATATCTTTGTATTCTGGAACTAATGACGTGTAATTTTCACAATCCTTTTCAGAGACTCTCCAGCTGGATGGCTTGACGTGAATGGAATCACTAAGCCTGTGGTACAAATCAAAAGAAATTGGCGGATATACTGCCACATCAAAGCTTGCTTGCAAGCCTGCTAAGGTCTTGTATATGTGTAATGGAGGTAGAAGGTCTTCTTCTGGAAAAATGGAGTCCCAATCTACATTCTGAGTACCATTTATTTCTAGAAGGTAAGCATTTTCAAGAGGAATATTGTCCACTAATGGTACAAGTCCTCGTTCGTTTTCATTTTCCAGAATGTCCCAATGTTCCAATGTTAGTAGAATTTTAATTTGGTTGCCTTCAACAGATGGAGGCAATAGCGAGTCCACTTCAACGGAACATGGTAACAATTTGGGTTCATCTTTAGGAACTTTAAAGTATTCTAGACCTAATATTGGTGGTGTTTTGATTTGATTGCCGCTATCTAGTAGGGGCAGTAGCAAACCTAATCCAACCGTACAAGGTGAGGGTACTTTAGTGACCAATTGTCACAGTGTGAATTTTTGGTTTTTTGTAAGTTATCTAAATCTTGGAACGGAAACCGTGATTTGGGATCTGGATTCGAGCAAGAGGTAACGAAAAACCAGAAATTAACTACGGAACGGAGGAGGTGACAATCCGGATTCGATCTGAATCTAAACCGGATTAGAGTTGGAGCGGATCTGAGTTGGAACGGATTAGGTCAGGAACGGATTTGGTCATGATGACAGATCAAATTATAAATAGGCTGACCAATCCAGTTGCCACTCTTTTTCAAACTTCGTTTGTTGGAAAGTGTTTTTCTGCGCGTACTTAGCTTTCCTCCTAGGCGCTTTGCTTTCTTGTTTTTTTGAATGTATGTGCGTGTTACTTAGTGTATTAGAGTGCGCAGCGCTTTAGTGTGTGTTGCAGATTTAGAGGTATTCCGGTTGAGAACGGAAGAGAGAAGTGAGGAAACGGGATGTGCGGCTAGGAGAGAGAAAGGTAGCCTCAGTGAGAATCCGGTTAGCACAGCTCGTGTCCATGCCTCAGCTCCGCAAGAGTAGAGCAGGACCGTCCAATTCCTCCGCAGTAGAAGTTAAACTCCGGAAGGTGTGTCCGATCATTCCTTCAGGAGAGAAGGAAAAAGACAACCTCATGGAGGATCTTGCCATGATGGATTGCGGGGGACTGATAGATAAACCCTGGGGGTTTAGAGAAGAACGGATGATTCGAGAGCTGTTGGAAAAACTCTTGAATCAGTTCGATAAGACCATCCGCAGAATTCCGGGCAGTTGGACGGAAGAGATGTGGAGGTCCGTATACGATTTCCGGTCAGGAGGTCGAGGGATGGCCACTTCGAAGGAAGGATACACTCGAGGGAAGTTCCGGAGCAACGTGGACTCTAAAGATGGGCATGCGGTCGTGGATTGTTTGGATGACCGGGATCGCAATCTTTTGCAGTTTCTGGTTCCGATCATCCACCCGGAGAAATCGACGAGGGTAACGATAGCCATCAGGAACCTGATTTTTGGAGCCCTGAGCGGAGAACAGAAAGTGGACTGGGCCAGGATCTTTTCCGATCTAGTCAGCCGTCTGGTTCCAAAGATTGGAGGAAGTAGGCTGACACCACTGAGCCCCTACCTCTTCCATCTTTACAAGCATAATCAGCTCCTCACGGATACGGAGGAGAAGGAGTGGAAGACTCAGGAGGTACTTCTGAAGTATGAGGAATCAGAATCAGAGGAAGAGCAGGAGGAAGTATCCGGTTCCGATGAAGAAGAAGAAGAGGAGGAACAACACCGGCTGCAGAACAAGTGGCAGAAGACAACGCCTCCTCACCGGAGAGGAACCCCAACCCCTCCGGGTGAGACATCCAACCTTGGGAAGAAACTGGTTTTTGATGAACCGGGTTCTTCCGGATCGGATCCGACGGATCCGTTCAACCAGCTGATCAAAATCTTGAGTGATGTAAGGAGCGGACTGGGCGGTCAAGAAGCTGGTTCTGACCCAGATCAGTGAGCTGGTGGACGCACCAGCGAATAGCAACCTCGCGGCAGTGGTTACAGAATACATTTCTAGCCCGGATGAGATCCGGAAGCAAGAAGCGGAGATACGACGACTTCAGGAGGAAGTTGATGCGTTGAAGATGGAACTTTTACTCCTCAAGGAGGACATGACCACCACTCGTGAGATGGCGGAGGCTACCCGGAAAGTAGCTGAGGACGTGAAGGCCACTTTTGGGGCAACCGGAGAGGCCGTCACCAAGGCAAAGCTGTTTGACGAGGGAGTACTCAAGGACAAGAAGATATCTGGAACCAGGTTGGTCCGGATCTTGACGGACTACTCCGAGAAGGTAGAATTGGTGATGGTGGAAGTACGAGAAGCAGCAAATCGGATGGAGGTGAGCAGTCAAAAGCTGAACGGAGTGACGTTGTCAAGGTCGTTCCCTCTGTCCGACCTTTCGATGCTAGGGTCTTTTCCGAACGTGGGCATTCAGACGAAGGGAAAGGATTGGACTCCCCAGTCAAAGAAGAGTGGGAAGAAACTCGCCAACACCATCAACTTAGATTCGTCATTGGATCTCCCAGAACGTGAAACCGGGGAGCGGAACCGGAATCTGACAAACGTCTTCGAACAGCTTGGAACGGAAACGCCCAGGAGTTCCACACTGAATCAGGGACAAGATCAAAGTATGGACCTGACCCCGGATCAGGGTGCGGATCAAGGTCTAGACTAGAGCGTGGACCAAGTTATGAACAAAGAAACAGATCAAGGAGTAGATCCGGTTGTGATAGGATAGTTAGGATTTTAGTTTTGTAAATATTTGTTAGGATGGACCGGACCGGATTTGATCCGGTCTGTCTGGTTAGGATCGGATGTTCTCCGGTCTAATCGGCTCGGCAGGGACCAAAAGTTCCGAGCGGACTTTCTGGGCCCCTTTTTGTTGACTTTGAGTTTTAAAATGTATATAAGTCAGTCTCTGCGAAGGAGACTGGGAGTCTTTTCTCTTGAGTTTTTGTGTGTTTTCTATTGACTTCTTGTTGTACGTCTCTCCCGCGCATGGTAGGGCTGTTTGGTGAGGAGTTAGGAAGATGCATGCAGATTCTAGAGAGATTTCTCCCCTTGGTGGTGTTGTTTTGCTCTTATGTGCATGAAAGTGGGTATTCTAAGTGTTGGGAGTGGATTTCAGTTCCTCAGCACCTCTAAAGTTCACGATTCCGGGCGAGAAAGCCGTTGTTAGGCTAGGCGGATAGGGAAGGAGTCCTTAGTCGCGCTAGAAGTCCTGGATAGGAAATCCGGTTGAGTGTCCGATCTCCCGTGAGGTCTCGCTGCCCTAGATGGTAAACGGAAGGACTTTAGTTGATGTTGGAACGGACGGATTCACTTGTAACCACCTAACTTTGCACGGAGGGAACTTGGCATCAAGGTCGTTGTAGTATGAGAGGATTGTACGGGGGGTCTTTGTGTGACCTGCAAACCGGATCGCTGTCCGGTTTGCAGTGAGAGATCAAACCGGATCCGAGCTAGTGTAGGAAGTAGTGGATTAGAAAATTGGGTGTGGGAGTACGTATCATCCGGAAAGTCCCAATTAGCAATTTAGTGGAGATAAAAGTAGCAGAACTTTTTCAATTTTTGCATTTAAATACCAAGTTAGGACTTAGATATTAGAAATAGAAATTAGTTTCTAGGTAGAAAGGATAAAACTCTAAATAGGTTACGCAGCCTGTCGGAAACCGTAGCCGGAAAGCCGGAAAGTTCCGGAAAGTTCCGGATCGTAGGGACCTACCGCCTAGGTTCCGGCTAGGGAACTTACGGGAACGTTTTTGGCGGCGGGAACTTAGGGTTCCGACAGGTACTTAAACCCCACCGCCAGCCTCATTCAGTCTCTTTTACCCATGTTCTTCCACGGTGCGTTAGAAGAGAGAAAGAGTGGTGAGTTAGGGCGTGTTAGGGAGAGAAAGGGAGGAAGGTGCCAATTGCACCGGATTGTCCTAGCAGTCGGTGAGATGGCGGAAGCGAGTCGATCCCGGAGGTCGGTAGTAACAGCCCGGGGCGTACGTCCGGTTGTCCCATCGGATCCGGAGCGCCTGAAGGAGTTAGAAGAGGACCTAGAAATCATGGGGTGTTTAGGATTGGTAAAACGTCCATGGAACGTCCGGAGTGAAGAGATGATTGATGAGCTGGTTTCCGGAGTAGGTAATCAGTTCGATTTGACGATTAGGGGTCGATCTAGGGCCTGGACTCCGGAGTTGTGGGCGAAGGCATACTTTACGCCGAGCAGGGGTTCCGGAATGGCGTCCCGGACGGATACTTACGCCGTGGAGGTATTCCGGAGTCATGCGGATTCCAAGGAGGGAAACACCGCGAGTGATTGTAAGAGTCCCCGGGATGGGCAGTTGTTAGCATTCCTCATCCCTATCTTGTATCCGGAAAAGCCCACCCGGATTACAATGACCGTGGCAAACACCATTTTCGGAGCGCTGGGAGATAGAGAGAATCCGGCTCCCAGGCCGGTCAGCTGGGGAGTGATCATTCACTCTATAGTGGAAAAGTTAGCGGTCAATATCGCGAACAAGAAGTCAAGTCCGATTAGCCCCTATCTTTTTCATCTGTATCACTCCGAGGATGCACTGGCCGGACCGGAAATGACCATATACCGGAAGGGCGAGAATTTGTTGAGGTATGGACTTTCCGCAGAAGATGAACCGGATGAGCTCGAGCCGGAAGAAGAGGAACCAGAACCGGAGCAGGCATCACCAAACGTTGGAGGGACGCGCCGAAAATCGACTGATCGGGGTGCGCGGGGGAAGCAAGAAGCCGAGGAGGAAGAGAAGCCCCGAGAACCACTTCCGGAAACAGATCAGCTAGAGGCCACCATCAAATGGCTGTTAGCTACCCGGGCACAGAATGAGCGGATGTCGGCGCTGATCCGGCAAATGTGCGAGAAATTGGGTGTGAAGGAAGAAACCCAAATCCTGGTGGCGTTGGCGGAAAGGCCAGATCCGGAAGCAGTGAAGCAGCTGGAGGACCGGATTCTAACCTTGGAGCAAGAACGGGACCGGTTTCGAGAACAAGCTGCGTGGTCGGAGAAGGAGAGGATGGCCGCTGAAACAAAAGAGGGAGAAGCCCTCGATCTGGTCCAGAATGTCAGAAGTCTGTTTGACACTCCGGCGGATATTCTTGCCAGAGCTACACTCTGGAATAATCACATGGTGAAGGATGGTCACGTGGCGGGATCGAAGGTGGTGAGCATCCTTGTGGATTTTGAAGTCCGGATTGAGGGAATGCTCAAGGAAGTCCGGCAACTGTTGGGAAACTTGGATCCGCTTGAGGGGTTAGACCAAGGCCTTTTTGACCTAGGTCAGGATCTCCAAGAAGGAGGGGCACAGAACCAGCCTTCTCCGGCAAAGAGCAAGACAATCGCCGGAACGTCGCAAGCCGGAACAGCATCGGCACAGAAGAGGAGGTCGCTGGTGAAGCAGTTTGCGGCCTCCACTCCAGTAAAAGATGTTGTCTTAGGCGTCCCAGTCGGAAGAACTGCGTCCGTAGCAAATCTGTTCCCCGACAGACCGGTGGGTTCTACTTTCCGGGAACCAGCTTTACCCGGAACGGTGTTGAATCCAGCCCGGACGGATCCGGTGAGTTTCACCCACATGCTCCAGCCCTTTCTCCAGACACCGCCACCGTCCCAGCTCATCGATCTTACTGTTCCGAAACCAAGGGGACGACGGCTACTGAGCGAGACGGACCCGGAATCGGAAGAAGGGGAGACGACTCAATCGGAGGAGGAAGAGTTGCAGCCTCCCCGGACCAGGTCGAAGACAAAGAACACCCCACCCCAGAAGACAGGTGGATCGCCAGCTCAGGGTGGCACGTCTGTAAAGAAGGCTAAGAGAAATAAATGACTATCTAGGGTAGCAGTAGCAGTAATTGTAGTTAGGATTCTTACCAGGATGGTAGTTCCGGAACCGGATTTTCCGGATGTAGGCCCAGTAGTTCCGGACTTTTAGGAGTTAAACGGTTTTGCAATTTTCCCGGAACGGTCTTGTGGGCCGTTGCCTTTTTGCTTTTTAGTTGGCCGTTGGCCGGTTTTCTGGTGACCGTTTGGGCTGCTTTTTTGTGGGTTTTTAAGGGCAGGCCGGTTTGTTGGCCTGTCATTCCTTTTTCCTTGTTCATTTAATCTAAAGCATTCAGGAAAGCACTCGTTGGATTATTCTCTTGCGTATCGCGTCTATAGTCACTTGTGTGGATGTATAAGTGAGAGTGTGCAAGGGGGAGGAGTCCGGATTCGTGGACTGCCGGATTAGGCTAAGTGTGTCTTGCAGATGAGTTTTTAGACTTGCGTAGTGAGAAAGTGGCGCCTTTAAAACGCTGGTACGGTAATCCGGTGGAGACCAAGGAGTGGTCCGGAAGCTAGTCCGGAATTCGCAGGGGCGGTTCCGTGCGGAGATAGGCAACCGCCAGAGGAATATTTCCACCCATCCGGAAGGCTAGTCAACCTCATAAGCGGTCGAGAGCTAGGAAGTCATTCCCTTAGTTCCGGAAGTCCGGTATCCGTCGTTGTAGTAAGGAGGACCTAACGCTACCCTGTGTGACCAGCTTTCCGGATAGGCCATCCGGAATGTTGTGAGGAGGCCACCCTGTTTACTCAACTAGATCTACTCTTGGGTTGTGTTTTGTTTTATGTTATTAGAGTTTATGTCAGATACGGAGTGGTGCAGTTCCCTACCCCTCGGAAAGAGCAAGTGAGGAACCCTCTGAGGGTAAAACAGAGGTATCGAAAACCAACTTGTTAGAAAGACGGAACCGGAATATTGGATAGGGCCGGATCCGGAAGAGAATCCGGAAAGGAAGTAGTTCCGGAAAAGTGTTTGTGTGTTGAAAGGACCCCTCTCAAGGTGGTCAAAGTCCGGAAACTTAGAGGTCTCGAGAAACTAATTTTGAAGCAACGTCTGGAATCTCCTGGGACGATAACTTGTGTCATCTTAGCACGTTTTTGTGGTTAAAGATACTTACACCTAGATTACGCGCACGACAGTGGGTCTTTAGCCACTATAAGTCACGGAAGGAGTGGCGGGCCTGCCACTCTCAAAAGCAAGCGGCGAACCCTCTGATGGTGAAGTAGAGGCAAAACTAAACCGGAGTGCAATGAGAGTACGTGTGAGAGGACCGGATCGGATTGGTCCAGAGGAGTGCCAGGATCGGAAGTTAGAGGATCCTAGGTTGTGGTAGTTTTACAGGACCAGATAGCTGGACAGACCGGAAGAGGTAGAGAGAGGTCTGGTCGTAGTTTTCCGTGTGTTGGTGTTTTCGGTTTTAGATCTAGGACCGGAAAGTAGAAATTGGATACTGGCTGAGCTTAAGTTGGGAATAGTGCTAGAGACTTCACAGAATCTCGTGGGTTCGATCTTTAGAGTCATTTTGTTATGCTTTAGAGTGGTTTTTGGGAGTATAACAGGGAATTCACTTACTCTGTGCTACGACAAGGGTCCAGGGAGTGGGAGGGACGGAGGAAGAAGGTCTAGGGAGTGGGAAAGACGGGGGGAATGCTAGGACATGAGCGTGGAGCGGGGAATGGGGATTATGGAACAGAAACTTGGAGTGGAAAATTTAAAATTTGTGTGGCATTGGAGGAAAAATTGAAGGAAAAAAATGGATGAAAGTAATAAAAATATTGGATGGAAGTGGATGAAAAAAAGGGATGCAAATCTTTGAAAAAAACGGATGAATGTGGATGAAAAAAAGGGATGCAAGTCTTTGAAAAAATTGGATGAAAGTGGATGAAAAAGTGGATGAAGAAGTGGATGAAAAAAGTGGATGAAAGTGGATGAAAGAATGGATGAAAAAAGTGGATGAATGTAGGGTACAGGCGGATGGAAAAAGTGGACGAAAGAATTGAATGAATGTCAGGGATACATGGATGAAAGAAGTGGATGAAAAAAATGGGTGAAACCAGCAGATTATCATATACTTGGAGAACTGACTACTGATTAATAGAAAGCAATTACCATGCATGATAAAAGGTCATTACAAAGGACTTCAAACTCACATGGGGACACAGAAGAAGAAAAAAATTATACGAGAACCTCCATTAGATGTAGGCTTCGGATCTTCTAAGCTGAAGGGCCTATTACCGTGGTTGACATCTAAAATGCAGGGCCTATGACCACGTGGGATTAGATATTATATACTTTAGGGCTTTGGATAGCCCCATTATTCCAATGTTGCGTGTACGATATACGACTTAAGCATTGAATTTCAAGATCTTACTCATACACATCAGATCTCGTGTTGGGTGTGTGTGCCTTTAATTAGGAAATGTGGATGTCGCAGCACAGAGTAAGTGAATTCCCTGTTATACTCCCAAAAACCACTCTAAAGCATAACAAAATGACTCTAAAGATCGAACCCACGAGATTCTGTGAAGTGTCTAGCACTATTCCCAACTTAAGCTTAGCCAGTATCCAATTTCTACTTTCCGGTCCTAGATCTAAAACCAGAAACACCAGCACACGGAAAACTACGACCAGAACTCTCTCTACCTCTTCCGGTCTGTCAAGCTATCCGGTCCTGTAAAACTACCACAACCCAGGATCCTACAACTTCCGATCTTGGCACTCCTCTGGACCAATCCAATCCGATCCTCTCACACGTATTCTCACTCCACTCTGGTTTAGTTTTGCCTCTGCTTCACCATCAGAGGGTTCGCCGCTTGCTTTTGAGAGTGGCAGGCCCGCCACTCCTTCCGTGACTTATAGTGGCTGAAGACCCACTTTTCTAATCCACTACTTCCTACACTAGCGCAGATCCGGTTTGATCTCTCACAGCCACCCGGACAGCGATCCGGTTTGCAGGTCACACAAAGACCCCCCGTACGATCCTCTCATACTACAACGACCTTGATGCCAAGTTCCCTCCATGCGAAATTAGGTGGTTACAAGTGAATCCATCCGTTCCAACATCAACTAAAGTCCTTCCGTTTACCATCTAGGGCAGCGAGACCTCACGGGAGATCGGACACTCAACCGGATTTCCTATCCAGGACTTCTAGCGCGACTAAGGACTCCTTCCCTATCCGCCTAGCCTAACAACGGCTTTCTCGCCCGGAATCGTGAACTTTAGAGGTGCTGAGGAACTGAAATCCACTCCCAACACTTAGAATACCCACTCACATACACATAAGAGCAAAACAACACCACCAAGGGGAGAAATCTCTCTAGAATCTGCATGCATCTTTCTAACTCCTCACCAAACAGCCCTACCACACGCGGGAGAGACGTACAACAAGAAGTCAATAGAAAACACACAAAAACTCAAGAGAAAAGACTCCCAGTCTCCTTCACAGAGACTGACTTATATACATTTTAAAACTCAAAGTCAACAAAAAGGGGCCCAGAAAGTCCGCGCGGAACTTTCGGTCCCTGCCGAGCCGGCCAGACCGAAGAACATCCGATCCTAACCAGATAGACCGGATCAAATCCGGTCCGGTCCATCCTAACAAATATTTACAAAACTAAAATCCTAACTATCCTATCACAACCGAATCTACTCCTTGATCCGTTCCTTCGTCCATAACTTGGTCCACACCTTGGTCCACGCTCTAATCTAGACCTTGATCCGCACCCTAATCCGGGATCAAATCCATACTTTGATCCTGTCCCTAATTCAGTGTGGGACTCCTGGGCGTTTCCGTTCCAAGCTGTTCAAAGACGTTCGTCAAATTCCGGTTCCGCTCCCCGGTTTCACGTTCTGGGAGATCTGGTGACGAATCTAAGTTGATGGTGTTCGCGAGTTTCCTCCCACTCTTCTTTGACTGGGGAGTCCGATCCTTTCCCTCCGTCTAAATGCCCACGTTCGGAAAAGACCCTGGCATCGAAAGGTCGGAAAGATGGAACGACCTTGACAACGTCACTCCGTTCAGCTTTTGACTGCTCACCTCCATCTGATTTTCTGCTTCTCGTGCTTCCACCATCACCAATTCTACCTTCTCAGAGTAGTCCGTCAAGATCCGGACCAACCTAGTTCCGGATATCTTCTTGTCCTTGAGTACTCCTTCGTCAAACAGCTTTGCCTTGGTGACGGCCTCTCCGGTTGCCCCAAAAGTGGCCTTCACGTCCTCAGCTACTTTCCGGGTAGCCTCCGCCATCTCACGAGTGGTGGTCATGTCCTCCTTGAGGAGTAAAAGTTCCGTCTTCAACGCATCAACTTCCTCCTGAAGTCGTTGTATCTCCGCTTCTTGCTTCCAGATCTCATCCGGGCTAGAGATGTATTCTGCAACCACTGCCGCGAGGTTGCTATTCGCTGGTGCATCCACCAGCTCACTGATCTGGGTCAGAACCAGCTTCTTGACCGTCCAGTCCGCTCCTTACATCACTCAAGATTTTGATCAGCTAATTGAACGGATCCGTCGGATCCGATCTGGAAGAACCCGGTTCATCAAAAACCAGTTTCTTCCCAAGGTTGGATGTCTCATCCAGAGGGGTTGGGGTTCCTCTCCGGTGAGGAGGCGTCGTCTTCTGCCACTTGTTCTGCAGCCGGTGTTGCTCCTCCTCTTCTTCTTCTTCATCGGAACCGGATACTTCCTCCTGCTCTTCCTCTGATTCCGATTCCTCATACTTCAGAAGTACCTCCTGAGTGTTCCACTCCTTCTCCTCCGTATCCGTGAGGAGCTGGTTATGCTTGTAAAAATGGAAGAGGTAGGGGCTCAGCGGTGTCGGCCTACTTCCTCCCATCTTTGGAACCAGACGGCTGACCAGATCGGAAAAGATCCTGGCCTAGTCCACTTTCCGTTCTCCGCTCAGGGCTCCGAAAATCAGGTTCCTGATGGCTATCGTCACCCTCGTCGGTTTCTCTGGGTGGATGATCGGAACCAGAAATTGCAAAAGATTGCGATGCCGGTCGTCCAAACAATCCACGACCGCATGCCCATCTTTAGAGTCCACGTTGCTCCGGAACTTCCCTCGAGTGTATCCTTCCTTCGAGGTGGCCATCCCGCGACCTTCCGACCGGAAGTCGTATGCGGACCTCCACATCTCTTTCGTCCAACTTCCCAGAATTCCGCGGATGGTCTTATCAAATTGATTCGAGAGTTTTTCCAATAGCTCTCGAATCATCCGTTCCTCTCTAAACCCCCAGGGTTTATCTATCAGTCCCCCACAACCCATCATGGCAAGATCCTCCATGAGGTTGTCTCTTTCCTTCTCTCCTGAAGGAATGATCGGACACACCTTCCGGAGTTTAACTTCTACTGCGGAGGAATTGGACGATCCTGCTCTACTCTTGCGGAGCTGAGGCATGGACACGAGCTGTGCTAACCGGATTCTCACTGAGGCTACCTTCCTCTCTCCTAGTCGCACGTCCTTTTTTTTCACCTTCGCTCTTCCGATCTCAACCGGAATACCTCTAAACCTGCAACACACTCTAAAGCGCTGCGCACTCTTACACACTAACACGAACACACACTCTCAAAACAAAAAAGCAAAGTGCCTAGGAGGAAAGCTAAGTACACTCAGAAAAACACTTTCCAGCAAACGAAGTTTGAAAAAGAGTGGCAACTGGATTGGTCAGCCTATTTATAGTCTGATCTGTCATCATGACCAAATCCGTTCCTGACCTAATCCGTTCCAACTCAGATCCGCTCCAACAACATCATATTCATTAAAATGGGAGTTTAGGACCCTCCCAAAATAATATTGTCCATTTGTAGGCCGAATAATTGAAATTGAGTCGAAGTAATTTATAGTTGAGTTGAAGGAATTTTAAGCTGAGGGTAGTTGGCTGTAGGAATATAAGGTGCAATTTCCATTAAAATGGGAGAAAGGGGCAGTCACAACACCTTGTACAAACTACGGTTCACTATTGTTTAAGTGGTTTGGGTATATAAATTTATACTGTGTTACTTGTTGGACACCAAGTCATGAGCTAAACAGTTGGTTGTAAGAAGCTATTCATCTCATTTAGGCGGTCCGGGTTCAATTCCCATTGACTTCGTATGAGCGGCTATGAGATGTACATGACTTGGTGCTGCTTAGTGAGCTTTGCAGGCAGGAAAGTGGTAACAACCAACTAGCCCCATCCCCAGAACTGTGACAAGTGCTTAATGACTTAACAAAATAAAAAGTGGTCTAATCCACTACCACTTTTTCCTACTCGTATTCTATTTTCAAAGGAAATTTATAAAGTACACACATTCTGAAAATGATGCAAATATAGATACAAACAAATGTAATTGTAAATATATTTCATACTTTGTATGAATGCAGTTGCTTCGCAAGGAACTTCATACAATATAAAATAAAAGTTCCAATACAAATCAGTGAAATCAAATCATTCATAATATTCCAAACTACACTATATACTCTATAAAATCATATAAAATCATATATGTAGTTACGTAAAACCACGAAATAGAACATCAAATACAAACTATCAAACGTACGTTATAACACTAAAAAGTATTTCCATAATACTCCGTAAATGCTCAATGAGAGGGTCTTGAAGCCAAACTGTCCTTGATAATATCAACTTGAACCAATGGGATTTTATAGATAGGATCCACTTTGTCCTTCTTCACCCGAGACTTCCATGCCGTGAGTAGACCTCCTGTGTCTTCCCAAACCGGATCCTCATCCTCATTCACTCTCCAACGCAATCCTCTGGCGGAGTCCCATCCAGAATAGGATGCCTGGATATCTCGCTCTCGTGCCGTGGGCTTCAAGTACTGAATGTGTACACAATTGGGATGATTTGGGTTTGTAAAAGGATCGGACAAGGCTATAGCAATCCATACAGGTTTTGTATCCTCTGCTCGAAGGGCAACAAGATATCCCTTGTAAACATCACGTGCCACTCGAAAAGATGGCAATGGGCAATTGCGGAGTTGCCCCACGAAGGCATCATCCTCAGCAAACTCCTCACGAACTTCAGCATCCTCATCCAGCTCATCCCCCTCTGTTGTTTCGATTCGAGAAGAAGGCCAAAAGCCATCCTTCAAAGCTACAGCCGGTTCGATCGGCTCCTTTAAAGCTGCATTCACAGCCCGCCAATAGAACACCAAGTGCTCAAAACGTCTCCTGTACTCTCCACTTCCGTCTTCATCGCATAATGCCTCCCAATATTTGATGAACCCAGATAACCCTTTATAAATGTCGTCCATGGCACGCATTGGAAGGTGTTCAACAGGCAGCGGCTCCCCACGAGGCCATAGACCATGTCCTTCGGAATCCTCTTGCCACAATTTGATCCCTCCACCTTCTTGTGGGAGCCAATCACTATCCGTGCAATACAGCTTGTACTTCATGACAGGGACACCTGCAGAATTCAAATAAAACTTGAATTGTTGTGCCTTTGTATGACCAACAAGTGCATCCTCCCCTCCTAGAAGCGAGCTTTCTATGAAGGCTTTGAAATCAGGTACCTCTTCAATAAGGTGAGGAATTGTAGGAACGGAATCTACATCCATGAAGGACTTCATGAGGGATGGGATGGTTGGGAAGTTATCTTTTTTCAATTGCATACTCCATCTCCCAAATAAGGCGTCAATGTCGTCATGCGTGTGACCGACTAACATGAAACTCACATGAACCTCACGAAAGACCTTCTTAGCAACGAGAAGGGACCAGAACGCAAACACAAATTTATTCTTGTTGTCCCCCGTGGCATTGTCCATTTGCACGTTCAAAACCGGAGGAAGAGGAGTTCCTAAAATTTCCACTTCCGGAGCAGGTCGAAGCGATGACTTGCACATATCAGCTCCTTGCAATACCGCGTGAAATAAAGGAGCCGAGCCCGACCCAACAAACAATTCCCTTGAGGAATACTTTGGGGCCAGCTCAAGGTCCCGCAAGAGCTTTGCAAACGACCCCACCGTGTAGTTCGAGTCATGAAGGAAGATATCAAGTCCATAATGTGCATAACGCACATCCCCATGCCCATGGGCAATCATGCCCGTCATGGACACCGGCAGTTTCATGAGTCCGTCCAGTTGCTTGCTTTTGTGCGAGAAGACAGGAGAAGCCGTTTTAGCATGATCCATTTTGTCATGCATGATGGTCAAGCACTCAGCAGGGTATGCACTAGACCTATAGCGATTGGCATAATATTGGTCTCAGTGCGCCCGAGCTTTAGCCAAATGTTTCTCTAAGAGAAGGGTCCACTTCTGTTGTAAGCCAGCAACAGCAGTCCTCTTCAAAGTGTGTAACCTATCACATTTGGAACAGCGCGCAAAATTGTCTCCAGGCTTCTTGGCACTAAATTCAGGAAAGTTCAACTTCCTAATCTTGCTGATATTAGAAGCAGACACTTCTTTTAACCCAAACACAGCATTCGCTGCGTTGACCTCGGGTATAGTCTCCTTCCATTTAAAAGTAGCCGGTAACACCATAGACACCACCTTCTCCCCAGATGGAAGTGTATGCGTGCGATGTGGCATATGGTCTGCCGACTTCCCAAGCACGCACTTCAATGTCGCGGTGGCCTGCAGCGTATGCTTTCTGGTCTTCACCATGCCCAAATTACCGTGAGGCTGAGCTTGTTCACCTTTGGCAGCGAACCCTTGAAAACGGTGAAAGGTGCTCTCCGAGACACCTGCAATATGCCTCCATGCCGCCAAACAAACATCAGTCCCTTCGACAGTAACCACTCTCTTTCCTTGACCATTCCTATGGACTTGTCGATGTACGTCCAACTTCATGTGGTACCGGAATTCGAATGTTGATTTCTCGTACATACGCTCTCGAAATGCCCGAATTTTTTCCCTTGAAAAAGGTTGAACACAGTTACTAGAGCAACAAGACTTGCTCGAAATAGAATTGATCGACTCTTGGGAGAGCAACGCCTTAGACTTCACACAGGTCTCACGTGGGGGATTTCTGATCAAGCTCGTATAAGGTCTTCCATGGGAAGTTGAAGGTCGCAACAGATGGGCTTGCCGACGGTTGTACTCGTCACGTAACTCATAATCGCGTAGGCTTGCTGTGGGCGCTGGATTACCCACCCTTGGTAATCGAGCGAACACCGACCAGGTTCTATGCCTTTATCCACAATTTTTAATATATGGAGGTGATGTGAGCGCGGTCCACTGTGCCTTCCAAGCAATGGATCTTTTTTTGCTAACGTTTCCTAAGTGTCGTGGATGGCAGCGAATAATTAGAATGCATGTAGTAACTCACAAGGTAACTGCAATGCTCAGGGTAATGGTAAAATTCTAACTCCCTAACTATCTATCCTATGTCGGGGGTAGACTGAGTAGTTGGCGTCATTTCTAACGTCCCTAACTATGTAAAAAGAGGAACCCCTATGTTCCTTCCATGAACCTCTAAGACTATCGTGGGATTTTAAGACTCCACCGAGAAGTTCTACTCTAAAGACTAACTCTAAAGTTTAACTCTTACTCTAATCTTCAACCTCTAAATGAAACTCTAGGTTTTTACTCCTAATTTAACTCTGAAATTTATCCTCGGAATTTAACCCTAGGTTTAACTTTTAACTCTAAGTTTTTACTTCTAAATCAACTTCGACTCCTAACTTCCAAGTTTTAACCTTCTAAGGTAATTCTAAGTTTCACTTCTAATTCTATGTCATTATCTCTAAACTACTCTAAGATTTACCCTCTAAAGGTAACTCTAACTTTTCACTTTTTACTGTAGATTTTTTACTCCTAATTTAACTCTAGGTTTTTTACTTTTAATCCTAAATTTTTACTTCTAAAATCAATCCCCAATTTTAACCTCTAGGTTTGACTCTAAGTTTTCACTTTGACTCTAGATTTCTACTAACTCTAAAATTTTACTTCTACTTCTAACTTTTAACTTCTACTTTTAGCTTTTTACTCTCACTTTTTACTCCCCTAATTGACTCTAAAATTTAACCTTTAAGTTTAATCTAAACTTTTGACTTTTGACTTTTGACTTCTACTTCCAAATTTAATCCTATCGTTTTAATCCAAGATTAGCTCTAAATGTTATCCTCCTAAATTTAATTCCAACTTTTAACTCTAGGGTTTTGACTTCTAATTTTAGCTCTATTTTTAACTCAACAATCTACTTCCTAAGTGGATTCTACTTGTGACTTCTACTTCCTACTCTACTTTTTACTTCCCAAAGTTAACTCTCCCTTTTGGCTTTTGAATTTTAACTTCCCTAATTAAAATCTTAATTTAATCCTAGGTTTTTAACTTGCTATTTGATCTTTAATTTTAATCCTAAATCCTCCCTCTAATCTAATCCTAATTTCCGTCCATTGTTTCTTGTGGTTCCCTTTTAATTAAAATTCCTCCGTTCTACCCCCTACCACTTAACTTAGCCTAACGCGGTCAGTTTACGGTCAAATCTTAATTATAAGATGTTTTCGGAAACCTCTATTCCTAATCTATCAACTTTTGAATCTAAACTTCTAATTCGCGCTAATCTCGGATGCTAATCACGCTCTAAGGGCTGATTAGGAAAATAAGTGCTAATTAGGGAAAAACGACTAGGATTAGTTTAGTGACCCACCTCGTTACTGCTAGTGTCGGAAATGACGTCATCCCCGTCCACATGCGCGTCCTCGTGCTCCATGGTGGCCACTCGCGGTTGTCTTCCTTTATTTTTGTGCTATGGTCTTTATTTATTTATTTTATTTTTTTCAAGGCCCATGGCTTAAGTTGTAGAAAAGAAAACGTTACACGTATGATGGTCTAACCCTTTCCCCCCATTTCCTTCTTCTTTTCTTTCTCTCCTCCTCTTCCTTCTACTCTTGAACTATTCCACCAACCGTGGTGATGGTGGTCTTACGCTCTAGTCTCAAACTTCGTGAAGTTTTAAATGAGCCTCCTACCCTCTTACGCAACTTTGCTTTGTGTCATCCTAATCCTCCTCCCAACGGTTGCAAGGAGTTCTTCTAGATTTCCTACCTAATCTCCTAGCTAGGCACTATTTATCGTCTCTCTCCTCTCCACTCCTATAACACATCCTTCCCCCTAATTTCCTTCCATTGTGTGTAGGTGTGAGTGGTGAAACAAATTTGTGTGCAGGTACGGTGGTGCTCCGCTCTTTTCTCCCTTCTCCCTTTTTGGTTTAGACCCTAATCCTACTCCTTCCCTAGCTAGTAATAGGTTAGTCCCACATTTTTGTGGTGTTTTAGGTCTGATTTTTGAGTTAGTTTGAGAGACCCCAAAAAATCAGAACCCAAAAAGACCAAAAAACTTTGAGTTCAAAAAGAAGAGCGACCGATTTGGCTGGGTGCTAGACCCCGAGCCTGCCCACCACCTCCCGGCTGGCTGGCTGGGCTGGTTAATTAATTAAAAATAATTAATTAATTTTTTAATATGTTTTTTTTTTTTTTTGGCTCCCGATGGTGCTGCTGTATGCTGGCCTGATGTTGCTGCTGTAGCTGGTCCTGATGTGCTGCTGTATGCTGGTCCTGATGTCGCTGCTGTATGCTGGTTTTCCGGCTAGGCTAAAAACTGGATTTCCGGCTAGGCTAAAAAGACTGGAATTTTTTGCTAAGGCTATCTAAGACTGGATTTTTGCTAGGGCTATTAAGACTGGATTTTTGCTAAGGCTATTTTAAGACTGGATTTTTGCTAAGGCTATTTTAAGACTGAGTTTTTGCTAAGGCTAATGGGGGAACTAACCGTCGGGGGTACTAAACTTACTAAGACCTTGGAAACAACTAACTACCTAAAACTTTTGAAGACACTACTCTAGACAAATGCAAAGAACCCTACATATCTTGGAAGCTAAACTCTGGAGGTTTCCACAAAGGTCTTGGAAACTAGACTTTGGAACTAAACACGGGGTAGATGCAAAGCTTCGCCGTCAAATTGGGTTTAACACCAACTTTAGGACTTCTTGACACCCCGGGGGTTCAAAGCTCCGCCGTCTACACTTTTAACACACGCTTTAGGACTCTACTTTGTCACTAGTTCAAAGCTTCGCCGTTTCCCAAGGGGGTCCACACAAGGGGAGAGACTTTAGAAGAGGGAAAACTAACTTTAAAAGAAAACACACACACAGGGTCAAAGCTTCGCCGTCCCGGAGGGGGGTCCACACAAGGGGAGAGACTTTAGAAGAGGGAAAACTAAACTTTAAAAGAAAACACACACACAGGGTCAAAGCTTCGCCGTCCCGGGGGGGGGGTCCACTCAACAAGGAGAAGATTAGAAGAGGGTTTGGAAGAAATTTAGCAACACATGTACAAGGAGGTCCAAAGCTTCGCCGTCCCGGAGGGGGGTCCACTCAACAAAGGGAATATTAGAAGAGGGTGTAAGAAAAAACTACAAAGGAAAAGAAAACTGGCAAGTTAGATCACGTGGCAACACAACGCTCACACGCTAAAGGCCCCCCAAAGCGGCATCGCCAAGGTATGGTAGGGGGTGACTTTAGGATTTGTGCAAGATACAAAACAAAAGACTCTTAACTTCACAAGTTAGATCACGTCACGTACAAGGGGGTGAGAGAGGCTCTCCAACTACAACAAAGTACAAAAACACTGCACAAAGAGTACACAAAGCAAGGTAGAAGGACCCCCAAGGACCTTCAAAGCTTGAAAATAAGCAACAATGGAGCCAAAAGTGCTCCGAAAACATCGTAGAGGTTTTTGGCTTCAAACGCCAAAATATCCAAAATAACTTGGACCCACGGACCCAAAACAAGAATTGGGGGTGTTCTAGAGAGAGAAATGGGGCCCTTATATAGGTTTCCAAGGGCTCACCCCTCCCTCTAAAGCTCTAAGGTAACCTTATCAACGGGGATTTTCATCCTCATCCTCAAAGATTTTCATCCTACATCCTAAATTTCTACTTCTACCATCTATGCTGGACCAACATCCTAACTTTTGGAGATTAGCTCCAATCGCCGAACGGATTGCGCCGTTGGATCCAGAACGCCGTGTTTAATCCTAGACCCCTCTACCCCCCGTACCGAGGCCAAAAACCCATCGTAGGCTAATTTAGTTTAAAAACCCAATCGTGGTAAAATCCTAGATCTTGGGGGTCTCCTATTTTGAGAAATGTGAATAGCCTAGGGTCTCCGGTAGGTGCGAGAGAGTCGGGAAGGACTCTTGGTTGACTTCGTTTCGCCATCGAATGGTCCCGGAATGCCGGTCAACGTGGCGGGGACCCCGCCACGTGGTTAATTCCCGAGGAATCTCGCCGGTTCGGGTACTTGCCGCTATCGGAATGTCGTGAAACTTCACGGAGCGCATTATTAACATAAAACAAGCTAGTCTAATTTTTAGTGAGATTTTATTGTAACCTGGGTAATTTCCATGAAATTCCCGTTAGAGGTTAGGAGGGTTGACCACCCGGAAAAAGGTTCTTCTGCAAGTCGGAAGATGCCGGGATTTTTCACGTGACCTCTCAAGGAGTCGCATGAAAGACGTGCGGGTGTGTTTCCGTACCTGGCACGATTGGTCAATGGAGATTTAAACTGGACATCTCCTTGAATCAGCGACGGTGCGGGAATCTTCTGCAGGCGGAGGAATCTTGGCGAACCGATTTCGCCGTTGGACTCCTGGCATGGGATTCACCCTAGAACACCATCCTTGGGCTGTAGATTCCTCCACGGCCCGGTCTTGCGTGAGTGGCTCCTGCATGCTAACAATCGGGATTTTGGGAATTCGTCGATCTAATGGAGAATTCTAAATCTAACTCTAGGACCCAACCTAGTGGCCTCGCTGTGGATCCCTCGGACCGACCTAGCCATGAATCGCCACATTCATGGTGGGATTTAGCCCTTTTGGGGCTGTGTGACTCGAATCCTCCAAATCTAACCTTTTTGTTATTTTTATACCATTTTTGGCAAGGTTTGGGGGTTTCTAAGTAAAAAACACAAATCTAGACCAAATACTATAATGGGTATGACACAACCCTATTTCGGTTCTACACTCTTTTTATGGATTTTTCTATACTTTTATCAACTTTAAATTGCAAATTTCCAAAAAAATAATTCTACGAGTCCCAAGTGACAAATTGGGAGCTCACACTTGCCCCATTCAAGTACACCCTCTCAATGGGCCATGCTCGAAGAGAGTACCTCCACTCGTCTGGAACTTCTAAAACATTGAGCGATTTGGAGATTTGGACCGCAACAAGAGCATCTTCGAGGGGACCGCTAGAACCAAGAACAAGGTCGGAGTTAACACTGTGACAAATCCCCTCAGCCACGGGCGCAAAAGCCGCATTGTGCAGCTCCACAAGCTTCGTCATCCACAGCCGCCGAGGGATCCCTTCGCAGTTAGGAATGTTGACTATCTCTTCGGGAACATTTTCAATCTCCCCTTCATCCAATGAGTAATCTTGGAAGGGCTGCTGATCGGGTTCCATAATGTCTGCACAAATACCAGAGACAGTTAGAAGAAACCAATGCAAAACCAGCAGAAGTGACTTCCACCGTAAATCAAACACAGGTACTTCATAATCAACTCGACACGAGTTAAACTACATGCGCAGAAGAAACAATGTCGACCTACTAACTCTCTTGACTATCATTAGAATACGTAGCATAACAGATTATATAACCGGCACAGAAGATGAGAAGAAAAAATTGACGTCCTCACAGAAAAACATGTGCAACTGAAGTCCACAGTGAACAAAACATTCCTATAATCCATCCCAAATTTCATCTCGCATCGAGTTAAGAATACTGACGGACAAAATCATATTTAGTTAATAAATAAAATATCGAACGGTCGTCCAAAGAAGAAAATCTTTATAGAAGACTACATCTCCGACAAGTACAGATTTCACAACTACAGTCCTAAGGATTAACATGTCGCACACGAACAAGTCTCACAAGCAAAATCACATTTTCACCTTAACAAAGAGATTACAGTTCCAACGAGATTTAACTCGATACGAGTTAAAGTATTTTGATCGACTTCTGGAAACTTTATACTAGAACATATACGTTACAGATCCCCCAATATTTGATCAATACGAGGAATAATAATTTTTTCATCTACTAAGAGATAGTATTAGCCAAAGTGTACGGCGTAATTGATAGATCATAAGCAAACAACATTTAAAATGTAAGACACGTTTTTAATTGTATAATTTTAGATTCAGAACGTCATCGGTTCACGTGGACGTTCGTAATCACTATCACATTCTACTCGATTCGAGAAGAACTACATTGCTGCAGCACGATAATATCCCAGATTTATGTTTATTATTCTGCATTTCTCCAGTACACTTTTAACTCGCTTCAAGTTAAATAAATGACATTATGAACTCATAAAGTAAGCCTCACTGTCAACTGTTTATCTCGACTCGAGTTGACTTCAAATGCTGGAGCCCCAGACTTGTATCTTGTATTGTTTAGTTCGCAGAAAGTACATTTCAGAGATCTGAAATTGGAAAAATCATCGACTTATTCAGAATCACGGTCATATTCCGAGAAAACCGGCGCAATTGTCGGGATCATTAATCTTTTGAAGCTCCGCACACGAGAAACTCCAGAATCGTAACGACAAGCAATGGAATCGCAGTAGATAACAGTGTTGCATAAGACACCCCAATCGAAAGGCTTCAATTGAAGTACATCTTCTCTTTAGAATGCACTGGTTTCATCTGCATGGTGGCTAACATTAAAACATACGACACAGAATCGAAGTAGTTGTACTTCAGTACAACTTGCTTTATGAAGTCACTGGTTTTCAACTTCCAATACCCTAGAAACGACGGTACAGCAAACATGTAGACGCCATCAAAATCATTTACTGGTACCGTACATTTCTGAAGAACATAACCAAGAAATACAATGTGGAATCCACCAGACGATTCTAACGTGCAAAGAACATCTGCAGGCATCAAACCACTGACCGCAAGGGATCCATGAGTACACTTCACAAACGCACTCCACGCAAGCGCACGGACCACTTCAACAAGAGCGACCAGGTAACAGGAGAACAATGGACACAAAATGCTATGCCCAACAGGGATCACCATTGCAATTAGGCGGGAGGAATCTGGCGGGAAGAATTGGAGGGGAATTTCGAACGGCTCGGTGGGATATTTTTATAAGGGAATCTCTTTTTCTTTAAAAGTTGCCTCTGAAGTCATTACTGTCAAAGGCATAATTGACGCTCAAAAGCTACCACATCCCTCCTTCAAGCAAATAGAATTTCTGGCGCTTTAGTATGCCGCAGTCCGTTTTTAGGAGCCCCAGTCTCTGACATGTGGCTACTAATCATTCCAGTTGGAACTATTAAAAGTGTTCGCATTTGACCAAGTTGTAAAGAAGATTCACATTGGAAATGAGTAAATCCCAGGTTAGGAAACTTCTTGTTTCTCATTAAAGAGAACTCTGTAAATGAAAAATTCCCACCATGTACGCTTCATTTAAGGCTCGCACACGATTTTTTAAAGCTCGGAATGGTCCAGTTTCACGTACCGATTGTTAAAAATACCTTAGTGCAGGTCCCTTCTGAGACCTTTCCTGCAAATGTCGGCCTACAAATCTGGGCTTCAGGGTATGAAATACAAAAGGCCGAAGCAGGGTTTAGGGTCTAGGGTTTCGACGTTACTACGACTCACAGTTTCATGTCTTTCACTTTCACGAAAATGATGTAAACCAAAGTGATTTAGGGTACTCGAAATAATTTAGTTAGGACTGCTGAAGACATTAAACTTCATAATTTTAGTACACTACTTAAAATTAATATGAAAAACTTCACCCCTTGATGACCAACGCACAGAATTTTGGTCTACACAACACTTGGAAGTTCAAGTCAACTTTAGGAAGTTGCTATTTGAAGTACTTTAGGTTCACAAAAAAATCAATTTGAAGTGTAGTTTTATTAAAATAATGAATGTCAATTTCAGAAATCACTAAATAGGATTTCCCTATTCAATGGATCCGGTAAGCATGTCCATTCACCTCCCGTACTATTTAGGGCTCTTGAAAGCTACTCTTAAACATTGTGCATGTTAGAAACAATTCACATTGGAAATTCACATTTTTATTTGTCATCAACAAAGAAGTTTGGAAGACCTAAACTTACTTTCATAATTTGACCCCCTCATAAATAAACTTTTCATCATTACAAGCCATACCTGGACAAATACATTTTCTAATTGAATGTCAATTTGAACATGTTATATTCGTAAGGTTACAACTTCTAAAAAATGGATACAACTTACGAAATCTTTTTGAGAAAAATATAGTTATTTCTTGGACTCATGATTCTACAAGAGTATTCTATTTATTCACATTTCAAATCCAATCACCTTCAAATAAAATAAAAATAATCAGGTAAGAAATGGACCTTGCTTGAAAATGGCTTGAAGTTGTAAAGCGTCATGGATTTTCATATGTAATGTTTAAATATCTATTAGGCCAGTTGTAATTACACTCAAGATTAAGATTCCACAACTTTAAAATGTTTAATTTTTTCCATTTGAAATCCATCTTCTAGTAAATTAAAAGAAAACGGAAATGAAATGGGCCCTGGCCCCTTCATGACCCAAATCTGCAAATGTCATGCATTTTCACAAGTAAATGTTTCAATATTGTTTATAGAAAGAGAAATTACATCGAGAGTTTACATTCCACAAGTAATTTTAATTTATTCCCATTCGAATTCCATTTCCTTATGAAATAAAAAAAATTGCGAATGACATGGGCGTTGAATTTGAATGCCCAAATTTGAAAGTGTCATGCATTTTCACACGTCAATGTTTAATATTTTTCATAGAAGTTGGAATTCCACCTAGAGTTCACATTCCAGAAGAATTTTTAATATAATGTCATTTGAAATCCATTTTCTTTTGAATTAAAAAAATTTGCAAGTGAAATGGCCTTTGCACTTCAATGGCCCAAATTTGAGAGAATTATACATTCTCACTCGTGAATGTTTCAATATTTTTTTATAGAAGTTGGAATTCCACATACAGTTTACATTCCACAAGAATTTCTAATTTATTCCCATTTGAAATCCATTTTCTTATGAATCAAGAAAAATTGGGAATAAAATGGCTTCGGGCCCCTTCACAGCCCACATTTGAAAATGTCATGCATTTCCACACGTGAATGTTTCAATATTTTTGACAGAAGTTGGAATTACACCTAAGTTTACATTCTACAAAAAAATTTAATATAATTTCATTCGAAATCCATTTCCTTTGGAATTAAAAAAAATCGGGAGTGAAATGGCTGTTGTACTTTAATGGCCCACATTTTAAGATGTCATGAATTTTGTACGTGAGTGTTTCAATTTTTTTCATAGAAGTTGGAATTACACCTACTTAGGAGTGACATTCCACAAGAATGTTTAATTTATTCCCAATTGAAGTCCACCTTCTTTGGATTTTAAAACAAATTGGGAATGAAATGGCCCCGGCCCCTTCGTGGCCCAAATTTGAAATTGTCATGCATTTTCACACGTCAATGTTTCAATATTTTTTTATAGAAGCTGCAAATCCACCTTGAGTGAACATTCCACAAGAATTTCTAATTTATTCCTATTTGAAGTTCATCTTCTTTGGAATTAAAAAAAATTGGGAATGAAATGGCCCTTGGCCCCTTCATGGACCAAATTTGAAAATGTCATGCATTTCCACACGTGAATGTTTCAATATTTTTGATAGAAGTTGGAATTACACCTAAGTTTACATTCCACAAAAAAATTTAATATAATTTCATTCGAAATCCATTTCCTTTGGAATTAAAAAAAATCGGGAGTGAAATGGCTGCTGTACTTTAATGGCCCACATTTTAAGATGTCATGAATTTTGTACGTGAATGTTTCAATTTTTTTCATAGAAGTTGGAATTACACCTACTTAGGAGTGACATTCCACAAGAATGTTTAATTTATTCCCAATTGAAGTCCACCTTCTTTGGAATTAAAAAAAATTGGGAATGAAATGGCCCTTGGCCCCTTCATGGACCAAATTTGAAAATGTCATGCATTTCCACACGTGAATGTTTCAATATTTTTGATAGAAGTTGGAATTACACCTAAGTTTACATTCTACAAAAAAATTTAATATAATTTCATTCGAAATCCATTTCCTTTGGAATTAAAAAAAATCGGGAGTGAAATGGCTGCTGTACTTTAATGGCCCACATTTTAAGATGTCATGAATTTTGTACGTGAGTGTTTCAATTTTTTTCATAGAAGTTGGAATTACACCTACTTAGGAGTGACATTCCACAAGAATGTTTAATTTATTCCCAATTGAAGTCCACCTTCATTGGAATTAAAAAAAGTTGGGAATGAAATGGCTCCGGGCCCCTTCGTGGCCCAAATTTGAAATTGTCATGCATTTTCACACGTCAATGTTTCAATATTTTTTTATAGAAGTTGCAAATCCACCTAGGATGAACATTCCACAAGAATTTCTAATTTATTCCTATTTGAAGTTCACCTTCTTTGGAATTAAAAAAAATTGGGAATGAAATGGCCCTTGGCCCCTTCATGGACCAAATTTGAAAATGTCATGCATTTCCACACGTGAATGTTTCAATATTTTTGATAGAAGTTGGAATTAAACCTAAGTTTACATTCCACAAAAAAATTTAATATAATTTGATTCGAAATCCATTTCCTTTGGAATTAAAAGAAAATGGGAATGAAATGAACCTTGGGTCCTGGATGGCCCAAATATAAAAATGTCATGCAATTTCACATGCGAATGTTTCAATTTTTTTTTCGAAGTTGGAATTACACCTAGAATTGAGAATGTATAAGAATTTTTAATATAATTTCATTCGAAATCCATTTTCTGTTGAACTAAAAAAGATCGGGAGTGAAATGGCTGCTGCACTTTAATGGCCCACATTTGAAAATGTCATGGAATTTTTATACGTGCATGCATAAAAATTTATTTAGGAAGTTCTAATTGTTGTAGGCTTCATGTTCCACCACTATTTTCAAGTCTTGCCTATTGGAAAAGTCATCTTCATGTGAATTTAAAAAAATTGGGATTGAAATGGGCCTTGCCCTTGAATGTCCCTATTCTGTAAATGTCATGAAATTTTATACATGCATGCAATTTTATTTAGGAAGTCGTAATTACTCTAAGGCTTCAGATTAATCCACTATTTTAAAGTCTTATTGATTGAGAAATTCATGTTTACGTGAAATAAAATGAATCGTGAATGAAATGCGCTTTGTACTTTAATGGCCCAATCTTATAAATGTCATAGAATTTCATATGTCCATACATAAAATTTTATTTAGGAAGTTCTAATTGTTCTAGGCTTCAAATTCCACCACTATTTTCAATTTTTGATTATTGTAAACTACATCTCACGTGGAATAAAGAAAAAAAGGAATTAAATGGGCTCTGTTGTTTATGGCCACAAAAATCAAATGTCATAAATTCATGAACTAGAATATAAGTTGTCCTATTTTGTATTTTCTGTCTACTGTTTTCAATGAATCCTTTTATGCAGCTATTGTAGGTGAAAATAACATTTACAGGGATAAGATTTAATTAAAGAAGCAAATGTCAATTATCCTTGTAATGGTATGATTTTTTTATATTTAAATTTAACAACATCCTCTTTTTCACATTGTTTTTGAGATAATAAGAATATGTAAAACATTTATAATGTCTTTGAAAGTTTTAAGGATTCATTGTTGTGGGATCCTTCACTTAAATTGGATTATAGAATTTTGAACTTCTTACAATAGTTTGATACACTTGAATGCTTGTCCATTATTTCAAATTGCTGTGGGACCCTGAACTTCAATTGGATTATAGAGTTATGAACTTTTTACAGTAGTTTTAAACTAGTGAATACTTGAGCATTATTTTAAGCCACTGGTTCTTACGATATTTAATAGGATGATTTCCATGATTAGTAGACCGTCCATGATAGGTTAATTTGTGTTGGACATTTTCAATTTTTTCAATTTTTTTTGAAGTTGACGTAACCCTAAATCCACCACTTCTATTTGAATTCCCTATGGATATAAGCCCCCACAGCTATAGGATTCCAGACTATACTCATATCCACCTATTGTAGGTGAAAACATTGTTCGGAGGGATAAGATTGAATTAAAAAAATAAATGTTATTCTTATAGTTGTTTGATTTATTTATATTTAAATTAAATAACAGCCTATATTTCACATTGTTTTAAAAAAAAGTAAGAATATGTAAATCATTTTTAATGTTTTCAAAAGTTTTAAGGATTCATTGTTGTGGGACCCTTCACTTGAATTGGATTATAGAATTTTGAACTTTTTATAGTAATTTGATAGTGAGTGCTTGTCCATTATTTGAAATTGTTGTAGGACCTTTAACTTGAATTGGATTATAGTATTATGAACTTCTTACAGTAGTTTGATACTAGTGAGTGCTTGTCCATTATTTTAAGCGACTGATTTTTACGGTATTCACTAGGATGATTTCCGTGGTTAATAGACGATCCATTGCAGGTTAGTATATTTTGGACATTTTCAAATTTTTCAAATATTTTTAAACCTCATGTAACCCGAAATCCACCACTTCTATTTAAATTCCCTATGGATATATGCCCCCCACGGCTATAGGGTCCCCGGTAATAGGGTCCACAGCTATAGGGTCCTCGGCTATAGGGTCGACAGCTGCAGGGTCGACAGCTGTAGGGTCCTTGGTTTTTAGGGTTTCAGAATGAAGGCGGAAGCTTTGTCTCGCACCTTCTCTTGTTTGTGGGTTCCTGGATTTTTTGTCCTCATTTTTGGCATGCTTGATTCCAGCTTGATTCCCGCTTGATTCCCAAATTCTGGCTTCGTGGTGGTGCTTCGAGCTTGCAGCGCGCCTTCGTTCTTTTTTTAGTCTTCTGATTTGAAAAATCTCCCGCGCTCCGACGTCTCCGGTTTTCCGAGGTTTCCGGCGTGCGACGTTGTTGCAGCTTGCACCGGGTTGGGAGGCGTGGCTACAGCGTGAGCCGACGGGGGTGCGATGCGCGGCGACGGGCTGGGAGGTTCAGGGTCGAGCTTCCGCCATCGTTTCGTGGTGCGGTTGAGGCTTCCAACTCTTCAGGTGAGGCTTTCAATTCAAGTGTCGATGCGCATCGTTTTGGGGTTTGTTTTGGCAGTCGATAACGAGGGAAACAAATGCACCATAGAAATGTGAGTTGGTCAGATTTTTGCAATTGTGCTTTAGGGTTTAAGCCGTGGAACGATTCCGTGTTTGTGCTTCCAGTGGACAGTGTGACAGTGTGAGGGTCACGGTTGAACGATTCCGTGTTTGGGCTTCCAGTGGACAGTCAGAGGGTTTTACGGTTTAACGATTCCGTGTTTGGGCTTCAGTGGACAGTGTGAGGGTTACGGTATCACGATTCCGTGTTTGTGCTTCAGTGGACACTGTGAGGGTTACGGTGGAAGGATTCCGTGTTTGTGCTTCCAGTGGACAGTGTGAGGGTTACGCTTGAACACTTCCGTGCTTGTGCTTCCATTGGAGAGGGTGAGGGTTACAGTTGAACGATTCTGTGTTTGTGCTTCCATTGGAGAGGGTGAGGGTTTTACGGTTGAACGATTTCGTGTTGTGCTTCCATTGGAGAGGGTGAGGGTTTTGTTTGAACGATTCAGTGTTTGAGCTTCCAGTGGACAGTGTGAGGGTTTAGGTTTGTGGCGTTCAGGTAATATTCATGTGGAGTCCAGGAATTGGTGAAAAGAGAAGTCATTGATCTCAGCGTTTAGGGTATTTTCATGCGGGAGCCTAGAAATCAGTTTGTAAGAGAAGGCATTCATGTCTTTTTCGTTTTGATTCCCAGTCCAGTAGTATGCCGATTTTCAATGTTGACAGTCCAGCTGCTGCGTGATGAGTGAAAATGATCAATTAGGATTCGTTTGTTTCGTGGCAATTTCTGCGTGGTCTGGAATTGGGAATCTAAATTGAGAAACAATTTGTGTAACGTAAGAGTGGACAATTCTATGAATCAGTCGCTCGGGTTTGGGCTGCAAAGACTAAGTCCTGTCTTTCGGATTGCTTTACTGTAGGGTGTGGTTGCAGAGGAATTAACGATTTCTCATTGTCAATGCTCGCAGATTCCATGAGTTTTTTGGCAACTGCTGCTGCGCTGTTGTTTGGGTTGGAAGATCTGTTCAGCTGTTAGCAGGTTTCATGATTTAATTGAGAAGAGGACGTGAAGGACCCAGCTCTCCCTGCACAGCTTAGAGATCCAGAGACCTGCCGTCAAATCTTGTGTTCTTGGTCGGGTTGGAAGCTGCTTGAAGCTGGTGGGCACGCTTGCTCGGGCATTCTCCGGTAATGATTCACTGTTCCATTCTGTTGTTTGTCCTGTAAATGAAGACATTGATCTCTTTCCGTGCAGTTGTATTAGAATCCCGTGAACTGAGGCACTGGAACCCTGTAATGTCTCAAACCCCTCTCGATCAATGGCAGTTTACTTCGATCCGTCCCAATTCATCTCGACCAAAGTGTCTTCTTTCCCAAAACGAGGGAAACAAAAGATGTAATATGAGTAGAACTAGAACCCAGCCAATACAATTGAACTATCTTCGAGTTAAATATTAGAGTCCTTGCCCAGTTATTTTAACTCGAGTCGAGCTAAACTGTCCAAAAACTTTTCAAACATTAAAAAAAAGAACAAAGAAGCCGCCCTACACGAAACCAGCGTCCAAAAATCCAACAATTTAACTCGAATCGAGATAAACATAGTAGAATGCACATAAAATCAGATAACTAACAACTAGATCCGACAAACAGAACATAATTTAACTCGACCCGAGATAAAATAAACCTAAGAAAAACGAGTCAAAGCCGTCATCTACTAACTCGACCCAAGATAAAACTGGTAGGACCAAAGACCTCAGATACAGAAAGAGCTAAGCCTAATTTAACTCGGCCCGAGATGAAATATCCAAAAAACAACCGAGAACCTCCTGCTAATAAGTTCATAAGAGTAGAAACTAATAGAACGTAAGAAGAAAATAATACCTTCAACTTGGTTAGTCAAAGGCAGCCCTCACACAACTCGACAAAAGATGAAATGATGCATAGAAAGACTATCCTCCGAAATCGAACCTTTAACTCGACGCGAGATAAACAACTGAAAACGACCAACAAGAATCGATAAAACAAAGCCTATCTTAACTCGACCCGAGATAAAATGACATGAACAATCAAACAAGGACACCCTATTTTCTACTCGACCCGAGATAAAACCTCAGTGACTGGCTACAGAGAGAACGGATATTTCACGACCACCCAAACTTAAAGTAAGGCAAGCATAAATCAAACTGCATAACTTGAAACGAGTGAAATAAACTGTGTGCAAACGAGATGAGAAGCTAACATGCAATAATATACACAAAGAAAAAAATCAGATAAATACAACTCGGTCAGAAATATAGAGGAGAAAATCAAAATATGTAAGTCAGTAAATGAGTAACAGGAGTCAACAAGTCTGTTAAAGCTCTAAGAAGCCGCCAAAGAAAAACCATAAATAGAAGAACTGATGGCCAAAATGAGAAGTCATCTCGAATCGAGTTAAAACATAGTGAAAACCATAGCGAAACCCAAAGTCAACTGGAAGTACCTAACTAAAGTAATAGG
Source organism: Pseudisothecium myosuroides (assembly GCA_951799445.1). Lineage (NCBI taxonomy): Eukaryota > Viridiplantae > Streptophyta > Bryopsida > Hypnales > Lembophyllaceae > Pseudisothecium > Pseudisothecium myosuroides. The sequence goes on along the minus strand of OX637290.1, from coordinate 24,617,628 downwards.
GAGGTAATATAGTAAAGACCATAGCATCTGGTTAACTCGAATCGAGATAAATAACCCAAAGAGCATCGGGACAATCCAAACAGCTAAGCAAATGGTAGTTAACTCGACTCGAGATAAACTGACAGATTGTATTTTCATTGCTGAACAGATGGAATCTCAGAAAGAGAAACTCGAAACACACTTCAAGGTCTTCAAAATACCCGAAGACAATGCAGAAGAATACGGGGACCTGGACGTATTGGGAGAATGCTGGGAGTGGAAAGAGCCCGATCAAGTGGAGTTCTGGACGACCATGCTTGTTCCAATGTCCACGGAGCTTAGCTTCATGACCAAGTACAAGAGGTCCGAAGCGAACCTGCCGGTGTCACTGCATGAGTCTATCAGAGAAGTCACGACAGGACCAGATGGGATTGTTTTTGTATGTTGCAAAACAATTGACCTCGACCAGCAAGAAGAATATCTCTTCTCGTACGTTGTACACACGCGGAAGACTATATACTCCGTCTCAACATACTACACCAGCCTAACTAACTCAAGCTTCCAGGATCTGCAGAAGGACCTGGAAAAGAATATAGCTGACAAGAAGTGGGTCGCTAAAGACGGGGGGCCGCTTATATGGAAATCTCTGGCGTCCAAGCTCAACGCACTGATCAAGTCGTTCGACTACATGAAAGTCAGCGTGGACGAAAGACTGAAGAGGCTGGCTCCAATGTCCCTAACACGAGATTACAGCAGCCAAGGGTGGAGCCAGATGTCTTTGGTTTTGACAACGCCGGAGACCGGTCGGAGCCACACAAAGAAGAAAACGACCGAGCGTTTCTCTAGAGGTATCCCTGCCGAGACCCCTCCACCAGTTGCAAAAGGCCGCAAGAAGAAAGGAGCTGCAAAGAGTGAGAAATCCAATCTAGGCGAAACCAGCATGGCCTCCGAAATTCTCAACATACCAGAGGACATCGGCGGCCATGTAAAGGAAATAAAATATGTGGAGTCCTGCAAGTCCTATGATGACTACTGGAAGGAGTGCACGGACTCATATGTCGAGGGGATTGGGCTCCACTTAAGAATCCCCTTGGACCAGCTAGAGACGCCTCCTCAAACATTGAACATCCGCGAGCTGGAGGAGGGTGGTGTGAAGAAGTCACTCAATTTCCTTCTGAACATGCCAGACCCAGACAAGAAGATGACCCTGTGCGTCATGCCTCAGGACCAGACAAAGAAACCAGGGAAGTTCGAAGACATCAAAGACTGCAAGTTCTGGATGGTCAACGGCCAGCATTGCGTGGAGGCGTCCAAATGGATGCAGAAAATGGATCAAATCAAGAAAGAGAAGGCAGATAAGTTCAAGGTGTGGGAGTGCTTTGTGGTTTGGAACAAAGACCACAGGATCATTCGGAAAATTTCAGCATATTATAACCGAGTGAACCATTTCTAGAACTTCATGCCAACATGGGCGACAAATATTATTGGGGCACGATAGGTATGGACACAAATGGGTAGCCCGACTCCACCAAGGGAGGCAACCAAGTTGGGAAAACCGGTTAGGCCCATAAAACAAACATCCAAGGATGTGAACAACGCTATCCAATTCGCGGTAATGTTTTAACTTGGCTCGAGTTGAATAGTGCTTCCGAATTTCTATGCATGTCGGCTCGTGATGAACCTTCGTATTTCCTGTTTATGCTTCAAGTTCATGCAGGACTTATCTCGATGCGAGTTAAAACACCTTACACCCCTTTACTAACCTGATCTCAGTACCTGTCACCAGGACTTCAAAGAAGCTGTCAAGCTCCGGTTCTCCATGATCGACGCAAAGAGAAATCAAAAGGATGTGAACCAGAAGAAAGATATGGACGTCCACAACGAAATAAAGATTATTACGGCAGCCCCGGATGTCTATGACCTGTGGAGTCAGGTCATCTCCAGTCATGCCCAAGGCGAGCTCATTAGTCCCGACTCCATGACGAATTTCAAGCACACCAAGGGCTGGGACGCAGAGAAGGACGGAGTGATAACCCGAGAGTTTTTCAAGTGGATGGGGAACTGCTCGGAGTCCGACCTGAAGCGCCTGGCACTTCATTTGTTGAACAGGACCAAGGATAGGTCCTTGCCGTACCTAAAGGTCACCATGAAGTCCACCAAGAAGGTGATCCCCAAAACTTGTAATGCGAAGGAGTGGCTCGAGAGGGGCAAGCAGAAGACGGCTGTGAAGAGGCAACTCCATACCCTGAAGCCGGCTCTCAAACTCTATGACAAGGAAGGCAACTACAAGAAGAAAGAGTGGAAGAAGTTTAAGAAAGATTACAACGTCACAAGGGCCACAAAGAACACGCTTGTCACTGCACCTGGGGAGCAGTTCTTCTTGCTGTCCAAGTTGCCTTCCAACAAGTTCAAGACTTTGGGAGAGCTGTCTGGGATAGCAAAAGAGTTCTTCAATGTCTTTCTGGAGAGCAAGGGCCGGTTTGTGAAGCCGGAGGCGAGGGCGTTCTTCAGGCCCTATGAAATGAAGGATGATGTCCTTGGAGAGTGGGACACCAATGTGTGGAGCAAATCGAAGAAATCAACTTTGAAGTTGGCTGTCATGGACTTCAGAAACATCCCGGGGATCGATGACAAGGATTTGAAGTCCGAAGCCGACGCATATTATGAGTCGTTCCTCTCACTTCTGGAGACATATGTGGACCCTGCTGTTACCGACCCTCAGGTTTGGCTCTGGATCTGTGGGGAGAAGGAGGTGGAGGTCGACCTACGAAACTACATTCGGGTCTCTTCGTTTGGGACGTCGTATTCGGTGCAGTATGCGGAATACATTCCTGGGCCGTTTGAGCGGGTTGCAGACGTCCCAGAGAGAAGCAAAGGGGCCAGGGATCCTATTCAATTGATCTTCTTGGTGAAGAGTGGGACGACGCCAAAGACAACAAGGATTCCAAGGCGTTTTACTGTTGCCCAGAAGTCCAGGCACAACATTCGCAAGCAGGGTTATGAGATTGACTACAGGTTGTACAACACGGAGCTTCGCATGGAGTTCTACATGAAGGTGTTTGACCTGTTTGTATCACCCCGAGAGGAAGTTCTGTCGATTTTCGCTGGAGGGAAGATTACCTGTGCCACCTGGGTATGTTCTAGTCTGTCTCTCTTGTTTTTAACTCGACCCGAGATGAACTTCAATTAAGTGTATTTCTAGATTTTAACTCGCTTCGAGTTGATCTTCAAAAACGTTTCTTGCTCTGGTTTTGCAGATGAAATCCATCGATCACTACGTGATCGACGACAGTTACAACAAGGACGACTTCCTTAACCTCTGCGTCAGGTCCGAGAACATGGACAAAGACGACTTCCTTGACTCGCACTACTTCCTGGACGAAGATGATTTCGAGCCTAGACAGGGCAGAGCGTCTTCGTCCTCTAGGAAAGGGAAGGAGCCCGCTGACGTTGAGGAGGAAGATGTCGAGGAGGCCTCTCTCGTAGACACCACTGTGAATGTGTCCTCACAGGCACAGGAGGAAGGGAAAGAGGGGGTGGATGCAGTGGATGCAGTTGTGGAGCTGACACCAACAACTGGTCAGGGCTCGGCAACCATTCTGGAGACTAGCGACATGCGTGGTTCATCCGGGTCCTCGGCACAGCGTGGGCAAACACCGGTATCCAACCGTCGTGCCTCACAGAAGAGAAAGGCGCCAGCCGCAAGGAGGGATTCACCTGAGAAGCCTAAGCAATGGGTGATTGACCTCGTGCAGCAGCAAATGGACGAGAATGCCAAGTTGAGGGAGGAGCAGAGGGAAGAGAACAAGAGGGCTCGGCTGGACACGAAGGAAATGATGAATGAGTTCCTGAGGTCACTTCTCGCCGTGGTGGCCACCACAATGCTCATGGTGAAACCTGTGCTGGCGATTGAGCCTCCATCGGATTCTGCCCCCTTACAGATAGCCGATCACGCTCACGGGTCAGCTGGCAGCAAGAGGCAGGAAGAAACTGGATCTGGGACAGTTTCTGGTAGGCAGACGGTGCCGGATCGGGTTGTGGTTCAGCAGTCTCCAACTTCTGCTTCGAACAAGGCAGAGTCGGTCCTTGTCCAAGAAGAAGGCTTAGGCGAGCACATGCAGGTGGATCCGCTTGTGACAGTGGTGGTGGACGCGGCGCCAGCACAACCTCTTCGTCTTGACACGCAGCAGGAGATCAATGTCGCTCGTGACTCGGAAGGAGTAGAGGCCGAGCAGTCACAGGACCCTGTGACTTGTAATCCTCCAGGTTGATCCTTGTGACTCTCTGCCTCTATTTCAACTCGATTCGAGTTGAAATCTCCTTCCGTTCACTTGATGTAGTTTGCCGTGTACTTAGACAGGAGTAGTTTCAGTAGAACTGCACTTATGTATATTTGTATATATTCCTCAGTTGGAGGGTTTTTCTAATATACTACTGTCTTACAGTTTTTTTTCCCACCTTGAATTTGCAGATCATGTAACTGGGACAGAATGCGTTCCAATTTTGTCAAACTCTGGTGTGAATGATGCTCCCCCGTTATGTCCTGAGCATGTCTGCACCGATCCATTGTATCCACATGGTGAATCCCTTGTAGGCACGCTGCAAACAGATCCATCAATGTTCCCCAAAGAAGGTGCAGATGGTATTCCAGATGAAGCACTTCTAGAGTTGCACATCCCTGCTTCCGAATCATTGGTCAATGCAATTAGTCCTTCCCCTAAGACTGAGGAGGTGAATCCCGTAAGTTTTGTTCCTTGGTTTCTCTCCTAGGTTTGTGTAATGGTGTCTTCTGCCTTGACATGTTTTCTTCCTTTTGGGAATATCGGTGCACTTTCATTTTATTTTCGTACGCAGAATGTGCTAGACAGTGCATCGGTTTAACTGTCTGCACATTTTGTTGTAATTCGTGGACAGGCTAGCAGTGAGGCCATCGTTCCAAGTGGTGAGGTGGAGGACCAAGTCCTCCCTCCATTCACGTCCGGGGAGGCAAGAAAATGGCTCAATGTCGTCCTGGATCTGAATGGGGTACTCTGCGTATGTGAAGATAAGAAGTATAATATCAGGGAGAGCAGATACACCGAACCCGAGGAAATTTATCCGGGTTTAGACACATTCATTGTTGGGGTCAAGAAGGTCATAATTCGACCTCACTGTCTAGCTGTTCTACGAGAGTTATCCAAGATCGTTAACCTCTCCGTCTGGAGCTCCATGAAGAGGTCGACAGTTAGGGATGTATGCGGGTACTTGTTTAAAGGTTTAGACCCCCCCTTGCATGTCTTTGGACAAGAGCAATGCGACATCTTGAAGTGCAAGCTAAAAAATGGAAGGCCAGGTACCTACAAGGTGAAGGGAACAAGCAAGGACTTGCTCCTAAAACCGTTGGAGAGGTTGTTCCGGATGAGTGATTCGGGGTTCACAACTGAAAATACACTTATAGTGGACGACAGTCCTGCGAAGCACATGACGAATCACCCAAAGAATGTGATTCTCTTCGAGTCGTGGTCTTACAGGGGGTACGGAGTGCTGGATGGAATTCTCATTGACCATCTGCTTCCTTATATTCAACGCTTGCATGCAGCTAGGCCTATTGAATTGTATCCCTTCCGGAGAGACAATATATTTGGGCGTTTGCATCTTTTTTATGAAGAGGATCAAACCGAGTTCAAAGAACTCACAGAGGCAGTGGAGTACTCCAATAGTTTTTTCCTTCAGTGTAGTGTCGGGAATCCTAATTACTCGTCTGCGTTTGAGGAATCCAGGAGACCCCAGCATAGAGAGGTCAAAGTTGATGATTTTTGTCTCTTGTACTATCACGTATCGGAATCACTATGACTTGAACTCCTTGGAATTTCCATGTAATAGTCCATATGCAGTAACGTATTGGTTGTTCTGGGATTTGTTATTGTATTGTGTTCATATGAATATTGTTTTTCTTTTGTCCTTATGATTTTTTCTGTGTGGGTATGTCTGTATTTTGTACTACTTCTAATGTCTTCATTTCTTGCCGTGGACAGTTGATCGTATCCTATCGTGGATTGAAGCATGTCTTGTATTCAGAGCTAACTGCGCAATCAACAATGGATTTCTCGATGATGCCTATCGATGATGGGGTTGTCAATAGTCCACCTAAGCGAAGAAAGCGAGCTCACCCTGTGAGCTCGCCTTCTTCGCTCAAATGTTGTCCACTATCAAACTCTCCACGGGATTATTCAAGTCGGAATGTAGTGAAACAAAGGAAGCTCTATGACGACGAAATGGCTATAAGGCCTGCCATTCAGGTAACGGGATGGAATCCTTGTAGTTGATAATCCACCCAATATTTGTTACTGTGTGTTTTATGTTTTAAGATGTTTGTGTAAGGTTTGATTTCATTTGTTTTTTCAGGGTGACCACGTAGGCCATGAGTCTATTGGCTATCACGTCACGGATTCTCGAGATTCAACGTCTCCTAGATTCAATGGTCGAGAGCAAACTGTATTACGTAATGTTTTTCAATGTGATTTGTCTAAATGCAATTCAATAGGCGTACGATGGTGTGAACAAAAGCCTCGTGAAGTTAATCCTGTATTGGAGCATCCAAGCCGTCGTCCATGGGACGCTTGGGAGTTGAGGTCCTTGAAGAAACAAAGACGAGAGGCATCGAGTCAAAGATCGACCAAATTTACTGGATATAGTCGAGGACCTGAGATATTTGAAGCTATGAAAAAGATGGAAATGTCCGAGTCATAGGAATTGTACATAAGATAGGATAGCTCTCTTACAAAGAATGTAAATGTGGATAGGGTTGAAGACTATTATAGAGTAGAGAAGGTGCCACGGTGTGATAAGTGAGAATTTGTAAGGAAAGTACCACAGTGTTTGAAGGATGAAATGAACTGCAAAGTGTAGGTAGCAACTATTTCCACAGAGGATATGAACTCAAGACTGGAACTTAGAAAATTCTAGAATCAAACTATGTCATTCTTCTTCACAAATACTCTTATAGACTGCAGTTTACACACTCCGGTGTGTAAGAGTACTTGTCAAGGAGAGTGATATAGCTTGTTTCTATACTTTTCTAAGTTTCGATCTTGACTTCATATCCGCTGTGGTTATAGTTGCTACATATAGCTTGCAATGAATTTCATCCTTCAAATACTGAGGTATCTTTTTTATAAACATTTATTGTCAACAATGTATCATTTACTTTAGAAGGGTGCACACGTGTTTAGCGTAAACAGTTAACTACTAGTAATGCATCAGTATAGGAGCTTAGTTGCTTTAACAAAGTCACATGTCAGTGTGATTGTACATTCAGTGATATATACATTCAATGATTACTTTCATGAAATTGCAGTGTATTTTGTAAGTAATCTTTGGTATGTACAAATTTTGTTCCTATATGCATGCTTCCTCTGTCACTGCATTGCAAGTTCTGTATATATAGAAATCTAATTCTCTTGAATTTATGATTTGTAGGGTTCCCTATACTCCCATTTCCCTGGAAAACTCCCATTTTAATGAATATGATGTTCAACTCTAATCCAGTTTAGATTCAGATCGAATCCGGATTGTCACCTCTTCCGTTCCGTAGTTAATTTCTGGTTTTCCGTTACCTCTTGCTCGAATTTGGATCCCAGATCACGGTTTCCGTTCCAAAATTTAGATAACTTACAAAAAACCAAAAATTCACATTGCGACATTACCCCTTCCTCATCTGTGAGCGTCCTCGCAAACACTATCAATCCTCATCTGATGAAGAAGCTTCAGTATACTTCTTCACTCTCGATCCATTCACACGGGTATCAAGCCACTATCCTTGCAGATTTTGGAGTTGTAGAGATCCGTTCTGGAAAACTTGATTGACTCGGAAAGGTCCCATCCAACGAGTATGTAACTTACCTGGAAAGTCTTTATGACGGTTGTCATAAAGAAGAACCAAACCTCCTTCTCGGATTCCGTGATCCATTGGAATTTTCCGATCGTAATCTTCCTTGCGCTTGTTCTGCACTCCCAGGGTTCTTTCTAGGGCTGCATTCCGGATTTCTTCCACTTCTTCAATGGCGAGAAGTCTTGGAAGAGTATCCATCCTTGATACTGCACTTCGAGTTGCCATGACTCGAAATGTTTCTACCTCCAATTCCACTCCATGGACTGCTTCCTGATCGAAAACCAAAAAGTACAAAGTTTTTCCGGTTGTGGTCTTCTCTGTGGTGTTGTACGCGTGAACTATTGAAGGTAGTTTCCGATCCCAATCGGTTTTGTGAGCGGAAACCATCTTGTTCAAGATCTTACCAACTATCCCGTTCGCCCGCTCCGTCAATCCGTTTGCTTTCGGGTTGTAGGGAGTCGTCATCCGGTGCTTGATAAGATACTTGTTGGTTAGGTCGTTGATGACATCATTGAGGAAATGGGTTCCCCGGTCGCTGACCAACTCCAATGGGTGTCCAAAACGCATGAGGATTTCTTCAAACAGAAAGTTTGCTGAAGTTTCCGCATCGTTCTTCCGTGTTGCCTTGGCCTCTACCCATTTGGTCGCGTAATCCGTGACTAGAATAATGTACCTCTTTTCCGTGTATGTGGGTGCTAGATTACCCACCCTTGGTAATAAAGCGAACACCGACCAGGTTCTATGCCTTTATCCATATTTTTTAATATATGGGGGTGATGTGAGCACGATCCACTATGCCTTCCAAGCAATGGATCTTTTTTGCTAACGTTTCCTAAGTGTCGTGGATGGCAGCGAATAATTAGTAATGCATGTAGTAACTCACAAGTTAACTGCGATGTTCAGAGTGATGGTGAAATCCTAACTCCCTAACTATCTATCCGATGTCGAGGGTCGACTGAGTAGTTGGCGTCATTTATAACGTCCCTAACTACGAAAAAAGGGGAACCCCTATGTTCCTTCCATGAACCCCTAAGACTATCTTGGGTTTCTAAGACTCCACCTAGAAGTTCTACTTTTAAAAGCTACCGCTAAAGTTCCAACTTCGGAACGTAACTCTAGATTTTACTTCTTTAACTTGATTCTTAAATATTAACTACCGACTTGTGCTCTATATTTTAACTTTTAACTCTAGGTTTTTACTCCTAAATTAACTCTAGGATTTACCCTTGAATTCTAACTCTGTGTTTTAACTTTTAGCTCTAAGTTTTTACTCCTAAATTAACTCTAGGATTTACCCTTGAATTCTAACTCTATGTTTTAACTTTTAACTCTAGGTTTTTACTCCTAAATTAACTCTAGGATTTACCCTTGAATTCTAACTCTATGTTTTAACTTTTAACTCTAAGTTCTTACTTCTAGAATTAATTCTAAATTTTAGCCTCTAGGTTTGACTATACGTTTTCACTTTGATTCTAGATTTTTTCTACTTCCAACAACTAACTCTAAGATTTACCCTCTAAATCTAACTATAACTTCTCACTTTTCACTTTAGTTTTTTACTCTAACTTTTTACTCCCCCCCTTGACCCTAAAGTTTAACCTTTAAATTTAATCTTAACTTTTGACTTTTGACTTTTGACTTTCTACTTCCAACTTTAATCCTATCGTTTTAATCCTAGATGAACTCTAAATGTTACTCCAAGTTTTGACCTCTACTTTTTACTCTATTCCTAACTCAAAAATCTACTTCCTAAGTTAATTTTCAATTCTACTGTTGACCTCTACTTTCTACTCTAATTTTTGACTCCCTAATCAACTCTAAACTCCTACATGAACCTACCCTAAGATTTGACTTGAGAGTTTAAACCCCTAAGTTAAAGTTCTAAATTAATTCTATTTTTTAACTCCCGAAAGTTCACTCTAGATTTTTGACCTTAGAAGTTTAACTTTAAAAAGTAAAAGTGTAAATTGATTTTTTATTCTAACTGCTAATTAATCCCTAATTTTAATCCTAAATTCTCCTTCTAATTTAAACCTAATTTCCGTCCATGGTTCTTTTTGGATGAAATTTTATTCAAAATTCCTCCGTCCTACCCTCTATCGCTTAACTTAGCCTAATGCGGTCAGTTTACGGTCGAATCTTAATTATAAGATGTTTTCGGAAACCTCTATTCCTAATCTATAACTTTTTGACTCTAAACTTCTAATTTGCACTAATCTCGGATGCTAATCACGCTCTAAGGGCTGATTAGGAAAATAAATGCTAATTAGGGAGAAACATCAAAGATTAAGTCAGAAACTCACCTCTTCACTACCGGTTTCGGAAATAACCTCGTCCACGTCCACGTGTACGTCCTCATGCTCCATGGTAGTCTTTGATTTTTGTTTTGAATTTTCTCCAAGCTCATTGCTTATATAGAAAATATTACAATTTTTGATGATCTAAACTCCCTCTTTCCCTTCCTCCTTTCTTTTCTTTCTTCCTCTTTCTTCTACACTAGCACTATTCCACCTAAGCTTTTATGAGTCTTACACTTTGATCTCAAACTTCAAGGAGGTTTTAAGATGCCAACTATTCTCTTATACAATTTTGCCTTTGTGTCATCCTAATCCTCCTCTCAACGGTCACCACAAATTCCCAAGATTTCTTCCTAAAGCCTACCTATCCTAAACCTAGGTCACTATTTATGGTCTCTCTCACCTCTCCACCTATTTCAACTTCTTCTCACTAATCTCCTTCCATTCTTGCTTGTGTTGTGTTGGTGGTGAGAGAGTTGGGAGGGCTTGTTTGCAGGTGTGTGCGTGGAGGTGCTACTTCTCTTCCCCCTCTTCCCTTTTTAGACTTTTTTTTTTTCCTAGTTCCTACTCCCCTACTCTACCCCTAGCCCATCTAATCCAACACCTCTTTTTTGTTTAGGAAAGGAAAAAATTCAAAAAAAACAAGGAGAAGGTGGAGCCCGGGGCCCTGGACCAAGCTTGCCGAGCCAAGCCGACCTCTTGCTGGCCGGCCTCTTGCTGGCTGGAGGGGGGTCGGTTTTTTTAATTAATAAATAAATAAATAAATAAATTATAATTTTTTTTTTTTTCTTTGTTACGTTCTGTTTTTTCTGAACTGGACTTGTGACTAGCTGTGACTGGACTGTGAACTGGACTGGTTTTTTTTTCTTGCAAACTTTGGGTAGGCTAGGCTAAAGAAAAATAATACAAAGGAAAAAAAAGAACTAGGGGGAAAACTAAACCTTGAGGACACTTAGACTAAAAACTAGGGGGAAAACTAAACCTTGGGGACACTTAGACTCAAAAACTTGGGGGAAACTAGAACTTGGGGAACCCTAGCCTAACTAAAACTTGGAACCATGGGACTTGCCAAACACAAAAAAAACCTACATATCTTGGAAGCTAAACTCTGGACGTTTCCACAAAGGTCTTGGAAACTAGACTTTGGAACTAAATACGGGGGAGGTTCAAAGCTTTGCCGTCAAGTTGGGTTTAACACCAACTTTAGGACTTGATAGCACTCCGGGGGTTCAAAGCTCCGCCGCCTAAACTTTTAACACACACTTTAGGACTTTGACCTTGTCACAAGTTCAAAGCTTTGCCGTTTCCAATTGGGGCCCACACAATGGGAGGGACTTTAGAAGAGGGTAAAGACAAAACTTTTAAAAGGAAACGTACATAGGGTCAAAGCTTCGCCGTCCCGGAGGGGGGTCCACTCGACAAGAGAGAAGTTAGAAGAAGGTAGATCAATACTCAAGAGAAAACCCACACCACAAAGTCAAAGCTTCGCTGTCCCACAAGGGGGGGGGTCCACTCAACAAGAGAAACGTTAGATCAAGGGTAAGAGCGCACTTAGAGACCCCACAAGTTAGGAACACGTGACAACACAACAATCTCACACATTAAAGGCCCCCCAAAGCGGCATTGCCAAGGTACGGTGGGGGGTTGCTTTAGGGTTAGTGTAAGACACCACAAGGCTTCTAAACCACACAAGCTAGCTCTCAAGGACACAAACAAAGATACACACGGAAAGAGAGGATCCTTCAACTCAAAACAAGAGCACTAAGAACACACAAAGAGTAACAAGGCAAGAGAGAAGGACCCCCAAGGACCTTCAAAGCTTGAAAATAAGCAACAATGGAGCCAAAAGTGCTCCGAAAACATCGTAGAGGTTTTTGGCTTCAAACGCCAAAATATCCAAAATAACTTGGACCCACGGACCCAAAACAAGAATTGGAGGTGTTCTAGAGAGAGAAATGGGGCCCTTATATAAGTTTCCCAAGGGCTCACCCCTCTCTCTAAAGCTCTAAGGTAACCTTATCAACGGGGATTTTCATCCTCATCCTCAAAGATTTTCATCCTACATCCTAAATTTCTACTTCTACCATCTATGCTGAACCAACATCCTAACTTTTGGAGATTAGCTCCAATCGTCGAACGGATTGCGCCGTTGGATCCAGATCATCGTGTTTAGTCCTACATTCCCTTACCCCCTATACCGAGGCCAAAATTCCATCGTAGGCTAATTTAGTTTAAAAACCCAATCGTGGTAAAATCCTAGATCTTGGGGGTCTCCTATTTTGAGAAATGTGAATAGCCTAGGGTCTCCGGTAGGTGCGAGAGAGTCGGGAAGGACTTCTGGTTGACTTTGTTTCGCCATTGTATGGTCCCGGAATGCCGGTCAACGTGGCGGGGACCCCGCCACGTGGTTAATTCCCGAGGAATCTCGTCGGTTCGGGTACTTGCCGCTATCGGAATGTCGTGAAACTTCACGGAGCACATTATTAACATAAAACAAGCTAGTCTAATTTTTAGTGAGATTTTATTGTAACCTGGGTAATTTCCATGAAATTCCCGTTGGAGGTTAGGAGGGTTGACCACCCGGAAAAAGGTTCTTCTGCAAGTCGGAAGATGCCGGGATTTTTCACGTGACCTCTCAGGGAGTCGCATGAAAGACGTGCGGGTGTGTTTCCGTACCTGGCCAGATTGGTCAATGGAGATTTAAACTGGACATCTCCTTGAATCAGCGACGGTGCGGGAATCTTCTGCAGGTGGAAGAATCTTGGCGAACCAATTTTGCCGTTGGTTTCCTGGCATGGGATTCACCCTAGAACACCATCTTTGGGCTGTAGATTCCTCTACGGGCCCGGTCTTGCGTGAGTGGCTCCTGCATGCTAACAATTGGGATTTTGGGAATTCGTCGATCTAATGGAGAATTCTAAATCTAACTCTAGGACTCGACCTAGTGGCCTCGCTGTGGATCCCTCGGACCGACCTAGCCATGAATCGCCACATTCATGGTGGGATTTAGCCCTTTTGGGGCTGTGTGACTCGAATCTTCTAAATCTAACCTTTTCGTTAGTTCTATACTCTTTTTAGGCAAGGTTTGGGGGATTCTAAGTAAAAAACACAAATCTAGACCAAATACTATAATGGGTATGACACAACCCTATTTTGATTCTACACTCTTTTTATGGATTTTCCTATACTTTTATCAACTTTAAATTGCAAATTTCCAAAAAAATAATTCTACGAGTCCCAAGTGACAAATTGGGAGCTCACAGTGTACTGACCGGAAAAATAGGTCCTACAAAATCTATTCCCCATTTCTCAAAAGGTTCTAGGGGAATGATAGGAGTCAGCGGCCAGTGGTTTCGGAAGGATGGTGCTCTTGTCCGCTGACACTGATCACAATTCCTAACAAAATTTTTAACATCTCAGTGTAAATACGGCCACCAGTATCCGGTTGATCGGATCCGGTTCACTGTGTTTACAAAGGCAAAATGTCCTCCTGAATCTCCGGCATGAAGTGCTTGAATCACTTTCTTCCGTTCCGCAGATTCCAAACATCGCCTGAGAATATCATCCGTTCCTAACTTGAAAAGGACTCCTCTAATTAGGGTATAAGGAGCTACTTTTCTTTGGAAAATTTCTTTTTCCTCTACACTCATCCGTTCCGGGTATCTAGATTTTACGAGGTAATCTATGATATCTTGATATTCTGAAACAGTTTTGTTGTTGAGGTGAAAGACCTCTGCCAAAGGAGGATCCTGGTTTTCTACAAAAACCGGATCTTCCACAGTATCCGAGAACTCATCCGGAAACGAAACGGAAATATCCGCTACGGATTTTTGTCCGCTTTGTCTCGACAGGTAATCCGCATTCACATTTGCTTTTCCCGGTTTCACTACAACTTCATAGTCAAACTCTTATAAAAACAAAATCCATCTAGCAATCCGGCCTGACAAATCCGGTTTGTTGACAAGGTATTTTAAAGAATCATGATCTGTGTGGAAAATTACCTTGTATCCGAGTAGATAGTGTCGGAACTTCTTACAGGAATACACCACTGCTAACGCCTCTCGTTCTGTAGTCGTGTAATTCCGTTCCGCCAAACTCATTTGTCTACTCGCATAGTAAATCGGATTCTCACGCCTCTCTGAGTCCAACTGCCAGAGAATCGAACCCAGACACCAACCGGATGCATCGAGAGTAACATGGAATTCCTTGGTCCAATCCGGAACGGAAAGGATCAGAGCTTTAGCCAACTGGGTCTTCAAATCTTCGAAGGCCTGTTGTCTCTTTTCCGTCCAGACAAATTCCGTATCTTTCTTCAAAAGTTCCGTGAGCGGAATAGCCCTCTTGGCATATCCGTCGATGAACCGCCGGTAGTATCCTACACATCCAAGAAATCCACGGATTTCTTTAACACAGGTTGGAGGTAGCAAAGTGAGCATCACTCTCACTTTCTCCAGGTCAGCCTGTAATCCGGTCTTGCTCACTACATGACCAAGTAAGATTCCGGATCCCATCCCAAAAAAACACTTGCCCGGATGTAGCTTCAAACCGGTTTTTCGGCATTTTTGGAATGTCTTCCTCAAACACTCGAGATGACTTTCCCGGTCACTGAAAACCGCAAAGTCGTCTATGAACACCTCAAGGAAATGTCGAAGAAAATCCTTGAAAATATCCATCATCAGTCGCTGAAACGTTCCGGGTGCATTACACAGGCTGAACGGCATCCGGATGAAAGCATAAGTCCCCCATTCCGTTGTGAATGTGGTCTTCAGCTGATCGCAACATCGGATGAATACATGGTTGTAACCGGAAAATCCGTCTAAGAAATTGTAACAATCATGGCCAGCAACGTGGTCCAAAATAAGATCAATGAACGGAAGAGGAAAGTAATCCTTCTTTGTGGCTGCATTCAATTTGCGGAAATCTTGGCATACCCGGATCTTGACTTTTCCATCCGCTCCAACTTTCTTTGGAACCACCACAATAGGAGAAACCCATTCAGAGTTGTGGACCGGATAAATGAATCCTGCTTCCAGCAACCGATCGATTTCCTCCTTCACCATCAACGAGTACTTGGGGTTGAGCCTGTACTGTCGCTGTCAAACCGGAACAGATCCTTCTGTAAGGTCGATGCGGTATTCTCCTAAATGAGGGGGAATACCCTTCAGATCGGATGGCTCCCAAGCAAAAACGTCGAGATACTCCTTCTGAAGTTTAGTATAACCGGATTTCTCCATATCCTTCAAGAGTTTACTAAGGTAAAAACTCCTGTTGGGTTCAATACTCTCCTTTTCATATTCAATGGGTGAAACAACCGGTTTGACTTTTTCCTCGTAAACTTCCTCAGGAAAGGAAGCTAGATTTGCCCAACCAGATTCTCCTGTTTCAATCTGACTAACCGGTAGATTTCCGGTCCTGATCTGTTGAGCGATCCACTCGGCTGTGAGCGGAACACTCGACTCTCCCAAAGATCAATCTTCTACCATTGGTTTCTGGATTTCTTCCAGATGATGCTCTAACACAGCATCGGAAAATCCATAGTTTGTCTCGGACTGGTGCTCAAACGGATCCACGTAATAACTGGTGGCGGAATCTTCCGGATCCGACCAGTCCGTCGTGTATCCATCTGAATCACTTGTCTCTCCTAAATGCTTCTCAGTGGTCCAGGGAATCCGGTTGGAAGGTTTCCCTACCACTAGTTCCTTGGCTCCCCAATCCACAAGTACTCGAGCGGAATATAACCAGGGTCTACTAAGTAGCATCGGAAAAGGTCTACCTTTATGAACGCGTATAATAACGTAATTCAGCAGATAGTCTTTTCCTCCAATCCGGGTTGGAACTTGTGAAAGTTTCCCGACCGGATTTACTCAAGACTGGTTCGCCATTCTGAGGACTTGTTCCGTGGCTTCGAAGGTGGTGAATCCCAAGTCAAATGCTGTATCCTCCAACATCAGGTTCACTCCCGATCCGCCATCGATCGGAACCTTGGGAATCGCACATCCTTCTATCTCCATAGTGATCTCTGGAGCTCCGGAATCTTCTGGTTGAGAAAAGTTGACTGCCACCGTTGGCAGCTTCACCTTCTTCTTACGTTTCTGGGTCCAGGCGTCTCGGATCAGCTTCTGGTACATCACGTTGTCATGCAGGAGCTGTCCGATTGTGACATTCGCCTTCTGATCCTTTATATCCTGGATGATGTTATACTCATGCGTATTTACATCCGGATTAATGATCACTGGTGTGTCACTAAAACTAACCTTTTTCTGATTCTGTAATATATCCGGTCCAGAAATTTCCGTTCGGATTTCTGCACTGATATCTATCGGAATCCGGTTACTGCCTACCCCTTCCTCAGAGTGAACTAACTCTGGTTCTGGTCTTGGCTCTGGAGGAGGACGATCCGAATCGCTACTCGATTCCGGTTTCCTTCTCGACTTCTTCTTACTACTCCTAATGGTACGACCGGATTGGTTCCTGGTGGAACTGCGGGTCGATACTCGGTTGACCACGCTCTCCGCTCCTTCTGGCAGCTCCACCTTGCACCGTCATTTCTCCGGATTCTCCGTTCCAACTGAGTGACCGTAATTGAGTGCAATCTGCTCCCTGGGAAGAATCTGGACTTGCTTGTAAACCGGTCGCGGCTGTACTGGTTTTGGACATTGATCCTCCGAATGTCCATACTCTTGGCAATTTTGGCATGGAAGGATCCGTGGCGCACCTTGTGCTACTCCCTTGTTAGGACAGTTACTAGAATAGTGTCCCGGTTCTCCACAACCATAACAAATCACCACTTGTCTATCCGGATATGCTCGCATCGGTTGCTGCATCATGACCCCTTGACTAGGACTGGGTAAGAAGTTCCGGTTCGGCATGTTGGAACGGATTGGAACAGCAATCCCTTTCCCTCTCGCATAAGTCGGCTGAATTTGGTAAACTTCCTCCTCTTCCTCAGGTGCCATGGTGTAGTACACTTCTTCTTCTTCAGGATACACAAAGTGAACGTGCTTCGGGTTGGTTCTTTGGCACTCGCTCGGGTAATGACCCGGTTCGCCACACCTTCCGCACCAGACGTTGGACCGGAAAGTCGGGACAATCTGTCTTGGCCTCCGGTTCTCTGCAATGTTGACCTTGATCGCCTCCAAAGTGTCTTGGAGTTTCTTGATTGCCTTCTTAGAATCCGTCTCCTCTACCTTCACTTTCACAATGGTCTTTCGACTCTGCCCCTTCTTGGACGAACATCGGGGAGGTGAAATACTCCGTTCCGCATCCGAACTGGATGAACTCCGATCGGAAACTTCCAATCCGGTCAACTCAGAAGTACATTCCGAGTCTGAGACCTTCTTTCAATGCTTCGATTTCCGATCACTCTTTTTGCTCTTCCCTCTGGCTTGCTCTTCACTTTGTTTGAGGGACTTCCGGAGTGACTGCGCTGAATTCTCGTAATTGGTTGCAGCATGCATGGCCTCTCTGAGCGTTCTTGGGCGCGTTTGTCAGATCAGAAATCCCATTGACTTGGGTAATCCGGCAACGTACCACTCCACCTGCAAACTAGGAGCAATCTCAGTGGTTAACTTCTGCATGAAAGCTTTCACTCTCTGTCCGTACTTCCGCACGGATTCGGACAATTTCATCGTCAATGTGCTCAACCGGCCCAAAGCTCTGGCTTCTCCACCAACTTCCCGGAAAGCTTGCAGAAAGTCCGTTCTCAGCTGATCCCAGTTATTCCGGATCAGATCCGGAACATCTTGGTACCATTAGAGAGCTTCCCCCTTCAGCAATCCTTGGAAGATTCTTCGCTGGGCCGCCTCATTCTCTTGGTTGGCGAGTGCAGTCGATTCAAACTCGTAGAGCCATTCATCCGCATCTTGGCTACCGTCGCCCTTGTAACGTTTGTACCTTAACCGGGTCATGACTTCTTCTTCTTCCGAATCCGGTTCTTCCCCTTTTGGCTCCGATCCTCGTTCAGAAGTTGACGGAGTATTTTCCGATCTTGGACTTTCAATCTGCTCTCCAGGCGCAGGTACAAAGATCGGTTGGTCACCCGGATCAGAGTTATCCGGATCACTAAAACCAGGTCCAGACGATTCTCCTTGATTCTTCTTCAATCGTTCAGACCTTCTTTCATTTCCTGTATTTCTTCTCATGAGTACAAAATCCGGTTTTCTTCAAAAACCAAAACTCAATCGGGAAAAGACAAGAACGAAAGTAAAACAACTTCTGACTTTGCTACTAGGAATAAACACTGACAGCTTTAGAATCCACAGCAGCGGCGCCAGATTTTTGCATGTCGCAGCACTGAGTAAGTGAATTCCCTGTTATACTCCCAAAAACCACTCTAAAGCATAACAAAATGACTCTAAAGATCGAACCCACGAGATTCTGTGAAGTCTCTAGCACTATTCCCAACTTAAGCTCAGCCAGTATCCAATTTCTACTTTCCGGTCCTAGATCTAAAACCGGAAACACCAACACACGGAAAACAACGACTAGACCTCTCTCTATCTCTTCCGGTCTGTCAAGCTATTCGGTCCCGTAAAACTACCACAACCCAGGATCCTACAACTTCCGATCCTGGCACTCCTCTGGACCGATCCGATCCGATCCGGTCCTCTCACACGTACTCTCACTCCACTCCGATTTAGTTTTGCCTCTGTTTTACCATCAGAGGGTTTGCCGCTTGCTTTTGAGAGTGGCAGGCCCGCCACTCCTTCCGTGACTTATAGTGGCTGAAGACCCACTTTTCTAATCCACTACTTCCTACACTAGCTCAGATCCAGTTTGATCTCTCACAGCCAACCGGACAGCGATCCGGTTTGCAGGTCACACAAAGACCCCCCGTACGATCCTCTCATACTACAACGACCTTGATGCCAAGTTCCCTCCATGCGAAATTAGGTGGTTACAAGTGAATCCGTCCGTTCCAACATCAACTAAAGTCCTTCCGTTTACCATCTAGGGCAGCGAGACCTCACGGGAGATCGGACACTCAACCGGATTTCCTATCCAGGAGTTCTAGCGCGACTAAGGACTCCTTCCCTATCCGCCTAGCCTAACAACGGCTTTCTCGCCCGGAATCGTGAACTTTAGAGGTGCTGAGGAACTGAAATCCACTCCCAACACTTAGAATACCCACTCACATACACATAAGAGCAAAACAACACCACCAAGGGGAGAAATCTCTCTAGAATCTGCATGCATCTTTCTAACTCCTCACCAAACAGCCCTACCACGCGCGGGAGAGACATACAACAAGAAGTCAATAGAAAACACACAAAAACTCAAGAGAAAAGACTCCCAGTCTCCTTCACAGAGACTGACTTATATACATTTTAAAACTCAAAGTCAACAAAAAGGGGCCCAGAAAGTTCGCGCGAAACTTTCGGTCCCTGCCGAGCCGGCCAAACCGAAGAACATCCGATCCTAACCAGACAGACCGGATCAAATCCGGTCCGGTCCATCCTAACAAATATTTACAAAACTAAAATTCTAACTATCCTATCACAACCGGATCTACTCCTTGATCCATTCTTTTGTCCATAACTTGGTCCACACCTTGGTCCACGCTCTGATCTAGACCTTGATCCGCACCTTGATCTGGGGTCAGATCCATACTTTGATCCTGCCCCGGGTTCAGTGTGGGACTCCTGGGCATTTCCGCTCCAAGTTGTTCGAAGACGTTTGTCAGATTCCGGTTCCGCTCCCCGGTTTCACGTTCTGGGAGATCCGGTGACGAATCTAAGTTGATGGTGTTCGCGAGTTTCCTCGCACTCTTCTTTGACTGAGGAGTCCGATCATTTCCCTCCGTCTGAATGCCCACGTTCGGAAAAGACCCTGGCATCGAAAGGTCGGAAAGATGGAACGACCTTGACAACGTCACTCCGTTCAGCTTTTGACTGCTCACCTCCATCCGATTTGCTGCTTCTCGTGCTTCCACCATCACCAATTCTACCTTCTCGGAGTAGTCCGTCAAGATCCGGACCAACCTAGTTCCGGATATCTTCTTGTCCTTGAGTACTCCCTCGTCAAACAGCTTTGCCTTGGTGACGGCCTCTCCGGTTGCCCCAAAAGTGGCCTTCACGTCTTCAGCTACTTTCCGGGTAGCCTCCGCCATCTCACGAGTGGTGGTCATGTCCTCCTTGAGGAGTAAAAGTTCCGTCTTCAACGCATCAACTTCCTCCTGAAGTCGTTGTATCTCTGCTTCTTGCTTCCAGATCTCATCCGGGCTAGAGATGTATTCTGCAACCACTGCCGCGAGGTTGCTATTCATTGGTGCGTCCACCAGCTCACTGATCTGGGTCAGAACCAGCTTCTTGACCGTCCAGTCCGCTCCTTACATCACTCAAGATTTTGATCAACTGGTTGAACGGATCCGTGGGATCCAATCCGGAAGAACCCGGTTCATCAAAAACCAGTTTCTTCCCAAGGTTGGATGTCTCACCCGGAGGGGTTGGGGTTCCTCTCCGGTGAGGAGGCGTCGTCTTCTGCCGCTTGTTCTGCGGCCGGTGTTGTTCCTCCTCTTCTTCTTCTTCATCGAAACCGGATACTTCCTCCTGCTCTTCCTCTGATTCCGATTCCTCATACTTCAGGAGTACCTCCTGAGTCTTCCACTCCTTCTCCTCCGTATCCGTGAGGAGCTGGTTATGCTTGTAAAGATGGAAGAGATAGGGGCTCAGTGGTGTCGGCCTACTTCCTCCCATCTTTGGAACCAGACGGCTGACCAGATCGGAAAAGATCCTGGCCCAGTCCACTTTCCGTTCCCCGCTCATAGCTCCGAAAATCAGGTTCCTGATGGCTATCGTCACCCTCGTCGGTTTCTCCGGGTGGATGATCGGAACCAGAAACTGCAAAAGATTGCGATGCCGGTCGTCCAAACAATCCGCGACCGCATGCCCATCTTTAGAGTCCACGTTGCTCCGAAACTTCCCTCGAGTGTATCCTTCCTTCGAGGTGGCCATCCCGCGACCTTCCAACCGGAAGTCGTATACGGCCTTCCACATCTCTTCCGTCCAACTGCCCGGAATTCCGCGGATGGTCTTATCGAATTGATTCGAGAGTTTTCCCAACAGCTCTCGAATCATCCGTTCCTCTCTAAACCCCCAGGGTTTATCTATCAGTCCCCCACAACCCATCATGGCAAGATCCTCCATGAGGTTGTCTTTTTCCTTCTCTCCTGAAGGAATGATCGGACACACCTTCCGGAGTTTAACTTCTACAGCGGAGGAATTGGACGGTCTTGCTCTACTCTTGCGGAGCTGAGGCATGGACACGAGCTGTGCTAACCGGATTCTCACTGAGGCTACCTTTCTCTCTCCTAGCCGCACGTCCTTTTTTTTCACCTTTGCTCTTCCGATCTCAACCGGAATACCTCTAAACCTGCAACACACTCTAAAGCGCTGCGCACTCTAACACACTAACACGCACACATACTTCCAAAACAAGAAAGCAAAGTGCCTAGGAGGAAAGCTAAGTACGCTCAGGAAAACACTTTCCAGCAAACGAAGTTTGAAAAAGAGTGGCAACTGGATTGGTCAGCCTATTTATAGTCTGATCTGTCATCATGACCAAATCCGTTCCTGACCTAATCCGTTCCAACTCAGATCCGCTCCAACTCTAATCCGGTTTAGATTCAGATTGAATCCGGATTGTCACCTCTTCTGTTCCGTAGTTAATTTCTGGTTTTTCGTTACCTCTTGCTCGAATTTGGATCCCAGATCACGGTTTCCGTTCCAAAATTTAGATAGCTTACAAAAAACCAAAAATTCACACTGCGACATCCCTCATATTCTGCTGGAGGGCAACGATCTCCCTCTGCCGACTCTTTGTTTCGTCAAAGGATTATTAGAGATCACCGGCGATCTCTGGACTCAAGATCTATTGGAGGTGGACTTCCGTACATAAACAATGTTAATACGTCACTATCGAGACGACCTCCTCGAGGATCGAATTCAATTTCCATCTTGGAGGGTCCTCAAAGCATCCGAAAGCCAAAGAGAAAGGAAAATGGGTCTCAGAGCGTAGGTGGAGGCAATGCGTTGGATTCACGAGGTGGTCCACACTATCCTTCTCGACGTAAGGATATTTTAAGAGGACTGGCAAAGGTAAAAGCGTTGGAGACAGCGAAGAACATTTGTATAGGCATTCAAGATACTTAGGCAAATCATTTCAGGTTTTGAAATCATCAATTTTTGAGCTGGCAATATTATTAATAGCATGGTAAATAAGATAAAACATAGTCAAAAGTAGGGAAGTAGAGTGCTTTATGTATAGTAAGCCTCATTGTTTCTACATACATTTTGAAAATTAAATGGTTTATAATTCATTTACTACAATTTTACATTGTAGGCCAGTTATACCTCTGTTGTATTCAAACTGTCAATTTTGTCAACCTATATGAATGCAAATTTTGTCGCTTTTGTACATTGCGCGTACTTTAAACTATGCCATGTTGAATTCAGTTTTGAGTATTCTTAATTTTGTATGTAATTGCCTTTGGTTGGCCTATGTTGTAGTCATTTGTTGAATTATGTTTTGGAGTCATTGTCCTTATTGTAAGTGGGACTCTATTTACCTTTGGGTTCAAGAGTAGTAATTGAATAGGGCTTCACACTCATGATTTCAAAGTCTCAAAATAAGGCATTTGTTTCAATTTAATGAATAAGGCCTTGGCCTATTAAGCTTGTCCATTGTCGTAGGGCAAGTCTGCATGATCATGAAGCTAGGGACAATTTCAATCGTCGATGAGTGGTCACTATAAGAAACTCGTGTTTTTGAGGATGTTTTCACTATTTTTCTTGACGCATTTTTGTGGACATTAAATAAAACAGCACATGTTTTTATGTCAACGACGATGCTCAATAATACATCCAGATGTATTATTGAGCATCGTCGTTGACATAAAAACATGTGCTGTTTTATTTAATGTCCACAAAAATGCGTCAAGAAAAATAGTGAAAACATCCCCCAAAATACGAGTTTCTTATAGTGGGTGCTCCTGAATCCGCCTTCATCAAAATCTTCAAGACCATATGTATGTGCCATCAAGAATCCGCCTCCTGAAACCGTAGTGAAAACAAAGGATCTTCTCATGCAGGAATCAATCAATGCGGTGTTCAGCAAAGTGTGTTGCAGCCAGAATTGCATCCAGCCGTTCCCTAGGGAGAAAATTCGGGCCTTCTTAGAATGCATGTATTGAAATTCGACCTTCAAACACAGAGCTTTCATAAAGACTGAAGTCCACAAACAAATTCATCGTGATGCTTGTGGCAGGGAGGATGGTCACAGTTGAAGAGAAAAATGTGTCTTTGTGCACATGGATGCATATTGCCAGGGTTGCAGAGTCCACATTCTATCGCTATCTGAATTACATGAAGGACGATCATGAAGCAAGGGATCATGGTAATACAAGATTGCTCAAGCCTAGAGAGCATACTGAGCAAGCCACGACTTTGTTGAAGTGCATCCTAGATAGGGAGGCCAATCACATGCCACATCGTACACAGACTTTGAAAGCAGGTGACAAGATTGTGTCTAGGATTCTTCTTGCCTCATTTCAGTGGAAGAATCATATGAAAATGTTCAATGAAACCAATGTGGCTTTTGGTTTGAAGGGGATTTCAACTTCGAACCTGAGCAAGATTAGATCAACCAAGTTCTCGAAGTACGATGTGAAGAAGCCAAAAGATAATTTTGCTCAGTGTACTACTTGTGACAAGTTCAATGAACTTCTGAAGGATTCTATTGCTGGATCCCAAAGTGCTATGAAGTGGTCAAGGAAATTGGACAAGCATTGTATCATTGCACGTGCTCACAGGGATGTGTATTATATAAACCGGACTTTGTCGTTGAATTCTCCGCATGAATGCATTACAATTATACACGACAAGATGGATCATGCCAAAACTGCTTCTCCCATGTTTTCCCACAAGAATAAAGAACTTAATGGCTTGATGAATCTGCCCATTTCTGTGACGGGCATGATTGCGCATGGCTATGCTGATGTGCGCTACGTCCATTATGGCTTGGATCTCTTTGCCCATGACTCTAATTACACCGTTGGTTCAGTGGCAAAACTGTTGAGAGATCTAGAATTAGCACCAAAGTCTTCCTCTCGGGAGTTGTTCAAGAATTTGAAGTCCATGAATATGTTTGGGGCGGTGTGGAGATGTGCAAAGCGTCGTTACTGTCATTACCAAATATTTTATCTCTAGCGATGTTGCTTCCACCAATTTTGAATGTGCAAATGGACAATGCTACTAGCAACAACAAAAATAGATATGTTTTTTGTTTTTGGTCTCTCATTGTTGCAAACCAGATCTTCCGTGAGGTCTATGTGAACTTCATGATTGTCGGTCATACGCATGACAACATTCATGCACTATTTGAGAGATGGAGCATGGATTTGAAGAAAGAGAACTTTCCTACAATTCCTACCCTCATGAATCGTTCATGGATTTGGATTCCATCCCGACTATCCCTCACCTCATTGAAGAGGTGCCTGATTTCAAGGGTTTCACTGTAAATTCACTTGTGGATGGCCATGACATCCTTGTTGGGCACTTGAAGCCGCACCAAGTGAAGTTCTACCTGGATGCAACAGGGTGTCCTGTCATGAAGTACAAGATTTTGTGCACGGATGCCAATTGGTTAAGGGGAAGATGGAAGGGGCATTAAGTTGTGGAAAGAAGATGGTGAAGGGCAAAGTTTGTGGCCACAAGGTACACCGTTGCCCATTCCAATGAAGCCTATGAAAGGCTTGGAAGACATTGTGAAAGGGGTGTCAAGGTTTGTAAAGATTTGGGACAATTTATGCAATGCAGACGTCACTGGGGAGTATCGAAGACGTTACGAGCATGTGGTGAAGTACTGGCGTGGCATGAAGGTAGATTTGATGGAATCGTTACCTACTTTTGATGTTTTAAAGTACGATTTTTGGCCAACTTCCAGTGTTCAAGCAAGTGAAGTTGATGAATTAGGCAACGATGGTGAGGACCGTGAAGAGTTCGGGGAGGATGAGAATGTTACATCTATTTACTATTACTACTACTAAACTTGGGAATGCTACATCTATTTACAAATCATTCTTTCTTTCCATTTGTATTAAGAAGCTTATATGGTACCTTCATGTTCATTTTTTCTCTTATCTATCAAGTGATGTAGAGAATACTATTGCAAAATCTATATATATATATATATATTTGTATTTTTGTATTTTATTATTATTATTATTATTATTATTATTTTTATTATGTATTATGCTAAATATTGTATGTTATTAATTTACATGTTCTCAAAGTATTTGTTAAACATTTGGTTTATAAAGAGTTAAATGGAAATCTAATTATGGTATTATCATAATTATTACCATTTTTATTGTAAACTGTATGGAACTATAGCAAATGCAATTGGGGCAGTTGCAGACAATTGTATTAATCAATATTTTTTGGGGAGTTATTTTGGTCATGTACCATATATGAAGCTTACAAAACTAAGGAACCTCCTTTATCAATATCAATTGACCAGCCCAAGGTTTTATTTGCATAATTCCGCTTCTAAATTTAACGATTTGCAAACCACAAGCACACCTCTTTGATGTGTTGTTTTAATTGGCTACACTAATTAAAATTGTAAGTCTTTCAAAGTTTGTGTCTTGAAATTTAGAATCTTGTGGACCTGTTGTTATAAACTAAATAAACTTTGCAATAGTGAATTTGTCCTCCCTCCTAACCACCACCCTCCATATCTTAACTCTAGTGCACTTCAAAGAGAAATAATATTGCTCCAAATTAATTTTAAACATTTAACTATTATTTACGGTTTATGTATGGAAATTAAATATTGCTCAAATTGTAATTCATAAACCTTTACATGTACAAACAAAAATATATGTAGAAATAATTCAATTTTCCAATATTTTTTTTGGAAAAAATAAAACTATAGGATGAAGGTTGTTCATTAAAACAACAAAACTATATTGAAATTGGTTTACTAGATTTATATATTAGTAGAAAGCTTCAAATCATTCCATTTTGATCAATGAATCAAAAGTTATTAAAAACTTTAGTTTATGGATACTAGTTGTAGAACATCTATTCTAAAATAAACTTTGAAGTCCTTTACCTGATCCAATTTCCCATATTTTTTGAAAAAAAGATAAACAATGATTGTGGATTGTTTTTTAATATAATATTCCAACCATTGAAAATTGACATTTTTCAATTTCAAAACTAAATTCTTAACAATTTAGTATTTTGAACCATTCCCTACTTCTTTCTATTTATCCCGTATACGTATGTCATTAGATGGGTTTTGAGGGGTCGGGAGGGCCGTTTCAGGCTCGTTCCCGATGCTGGTCCCCCCCACAGTTTTAGGGAACAGTCGTTCCCGACAAAAAAATTAAAAAAAAAAAAAAAAAAAAAAAAAAAAAAAAAAAAAAAATTTAGCCTTGAAATGAAAAAAACAACAGAAAAACAGAATATTTTTTTTCTGACGTGGCAGTCGCTCAGCCATGTCAACGAGCTGCCGAAGCCTTCAATTCGGCAATTCCCACAGCTGGGAACACACAGCCCTCCAGGAGGCTGAAATCTCGTCTAATGTGTACAATACAATTTCAAATGATTTGAAGTTTTTCAGTAACATAGACAACTTGCCTCACAAAATGAATTTAAAGGAACACCACCATTTTGGACATTTTTCCATACAGCTTGGGAAGTGTAAAAGCTCAGTTTCTCGTAGAGCCCCCTAAAAGGATTTTTCTCACTTCAAATGCTAATATCTTGCAATCTACTTGGTAGAAATTTCTAAAATTTTTCCCACATCTTTTTAAACTTGCTCGCTGTGAACGCTTATTTATCCACCCTTGGTAAATAAGTGAGCACAATCAGGCTCTAAGTGTTTTGGTGTTTAATTTTTGTCCTACTGGTGCCTACCGTAAATCCATTGTGCCTTCCAAGCAATGGATCTTTTTTCTAAGTTCCTAACTTCCACAATGTACACAAAAACCAAAGAAATCCAATACGGCAATTTCTACTCTAACTTCTTTAATCAAAAGAGGTCACGGTGGTTTCGAATTCGAACTAGTTATAGTCAAAATTTAACAACCTTAAGTGATAAAACATTTCATGCCATTTCTAAAAAAATATAATTCGACTCTACCCCCTTCTCCTAACAAAAGTTATGGACGGATGAAGTTTAGCCTTTCCGGGGCTATTTAAACTTCATCCATGATGTAAGACGTGCTTCCTAATTCAATTATCCTTCAAAATTGAACCCTAGATTAAGGCGGTTAGGACTTACCTAAATCCTAAGTTTTGACTTAGATGAACTATTTTAGGTTGACTTCATCCGTTCCTTGACCCAAACTTCATCCTTGAATAGTTCCTAAGGTTTTTGGTCTTTCTTGAAGTTTGAACTTCTTCAAGGTTACCTAAGGGTTGTACTATGACGTACTATTACTAACGTCTTCCTTTGATCAAGTTAAAACATCCTAGTTCTTCCTATCCTTGTTTTTTGAGGTTTTGTTTGAGTTTTGGATAGTTACTATTTTTAAATTTTTTAGAGTTGTTCCTTCTAGAGGCTAGCCTAAGCTTTCCAAAATGATATCTTACTTGAAAATCCACCTATCCTATCAAAAGTTGTTGATGGATGAAGTTTGACCGCTAATCGGTGTTTAAAACTTCATCCGTTGATTACTCCTAACCCTAATTTGATAATTAACTTCTAATTTCACTTTTGAGACTTAGATTATTTCTCGTTGATATTTCCTAAGTTAACTTGTCTTGTTTATCTTCTAATCACTTTTCATCCAAATTAGGTCTTAAACTTCATCCTTCCATATTTCACTCGTTTTAGCTCCAAATCCTAAGTGGGAGATGATTTTGGAAACCTCTAACTAGACTCTACAACACCACTACCCTGATTCTTGAAATATTCCTATTCTAGACACTCTGAATTGACTTGAGAGTTCGGTCCTACTTGTAAACGCCTATTTTTGAGAAATTGAAATGGATGGTTTAAAGTTAGGAGCTTACCTCGGAGTTGGTGTCATTGTTTAGGTAATCGTATACCCCTTCAAACTCCTCGTCATTTGCCATGTTTCGGAATTGTTTGGTAATTTTGCTCACGGCTTAAAGTAGGAGTTTTAGTACAAGGTTTGCCAATTTATTGGACTTCTTTTTTTTTTTTTTTTTTTTCTAATTTCTCTTTCTCTTCTAACACTATTCTAATTCAATTATTTGCACTTCAAAGGGTTGACTAGTCTTGAACAAAAATAATTGAAATCAACTCCCAACTAATAGTTGACTCTTCAACTCCTTGGTCAATTATTATTCTATCCAAGTTTTGATGGTTCTAATTGTTCTTCCTAAATTTCCACCTAATCCTATCTCTTCCTAAATCCTCTTCAAACTTTTAAATTGTCACTTCATCTCTCTCTATTTCCAAAGTGGTTTTGAAAGTTCCAAGTGTTCTACTTCCTATGGTTTTTGAGCGTTTTTTTGCAATGGAAACATTGTATATTGGACTTCTACCTTCTTAATTTCTCTCTTCCTAATCCTACTTCCAATTTCTCTCTATTTTCCTAGACTCCTAACATTCCTAATTCCTAAAATGTAAAATGAAGATGTGATGGGTTTTTGATAAAAATTCAAAATTTGGGCCGAGGCATGCCTTCAACTGGCCTTGAGTTTTAAGTTTCCTTTTCTCTCAGCCAAGTTTTTGTTCAATCATGGCAAGCTCGGAGCCAACATTCAATCACCACAGTTCAGTCAAGCAGTCAGTCATAGCAATTCAGTCATAGCAATTCAGTTGCGTGGCAAGGCGTGATGGCCCGGCTCCTCGTTAGTCCTTGTGGTTTGTCCGTCTTTGCTGGTCCGTCCAGGCCTTTCGGGCTCTTTGATTTTTTTGGTATTTTGATTTTTACGAAAAAAACAACAATTTAAATTTAAAAAAAGAAAAGTTGCTTACACTAAGGTTGGTCTCAAAGGTTCTAGTCTTTTCCGGCAACACAAGTTAGTTAAGATGGAGTAGAATACAACACTCTTAAAGAAGAAATTAGAGAGCCCTCTAAGCGGCATTGCCAAGGTACGGAGGGGGATGCTTTAGAATTAATAGACATACAAGAATAAACAACAATTTTGCAACTCGACTTCAAACAAGGCAATAAGAGAAGACTTTGAAGGGACCCCAATGTCCTTCAAAGAAAGCTCCGAAAACACCAACAATGAAGCTTAAAATGCTTCAAAAACACACAAATTTGGCAACGTGGCATAAAATGGCTAAAATCCAATTAAATGGACCCAAATGTGCAAAGAGAGGCAAAATATGGCTACGAGGGGTGTTTGTGAGGGGAAAATGAGCCCCCTTATATACATTTCTAAGGGTGCTCACCCCCCTCTTTTCCTAAGCCGTAAACTTATCAACTAAGATTTTTATCCTAATCTTCAATTTTTGACTTTTTACGCTGGTCCAAACTCCTAACTTTTGGAGATTAACTCCAAATTGAAAATCGATTGCGCCGTTGGTTTCAGAAGGCCATTTCTAGTCTTGTAGGCACCTCCACCCTTTAACCAAGCTCCAAAAAATGCAACATAACCTACCGCTAACTGAACGTCAAAACGGGGTAAAAACACAAATCTTGGAGGTTGACTTTTCTGAAAAAAGTAACTAGCCTAGATTCTTTAGTAGGTATGGGGGAGTAAGAAAGGACCTAGCTTTGACCTCATTCCGATTTCGTATGCTCCCGGTACGCAAGTCAACTCCACCGTAAACTTCAATTTCGCCAATTTCTGGGGAATCTCGCTGGTTCGGATACTTCTGGCTATCAGAATGTCTTAAAACTTGGTGAGGCATCTTATTAGCATAAAAAAAGCTAATGTAATTTTTAGTGAGATTTTACCGCAACCTGGGTAATTTCTAGGAATTTCCCATCGTAGGTTTTGGCGGTTGGCCGTCTAGAAGGGCATCTTCTGCAAGTCAGAAAATTCCAAAACTTTTTATGGAACCTCTCATGGAACTCCACAAAGGATGTGCAAGCTCATATTTTTACTTTGTACAAAGGTCAGAAGAGAATCAAATTCTGTCTTCTCCTTTTAATTTTGGCAACTAGGGAATCTTTCACATACAAGGGAATCTTGGCAAGCCGATTTCGCCATTGAGTCCCAAATGTGATTTCCATTGTAGAACACCATACTCCACCCGTAGATTCCTCTTACGGATCCATCTTGAGTTTGTAACTCCTATAGGCTAACAATTGGGGTTTCCGCTATTTCTTCGATGTTATGGGGAAAGTGAAACCTATCTCTGGGAATGGACTTAGGACCTCAATAGTGTTCCTTCGGACCAATTTTAGCCATAAAACGTCACATGTACCGTAGGTTTGGGCTGTTTGAGTCAGGTTAGCCCTTAATTCTACTTTTTACTG
Source organism: Pseudisothecium myosuroides (assembly GCA_951799445.1). NCBI lineage: Eukaryota > Viridiplantae > Streptophyta > Bryopsida > Hypnales > Lembophyllaceae > Pseudisothecium > Pseudisothecium myosuroides. The sequence goes on along the minus strand of OX637290.1, from coordinate 24,587,069 downwards.
ATATTCCCACGTTTTAACCTATGTACAAGTGGAAATGGAATTTATTTGGGGAAAAACAACCTATAAGGGGCTAAATGCTATATTGGTACGTGACATACCTATTTTGGTTTTACACTCTTTTGGGGGCTTTTTGTATATAAAACTATACTTAAATTTGTAAAAATTATAAAAAAAAAAACTATGAGTCCCCAGTGATGAATTGGGGGCTCACATAGGGCAGCCATCTGCGGTATGATTTGGAAAATCATGAGGACCCAGAGTCTCTTGTTATGACTATTCTTGGGTACACTGTCAATTTCTATACACTGGTGGCGATTATGTTGGGATCTAGACTTCCTAGTACACAAATATCTTGGTTTGACTACCCTTACTGTACATTTTCTATGGAAGCCTGATGTGAAATTTTCTGAGACACTCCAATATGGTTTGGTAATTGGCCAAGGCCACCTTTTGTAACCGTGTGAGAAGTAGGGGAACTGGTTTTAGCTATACCGCTATGAACCTAGAAGGTGACAAAGGAAGAGATGTAATTATACCGACTACGTGACTAGGAAAGATGCAATGCAGACCAAGGGAGGTCTTGCATTAGAGAAGAGATAATATTTTTGTTCATTTCTATTTTTTTCTATTTTTTAATTTATTTTTATTTTTATTCCATCCGCCTCAATCGGAGTTGACTTGGATCTACAGAGAATAAAAGGTAAAAACCCATCCTTCCGCCCTCAACGGAATGAGCTTGGAACTAAAAGAGGGAGATAGAATTTAGAAGAGAAATCCCTGTCCGCCTTTGATGGAATAAATTTGGACCTATAGCCAAAAAATATTTCAAACCCGCCTTCCTCCCTCGACGGAGCGAGTTTGGACTAAAAAGAAAGAAAGAAAAAAGAAAACAAAAAAGAAGAAAGAAAGAAAAGGGGAAAGGGTCTAAGACCTCAATGCTCAGGAGCTCCTTTTAAAAGGTGTCTCCAGCCGCGGTTGTCGGTGACTTTCTTGCCTTTTTCACTAGCTCAAGGGATAACACCCACCGGCCTCGGGTTCGAACTGTTGTCGTCGGGAAAATAATACGGGGACTCGTAACCAACGCCATCGAGTCCCAACGGCTGGAGACGTCCGATGCTCCGCCGCGAAGTTATAAGTACCCCTGTCGAGCTCTTTTTTTTTTAAGTATATACACTATATACAAGGCTAGAAGCCGAGCACTCACAGCATTCCAAAGAATGTGAGGAGCTGGATAAGGGAATCTAAAACGTATACGGCACGGAGTTGAATTGAAAGGATCTGAAGCGGTCCAATGGTCATGAATTCGTGTCGGTTGCCATTAGAAATCCTTCTGATGCTCTCCAAATCATCCAAATTGTAGAATGAGCCCGTCCATGTGATGTGCTCATTGGTATCTACATTTGTCTGATGCTACAAGTAGATCATGATGGATCTGGTACCAGGTGGGCCAAACGTCTCTTGGATTTGAAGAGGAGGAGTAGTGGGCATTGGAACTTCCAGGCCTATGTGGGCGCTGGATTACCCACCCTTGGTAATCGAGCGAACACCGACCAGGTTTTATGCCTTTATCCACAATTTTTAATATATGGGGGTGATGTGAGTGCGGTCCACTGTGCCTTCCAAGCAATGGATCTTTTTTTGCTAACGTTTCCTAAGTGTCGTGGATGGCAGCGAATAATTAGAATGCATGTAGTAACTCACAAGGTAACTGCAATGCTCAGGGTAATGGTAAAATTCTAACTCCCTAACTATCTATCCTATGTCGGGGGTAGACTGAGTAGTTGGCGTCATTTCTAACGTCTCTAACTATGTAAAAAGAGGAACCCCTATGTTCCTTCCATGAACCTCTAAGACTATCGTGGGATTTTAAGACTCCACCGAGAAGTTCTACTCTAAAGACTAACTCTAAAGTTTAACTCTTACTCTAATCTTCAACCTCTAAATGAAACTCTAGGTTTTTACTCCTAATTTAACTTTGAAATTTATCCTCGGAATTTAACCCTAGGTTTAACTTTTAACTCTAAGTTTTTACTTCTAAATCAACTTCGACTCCTAACTTCCAAGTTTTAACCTTCTAAGGTAATTCTAAGTTTCACTTCTAATTCTATGTCATTATCTCTAAACTACTCTAAGATTTACCCTCTAAAGGTAACTCTAACTTTTCACTTTTTACTGTAGATTTTTTACTCCTAATTTAACTCTAGGTTTTTTACTTTTAATCCTAAATTTTTACTTCTAAAATCAATCCCCAATTTTAACCTCTAGGTTTGACTCTAAGTTTTCACTTTGACTCTAGATTTCTACTAACTCTAAAATTTTACTTCTACGTCTAACTTTTAACTTCTACTTTTAGCTTTTTACTCTCACTTTTTACTCCCCTAATTGACTCTAAAATTTAACCTTTAAGTTTAATCTAAACTTTTGACTTTTGACTTTTGACTTCTACTTCCAAATTTAATCCTATCGTTTTAATCCAAGATTAGCTCTAAATGTTATCCTCCTAAATTTAATTCCAACTTTTAACTCTAGGGTTTTGACTTCTAATTTTAGCTCTATTTTTAACTCAACAATCTACTTCCTAAGTGGATTCTACTTGTGACTTCTACTTCTTACTCTACTTTTTACTTCCCAAAGTTAACTCTCCCTTTTGGCTTTTGAATTTTAACTTCCCTAATTAAAATCTTAATTTAATCCTAGGTTTTTAACTTGCTATTTGATCTTTAATTTTAATCCTAAATCCTCCCTCTAATCTAAACCTAATTTCCGTCCATTGTTTCTTGTGGTTCCCTTTTAATTAAAATTCCTCCGTTCTACCCCCTACCGCTTAACTTAGCCTAACGCGGTCAGTTTACGGTCAAATCTTAATTATAAGATGTTTTCGAAAACCTCTATTCCTAATCTATCAACTTTTGAATCTAAACTTCTAATTCGCACTAATCTCGGATGCTAATCACGCTCTAAGGGCTGATTAGGAAAATAAGTGCTAATTAGGGAAAAACGACTAAGATTAGTTTAGTAACCCACCTCGTTACTGCTAGTGTCGGAAATGACGTCATCCCCGTCCACATGCGCGTCCTCGTGCTCCATGGTGGCCACTCGCGGTTGTCTTCTTTTATTTTTGTGCTATGGTCTTTATTTATTTATTTTATTTTTTTCAAGGCCCATGGCTTAAGTTGTAGAAAAGAAAACGTTACACGTATGATGGTCTAACCCTTTCCCCCCATTTCCTTCTTCTTTTCTTTCTCTCCTCCTCTTCCTTCTACTCTTGAACTATTCCACCAACCGTGGTGATGGTGGTCTTACGCTCTAGTCTCAAACTTCGTGAAGTTTTAAATGAGCCTCCTACCCTCTTACGCAACTTTGCTTTGTGTCATCCTAATCCTCCTCCCAACGGTTGCAAGGAGTTCTTCTAGATTTCCTACCTAATCTCCTAGCTAGGCACTATTTATCGTCTCTCTCCTCTCCACTCCTATAACACATCCTTCCCCCTAATTTCCTTCCATTGTGTGTAGGTGTGAGTGGTGAAACAAATTTGTGTGCAGGTACGGTGGTGCTCCGCTCTTTTCTCCCTTCTCCCTTTTTGGTTTAGACCCTAATCCTACTCCTTCCCTAGCTAGTAATAGGTTAGTCCCACATTTTTGTGGTGTTTTAGGTCTGATTTTTGAGTTAGTTTGAGAGACCCCAAAAAATCAGAACCCAAAAAGACCAAAAAACTTTGAGTTCAAAAAGAAGAGCGACCGATTTGGCTGGGTGCTAGACCCCGAGCCTGCCCACCACCTCCCGGCTGGCTGGCTGGGCTGGTCAATTAATTAAAAATAATTAATTAATTTTTTAATATGTTTTTTTTTTTTTTTGGCTCCCGATGGTGCTGCTGTATGCTGGCCTGATGTTGCTGCTATAGCTGGTCCTGATGTGCTGCTGTATGCTGGTCCTGATGTCGCTGCTGTATGCTGGTTTTACGGCTAGGCTAAAAACTGGATTTCCGGCTAGGCTAAAAAGACTGGAATTTTTTGCTAAGGCTATCTAAGACTGGATTTTTGCTAAGGCTAAAAAGACTGGATTTTTGCTAAGGCTATTTTAAGACTGGGTTTTTGCTAAGGCTATTTTAAGACTGGATTTTTGCTAAGGCTATTTTAAGACTGAGTTTTTGCTAAGGCTAATGGGGGAACTAACCGTCGGGGGTACTAAACTTACTAAGACCTTGGAAACAATTAACTACCTAAAACTTTTGAAGACACTACTCTAGACAAATGCAAAGAACCCTACATATCTTGGAAGCTAAACTCTGGAGGTTTCCACAAAGGTCTTGGAAACTAGACTTTGGAACTAAACACGGGGTAGATGCAAAGCTTCGCCGTCAAATTGGGTTTAACACCAACTTTAGGACTTCTTGATACCCCGGGGGTTCAAAACTCCGCCGTCTACACTTTTAACACACGCTTTAGGACTCTACTTTGTCACTAGTTCAAAGCTTCGCCGTTTCCCAGGGGGGTCTACACAAGGGGAGAGACTTTAGAAGAGGGAAAACTAACTTTAAAAGAAAACACACACACAGGGTCAAAGCTTCGCCGTCCCGGAGGGGGGTCCACTCAACAAGGAGATGATTAGAAGAGGGTTTGGAAGAAAACTTAGCAAAACATGTACAAGGAGGTCCAAAGCTTCGCCGTCCCGGAGGGGGGTCCACTCAACAAAGGGAATATTAGAAGAGGGTGTAAGAAAAAACTACAAAGGAAAAGAAAACTGGCACGTTAGATCACGTGGCAACACAACGCTCACACGCTAAAGGCCCCCCAAAGCGGCATCGCCAAGGTATGGTGGGGGGTGACTTTAGGATTAGTGCAAGATACAAAACAAAAGACTCTTAACTTCACAAGTTAGATCACGTCACGTACAAGGGGGAGAGAGAGGCTCTCCAACTACAATAAAGTACAAAAACACTGCACAAAGAGTACACAAAGCAAGGTAGAAGGACCCCCAAGGACCTTCAAAGCTTGAAAATAAGCAACAATGGAGCCAAAAGTGCTCCAAAAACACTGTAGAGGTTTTTGGCTTGAAACGCCAAAATACCCAAAATAACTTGGACCCACGGACCCAAAACAAGAATTGGGGGTGTTCTAGAGAGAGAAATGGGGCCCTTATATAGGTTTCCCAAGGGCTCACCCCTCTCTCTAAAGCTCTAAGGTAACCTTATCAACGGGGATTTTCATCCTCATCCTCAAAGATTTTCATCCTACATCCTAAATTTCTACTTCTACCATCTATGCTGGACCAACATCCTAACTCTTGGAGATTAGCTCCAATCGTCGAACGGATTGCGTCGTTGGATCCAGAACACCGTGTTTAGTCCTAGACCCCTCTACCCCCTGTACCGAGGCCCAAAACCCATCGTAGGCTAATTTAGTTTAAAAACCAAATCGTGGTAAAATCCTAGATCTTGGGGGTCTCCTATTTTGAGAAATGTGAATAGCCTAGGGTCTCCGGTAGGTGCGAGAGAGTCGGGAAGGACTTTTGGTTGACTTCGTTTCGCCATCGTATGGTCCCGGAATGCCGGTCAACGTGGTGGGGACCCCGCCACGTGGTTAATTCCCGAGGAATCTCGCCGGTTCGGGTACTTGCCGCTATCGGAATGTCGTGAAACTTCACGGAGCGCATTATTAACATAAAACAAGCTAGTCTAATTTTTAGTGAGATTTTATTGTAACTTGGGTAATTTCCATGAAATTCCCGTTAGAGGTTAGGAGGGTTGACCACCCGGAAAAAGGTTCTTCTGCAAGTCGGAAGATGCCGGGATTTTTCACGTGACCTCTCAGGGAGTCGCATGAAAGACGTGCGGGTGTGTTTCCGTACCTGGCACGATTGGTCAATGGAGATTCAAAACTGGCCATCTCCTTGAATTAGCGATGGTGCGGGAATCTTCTGCAGGTGGAGGAATCTTGGCAAACCGATTTCGCCGTTGGATTCCTGGCATGGGATTCACCCTAGAACACCATCTTTGGGCTGTAGATTCCTCCACGGGCCCGGTCTTGCGTGAGTGGCTCCTGCATGCTAACAATCGGGATTTTGGGAATTCGTCGATCTAATGGGGAATTCTAAATCTAACTCTAGGACCCGACCTAGTGGCCTCGTTGTGGATCCCTCGGACCGACCTAGCCATGAATCGCCACATTCATGGTGGGATTTAGCCCTTTTGGGGCTGTGTGACTCGAATCCTCCAACTCTAACCTTTCCGTTATTTCTATACTATTTTTAGGCAAGGTTTGGGGGATTCTAAGTAAAAAACACAAATCTAGACCAAATACTATAATGGGTATGACACAACCCTATTTCGGTTCTACACTCTTTTTATGGATTTTTCTATACTTTTATCAACTATAAATTGCAAATTTCCAAAAAAATAATTCTACGAGTCCCAAGTGACAAATTGGGAGCTCACAGCCTACCTGTTCTAATTCCTCCCTCCGCCGCCGTCATGAAGCAACTAGCTAGGCCAAACTCACCAGCTGGGTGGAAAACTCCGTCAATCCTTCGAAACGAGGGTCTATTGGTAATCCCTCCATGACAAGTTGTGTCAATCGCTCGTCCTCAGCCTCGGTCCAAGGTGCTTCCGTTGGGTCGTCCCTTGGCTCCATTTCTTGATCTTCTGTGGACTAAGAGATGGTGTCGGTGTGAGGTTGTGTAAGTGCTTTGTCCGTGGGCTCTGATGTAGGTTCCTCCGTAGGCTCTGTCGTAGGCTTTTCCGTGGGCTCTGGTGCAGGCTCCTCCCACTAGAAGAAACCGAGGTTTTTTTGGACGTCAGAAAAAACATGGTATCGCGTTAAGTAAGACGCAAAAAAAATCCGCGCTGATGTCCTACAAAATTCGTCAAAGCGGACAGGCCAAAAAAGTGCTATGTTAGGCCAAAAACGTGCAAAATTTGGGCTTGTTTTTGGATGAATGCATGGTTGACGGGCTCAATTTTGTGTCACAAAGTTGAAAACTGCAAACACTTCATTTTCAAATTGATGTATAAGGCACCTCCAATTTATTTTTTCAATGAAACAACTTGGTTTAGGATAATGAACTTAGTGCTCAATAGTTCTATGATTTTTTTAATTTTTTTTAATATCATATGTGAGCACTAGGGACTTTTGAATAAAAGTGGATGTGACGAAACTGCTGTCAGCAAAAATGAAAAAGGACTTTTTTTACTCTTTTGCTTAAGCCAAAAGAATTAGAGGTACTAAGTTTCTAATAGAGTTTGAACTCATGATTTTAGAAATCAATGGCTTGTAATGTACTTCTTCTTTATGTGTTTGCTAGGGACTTTTTAGTGACTTTTAAAACAATGAATTTTCAAAAGTCCTTTTCTCTTAGCCAATACTTTTTTTTCCCAAACTATTTTTTCCTAAAGTATAATACTTTTGAAGGTCTAGCAGCGCCTGAAGAGCTAGGTACTATAGTATTTTTTCCTGAATTTATTCTTGTATATGAGGATGGATAGAATGTGAAGTGGCTGTCGCAGCACAGAGTAAGCGAATTCCCTGTTATACTCCCAAAAACCACTTTAAAGCATAACAAAATGACTCTAAAGATCGAACCCACGAGATTCTGTGAAGTGTCTAGCTCTATTTCCAACTTAAGCTCAGCCAGTATCCAATTCCTACATTCCGGTCCTAGATCTAAAACCGGAAACAACAACACACCGAAAACAACGACCAGACCTCTCTCTATTTCTTCCGGTCTGTCAAGCTATTCGGTCCCGTAAAACTTCCACAACCCAGGATCCTAACACTTCTGATCCTGGAACTCCTCTGGACCGATCCGATCCGGTCCTCACACACGTACTCTCACTCCACTCCGATTTAGTTTAGCCTCTGCTTCACCATCAGAGGGTTCGCCGCTTGCTTTTGAGAGTGGCAGGCCCGCCACTCCTTCCGTGACTTATAGTGGCTGAAGACCCACTTCTCTAATCCACTACTTCCTACACTAGCGCGGATCCGGTTTGATCTCTCACAGCCACCCGGACAGCGATCCGGTTTGCAGGTCACACAAAGATCCCCCGTACGATCCTCTCATACTACAACGACCTTGATGCCAAGTTCCCTCCGTGCGGAGTTAGGTGGTTACAAGCGAACTCGTCCGTTCCAACATCAACTAAAGTCCTTCCGTTTACCAACTAGGGCAGCGAGACCTCACGGGAGATCGGGCACTCAACCGGATTTCCTATCCAGGAGTTCTAGCGCGTTTAAGGACTCCTTCCCTATCCGCCTAGCCTAACAACGGTTTTCTCGCCCGGAATCGTGAACTGTAGAGGCGCTGAGGAACTGAAATCCGCTCCCAACACTTAGAAAACCCACTCACATGCACATAAGAGCAAAACAAACACACCAAGGGGAGAAATCTCTCTAGAATCTGCATACATTTTTCTAACTCCTCACCAAAACAGCCCTGCCACGCGCGGGAGAGACGTACAATAAGAAATCAATAGAAAATGCATGAAAACTCAAGGGAAAAGACTCCCAGTCTCCTTCGCAGAGACTGACTATATACATTTTAAAACTCAAAAAGTCAACATAAAGCGGCCCGGAAAGTCCGCGCGGAACTTTCGGTCCCCGCCGAGCCGGCCAGACCGGAAAACATCCGATCCAGACCAGGCACATCCGGATCAAATCCGGTCCGGTCCTAACTAACAAATATTTACAACTAAAATCCTAACTACCCTACCATAACCGGATCTACTCCTTGATCCGTTCCTTCGTCCATGACTTCGTCTTCGCCTTGGTGCACGCTCTGTTTTTGATCCTCACCCTGATCTGGGGTCAGATCCATACTTTGATCTTTCCCCGGGTTCAGTGTGGGACTTCTGGGCGGTTCCGTTCCAAGCTGCTCGAAAACGTCCGTCAGGTTCCGGTTCCGCTCCCCTGTTTCACGTTCTGGGAGATCCGATGACGAATCCAGGTTGATGGTGTGCGCGAGTTTCCTCCCACTCTTCTTGGACTGGGGAGTCCGATCCTTTCCTTCCGTTGGAATGCCCACGTTCGGAAAAGATCCGGGCATTGAAAGGTCGGACAGATGGAACGACCGTGACAACGTCACTCCGTTCAGCTTCCTGCTGCTCTCCTCCATCCGGTTTGCAGCCTCTCGCGCGTCCATCATGACTAACTCCACCTTTTCGGAGTAGTCTGTCAAAATCTGGACCAACCTGGTCCCGGATATCTTATTCTCCTTGAGGACTCCCTTGTCAAACAACTTTGACTTGGTGATGGCCTCTCCGGTTGCTCCAAATGTGGCCTTCACGTCCTCCGCTACCTTCCGGGTAGCCTCTGCCATCTCCCGGGTGGTAGCCATGTCCTCCTTGAGGAGCAACATTTCCGTCTTCAACGACTCGTTCTCCTCCTGGAGTCGTCGGATCTCCGCCTCTTGCTTCCGGATCTCATCCGGGCTGGAGATAAAATCTGCAACCACTCCTGCCAGGTTGCTGTTTACTGGTGCTCCCACCAGCTCGCTGATCTGATTCAGAATCAGCTTCTTCACCGTCCAGTCTGCTCGCACATCACTCAGGATGTTGATCAGCTAGTTGAATGGATCCGTCGGATCCGATCCGGAAGGACCCGGTTCTCCACAAACCGGTTTCTTCCCTGGGTTGGAGGTCTCAGCCGGAGGGGTTGGGGTTCCTCTCCGGTGAGGAGGCGTCGTCTTCTGCCGCTTGTGCTGCGGCCGGTGTAGCTCCTCCTCTTCCTCTTCTTCCTCCTCGGAACCGGATACTTCTTCCTGTTCTTCTTCTTCCGATTCCGATTCCCCATATTTCAGGAGTGACTCATGCATCTTCCACTCCTTCTCCTCCGTATCCGTGAGGAGTTGATTGTGCTTGTACAGATGGACGAGGTAGGGACTCAACGGAGTCGGTCTACTTCTTCCGATCTTCGGAATTAGCCGGTTGACCAGGTCAAACAAAATTCTGGCCCAGTCCACTTTCCGTTCCCCGCTCAGGGCTCCGAAAATGAGGTTCCCGATGGCGATGGTCACCCTCGTTGGCTTCTCCGGGTGGATGATCGGAACCAGGAACTGGAGAAGGTTCCAATGCCGGTCGTCCAAACAATCTGCCACCGCGTGCCCATCCTTGGAGTCCACGTCGCACCGGAATTTCCCCCGAGTGTAACCCTCCTTCGAGGAGACCATCCCTCGACCTCCAGACCGGAATTCATACACGGCCTTCCACATCTCCTCCGTCCAGTTGCCCGAATTTCCGCGGAAAGTTCGCTCAAACTGGTTGGAGAGCTTTCCGAGTAACTCTCGAATCATCTGCTCTTCCCTAAACCCCCAGGGTTTATCGATCAATCCTCCGCAGCCCATCTTGGCCAAATCCTCTATCAGGTTGTCCTTTTCCTTCTCGTCCGTTGGAATAACCGGACACACCTTCCGGAGTTTTACTTCTGCTACGGAGGAATTGGACGTCCCTGCTCTACTCTTACGGAGCTGAGGCATGGACACAAACTGTGCTAACCGGATCCTGACTGTGGCTACCTTTCCCTCTCCTAGCCGCACGTCCCGTTTCTCACCTTTGCTCTTCTGATCTCAACCGGAATACCTCTAAACCTGCAACGCACACTAAAGCGCTGCGCGCCCTAACACACTAACACGCACACACAAACCAACTCAAAACAAGAAAGCAAAATGCTGGGAAGAGAGGCTAAGTACGCGCTGGAGCGAGATTTCCGCAAATGAAGATTGAAAAAGAGTGGCCACTGGATTGGTCAGCCCATATATAGTCTAATCTGTCATCATGACCAAATCCGTTCCTGACCCATTCCGATCCAACTCAGATCCGTTCTAACTCTAATCCGGTTCAGATTCAGATCAAATCCGGATTGTCATCTATTCCGTTCCATTAGTTAATTTCCGGTTATCGGTTACCTCCTACTTGAATCCAGATCCCAGATCACGGTTTCCGTTCCAAGATTTAGATAACTTACAAAAAACCAAAAATTTACCTTGCGACAGTGGCGATGAACACGTTGCCACCTGAGCTTGGCGGGAAGGACCAGGACTGTCGATTCTAGTCTGCGGTATGCATTCCCGATCGTGAGGGCTGCGGGACAAGATTGGACCGTCGATTTCTGGTCAGAATGAGCGGTTGCGATCAACCGGGGTTTTGGAAGCCCTATTCTTGTCTGTTTGCACGGTGGGGTGCTCGCAACGTCTCTCTCGTATTTTTTTGGATTTTGATCTGGTGAATGGTTGTTGTTGGTTGTGATTTTGCTGGGATTGTGAGGCGTTGAGGTGGATGTGGAGTGCTACGTTATTGGACGTGTAATTGTGATCGCTTCATTGCTCTGGTTTGCTTCCAACTTTTGTAGTCTTTGCGCGCGTATTGCAATTGATTGGGGTTTTAGAATTGAGGCACGTCTGTTTTGAATGTTAGTTTAATGGGGAACCAAGAGAATGTAGCTCGTTCCACTGGTCAAATGAAAGCAGGTTCGAGTGAAAGATTAAGGGCCTATGTGGGCGCAAGATTACCCACCCTTGGTAATAGAGCAAACACCGACCAGGTTCTATGCCTTTATCCACTTTTTTAATATATGGGGGTGTTGTGAGCGCGGTCCACTGTGCCTTCCAAGCAATGGATTTTTTTTGCTAACGTTTCCTAAGGGTCGTGGATGGCAGCGAATAATTAGTAATGCATGTAGTAACTCACAAGTTAACTGCGATGTTCAGGGTGATGGTGAAATTCTAACTCCCTAACTATCTATCCTATGTCGAGGGTAGACTGGGTAGTTGGCGTCATTTCTAACGTCCCTCACTACGTAAAAAGGGGAACCCCTATGTTCCTTCCATGAACCTCTAAGACTATCGTGGGTTTTTAAGACTCCACCTATAAGTTCTACTTCTAAAGACTAACTCTAAAGTTCGATCCTTACTCTAATCTTCAACCTCTAAATGAAACTCTAGATTTTTACTCTCTATTCTATTCTAAATTTACCCTTCTAAATTTAGCTCTACGGTTTTGACTTTTAACTCTAGGTTTTTACTTCTAAATCAACTTCGACTCCTAACTTCCAAGTTTTAACCTTCTAGGGTAATTCTAAGGTTCACTTCTAATTCTATGTCATTATTTCTAAACTACTCTAAGATTTACCCTCTAAAGTGAACTCTACTTTTCACTGCTTATTGTAGATTTTTACTCCTAATTTAACTCTAGGTTTTTGACTTTTAACTCTAATTTTTTACTTCTAAAATTAATCCCCAATTTTAACCTCTAGGTTTGACTCTACGTTTTCACTTTGACTCTAGATTTTTCTACTAACTCTAAAATTTTACTTCTACTTTTAGCTTTTCACTCTCACTTTTTACTCCCCACTTGACTAAAATTTAACCTTTTAATTTAATCTAAACTTTTGACTTTTGACTTTTGACTTCTACTTCCAAATTTAATCCTATCGTTTTAATCCTAGATTAGCTCTAAATGTTATCCTCCTAAATTTAATTCCAACTTTTAACTCTAGGGTTTTGACTTCTAATTCTAACTCTATTTTTGACTCAACAATCTACTTCCTAAGTGGATTCTACTTTTGACCTCTATTTCCTACTCTACTTTTTACTTCCCAAAGTTAACTCCAAATTCTGACTTCTGAATTTTAACTTCCCTAATTAAACTCTTAATTTAACTCTAGGTTTTTACCCGTTAATTGATCTTTAATTTTTATCCTAAATTCTCCTTCTAATCTAATCCTAATTTCCGTCCATTGTTTCTTGTGGTTCAATTTTTTATTAAAATTCCTCCGTTCTACCCCCTACCGCTTAACTTAGCCTAACGCGGTCAGTTTACGGTCAAATCTTAATTATAAGATGTTTTCGGAAACCTCTATTCCTAATCTATCAACTTTTGAATCTAAACTTCTAATTCACGCTAATCTTGGATGCTAATCACGCTCTAAGGGCTGATTAGAAAAAACAAATGCTAATTAGGGAGAAACGACTAGGATTAGTTTAATGACCCACCTCGTTACTGCTAGTGTCGGAAATGACGTCATCCCCGTCCACGTGCGCGTCCTCGTGCTCCATGGTGGCCACTCGCGATCGTCTTCTTTTATTTTTGGATTATGGTCTTTATTTATTTTATTTTATTTTGCTTTATTTTTTAAGGCCCACGGCTTAAGTTGTAGAAAAGAAAACGTTTACAAGTATGATGTGCTAACCCTTTCCCCCCATTTCCTTCTTCTTTTCTTTCTCTCCTCCTCTTCCTTCTACTCTTGAACTATTCCACCAACCGTGGTGATGGTGGTCTTACGCTTCTAGTCTCAAACTTCGTGAAGTTTTAATGAGCCTCCTACCCTCTTACGCAACTTTGCTTTGTGTCATCCTAATCCTCCTCCCAACGGTTGCAAGGAGTTCTTCTAGATTTCCTACCTAATCTCCTAGCTAGGCACTATTTATCGTCTCTCTCCTCTCCACTCCTATAACACATCCTTCCCTCTAATTTCCTTCCATTGTGTGTAGGTGTGAGTGGTGAAACAAATTTGTGTGCAGGTACGGTGGTGCTCCGCTCTTTTCTCCCTTCTCCCTTTTTGGTTTAGACCCTAATCCTACTCCTTCCCTAGCTAGTAATAGGTTAGTCCCACATTTTTGTGGTGTTTTAGGTCTGATTTTTGCGTTAGTTTGAGAGAACCCAAAAAACCAGAACCCAAAAGACCAAAAAATTTGAGTTAAAAAAAAAGAGCGACCAATCTGGCCGGGTGCTGGACCCCGAGCCTGCCCACCGCCTCCCGGCTAGCTGGCTTCCGGCTGGCTGGCTGGGCTGGTCAAAAATTAATTTAATTAATTAATTAATTTTTTTTTAATATGTTTTTTTTTTTTCTGGCTCCCGATGGTGCTGCTGTATACTGGCCTGATGTTGCTGCTGTAGCTGGTCCTGATGTTGCTGCTGTATGCTGGTCCTGATGTTGCTGCTGTATGCTGGTCCCAATGTTGCTGGCTGTCTAGACTGGATTTCTGGCTAGGCTCAATAGACTGGAATTTTTTGCTAAGGCTATCTAAGACTGAATTTTTGCTAAGGCTATTTTAAGACTGGACTTTTGCTAAGGCTATTTTAAGACTGGGTTTTTGCTAAGGCTAATGGAGGAAATAAACGCCGGGGGTACTAAACTTACTAAGACCTTGGAAACAACTAAATTACATAAAACTTTTGAAGACACTACTCTAGACAAATGCAAAGAAACCTACATATCTTGGAAGCTAAACTCTGGAGGTTTCCACAAAGGTCTTGGAAACTAGACTTTGAAACTAAACACGGGGTAGATGCAAAGCTTCGCCGTCAAATTGGGTTTAACACCAACTTTAGGACTTCTTGACACCCCGGGGATTCAAAGCTCCGCCGTCTACACTTTTAACACACGCTTTAGGACTCTACTTTGTCACTAGTTCAAAGCTTCGCCGTTTCCCAGGGGGGTCCACACAAGGGGAGAGACTTTAGAAGAGGGAAAACTAACTTTAAAAGAAAACACATACACAGGGTCAAAGCTTCGCCGTCCCGAAGGGGGGTCCACTTCACAAGTAGAAGATTAGGAGAGGGTTTGGAAGAAAACTTAGCAAAACATGTACAAGGAGGTCCAAAGCTTCGCCGTCCCGGAGGGGGATCCACTCAACAAGGAGAAGATTAGAAGAGGGTTTGGAAGAAAACTTTAGCAAAACATGTACAAGGAGGTCCAAAGCTTCGCCGTCCCGGAGGGGGGTCCACTCAACAAGGAGAATATTAGAAGAGGGTGTAAGAAAAAACTACAAAGGGGAAAACTGGCAAGTTCGATCACGTGGCAACACAACGCTCACACGCTAAAGGCCCCCCAAAGCGGCATCGCCAAGGTATGGTGGGGGGTGACTTTAGGATTAGTGCAAGATACAAAACAAAAGACTCTTAACTTCACAAGTTAGATCACAACACGTACAAGAGGGAGAGAGAGGCTCTCCACCTACAACAAAGTACAAAAACTGCACAAAAGAGTACACAAAGCAAGGTAGAAGGACCCCCAAGGACCTTCAAAGCTTGAAAATAAGCAACAATGGAGCCAAAAGTGCTCCAAAAACACCGTAGAGGTTTTTGGCTTGAAACGCCAAAATATCCAAAATAACTTGGACCCACGGACCCAAAACAAGAATTGGGGGTGTTCTAGAGAGAGAAATGGGGCCCTTATATAGGTTTCCCAAGGGCTCACCCCTCTCTCTAAAGCTCTAAGGTAACCTTATCAACGGGGATTTTCATCCTCATCCTCAAAGATTTTCATCCTACATCCTAAATTTCTACTTCTACCATCTATGCTGGACCAACATCCTAACTTTTGGAGATTAGCTCCAATCGCCGAACGGATTGCGCCGTTGGATCCAGAACGCCGTGTTTAGTCCTAAATCCCTTCTACCCCCCGTACCGAGGCCAAAAACCCATTGTAGGCCAATTTAGTTTAAAAACCAAATCGTGGTAAAATTCTAGATCTTGGGGGTCTCCTATTTTGAGAAATGTGAATAGCCTAGGGTCTCCGGTAGGTGCGAGAGAGTCGGGAAGGACTTTTGGTTGACTTCGTTTCGCCATCGTATGGTCCCGGAATGCCGGTCAACGTGGTGGGGACCCCGCCACGTGGTTAATTCCCGAGGAATCTCGCCGGTTCGGGTACTTGCCGCTATCGGAATGTCGTGAAACTTCACGGAGCGCATTATTAACATAAAACAAGCTAGTCTAATTTTTAGTGAGATTTTATTGTAACCTGGGTAATTTCCATGAAATTCCCGTTGGAGGTTAGGAGGGTTGACCACCCAAAAAAGGTTCTTCTGCAAGTCGGAAGATGCCGGGATTTTTTACGTGACCTCTCAGGGAGTCGCATGAAAGACGTGCGAGTGTGTTTCCGTACCTGGCACGATTGGTCAATGGAGATTCAAAACTGGCCATCTCCTCGAATTAGCAACGGTGCGGGAATCTTCTGCAGGTGGAGGAACCTTGGCGAACCGATTTCGCCGTTGGATTCCTGGCATGGGATTCACCCTAGAACACCATCTTTGGGCTGTAGATTCCTCCACGGGCCTGGTCTTGCGTGAGTGGCTCCTGCATGCTAACAATCGGGATTTTGGGAATTCGTCGATCTAATGGGGAATTCTAAATCTAACTCTAGGACCCGACCTAGTGGCCTCGTTGTGGATCCCTCGGACCGACCTAGCCATGAATCGCCACATTCATGGTGGGATTTAGCCCTTTTGGGGCTGTGTGACTCGAATCCTCCAAATCTAACCTTTTTGTTATTTTTATACCATTTTTAGGCAAGGTTTGGGGGATTCTAAGTAAAAAACACAAATCTAGACCAAATACTATAATGGGTATGACACAACCCTATTTCGGTTCTACACTTTTTTTATAGATTTTTCTATACTTTTATCAACTTTAAATTGCAAATTTTCAAAAAAATAATTCTATGAGTCCCAAGTGACAAATTGGGAGCTCACAACTGCTGCAGGTGGATTCTGGGTTTGTCTATCGTGTAAATAGTCGTAGTACATATTAGGTGGACCGATAGCCTCTCTAGGTTCCGTAAACCGGACACCCCTTTGGTTGTCCTGTACTTGTTTAGCATAGTCTACTTTAGGAAATTCTAATGGTATGACCTTGTCTGGGGTGGTACAACGGATGGTCGGGTAGTGATCGCCACATCGCTCGCAAATTATGTTGTTTTCTATCCAACAGTGACCGGGTTCATGAAACCTTTTATACGTAAGGCACCGAGGATATCCGGATCTATTAAAAGAGTTAGAGTTCCTTACCTGCTGAGTTTGAGAATTTGGATGTCGGTAGGGCTGCGACGGTCCTCGAGGACGAGCCGGGGCCGGGTTGTCTCTTAGTAAGGGGCAAAAGGGAGGTGTGTGGTTGGACTGGCCACAATGGCTACACCAAACTCCCGTCGTATGTGTCCCTGATTCGTGAAATCGCGGAGGAGATTGTTATCCTTGCCTTTTGACTAGGCAAGCCATTTGGTGGGTTAATTCCCTCATTGCCTGAGCGATATCATTAGAAACCTGTTTCATCTCTGTATGCAATTGCTCAACTGGGGCAGTTAGTAATGTCAAAGGATTAATGGTAGCCAATGGCAAGACATCCAATTTCATAGGGGTAGTGCGGTATGCGATAGAACGGGGACTTTGTTGATATATTGGGATAAAAGCTGGTATAGGATCATCTACCCGACTTATCATCCTCTCGTTTTCTTTGTCAATGATTTCGACTTCGAGTGCTGCTCAAATTGCGTCATCCAATGTTATCGGTCTTCGTGAAATGATGTCTCGAATTGTTGCAGGAGTACTTATCCCGTGGATGAAGTAGTACTTGATGGTGCTATCGTTGAGTAGGTCTCCTACGAAGTGGGTGCACACTACTTGAAAACGTCGGATGTAGTTGGTGAGTTCTTCCGTCGCCCCCCTACGGGTACTGCTTAGTGCGAACAAGGCTTGTTGCTGACTGGTCTCTGGTTGGAAATTGTGTAGGAAGGCATCTCGCAGTTGCCGCCATGTTCCAAATTTTCCCTCTACATGCGAACGGTACCAGGAATACTAGGCATTTCCTGTCAGAGTGTTAGGAAACCAGTTGAGATAGTAACTAGGGTCAGTAATCAAATGAGTGGTGAGGACCTCATCAAATTTCACCACATGGCTGGCAGGGTCATCATCCTTGGTTCCTGCAAATACGGGAAGTATATGGGGAACTTTAACTTTCCGCAACCCTTGAGGTACGATAACGGGTAATCCTCTTGGTTGCATCATTGGGTTGACGGGAGGCCCTTCTAGCCGAGCTCCCCCAACATCAAGGGGACGTGGAGGATCATGGGGCCTTCTATCGCCCATTTCTTCGGGGTCGGCAATCGCGTTGTTAGTTTCTTCAACTGGTTCAAAGTCAAGTTCTAGGTCTTCCACTGGTGTAGGAGGACTGACTCGTTCTTCAGGGGCGGTTGCAACTGGTACTGGTCGGGATGAACTTCCTCTGCCGGTGCCAGATCTTTGTGTTTGGATGGATCTTGGGATGTTAATAGGTTTTGGGGGCATCTATTACCAAAGATGACTCCAAATTCACACAAAACCACACCAATCATATATAGATAGGAAAATCAAATACAACACTTACTAGAAATCAACACTGGAGCTAAGCGTTTTAACTATAGGCCAACAATTGGCTCTATAATGTGATCGTTACAGATCAGAGTATTGAGGATCTCTGCAGCACTAGAGGGGTACTCAAAAAAGTACGATGCTTGTTCCTTCTCGATATATTCGTGGTTGGCCAAGTGGCGTTCCCACGAGTCTTCGTTGGTGAAGAACGTGGCGTTCTTGATGCAGCCGTCTCGAGTCCTCTTCTTTTGGCTTGGATACGGATAGAACAAGGGGTGAAACCGGGGCCTATGCAAGTGAGCAAGGTCAGGCGAAGTAAACGGGGCCACTTACCAATCTTCAGCGTCTTAGCGAGGCTCACAGGCTAACTGGTATTTGGTGATGTACTATAAGTGATAGATAGTATCAAGTGTAGAGAGAAGGTAACGCGTGGAAATCCCCTTACACCCTTCCAACGTCAAGTGGTCGGGGCTATTGAGCCAACTACGGAAATGTCGACGTCAAGCGTAAGGGTTCTCGGTCGCGGAGATCTTTTCAACGTCCGTTGCATCGAAGCGATAAAGCTCGTCGTCGAACAATAGAGTCGGTGCATAGTAACGGATGTCGATGTGGGGCAACTCCAACAAGGGCTCTTCTGCGATGTGCGACGGTATCTGGGCGTCAAAGCACTCTTTCACGTAGTCATTTTCAAAATTCCATGAGGCTACAACCACCTCCTAATAAAACAACAAACATTTATTAAACTGCTCCCGTGGTATCCCAAGGGCACCGGCGGCAGAGGCGTAAGCAATGCTCGGCATGTGTTGGTTGGGCTGTAGTAAATACCGTTGAGCCAGATGTGACCAGAGTTCGAAGGAGATCTTTAGGTCCTTTAGGCCACGTAACAAGTCTTCCAGAGGGAAGATCTTGATACTTTCCTCTTTGCGGGGGTCAACTTTCTTGTTGTGGTAGCTTTTGAAAGGTAACCCACGAAAGTTTTTTTCCCACGAAGTGAAGTCCGAATGTTGCGTTCTTACCGCTTGTACATCAACGGTATCCAAATCCCAGCCAACATCCTTCAAAATTTAAATTCACACAATTTAATCCAAGAAAGATTTTCCCTTAAGGATTAAGGGCTTCCGGCAGACGCACCATTATGTGAGCGCTTATTTACCCACCCTTGGTAAATAAGTGAGCACAACCAGGCTTTAAATGTTTTGGTGTTTAATTTTTGTCCTACAGGTGCCTACCGTAAATCCATTGTGCCTTTCAAGCAATGGATCTTTTTTCTAAGTTCCTAACTTTCACAATGTACACAAAAACCAAAGAAATCCAATACGGCTGTGGGAGTACGTATCATCCGGAAAGTCCCAATTAACAATTTAGTGGAGGTAAAAATAGCAGAACTTTTTCAATTTTTGCATTTAAATACCAAGTTAGGACTTAGATATTAGAAATAGAAATTAGTTTCTAGGTAGAAAGGATAAAACTCTAAATAGGTTACGCAGCCTGCCGGAAACCGTAGCCGGAAAGCAGGAAAAGTTCCGGAATGTTCCGGATCGTAGGGACCTACCGCCTAGGTTCCGGCTAGGGAATTTACGGGAACGTTTTTGGCGGCGGGAACTTAGGGTTCCGACAGGTACTTAAACCCCACCGCCAGCCTCATTCAATCTCTTTTACCCGTGCTCTTCCACGGTGCGTTAGAAGAGAGAAAGAGTGGTGAGTTAGGGCGTGTTAGGGAGAGAAAGGGAGGAAGGTGCCGATTGCACCGGATTGTCCTAGCAGTCGGTGAGATGGCGGAAGCGAGTCGATCCCGGAGGTCGGTAGTGACAGCCCGGGGCGTACGTCCAGTTGTCCCATCGGATCCGGAGCGCCTGAAGGAGTTAGAAGAGGACCTAGAAATCATGGGGTGCTTAGGATTGGTAAAACGTCCATGGAACGTCCGGAGTGAAGAGATGATTGACGAGCTGGTTTCCGGAGTAGGTAATCAGTTCGATTTAACGATTAGGGGTCGATCTAGGGCCTGGACTCCGGAGTTGTGGGCGAAGGCATACTTTACGCCGAGAAGGGTAATAGCGTCCCGGACGGATACTTACGCCGTGGAGGTATTCCGGAGTCATGCGGATTCCAAGGAAGGAAACACCGCGAGTGATTGTAAGAGTCCCCGAGATGGGCAGTTGTTAGCATTCCTCATCCCTATCTTGTATCCGGAAAAGCCCACCCGGATTACAATGACCGTGGCAAACACCATTTTCGGAGCGCTGGGAGATAGAGAGAATCCGGCTCCCAGGCCGGTCAGCTGGGGAGTGATCATTCACTCCGTAGTGGAAAAGTTAGCGGTCAATATCGCGAACAAGAAGTCAAGTCCGATTAGCCCCTATCTTTTTCATCTGTATCACTCCGAGGATGCACTGGCCGGACCGGAAATGACCATATACCGGAAGGGCGAGAATTTGTTGAGGTATGGACTTCCCGCCGAAGATGAACCGGATGAGCTCGAGCCGGAAGAAGAGGAACCAGAACCGGAGCAGGCATCACCAAACGTTGGAGGGACGCGCCGAAAATCGACTGATCGGGGTGCGCGGGGTAAGCAAGAAGCCGAGGAGGAAGAGAAGCCCCGAGAACCACTTCCGGAAACTGATCAGTTAGAGGCCACCATCAAATGGCTGTTAGCTACCCGGGCACAGAATGAGCGGATGTCGGCGCTGATCCGGCAAATGTGCGAGAAATTGGGTGTGAAGGAAGAAACCCAAATCCTGGTGGCGTTGGCGGAAAGGCCAGATCCGGAAGCGGTGAAGCAGCTGGAGGACCTGATTCTGACCTTGGAGCAAGAACGGGACCGGTTTCGAGAACAAGCTGCATGGTCGGAGAAAGAGAGGATGGCCGCTGAAACAAAAGAGGGAGAAGCCCTCGATCTGGTCCGGAATGTCAGAAGTCTGTTTGACACTCCGGCGGATATTCTTGCCAGAGCTACACTCTGGAATAATCACATGGTGAAGGATGGTCACGTGGCGGGATCGAAGGTGGTGAGCATCCTTGTGGATTTTGAAGTCCGGATTGAGGGAATGTTCAAGGAAGTCCGGCAACTGTTGGGAAACTTGGATTTGCTTGAGGGGTTAGACCAAGGCCTTTTTGACCTAGGTCAGGATCTCCAAGAAGGAGGGGCACAGAACCAGCCTTCTCCGGCAAAGAGCAAGACAATCGCCGGAACGTCGCAAGCCGGAACAGCATCGGCACAGAAGAGGAGGTCGCTGGTGAAGCAGTTTGCGGCCTCCACTCCAGTAAAAGATGTTGTCTTAGGCGTCCCAGTCGGAAAAACTGCGTCCGTAGCAAATCTGTTCCCCGACAGACCGGTGGGTTCTACTTTCCGGGAACCACCTTTACCCAGAACGGTGTTGAATCCAGCCCGGACGGATCCGGTGAGTTTCACCCACATGCTCCAGCCCTTTCTCCAGACACCGCCACCGTCCCAGCTCATCGATCTTACTGTTCCGAAACCAAGGGGACGACGGCTACTGAGCGAGACGGACCCGGAATCGGAAGAGGGGGAGACGACTCAATCGGAGGAGGAAGAGTTGCAACCTCCCCGGACCAGGTCGAAGACGAAGAACACCCCACCCCAGAAGACAGGTGGATCGCCAGCTCAGGGTGGCACGTCTGTAAAGAAGGCTAAGAGAAATAAATGACTATCTAGGGTAGCAGTAGCAGTAATTGTAGTTAGGATTCTTACCAGGATGGTAGTTCCGGAACCGGATTTTCCGGATGTAGGTCCAGTAGTTCCGGACTTTTAGGAGTTAAACGGTTTTGCAGTTTTCCCGGAACGGTCTTCAGGGCCGTTGCCTTTTTGCTTTTTAGTTGGCCGGTTTTCTGGTGGCCGTTTGGGCTGCCTTTTTGTGGGTTTTTAAGGGCAGGCCGGTTTGTTGGCCTGTCATTCCTTTTTCCTTGTTCATTTAATCTAAAGCATTCAGGAAAGCACTCGTTGGATTATTCTCTTGCGTATCGCGTCTATAGTCACTTGTGTGGATGTGTAAGTGCGAGTGTGCAAGGGGGAGGAGTCCGGATTTGTGGACTGCCGGATTAGGCTAAGTGTGTCTTGCAGATGAGTTTTTAGACTTGCGTAGTGAGAAAGTGGCGCCTTTAAAACGCTGGTACGGTAATCCGGTGGAGACCAAGGAGTGGTCCGGAAGCTAGTCCGGAATTCGCAGGGGCGGTTCCATGCGGAGATAGGCAACCGCCAGAGGAATATTTCCACCCGTCCGGAAGGCTAGTCAACCTCATGAGCGGTCGAGAGCTAGGAAGTCATTCCCTTAGTTCCGGAAGTCCGGTATCCGTCGTTGTAGTAAGGAGGACCTAACGCTACCCTGTGTGACCAGCTTTCCGGATAGGCCATCCGGAATGTTGTGAGGAGGCCACCCTGTTTACTCAACTAGATTTATTTTTGGGTTGTGTTTTGTTTTATGTTATTAGAGTTTATGTCAGATACGGAGTGGTGCAGTTCCCTACCCCTCGGAAAGAGCAAGTGAGGAACCCTCTGAGGGTAAAACAGAGGTATCGAAAACCAACTTGTTAGAAAGACGGAACCGGAATATTGGATAGGGCCGGATCCGGAAGAGAATCCGGAAAGGAAGTAGTTCCGGAAAAGTGTTTGTGTGTTGAAAGGACCCCTCTCAAGGTGGTCAAAGTCCGGAAACTTAGAGGTCTCGAGAAACTAATTTTGAAGCAACGTCTGGAATCTCCTGGGACGATAACTTATGTCATCTTAGCACGTTTTTGTGGTTAAAGATACTTACACCTAGATTACGCGTACGACAACGGCAATTTCTACTCTAACTTCTTTAATCAAAAGAGGTCACGGTGGTTTTTGGATTCGAACTAGTTACAGTCAAAATTTAACAACCCTAAGTGATAAAACATTTCATGCCATTTCTAAAAACATAAAATTCGATTAGATTTAGGTGGTTATGACCTGCCTAAATCCTAAGTTTTGACTTGGATGAACTATTTTAGGTTGACTTCATCTATTCCTTGACCTAAACTTCATCCTTAAATAGTTCCTAAGGTTTTTGGTCTTTCTTGAAGTTTGAACTTCTTCAAGGTTACCTAAGGGTTGTACTATGACCTACTATTACTAACGTCTTCCTTTGATCAAGTTAAAACATCCTAGTTCTTCCTATCTTTGTTTTTTGAGGTTTTGTTTGAGTTTTGGATAGTTACTATTTTTAAAATTTTTGGAGTTGTTCCTTCTAAAGGCTAGCCTAAGCTTTCCAAAATGATATCTTACTTGAAAATCCACCTATCCTATCAAAAGTTGTTGATGGATGAAGTTTGACCGCTAATCGGTGTTTAAAACTTCATCCGTTGATTACTCCTAACCCTAATTTGATAATTAACTTCTAATTTCACTTTTGAGACTTAGATTATTTCTAGTTGATATTTCCTAAGTTAACTTGTCTTGTTTATCTTCTAATCACTTTTCATCCAAATTAGGTCTTAAACTTCATCCTTCCATATTTCACTCGTTTTAGCTCCAAATCCTAAGTGGGAGATGATTTTGGAAACCTCTAACTAGACTCTACAACACCACTACCCTGATTTTTGAAATATTCCTATTCTAGACACTCTGAATTGACTTGAGAGTTCGGTCCTACTTGTAAACGCCTATTTTTGAGAAATTGAAATGGATGGTTTAAAGTTAGGAGCTTACCTCGGAGTTGGTGTCATTGTTTAGGTAATCGTATACTCCTTTAAACTCCTTGTTATTTGCCATATTTCGGAATTGTTTGGTAATTTTGCTCACGGCTTAAAGTAGGAGTTTTAGTACAAGGTTTGCCAATTTATTGGACTTCCTTTTCTTTTCTTTTTTTTCTAATTTCTCTTTCTCTTCTAACACTATTCTAATTCAATTATTTGCACTTTAAAGGGTTGACTAGTCTTGAACAAAAATAATTGAAATCAACTCCCAACTAATAGTTGACTCTTCAACTCCTTGGTCAATTATTATTCTATCCAAGTTTTGATGGTTCTAATTATTCTTCCTAAATTTCCACCTAATCCTATCTCTTCCTAAATCATTTTCAAACTCTTAAATTGTCATTTCATCTCTCTCTATTTCCAAAGTGGTTTTGAAAGTTCCAAGTGTTCTACTTCCTATGATTTTTTAGCCTCTTTTTGCAATGAAAACGTTGTAAATTGGACTCCTATCTTCTTAATTTCTCTCTTCCTAATCGTACTTCCAATTTCTCTCTTCCTAATCGTACTTCCAATTTCTCTCTATTTTTTTAGACTCCTAACATTCCTAATTCCTAAAATGCAAAATGAAGATGTGATGGGTTTTTGATAAAAATTCAAGATTTGGGCCAAAGCATGCCTCTAACTGGCCTTGAGTTTTAAGTTTCCTTTTCTCTCAGCCAAGTTTTTGTTCAGTCATGGCAAGCTCGGAGCCAACATTCAGTCACTACAGTTCAGTCAAGCAGTCAGTCATAGCAATTCAGTTGCGTGGCAAGGCGTGGTGGCCCGGCTCCTCGTTAGTCCTTGCAGCTCGTCCGTCCTCGCAGTCCGTCCGTCTTTGCTGGTCCGTCCCGAACAGGCTTGCTGGTCTGTCTAGGCCCTTCGGGCTCTTTGATTTTTTTGGTATTTTGATTTTTACGGAAAACACAACAACAATCTAAATTAAAAAAAAGGAAAGTTACTTATACTAAGGTTGGTCTCAAAGGTTCTAGTCTTTTCCGGCAATAATTAAATTATCCTTTTGGATGCTAAACTTGATGGTCCAAAATAGTGTTTTGGACAGTAAACTTGGTGACAAGGAAAAACTGGAGATTTTTACTAGCACTTAATGGTTTTAGACTCTTTTTTGTAACAAATCAAAGTCAAAGCTTCGCCGTATTCTAGAAAATCCCCAAACTTCTAGACAATTTGAACAAAGCAAAGTCAAAGCTCCGCCGTATTTTAAAAAATCCTCCAAATCTCTAGACAATTTGAACAAAGCAAAGTCAAAGCTCCGCCATATTAGAGAGCCTACTAACATCAAGGGTCCAAACCAACAAAGGAGAATTGTTAATACAACTCTACAAGGGCTAAAACAAGCGTGTACTAACAAGAGGGAAATACAAATGGTTGATGGATATCAAAACTCAAACACAAATTAGTCAAGATGGATTAGAACACAATACTCTTAAAGAAGATACTAGAAAGCCCTCCTAAGCGGCATCGCCAAGGTACGGAGGGGGGATGCTTTAGAATTAGTAGACACACAAGAATAAACAACAATTCCGCAACTCGACTTCAAACAAGGCAATAAGAGAAGACTTTGAAGGGACCCTAATGTCCTTCAAAGAAAGCTCCGAAAACACCAAAAATGAAGCTTAAAATGCTTCAAAAACACACAAATTTGACAACGTGACATAAAATGGCTAAAATCCAATTAAAGGGACCCAAATGTGCAAAGAGAGGCAAAATATGGCTACGAGGGGTGTTTGTGAGAAGAAAATAAGCCCCCTTATATACATTTCCAAGGGTGCTCATCTCCCCTCTTTTCCTAAGCCGTAAATTTATCAACTAAGATTTTCATCCTAATCTTCAATTTTTGACTTTCTACGCTAGTCCAAACTCCTAACTTTTGGAGATTAACTCCAAATTGAAAACCGATTGAGCCATTGGCTTCAGAAGGCCATGTCTACTCTTGTGAATACCTCCACCTCTTAACCAAACTCCAAAAAATGCAACATAACCTACAGCTAACTAAACGCCAAAACGGGGTAAAAACACAAATCTTGGAGGTTAACTTTTCTGAGAAAAGTAACTAGCCTAGGTTCTTTAGTAGGTATAGGGGAGTAAGAAAAGACCTAGCTTTGACCTCATTCCGATTTCGTATACTCCCGGTACGCAAGTCAACTCCACCGTAAACTTCAATTTCGCCAATTTCTGGGGAATCTCGCTGGTTTGGGCACTTTTGGCTATCGGAATGTCTTGAAACTTGGTGGGGTATCTTACTAGCATAAAAAAAGCTAATCTAATTTTTAGTGAGATTTTACCGCAACCTGGGTAATTTCTAGGAATTTCCCATCGTAGGTTTTGGCGGTTGACCGTCCGGAAGGGCATCTTCTGCAAGTCAGAAAATTCCAAAACTTTTTATAGAACCTCTCATACAACTTCACAAAAGATGTGCAAGCTCATATTTTTACTTTGCACAAAGGTCAGAGGAGAATCAAATTCTGTCTTCTTCTTTTAATTTTAGCAACTAGGGAATCTTTCACATACAAGGGAATCTTGGCAAGCTGATTTCGCCATTGAGTCCCAAATGTAATTTCCATTGTAGAACACCATACTCCACCCGTAGATTCCTCTTACGGATCCATCTTGAGTTTGTAACTGTTACAGGCCAACAATTGGAGTTTCCGCTATTTCTTCGATGCTATGGGGAAAGTGAAGCCTATCTCTGGGAATGGACTAAGGACCTCAATAGTGTTTCCTCGGACCAATTTTAGCCATAAGACGTCACATGTACCGTAGGTTTGAGTTGTTTGAGTCAGGTTAGCTCTTAATTCTACTTTTTACTGATATTCCCACGTTTTAACCTATGTATAAGTGGAAATGGGATTTATTTGAAGGAAAACAACCTATAAGGGGCCAAATGCTATATTGGTACGTGACATACCTATTTTGGTTTTACACTCTTTTGGAGGCTTTTTGTGTATAAAACTATACTTAAATTTGTAAAAATTATAAAAAAAAAACTGTGAATCCCAGTGACAAATTGGGGGCTCACACTTGTGTAGTACAAAATCTTACTGTTATATGAATCTAGATTTGTTTTTAGTTTTTAATTTTTCTTTTTTCAATCTTCTTACTTTTAAGTAGTCTCCAAAAGTAATCTTCCTCAATATTCTTCCTTTGTTTAGAATTTACCTTGTATGAGTCCCTAATTTGAGCCTCTAAAATCCCAAGATTGTCTTTATAACAAGTACTTAATGCTCAAAGAGTACTAAACCAATATCCAAACTTATGGTTATTCACCTAACTTTCAATTACAGTCATCCTCTAATATGAATTTTCAATAATCAATATATTTAACCATACTTAACACCATTTTTTCATCCTTACCCATTTTTTAAATTATTTTATTTCATCCTTTTTGTAAACTATTTCTTGTGAGTTTGTAATTTGAAACCATTCACAATAATTAGAGACCATTTCTAGACATTTTATAGGGGCCATTTGAAAAGCATTGGTACTTTTTGAACCCCCTACTATAACCCTAAGACCCTAAAGTCTCAAGGCCAATTTCTTGCCCCAAGCCACCCTAAATTGTCAAGTTTGTTGCATTTGCCAAAAATAAATAAATAAAAATATTTTTTCAGAATCTAACCATTGGGTATTATACTTAACTTGTATAAGATCATGTGATAAAAATTTCTTAAAGTTTGACCACATAGATTGCAAGATATAAGTATTCAAAGTTGAAAAAAAAAATAATATAAACTTTGATTTTCAAATCCATTTGTAGAAAGATTTTGACTACAAACTTTGAATTAAGAAAATCTTGTGTTGAAGAATTGAGTTGAGAATCTTGGAAAAAATTTCTCAAAAGAAAATACTTGATTTCCATTCTTTAAAATTCTTCAATAGAAGCACGTTGAAGATTGAAAAAGAACTAAATCATTAATAACTCTAAGAGATGAGATTGAAATACAGTAATCTTAACAATGAGATTATTCTAGCAAGCAAACTTAATCCCATCCAACAATTTCTTTTGAAGAATTGTGAAAACTACATTCAAAAATGAATCCTACAAGGGGCTTTCTAAGAAAAAGCTCTAATTACCTATATATTATGACTATCTATAATTTTTGCATAATATATCCAAATGAGATGAATCAAAGCTTCACATTTAGGAAAAAAATATAATCTTCTAAAATTTAAAAAAAATATATATTTTGATTTTTAGTGATTTTTTTCATATTGTCAACTAAATTTAATTTTAGGCTTTTGTAGTATAACTTTTACTCCCAAGTACCAACTGTAACAAAAATTATATTCCCACAAAGCTAATCACTTTTATCTATCTTATGAGAAAGTTTCAAAAAGCTTAATAAAAAATTGAGTTGTAGGAATCTATCCGAAACCCATTTTCTTCTCCGAGGAGACAACGGAATTTCTAGGGGTTGATAGGATATAAATCAATTGAACAACAAACTCACTTGTCACTTAATTCCTAAAAATGGATTATTTGCCAATGGTCAATTTTCCATCCTTAGACTTTGTATTCTTTAAAAAAAATAGAGGTAAAGAAAATGCACAAATAACAACCTCTATGAATACCCCCCTCAAGTCATTTCCAACCAATGCAATTGTTTACAATTTGATCAACATAACTATATTTGCAAACGATGACAAATTACAATCAAAATTTTCAAATTACAATTGAATGCAAAACTCATGGTCAAGAGATTCAGAAAACAAGATAGCCAACAATTGGTCAAGATTGCCAACCACGTCACCAATAATCACCACAAGAACACACACCATCTTGGAAGTGGTGAAAGCGATTAGCATCCCTTACAACAATATCTCGCTCAATGGCCTTTGAGATAAACTTGGTTGCTGTATGGCAATCTGAACACACTCGAAGGTTCTTGAACACCCGAATTGGCTGTCCATGGGGTGTCCACATGAGTCCGTAAGCAATAGCCAACTTCTCGCTGTGGGAACAAAGAGCAAGTTCTTTCTCCTCCTCATCAATGTTCTGCAACACTAGCCGGGTATCAGGAATGTAGCCTTTGGCCTTAATTGTCTCACTCAATCTCCTCAGCTCAGCATAGATCTCCTTTGCTTCTGCGTGAGAAGTATCCCCTACGACAAAGTCATGGACCTTGTTATCAACTTCAATCCAGCTACGCCCTGGCTCCTTGCGTATACCTCTCTCCTGCATCATAGTGCGCACCCACGACACCTCCTCCCACTTGCCAGCTGCAGCATAGATATTCGAGAGAAGCACGTATGCAGAAGCATCCTTCGGTTCCAACTTGAGGAGCTCGTTCGCGGCAAGTTTGCCCAACTCCACATTACCGTACGTTCTACAAGCACCAAGCAAGGCTCCCCAAGTTGCACCATTTGGTTCCACCGGCATGTTGTCAATCAAGAGCTTTGCTTCCTCCAAGTGTCCTGCTCGACCAAGGACATCCACCATGCAAGTGCAAAGCTCCACAGTACGTTCGATGCCATAGTCTTGTGTCATAGCCAAAAAAAGTCTACGGCCCTCATCCACAAGGCCTGAATGACTACAAGCTGACAACACTGCAACGAATGAGATCTCATCAGGCTTCACACCGTCTGCAATCATAGATCTAAAGACTTCCAGGGCTTCATGCCCACAGCCATGTTGAGCAAGTCCTCCAATCATCATGCTCCAAGTAATCACGTCCCGCTCCTCCATCTTGTCAAAAGCCAGGCGCGCATCATCGATACTGCCACACTTTGCATACATGTGCACCAGCGCACTGCCCACACGAACATCGGACTCGAATCCGGCTTCACGGGCATGCCTGTGAACCTCCTTCACCCACTCCAAAGCCCCTGCGCTTGCACATGCATTCAGGATACCCGCAAATGTAAAGGCGTTTGGTTTGAGACCTTCCCGTTTCATTTCGAGAAACAGTTCATATGCTTCGTACCCACAGCCATGCTCTGCAAGTCCTCCAATCATCACGTTCCAAGTAATCACGTCCCGCTCCTCCATCTTGTCAAAAGCCAGGCGCGCATCATCGATACTGCCACACTTTGCATACATGTGCACCAGCGCACTGCCCACACGAACATCGGATTCGAATCCGGCTTCACGGGCATGCCTGTGAACCTCCTTCACCCACTCCAAAGCCCCTGCGCTTGCACATGCATTCAGGATACTCGCATATGTAAAGGCGTTTGGTTTGAGACCTTCCCGTTTCATTTCGAGAAACAGTTCATATGCTTCGTACCCACAGCCATGCTCTGCAAGTCCTCCAATCATCACGTTCCAAGTAATCACGTCCCGCTCCTCCATCTTGTCAAAAGCCAGGCGCGCATCATCGATACTGCCACACTTTGCATACATGTGCACCAGCGCGTTGCCCACACGCACATCGGACTCGAATCCGGCTTCACGGGCATGCCTGTGAACCTCCTTCACCCACTCCAAAGCCCCTGCGCTTGCACATGCATTCAGGATACTCGCATATGTAAAGGCGTTTGGTTTGAGACCTTCCCGTTTCATTTCGAGAAACAGTTCATATGCTTCGTACCCACAGCCATGCTCTGCAAGTCCTCCAATCATCACGGTCCAAGTAATCACGTTCCGCTCCTCCATCTTGTCAAAAGCCAGGCGCGCATCATCGATACTGCCACACTTTGCATACATGTGCACCAGCGCACTGCCCACACGAACATCGGACTCGAATCCGGCTTCACGGGCATGCCTGTGAACCTCCTTCACCCACTCCAAAGCCCCTGCGCTTGCACATGCATTCAGAATGCTAGCATAAGTGACTGCATCCGGCTTAAAGCCTTCCCGTTTCATTTCGAGAAACAGTTCATATGCTTTGTGCCCACAGCCATGCTCTGCAAGTCCTCCAATCATCACATTCCAAGTAATCACGTCCCGCTCCTCCATCTTGTCAAAAGCCAGGCGCGCATCATCGATACTGCCACACTTTGCATACATGTGCACCAGCGCACTGCCCACACGCACATCGGACTCGAATCCGGCTGCACGGGCATGCCTGTGAACCTCCTTCACCCACTCCAAAGCCCCTGCGCTTGCACATGCATTCAGAATGCTAGCATAAGTGACTGCATCCGGCTTAAAGCCTTCCCGTTTCATTTCGAGAAACAGTTCATATGCTTTGTGCCCACAGCCATGCTCTGCAAGTCCTCCAATCATCACGTTCCAAGTAATCACGTCCCGCTCCTCCATCTTGTCAAAAGCCAGGCGCGCATCATCGATACTGCCACACTTTGCATACATGTGCACCAGCGCACTGCCCACACGCACATCGGACTCGAATCCGGCTGCACGGGCATGCGTGTGAACCTCCTTCACCCACTCCAAAGCCCCTGCACTTGCACATGCATTCAGGATACTCATATAAGTGATTGCGTTTGGTTTAAAGCCTTCCAGTTGCATTTGAAGAAACAATTTATATGCTTCGTGCCCACAGCCATGTTGCGCAAGTCCTCCAATCATCACGTTCCATGAGATCACGTCGTGCTTCTCCATTCGTCCAAAAACTACTCGGGCATCATCGATACTGCCACAATTTGCATACATGTGAAGAAGCGAACCGCCAACACGCACATCGGATTCAAGCCCAGCATGTCTGACACACGCATGAACTTCTTTGCCCCACTGCAAAGCTGATGGATTGGCGTAAGCCTTCAGGACGCTCGAGAAAGTAAATGCATCTGGCTGGACCCCTTTTTGGCACATTTGATTGAAAAGTTCCATTGCTTTTTCGGCACGCTTGTGCTTTGCATAACCTCCAATCAGGATGTTCCAACTGAACACGTTCTTCTTCACAAGTTTATCAAACACTCCACGTGCAGCCTCCAAGTCTCCACACTTGATATACACGCTCACTAGGTTGTTTGCCACATATGTATTCTGCTCCATTCCACTCTGGTTGATGTAGTCGTGAACCTGTTTCGCCAAATTAACTTTAACGTTTTTCTCCTTCAAGCACCGTCTCAAAACTTCAACATACATATCCGAGTTGATGGCCAAGCCTTGTTCTAGTCGATTCTTCAAATTACCAATTGCTTCAATCGTGGTTCTTGCACTTTCCATGGGCACACCACCGCCACCAACCTGTACAATATGCCTCGACTCTCTTGCAGTACTAGACACAATGCGTCTTTTTCCATTGTGGCCCTCCGATATCCTGATTCATCAATACAGTCTTCATTAGGAAAAACTTAGAAAGAAGAACACTGATATGCAAAGTCGAAAGGGTGCAAGACCACCAATGCCCTGTATTCACGTATCTTAATGTGAACAAAATTGCATCCATCCAATTTATTTCTTGGTATCTCTCACATACATAGCAATTCTTTGAAAATCATCCCACTCTAAGTGCATCCAATAACCCCAAAGAAAGAACAAAGCATATTGCACGAAAAAAAATCCTCAAAATCACTCAAAATCACATATTTCTAGATGCATATACTCTCATCACTAGACAAGGGAGCCAACGCAATTCCTAAAGTTACCTGTTTCCTTGTGTTGTGTCTTGAGAATCTTTGGTGCGATCATCAACAAGAGGCTGCAGTTTGCCTTCAGTTACCAACTTGAGCATTGCCTTCACCCATGGTGGAGTTGACCAACCATCTATCCAAAGCGCTTTCCTTGCCACCGTATGTCTAAAGTCAGGTGATCTAGGACTCCTCTGTAGGCGCCACAACCCATGATCAGATCCTGAAAACCTGTCTCATGCTCATTTCGCATCCAACAATCAACATTCAAGGAATATTTGTTGTTGACATTGCAATGATTTGAGCAATTTTCAGAGCACTCTTGGACAACAAACAACGCAATTTCGCACTTGGTGCTTTACTAAGTGCCCATGGCCTTGTACACGCAAGAAATATCCCCGTCACTTGTTGACCCGAGCATTGTATCCACTTTCATTTATCAAATAGTCAAACCTTATCGCCTCTATTGTCCCACCACTGCGTAGGATCCGCAAAATACTCTTCCCAAAGTTCTTCAACCGACTGTGGTTCACCTGAATCCACCGCAACATGCTTCGTCCATGTCAGTCACACTCTCACCAAGAGGGGCAAACTCTTTCTGTGAAAATGGGCATGTGATACATACCTGAAACATTGGAATTCGAAGGTGGTCTCTTCCAAACTGATGAAAATGATGAACACCTATTTGGTCCACTCCTTCGTATGGGAGAGGACAAGGGCAAGGATAAAGAAAGGTAGAGTGGCCATGGAGACCTGAAGCCTGTGATTGCACAGACATCCTGGGCACACAAATGTCAACACTCTGTCAATGAGCAACTTCGTACCACTTAAAGCACACTCTCCCCATCAATTTCGGGGCTTAGGGTTCGGCGAACCATGTTCATATCCGGTTACGTTTGGAAAAATGTGACTACGTCTATATCGAACATTGCCGTAAAGGAGAACCCATATTTCGACACATTTGTTGCCAACATGACGACAGTAATCCATGTCACAAGTCATCCAAGCGCTTAATTTACTCACCGGAGCACCAGCTAGTCCACGCACCAACAAAAAGCTTCTCTGTTCTCTCCCAAACTGCAATTGTTGTCTACAATCTAAATCCCGCAACACCAATTGAGCTGGCAATCCCATCACTATCTGCCTGCAATACAGAGACCACTCATTGACTGTCACTAAGAAGATCTCACAAAGACTAACGTCGGAATGGACCTGTGAAGAGAAACACATCAAATTGAGAAGAAAATTAAGGGAGTGAAAAATCTGCTACGAACTCCAAATCCTTAAATCCTGAACACACAATAAACTAAGTCCACAAACAAAACCGCATACCTTACACTTCCGACGGCCAAATGAAGCAAGACAAGCTGCCCAAGGACGGCAAACCTCCACTGCAGCTTCACGAGGAGCAGCTCCGTCCACAGGATCAATCAATTGCTGAGGCAAGAATTCAAGATCCACCCATTGACTAGCATACAACCCCAGTCAGTCAATTGACTTGTCACACCCCTATTCTGACATATGACGATACCTTGTATTAGGTGAATATGACTGGAATCAGCATGTATGGCGCCGATTTGGCCGTTTCCAGCACATTATTCAAACGTAACGCAAGCAAAGGTGATGGCGGAGTCGTTTCTGACCCTGTAACAACAATTATTTCTGCCATGAATTTGCTAGAAACCAAAGTGTAAAGAGGAATTCACCTGAGTTTGAATTGCTACTGTAGCGCAATCCTACGAGAGCAGCATACCCAGACAGATTTCAAGCACCAAATGGAACCCCCCTTCTACTTTTTCCCCTATCTGAGATACGAGACGCCCGTCTTCTTCTAACACTTTGCTACTCCACATAGTCTATAAGATTCGAAGGCACAAATATTCTAAGATTCCAACACGCCTTATCCCCAAAGCAACCTCTCTACCCTCACGCACTTAAAATTTTAGCTACAAATTAGCTACAAACAGGATCCCACACAAGATCATTGCCCCAAACGCTTGCCCAATTTACAAGCCCCCACAGTACGAATCAAATCCTCAAAAGGAGCAACAGAGATCACACAAAAATCTGCAGTACTACTACAACTACAGCTTCTACTACTACGGTGAGCAGGGGTTTATCCTGGGTTCAAATCCCATTTTCTCCGTAGGGGACGTAGTTCAATTGGCTACAACGAGGGGCCACTGCACGCAGCAGGGACAGTTACAGCTAGTGCCAGCTTGATTTGAGCTTTCGGTCGTCCTTGCAACAGAGAAATCTCTCCCCCCTGCAACCCCTGGCGAGAATTCGGGACCAAATTGGGTGAGCAACTAACCACAAACAGAGGAAAGTGCACATGATCCGCGCAAACCGCAAAGCTCCTCGCGCTATCATCACCAACCCTGCGTAATAGTCTAGGTTTGGCCACAAGAAGCTCCAAGCTCCAAGCGTGCATTCGATTCACAATTTCAGAACGGAAAGCAATCTGGATCCCAAGAATCATCCCCAAATGAAAGCGTACTCGCCCTTTGCAACAAACGTTCAGAGAATGTGTGTAGTACCAGCGATTCCTTACGACGAGAATCCCAGAAAACTAATGGACGCAACAAACAAGGACCAGGGGATTCAAGGCAAGAAGAAGAAGCAGAGCAGCCCTTCATGTGCGCGGGCCTGGGCGGACCAACTGATCCCTGCCCGGCATTCAACGCTTCTTTGACAGGACTTTGCTACTCAGCAGCTGTGAAAGTTTTCAGCTCTACAGGATGTCTTTTTGCAAAGGAGAAGTTCCGCTAAAGCATCAAGACAAAATACCTGACTTTCACCTGCTGTTCGCCTTGTTTAGGGTGTTCGTCCAGTCCAATTCTGTTTTCTTAGGGTTTAGGGTTTGATGCTGTTGCCGTTACTGGCTGTTTGCTTCTTGTCAACGGAGCTGGATTTATGTGGATAGTTACTTACGATTGTGGCTATTCAGGCTAGGCAAATGGTGAGTGATATTAGTATCCTCTATTGGGGAGCCCATTCTGTAAAATTAATGAAAGTAGATTGTGAGTGAAACTTGTAGTTCTAACATATCCTTTTGAAAATATCATGTATTGTTCCTATGTATTATAGTTGCTACCTTCATTAGTTTTTACATTTCCTGGTATTCATGTTTAGTGGATATTGTTGAAGAATCGCTTTTGAACTTAGGAGTATTCTGCGCTCATCGAGCAATAACTATTGATCTAAGCGTGGAGTACTAACAATGTTTGTTCAAATTATTCATCACTTATAAATTTGATTTCTATGTGTTCTGTTAACAATAATGATTGCAGAAAGCAAGCAATAAGACAAACTCATCATACAATCTGCACAGGTAGTCATTTAGGGTTATTTTATTTCATGTTTTGAAATCTCCTTGCCTAGTAACCAAATCATTGATAGAAAGATATGAACTTTCCCTTGTCCTATTGACTAATTTTGTTAGAAACAACTTAGATAGGTTGCTAATGTTTACATTATCGTTTGCAGCATACTCAAAAAACAAGAATGTGTGTGCTAAAGGTTGTAGCCCAATGAAACTATTGTTGGAAAAGGTATTTATTGTAGGTCTTATTTTTTGCATAGAATTTGGTACTTAACCCATTAAGGACTGGTCGACCACTTTTGGATCGAAATGGGTACATTTACAATTGTGGGGTTAGATTGGGTGAGAAATGGGCGACGGGCCAAAAGGGACGGATGTGGGGAATTTAGAATTCAAGCCATAGAAACAAAAATCAGGTCAATCTGACACTTCATCTGGGCTTAGTATTGATATTATTGACAGTAGCCTGGCTAAAAATACAACATTCAAAGCCGAAAGATGGCCTTCAATGTTCAAAAGAAGGTATGCTGTACGTGCCAACAAGGCATTTACTTAGCGCAAGACGGTGTTTCGGGAACCGAGAACAAGTGTTTGGGAACAAGGGTGTTTCCGTTGGTTGCTGCCAACGTGTCGAATGATTTTCAAGAGTGCAACGCGGGAGGGGCAAAGCATGGATGTCAGGCTCGTTGAGCGTGAGCGCCAAGCTAAACAGAGAGCAGAGCGCATCCAAGGCGCTTGTTGCCGGGAAAGTAACTGCAACATGCATTACGCTTGAGTACCTACTACGGGCATCGATTACACTTGGAGGCTTACGGATTAGGGTGTCCGGATTGCAATGGAGGTTTGGAGTGGAGGTTTCTGGAGACTGTGCTGTTGGTTGCACCGTTTTGCCGCACGGAGACATGAAACTCAATTACACTTGTTAGTGGAGCACCGACTTCATCAAGCGTTGGAAAGGACCATGAGATGCGGCCGCCACTGGGAAATTGAGAATATCGTTGGAGTATATGGAATCTAGACAAGCACGATTGAGTTGTGGCTGTACGGGGGCTCATTGAAGTGAGTTCAATTTTTAGCTTCTTTTAAATGCAACAGAAGTTGCGTACGGCTGGCACAAGTAGACGAGGGCGGGTGCGTCGCGATGGATATGTTTGGCCATCATCCCCGCCTCCACCAACCCAATTCTTACACACTGCAACCATTTTGGCAACTTGGGCAGAAGAGCAGCGATTTCCAGCGCAGAAGCGACGGGTTCTCCTTGGGTTGTTGGATCATGGTTACCTTCTCTCACATCCGCTTTCGATTGGAGCAAGGGGTTACGGTAGCTGGGATACTCTGTGTGGGGCGCAGCTCCGCTACCTTTTCTACCGTCACTCCGCGCGGCTGCTTGGTTGGGGTCCGAGGCGCGAAGAAGGCAGCGACGATGGCTTTCCAACAACGCTTCATGCTAAATTGCGGAACACCGTCTTCCCATGAAGAGGTGCCACTGGGAATTGAAGAAGTGGACGTCACTGATAGTAGTGGTGGTCTGGCGGAGGGGCTTGAGAGAAGACTTTCCAAGTCATTAGATAATCTGAATGAGAAGCATCCGGATCCCCCAGTGGCGGTCCTTGCTCGTGGTTGCTCTAGTATAGGCAAGGAGAATGTCGAGCCAGTACAACTCCACGGCGTTCAAATAACAAAGCCCAAGCGAAAGTACGTGAGGAAATCCAAAACGAGTCAGTTACCTCGAAGTCACGATGTTCCACCCACGGGCAGCATTACTGGCGGTGTTCTTGATTCAGGAGATGTCAGCAGCGTGACTTTGCCGCGACTAAAGCGCAAGTACATGAGGAAGCCACGTGGGGCCGCAACTGCTCTTGGATCGACCAACAGAATTTCTCCAGTTAGTGCGCGGGGATCTGGATCAACTACACGCCGAGGTCGAGCAGGATGGCTCAACGCAAAGACCTCCGCGAATCACGGGAATGAGCAAGAGCAGAGCAATGAAGGGTCCCCAGAGCCGGTGCCTGAAGATCCGCAGTCTTTTACGCCGCCTACTACCAAGTCGCAAGATGAGTTTCCTTGTCGGGTTCGCGTGCCACTACGTGATTTGCAATGGGGTGGGGAAGTACTTCCCGTTCCTTGCTCGTTTGCAGTTGGAACGGTGGTGGGCGGGGACGAAGTAGTGGGAGGAACTGAGTTTGTGGAAGTGAATTTCGGGGCTTACCTGGGGGTGCAATCCCTGCCGCGTCACGTCTGCCAAAGGTTGGAACCCAACCACAACCGCAGCGATGGAAATGGGATCCTTGGTGGCTTTGATAATGTAGACAACGACTCCGCCGAGCCAACACATGTTTGTGACGCTTTAGCAGGGTGGGAACTGGCAGATAGTGACTCCACCCATGATTGGGATCCTGCCCTGTCGGATTGCGGAAGTGAATACAATGACTTTTCAAGTGGAGCAAGCTCCGTAGACATGCATGAGGATGATCACATGGCATTACTAGGGGAACTTGGCATGTATCAATGTGGACCTGAACTTGAGAGGCTGGATCTTGCAGAGAAGTATGCGGAGCACAACTGGCATGCCCGCACGTGGTCATTGTTGCCCAGGCAACCTTTCGCAGGCAAGAAACTAGGACTATCAAAGGCTCTCCAGCATGACGTCCTTATGGAGCCCATAGAGTACTTTTTGCTATTTTGGGATGAATGTTTGCAACGCAAAGTGGTACGGGAAAGCAACGACTATGCTAATTATATTGACCCAGTGATAGGGAAGCGGAAGGGTGGGGAATTAGCGGCAGCAACCATCACACTCAAAGAATTTTGGGAGTTTACAGGTATTTGTTGTCTCATGGGTATCAGGGCTCAACCCTCCATTCGTGATTATTGGCGAAGAGTTCACAAGGCCCTTTTTTGTGAGGACATTGCTTCCACCATGTCAAGATGGTGTTTCGAATACATACTTCAATGTCTGCACATGACCTCCAAAGAGAACTTCGTAACTGATAAGCGGAGCCTAGAATACGACCCAATTGGAAAGTGCAGGTGGATCTTAGAGCACGTTCAAACTTGATTCCAACAGTTCTGGAACATGTCCCTGTATGTTACCGTAGACGAGTGCATGGTGGCATACAACGGCCGGTTCTCCTCCTTCAAGCAATACTTACCTACAAAGCCAATCACACATGGTATAAAGATTTGGGCTATGGCTTGCTCCGTCACTAGCTACATATACCAGCTAGAGGTCTATGTTGGGAAAGAAAACACGGGCCTTTCTGAGGCAGCAGCTACACAGATCAGCATGGCGGGACAAGTGGTTGCTCGGTTGACAAAGGGCCTAGAAGGAATGTGGTACACTGTGACTTGTGACAATTACTTCACGTCCCCATACTTGTTTGATGATTTGCTGCATCGTGGCTTCTATGCAGTTGGAACTGCCCGCAAGCAACGGAAGGGCTTCCCCACGAGCCTATGCATCAGTCATGAGTAGCTGCGGGGGACACTTCATACACGCGTACACAAAGATTTGAAGATGGCAGCAATCTATTGGCAAGACACGAAAGGGGTTTGTTTCCTTTCCATAGCAGCGGATCCCATGGTTTCTAGTGGAGTTGTCACCAGCAGAGTCTCTGGCCAGAAGATTGCGGAGGTGCCAACATCGCCAATTCAGCTTCGATATTCCCAAATGATGGGTGGAGTTGATGTAGGCGACCAAAACTAGTCATACTATTCCACACAAATAGCCACAAAGAAATGGTGGCATAGGTTTACTTTTTCTGCTTGGACTCTTCCATCGCCAATGCATTCACTATGCATAAAGAAACCGCAAAGAGATTGGGTGAAAAACCTATCAGCCACAAGGAATTCCAGTTACGCATAGCATATGATCTGATGGGGCGACCTTATCGGGGTGTAGGTGCAGAGCTCCATGTTCCAGTAGCCAAGACAATTCCAGCTTGGCGCTGTCACATTGGCATTCACCACGTTCCCCGCAGAAGCCATCTCCGTCGGGTTTGCCGCATCTGCAAGCGCCGCACGCGATGGATCTGCACTCAATGTGATGGTGTTCGGTTGTGTACTTCACACTCACTATAAGAAACCGGCGTTTTGATGGACGCAAGAGAAAAACAGGACATGCTGCCAGTGACATCAGCATGTCAAAAACTATTGGACGTCTGCTGCTTGAATTTTGTGCACTATGTGGGCTAACATGTGCATGTCAGTAGCATAACAAGGTCCTGTCAAAATGAACAATGATGTTTTACAGAATGTCCAGAATATGATGGGTTTGTTTGCATGCAACATCGCATTGAGCACGACCTTGCCACGTTGGCAAGGGGTTTACCTTTTACCATGGATAACTGTCTAAAACTTACTGTGGAGTCATGTGAAACCTAGACCGCACGGTAAAAAGACAAGGGAAGGGCAACTGCAAAGAAATTTTTCAAGAAAACGTTGCTGACGTGGATGTTCAGGCTCTTAGTGAAGTAGACTTCCATTAAGATTGGCAAAGGAGCGACATATTTTACATGTTGGCGACGACATTCTTATTGTCATCACGGAAACATGTTATTGATTCAACAATTCAACGTGACAACAACATGCATTTTGTGCTTGTTCTGTGTTGAAGTGAACAACGCTGGGCACGTGGCTGTGAATGGAAACGCGTTCATGATTCATCAATTGAACATGTTTGAAACATGCTTTTCCTCTTAGTCTCGTATCGAAACAAACGGCACATGGCACATGGTTATCAATAGAAACGCGTTTTGCAAACATGATTTCAAAAGTGTAAGGCGCAAGATATAAGATGTGATTGACACTTCCAGACATTGGACATGGCAAATAAGTAATGTGTTTCACTTGATTCAGTATCCCCCCAAAAAAGACTTACAAATGAGAGCATTCTCAGGGCTATCTAAACAAGGCCTCTAGCAACAATGAAAATTTCAGCATGGAATGCCCGTGCCTCTCTGCTCAGTTATTGTTGTCTTAATAATAAGATTAGCAATCGTTTTTCAAAGTCTTTCTCACTACAAATGCATACCCACCTTAAATTAAATGAAGGTGGAGCACATCATGACAAATTTGTGCACTAAAGGCGGATGTCGAACTGCAGAGAAAACACCCCTTCTCAATGTATAAGCACTCCATATTGAAAATCACTGATTGCCTTTTTGCGTCCCTACCCAGTGGGCTTCAAAGAAATGGCAATTTCTTGAAGAGTGGCAACAGCTTGTCGAATACCAATGACTTTGTCACAATGGATGGGATCGAAGAAACCTTTTACAAGCATGGATTCCTGATAGAGATGTTACGTGAATTGTGGCATGCAACATAGAAGGTTGGAAGCGTTCGGTCTCTAAAGACAGCGTGCACCTCCAGCCTCCAAATACATGACGACTGAATTGTAAGTCGACAACCTGCACAGCTTACATCCAGTCTTTTGTTAACCTTCGAGCGTACTTACTGATGTAGTCCACATGGAGCATCATTTTCAAACTGAAGTGCCTAACAATAAGACCGACTGCTTCAACTTATATCAGCCATACATGCCAAGTTTCTCCACATCTCCAACCTAAAAGGACCAAACATTGGATACCATCATTAGAACGCATCACTTGAAGCATCAACACAAAGAAAGCGTAAATTTTCAAAATGACACATTTTCCCCCTTCTAGGACAAACAAAAAAGGCTGAGTTCAATGACGGAGCATGAGGGCTGTAATTCTTTAGGTATGACATCCATGCCAGACTTGCACAAATCTTTTGAATTTGTTAGGAGATTAAAATCAACCATTCATGGCCACCATACCTTCCGCTTCTGTACATAAATCAAAGACTGTCCGCGAATAAAAATGTCATTCAGACAGTCTCCTACTAGTTATTGAATCCTCATTCACTTCAAAGCCCAAATGTCAAAATCACTTACTTCTTTGATACTGTCAGACGTATTAAGATTAGTAGGCACAATATGGTGGCATTTGCCCCATTCCATGTTCTCCTTCTAATGCATGCTTGTAAGCTTCGGGATTCCAGTCTTCCTCCTCGAAGATTACCTATAACACGATGTCAAGTCCATTCACTGATTGCATATTGGATGAAGCACATGCTGTGACAAGGCATACGGAATGTCCCCTTTGATCTTATATTACCACATGTTACTGATCTTACGGGAATAAACTTTTGATGTAGCGAGTGAACTTACGGTATCGCCAGCAACGACATTGAAGCCAACGCGCGCTGCATGGGTACTGACCAAGAGTACAATTTTGTTCCGAGGTTTGCAAGGAGCACCACGTCTTCAGTTCTGTGCACTGAAGCTGCGGACTATGTCTAACCACTCCTCTGCACAAACTGAGTGAAATGATCCTTCCAAGCATTTATAAGAAAAGCTCCGTTACTCCAAGTTGTCCTGCAACTCTGCAAGTGAATATTCCGTGTTTCAAGAAATGAAGAAAGAGGATCACATTGCACAACATACTAGTGAACTACGAACACAGATAACTTCCTCGGCTCAGTTTTTTTTTATAATCTACTTGCGTTTCTTTATCAACTGTAACTCTACTACATTCTCTAAACACCACTGGTGAGTGCATTCTATACTAATTCTCTACATAATTAGAAATTTGTTTAGAGACGACTCGAGCAAGTTCCAAGTACTCACTTGTACGTCGCTTTCAATTGACTGAAAGTGGTTCTATATACTTTCTTACATGATCTAAAATGCATAAGAACTTTAGAAAAGGATCACAGAGTTTCTAGAACTTTACGTAACCTGAGGTTTGCCAAATCTGCAAGTCAGTTGGCCCAAAATAAGATGGCCAACAGCATGCAACTTTTCTGTAATCATATCGTGCAACACGAGTTCTCCGCTGGCCTACAGGAATTTTGGATCACCAATTTCGGCTAACTGATTTGAGACCGCCAGCACTTTCACTAAGACAAACCATTATTTCCATGACATATTCTATATCCATGAGACAAGAAAGTAAAACATCCCACCATTTCATGAACTTGAATACTTAAAAAATCACCTATGCTAACAATATCGCGGTACTCAGGCGATACTGGAAGATTCTGACAAAGTGAAAAACGTACAGTACTCCTGTTGTCACTATGACATTCACAATATGAAATTTATCCTACCTCAACAATGCTTGTCCTTACCGTCTTGAAATGGTTCTACTTCAATGTGATCGAACAAACAAGGATTGCTCAAGGCTTTGCTACACTACTGCATGTACTCAAGACAAGACCAACTCTGTTGTATGGTGACATACCTGACAATTTATAATGTAAGCATGTTGAATCTGAAGCAGTCACTATACTCTGCAATGACCTTGTTACTCCATGAGTGTCACCAACTAACTTTGGACACTCCTTCATGACTGAAACTTGCACATGCTTCTGAAGATTGCCCCTGCCTACATATCTGTCCATCACAGAAAGATATATCAGTACATTACGTCCTTCACATTAGAAATTTCAAAATGCGAGAATACAAAACAAGTCAGACATTCAATGATTGGTGGACCATGTAACAACCTTGAACACTTCAATCATCCCTAAGTTCATAGTCATTCCTTCAAATCAACGTCACTATATCAAATGACGTCATTAACAATGAAGAATGTACACAGCAGTGGCGTGAAATACGCGTGCATTTGAGGTGACACTGTTTCCTCACTCACATTGGGAAGGTCATTGAACTCTTAGCGCACTAAGACAGATTTGGTAAGTCCGAACATTTCAAATTTGCCTATTTTTAATACTGTGTATAGACTTCAGTCTTCCTCATGGACAATGTTGTCCACACTTTGCCATCACTAAGAGGAATTAATACAGATTTTTAGTGAAGTGAAAGGCCGTGTGCTAAAGGAAATATGCATTTCAAACATTCAACTTGCACTAAACAACCACGCATTCGAAACCAAATTATCTGAACGGGACAATGTACGTGCACTCTCTACCTTTTCCAATAGCGGTGGCATGTGCCACAAAAGCATTGAGAAATTGAAAAATATCAAAGAATATGAAAAGCATGCAATACTATAATAGTTAAAAGCATGCAATACCAAAGCTTTGTAAGTTTGATTTGCACGGGTTCTCCACTGAGCAGTACACACCGACGTTACATATACTGCTCATCAAATTTTTGGTGCTGAACCTCCTCGTTCCATCATTACATGCCGTCATTACTAACTTGTACAACATATGGTATATGGTTGGACATTAATTGTCCAAACACAATTTCAAAGAAATAAACAGCTTCCAAGAATAAATTAGTACGCTTCAAATAGCAAAACAGCAGAAGCTATCGCGGAAGTCATATGTACAATTCTGGCATATTCCACTTGTAGGACTTTGTCACTGACAGCACAACAGCAGTGCATTTGATTGTAGAATATTACATCTGCCATCGGCGGGTCGTCTGCAATCCCAAGAACAATGAACGTCAACTTCGGATCTGCATGCCATACCTTGGAAAAGGGAACATGACATTCAGTGAAGACAATTGGTAGAATGAATGAAGGTGTACCGACGTTCCAAAATTGAAAACAAAATGGACTGTGTCAGGAAACTTTTGGCTAGCAACTTCATTGGATTTTTGAAATAACAAACCCCGATCTAACTCACCAACAAGGACATGACATCCACCTTGCAAGAAAATGCATTTCACAGACCCATTTCACCAACAAAGCACACACATGAATTACTACCAGTATGAACCCCTCAAGCACAGAGACTTGAAGGTCAAAAGTGAACTACTCCTTCCACAACATCGCGAGATATATAATTTTGACACACCTTAATTTTGTATCACCAGAGTCAGAAAAGAACATTGCATGTGTTGGTGAAGAATTGGATCTCATGAAA
Organism: Pseudisothecium myosuroides; assembly: GCA_951799445.1. Lineage (NCBI taxonomy): Eukaryota > Viridiplantae > Streptophyta > Bryopsida > Hypnales > Lembophyllaceae > Pseudisothecium > Pseudisothecium myosuroides. The sequence goes on along the minus strand of OX637290.1, from coordinate 24,542,569 downwards.
ATTACAAGACCTACATACATGTGTCGCTCATTTTCGTGGTGCTCCGGAATTACCACAAGTAGAATCTACAGGAGGTGTCGACGTGTGCACATTGACGCATTGAATGAGTCCTTCATGAAATCCTTTTGTCTATTGCTTCTTCTGAACATATCGCTGCATTGTCAAATACGATGCAAATCTTGCCATCTCTAAAGCCCATCCCTCAGTAACATTCAACAAGTACATGACCAGTGCCACAACAGTAGTTTTCAGAAATATTGAAAGCAACTTCCAATGTTGCAGCATTATGTAAACTGCTCTATAGTTCAACACTTCAACTCCATGCCTTTTTTCCTTCGGTGAAAGCACAATGTACACCTCCACACTCGGAAATTATTCTATACAGTCGCAGATTCTAGGTCTAAACACGAGCAACAGTCTTGAAGAACTGGAAGATGGTTAGTTATACCGGACATGTCAAGGTCTTGCTCCTCGCAGACGTCCATGGCAATGGAAAGCGGAAGACGCCTAAGCTGGACAACAGACCTCCAACTGCATCCCCATTGCAAGCAATGATAAATATCAAAGTACATGCCCACAGACATTTGTGGAGACCAAATCACAGAGAGCATTTGTGCTCACAAAAAGGAACAAGGATTCTCAATTGAAAGCGGAGCATTCACCAGCAAACAAAAGTTACAAAGGTTTGCCACACGCATTGGTATCACAATAGTCTGTCTACGTTCAACCTATTCTGAACTCAGAAGCCGAAATCATGTCAGATCATCCCCTCTTTGGAAACAAATATATGAGTATTCAAATTTATAACCAAACGACAAATCCAAATAGGCCCGCATAAGTCGCAGTAATCTCAACATTATCCATCATAGCTACTACTCCAAAATCATGGTCAAGACTCCACATTCCAGAAAAAAACAAAAAAACAAAATGATGTCTTCTTGCTCAAATATTACTGAGGGACGATTGAGAACGACGGTGTGCACATTTCAAGTCTGAAATGCCTAAATGAAATCACTGTATTGCATTTGCCTTAATCGTATTCAGAATGACAACAATGCAGTGAGGCATCTTCAAAAAGCACACTTACACAATTCCAAAAAGAAAAAGGACATTGCAATAGTCGTGGCAGAAATGATGCTGAGAATCCTGCCAGTAAACCCCCTCTGAGGAACCCTCAGCGACAAAATGTGAAACAACAGAATTCAATATCCTGGGTTCATCTTCCACTGCACTAGTTAAATTTGTTGTCTTCATAATCTACTTATATAAATTTACCTTCCTTTGCTAGCTAGCAATGTAAACTAATCTATAACCACTTGAGTACTTTCCGTACCTAAGTGGAGACTCTTTATCTCTACTTGGACTGAAATATCTACAATCTATCAAGTAGGTTCTCTATCCAATTGTATCACATTGACTACATTATCAAAATGATAATCGGATGAAGCCCTCAAAAGACATCTTCCACAAAGGCTTGCAGAAGCGGCGTCAGATTTGGTGGAAAATTTATAGACAAGTCATATTCGTTGGCAACATCCTCAAATGAAAAAAAAAAATCTCCTGGTTCTACATGTCAATCACTCAATCTGACTCTTATAAACCTACCATTACATAAAACGTCCAATGCACATTACAATTCTAGGATGAAGTCTCCCAAAACCAGCAAGTAGTCCAACCCTCAGCCATGGAATGGTCTCAGCTATTAAGGCTACTACCTACAAAATTCAATCCACCGCTCCAGCTCAAAATTGTCCATGCCCTATTTGCAATAAAAGACATCTAAAACACTACTACTCTCTTTGTTCTTAATAATGTTGATACAGCTAATGCAAGCAATCCCAAACTATTAGTCCATCTTGCATCAGTTTGTACAAAATCATTCTCATGGGGACACTTTCCTCATACCAATCTCCCAGCAATGCTTGCCATTAACGACTACATAGCCCAACTACATGGACTGAAAGGCATAAATGATATCTTAAACTCTTCCAAGGTATCTCAGATACAGAAAATCAATTCTCAGTAGACTCTCAACACAAGAATTCTATAACTCCTGAACTAATTGAGCAAAGAGGACTCTACCATGCGCTGCTTCACATCACTACGGAGTGCCCTGTAGAACCTCCACAAACACCAATGTCTCAAAATAGCCCAGCATAGGTTGACGAAAGACTCCAGCAACACCAGAAATTGGCTCAGAACCAAGCCATTGTGCATCCGACAATACCATGCATACTACGCACATTGCTATGAATATAGAGAATATAAGGGTGTAGTGAAACCTCCTTCTAGAAATCCCTTGCAAAGTCATCATGCGGCAACTTTCAACCGTCCATAAACACTATTCTCCTAGCTTGTCCACAGCTCTCTTTGATACCTCCTCTCTTGGCTGCCTCATCTAAGTTACCAGATGTCGATTTGGTCTACTTCTAGGCTACGATGCTTGGTCCATCCTGTACACAGTCAATTGACATTGCGTCATCATTCATTATTTTGAGGGTTGATGACGAATTCATGCACACTTACCAAATCATACAAGGCTCTGAAGGTGTTGCTTTCCAGAAAATTTAGAAACTACCTAGTCCTAACTCACAGAAACACTCAAGAGTAAAATACGGTCGAGGATTACTTGGAATATGAGTGGAGATACTTGTGAAATGACAAGTAACAAATATGGGCAACTTCTTATTCTAATTAAAACAATTGATTCATATAATTTGAGAGATTTCAAACCTGAAACTCTTTTCATTAGTCCGTCGTTCGACATGAGAAGTTAGAGGAAGGAATACCGGGCCAAAATGACTTTGTAGTACCAAGACAATGTCCACAAACAAAGACAACGCACAGCATTGGCAATGACTCTTGTGCTTGAAAATCCTGGCAGTCTTCAAATTATCAGAAGTTCCTATCAACCAATTAAACTATACTTCAAAATAACAAAGGGCCAGAAGAATTCACAACGACTTGGATAACAAAGACATATAACTAGTTCCAAGTCAATCACGTGTACTTCATCGTCATCAACAACAACTCAAGCATTTTGCCTTTGATAGTGCTCATTCAGCTTCATCTCAATGAATTGGTGGTGTGAAGGATCCAATGGCTTCTCAACGACACATTACTCCAGTAGATAGATATTACCTGATTATCCTCTTGGTAAGTAGAGAGACCAATGATAAGAGACCAAAACAATGTCGCATAAATGCAGTCATACAAAATGGGTCTTCGGTAGATTGTGCTCACTTCAGCTATGCAAGCATGGCAATACATTGCAGCATCTTCGCTAAACCCATCTGCACGTAGTTTCAACTAAAACTATGCCACTCTCTCAGAAGAGCACTGGGAAGCTTGCTTACAAGCTACTACTTCATCAGGCAATCTCCAAAGCCCCAACATCTGCCAAAGAAAATATATGGGTTTCACTCATCCCAACATACATCCACCTTCCAGAAGCAGTTCACATTGCAAGGAAGTAGAAAACCTTGGATCATTTAGAAGAATGCAACAAGCGCTCACTACAAGCACACATGAAGGCATGAAGCTTCAATAGTGGACTTCTTGCACAAACTTTGTCCGTCCTAAACCGCAAAGACTGTGTTCTAACTTCCATGCACCTTACATAATCCACCCAATCCTGAATAGAGTGGTCCGGTCTCACCATAGACGTGCAACGTCATTTTCATTAATTTGGAGTGAATTCACACTAACAACAAGCATGATAACTCGAATTCTGAGAAAGGGCAACGTACACTTGGCAGCATGTCATCTTCCACAAAAGATGCACCACTTCTAACTGAAAAGGTGAGGACTTCAAAAAGCCTTACATGTTACCTCCGGCATCAAAAACTGAACCCCCTCCTATGACTACAACACAAGACACATGGTCCCCCAAATCCATGTCCAACTAAAACGACTCACCACAGCAGCTCTCCTACCATGCACAACAAACCATTGTCAGGACACATAACTTGAGGACTGCACAATATTAAGTTGCAACACACGACAACACCAATGGAATGAGTTACTGCGTCAACGTCGGTAAAAGAATGACATGTACCCCTTGGCTAGACAAAAACATAAACATCCACAACTTACATGCATGTCTAGTACGGAAGTACTAGTGCGCCGCTTCTACTTAACCCCACTTCCTTTACCCTTCTGCCACATGTCAAACAAAATAGTCATAGCATGTACAAAAGCTTCGCCACATACAATTTGCTACTCTCTGTGAACCCACTACACCTTTGCTACTATAGCCTTATGAGAGCATGTACAATGACAACCACAAAAAAATAGTTCCAATTAACAATAGCTCATTCTTATTCTGTGAACACGCTTGACTCACTTCAACTGCAATGATGATGGCAAATTGACATGCTCACAACTCTTTGTCTTAGACCACTGCAGTTTTCAAAATAGGACACATTCATACCTTTCCAACCGTGCCTTCCTTTTTGCCTTGTGAATTGGCCGTACGCAGACGTGGAGCTCTGCCAGTCTTTGGAGCTAAGGCTTGCCGCTTTGCAATCTCTTCCGCACTATCTTCATCTATCTCCATCGGATTATTCTTCGAATTCGCATTCAACTTCACTCGTTTTGCAGGTCTGGACTCCAATCCTATAGCCTGCTCATACCCAGACACCAAATCCACCAAGCATAAAAATCAGACTGTGGACAAGTGCACAACGTCCACAAATCATACAAAAAGCAAAACAGAACCACAGCTCACTACAAGTCCATTCCAGAATTTCAGTTTTCCTTGCAATTCCCAAATGCTAAGTCTTCGGAACTTACATCGGCCTGCACAACGGCCTTCCCAACCTTGTCAGCAGTCCGCGCGGAAGTCCTCAACGCAATCACCTTTACCATGCACAACATTGCAGAGGACATGTCATGAGCACATGCAAGCAATGACTAGAATCCTAATCGCCTACCATGCCAACAGTGCAGACACATGTCATTGCATTGAAATTGGCATTGTATTACTTGCTTCTCTTTGGTTCGGGATTTTGGAGCTTTGCCTACTACTAGAACTGCGGTCCACTTTGCAGCATCACTTGCTTTGGTGACGTTCGCTACAGGGACTGGCACTACGCTAACAACAATGCCGGAAGTAGATGCTGCAGTCGTTGGACGTCCACCACTATTTGACTCCACTACACCATCGACCACCTCTATCTCTGACATTGTCTGCTCATCTATTGCTTCTCCTTCAACATCCTCTGATTCAATACCTTCTGCAACACTGTCCTTGGAATCGTCACTGTCAAAGTCCTCGTCATCACTGTGCGCTGTGTCACCTTCTTTGACCTGTTCATGAGCAGTGGTGTCTGCAAGACAGTGTTGCAGCAAGTCGTCTTGCACATCTTTCGGACTTGTGTCGTACGCGCAATCTAGGCGTAAGTATCCTTAACACCAAAAAGATGATAAGATAACACGAAATATCGTCCCAAGAGATTCTAGTATGTTTCAGCAAGCTAAGGAGTATCCGGGTCTTTATCAAAACAACAAAACCCAAGCAACACCTCCTTCTTTTCCTATTTCTGACACAATGGTCTTCCGGATCCCAATCCGGATCTATTCTTTTCCGGTTTCCAATTTGATCCGGATTCCGGGTCTCACTTCTTAACTTCGACTGGTTTTCTACTCCCCTGTTTTACCCTCAGGGTGTCCGCATTTGATCTTTAGAGGGGTAGGAATGCACCACTCATAGACATCTATTTTTCTGCACAAAACTTCACACAAAACAATCCTAACCAAGTTTTTATTGTAGAATAGAGAAAGTAATAATCCTCACAATTCCCCGGGTAGCTTGCCCGGAAAACAGGTCACTCAGAATTGCATCCTTTCGCTTCTACTACAACGACAGATCAAGACAGCCGGAACTGAAAGAGATTCGTGCATCTATCTACCAAATTGATCCTATGGTTGGCAGACCTTCCGGTGAGTGAGGATTTTCCGCTGGCGGTCGCTTATCTCCGCTCGGAACCCTCCCTAGATTCCGGACTCGCATCCGCACTACTCCTTAGAACCGGATCACCGTTACGGCAATTTAAAAGTACCACGCTCAAGTCCTTACTCACAAGTCTAGTAAAGTTTCTTCACAAACTTACTCACTCAAATCAGGTCCAACTAATTCTCAACCCGGATTCCCCCTCACCCGCCCTCTCTCACACTTTTGACACTCCATAAACGACTCAAGAAAACGCACACATAGCCAGAAATCCGAATGTCCACTTAGTGGCTCAGATTAGAGAAAAAGGGAATATGAACATAAACTAATGCACATAAAATGGGCAAGGCTGGAATGAGAGGGCAACAAGCTGCCCTCCACTTAAAAACCCAAACAAAAAGCCAAAAAGGGCACACCTGAAATCCAAGTGACCAATCAGTAACTAACCGCATTATCTGGAAAGTTCAACTACTCCTATGAATCCGGAACCGGGCCCCACGCACGGAAAATCCGCTCTAGATTCAAAATCCTAACTACTGCAAACATACTAACTAACTACTTTCCTCGCTTTGATTTCTTCGCGCTGCTACTCGGCCCTGCAGGTGGTTTCCTGCTCGTTTTCGGTGGAGTGGTCTTTGTTGCAGCCCGGGTTGGTATCTTCTGTTTGATCGGCGGCGGGTCGTCATCCGAAGCCGTCTCATCCCCGGAAGTGAATTCCCCCTTCTCGGACTCCTGGATCATTTCCACTCTGGTCTCTCTCTCTGGTGAATCGTCCAGCTGAATCGGTGTTGTATTCTTCTTGGGCGATACCTTCTGCATATAAGGAAAGTCGACCGGATTGGTCCGAGCCGGGTTTGACAAGGCCCCCATCTGGTGGATTAAATTGCTCCGGATGGATGTTCCGGATGTCAGAACGGTACTCCTTGCTACTACCAGAATCGACTGGATACTCCTCGTATGGCCCAACTTAGTAGCCTTCATCTGGATCCGTGTCTGACTTGAAGTAGGTCTTGGGGATGGCTGTAGACCGATCCCTGGTCCCGGCTTCTGGGGCGTCGTCAACAAGTCGACGTTGGGCAGCTCCGAAAAGTAGGTGAAGTCCAAGGGCTTGTTTCATTGGGTCAAGGTGCCCCAACAGTTGCAACATCTCCTTCAAAATTCCTTCCATCCGGGCCTGGAAGTCCACCAAGATAGTTACCACCTTGGACCCGGATAAGTGGCCTGTGCCACTCAGTTGATTGCTGAAGAGTCGGGATTTGATCACAACTTTCGAGGGCTGCTCCACCAACGCCGTCAAATTGTGGACGAGTTGGAGAGCTTCCAGCTCCTTCTGCCATGCAACTGCGGCATCCATCTCCGCCCAATTCACCCGACCTAACATGTCATCCTTTTCTTTCTCCAAGCTCTTGATCCGCTCGTCCTTCTCACGAAGCAGATCCGGGTTTGTGAGCTCCCAATTTGTCAATTGGGACTCGTAGAATTATTTTTTTGGAAATTTGCAATTTAAAGTTGATAAAAGTATAGAAAAACCCATAAGAAGAGTGTAGAACCGAAATAGGGTTGTGTCATACCCATTATAGTATTTGGTCTAGATTTGGGTCTTTTATTTAGAATGCCCCAAACCTTGTCTAAAAATAGTATAGAAATAACGAAAATGTTAGATTTGGAGGATTCGAGTCACACAGCCCCAAAAGGGCTAAATCCTACCATGAATGTGGCGATTCATGGCTAGGTCGGTCCGAGGGATCCACAGCGAGGCCACTAGGTTGGATCCTAGAGTTAGATTTAGAATTCTCCATTAGATCGACGAATTCTCAAAATCCCGATTGTTAGCATGTAGGAGCCACTCACGCAAGACCGGGCCCGTGGAGGAATCTACAGCCCAGGGATGGTGTTCTAGGGTGAATCCCATGCCAGGAGTCCAACGGCGAAATCAGTTCGCCAAGATTCCTCCACCTGCAGAAGATTCCCGCACCGTCGCGAATTCGAGGAGATGGCCAGTTTTAAATCTCCATTGACCAATCGTGCCAGGTACGAAAATACACTCGCACGTCTTTCATGCGACTCCCTGAGAGGTCACGTGAAAAATCCCGACATCTTCCGACTTGCAGAAGAACTTTTCCCGGGTGGTCAACCCTCCTAACCTCCAACAGGAATTTCATGGAAATTACCCAGGTTACAATAAAATCTCACTAAAAATTAGACTAGCTTGTTTTATGTTAATAATGCACTCCGTGAAGTTTCATGACATTCCGATAGCGGCAAGTACCCGAACCGGCGAGATTCCTCGGGAATTAACCACGTGGCAAGGTCCCCGCCGTGTTGACCGGCATTCCGGGACCATACGATGGCGAAACGAAGTCAACCAAAAGTCCTTCCCGACTCTCTCGCACCTACCGATGACCCTAGGCTATTCACATTTCTCAAAATAAGAGACCCCCAAGATCTAGGATTTTACCACGATTTGGTTTTTAAACTAAATTAGCCTACGGTGGATTTTTGGCCTCGATATGGAGGTTAGGGGATTGAGGACTAAACACGGCGATCTGGATCCAACGGCGCAATCCGTTTGGCGATTGGAGCTAATCTCCAAAAGTTAGGATGTTGGTCCAGCATAGATGGTAGAAGTAGAAATTTAGGATGTAGGATGAAAATCTTTGAGGATGAGGATGAAAATCCACGTTGATAAGGTTACCTTAGAGCTTTAGAGAGAGGGGTGAGCCCTTGGGAAACCTATATAAGGGCCTCATTTCTCTCTCTAAAACACCCCCAATTCTTGTTTTAGGTCCGTGGGTCCAAGTTATTTTGGATATTTTGGCGTTTGAAGCCAAAAACCTCTACGGTGTTTTCGGAGCATTTTTGGCTCCATTGTTGCTTATTTTCAAGCTTTGAAGGTCCTTGGGGGTCCTTCTACCTTGCTTTGTGTACTCTTTTGTGAAGTTGTTGGCACCCTGTTGTAAGTGGAGAACCTCTTCCTCTCTTGTACGTGTTGTGGTCTAACTTGTGAAGTTTTAAGAGTCTTTTTTGTATCTTGCACTAATCCTAAAGTCACCCCCCACTGTACCTTGGCGATGCCGCTTTGGGGGGCCTTTAGCGTGTGAGCTGTATGTTGCCACGTGGTCTAACTTGTGTGTTTTCTCTTCGTGTTTTGTCTTACACCCTCTTCTAACCTTCTCTTTGTTGAGTGGACCCCCCTCCGGGACGGCGAAGCTTTGAACCTCCTTTGTGCATGTTTTCTAAAGTTATCACCAACCCTCTTCTAATCTTCTCCTTGTTGAGTAGACCCCCCTCCGGGACGGCGAAGTTTTGAATCTGTGTGTGTTTTCTTTAAAAGTTTAGTTGTTTTCCCTCTTCTAAAGTCTCTCTCATTGTGTGGACCCCCCTTGGAAACGGCGAAGCTTTGAACTAGTGACAAAGTTGAAGTCCTAAAACGTGTATTAAAAGTGTAGACGGTGGAGCTTTGAACCCCCGAGGTGTTAAGAAGTCCTAAAGTTGGTGTTAAAACCAACTTAACAGCGAAGCTTTGCACTTCCCCCGTGTTTAGTTCCAAAGTTTAGTTTTCAAGACCTTTGTGGAAACCTCCAGAGTTTAGCTTCCAAAATATTAGAGTTTAGCATGAAGTAGGAAGTGGTGGGCCAAGTTTAGCTGCCTAGCCCTTGTATACGTGATTTGTTAAGCCGAGTGTCTTGCTTCCCAAATTCGGGCCTAATCCCCCAGACAGCGAAGCCTTGACTCTATCACTAATTTTTTCCAAAATTCCAATTTTTATTTGCTAAGTGGGTTCCCCTGAGGGAACTTGTTGAGGTGATTAAAAATTTGGTGGTGGCCAGCGTACCAAGCCAGCCAGCGGACCAGCCAGCCCAGTGTACCAGCCAACCCAGCGAACCAGCCAGCCTAGCGGACCAACCAGCCCAGCGGTAGTAACGGGAAGCCCAGTCGGCAAAACCGGGAGCCCAGCCGGCAGTACCGGGGAGCCCAGCCAAAGCCGGTACAAGGCCGGTACCCGAGGCCGGTACACTACCTGTCCCAGCGCCCACATTTGGCCGGTTTTGTGATTCGGTGGACTGGACCATAACTCACATACATCATGGCTGATTTCAGACCAAAAACGAGATGATGCCCTGCGGGGCCCCAACTTTGATTTTTTGGTTTGAAAAAACTCTCCACTAATCAGGACCTAGTTTAGAAAATCAGTGATAGATCTAGTTTAGGAAATCAGAGATAGAGCTAGTTTAGAAAACCAGTTAAACCCAGTGGGGATCCAAGGCCAAAATTCCAAAACTTCCAAGTTGTGACTAAAGAACAAACGGAGGGGAAGAAAGAGAGTCAACACCTCACATCACTCCTACACACATATTTGCAACCTCCACGTCACACCTGCACGCACACTTGAAACCTCCATTCTAACCAACCAAATACACACATGAGCAATGGAGGGAGATTAGAAAGAGGGAGATGAAGTAGAGAACAAAAAAGAGAGAGACGATAAATAGTGACCTACGCCTAAGCTTAAGTAGACTTAGGGAAGGAAATCTTGAGAATTTGTGGTGACCGTTGGGAGGAGGAGTAGGATGACACAAAGGCAAAATTGTGTAAGAGGATAGTTGGCCTCTTAAACACCTCCTTGGAGTTTGAAATCATAGTGTAAGACTCATAAAAGCTTAGGTGGAATAGTGCTAGAGTAGAAGAAAGAGGAAGAAAGAAAAGAAAGGGGAAGAGGAAAGAAGGAGTTTAGATCATCCAAAAATTGTAATAGCTTCTAAATAAGCGGTGAGCTTGGAGAAAATTCAAAACAAAACCAAGGACCACCATGGAGCGTGAGGATGTACACGTGGACGTGGACGAAGTTAATTCCGACACCGGTAGTGAAGAGGTGAGTTTTTGATTTAATCTTTGATGTTTTTCCCTAATTAGCATTTATTTTCCTAATCAGCCCTTAGAGCGTGATTAGCACCCAAGATTAGTGCAAATTAGAAGTTTAGATTTAAAAAGTTATAGATTAGGAATAGAGGTTTTCGAAAACATCTTATACTTAAGATTCGACCATAAACTGACCGCGTTAGGCTAAGTTAAGCGATAGGGGGTAGAACGGAGGAATTTTGAATAAAATTTCATCCCAAAAGAACCATGGACGGAACTTAGGAATGTAGGGTAGAAAGAGGATTTAGATTAAAATTAAGGATTAATTAGCAGTTAGAATTAGAGTCAAATTACATTTTAATTTTTAAAGTTAAGACTCTAAGGTCAAAATCTAGAGTTAACTTTGGGGAGTTAAAAAATAGAATTAATTTGGAATTTTAACTTAGGGGTTTAAACTCTCAAGTCAAATCTTAGGATAGGTTCATGTAAGAGTTTAGAGTTGCTTAGGGAGTCAAAAATTAGAGTAGAAAGTAGAGGTCAACAATAGAATTGAAAATCAACTTAGGAAGTAGATTTTTGAGTTAGGAATAGAGTAAAAATTAGAAGTCAAAACTTGGAGTAAATCGTGGAAGTAAAATTTAGAAGTAAAACTTGGAGTAACATTTAGAGTTCATCTAGGATTAAAACGATAGAGTTAAATTTGGAAGTAGAAAGTCAAAAGCCTAAAGTCAAAAGTTAAGGTTAAATTTAAAGGTTAAACTTTAGAGTCAAGGGGGGGAAGTAAAAAGTTAGAGTAAAAAGCTAAAGTGAAAAGTGAAAAGTTATAGTTAGATTTAGAGGGTAAATCTTAGAGTTAGTTGGAAGTAGGAAAAAATCTAGAGTCAAAGTGAAAACGTAGAGTCAAACCTAGAGGTTAAAATTTGGGATTAATTTTAGAAGTAAAATTTAGAGTTAAAAGTCAAAAACCTAGAGTTAAAATTCAAGGGTAGAGTTTAGAGTTAATTTAGGAGTAAAAACTTAGAGTTAAAAGTTAAAACATAGAGTTAAAATTCAAGGGTAAATCTTAGAGTTAATTTAGGAATAGAAACCTAGAGTCAAAAGTCAAAACATAGAGCAAAAGTCGGTAGTTAATATTTAGAATCAAGTTAAAGAAGTAAAATCTAGAGTTACATTCCGAAGTTGGAACTTTAGGGGTAGCTTTTAAAAGTAGAACTTCTAGGTGGAGTTTTAAAAACCCAAGATAGCCTTGGAGGTTCATGGAAGGAACATAGGGGTTCCCCTTTTTTACGTAGTTAGGGAGGTTAGAAATGACGCCAACTATCCAATCGACCCTCGACATAGGATAGATAGTTAGGGAGTTAGAAGTTTACCATTACCCCTGAGCTTGCAGTTACCTTGTGAGTTATTACATGCATTCTAATTATTTGCTGCCATCCACGACACTTAGGAAACGTTAGCAAAAAAGATCCATTGCTTGGAAGGCACAGTGGACCGCGCTCACATCACCCCCATATATTAAAAATTGTAGATAAAGGCATAGAACCTGGTCGGTGTTCGCTTTATTACAAAGGGTGGGTAATCTTGCGCCCACAGTTTTGGTGTGTCCGTTCTTCTAAGTTTTTTTGCATTTTCTATTAGTTTCTTGTTGTACGTCTCTCCCGTGCGTGGCAGGGCTATTTGGTGAGGAGTTAGGAAGATGCATGCAGATTCTAGAGAGATTTCTCCCCTTGGTGGTGTTGTTTTGCTCTTATGTGCATGTGAGTGGGTATTCTAAGTGTTGGGAGTGGATTTCAGTTCCTCAGCACCTCTACAGTTCAGGATTCCGGGCGAGAAAACCTTTGTTAGGCTAGGCGGATAGGGAAGGAGTCCTTAGTCGCGCTAGAGCTCCTGGATAGGAAATCCGGTTGAGTGTCCGATCTCCCGTGAGGTCTCGCTGCCCTAGTTGGTAAACGGAAGGACTTTAGTTGATGTTGGAACGGACGGGTTCACTTGTAACCACCTAACTTCGCATGGAGGGAACATAGTGTCAAGGTTGTTGTAGTATGAGAGGATCGTACGGGGGGTCTTTGTGTGACCTGCAAACCGGATCGCTGTCTGGGTGGCTGTGAGAGATCAAACCGGATCCGAGCTAGTGTTGGAAGTAGTGGATTAGAAAAGTGGGTCTTCAGCCACTATAAGACACGGAAGGAGTGGCAGGCCTGCCACTCTCAAAAGCAAGTGGCAAACCCTCTGATGGTAAAACAGAGGCAAAACTAAACCGGAGTGGAGTGAGAGTACGTGTGAGCAGACCGGAACGGATCGGTCCAGAGGAGTGTCAGGATCGGAACTTGTAGGATCCTGGGTTGTGGTAGTTTTACAGGACCGAATAGCTTGACAGACTGGAAGAGATAGAGAGAGGTCTAGTCGTTGTTTTCCGTGTGTTGGTGTTTCCGGTTTTAGATCTAGGACCGGAAAGTAGAAATTGGATACTGGCTGAGCTTAAGTTGGGAATAGTGCTAGACACTTCACAGAATCTCGTGGGTTCGATCTTTAGAGTCATTTTGTTATGCTTTAGAGTGATTTTTGGGAGTATAACAGGGAATTCACTTACTTTGTGCTGCGACAGCACCCACCAATTCTCTGATCTGGGTTAGAATCATCTTCTTGACCTCCCAATCTGCTCGCATGCCGTAGAGGATGGTGATTAACTGGTTGAACGGATCAGTCGGATCCGGTTCGGAGGGACCCGGTCCCTCAACTTCCGATCCCTTCCTTGGAACGGATGTCTCACCCGGAGGTGTTGGAGTTCCTCTCCAGTGAGGAGGCGTCGTCTTCTGTCGCTTGTTCAGTGGTTTGTGCAGCTCCTCCTCTTCCTCTTCTTCATCGAAACCGGATGCGTCTTCCTGCTCGTCATCCGTTTCCAATTCTCCATACTTCAGGAGCACCTCCTGAGTCTTCTACTCCTTTTCCTCCGAGTCAGTGAGAAGCTGATGGTGTTTGTAAAGATGGAAGATGTAGGGACTCAGTGGTGTAGCCCTACTCCTTCCAATCTTTGGAACCAGATGGCCTACCAGATCAGAAAAGATCCGGGCTCAGTCTACATTCCGTTCTCCACTTAGGGCTCCGAAAATCAGGTTTCCGAGGGCTAGCGTCACCCTCGTCGGCTTCTCCGGGTGGATGATTGGAACCAAGAACTGGAGAAGGTTGTGATGCCGGTCGTCCAAACAATCCAAGACCACATGCCTGTCCTTCAAGTCTACGGTACTCCGAAACTTCCCCCGGACGTATTCGTCCTTCCGGTTGGCCATTCCTAAGCCTCCTACCCGGAAGTCGTATACTGACCTCCACATTTCTTCCGTCCAGGCGCCCGGAATTCCGCGGATGGTATTGTCGAACTGATTCGACAATTTCCCTAACAACTCTTTCACCATCCACTCCTCTCTAAATCCCCAGGGTTTGTCTAACAACCCTTGACAACCCATCGTGGCGAGATCCTCCATGAGGTTGGCCTGCTCCTCCTCTCCCGAGGAATGACCGGACTCACTTTCCGTAGCTTGACTACTACTGCGGAGGAACTAGACGGTCCTGCTCTATTCTTACGGAGCTGAGGCATGGGCACGAGTTGCGCTAACCAGATCCTCTCCAAGACTACCTTTCTCTCTCCTAGCCGCACGTCCCGTTCCGCACTTCTCTCTTCCGATCTCAACCGGAATATCACTAACCCTGCAGCACACACTAACGCACTGCGCACGCCTATATACTAACACACTAACACGCTCACAGTAACACTCACAAAACAAGAAAGCAAAGCGCTGGGGAGGAAAGCTAAGTATGCGCAGAAGAACGCCTCTAGCAAACAAAGTTTGAAAAAGAGTGGCAACTGGACTGGTCAGCCTATTTATAGTCTGATCTGTCATCATGACCAAATCCGGTCCTGACCTAATCCGTTCCAACTCAGATCCGTTCCAACTCTAACCCGAGTTAGATTCCGATCGAATCCGGATTGTCCACTACTTCCGTTCCTTCGTTAATTTTCAGTTTCTCGTTAGTTCTTGCTCGAATCTGGATCCTTGTTTACGGTTTCCGTTCCAAGTTTTAGGTAACTTAGAAAAACCGAAAATTTACACTGCGACACCGGGTGGCTATGAGAGATCAAACCGGATCCAGAGTAGCTTAGGAGATTAGAGGGTAAGACAGTGGGTCTTTAGCCACTATAAGTCACGGGAGAAGTGGTGGGCCTACCACTTTCAAATGCAAGAGGCGAACCCTTTGATGGTGAAACAGAGGCTAAATCAAACCGGATTGGAGTAAGAGTACGTGAGAGGACCGGAACGGATTGGTCCAGAGGAGTGCTAGGATCGGAAGTTGGAAGATCCTAGATTGTGGTAGTTTTACAAGACTGGATTGCTAGACGGACCGGAAGAGATAGAGAGAGGTCTGGTCATAGTTTTCTGTGTTCTGATGTTTCCGGTTTTACAAGTAGGATCGGAAAGTGGAATTTGGATATTGACTGCGCTTAAGTTGGAAATAGAGCTAGACACTTCACAGAATCTCGTGGGTTTGATCTTTAGAGTCATTTTGTTATGCTTTAGAGTGGTTTTTGGGAGTATAACAGGGAATTTGCTTACTCTGTGCTGCGACAGATTTTCCGAACCATTCACAACCAAATCAACAACGCATCAAATACAACTAGCAAAGGTAAAGGAGTGAAGAGGAGCAAAGAAGAAGAAGAGCCACAAGGAGAAATGAAGTGATCAAGCCAGTTGGAAGAAGAATTAACCCTAGAGCGCTCCGAAGTCCATTTTCTGGACGATGAACAGATTCAGATCCTTGTTTTTGTCTGATTCCTGCTTGGATGAAAGTCATCCTAATTTTTGGTCATACTTTATCAAGTTGTTGTCCTATCCATTGGTTGGATTTGGTGTTACTAGAATATATACATTTCTAAAATTACAAATGTGGAAGTATGTCAAGTGGTCAATTTGCATTGACTTTAGTTCAAAACTAGATGTGCAAAAATGAGGTCAAAGATGTAAAGGTCACAAAAATTTCAAAAAATCACCATATGAAGAGAACCTTATTTCAAATCCATTCCAACAAGTTTTACTCAAAAAATAATAATATTTTACTTGTAATTGAATTTAGAAGGAATTCTGAAATTTTCTTTTCAAAATTTATAGAAAAAGATTGGTGATAGCATTAGTAGATCTAACCATACGGATAGAATTTAAAAATCAAAATCTACAGCTTTCATTTGTATACCAATTCCAAAATATTCTTCCAAATTGTAGTTTATAATGTTTTTTCTCAAATCGTCAATTTTGGAGATGAATCCAGACGTTTAGGGGTTAAAATGTTGAAGACTAAAAGAAGGAAGATGAAGTGGCGGCTTGGGAATGAATTAGATTAAAAAACTAATTTTTCCTAGAGAATCTAACTATTCACGTGTGCTTGTTATTTTGTTTTTCACTATTCATTTTGGATTTGGCAGGATTTTGTATTATTTTTCTATTCATTTTGTTTTGTTTTGTTGTGCTTTTACTATTCATTTTAGATTTGTTTTGGTTTTTATTCCATTACTATTCATCTACTATTCATTCAGGACAAATTGTTTTTGTTTTTATTCTTTCTTTACTATTCATCTACTATTCCTTTGGAATAGTTCTTAGGTTTTATTCCTTTTACTATTGAAGAATTTGGTTTTTTCTATCAATTAATATTTTTGGAAGGAATTAGTTGGTCTTGTTGACTTGGATTTTGTTTTATTGGCCTGATAAGCCAAATAGGAAAAGACAAAAAGTCAACAAAAATAATAGATTAATCCAATCAAAATAATAAACTAATGAATAACAAATAAAATTGACTATTCATTGGAATATTATTAAATTGGAAGATATTAATCTTTTAAATTAATTCTAAATTAAAATAAATATTCAAGGTGGTTGGAAATAGGGCCTTGAAGTTTATTTTAATTCAAAGAATTATTTTAAAATCAACTAAAAACCATTAGAATTTAACGTAAATTCCTAAACTCAAAGGAATTAAGTTAAAAACTTACACTAACCCTTTTAATTGTAGGAAATTAGCCAGAGAGGATGTAGGAAAGAAATTCCCACACATTTTGACACCAAACTCTCATCCAGCAGAAGAAGCACACATGATGGAGGATGATGGCTATTTTGAGTCCATTATGCTAGTGATCTGCGTTGACGGGAGTGTGGCCACGATGGACACAGAGGTATGTTAATTTAACCCTTTTTTTTTGCTTTTTTTTTGTTTTCAAATTGAAGTTAGAATCTCTGCTATTAGAAGTTAGTTTTTAGATTAGAATTTTAGAGTTTAAGTTAGATTTAAAACCTAATAAGTAATTTAGAGGTTATAAAACCAAATCATACTTAAAATTTAACCCAATAACGAAAATTACTAATAATTACCATAACCACACAATTGGATGATAATTTAAGATTTTCATCCAAAGGAATCTTTAAAGAATTTTTTTAGGTAGGAATCAGACAAGGACTCTATAAAGATTCCAAAATTCTTTTTTTCATTTGAAAATACTTTATTTTTGAAGGATAAAAGGTTGGATGAAGTTTGAGACCAATTTCGGATGAAAAACATCCAATTAGGTCAAAATTCCGATTAAACTTAAGAATTCATAACTTAAGAGAACTAATAACTTAAACTTGAAATTTAGAATTATTTTGAGTTGATTTGCTATTTTAGATTAGTAGATGAAAGTTAGCACAAGTAAGGGGCCAAACTTTCCCTGTGGTAACTTTTGATAGGAATCTTGGAATCTAGTTTTCTTTACCATTCTGGGAAGGAAAAATTATATTCTAAAAGGCTACTTAGATACAATTTTAGTTAGATTAGATTTTGTTTTTTCTTGCTCTTTTTTACCTAACCATAGCATTTTAACTAGTTAACCAATAGTTTTTTCTTAGAATTAGTGGAATTTTACAGGATTATCAGTCACAAAAAGTGTCCATTGCTTGGAAGGCGAACACTTATTTAGGAACACCCAATTAGGAGTGAATCTCCAACGAAAAAGCCGCTAGAGCCCGTGTGTAACTTCCTGACTCAAGGGTGGAGTTAGAAACACTCACACTTTGCTCACTCGCTGCCAATCCAAAGCGGCACACCTAGAACTAGAGCCAGCATTCACAATAGGCGCACCACTTTTCTTCATGGTGTCATACTACCAGACTCCCAAAACAAGGTTGTCCAGATGCACACTTTAAACTTAACCTTCAAACCCTAGACGCGTGAGCCTTATGAGACAATGAGAATGTTCAACTTGGCAAAAGTTGCAACACCGGTCAAGCCGATAAAGCCAACAATCAACCAAGTTGCACACGGGAACAATTTGGAAACCCTAAACTCAGCGGTAACAGTCAAAAATCAAAATAGAACAATAATCGCTCCACAGATGCTTGACGGCAACAAGCGTAATGACGGGATCCCATTGCAATTGGAATCAGAAACTTTGATCCTACAACTAACGTACAGCAAGAATGCCGTTATAAATCTGCAACATTGTCGCAAGGTAAATTTTTGGTTTTTCTTGGCTTACCACCTAATTTGAGCAAAAATCAATACTAGAGGTTTGGATCGGATTAGGAGGGAACGAAAAGCCAAGAATAAACAGAGGAATGAAGTAGGAGTCCAACCGGATCAAATCCAGTCCAAGTTAAGAAGAGGACCGGATTAGGTTTGCACGGATTAGAATAATCCGGATAAGGATTGGAGCTAGATTAGGTTAGTCCGGATGAGAGGTTGAACCGGATTGGAAGATGGACCAAATTAGGTCTGAGACTATAAAAAGATTGGCCGCCCCAGTCGCACCTCTTTTTCCAACTTCGCTTACCAAGAGGCTCCGCGCACGACTTAGATTTTCTGCGCAGTTTGTATTGGTGTTGGTGTTTTGCGAGTGTTGGTGAGTGTTTGATGGTGCAATTGTATGAGTGTGAGAGTGAGCAACAGGGCGACACCAACGCACATCAGCATTTGCTTGATTTTCCGGTTGAGATTGGAGGAGAGAAAAGTGAGAACGGGATGTGCGGCTAGGAGAGAGTGAGGTAGTATTGGTGAGGATCCGGTCAAGGCCTCTTGTGTCCATGCCGCAGTTACGTCGAACCAGACCATCCGTCTCACCCGCAAACGAAGTGAAGTTGCGGAAAGTAGTTCCGGTCATCCCGACCGAGGAGCAAGCAAAGAATTAGCTCATGGATGATCTTGCAACAATGGAGTGTTTAGGGTTAGTTGAGAAACCCTAGGGGTTCAAGGACGAACGGATGGTGAGGGAACTGCTGGGGAAGTTGTCAAACCAGTTTGACAACACGATCCGAGGTATCCCTGGGCGCTGGACGAAAGACTTGTTCTAGGCAATGTACAACTTCCGGTCGGGCGGTGGAGGTATGGCCCACCGGAAGGATGAATTCATCCGGGGGAAGTTCAAGGGAGATGTGAACCCGAAGGACGGATACAAGGTGGAGGACTGCGCGGACATCTTGCACCGGAATCTGTTGTAGTTCCTCATTCCGATCCTGCACTCGGAAAAGCCAACAAGGGTAACGATCACCCTCGACAACACCATTTTCAGCACCCTGAGCGGAATCCGGAAAGCGGACTGGGCCCGGATTATCGCAGACTTGGTGTCCCAGTTGGTGGGCAGAATTGGGAAGAGTAGGGCCACTCCTTTGTGCCCCTATCTCTTCCACCTGTATCAGAAGAACCAGCTTTTGACCGACTCGGAAGAGAAGGGGTGGAGGACTCAAGAGGTAATCCTGAAGTACGGGAAGTCGGAAACCGATGAAGAGGCCGAGGAAGAAGGATCGGAACCGAAATCGGAGAAGGAAGAGGAGGAGCTTCCGAAATTGCCGGCCAAGAGGCAGAAAACGACGCCCCGTGCACGAGGAACGCCTCTGGGTGACAAGTTAGCCCCGAAAGGCCGACCGGAAGTAGAGAAGACGGTGTCAGAGGAGATGGATCCATCTGATCCGTTCACTAATCTAATCTCCATCCTTTACAATGTACGAGTGGATTGGGAGGTCAAGAGGATCACCCTAAATGAGATCGGGAAATTGGTGGACGCTCCTCTAGACGCTCAACTATCGACAAAGGTAGCGGATTGCATCACCAATCTGGACGAAACTCGGAAACAGGTAGCCAAGGTTCGCCGACTTTAGGAGGAAGTCGACACATTGAAGGCCGAAATCTTCACCTTCAAGGAAGATAGCGCCGCCACTCACAAGATGGCGGAAGAGACGCAGAAGTTAGCTGTACAAGAACTATAACAAAACTTGGTAAAAAAAACCATGCAGAGATTCGACTACGATTTTTTTATCCACGCTTTTGTGCGCGTGCGCGTAGTGGATAGATAGTGTTTTTTGCAGTTTTCCACTGCAATTTTTGGAATTTGGAAGCATGTAATATACCATTGGAAAGGTATTTTTAAGACCTTTCCAATGGTATATTACATGCTTCCAAATTCCAAAAATTGCAGTGGGAAACTGCAAAAAACACTATTTGTCCACTACGCGCACAAAAGCGTGGATAAAAAAACCGTAGTCGAATCTTTGCTCAGTTTTTTTTTACCAAGTTTTGTTATAGTGAAGTGAAGGCTATTCTTAGGGAATCCGGGGAGGTTGCCGCCAAGGCACGGCTGTTTGACGAAGGCATGCATCAGGAGAAGAAGATATCCGGTTCCCGGATGGTTCGGATCTTGACCGACTTTGGGGAGTAGGTGGAGGTGTCACTGATGGGAGTCCGCAAGGCAGCAAACCGGATTGAGGCTAGCAGTCAGAAGTTGACCGGGACGCTGTGCTCAAAGGAGTTCCACCTTTCTAATCTCTTCCTTCCGGATTTAAGTCTGGGAGGAGAAGAACCACGGAAGACCGAAAAGGACTAGACTCCTCAGTCGAAGAAAGCAGCCCAGAAACTGATAGACTTGGATTCATCTCCAAGGTCTAACGTTCCGAATCCAGAAGTAGGGGAGCGCAACTAAAACCTGACAGACGTTTTCAACCAGTTGGGATCGGAAAGACAGGAGCCATTTTTGAATCTAGAACCAGTTGTTCCAAATTCGTCTCCAAATGTAGGACCGGAAAGTTAGAATAGGAAATTTTGTAGAGTAAAGTAGGCTAGATCCGAAGTAGTAATCCGGTCGGATAAGGTAGGACCAAAAGTTCCGCCTGCATGGCGGCGGATTTTCATGGGCCTTTTTGCCCTTGTACATATTTTGTATAAAGCCAGTTCCAGAGAGGGAAAATGGGAGTCTTCTTCTTTCAAATTCCTTTGCATTTTCTATTTGCTGCTTGTTGTGCGTCTCTCCCGGTTTTTGGCAGGGTGGTACAGTGAGGAGTTAGGAAAGGGCATGTTATTTTTATGAGTGAATTCTCCCCTTGGTGTCTTGGTCTTTTGTCTAAGTGTATGTGAGCAGGTAGTAAAGAGTTGGGAGTAGATTTAGTTCCTCAGCACAAGTTGAAGTTTAGCATTTCGGGTGAAAAAGCCATTGTAAGGCTAGGCGGATAGGGAGGGATTCCTTAGTTGTGCTAGAACTCCTGAGTGGGAAATCCAGTTGAGTGCCCGAGCTCCTGTGAGGTCTCACTTCCTGCGTTACAAACGGAAGAACTTTGATTAATGCTGGAACGGACGGATATAGTTGTAGCCACCTAGCTTCGCACGGATGGAGTTTGGCGTCAAGGTCGTTGTAGTATGAGAGGGTCGTACGGGGGGTTCTTGCGTGACATGTGATCCGAAATCTTTTCTGGATTGCTATGAGGAATCAAATCGGATCCGTGCTAGTGTAGGAGAGTAAGGATAGGAAAGTGGGTCTTCAACCACTATATGTTACGGAAGGAGCTGTGGGCTTGCCACTCTCAAAAGCAAGCGGCAAACCCTCTGATGGTGAAACAGAGGCAAAACAAACCGGATGAGAGAAGGGAATAGATCTAGGTAGACCGGAACGGATCGGTCTACAGAGTTGAACAGGAACCGGAAGTTAGAGGATCCTGGGAAAGGGTAGCAGAGTCACAGACCGGATAGTCGGATTAGCCAAAAAGAGAAGGATTTCGGGTCGTGAGTTCTGTGTGTTTTGGTGTTTTCGGTTTTATATCTAGGACTGGAAAGTAGAATTGGAGTACTGACTGAGCTTAGGTTCTTAATCAGGCTAGATACTTCACAGAATCTCGTGGGTTCGATCTTTAGAGTCACTTTGTTATACTCTACGGCAATTTTTGGAGTAAAACAGGGAATTTACTTATCCTGTGCTGTGACAAGCATTCATCCAACTAGAAGGTCATTCATTTGTTCGCATTCATCCAATTATAATAGGAACTTAGCACCAAAAGGACCTGTTACATGGGTTTTTTACCCCTTATTCCATTTCAACACATTCTAAAACCATTTTTTGACCCAAGTTCAATCTACAATATTCAAATGTGAAAGTGAATTTTTTTTGAGAAAATACAAAAATGTCATACTTCTAATTAGATATTTCTACCAAAATAAGGAGTTGTTACATCCAAGTTGGCTCCTATTAGCATGCTTTCACCCTCTGCAGACTATAAATTCTAGATTGTTTATCGCTTATGTGTCTCTTCAGACTCCCATTTCCCTGGAAAACTCTCAAAATAATGAATATGGTGTTTTTTCGGGACGATGTAGGAGAACACATATTCTTCTACTTGGTCCGGATGAATAGTTTTGCAAGAGACAATGAGCAGGTCCTTAGATCCCTCGCTAACTTCGGTCACTATCTTGTACATTGAGACCGGGAGATTCGTCTAGCAGTTTTTCCACTTTGTGACGAAGCTTAGGTGACCAGTCATTGGAGTGAGGACAATGCTCCAGAACTCAACGTTATGCGGCTCTGTCCATGTCCAACACTCTCCGAGGATGAGTTGGGCCTTGAAGTCTCCTGGGTTCTCATCTCCTTCGATGAGAAACCTCTTGAAATGTACTTGCAGTTGCTTTCTCTGATCTTCCATTCCTACAATATATGAAGAGAGAACATTTAGGCAACAAATAAGCATTACTTTTCTTTGTTTTCAAGTCGAGTTGACTTGAATCACTCATTTAGTGTTACTAAATGTCTTTTGTACCTGCTATTATTTGTTGCTAGATGGTTGCTATTCTAACAGGTGTTGTTGTTCAAGTCGAGTTGACTTGAACTATGTCAGGTTAATCTTGGAAGTTTCTTCCTTTCTGTTCCTAATAGTCTGGTTTTTTGTCGAATTCAAGTCAACTCGACTTGAAATTGTTTTGTCTATTGGTTTGCCCTATATATTTTTTTGAGCTATTCTTCTTCCAAATAGTTTAGTATCCTGTGAATTTTTTAGAGAAGATTCGTCATTTCAAGTCGATATGACTTGAAATGATGGGGGTTATAAGCTTTGGTTGTTTTCTTGAGGAGCCTAAATATTGGATTAATATATTTAACTCGACTCGACTTGAATGTAGTATGAAGTCGAGTATGTGTTGAGTTGAATGTGATCTCTAGATTGTCTTTGAATATATGTCTCCAATGGTTTCATTCAAGTTGATTCAACTTGAATTGAGATATAAGTTGGTTCATTTAACTCGAAACGAGTTGAATTTTTGTTTTGTGGCAATAGAGAAGCCAGAGGTTTTGAGGTCCTCTTCCGTTTTTGTGAGTTGTTTGAGAATCGATTTGCTTATTCTAAATTTCTACAATAATTTGTGTCTATTCAAGTCGATTCGACTTGATTCTACATGGATGCCAAGTCCTCAAGTGTCTTTGAATTTAGGGTCTAATGTGGCTTTATTCAACTCGATTTGACTTGAATTGATATGTAAATTGGTTTATTCTACTCAAATCAACTTGAATGTGGGCTTCAAGGTAGGAGGGAAGCCAAAATTTGCTACGGTTTGGTCCAATTTTATGGATTGTTTCATAAAAATTTAGCTTTGGCTTAATTTCTACAATAAATTTGTGTCTATTCAACTCAAATCAACTTGATTCTACTCTTTTGGCACTGGTCCAGGGCGTAATAGGGTCCTAAAATGGGGTGTAGTCGACTTGAATTGAGATCGTTCGACTTGAATATCTTTAACTTAAATACGGCTATTACTAGAGGGGTTTGCATCAACTTGAATTAATTCAAGTCGATTATGCCTGGTTTTGACTAGTTCAGAGATTCTTCTTTTTGAGTTTATTGCAAACAAACATGCCACCCAAAAGTTGCACAATAAATTCTTACTATTCAAAACAAACTGTGGTTTCCAATAAAATGTTAGCAAAGACGGAAAGTGAACTTACTTGAAAGCCAAATCTTGCAGAATCAAACTCCTCAGGAGACCTCAACCTCCTCACAAAACACTGTAAACAAGTATATTTTACAAACTTATTAGGAATCCGCAACCATCACAAAGCCCAAGTAGGAGGTTTTACAAACTTATTACAAACTCAAGAATTTGCCCATCACAAAGTCCAAGTAGGAGGTGTCAACTGACCTCGAACCCTAAACCAAGGAAATCATGAAAACACAAATTTGTCACCCATTCGCAATGCAGCCTAATCCTTGATCACACAAATACAAACGACATGCAGCCTAAACCTTGATCACGCAAACTAGACAATCACATTACAACAACCCTCAATCACACAAATGTGTCATCAAAAAAAAATTGGGAGAACTAACCTGTTTTCTTGTGCCCTGCTCCAACTTCTCCAACAGCAAGCTTTGAACTCCAGAAAACTAAAGCCGCCAACTACAATTCCGCTGAACTACAACTCTGCTGTCAGAAATCCCAAACCAGAGCGACGAGATGCTCGAGAACTCCGCCGCACAAATTGCAACTCCACCACACACTTACGACACTCAACACTCACACTAAACAAACACAATTGCTACACTCACACTCAACAAACTTGCTCCAAACTCGCTCCTACTTCCTCCCCACACTCCTCTTACCAAGTTGCGACACCGCCACACTCAACACACTCACCACACTCGCTCCACACTCGCTCTACACTCGCTCTGACCAAAGCAACACATAGACCCGAATGGCCCTAAACACAAATGGTGAAGCTTAGACACAAATGGCAACAAACACAAACGCACAAAAACGGCAAAAAACAGCATTGAAAACAAAAAAAAAGCATCCCCAAACCAACGAGCCTGCACCCCAAACCCTAGCCTCCACCACCCAACACTGGGATACCTCCAGAGATACCCGCCCAGTTTCAGGAGATACCTGCCCGGTTTCACCCACCCGAATATCCCGACATACCTGGGGTTAGGGACTCGTGGAGCCGCCTACCGGATATCCTAAGGTACCCACCAATATCTCACCAATACCTCACCAATACCCGGATACCATAGCAAACTTAGTTTGCAAGACCGTTACCTACGGCATATTCTTCCAACTTGATACCGTGAGATACGTGCTGTTGGCATACCCGGTTTTGAAGACGTCACTACGCGCACATTTATCCATCTCGATATCCACATATACTAGGTTTGCCATTCACCATCAACAAGTCTAAGTGCCTGTTCAGTGCCCATTTATTTGGACTCCATAATACCCAAAGATACCCACATTTATAATTACTGCATATGCACGATTGAAAGGTTCGGAACAATGCACATACTTGTGGCCTTTTATTTTAAATAATGTAATTGCTTGATACATATCTAAGATCGTGAATGCCCTATTATACCCTTGTATAATTATATATTTTTCATTATGTCTGTGTATAATTGACAGTAAACACATTGAACCCATGTATGCCCTATACCCATAAAATAATGTCATTTATATCCGTGAATGCCCATTATAAATTCTATAAATGAAAATGCTCAAGAAATTGAAAGAGCATCTTCGAGAAGTAAACAAGTTACCAATAGAGAAGACTTCTTTTTGAACTAATGTTGAACTAATGTTCTATTACAATTTTTTGGTGCCAAAATTTGAATGATGAATAGTTGAACCTAAGTTCTATTACAGTTTTTTAGACACAAAATTTGGATGATGGATGGATTCACCTATGTTCTATTAGAAGATTCCTTTGTCTTTTTTGTACGTGAAATGTTTGTTGACGTTCATGTTGAAGATAAATAGCTAAGAAGTAGGCACTTGACTATTCATATTCAATTGGCTTTTTAAAATTATAAATAAACTCAAAGGCAAAAAAAATTGAATGAATAATGAATTGTTACATTCATCCATGTCTTACACTACACCTAAATTTGCAAGCAAGAGTTGCATAGTTAAATGCTCTAGATAAATTTTATATTAATTGTAAAAAATATCATTTCATTTGAAATGGTCCACAATTCCAACTAATTTAAAGGAAGTTAGAAAAAAAATTCTCTATGAAGATTCTTTTTGTGTAACAAATAAAAATTTAAATTTAAATGGTGCCCCATTTCTTCCAGTCACTTTTAGAAAGCAATCAAAAATTGTGTTCCACAAGAGATTTTTTGTTTGAGCTAAAAAGTGGACATTTGTTTAAAATGGTTCATTTAGAAATTCATCCACATTTAGAATTAAATAGTTGTCCCAAATTCTACTTTATTCCAAAAAATAATTTGTGACCAAAAATAGACATTATTTATAAATGGATCACCTTTAACAATGAGTACATTGATTTGAAACACAATTTATGGTTATAATAAGATAGGAAATTAAATTCTATATTTTCATGAATTCTTACTGAAATAAGGTACGACATATTGGAATATTATTTTTCATAAAATTAACCTTCAATTCTATAGATCTCATATTTGTAAGTGTAAAAATTTGTAAAATTTTATCTAATTTACAACTTCAACAAATTCTTTTCCCTTTCTTTAAAATTCATCTCAATCATTTCTTTTAGGCTTCAACTTTTTTGAACTATTTGACATGGGATAGGCTCCTTTAAAGAAAAATGGATTTTACATAGTAAAATTTAGAAAAGGTGCATGAATTCATTTATCTCATGGATTTTAAATGTTCATCTTATTTGCAACTTCTACATATTTTTTTTTACCACTCTAAACTTCATCTAATGACTTTAGAGCTTCAACATTTAGAAACTCCCAGACTTAGGGTTTTTAAGGTTACGTTTAATTAGAACAATGTCTAAACTTAGCATCAAAATTGTATATTTGCTCTTGTAGTCTAGATTTTTGTATCCTCACAAAACACCCAGGACTAAGTATAGGGGTTCAAATCTATGAAATAATCAAATAGTCTAATGTATTAGTAGCTAAAGTCACATGTAATCTAAGAATCTAAGATAGGATGGTATTTTAATAACATTTGTTTAATATTTAGGAATTATTCATTTACACTCTTATTCCCACACACACACAATTTGTTGTAATTGTCCTTTACCAATGCAATGGACATATGAATGCAGTCACAGTCCTGGACTAGTGGAGACTCATTATTCTAAAAACAATTTGTCAGGGTTGAACCACAATTCGTCGACATGTATGCTCTAGACCTAATGCAATGTAGATAATATATATAATAATTTATATACTCATCCATTTTCCATACACATTCATTAATTACTGATGATATTTCATTTTATAACAATTTGTCTCAATCACTATCTAAATTGCTATTTGGTATACCTAATCAATCTATTGAAATCCTCCAATAAATTGTCTCTAATCTAAATGCAGAGCATGATGTGTTAATGCAAACTCCATTTGTTTGATTTCAATGTATAACCACATAAGACAATTTGTTAATACTTCATTATGCATAATTTCACATAGACTTCCATTTCTATTTTATCCATTGTTTAGCAAAGATTGGAAATCAATTTGTTTATAAAGATGAATGATTCCAATGCTAAGCTACTTTTTATCACTTCCTCAACAATTTGTTATTATAAAATTAAACAATATGTTTCCCCAACTACCACAACTATTGACATTCTCTACTTCTTTTATCCCAGCTCAATGCTATCAACATCTAAACCAAATCTAAGTTTAACGATTTGCTCTAACAATTTGTCTATGAATCAGCAAACATGCTAGTAACATCACTTCTCATTTACTACACCACAATCACCTATTATGTCTGACAAATTGTTTCAATTAACTATATATAAATTCTTCATTTAAATTAATAAACAATCCAAATAATAAGTATCATAATTTAATCAAACAATTAGTTACGTATACTCCCTGATTTAGATCACCATCTGCTTGTTGCTGCTTGCATGACAATTCGTTCCATCGCGTAGACTCAGCCAGGTAAGAGATAATTTGATCTTTCTTTACCACTAGTTCACTTTAACTTCATTCCACACCTTTCGCCAAACTCCAAACTTAGACAATTCGTTTTAACCACAGACATTGCCCAATCACTGGGACTTAAATTCTCAATCACTATGACAATTTGTTTTGACTTCACAATCACCAATTAATTACCAACCAAGCTCTTAACCAAATCACTAATTACAAATAGTTAATCACACAACCAACACTTTAGACAATGAGATGACGAATAACAAACACCCAGATAACAGATGAGACAACCAAACTATTTGTTCTCGTCTAATCACTCTGCAAATATCCAATCACTAGATTCTAACTTCACAAAAGACAATAGACAATTTGTTTTAAACACACGCACTAACCCAAAGTCCAATCACTGGACCGTAAGGAAAACAACCAAACTGCAATCAGCAGAAAGAAAACTACACAATTTGTTAACAGTAATTATATTCATATAAGGAGTTTCATATATGCTAAACATTTGACAATTTGTTCACTGAGAAAACCGAAAAGAGAACCTAGAAAACAAAGAAAACAAAGAGAGACAAAAATACAATTTGTCTGGCTAATATCCTTGGAAAGGATAACTGTTGCCTAACTACTTCTAACTGCTTGATCTCAATCCCTACATCCATCTTATCATCTGCCTATTAGTTTCCCAAAGTAACTAAACAATTTGTTCATTTAACAACTTGTCTGATGAATCAAGTGAGATTCTCCTGTATTTACTAAATAAAAGACGAATTGTAAAAAGTTTAGAAAATATACATGACTACAGCTCTACAAAAGTGCTATCTTTTTTAGCCCTCTTTACTTTAAATTTTTGTTCTCATTCAATAAAACTATTTATTGAAAGAAATAACCAAACCTTTAATCATGAATTCATAATTTTGTCTAATTTTGTCTAAAATCTTCTGAATGGGTGAGATCCATGAGATCATAATTTAAATGCTTGTTAAAGGTGAAAATTGAAAGGTGCAAAACAATGTGGTAGTATTTATTCAATCATTGTATTTTACCCTAAACACATGTAAGAAAGGAATATAATTGTTTGCTTTTTGCACAAGGAAATGAATTCATCAATTCCTAAACTTTGTTAATTGAATGGTTTCATGACATTAAATTTCCTTTAGTTTCTTATGAATTGCTTTTGAAGGTGCAGGAGAAGATGTGAGTAATCATTCAATGTACTACAAATGTCTAGGAAAAAACAGTACAATACTTTGCTAATAGCCGTGCTAATTTCTCAAAAAAACATTTAAATACCTATTATTCAAAAGAAGTCTTCATTAAGAATTTCGAAGAATTGAATATTCTTATGGACTCGAGATCTTTAGAACATTCATTTGACAACTTCTAGTACTTGAAATGTGACTAGTGAGTCCCCCATTAGTCTTAAAATATTTTAAATTTGGTGTATGAACTTTTTGGGTCATTTTTTACGCCAAAAATAAGAATTATTGGATTGATTGGTTTTCTTAAAATGCTATAGTTTAGAGCTCATTTTCAACCCATTAATTTTTTCATGACTTTTTATCTCCTTCGCCATAAAAGTACAAAGCATGCTTCTTTTCTATTTTTTTAATTCACGTAAACATGAATAAAAAAAACCCATGACTTTAATATTTTTTTGGATTCTTAGAAGAAAGAGTGATTACAACTTCTACAAGTTAATTCTTATACTAAATTCTTATGAAATTTGTAACATTTTATTTTCTTGGCCATTAAAATATAGGGCATGCTTCTTTTCCATTCTTTTTAATTCACATAAACATAAATAAAAAAAACCCATGACTTGAATATTTTTTTGAATTCTTAGAGGAAAGAGTGATTACGACTTCCACACATTCATTCTTACACTAAATTCATATGGAATTCATGACTTTTTATCTCCTTCGCAATAAAAGTACAGGGCATGCTTCTTTTCTTTTTTTTTTAATTCACATAAACATGAATACAAAAAATCCATGACTTGAATATTTTTTTGGAATTCTTAGAAGAAATAGTGATTACAACTTCCACAAGTTATTTTTTACACTAAATTCTTATGAAATTCGTGACTTCTTATTTTCTTGGCCATGAAAGTATAGGGCATGCTTCTTTTCCATTATTTTAATTCACGCAAAAAAAAAAACAGAAACCCATGACTTGAATATTATTTTGGATTCTTAGAGGAAAGAGTGATTACAACTTCCACAAGTTCTTTCTTACACTAAATTCATATGAAATTTGTGTCTTTTTATTTTCTTATCTATTAACATACAAGGCATGCTTCTTTTTCATTTTTCTAATTCACGTAAAAATGAATAGTATTCCCCTCTAAATAGTGAATGCAAGGCAAAAAAATTGGCTTGCACTAATTTCCAAAAAATTAATCATTCTTGTAAATCTTACGTTTCACGTCAAAGGTAGTACCCAAAAATTACACGTACGTCAAGTTTTAAATACTTTAATAAATGAATAGGTTGTTTCAAATATTTTACATACTATTGATAGAAAAATACTTAAAAAAACATGGGGGTTTGAGGGTACTAGTATAAAAGTTGGAATTAATCAAGTTATTAACCTTCATGTCGTAGTGCGGAATTAGAGGCTGCATTGAAGTTAGAAGGCTATAATTTGTTGTCGAGGGTATGTGTTCATTCTTCTATAATTTTTAATAATTCCAATCATACAAAGTAGAAATTTACATCATATATTTGTAGCAATGATAGTAATTTTATCTTAATACTAAAGGTTATTCATAGGTAAACCCTAAATAAAACCATGAAAGATGAAGTATTGGACCTAGTCAAACTGCCTATGACAAAACTAGGAAATTGACTTCTATTTAAAATCTTACATTAATCCATGCTTATCCTAGTTTAGAACGTACAATCATTGATTTTAGAACGTACAATCAATGATTTGTAGGTTCTATGCATGCAATTAGTAATGACTGATTAATTTAGGAACTTTTGTATGTTCAATTGTAGATAAATTACAAGAACTAACTTTGTAATTTATTCCTATATGTTATGGTGATGCTAAAAAATGAGTGACCATATTAGGAAATTTTGAATCTCCTTGCTTTAGATGGTCAAATAACCTTCATGGGTATACTCTGTGGTGCCTAGTTTAGAGGTATGCTTAGTCTACAAATTGTCCTAAACCAATTAGGCTACACACTTCAAAAATTGACAACTAATTGATAATTTCTCAAGAAAATAAAATATCAATTACTCTCTACATTCTTCTTGTTTTATGTTTAGATCATTTTATGATTAGATGGGTTTTTTTTATTTCAAAAATAATTTGAATATGGCAAACCAGTCATTCATCATGTCATACACTAGTAGTTGAAAGGAAAATAAACAAGTATTTCTTGTGCCATAACTCTTGCTACCGGCACCAATTGAAATAATATTGTCCATTGAATCGACAATAGAATTGAAGGGGTTAAATTGTCAAAGAAGTTAATTTTCTATCCAAATTGAGTAAAATCTATGCCTTCAAGTTTAGTTTGGCAATAGATAACTTACAATTGTTTGGAAAATGAAGCATACAACAATAGTATTCCTATGCACCATATTAGACATATTCAAAGCTTTGCATAAACATTTCTTAAAGAATACCATTCCAAAAGTAGTTCCTAGAAACAATGTTCTTTTTTTTAATTGCAAGGACTGCCTTGCCAAAGGAAATTGTTCGGCCTTCCAGAAGAACCTAGACCCATGTTCTGTAAAATGTCGAAGTTTAAGAAAATGAAAAATTCCATTTGCAATGACTGTAAAATGCAATAATGCTATGAAGTTATTAAATTTCTAGAAGACTGATGTTGGTGCTTTAGGGCTACAACGTGAACCCTAAACCCATACCCTCAGAAATCCTTCAAAGTAATTCCAGAAGTCATGACACACTCAAATGAAGTGAAGTTCCAAAAATCATGTACAGTACAACAAGGGCATTTGATGAGTTTAAAACAAAATTTAGAAGATGCCTCATGCACCCAAAAAAAACGACTGGAAAGTTCCTGCCCCATAACGTTAATAATAGTCACATGTCACTTAGTTTGGCATGTCATGATTGATGGTGGCCACTTTTGAGCTTCAACAATTCTCTTTACAAAAATTCAGGCTTCCAGTTCCAGAATTTCTACAACCACGGCTGACAAAAGTTTGCAACTTTTCAAAAGATGATGTTGTTTTTAGGTTGCACCCACTGGCTGTATAGAACGACAGAAAAGTCTACCCAAAATAAGAGCGTGGTCCTGCATGGGACTGAAAAAAGTCTCCCCATTAAATAGAAATTCCTTAGATTTTGCGCCACCCATATTTGGAGGATTGTTCAAAAATCCATCTAAATCTTCCCGCCGATTCAGTATTCTCTTGCCTACATTCTCTAGCTCCATTCTCATCATTCTGGCAAAACCATTCCTTGCTCTTCTTTTGTTGGTTCTCTCTGGTAGCTTGCTTTTGTGTACGCTGTTGTAGTTGTTGTGTTCGCGCGTGCCTGGAGCTCGACATTAGAGAGTATTGTCATCGTTATACTTCCTACGAGTAAAATTCAAGTTATTTTCAGCAGTTTCTTGTTGAAGGTTGTGAGTATGAGTGGTATAACCTCTTGAAACACGCATGATTGAAAATTTGTTATGGCAGATAGAGGAAGATTCAAAATTCGATGACAAACATAGTTGTCAATGCAGTAGAGTTTCTACCAATGTTGCTGCCGTTCATATTCCATACAATTGTATGCACTTGTTGGTCGATGTGCTTGATTTCAAAGCATTGTGGTTTTTTCTTTGTGCAGAAGTTCAATTCTTAGAATGTGTCAAGTCAATCCAACTTGACTGTCCTTGTCTAAAGATACTATAAACAATATTACCAAAAGAGTTTATAGAAAACCACTGAGCTTCAAGTCAATTCAACTTGAATTTGGTATAACAAATGACATATTGCACATAAAGCTTATGGAATTCAAGTCGACTCGACTTGAATTCTTTAGTAAGAATTTTATTACTTGCACCAGATCTTATAAGGTTCAAGTCAAGTCGACTTGAATGTGCTACTACAATTAGAAATTTAAGATGAATCTTCTGAGGTTCAAGTCGACTTGACTTGAATGTGGTACGATAGTTTTGTACTGTTAGTTAATCTTTTGATGTTCAAGTCGAGTTGACTTGAATGAGATACTACAGTTTAATATTGTCCCTAAATTTTCTAAGGTTTAAGTCGAGTCGACTTAAACTGTATATGTTTCTTGATTTTGTCTAATTAGAAGTGACTAAACATCCATTACGTAACCTGCATTCAGTGTCACTGAAAGCAACTTCATTGCTTCAAGTCAAATCGACTTGATACAACATATTTAAGTTGAGAAAATTATACTGCAGAGATTTAGTATGTAGTCTTACAAGATAATCATTTCTATATATGATGATTTGACTGAAACAAATAATTTGGATAATCAAATTATTTATTACGTAAAGGACAATCTGTGAACTTCTAGATTTTAATCTAATTGTGGGAGGTTGTTTCTGGATCATTAAATTAGATCATTTTAGACATTTCCTAAAAATTGTTGTAGGGTTATCTGGTCTTGAAGTGATAGATGAAAATATCTGATGATGTTGTTAAGATAAATATACCTTGTGTGGAATGGTTTCCACAAGGAAAGTTTTAAGTCAAATCGACTTAAATTCTTCAAGAATAGTAATGTCAATCAGAACTTCAATTCATTTAAAGAGATTATCATTGAAATGTTCAATGAATCTTGACAAACATTACAGGATTTCTGAGGGCAGGGGAGGGCCATTTCAAGCCTGTTCCCTTGCTGCGAGCGAACCAGAAAGTTGTCAGAAAATCTTTTTTCAAAAGTAAATAAATAAAGTTCTGTGATCAAAAGTGAAAAAAAAATTTAATTTAATTTTTTTTAAAATCTGGGGTGGCACTCTCGCGACCACGTTAGACAACTCATGTGGCATAGTTCTCTCACTGCAAACGGAATGGTAACTTGCAGTCTCTCCAAGCCCTCAAAAATCCTTTAATGGGGTGTTGTTCAACATGTTTCTATAGATGTGCTAGTAAACATGTATTATTTTGATAGGTTCCATAAGAATGAAGCTTGGAGGTAATGAATAAAATTATTGCATTAACATAGAATAGAAATTTTTATAGAAAACATTTCTCAGAGTATAGATAAAATTAGAATATGATTATGATGTTCTAATCATGAATTTTGTTTGTTGAATTCAGTTCATTTAGTATTGAGTTTCTGATTCAATATCATGTTTGAGTTTAGAACATTTAACTCGAGTCGAGTTAAATCCAATGCATTGCTATGTCATTATATCCGTAGATGATTAATGTTCAAGTGTTGTTTGCAGTTACCATGGAAGGCTCACAAACATTAGCACAGGAGTATTCTTTTGATGAAGAAGAAGTTCGAGTTGTTCCTTTAGATATTGGAGGAATCCCTAAATGCAAAGGCATACCGCGACGTTTGTGGAGCACCAAAATTGTCATCCTCCACAATGAAAATGGTATACCAATGGCAGAGGGGATTTGTCATAGTGTGAATTCCAGCCTCGTCATAGGGGTTGATGGTCC
This sequence comes from Pseudisothecium myosuroides, assembly GCA_951799445.1. Classification (NCBI taxonomy): domain Eukaryota; kingdom Viridiplantae; phylum Streptophyta; class Bryopsida; order Hypnales; family Lembophyllaceae; genus Pseudisothecium; species Pseudisothecium myosuroides. Next base: position 24,507,941 of record OX637290.1, on the reverse strand, counting down.
CTTAGGAGATTCTCTTGTGGCCGTCCAAATCTCGAAGACCCTACATGTGGCAGATGTTCCAGAGGATTGGAGGTGCTCTCTGCGTGCTTGGCCCATTGATAGGGTGTACTTGAATGGGGCAAGCCTCAAAGATCATGAGGATCATGACAAATTCAACCGCAAGCAGGCAAGCCTCCTGAGCAAGTCTTCTATGGGAACGAGACTGTATGCAAGTGTTTTAAGAAGGCCTCATGTCGAGACTGCTGCAAAGGCCAAGGAATTGCTCACCCAAGAGTCCATCAACTTTGTTTCAAGCAAATTTTGTTGCGCAAAAAATTGTGTTCAACCTTTCCCAAGGGAGAAGATTTGGGCATTTTGTGAGCGGATGTACCAGAACTCAACATTCGAGTTCCGTTATCATATGAGGTTAGACGTACATCGACAAGTCCATCAAAACATTGAGGACAAGAGGGCGGTCACTATGAAAGGCATTGAGGTTTGCATGGCAACCTGGAAGCACATTTCAGGGGTTTCGGAATCTACCTTTCATTGTTTCCAAGGGTTTACAAGTAGAGGTGAACAAACTCAGTCTCATGGCAATTTGGGCATAGTGAAGACACAGAAGCATACTTTGCAGGCCACTGCAATGTTGAAGTGCATGCTTGAGAAATCCACAGACCATATGCCACATAAATTGTACACTCTTCCTTCTGGAGAGAAGGTGGTTTCTATGGTTATACTTGCCACGTTCAAATGGAAAGATACTATTCCTCAAGTCAACGCAATTAACGCTATATTTGGATTAAAGAAGGTCTCAGTTTTCAATATCAGTAAAATCAGGAAGAAGAAGTTCCCTCAGTATAGTGCCAAGAAGCCCGGGGATAATTTTGTGCGCTATGCTAAATGTGATAGATTTAAAACTTTGAGGAAGACCGCCATTTTACCAATGAAACGAAAATGGCACCGGCTGTTGAATAGGCATTTGGAGAGGGCTCATGCACATCGTGACCACTATTACATTAATCATTTGAGGTCAAGTGAGTATCCTCACAAATGCTTGACAATCATGCAAAAACGGTTTCTCCGGTATTTTCACACAAGAGTAAACAACTAGATCAACTCATGAAGTTGCCAATCTCAGTGACGGATATGATGGCTCACGGGCATGGCGACGTGCGGTACGTCCACTATGGGCTTGATATCTTCTCTCATGACTCTAACTATACAATGGGGTTGTTTGCAAAGCTTCTACGGGACATCGAACTACCCCCAAAATACTCATCGAGGGAATTGTTCACTGGGTCTGGCTCTACTCCTCTCTTTGAAGCGGTTCTTCAACAATTAGACATTTGCAAATCATTGCTTCGTGCAGCGCCCGAAGTTGCTATTCCAAAGACTCCCCTTCCTCCGGTTCTCAACGTGCAAATGGATAATGCCTCTGGGGACAACAAGAACAGATTTGTGTTTGCGTTCTGTCCCTTCTTGTTGCAAAGAAGGTCTTTCGTAAGGTTTACATCAGCTTCATGTTGGTTGGGCACACGCATGATGACATCGACGCTTTGTTTGGGAGGTGGAGTATGCAGTTGAAGAAAGATAACTTCCCCATCGTCCCATCTCTCATGAAGTCCTTCATAGATGTGGATTCTGTGCCAACAATCCCTCACCTTATAGAAGAGGTGCCTGACTTCAAGGCCTTCATAGAGGCTCCTTTTTGGACGGAGATGAATCACTTGTTGGCCATACGAAGGCGCAACAATTCAAGTTCTATCTGAACTCCACTAGTGTCCCAATCATGAAGTACAAGAAGTACATTATAGACAGTGATTGGCTCCCTAAAGAAGGTGAAGGGATCAAATTGTGGCGAGAAGATTATGAAGGGGAGAGCCTTTGGCCTCGTCGAGAACCGATGCCCGTTATTCACCTCCAATGCGGAGCGTGGATGACATTTACAAGTACTTATCTAGGTTCATTAAGTATTGGGAGACATTATGCGATGAAGACGAAAGCGGAGTGTACAGAAGACGTTTTAAGCATTTGGCACGTTCTACTGGCGAGCTGTTAATGCGGCCTTGAAGGAGGCAATTGAACCTTCTACAACCTTGAAGGACGGCTTCTAACCTTCTTCTGGAGTCGAAGTAGCCGAGAAGGATGAAGTCAATGAAGATGGTGAAGTTCGTGAGGAATTTAGAGAGGATAATGCCTTTGTGGGGCAACTTTGTGATTGCCCAATGCCAACATTCCGTATGGCTTGTGATGTGTATGAAGGTTATTTTGTTGCAATTCGACCAGTTGATGGTGATTCGAAGCCTATATGGATTGCCAGAGCTTTGTCTGATCCTTTCATTTACTCGAATCATCCAAATTGTATTCTTATTCAATACTTTCGCCCCACGTCGCGGGAGCAAAATGTTCAAGAGTACTACCATGGATGGGACTCCGCCAAAGGGTTGCGTTGGAAGGTGGACGAAACTCAGAATCCGACATGGGAGGACACTAGTTCTTTGATGACCGCTTGGAAGTCTAGGGTCAAGAAAGACACAGTGGAGTGTGTCTTCAAAATCCCATATGCACAAATTGATGTTATCAGTGGAAGCTTGGCTGTGTATACCTCTGATTGAGCAAGTTGAAGGCACCGTAGAGATACTTCATTCTTAGTAGTGATAGCTACATTGGGTAGCAAGTATTTTATGTTTCATTTTCTTGTTTTGGTTTTGCATAGCTATAGAGATTTTTACATTATGTATTGTAAGATAATTGATATAGATTGGAGTGTTATGATTTGATTTCATATATTTGTATGGAGGTTATTTTTTCTATGTTGTATGAAGTGCCTTGCACAGCAAGTGCATTTATATATAGTTTTCAATATATTTATACATTATTACAATATTTTTTATGTATTTGAGTCGTTTTACTTATTTATCGGGTCTATAAATACATTTTGAAAAATGTCATGTTCTTGAAAAAATGGGTAGTGGGTAAGACCATTGTTTATTTGTTAACTCATTAAGCACTTGTCACAGTTTTGGGAACGGGGCTAGTTGGTTGTTACCACTTTCCTGCCTACAAGGCTCGTTAAGCAACACCAAGTCATGTATATCTCATAGCTGCTCATACGAGGTCAATGGGAATCGAACCCGGACCTCCTAAATGAGATGAATAGCCTCTCACAACCAACCGTTTAGCTCATGACTTGGTACTCAACATGAGAAACAATATGAATTTATATATGAGAACCACTAAAATAGTCATGAACTGTAGTTTGTACGAGGCGCTATGAATGCCCTAAATTCCCATTTTAATGGAAATTGTACCTTATATCCCTGAACTCAACTCCCCTCAACTACAAATTAATTAAACTGAACTTAAAATTACCTTGACTCAAGTTCAATTCCTAAACCCTAAAAATAGACAAGATTATTTTGGGAGGGTCCACAACTCTCATTTTAATGAATAGAGTGTTGTAGCTAATTTCTTTTAGTGGTTTGAGCAACATTCAATGGGCTTCTTTTTCAGAGTTCGCTCCAAAGGCTCGTGGAGATACTTTCGCTCGATGTGGTCTGTGTGACTAATACAAGCAATTGAGGGTTGCATGTACTCCACTTTTGTACGCTTAGGAGAAGTGGTCAAGAATTCTAGATACTCATATTGTGGGGCAAAAGGCCTATAGACTATTGTATTATGCAAATCGACATATTTCCGAAAAATATCCTCAGAAGATGCTAACCATCATCCATGATAAAATTGATCACACAAAGACCGCTTCTCCGCACTTCTCTCACAAGACCAAAGCAACAGATTCCTTCATAAAAATACTTATTGCTGTGATGGGTATGATTGCCCATGGTCATGAGAACGTTCGATATGCACACTGTGGACTATATACTTTTCCAATCATACCATTGGGTCCATTGCCAAGCTGTTGCGTAATCTCGAACAAGAATTGAAGAATTCATCACGCACATTATTTTCTAAGGGAGAGACGCAATCTACATTAACCAAGGCAGTCTTAGACGGCTTCGACATTTGTTTGGACTCCCTCCTTCCTCCTCCAGTAGAATTGATCTTGGTTCATCCTCTATCACCAATATTGATTCTACAGCTCGACAATGCATTTGGTGGCAATAAAAATAGATGGATTTTTGCTTTGTGTTCACTTTTGGTTTACAAAGGCAATTTTCGCGAAGTGTACATTAACTTCCTCATTGTTGGGCACACTCACAAAGACATTGATGCTCTTTTTGGACGTTGGAGTAGTCTATTGAAGACCAATAACTACCCTACACTTCCAAGGCTTATGAAATCCTTTATGGATTATGAAACATACCTAGTCATTCCTCATTTGATTGAGGAAGTTCCTGATTTCAAGCGATTTGTGCAGGGGTACTTGGGTTGAAGTGGAGATTTTTTGGAAGGGCATTCTAGATCCCAACATGTCAAGTTCCTTATGGATTCTAATGGATGGCCTTTGAAGGAGTATAAAAATTTGTATATGGACACAAATTGGTTGCTAGATCATGGGAAAGGGATTCGCTTGTGGTCTGAGACTAAAGACAAACTTCCCAAAGTGCCAAGCAGTATTCCACCTCCTCTGCTTCTGCGGATTATGAAGGCGTTGGATGAGATAAAAAAAAGGGTTTGAGCAGGTTCATTGTGCTCTGGAGTACAATGGTTGATGACAAGCAATCAAGAGATTTTAGGAGGGTCAATGGTCCTATAAAAGAGCATTGGAAAAGTGTGAGAGCTGCTTTCGATGCACCCTTAGAACCACGTGCAAGAATACTACACAGTTTTTGGCCCACTATAGAGGTCATTGAAGAAGACGAGGCAATTCGCTAGTGAAGGGAGGTCATGGCGCCTCAAGAGGATGCACAAGACGTGCCATTTGTTGGACGTAGGCATGATTGCCCACGTGTTTTGTTTTGTGTTGATCGCAATACATTCGCAGGTTACTTTGTCATGGTGCATTTTGTTGATGGTGACCCAAAGCCATTCTGGCTTGCCAGAGCCATTACAAATCTGAATCCAGATCCATGGCATACGCATATGATTGAAATCCAGTTTTGGACGCCAGCTGTAGAAAGATAAATTAATATGGAGACATATGATGGATGGGACACCAAAAAAGGGAATTTGTGGCACAAAGATTGAGTAATATCTCCAACATGGTCAAACACGAATTGTATCATGACGGCTTGAAAGCCCCATATTCGAGAAGGGACTTCAAACCCAAGGGTGGCAATTCTGAAGCCGCAAATCGACATCATCAAAGCATTAATGGTAGCCTTCACGGGTGATATGAACAACGATGAATCTGCAATAGAAGGTTGAATAGTTTGAAGTTACATAAGTACACTTGATTGTAGGGTTTGAAGTAGAATGGACTCTACATTTACATGTTTTGATATATTTGCAATCATACATAGTGTTGATTTTATTATTGTAGTGTACTTATGTAACAAATGTTGATTTTTATTAATAGTATATGTTTTTCCTTAATATTTCTTCTCCATATTGTTCAATTAATGTATTCATTTTGAAATTTCTTTAATTTAGATCTTTTCTACGCGAAAGTGTGGACATCAGCGTTAAACTAATATGAACTACAATAAAATTAAATCTAAGGTTGGATAATAATTATTTTTTCTAAACTTAGAACAAGAATATACATCTTATAGGCTATTTACTATAAAAAAACCTATGTTTTAGGTGATCACAATTTTTTTAGATGGATCATAGGTAATGTCAATGTTGACAAAAAAATACAAGATTGTCAACGTTGACATAACCTCAAATCTATTTAAAAAAATTAGGACTTGTTATTTAAAACATATGTTTCTTATAGTGTATAATCATTTGGCTACAACAATAACTTCAAAAATTCACACCAAGGCAAGGACCAAAAATCAAGTTACCTAATTAGAAGCACAACAACTGCACTCAAAGTGATCTTGCTATTGAGAAATATTAATTACATGCATAGGCAAATTGACGAACATTAAAATACTTGTTTGAAATACTTTTTTGAAGCCTCAAAAAAGCATCTTTAGATTTTGTTGGAAGGATAATTACTATATGGTAGTCCAACAATCAATTTTCCATCCTTAAACTTTGTATTCTTCAAAAAAAGCAGAGGTAAAGAAAATGCACAAATAACAACCTCTATGAATACCTCCCTCAAGCCATTTCCTACCAATGCAACTGTTTACAATCAATAATCAACATGATAACTATATTCATAGATGATGACATATGACAATGAAAATTTTCAAATTACAATTAAATGCAAAAATCATAGTCAAGAGATTCAAAAAACAAGATAGCCAGCAATTGGTCAAGATTGCCAACCAAGTCACCAGTAATCACCACAAGAACACACACCATCTTGGAAGTGGTGAAAGCGATTAGCATCCCTCACGACAATTTCTCGTTGAGTCACCTTTGAGATGAACTTGGTTGCTGTATGGCAATCTGAACACACTCGAAGGTTCTTGAACACCCGAATTGGTTGTCCAAGGGGTGTCCACATGAGTCCGTAAGCAATAGCCAACTTCTCGCTGTGGGAACAAAGAGCAAGTTCTTTCTCCTCCTCATCAATGTTCCGCAACACTAGTCGGGTATCAGGAATGTAGCCTTTGGCCTTAATTGTCTCAATCAATGCCCTCAGCTCAGCATAGATCTCCTTTGCTTCTACGTGAGAAGTATCCCCTACGACAAAGTCATGGACCTTGTTATCAACTTCAATCCAGCTACGCCCTGGCTCCTTGCGTATACCTCTCTCCTGCATCATAGTGCGCACCCACAACACCTCCTCCCACTTGCCAGCTGCAGCATAGATATTCGAGAGAAGCACGTATGCAGAAGCATGCTTCGGCTCCAACTTGAGAAGCTCATTAGCGGCAAGTCTGCCCAACTCCACATTACCGTACGTTCTACAAGCACCAAGCAGGGCTCCCCAAGTTGCACCATTTGCTTCCACCGGCATGTTGCCAATCAAGAGCTTTGCTTCCTCCAAGTGTCCTGCTCGACCAAGGACATCCACCATGCAGGTGCAAAGCTCCACAGTAGATTCGATGCCATAGTCTTGTGTCATAGCCAAAAAAAGTCTACGGCCCTCATCCACAAGGCCTGAATGACCACAAGCTGACAACACTGCAACGAATGAGATCTCATCAGGCTTCACACCGTCTGCAATCATAGATCTAAAGACTTTTAGGGCTTCATGCCCACATCCATGCTCTGCAAGTCCACCAATCATCACGCTCCAAGTAATCACGTCCCGTTCCTCCATCTTGTCAAAAGCCAGGCGCGCATCATCCAAACTGCCACACTTTGCATACATGTGCACCAGCGCACTGCCCACACGAACATCGGACTCGAATCCGGCTTCACGGGCATGCCTGTGAACCTCCTTCACCCACTCCAAAGCCCCTGCGCTTGCACATACATTCAGGATACCCGCATATGTGAAGGCGTTTGGTTTGAGACCCTCCCGTTTCATTTGGAGAAACAGTTCATATGCTTCGTGCCCACAGCCATGATCTGCAAGTCCACCAATCATCACGCTCCAAGTAATCACGTCCCGTTCCTCCATCTTGTCAAAAGCCAGGACCGCATCATCGATACTGCCACACTTTGCATACATGTGCACCAGTGCGTTGCCCACACGAACATCGGACTCGAATCCGGCTTCACGGGCATGCCTGTGAACCTCCTTCACCCACTCCAAAGCCCCTGCGCTTGCACATGCATTCAGAATGCTAGCATAAGTGACTGCATCCGGATTAATCCCTTCCCGTTTCATTTGGAGAAGAAGTCGATATGCTTCGTGCCCACAGCCATGTTGCGCAAGCCCACCAATCATCACGCTCCAAGTAATCACGTCCCGCTCCTCCATCTTGTCAAAAGCCAGGCGCGCATCATCGATACTGCCACACTTTGCATACATGTGCACCAGCGCGTTGCCCACACGCACATCGACCTCGAATCCGGCTGCACGGGCATGCGTGTGAACCTCCTTCACCCACTCCAAAGCCCCTGCACTTGCACATGCATTCAGGATACTCATATAAGTGATTGCGTTTGGTTTAAGGCCTTCCAGTTGCATTTGAAGAAACAATTTATATGCTTCGTGCCCACAGCCATGTTGCGCAAGTCCTCCAATCATCACGTTCCATGAGATCACGTCGTGCTTCTCCATTCGTCCAAAAACTACTCGGGCATCATCGATACTGCCACAATTTGCATACATGTGAAGAAGCGAACCGCCAACACGCACATCGGATTCAAGCCCAGCATGTCTGACACACGCATGAACTTCTTTGCCCCACTGCAAAGCTGATGGATTGGCGTAAGCCTTCAGGACGCTCGAGAAAGTAAATGCATCTGGCTGGACCCCTTTTTGGCACATTTGATTGAAAAGTTCCATTGCTTTTTCGGCACGCTTGTGCTTTGCATAACCTCCAATCAGGATGTTCCAACTGAACACGTTCTTCTTCACAAGTTTATCAAACACTCCACGTGCAGCCTCCAAGTCTCCACACTTGATATACACGCTCACTAGGTTGTTTGCCACATATGTATTCTGCTCCATTCCACTCTGGTTGATGTAGTCGTGAACCTGTTTCGCCAAATTAACTTTAACGTTTTTCTCCTTCAAGCACCGTCTCAAAACTTCAACATACATATCCGAGTTGATGGCCAAGCCTTGTTCTAGTCGATTCTTCAAATTACCAATTGCTTCAATCGTGGTTCTTGCACTTTCCATGGGCACACCACCGCCACCAACCTGTACAATATGCCTCGACTCTCTTGCAGTACTAGACACAATGCGTCTTTTTCCATTGTGGCCCTCCGATATCCTGATTCATCAATACAGTCTTCATTAGGAAAAACTTAGAAAGAAGAACACTGATATGCAAAGTCGAAAGGGTGCAAGACCACCAATGCCCTGTATTCACGTATCTTAATGTGAACAAAATTGCATCCATCCAATTTATTTCTTGGTATCTCTCACATACATAGCAATTCTTTGAAAATCATCCCACTCTAAGTGCATCCAATAGCCTCAAAGAAAGAACAAAGCATATTGCAGGAACAAAAATCCTCAAAATCACTCAAAATCACATATTTCTAGATGCATATACTCTCATCACTAGACAAGGGAGCCAACGCAATTCCTAAAGTTACCGGTTTCCTTGTGTTGTGTCTTGAGAATCTTTGGTGCGATCATCAACAAGAGGCTGCAATTTGCCTTCAGTTACCAACTTGAGCACTGCCTTCACCCATGATGGAGTTGACCAACCATCTATCCAAAGCGCTTTCCTTGCCACCTTATGTCTAAAGTCGGGTGATCTTGGATTCCTCTGTAGGCGCCACAACCCATGATCAGATCCTAAAAATCTGTCTCATGCTCATTTTGCATCCAACAATCAACATTCAAGGAATATTTGTTGTTGATATTGCAATGATCTGAGCAGTCTTCAGTGCACTCTTGGACAACAAACAACGCAATTTCACACTTGGTGCTTTACTAAGTGCCCATGGCCTTGTACACGCAAGAAATATCCCCGTCACTTGTTGACCCGAGCATTGTATCCACTTTCGTTTATCAAATAGTCAAACCTTATCGCCTCTATTGTCCCACCACTGCGTAGGATCCGCAAAATACTCTTCCCAAACTTCTTCAACCGACTGTGGCTCACCTGAATCCACCGCAACATGCTTCATCCATGTCAGTCACACTCTCACCAAGAGGGGCAAACTCTTTCTGTGAAAATGGGCCTATGATACATACCTGAAGCATTGGAATTCGAAGGTGGTCTCTTCCAAGCTGATGAAAATGATGAACACTTATTTGGTCTACTCCTTCGTATGGGAGAGGACAAAGGCAAGGATAAAGAAGGGTAGAGTGGCCATGGAGACCTGAAGCCTGTGATTGCACAGACATCCTGGGCACACAAATGTCAACGCTCTGTCAATGAGCAACTTCGTACCATTCAAAGCACACTCTCCCCATCAATACCGGGGCTTAGGGTTCGGCGAACCATGTTCATATCCGGTTACGTTTGGAAAAATGTGACTACGTCTATATCGAACATTGCCGTAAAGGAGAACCCATATTTCGACACATTTGTTGCCAACATGACGACAGTAATCCATGTCACAAGTCATCCAAGCGCTTAATTTACTCACCGGAGCACCAGCTAGTCCACGCACCAACAAAAAGCTTCTCTGTTCTCTCCCAAACTGCAATTGTTGTCTACAATCTAAATCCCGCAACACCAATTGAGCTGGCAATCCCATCACTATCTGCCTGCATTACAGAGACCACTCATTGACTGTTACTAAGAAGAACTCACAAAGACTAACGTCGGAATGGACCTGTGAAGAGAAACACATCAAATTGAGAAGAAAATTAAGGGAGTGAAAAATCTGCTACGAACTCCAAATCCTTAAATCCCTAACACACAATAAATTAAGTCCACAAACAAAACCGCATACCTTACACTTCCGACGGCCAAATGAAGCAAGACAAGCTGCCCAAGGACGGCAAACCTCCACTGCAGCTTCACGAGGAGCAGCTCCGTCCACAGGATCAATCAATTGCTGAGGCAAGAATTCAAGATCCACCCATTGATTAGCATACAACCCCAGTCAATTGACTTGTCACACCCCTATTCTGACATATGACGATACCTCGTATTGGGTAAATATGACTGGAATCAGCATATGTGGCACCGATTTGGCCGTTTCCAGCACATTATTCAAATGTAACGCAAGCAAAGGTGATGGCGGAGTCATTTTTGACCCTGTAACAACAATTGTTTCAGCCATGAATTTGCTAGAAACCAAAGTGTGAAGAGGAAAGCTTCACCTGAGTTTGAATTGCTACTCTAGCGCAATCCTACGAGAGCAACATACGCAGACAGATTTCAAGCACCAAACGGAACCCTCCTTCTACTTTTTCCCCTATCTGAGATACGAGACGCCCGTCTTCTTCTAACACTTTGCTACGCCACATAGTCTGTAATATTCCAAGGCACAAATTTCTAAGATTCCGCCTTATCCCCAAAGCAACCTCTCTACCCTCACGCACTTAAAGTTTTAGCTACAAAGATCATCCCACACAAGATCATTGCCCCAGACGCTTGCCCAATTTACAAGCCCCCACAGTACGAATCAAATCCTCAAAAGGAGCAACAGAGATCACACAAAAATCTGCAGTACTACTACACCTACAGCTACTACTACTACTGTGAACGAGGGGGCCACTGCACGCAGCACGGACAGTTACAGCTAGTGCCAGCTTGATTTGAACTTTCGCTCGTCCTTGCAACAGAGAAATCTCTCCCCCCCCCTGCAACCCAGTGGCGAGAATTCGGGACCAAATTGGATGAGCAACTAACTACAAACAGAGGAAAGTGCAAATGATCCGCGCAAACCGCAAAGCTCCTCGCGCTATCATCACCAACCCTGCGTAAATATTCTAGGTTTGGCCACAAGAAGCTCCAAGCTCCAAGCGTGCAGTCGATTCACAATTTCAAAACGGAAAGCAATCTGGATCTCAAGAATCTGTCCAGATCTCGAACCCTAGTCCAAATTACGCATCCCCAAGAATCATCCCCAAATGAGAGCGTACTCGCCCTTTGCAACAAACGTTCAAAGAGTGTGTGTAGCACCAGCGATTCCTTGCAACGAGAATCCCAGAAAACTAATGGACGCAGCAAACAAGGAGCGGGGGATTCAAGGCAAGAAGAAGCAGAGCAGCCCTTCATGTGCACGGGCCTGGGCGGACCAACTGATCCCTGCTCGGCATTGAACGCTTCTTTGACAGGACTTTGCTTTTCAATGCCACACAGGCATAACACAGTAGCAGTCACTGGCTCTGCCCTCCCCCGAACAAAATGGTGTGGAATATACCACACCATTTCATCCGCGGGATGAAATGGTGCGATATATTCCGCACCATATCAGTAACTACTGATTTCACGCGGACAGTTGTCAATATTTGTCAGAACCGAACTTCGAGCCCGCACTGCGACTGTACACTGAAGTAGTGGAAAATTAAAAATTTCCAAGTAAAACTGAATACAAAACAATAGGAACTTTAAACAAAATGCAAATGGATTTATTGAGAGTATTGATTTCTATATTATTATAGAATTTCCTCACTTTGAATTGGAATTCATTTATGCATTGTGCTTTCGAAGTGAGAAGACAACTCTTTATATGCACATGGAGTGGTAGGAGGTAGAGCAATCCATGTGGGATAAATAAAATAGAATTTGTAGGTTCTCATGCACTCATAGTTAAGTCAAAAACAAAGAATTGTATTAAAAGTGGAATTTCAGACCTCGTTTAGGCATAGTAAAATAACTTTTTTCAAATAACTATGAACTAAAAAAAGATGTTAAATGAAGATAAGTTTCACTTCCAAAAATCCGTTTGGGATTTTGAATCTCCAATCAAAAGTTATGAATAAATTTTGGAGAGGATTTTTAATGGACATTTTCTACAAAGTCATTTAAAAATCCATTCCAACCCCTCTCCGAAATTTATTCATAACTTTTGATTGGAGATTCAAAATCCCAAACGGATTTTTGGAGGTGAAACTTATCTTCATTTACCAACTTTTTTTTGTTCAAAGTTTTTTGAAAAAAGTTATTTTACTATGCCTAAACGAGGTCTAAAATTCTACTTTTAACACAATTCTTTGTTTTTGACTTAACTATGAGTGCATGAGAACCTACAAATTCTAATTTATTTATCCCACATGGATTGCTCTACCTCCTACCACCCCATGTGTATATATGCCACATTTAACTACTTTTGGACTTTTGAAAGTCCAGAATTAATAACGGTCTTCAACAGAAAAAAAATTGATCATCGAGAGATAGTACAAAACATCAAGAGATCTATCCAAATATCGAGAGATCTATCCAAACATCGTGGGATCCCACGATGTTATCATCGTGAGATCCCACGATGTTTTGTCCAGAATTCACTAAATAGTCCAAAAGTAGTTAAATGTGGCATATATATAGAGTTATCTTTCACTTTGAAACCCAAAATAAGTTAATGATTGCAAATAATAACAAGGCATTAGTGTATTACTCATTGGATTCTTTGCTAACATCTTTCACTACAATATTTGATGATTTATATGTCTAGTCCTAAAATTAAGAAAAGAAAATGAAACATACCATAATGTGCTGTCACTATCCCGGTATCGAAACTTACATAAATTAAGTGGGGATGAAAATCGTGGATGAGGACTTCGGAGAGGAAAAGGCAGCCTCTCTGAAGGCTACTAAATGTTATGGGGGCAGGGAGGGGGGCCAGCGGCCCTCCTTCAAATTCAAAACAAAATGAGGTTACATAAAGGCGGGTGGCACCGTGAAGTGCTAGGTCCCACACCGCTCGTGCAGAAAACAGGGGCCCATTCTTTTTCGAAGGCTAAGACAATAGCAGAAAGTTTATCTTTATTCTTAATCACTAAGTGTATATGTTTCCAAGTGGCCATATCCACATGGAGCGTGGCCGTTCATGTGGAAGCTAAAATTCTCTTTCTGCTAAACTCTTGATCCCCATAGCGCTTGCTGCAGCGATCCGTCCATACGTGCCAGATGAGGAAAGTTCGCATGATGTCCTATGGCTAGCCTTTGTAAACAAATTTAACAATGTTCCCTTTCACGGCAGAGGTCACCGTACCCCTCAGACCTTATCAATTGTGTCGATGGCCGTGATGCCAGCTTGCGCTGCCAACACATTCCATTGTTGCCATAACTCTAGGGTGAAGTTGCATTCATAGAAAAGGTATCGCGTAGTCTCCATTTGGAATGGGCAAAATGAGCAACTAGTGTCAGAATTTGGAATGAAGGCAATGTGGTCACCTTGATGATCCCCTTGTTGAGTGTTTGCCACACGAAGGTGGCCAGCTTCTTTGGCCGAGAATTGTGCCATAGCAGGTGGAAGGTGTGCTTGATTTTTGTAGCGGTACGTCCTTGGGTAAGCATTACCTGGACTGCCATGGGCCTCTCCACCCTCCTGGTAAGTTCCTGCAGGTAACCCCGTCTTGCCGTGTATCCAAAGAAGGGTGCCTCCTTATGTTTCTTTGTTTTTCTCCAATACCACTCTCCTGGGTCCCATTGGAGGTTCTTAGTCAGAACTCCAGGGTGAACCCACACTGAGTTGGGTTTGCGGGGGGCGTTCGTGGGGTTGCATTCCTGGAAGGACCTGAGCCCTACATCCCACAGCACCACCCTTGCTTGCGCCAAGTTGTCTGGTAGCGCGCCCACTTCCTCCATCTCCGTAAGGATGTCCTTGTCTCTAGCCAGTGTGTATCTCTTGGTGCCCACCACATTTGCTGCATTTATGAAAAAGAAGTTTGAGCTATCTAGACATGACTTTGCTACTTAGTAGCTGTGAAAGTTTTTAGCTCTAAGGTAAGAGGCTCAAAAAGCAACCATCTAAGTGCTCATCTGCCTTTTTCATGTATCTCCTCAGATGGAAGTATTTTTTGTTTATTTTTCAGTCAAAGAAAAATAGATGAGGAATCTAACTCAAGTTGTTTTATATTTTTTGAAGTATTATTGAATTAGTTACGAATTTTTGAACACAATCTGCTATAGGTCCCTATTTGTGATCATAGGCCCTTAGAAACCCATCCATGCATAGTTTGAAAAAAAATCAGGCCTTGTTCGAAAACTAGCATTGCAACATGTATAAAGCAATCAAAATGGTTTCTAAAAGCATCCCTTTCTAAATCTAAAATGAATGCTTGATTTAATCATTATTTCAGATTTTTCAATGCTTGTAAGAAGGTAGGTGAACAACGAATTCTAATTTTGAATTAAATTAATAGACACCTAATCACTTAGTTAGGAATGAACCCCATGTGGCTTTTAAACCATTCATTGAAGAAGTTAAAACAAATCTCATCAAGCTCCATTATAATTCACATTTCCATTTTCCACAATTCACATGTCCATTTTAGAGCCCCTACTGGATGGTTGAAAATGCTCGGTTGGTTTTAGAACCCTCTCCTATACAGGATGTCTTCTTGCAGAAGAGAAGTTCCCCGCGGGCCGCCAATAGCAAAAATACCTGACTTTCATGTTGTTCACCTTACTTAGGGTGTTCGCCAAGCAACCAGGCATTGATGGAAGGGCTCCTTCCATCTGGACCCTCCAGATGGTTGGACGGCTGAGATGGTCTCTTTGGTCTGGCTCGCTTGGTGCTCACAGCTTGTTGCCTTGGGTGAGTTCGAGATGCCCTGCCTTCCCATCCATTTTTGAGATGCCATGCAGGAACCATGAATTGAATAAACTCTCTTCGGTTTGGTGGCTGGCTATGCTTGGTTGGCTGGGTATGCTTATAACTTAAGTAGGACCCTAAATTAAATCTAGCCCACAAAGTGGGCTCATGAGGATAGTTTTGGGTGGTTTTAGAGGAGTAAAAGTTTTAAAAAGTTCCCTATTTTGAGCCGTGTCTAGGGTATGTTTTAGACCCCACCTAGCTAATTTGGGGTCTCTGATTGCAAATATGAATTTAGAATTTGCCAAAAATAAAATAATGTGAAAAATAAAATAAATTCAACGGTTTCTCTAGGGGTTCAAATCCTACTTTTTCATCCTTTATGGGACGGGTTAAGCGTCCCACAACCTTTTCATGTGATGAGGGTCACAATTTGATCATATTCAAAAGGATCCTCCTCTCCAATCTCTCTCAAAGAATTTGTTGTGAATTTTTATAATACATTCCATCCTCAAATTGTCAAAACCTTAACCCTAAACCCCTAATGTATATGAATAAATGCATTTGGCATTCTTGATATATCACATACATAGCACTTAATATTTCATACATAGTCATCATGATTTTAAGATGTTTCCTTAAATTATAAACTTTATCATCTTTACATTACTAATCCATAGATTTTCTATCCCTACTATGGTTTAGAAGATTTTCTCCAATGCTCTTGAATGTTCTTATTTTCATATCTTAAGAGTACATTTTCTTTGATTGATTCTTACTAAATTCCCTCTTAGAATGTCAAATGTCCTCACTCTTTATAGTTCCATTTAATATAATTAAACCATACTTCCAAAGTATATTAATAATGGATGAGATAAAAATGCAAGATTGAAAATTTGAATAGTACTATTCAATGGAGCCATTCAATTAATGAATAAAAAATGTGCATAAAATCACTACTCTTAGAGTGCTACATTTCAACCTATCACAAAAAAATTCAAACATAGATTGCCAATATGGTATTCACTATCATTTAAAAATCATAATGGAGTGGAATTCAAAAACTTAGTGGTGAATGCGATTATATGTTTTCCATTGTGTCAATTGTGACTAATGTTTGTGACTTCTATTTAAAGAGTTAGTGAAATTAATCAAACTTGACATTTACTTATAATTCCATGTCGAAACAACCATGTACCTAAACACAACATTGTAATAATGAAAATTTGTACCCATTCAAAATTGATTCACATGCACTTTGAACACTATTGTCCTTGTCGTGCACAAACACATCGTGCCAAGATCATATCGAGCCAACATGAGAGCAAGCGTGCCATAAGTAACAATAGACCTTGTAATTGGCTAGCAACCTAACCACACCAAAGTCCAATAGCTCCTGACCAGCGGTGAATACCGTGGTCATAGGGAAAACGCCTCGTGACTTGTGATGTATATCACAATCACGGCAAATCCTGCAAGTAATGAAAGAAATGCGAAAAACATCCTATCATCACAAACACTAACCACCAGCGACATCCATAGCAAAGTAAAGAAATTAAACACCCATGATACAAGAATATACCAGATGTAGCAAGTGGTTTGGTAACCACTCCTTTACTCGCCCCCTTCGCCGGTGTCGAAACCCCTTTCACACTGGCGAACTCAGTGGCCTTCTCCGAAGAACCAACGAAAACCCAATGGAAAACCCTACAAAGATGAAGATGCTTGTCTATGCCCCAGCACACATTTGGGACAAACCCACCGACCCGCCGGAATTTCTTGCAATGGCGGTGTCAAACAATCCATGTGCCACCCAGTCGAACAAACATCGCACAATACCATAGTGGCAGCGCTCTTGGCGCTCCCACACAACACGCATTTCAGCCCAGCCGAAATCCGTGACCCGCTGGAATCAATACGTCCATCAATGTGTGGCAAATGACATGGCGCACAATTGCGCGTGTGATCTTTCCAGATCTTGCCATCACGACCCTCCAAGAGCAAAACTCCCGACTTAAGCACCTCACGCACTCGTAGAATAATACGCCCTGCAGTCACGTCAAGGGTGGTAGGCGCCGTTTGCTGCAAATAGACATAATCACCAAGCAGAAAACGTCGCACTTGAGGTCTATAGCCTCCTCCTCGTATCGTGGCATAACGCAGAGTGTCTCTATGCTGCGCAATAGAAAGGTTCTCCAAAGCCATGGGCATCACCCTCTTGTATAATTCCGCACGTTGCTCGCATACTCGAGCCCACGTGTCTGGATCATCCATGTGATCCAATATCTTGTCTGCATCTTGTTTGATTGCCATCGGTAAAACCGGATGGCGACCAAACAACAAATAATAGGGTGAGAAAGAAGCCAAAGATGCTTGCTTACTAAACCGATAGCCCATTGCTATCCACGGTAGTTGTAAGTCCCAATCTCTATGATGGCCCTTCTTCAAACTATACTTGCGAAGTCCCCTCTTGACGGTTTGCACCATGCGCTCCGCCAATCCATCTACTTCGGGATGATCCCGGGAAGTAGTGCGGTGATCACTCATCGCTTATTCGCACAAGGCTTGAAATTCTCCAAGAAACTCACGCCCTTGGTCAGTCAACACCTCGGCTGGAACCCCAAAGCGACTCAACACTCGGTCTAAGAATGAGTAAGCGGCCCCTTCACTGAACTTGTCAGGCAACGCCACCAACTCTATCCATTTGGAGAAGTGCTCAATCATCATCAACACATACTTGTTATGTCGTGGTGTTACTGGCAATGGTCCTGCAAAGTCCAAACTCCACCTATAGCCCAATCCCATGATTGGCAATGATTGTAGTTGAGGCATCGGGGCATTAAATGATGCCCGCACTCTATCACAAACCGCGCATCTGGCTACCAACTGTTGGACTTGCGTTTGCATGCCTCGCCACCAATAGTGAATCTGCAACAAGTTGTGAGTTCTTCGCACTCCAAAGTGCCCCAAGTCCTCGTGTGCATGCATAACTAACTTCACTCTCTCATGAGGTGCCGGTACCACCCTCTTGTTGCCATCTGGCCATATACGAAGTAAGTGATCCCCCTCCCATACAAACCTTTTGGCTCGTTGTAGGATCCGGTCCTTCTCCTTGGCTAACACTGTGGGTGTCAATTCACCAAGCTTCAAATACTTCATCACATCTCCATCCTCGAAAATGTCCTTGGCGCCCCCAGACTCTTCACCACCATCCGCATCCATCTTGGCCACAATGGCTTCCTCGGTGACGTCTCCAATCATTGTCAACAAACTCAAATAGGCGGCAGCATGCCACCCTGGTAACGAATCTTCTCCCTCTTCCACGTGCCAACGAGCCCCCGTGGAGTCCATTTGGCTAAGATTTGGATTGCGACTCAAGCCGTCCGCATCCATGTTCACCAAACCGGCACGGTGTACAACTTTGAAGTCATACTCCATCAGCATCAAGGCCCATCGTGCAAGCTTACCAGTAAGCTTGTCAGACTCCATGAGCCACTTCAACGGTTGGTGGTCTGTCACCAATAGAAATTCGTTGCCATATAAATAACAACGAAAGTGAGCAATGGCCCAAATCGCTGCCAAACACTCTCCCTCGTATGAGCTGTACTGTGCCTCCGCATTGTTGTTGGAGCGACTGGCATAAGCTACTACAAACTCCCTGCCATCATCGTCCATTTGTGTCAACATTGCGCCAATCCCCAGTGAGCTCCAATCTGTGTGCAACTGGTAAGTTCTACCAGGAATCGGCCTCCTCAAGATGGGTGCCGATGATAAACGCTCCTTCAATTGCGTGAAGGCGGCCTCTTGCTCATCTCCCCACATCCAAGGTTGATCATTCCTTGTCAGTATGGTCAATGGCTTTGCAATGGCACTGAACGTTTTCACAAACTTCCGATAGTAGTTGCACAACCCCAAAAACGCCCGCAGTCTACTCACATCCTTCGGCCTTGGTATAGAAACCATCACTTCCACTTTACTAGCTACCACACCCAATCCACCAGGGTATATCATGTGGCCCAAGTACTCTACACGGTTATAATAAAACTTGCATTTGTTTGGATGCAATTTTAAGCTATGGAGTCTCAATCTAGTAAAAACCTTCTTCAAGTGAGCTCTATGTTGGTTCTGATTCATGCTATAGACAATGATGTCATTAATGTAGCATTTCATAAACTCCAAGCCCGCAAAGATACGGTCCATGACCTTTTGAAACTCAGCGGGTGCATTTTTCAATCCAAAGGGAAGGAACCTCCACTGATACAAGCGGTCCTTTCCATCCTCATCAATCCCCCAAAACGCCGTCTTTCCTTTATCACCTTCTCGAATGCCAAGTTGGTGATATCCCGACCGGAGATCCAAAGTACTAAATACTTTGGCGTGGCCGATGGCGTCAAAGTTCTCTTCCGGTGTTGGCATCGTATAACGGTCGGACTTCGTGAACTTATTGATTCTCCGATAATCCCCACACATCCTCTTCTCGGTCCAATTACCGAAAATATCCTTCTTGGATGGCATAACCGTTGCTGATGCATACTCGCAATCCGAAGGTGCTAACTCCACCAACCCGGCCTCCAACAACTCCTTAGTTCGGTCTTGGATCATCTTGCGCTCTGCCTCACTGTACTTGTACGGTTTGCGATAAATTGGCACATCATCCGTCAAGTTTATACGGACCTGTTGTCCCCTAAGGACTCCCAAGTCCTTCAAACTAAATGCAAAACAATCCACATAACTCTTGAGAAACTCTTGTTCATGTTCCCTTTCTGTTTCATCCTCCAGGCCTACTAATGATTTCCAAGTTTTCTTGGTCACCACTTCTTTCTATTCTTCCTTTGAAACAGCTTTCTCTACCCTTGGTTGCTATTGCACACCAGCTGGAGCAACTTCATCTTGCTCCACACCCACCATGCCATATCGTTCTTCCACTTGGCTCAAACGCCATAGCTCCTCTGTTTGATCCGATATGTGCTCTTCCAAGAAAAGCTTCTCCACGTCTTCCTCCAATTCCATCCTCGGTTTAGCCAATTGCTCCCAACTGCTTGAACTTGGCCTTGGAGTTGTGAAAAATGTGTTGCTTTTCCATATGTCCCATGGATGAGCTGCACAGGCGTCTACGCCTCCAACCATCAAGTGTGGAATCCCAGAACTTGATGGTTTCATAGCCTCTTGCAGCTCATGAAAACCCAAGTGACCATCCACTGTGGAAGCTAATCGCTTCTGCTCGGTAGTCACAAGGGACACAATCCACGACAGACAATTTAAATCCATGACCTGACCAATGAGATATCGCCTTTGAAACTCGGTAATGCCAGGTGCCTGAGTGATGCCCGTTTGAAATCCCATAGCCCGCTCTCGCTCATCCGCATTGGGTTCCACCATCTCTTCAGTGCAGACATCCCACACCAGCCCAGGCCCATTGTCCTTGAAGGCATAGGACCTGGAAAAGCTTACCAATGTTGGTAAAGCTCTTCGTGGCTCACCCTTACGATTCACTACCGCAAGTGGTGCTTGGTCGTCGTGATAAACACGTCGGGGTGATCGGTGAGGGTCCAAGATATCTTTCACGTATACGTCAGGCCGCTCAATCCGTGGAATTGCTGCATGTAGTAGCTCAGGTGGCGCCAAGTTGGTCCACCACAATCGTGGTCTGTGAGCTCTCGACCCGACCGCCGCTGCATCTATCAATACAGGAATTCCAAGCACACTGTGCACATGATGAAGACTTTCAAGCGTGCGGGTCCGAGATGTACCAACCACTGGTACATTCTCAATGATGTACCCCGGCGGTCGCCGCTGAGATGTCTGCACATATCGCAATATCTTCACCATGTCATGGAATTTTGAAGAACGCTTGTCCTTTAATCCATTCTGGTGGCCAGCCATAGACATACCTTGGCATGGCCATCCCGCGATAATTAGATCCATTGACCCCAATTTAACAATATCTTGGAGTGATATTAGTGAAATATCGCTTGGCAATGCAGAAAATGCGATCGTGATAGCACCCGTGTTCAACAACAATGGAAATGCACGGCATAACCGCCGAGCATGGCGCTTGGCTACTTGCCGTGCCATATCATCGTTATCCACATAGACATAACGCTTCATTTTCATGCCCGCCTGCAATACAGCCGCCAACCCGGTGCCAATGCCACCAAACAACTCTAAAAGAGTTATTCCCTCGTCTGGTGGTTTCCACCTGATTGTTGAAGTGTCCAAAGGAGGACCTTCATTGTCCTCGCCTGCAACCACTTCATCTTCTTTTGGCAACAACGATTGTTGCCACACCTCCTGGATAACTTTGCTGGCAGCATCTTGCAAACCCACGATAGTCTTCTATGCAGCTTCTATGCCGGGTTGGTACAACTCGCCCCCAGCATCTTCACCCTCCTGATGATGGGGTTTGGTGACATCTGTTGAAGGTGCAACAAGAGGATCTTCGAAATCCTCCTTAAACTATGGTTGCTCCTCACCCTCAAATCCAGCAAAACAATAGAGATCAGCCAAATTGCCGGTAAGAACTCGTATAAAACGAGCTGGCAGCTGAGCTCTACGCCCATCTTTTGCTTGCCATCCCGGTCTATAGTATGCTGTCTCTTCCCAAAAGTCCAAGGTGAAGCCCATAGGGTATAACACCATAGCCCCAACCAAGACGTCATACGACTTGGCCTCCGTAACTATGGCCTTCACCTTCATGAAGCTAGCATTCTCCACATCATCATGGTGCAGACGTAATGTCATTTCACCCCTCGTGATGCCACTTGCTTGCTCCGTCCCTCCCATAGAGGTACTAATCGTCCACGGACACGTTTCCAACGTATCCTCGGTCAAACCCAAGCCTTCAATTGCTGACTTTCCCAGCATCAAGGGTTGTGCACCGGAATCTAATAGTACCCAGCGAGGCGCAAAAACTCTCTCTTTGGGCCCAACCAATTGGAAAATGCCCTGAGAGTGTCCAATACCACTACTCCTGGGGTAATGGAGGACCGCTCTATTGCCGGGCGCGCTGGCATGGTCTTCACACGAGCAACGGCTGCTAAGAGCTCATCTGCATCAGCCCAATTACTGCCAATCGTCGCCTGTGGCTCAAGCACAACTTCCATGGAATCTACCGATGCTGAGGCGCCGTCCTCACACAGGGTAGCAGCCAATTTGAAAACTGTAGCAGCACTAAATTGTGCCTGAGAGATCATGGATGCCGTGAACAAAGGAGCCTGACAAATGGCGGTAGCTGCGTCAAAGAGAACACTTGTACCTTGTCCATCACCACGTAGAGCCCGGGCAGCCCGTCGACTGCTTGAATTCCGTCGTGGTGGAATCATGGACGTAGTAGGCACCATATCCTCCAGCGCAAATGACTCTGGTAGTCTAGCTTGGCGGTTGGCTTCACCTCTCTGTGGATCCAACCCCGAACTCGCTCCTCGTGGCGGGTCTTGCACCACGGTCTTGCCTCTAGTCAAGGCATAGGCGTTTGTGGACGTGCCTTGAGCATCTGCCATGCCACAAAACATATGGTCACTTCCCTCCGCGTAAAATGAAGTAGCCCCCGTGGTGGTGGTTGAGCTCATGGCCGCCATTTTAGCTTCCAACTCTGTAAAGCGTGCCTTCCATGACTTTTTCTCTCCTCCTGTAGACTTAACCTCTTTGGAATCACCTCCCTTCGCCTCCTTCGTGTTCTTAGGCTTCAATTCAGGATGAACCTTCCAGCAATTGGCCTCGTCGTGGCTCTTGATCCCACAACCAGAGCAAAATGCTCCCGACTTGGTAGCTTCTTTGGTGGATTTCTTCTTACAATCCCGCCGTCTGTGGCCAACGCCCTCACAGTTGAAGCATACCATGTCAGTGTCTCCGGTATTAGCTGGAATACTGGCCTTAGCCATCTTGGTTTTCTCTTGCGGTTTCTCCTCCTTACGCAAGAACCCCATAGCTATCTTTTCCTCTAAGAGGTTGATCTCAATCCTCTCGGAGGTCTCAAAAACGTACCTTAAGGTTGGTGGAATACCTAACCTCAAGGCCTCACCTCGGACAAGAGTTTTTAGCTCTTTATCCAAGATGTTATACCAATGTTGAACAGCTTGCTGCTCCGTCACTCCTTGGGTGGCGGATATCAACCGTCTGAGCCTTGAATGCGCCTCTCGCAACGACTCATCACTGCCACGTGCAAACGTGCGAAGTAATTTCATCTTATCGGCCCTTTGTCCGTAGTAATCCCGCTGCAGTTGCAAAAAGAATTGAGCCGTAGGGTTGAAGGGAGGCGGGTTAGCCACTGGCACTGGGCTCGTAGTCACGATAGCCTCTTGACTCTCTGCGCTTGCGCCCCCTTCCTCCTTCTTTCCTTTGCTAGCAGGTACTATGGCGATGGATCCTCCTCCCCAAACGTCTGCATAGTTTGGAGCGTAGTAATCCCGCCAAGCCAGGATCTCCGTGGAATGAGCAAGCTCAAATTCCCCGTAATCTGCCAATGGTGCTCCCTCGAGGCACCCAAACAATGCCCTCCATACCATGTATGGGTTGAAGCTGGCATTTCGTGACTTTTGGAGTTCACACCACATGGTGAACTCCCTACGGAAGTCGTCCACTTCCATGGTGCCATTGGCACCGGAAAACCGCCTGACTCCCCGATCTACGCCCCCGTATGGCGTAGTCATCTCGTCCCAAGCGAAGATAGATTCGTTTTGAACAAATCTCACTCCGTGGTCAACTGTAGTAACTGGTAATTCTCCTCCCTTACCACGCTCAGTATCTTCCACCCAATCTGCTTGTTCTTCGCTTGATTCTTGGACGAAATCACTTTGATTCCTCTCACCCAAGAAATGTCTCTGACTTCGAGATTGCACCGGCTTGACACCGCTAGTTAACTCTGAAACGGTGTCACTGGCAAATGGAGTACCACTCCTAGTGTAACCCGGTCTCCTAAGTGAATCCAGTTTCACCTACAAGTCAACTTACACATAAAGTTGCCATGCCTCATGAGTGCCCTCTACAGCCTCACAGTAAATCGTGGGTGGTATCTCCGTGTCAAGGACACATAGAGTCAATGAATCCCACAAACTCGATGCCCTTTCCATCCACCAGCCTTGTTCCCACTACCACGTGGTATGAAACAAGTAATCTCCCGCTTGAAACTCGGTGAAGATCAACGAGAAGTTTGGCAACTGAATTGCCCCTCCAAAAGTGTGTCTCACCACTTCTCGGCGTTGTCCCTCGTTCTTCAACACCACCGCCACTTGTGGAATCACCAAGTTGCCTTCCTCCACTCGTCCCCTTGTTCAGCTCAACGGTGCTCCTATCACGGGCACCTCCGATCTCAAGTCTCGAATAAGGCGCACCCCATGTTGTTGAGTCCAAAACTTGATGGCTTTTGGACCCCAACACTTTGGTGCCTGGATGCCTAAACGATTGAACTCCCAAACGGTCACGGGCTAACGGTAAAAGAACAAATGGTGAAGCTGCTTCTTGAGGCTGAGATTGTGAAGCTGAGTCACTAGAGGATCCTATGTGAAGGGTTTGGAAGGACTCCAACACACCTTGAAGATCCTCCTTGGTCAAGTCAAGCTGCACCTCCTTTGCTGAGGTTTCTCCAACCGGAATTAGTCTAAATGGCTTAGGTACACCTTTGCCTTTGTCCATGGTAACTCCTCATGGCATCCTTTTAGACTAAAAAAACTGTGAGAAATAGCAGTGAACCCAGTGTAAGTAAAATAAAACAATAGGGATCAACCCTAAGTGTCATACATAGTCTTTGGTAGTTGGCACAAACTGCCAAACATACCCTAACTACGCTAGGCTATTGCTAACCTAAGTCCACCTCTATTTCCTAGGAGCACCGTGCAAAATCAATCATACGGTCGCGGTCAAGGTAGATGAGCCCAACTTGAAGTATCTCCTCCTTCACCTCGTGAAGAAACTGTGCATGCATCAACCGTTCCAACACTCCTGCACGGTCATCATCCCAGCTCTCCAAGGTAATGACAGGAGTCAACTCGAAACAAAAACGGTAAGCCACCAATCCCAATGCCCCGACGTCACTGCATTTTGTCCTTGCTAAATCTGCACGCCACACCTCCCAAAACTCTGGCTCATGATGTTGGAATCCTCGTGGCACTGGCACTCGCTCTTGGATGATGGTGAGCAATTCTGCGATGAAATCGGCCTCATGCAGCCATTGCTCTGCCTCTGATAGCTAGGGAAACACTGCTGGAGGCCTATACCAAGTCTTGTCGGACTGGCATGCCGCTTGGGCCCTCGTGGTCACTATAAGCAACTAACCCTAAACCTATAACTACTCAAATTTAGGATTTAAAATTTAGGATTTAGGGTCAAAACCAAAATCTCCCCTAAGATTACCCCCAAATCCACCCAAAACACTCCTCAAACCACCTATGAATGCTTCTAATCCATAGCACCCAGTTTCCAAAGCCAAATTTGGATTTTGGGGCTCCCAAATAGGATTTCTAACCCTAATTAAGGTGCTGAATTTCCCAAAAGAACCCTAAATTACTCAAATTTCCCCAAAAAAACAAAGCCAAATTTCACACACGAAATTGACCCCTAATCAACACCTAAACTCCCTTTTTGAAGTTTTAGCATGTTAAAAATTTCAAATTTTTATACTCTTTTTTTTTTTTTTTTTTTTTTTTTTTTTTGAATTAAATTAAATTAATTCAAATTCTCAAACCGTCCGTACCTCTTGATACCCGAGCGTCCCCCGCCTTGGTACCCGCCTTGGGCCGGTTCTTGACGACTCGGACCGGTTCTTGGCTGGCTTTCTTTTCCGATCGGCGCACAGCTCCGCTCCAGGCGAGCCACCACCTCCGATAGATCAGTGCGACTGATACGAGCTGCTCTAGCTACGGTTCGAAGTACAACGCCAGATCAATCGAACAAACGCCAGATCAATCGAACAATTAAAAAGCAACCAGATCAATCGAACAGCACTTCGTAACGTCGGAACCATTCATGAATGTACCATCGCTTCGGCCAAGGCCCCGCAACCCTGCTTTGTCACAATTCTATTAGGGGTCAGAAAAGGATAACCAGTCCTCTCTGTCAACCCAGATATAGGTA
Organism: Pseudisothecium myosuroides; assembly: GCA_951799445.1. Lineage (NCBI taxonomy): Eukaryota > Viridiplantae > Streptophyta > Bryopsida > Hypnales > Lembophyllaceae > Pseudisothecium > Pseudisothecium myosuroides. Next base: position 24,481,637 of record OX637290.1, on the reverse strand, counting down.
CAACAGAAATCTTTCGTCCTCCGAAGTAATCAACTCCATTGGACGCCGTTCCAAACTTTCACCAGAAGACTTGCGCTGCCTCCCACACATCGAGAGTGACGAAGCACGTTGGGAAACGTGATTTGTGTCCACACGCCTTGAAACACGAGACCAGAGACAACTACGAGCAACATCGTCAAGAAGCTTCCCACATCAGATCTACCGGAAGCTCTACCAAGGGAAGATATCACCTGCCCTCCTTCCACGACCAAATCCTTGTGGGTGGACACTTCTCAATTGCACACTCTGTTGCCTCAATTCGATCGTCGCAATCACACTGGCAGCAGAAATGGCAGCAACTACGAGTGTCCTAAACAACAATCCGAGTGTACACTGCTACTTCCAAAGAATGCTGGACCAGAGTAGCAGTGAAATACTGTTCACTTCAACCTCTTCCAGTCACCAACCATCCCTTGAACAGGATACACGCATCTATGGAAGAATTGTAATGTTTGTGCAGGGTTGAATACACTAAAAAAACAAAATCGTTTTGCAGGAACCCTGAAGATTCGTGAGCTCCGACTACAGAAATCACGGGAGCCAATATTGTGAGGGAGCTTGCCCGGAGCTTCGTTCTGCACGTTTCAGGAAGCCGTTCTCTGGTCTACTCTCTCTCTTTCTACAGTACCTGACCCGACTCCCCGTACTGCAAGCTCAATAATCAACTCGTATCCAACAATCATTGAAAACAAATCGCTTTGTGTATTCGTGCTTTCACATGCTACCCTTGCAACTCCCCCCCTAAAGCCCCAAGTCCTTCCTTGGAGAAAATTTAGGAGAGAGACAACCTTTTTCCCAAAGCCAAGTGAATAGTGAATTGCCAAAGGAATAGTGTCGAATTTTCTCTTAGGTGGCGCATTTCTAACCCACCCTTTTTTTATCCTAACCCGCAAAGCCGAGTGAATAGTACACCCAACTTCTAACTATGGGTTTAGGACCCATTTCCAAAGCTAAAACACCCTAAAACCATGGCTATGGTGCTAAAACTTCAAGTTGTCTTGCAATTCCAGCACACGCAAAACACCTCAAAAACACTCACAAACTCAATTTTGAACTAATTTAGGTGTCAATTTTCACTACGGATACACCTATAAACATAGCGAGATCTTTTTCAAGTAATAAGAATGAGGAAAAGCTTCTAGAGAAACTGGAAAAAACTCATTGTCAAACTACAATAGTCAAGCCAATGCCACTCTTCAAGAGTAAATGCATGTTTGGATGGAGTTCCAGGAGGCAAGCCTCTCACTCCATCACGTGGGAGACTCAACTTGAAAAAGATGAGTCTCCAAAACCTCCACGTGGAGGTCAAGGGGTTTGAGGTCCCCAACTGAGATGTCGGGACCCCATTGACGTCTTGGGCGCTCCAAACCTCCTTTATCACCTCCACGATTCCGCAATCGCCATCCGATGTAGAATCCAAGCCCACGCGACTCTCATGACATCCTAATGCCAGACCATCTTGATGGATTTTCTTTTATACAAAGTATCGGTGAATTGCAATCATTCATCTACTTATGATTAAAAAAATTTAGATTCAAATTTTTTCCAAACCTAGGTGATTGCAATCATAGATACCATATGGATAAAATTTAAAATTAGGAACATCCAACTTTTATTTATACATGAAGTTAAATATATAATATCATTGTTTACATTGTATGAATAAAAAATTCTCTTTATCTCATGAATGTTGAAATGATTGCCCAAAAGAACTTAATGTACAATATTGAAAAAAAAACTGCATAATGTGCAACATTTCAACCTATGAAACTATCATCTCATTGAATTCAAGAAAAGTTGAAGACACCTCTACAAAACAAAATCTCAAATAAAACACTTCACTACTATTTCAACCAATCATAAAAAATTACAAAAATGAAAGTGTTGAAATCATAATTTTAGTGAATCGAATGAAGTTTTATTCTATAAATCGATTTGAAAAACATCTAAGCATTTTATTTGAAATTCAACTTTATGGATGTCTTTTAATAAAGACAACACATGTATACTATTTAGAATTGAAGATAAATAAATGTTAAAGAAACATCAATTCATAATAGCTCCCGGTAATAGCTTTTGGTATTGCCTAAAGTTTTTAGACAATTACCGATTAATGTTTACAACGGTTTTAGAAATGAGTTCATTTACACTTTTGAACTAAATTCATATTGCACGCACATTTAATCTTCTTTACTTTAAATGCTTCTCTTCCATTTTTCTTTTAATGTTTAAATAAGATTGAACTTTCAAAAAATTAGTTTACATTTTACTAATGTGAGTACCCTCTACTTTTGAGGTTAGGGACATTAGTCACATGTGAATTAACAAGTTTTGAACATTCTTCAAATTTTTAGAACATATATGGTCAATTTCATTAAAATGGCGGTATTCAATTATAATGGCACAACATTCTATTAAAATGGCACTGAATTTGTCAAAGATAACACTGCATTCCATTAAAATGGCATAGAATGTGTTACAAATGGCAAAATAATACCGCCATTTTAACAAAATTGACCATATATTCAAATACTACCCACTAACGTACATTGGAATTGCCATAAACACATATATCATAAAACTTTGAACATATATATGATGCATACGTATGATTGAAGCAAATTTAGAAAACATAATACAAATGTTGGATATAATATATGCAAATACAATAACCATAATAAAATAGCAGTTAAAACCGCTATAATTGAACCTTCATTAAATGAATAACACCAAACAACTAATTTGAATTAATCAAATTTTGCATCCACCTTCCTAATATATATTCAAATCCTTAAAGAACAATTCCACATCTTGTTCAACCTCACATTCCTGAGTGTTTGGTGTAATACTATGATCCTCTTTTCTCATTGTATATTGGCAATTGTGGCACTCAATGACAATAACTCCATTGAAAAATATATTCAACCCCTTACAATTTGGATATTGACTTCTACAAAGCTTTGGCAATTTTTCCCTTGTGTGTTTCTTTTGTACAAGTACTCTTTGACGTTGTAACTTGATTCCACCATTAGGTCTTGGAAATTGTACCACATCTGCTTCTCCACCACTTGAATTTTTGCAACGCAATCTTTGTTTTTTCCTTTGACTAACATGTCCAAGTTTATAATTTAAGGAAACATCTTAAAATCATGATGACTACGTATGAAATATTAAGTGCTATGTATGTGATATATCAAGAATGCCAAATGCATTTATTCATTTACATTAGGGGTTTAGGGTTAAGGTTTTGACAATTTGAGGATGGAATGTATTATAAAAATTCACAACAAATTCTTTGAGAGAGATTGGAGAGGAGGATCCTTTTGAATATGATCAAATTGTGACCCTCATCACATGAAAAGGTTGTGGGACGCTTAATCCGTCCCATAAAGGATGAAAAAGTAGGATTTGAACCCCTAGAGAAACCGTTGAATTTATTTTATTTTTCACATTATTTTATTTTTGGCAAATTCTAAATTCATATTTGCAATCAGAGACCCCAAATTAGCTAGGTGGGGTCTAAAACATACCTTAGACACGGCTCAAAATAGGGGACTTTTTAAAACTTTTACTCCCCTAAAACCACCCAAAACTACCCTCATAAGCCCACTTTGTGGGCTAGATTTAACTTAGGATCCTACTTAAGTTATAAGCATACCCAGCCAACCAAGCATAGCCAGCCACCAAACCAAAGAGAGTTTATTCAATTCATGGTTCCTGCATGGCATCTCAAAAATGGATGGGAAGGCAGGGCATCTCGAACTCACCCAAGGCAACAAGCTGTGAGCACCAAGCGAGCCAGACCAAAGAGACCATCTCAGCCGTCCAACCATCTGGAGGGCCCAGATGGAAGGAGCCCTTCTTCAAACTCGAGGCTGCCTGGAGATGAGGGGTGTTAATTCATTCCAATTCTGTTTTCTTAGGGTTTAGGATTTGATGTTGTTGCCGATTCTGGCTGCGTGCTTCTTGTCAACGGAGCTTGGATAGTTAACTTACTTGCGATTGTCTTTGACATTGCTAATTGACGAGTTGAGGTAGTGTGGGCGCAAGATTACCCACCCTTGGTAATAAAGCGAACACCAACCAGGTTCTATGCCTTTATCCACAATTTTTAATATATGGGGGTGATGTGAGCGCGGTCCACTGTGCCTTCCAAGCAATGGATCTTTTTTGCTAACGTTTCCTAAGTGTCGTGGATGGCAGCGAATAATTAGAATGCATGTAATAACTCACAAGGTAACTGCAAGCTCAGGGGTAATGGTAAACTTCTAACTCCCTAACTATCTATCCTATGTCGAGGGTCGATTGGGTAGTTGGTGTCATTTCTAACCTCCCTAACTACGTAAAAAAGGGGAACCCCTATATTCCTTCCATGAACCTCCAAGGCTGTCTTGGATTTTTAAAACTCCACCTAGAAGTTCTACTTTTAAAAGCTACCCCTAAAGTTCCAACTTCGGAATGTAACTCTAGATTTTACTTCTTTAACTTGATTCTAAATATTAACTACCGACTTTTGCTCTATGTTTTGACTTTTGACTCTAGGTTTCTATTCCTAAATTAACTCTAAGATTTACCCTTGAATTTTAACTCTATGTTTTAACTTTTAACTCTAAGTTTTTACTCCTAAATTAACTCTAAACTCTACCCTTGAATTTTAACTCTATGTTTTAACTTTTAACTCTAAGTTTTTACTCCTAAATTAACTCTAAACTCTACCCTTGAATTTTAACTCTATGTTTTAACTTTTAACTCTAAGTTTTTACTCCTAAATTAACTCTAAACTCTACCCTTGAATTTTAACTCTAGGTTTTTGACTTTTAACTCTAAATTTTACTTCTAAAATTAATCCCAAATTTTAACCTCTAGGTTTGACTCTACGTTTTCACTTTGACTCTAGATTTTTTCCTACTTCCAACTAACTCTAAGATTTACCCTCTAAATCTAACTATAACTTTTCACTTTTCACTTTAGCTTTTTACTCTAACTTTTTACTTCCCCCCCTTGACTCTAAAGTTTAACCTTTAAATTTAACCTTAACTTTTGACTTTAGGCTTTTGACTTTCTACTTCCAAATTTAACTCTATCGTTTTAATCCTAGATGAACTCTAAATGTTACTCCAAGTTTTACTTCTAAATTTTATTTCCACGATTTACTCCAAGTTTTGACTTCTAATTTTAACTCTATTCCTAACTCAAAAATCTACTTCCTAAGTTGATTTTCAATTCTACTGTTGACCTCTACTTTCTACTCTTATTTTTGACTCCCTAAGCAACTCTAAACTCTTATATGAACCTATCCTAAGATTTGACTTGAGAGTTTAAACCCCTAAGTTAAAATTCCAAATTAATTCTACTTTTTAACTCCCCAAAGTTAACTCTAGATTTTGACCTTAGAGGTTTAACTTTAAAAATTAAAATGTAATTTGACTCTAATTCTAACTGCTAATTAATCCCTAATTTTAATCTAAATCCTCTTTCTACCCTACATTCCTAAGTTCCGTCCATGGTTCTTTTGGGATGAAATTTTATTCAAAATTCTTCCGTTCTACCCCCTATCGCTTAACTTAGCCTAACGCGGTCAGTTTACAGTCGAATCTTAAGTATAAGATGTTTTCGAAAACCTCTATTCCTAATCTATAACTTTTTGAATCTAAACTTCTAATTTGCACTAATCTCGGGTGCTAATCACGCTCTAAGGGCTGATTAGGAAAATAAATGCTAATTAGGGAAAAACATCAAAGATTAAATCAAAAACTCACCTCTTCACTACCGGTGTCGGAATTAACTTCGTCCACGTCCACGTGTACATCCTCACGCTCCATGGTGGTCCTTGGTTTTGTTTTGAATTTTCTCCAAGCTCACTGCTTATTTAGAAGCTATTACAATTTTTGGATGATCTAAACTCCTTCTTTCCTCTTCCCCTTTCTTTTCTTTCTTCCTCTTTCTTCTACTCTAGCACTATTCCACCTAAGCTTTTATGAGTCTTACACTATGATTTCAAACTCCAAGGAGGTGTTTAAGAGGCCAACTATCCTCTTATACAATTTTGCCTTTGTGTCATCCTAATCCTCCTCCCAACGGTCACCACAAATTCTCAAGATTTCCTTCCCTAAGTCTACCTAAGCTTAGGCCTAGGTCACTATTTATCGTCTCTCTCCTTTTTGTTCTCTACTTCATCTCCCTCTTTCTAATCTCCCTCCATTGCTCATGTGTATATTTGGTTGGTTAGAATGGAGGTTTCAAGTGTGCGTGCATGTGTGACGTGGAGGTTGCAAATATGTGTGTAGGAGTGATGTGAGGTGTTGACTCTCTTTCTTCCCCTCCCTTTGTTCTTTAGTCACAACTTGGAAGTTTTGGAATTTTGGCCTTGGATCCCCACTGGGTTTAACTGGTTTTCTAAACTAGCTCTATCTCTGATTTCCTAAACTAGATCTATCACTGATTTCCTAAACTAGGTCCTGATTAGTGGAGAGTTTTTTCAAACCAAAAAACCAAAGTTGGGGCCCCGCAGGGCATCATCCCGTTTTTGGTCTGAAATCAGCCATGATGTATGTGAGTTATGGTCCAGTCCACCGAATCACAAAACCGGCCAAATGTGGGTGCTGGGACAGGCAGTGTACCGGCCTCGGGTACCGGCCTTGTACTAGCTCTGGCTGGGCTCCCCGTTACTGCCGCTAGGCTGGCTGGTCCGCTGGGCTGGCTGGTCCGCTGGCTGGCTTGGTACGTTGGCCACCACCAAATTTTTAATCACCTCAACGGGTTCCCTCAGGGGAACCCACTTAGCAAATAAAAATTGGAATTTTGGAAAAAATTAGTGCTAAAGTCAAGGCTTCGCCGTCCGGGGGGTTAGGCCCGAATTTGTGAAGCAAGACACTCGGCTTAACAAATCACGTATATAAGGGCTAGGCAGCTAAACTTGGCCCACCACTTCCTACTCCATGCTAAATTCTAATATCTTGGAAGCTAAACTCTGGAGGTTTTCACAAAGGTCTTGGAAACTAGACTTTGGAACTAAACATGGGGGAAGTGCAAAGCTTCGCCGTTAAGTTGGTTTTAACACCAACTTTAGGACTTCTTAACACCTCGGGGGTTCAAAGCTTTGCCGTCTACACTTTTAACACACGTTCTAGGACTTCAACTTTGTCACTAGTTCAAAGCTTCGCCGTTTCCAAAGGGGGTCCACACAATGAGAGAGACTTTAGAAGAGGGAAAACAACTAAACTTTTAAAGAAAACACACACAGGTTCAAAGCTTCGCAGTCCCGGAGGGGGGTCTACTCAATAAGAAGAAGATTAGAAGAGGGTTGGGGATAACTTTAGAAAACATGCACAAAAGAGGTTCAAAGCTTCGCCGTCCCGGAGGGGGGTCCACTCAACAAGGAGAAGGTTAGAAGAGCGTGTAAGAAAAAACACAAAGAGAAAACACACAAGTTAGACCACGTGGCAACACAAAGCTCACTCACTAAAGGCCCCCCAAAGCGGCATCGCCAAGGTACGGTGGGGGGTGACTATAGGATTAGTGCAAGATACAAAAAAGACTCTTAAACTTCACAAGTTAGACCACAACACGTACAAGAGGGAAAGAGAGGCTCTCCACTTACAACAAAGTGCCAACAACTTCACAAAAGAGTACACAAAGCAAGGTAGAAGGACCCCCAAAGACCTTCAAAGCTTGAAAATAAGCAACAATGGAGCCAAAAATGCTCCGGAAACACCGTAGAGGTTTTTGGCTTCAAACGCCAAAATATCCAAAATAACTTGGACCCACGGACCCAAAACAAGAATTGGGGGTGTTTTAGAGAGAGAAATGGGGCCCTTATATAGGTTTCCCAAGGGCTCACCCCTCTCTCTAAAGCTCTAAGGTAACCTTATCAACGGGGATTTTCATCCTCATCCTCAAAGATTTTCATCCTACATCCTAAATTTCTACTTCTACCATCTATGCTGGACCAACATCCTAACTTTTGGAGATTAGCTCCAATCGCCAAACGGATTGCGCCGTTGGATCCAGATCACCGTGTTTAGTCATCGTTCCCGCTACCCCCCGTACCAAGGCCAAAAACCCATCGTAGGCTAATTTAGTTTAAAAACCAAATCGTGGTAAAATTCTAGATCTTGGGGGTCTCCTATTTTGAGAAATGTGAATAGCCTAGGGTCTCCGGTAGGTGTGAGAGAGTCGGGAAGGACTTTTGGTTGACTTCGTTTTGCCATCGTATGGTCCCGGAATGCCGGTCAACGCGGTGGGGACCCCGCCACGTGGTGAATATTCGAGGAATCTTGCCGGTTCGGGTACTTGCCGCTATCGGAATGTCGTGAAACTTCACGGAGCGCATTATTAACATAAAACAAGCTAGTCTAATTTTTAGTGAGATTTTATTGTAACCTGGGTAATTTCCATGAAATTCCCGTTGGAGGTTAGGAGGTTTGACCACCCGGAAAAAGGTTCTTCTGCAAGTTGGAAGATGTCGGGATTTTTCACGTGATCTCTCAGGGAGTCGCATGAAAGACGTGCGGGTGTGTTTCCGTACCTGGCACGATTGGTCAATGGAGATTTAAAACTGGCCATCTCCTCGAATTCGCGACGGTGCGGGAATCTTCTGCAGGTGGAGGAATCTTGGCAAACCGATTTTGCTGTTGGACTCCTGGCATGGGATTCACCCTAGAACACCATCCCTGGGCTGTAGATTCCTCCACGGGCCCGGTCTTGCGTGAGTGGCTCCTGCATGCTAACAATCAGGATTTTGAGAATTCGTTGATCTAATGGAGAATTCTAAATCTAACTCTAGGACCCAACCTAGTGGCCTCACTGTGGATCCCTCGGACCGATCTAGCCATGAATCGCCACATTCATAGTGGGATTTAGCCCTTTTGGGGCTGTGTGACTCGAATCCTCCAAATCTAATCTTTTCGTTATTTCTATACTATTTTTAGGCAAGGTTTGGGGGATTCTAAGTAAAAAACACAAATCTAGACCAAATACTATAATGGGTATGATACAACCCTATTTCGGTTCTACACTCTTTTTATGGTTTTTTCTATACTTTTATCAACTTTAAATTGCAAATTTCAAAAAAATAATTCTACGAGTCGCAAGTGACAAATTGGGAGCTCACAGGTAGGCAAATGGTGAGTGATATTAGCATCCTCTATTGGGAAGCCCATTTTGTAAAATTAATGGAAGTAGATTGTGAGTGAAACTTGTAATTCTAACATATCTTTTAAAAAATATCATATATTTTTTTTGCACAATTGCTACCTTCTGAATTGGTTTTAACATTTCCTGGTATTAATGTTTAGTGGTTGTTGTTGAAGAATCACTTTTGAATTTAAGAGTATTCTGCGCACATCGAGCAGTAATTGTTGATCTAAGCATGGAGTACTAACAATGTTTGTTCAAATTATTCATCACTTATAAATTTGATTTCTATGAGTTTTGTTAACAATAATGATTGTGGAAAGCAAGCAATAAGGCAAACTCAACATATAATCTACACAAGTAGTCATTATTTTAGGGTTACTTTGTTTCATGTTTTGAAATCTCCTTGCCTAGTAACCAAATTATTGATAGAAAGATATGAACTTTCCCTTGTCCTATTGACTAATTTTGTTAGAAACAGCTTAAATAAGTTGCTAATGTTTACATTATCATTTGCATGATACTCAAAAAACAAGAACGTCTGTGATAAATGTTATAGCCTAGTGAAACTATTGTTGGAAAAGGTATTTATTGTAGGTTTTATTTTTTGCATGGAGTTTGGTATATAACAAATTTTAATTAATGTCTGCAAAGAATTAAACCGTCAAGAAAAATCTAACCTTATATCTAATGCAAATCATTCCCTAGTGCTTTATTGAAAGGTTGTCTCATGTAGGCTTTTATGCCATCCATGGTTTAGCTAACTGTGGGCACTTGATTACCCACCCTTGGTAAGGAAGCGAACACGACCAGGTTTTGTGGCTTTATCCACTTTTTAATATATGGGGGTGTTTGTGAGCGCGATCCACTGTGCCTTCCAAGTAATGGATCTTACTAACGTTTTCTAGTTTTGTGGATGGCAAAAGATACAAAGAACGCGAATCATGCAATGGCCAACTTCTCTTAACTGTAAATTTGCTCAATGTTTAAGTGGGCCTCATAGTCCTAAAGTCATAGGGTAAGAGTGCCTAGGTCAGCCCTCATATCTTACGGAAACAATTCACACAAAACCTAAATCACTACAAGAAAATGGGGGTATATATGACTGCGCAGTTACGGGAATCCAAAGTTGCAGTCACGACAGTGACTGTCCCTCTCTAATTGCACGCTCTGCCCTCCGTCGATTGGGTCCCAGTCAGTTTGCAGTCGCGGCCATGACTGCAAGATGAAAGTCGGATGAAAAGCAGGCTTCCTACACGTTATTTCTTTCCCGATTCATTTCTTTTCCTTTTGGAAGATGACAGTCACATTTTGTGACTTGGTATCACTGTGATACAACTGCATCTTGACTTCTTGCTCATTGAAGGGGGGTTTTGAGCCAATTTGATGGTGTCTACATGGATCACGCCGCGCTGACGTGTCTGCAGTTTAGAAGTGAGTCATTTCAGAGTCACGTTCAGTCGTCATATGCCACTGCAGGTCACTTTGGGACGACTAGGACATGAGCTCTTCAAAACTTCCAAGCAATTTTGTGCCGTGCTCGAGTGGAGAGTAGTCATTCTTACATTGTGAAGTTACCAAAGTAGATAAGCTAAAGAAATACGACACAACTGACTACGGCTACACTATAGACACAATTCATGGGGATGATATAATGGTTGAGAGATTGCAAGAACACTAAAGACAAAGCGCTTTACTTTCTAATGACAAATTGAACATCATAGGACTATCTAATGTTGTGCACTTCAGGACCGTTGGAATCTGTGCCCACGACACGACTCCGTTGCAATTCCTTTGACTAAATTGGGACTTCCCCAACACTACAATATGATTGTATAGCCAAGGTGACCACTAATAATGTTCTTGCACTAACTGTATACTGAGACCTCCGTAATCTTGCAACAATATGTCTTTGAGTACCCCCAACTTAATTTACGGATAAGTTCTCTACATTCTCCAAAGGCTGTTCAAAGACCAATACCATGTTGCTGTTATTGCTTTGCAATCCTGCACTGGTTGCATCATCCACTCAGAAGTGGTTCTCAAAAGTTGTGATCCGGAAGTACCTTGTGGCTTTTTGCAAGGATTTTGCACTCAACAACAAGCAATCCTAGTCCTCAATTGCATATCCAGATCAAAATTGCAGATGGAGCTCACCATCCAGTCCATTAGCATTGGAGTGGCTGGATTCGCCCTATGTTCAGCCCGCCATTTTCTGCAAGTGCACTTGGCTATATGATTAGACAATTGTAGGATGAATGCAATAGGTGAGACCGTAATAGATAGACAGTTTACAGTCTTGCAGCTGTTGCAAGACTTTACAGTGAGGTCGCGACAATGCCAACACTACCATCCAACTGAATGCAGTTGAGAGAAAGTCGTATTTTGCTACTGCGCACTCCTTCTTGACACATAAATGACTTTAGAACGACTTTCTCACAACTTTCCATCACTTTCACTACTGATGCAAGAACAGGGTTCCTTAGACCTTTGCTATGAAGTAAAAGACTGCCGTACAAGTCTATGAAGTACAAATACTTGTGCCTAACTCAGAGAAGAAGAAATTCAATTGCCTGCAAAGGGTGAAAGAAGCTCTCACATATAGAAATCTTCCATAACGGCCACGTTCATGAGTACATATTGATATGCTATACCTCGTAGCGCAGCGGACATAACATATTGCTTCCTTGCGCCTTGAGGAACCTCCTTGCCTTGCTTCAAATTTGTTCATATTTTGTCATTCATTGAGTCCTATAAACATACCTCACTACCTACAGTTTGCCACACAACAAATCAAAATGAACCTAATTATAAGAGATCAAAGAATGGAATCAAGCCTTTCAAAAGGCAAAAAATGTGAACATGAGCTTCCATAAGATAGGCAAGTTGTAGAATTGACAGAGAGATTGAAGCCCATCCAAGAAGCCCGCATTGACTTATAAGTGTTACTCTTGTTCCTCCGAAGATCTTTCAGCACTTTGTGAAAACTGCATGAAAGGAGTTTGGCAGCAAATTTAGGTTGCACAACTTTTGTATACAATGTTGATCATATTGGGCACAAAGACGTTCTCAAAGTTGTACGTAAGTCATTTATTAGTTGGTTAGTAGTCACTCCTGAGTTCTAAAGCAGTCATTGGTCAAGTTGTGAAGCAGTCACTCTTTGACACGTCATCGACTAATTCATTTATAGCGCAATAAATGCAACGGCTGCGGTGCAACGTGGCGGCCACAGAACCTACCAGCGCCAATCTTAGGTTTTCAGTGGCCTAGATTTTGTCTCTCCCGATTTGAAAGGTCTGCCCTTGAGCTCTTGTCTATCATTGTGTCTCTACTTTGTTGTTGCAGATGTCTTGTATTGCTTGCCCCCTCCCTTGCAGTGTGTAGTATCTTCTCGATTTCAAACTTAGATAGTTTCTTTCCTTCTTGCCTCTTGCTGTAGAGTGAAGTATTTTAGGTAGAAAGATCAAGTGGTCTAGGGACTCCCGTGGCAAGCTCTAGTTGTGTGCTTCCATAGCAAGGGTTCTCCAAGACAACTCCGCTGCCAAATGAAGCGTGTCAATAGCTGGAGGAGGAGCGGTCAGATTTGAAGGAGATGGAGACCAACTGTGAGTTCTTCGAAGAAGGTACGATCAATTCCTATGCTGTATTTGCGCCTTAGGGTTTTGCCATAGGATCAATGAAGACACCCTAAACTAGTTTTTGCTTAGGATTTGATGTCTTAAGTTGTAGTCATTTTTGATTGTGAGATAGCCTTACAAGGGAACTACTATTCTCTGTGGTTTTGTTGAAGGGATGACTGAAACTTTGCAAAACCTCTCCTGGCTCTTGTAGTCACTCTTTCTTTGTGTTGTAGTCACTCTTTCTTTGTGTAAGATTATTAGGTGGACTTGTACTTTAGAGGGGGAGTTCTTTAGCATTTGGAGTTGCATTTTTTGAATTTGTTATTGCCAAAGGTTTGGCCTTTTTTGCACTTATATAGTTCTTCTTTGGATCAAGATTTAATGAAGTCTTCTATTACTCTTCCTGTTATAATGTGGTATTGTTTTTCAATTGTGTCATCAGGTGCCTAAATGCTGCTGAATTGGAGATTTTTTTCATCCTCAGTGATGTATTGAAGCTTAGAACGTCGTTTTCAAATTACAAGGTAGTAAACTTGCATTTGGTCCAGGTAAGAAGTCGCCGTGAAGTCAAGTACAAGTCATGTACTAGTCACGTACTAGTCACACACTAGTCACAAAAAAGTAGAGAACCAGTAGAGAATTTAATACTTTGCAATTTTGTAAGTACTTCATGGAAGATTGCAAAGGCTAATGTGTTGCCTATTGCAGATCAACGTCGACAACAAAATCTTCCTCATGAATCCTTGATCTGTGAAGCAAAAACTAGCTATGGGGAGCATTAGCAAATTGCCACGTCAACACAAGTTTTGGACTATCAGGTATACAAAATTTATAACTTGATGTAGCCTTTAGCTTCCTGCAGATGAATAGGCAAGAGGGAGCAGTTCATCCTATAGTGCAAGTGGAATTGCATACAATATTGTTATAAGTGCTAAGAGCCTATAGACCGCTCTTTCTTTTGGAAATGTAAAAATCCCATTTTGCCATCATTATTTTTAAGTTGAATGGATTGCATGATATCCAAGCTCAGTTGTTAGTGGCTACTGTCTATCCAGCATGCAATATGGGAATGCTGCAGGAGTGCATTTAGAAGTCAAAGATTTATGTTTGAGAGTGTTGTCTTCCAATTGCATTGCATATTTCTCCACTTGTATGGAAATCGTTGTATCACACACAATAGCAGCACTACTGACTACCAACTAAATGACAACTCCTACTTGACTCAGTCAGTTTAAATGACTAGAGCACAATTCAAAATGTACTGCACAACAACTTCAAAACAACTTCTCCTCAGTCAAAAGGTCCCACATTCCTTTCTGCATACATTGTAATAACTGGATAACAACTAACAAATGACTTCTGACATTACTATATACGACGCCTTGATAACTTTGTGATGACTTATAAATGACTGTCGCACAACTGCATTGCAACTTTGAAATGACTATGTCCCTCACCTCAACGTCGCAATCCACGTCAAATTTATTAGGGGTATGACGCAATTGATAAATGATTGGCTAATGACTAGCCACGTGGCCGTCCACGTCAGATTTATCATGGGTCCAATGCAACTCGGAAGTGACTGCCAAATGACTAGACACGTGGCTGTCCACGTCATATGGTCTATTGAAGCACTTTCCACCTCACGAGTTTGTCATCCATCTCCCACCCAGAAAGAAAAAGATGGTGATATTAGTTTTTATGTACATTTGAGGTTTGGTAGATTTTAGCTCAATGAGAATGACAGTGTGACGACTGCACCGGTCAAAGTCACTCTACAGTCACAAAATCGGTAAATGACTTCTAGAAGTCGTGCAGAAGTCATTTATTGCAGTCATTTATACCCCCTATTTCTTGTAGTGAATCCTATCCCTAGTTTCCATGGGGTTAAACCTCTTGGCCTCCTCACTAACTTATTATCTGTTGTAGAATCCTAGTCATGGGTTTTCAACCCCTAGCTTAATGGTCCAAATGGTCACTAGAAGGCCTCAGTGGATTACCTCATCACTGTTGGGGTCGGGTTCATGGTGCTCTCGATCTCCATGTTCTTTCTCCAGCTCCATGTCCATGGGCTCTTCCTTCTTTCTCCTTCTTTCCTCCCTTCTTTATCTTTATGGTTCGTGCTTCAAAGTGACACTATTCCACCAAGAACTTAATGGCTCACACCCTATGGCCTTGAACTACAAAGCCCCTTAACGCCTCTTCCGCGCTTACGCGGTGCTTACGTGTGTCATACTAATCTTTCCATTAGTGGTCGTCATGACATCCCATGGATTTCCCCTATACTAACCACTAGGCTACTATTCCTCCTCCTCTCTCCTTGGTCCTACATACACTCTTCCTCCTCTAGTTCCCTTCCATAATGTCTAATGGTTTGTTACGTGGGAGAGAGAGAGGACGTTTTTGTGAGGTTGTGTGCAGGTGAATTGTTGCGTGGTTGCTTTTTCCCCTACTTCCCCTGCTTCCCTTACTTTCTAATCTCCCTTCCCCTCTCTCCTTTTATTTTTTCTTTTCCACTCCCTGGACCCTCCTATTCCCTAGACCCTCCTCCTTCCGTCCCTCCCACTCCCTGGACCCTCCTCCTTGCGATACCCGGCTGCCAGGACCCGGGGGTCTGCGGCTTCGGTGGCTGAGTGCTGGGGCACGCTGGGGCTTCGGGACTGAGTACTGGGGTACGCTGGGCTCCGGTGGATTGATACTGGGGTGTGCTGGCTCGGTGGCTCTTCCTTGCGATACTCGGCTGCCGGGACCCGAGGGTCTGCGGCTTCGGTGGCTGAGTGTTGGGGCACGTTGGGGCTTCGAGACTAATGCTAGGGTATGCTGGGGCTTCAGATTGAGTACTGGAGTATGCTGAGGGCTTTGGGACTGAGTACTGGGGTATGTTGGGCTTTCGATAGACTGATGTTGGGGTATGTTGGCTTTGATGTTAGGACTAAACTAACATTACGGACTGACCACTAAGCCTAACTACGGGGAGGTAAACTAATGGACACTGGAAGCTAAGGGCAACTATTACTACGGGGTGGATGTTTCAACACTAAGCCATGGGAAGCCTTGGATATTTGGAAACTAACTAAGACATCCACTTGTGGATATTTGGAAACTTACGTGGAACCGGTCTTGAGGTTGGTGTAAAACACACCAAACTTTTCTATGTTCAAAGCTTCGTTGTCAAGGGGGTTCACACTAAAATACACCAAAATTTTCTACGGTTACAGTCAAAGCTTCGCCGTCAAGGGGGTTCACACTAAAACACACCAAACTTTTCTACGGTTACAGTCAAAGCTTCGCCGTCCTGGAGCCAATGCTTTAAGTTCCATGTGTGGTTAAGCCAAAGCTTTGCCATAAGGGAAAAAGGACCCCGTGGCTCTGACACCGGGACTGACACAGAGCCTGGTTATTCCAACTAACTACGGCCCGGAAAGCAAGTTCTCTTCCCTCATGCACTAGAGGACCCCCAAAGCGGCATCGCCAAGGTATGGTGGGAGTTGCCACTAGGGTTAGTACAACACTCAAATATCCCAAACCTTCCAAGAACCCGAGAATGCCCCAAATATCACCACGATGGGGGTAAAATGGCTACCCCGCAAGAGTGGGACCCAAGCATACGTCACAACACACGCAAGCAAAGTAGCGCAACAACAAGAGAGCCCAAAAAAGGCTCTGAAAACACCGTAACTAAGTAGCTTTGGCCTCAAATGCCAAAAGAAATCCAAAATCACTTGGACCCATGGAACAACAACAAAATGAAGGGGGTGACTTTAGAGAGGGAAGTGGGGCCCTTAAATAGGTATCTTTGGGCCCATTCCTCCCCCTAAAGACCTAACAGTAATCTTATCAACTCGGATTTTCATCCTTATCCTCCAAGATTTTCATCCTACTCCTACAAAACTAACTTTCTACCCTACGCTGGACCAACATCCTAACTTTTGGAGATTAACTCCAAATGCCAAACGGATTGCGCCGTTGGATCCAGAACACCATTTTTACTCTTGAATTTGTCTACTCCCTTACCAATACCAAAAACCCAACTGAAGCTAGCGTAGATAAAAAACCAAGTTGGGATAAATTCCCAAATCTTGGAGGTTCCCTAATTTGAGCAAAGTAACTAGCCTGTGGTTTTCGGTAGGTGCAAGGGAGTAAGAGAAGACCCCTTGTTGACTTTGGTCCGCCGTTGGGCGCTCTCGGAATGCCGGTCAACGTCATGGTAACTCCGATAAATGTTTAATTCTCGAGGAATCTGGTCGGTTCCGATACTTCCCGCTATCAGAATGTCGCGAAACTTGGTGGAGCGCATTATTAGCATAAACCAAGCTAATCTAATTTTTAGTGAGAATTTAGTGTACCCCAAACAATTTACAAGAAATTCCCGCCTGGAGGTTGGTACGGTTGACCGCCCGTAGAAGGTTCTTTTGCAAGTCAGAAAATGTCGGGAATTTTCCTGTGACTTCTCATGGAGTCATATGGAATGTGTGCAGGTTTGTTTGGCACCCGCACGTTCGGTCAGTGGATGTCATAAACGGCCGTTTTTGTTAGAGCCGTTGGTGAAATAGAGAATCTTTTGATGGCGAGGGAATCTTGGCAAATCGGATTCACATTTGAACTCCTAGCCAGGAAGTCACCTTGAACACCCTCCTTGGGCCAGTAGATTCCTCCTTGGCTCCCATCTTTGGTTGTGGCACCTACATGCTAACAATCGGGTTTTCTACGAATTCAACGATCCAATGGGGAATTCAAAACCTAACTCTCAAGACCCAACCTATTGGCCTTGCTGTGGGTCTCTCGGACCGACCTAGCCATGAACTATCACATTCATAAGGAAATCAGCCCTTAAGGGGCTGCTTAGCTTAAATCTGCAAAACTAGTTGTCTTGTGATCTTTTTATTCAAACCCAAACTGGTTTTGAAGGAGTTCTACATATAAAATCAAATCTAGACCAAATACTATAATGGGTATGTCACCACCCTATTTTGGTTTTACACTCTTTTTATGGCTTTTTGTATACTTTTATCTATTCTAAATTGTGGTTTAAAACAAAAGAAAATCCTTGAGTTCCAAGTGACAACTTGGGAGCTCACACTAACTTGGCCAAAACTTTTTAATTCATCATTTAATAGTTCTAATTGGTGATCTTGACATCAATTTCAACAACGTGGATGCTGCGGAAGAGGAGCGAAGAGGAGCGAAAGCAACTTGAGGAGGTATTATGATGCATTCTTGTGAAGTTCATTACTTTTTGAAAGTGAGCTCTATCAATTGTTTGCCAATTTAAATTGTACAAGACATTCATTGTGGTTGAAAACTATACGAGCACTCAAAAAAATGTGAGAACAAAATAGAAGGAATCTATTTTAGACAATATGTGTAGCAATAGTATAGGCACATGTCTCAAGAAAATTAAATACTCCTTCCTAAACTAAGGCATTGTAAATGATATGGTTTTTGTTTGCATGTCCTTTAAAATCTTTGTCGTACGCGTAATCTAGGCGTAAGTATTTTTAACAACAAAACGTGCTAAAATGACACAAGTTTTCGTCCCAGGAGATTCCAGATGTTGATTCAAAATTAGTGTTTCTAGACCTCTAAGTTTTTGGACTTTGACCACCTCGAGAGGGGTCCTTTCAACACACGAACTCTTTTCCGGAACTACTTCCTTTCCGGATTCTCTTCCGGATCCGGCTCTACCCAATCTTCCGGTTCCGTCTTTTTAACAAGTTGGTTTTCTATACCTCTGTTTTATCCTTAGAGGGTTCCTCACTTGCTCTTTCCGAGGGGTAGGGAACTGCACCACTCCGTATCTGACATAAATTCTATTAACATAAAACAAAACACAACCCAAGAATAGATCTAGTTGAGTAAATAGGGTAGCATCCTCACAACATCCCGGATGGCCTATCTGGAAAGCTGGTCACATAGGGTAGCATTAGGTCCTCCTTACTACAACGATGGATACCGGACTTCCGGAACTAAGGGAATGACTTCCTAGCTCTCGACCGCTCATGAGGTTGACTAGCCTTCCGGATGGGTGGAAATATTCCTCTGGCAGTCGCCTATCTCCGCACGGAACCGCCTCTGCGAATTCCGGACTAGCTTCCGGACCACTCCTTGGTCTCCACCGGATTACCGTACCAACGATTTAAAGGCGCCACTTTCTCACAACGCAAGTCTAAAAACTCATTTGCAAGACACACTTAGCCTAATCCAGCAGTCCACGAATCCGGACTCCTCCCCTTGCACACTCTCACTTACACATCCACACAAGTGACTATAGACGCGATACGCAAGAGAATAATCCACAAGTGCTTTCCTGAATGCCTCAGATTGAATATATAAGGAAAAGGAATGACAGGCCAACAAGCCGGCCTGCCCTTAAAAACCCACAGAAAGGCAGCCTCAACAACCACCAGAAACCCGGCCAACGGTCCAACACAAAGCAAAAAGCAAAAAGGTAACGGCCCTGAAGACCGTTCCGGGAATACCGGGAAACCGTTAAACTCCTAAAAGTCCGAAACTACTGGCCCCACATCCGGAAAATCCGTTTCCGGAACTACTATCCTGGTAAGAATCCTAACTATTATTTCTGCTACCCTAAATAGTCACCTATTCTTCTTAGCTTTCTTTACAGAAGTGCCACCCTGAGATGGCAATCCACCTGTCTTCTTGGGCGGGGTGGTCTTCATTTTTGACCTGGTCCGAGGAGGCTGCAACTCTTCTTCCTCCGATTGAGTCGTCTCCTCCTCCTCTTCCGATTCCGGGTCCTCCTCGTTCAGTAACCGTCGTCCCCTTGGTTTCGGAACAGTAAGATCGATGAGCTGGGACGGCGCTGGTGTCTGTAGAAGGGGCTGGAGTATGTGAGTAAAACTCACCGGCTCCGTCCGAGCCGGATTCAAGACTGTTCCGGGTAAGGCTGGTTCCCGGAAAGTTATAGTAACCGGTCGATCAGGGAAGAGATTCGCCACCGACGCAGTTCTCTCAACTGGTACTACTGGGACGACGTCCTTCACCGGTGTCGTAGCCGCAAACTGTTTCACCAACGACCTCCTCTTCTGGGCCGATGCTGTTCCGGCTTGCGACGTTCCAGCGATTGTTCTGCTCTTTGCCGGAGAAGGCTGATTTTGTGCCCCTCCTTCTTGGAGATCATGACCCAGGTCAAAAAGGCCTTAATTGGTCTAACCCCTCAAGCGGATCCAGGTTGCCCAACAGCTGTCGGACTTCCTTCAGCATTCCTTCGATCCGGACTTCAAAATCCACGAGGATGTTCACCACCTTCGATCCGACCACGTGACCATCTTTCACCATCTGGGAATTCCAGAGTGTAGCTCTGGCAAGAATATCTGCCGGACTATCAAACAGGCCCCGGACATTCCGGACCAGATCGAGGGCTTCCCCCTCCTTTGCTTCTGCAGCCAACCTCTCTCTATCCAACCACGCAGCTTGCTCTCAAAACCGGTCTCGTTCTTGCTCCAAGGTCAGAATCCGGTCCTCCAGCTGCTTCACCGCTTTCGGATCCGGTCTTTCCGTCAACACCACCAGGATTTGGGCTTCTTCCGTCACACCCAATTTCCCGCACATATCCCGGATCAGCGCCGACATCTGCTCATTCTGTGCTCGGGTAGCTATCAGCCATTTGATGGTGGCTTCTAGCTGATCCGTGTCCGGAAGTGGGTCTCGGGGCTTTTCCACCTCCTCGGCTTCTTGTTTCCCCCGAGCACCCTGATCAGTCGACTTCCGACACGTCCCTGCAACGTTGGGTGACGCATGCTCCGTTTCCGGTTCTTCTTCTTCCGACTCGAGCTCATCCGGTTCATCCTCCGCGAGAAGTCCGTACTTCAACAGATTCTCGCCCTTCCGACACTGTCATTTCCGGTCCGGCCAGTGCATCCTTTGAGTGGTACAGATGGAAAAGGTAGGGGCTAATCGGACTCGATTTCTTGTTTGCGATATTAACCGCTAACTTTTCCACTACGGAGTGAATGATTACTCCCCAACTGACCGGCCTGGGAGCCGGATTCTCTCTATCTCCCAGCGCTCCGAAAATAGTATTTACCACAGTCATTGTAATCCAGGTGGGCTTTTCCGGATACAAAATAGGGATGAGGAAGGCTAACAGCTGTCCATCCCGGAGACTCCTACAGTCACTCGCGGCGTTCCCTTCCTTGGAATCGGCATGACTCTGGAATACATCCGCGGTGTAAGTGTCCGTCCGGGCTGCCATTCCGGATCCCCTGGTTGGTGTAAAGTACGCCTTCGCCCACAACTCCGAAGTCCAGGCCCTAGATCGACCCCTAATCGTCAAATCGAATTAATTGCCTACTCCGGAAACCAACTCGTCAATCATTCCTTCACTCCGGACGTTCCATGGACGTTTTATCAACCCTAGACATCCCGTGATCTCTAGGTCGGTCTCTAACTCCTTAAGGCGCTCCGGATCGGATGGGATAACCGAACACACACCCCGGGCTGTCACTACCAACCTCCGGGAACGACTCGCTTCCGCCATCTCACCGACTGCTAAGACAATCCGGTGCAATCGGCACCTTCCTCCCTTTCTCTCCCTAACACGCCCTAACTCACCACTCTTTCTCTCTTCTAACGCACCGTGGAGGAACATGGGGTAAAAAGACTGAATGAGGCTGGCGGTGGGGTTTAAGTACTTGGCGGAACCCTAAGTTCCCGCCGCCGAAAAAGTTCCCGTAAGTTCCCTAGCCGGAACCTAGGCAGTAGGTCCCTACGTTCCGGAACTTTCCGGCTTTCCGGCTACGGTTTCCAGAAGACTGCGTAACCTAATTAGAATTTTATCTTTTCTACGTAAAGATTAATTTCTATTTCTAATATCTAAGTCCTAACTTTGTATTTAAATGCAAAAATTGAAAAAGTTCTGCTACTTTTACCTCTACTAAATTGTTAATTGGGACTTTCCGGATGATACGTACTCCCACAATCTTTGTACTTGATGCTTAATGTCAATGCGCAACATAGGAGCATGTTTGCCAATAGACCCTCTCTTGTAACTTGTAGAGTTAGCATTCAATTTTTCACATTGATTATGGTTTTAGTTGCATGGAGGTTGAGGTATAGTGTAGAAGCTTAGTGGGTGAATGCATGGTTGAGTGGCTCATGGACGACCATTCATGAGTTCATGTGTGTTCACAATCGTACGACGGGTTGGGATGATAAATAAAAAGGTTGGGCAGTGTTGAATGTCGGAGCGTGAGTGTAGGAGTTCTAATTGGGATGGTGTAGGCAATTCTAACTCCACCCTTGAGCTAGAACTTTGATACATAGGTTCTGACGGAAAAATAGTAAATCAACTTATGGAGTGAACAATAAGTGCCTTCCAAGCAATGGACACTTAATATTATGCTAATCTGTCAATTTAAGTTACTCTAAAACGCAATTCCTAGTTTGGGAACGGTAATGTTAAAGGTTAAAAGAGTGGTTTGAATAAATCTAATCTAAAATAATCTTTGATTAACGAAGCTTATAGAATGCACTTTGCCCTTTCTAAAATGGTAAAGCAACTTGAATTCTGACTTTCTATGCAAAAGTTATTCAAGGATGAAATTTGACCTCTAAACTAACATAAAAACTTCATCCATGGATAAAAAATAGCAAATCTTATTGAAATAATTCCAAATTTCAGAGTTATGGTTATGATGATGTGGTTTACCTAATTCTAAAATAAAACTAATTTTCGTCTTTTATTAAAAAATTTCATCCAAATTTAAGATCAAACTTCATCCATTGCTTTCTCATCCAATTTTAGGTATTTTTGAAGATAGATTTGGATAATGGAATCTTCAAAAGATTCTCTATGTGATTCCAAATTTAAATAATTCTTTTAAAATTTTTAAAGATTCCTTTTAAAATGACACCTAATCTAATGGATTTTCACTTTTTACTCTAACCCGGTTAAATTCCTTAAGTGTTTTTTGTTATCTTTTAGATGTCAACTATTTTTAAATTTTCCAAATGACAAAATATAATATTCTAAATTTTAATTCTAAAACTAAGGTTTCAATTTAAATGGTTAATTCTTAGTTAACATTCCAACAATTCAATGAAATCAAAAGTAAAGCAAAATTAACTCACTTCTCCGATGAAGTTCTCGATCATCCCGTCACCAAGGATCACCAAGTGAATAGTTTTGTACGGCCCTTCAAACTCCATGGTGTCTAATCCATTGCAAAATTCACATTTAGTTTGTGTTTTGTTGTTGTAGTTTTGTCTAATTTTCCTAATTTGTGAGAATTTATTAATGTTCTGAAGTATTTTGAATAATTCCTAATTTCTCAAGAATTAATTGAAATACCCAAAACAATAATAATCCACTAATTCTAACCAAATCCAAACAAATCGTTAATATCTAATTAATTTTCATCTTCTAATTAATTCTAATTAATTTATTAGTTGGCAGTTTTGTCTTATTCTATTGTCTTCTTAGGCCTAATAAAACAAATGCCCGCTACAATCCAAACTCCCTAAATGCCTTTAGAATCTCATTAATTAACTAACCAACAAAGGATTAAGAATATAGGAATGAAATTCAATAGTGAGATTCTTCGGAAAACTAATATTTTAGTCTTGGATTCCTCACGTGTGCAAATTCTCTTCTTCTCTAAGTTCTTTATTTTTCTCTCTCTCTAAGTCTCTCTCATTTGTGTTAGAGCGTTTCAAGAATTTTGAGTTTTGATGTTTGGTGGGGAGGGAATGTGAGAAAATGAGAATATTAGCAAGAATGTGAGAAGGTGTAGAAATTTTGCTTAAAAAGCAAAGTTGGGTGGTGTGGCAAGCAACAACTTTCCTTTAATAAAACTCCACTTGAGTTTTATATGTAAATTATTTTTCAACCATTATGTATGTGAGTTTAGGGCATGATAACTTATTGTTAAATCTCAATTTTGGTATGTTGGATCTTGAGTTTTGGTAATTGGACCTCAAGTTTCGTTGCTGGATTTTGCCTGTGGTTGTTGGACTTCGGTACTAGTTCACTACTAACTCACTGTTTCTCCCTGTCGCCCTGTTGCTTGGGCAGTTTTCTCCCCGCTGGCCACGTGTCGACTTCTTACTGGCTCAACCCCTTCCCCCAGCCTCGTCAGCTCCTCGTCCGTCCTTGGCTCTATCCGTTCTAGCTTTTCGTCCATCCTTGGCTCTCGACTTGTCCTGGCAGCTCGGTCCTTCCTAGCAGCTTGGTCCTTGGCTCCCGACCCGTCTTGGCAGCTCGGTCCTTCCTGATTGGTATTGAACTGGTTCAAACTAGATGTATGGCTGGGTTTTATCAAATTGAAACTAGCTTTGCCAAATTTTTGATAAAATAAAATAAAATAAATGACAAATAACAATGTGACCTGGAACAAACTAATACTTAAAAGAAAACTAATGGAAGCTAATTTTTATTGGATTTTGAAAATAAATGAAAAGAAAGGAAAACCACGGTTGGACATTAGTAATAGATGAAGTTTTGATAATTCAAATTTCCAACACGATGGATGATGAGGTTCAAAGGTTTGGCTTAACAATTGGAGTCTTGTAGACAATCAAAGCTTCGCTATGCCGGGGCAACCCCAAGTTTTTGTGTGAAATAATTAATTTACTTGTACCAAATTTTCTTGAACAAGAGTGCTAATGATGCCATGGTCACAAATAGGATCTTAAAATCTTAATTTTTAAAGGAGGTGTGGGCGCTTTATTCCCACCCTTGGAATAAAGTGTACACAATCGGGTTCTAGTGTTTTTGTCGTATGATCTTCCTAGTGGGTGTTTACAACATCAAATCCAGTTGTGCCTTCCACGCAACGGATCTTTGTTGTTTTGCCTACTTGAACTTCCCTAATAGCAAATGACTAACAATTCAATATGAATTAGTACCTATGACCCGGTTTGGGCTACAACAACCAAAACTAGGGGTCAATTGTGTTAATCAAGCGGAAAATTAAAGTGGACAAGGTTGTAGGGCTTGAATTGCCCTTTCCAAAATGATGAAGAACTTTGAAATTGATCCAGAATCTAGCGGATAATGGCGGATGAATTTTGGTTCTAAAGTTATTGTTTAAAACTTCATCCTTGAATTATTAGAGTTCTAGCTATTGAAATTAAATGTGGATTTTTGGGTTATTTTCTATCTTAAAATGTCTACCTAAGTTATAGATTTGGCTTGATTTGGTCAACTATGGTTGACTTTCATCCAAGTCCCACTTCCTTTTGGTTAAAACTTCTTTCTACTCTAACTCATTCAATATTCATCCAATTTAAAAGGTTAAATAGGTTTTAGAATCCTAAGAATATTCTTTTTAAGATTCTAACTCTAACTTGTTCTTTGGTTAACTTTTGGTAAATTTTGACTAGATGGTCAATTTTGAATATTCTTACTACTTGGGTAATTTTGGATTTTACTTTTACCCTTAAGGTCAATTGATTTTTTTATCTTTTAAACTTCTAATTTGACTTTTCTTAAAAGGTAAAAGACTTTTACTTTTGACGTCCGGAGTAAATATTACTTACGGGAGAATTTTGACCGTTGTCCGGTTTACCAAAATTCTCACGTAATTCTTTTTTACCTTGGAAATTCAAAAATTACTTTGACTTTCACCTTTTTACTTCTACCTTGACTCTAGATGCTAGAATCTCCTAAGATTCTTTAAAATATTCCTTTGGATGATTTTCTACTTTTTCATTCACTTTGATGATTCTTTTTCATCCAGGGGTAAACTTGGATAATTTTCTTTTACTATGATGGTAAAAATCCTTTAAAGGTACTATGATAATTTTCTAACTACTTTAAAACCTACCCGCTAGCTTTCCCAATTACTCTGGGTTTTTATTCTAATCTTATCTTGAAACTTAAAATCAAATTCTATTCTAATGTTTTTTGGTGAAAATGCAAGAACTTGGGTGAAAAGATTTAGTTACTAACCTCCCCGTTGAATGTTGTTGCCATGTCGTCAATTGCACGCTCCAACTCCATCGTTTGTTTGACCGCAATTTGATGTTGAATTTGTATGATCTTCCAATGGTATTAGGGATGTCCTGAACCTCGTCCTTCAACTAATTTCTTTTTCTTTTTCTTCTTTCCCCTTCAAATATTCTTCTTTTTCTTGTATAGATATTTTTTGGGAATAAAATCCTACCAAATCTAATCAACCTTCTAATTGCCAAATGCTCCAATTTCCTTGAGAATCAAACAAATGGTTGAAGACAAACACTTTTGACATCTACTAACTAATAACTAACTTCAAGAATATTTGAAAATCCACTATTCATCTATTTGTTGTTTTCCTTTTGTCTTAACTAAAGTCAAACCTTGATTAAGGGATTCAAAATATTCCTAAATGGATGAACATCCTTCACTTGAGCTTCACTACTAATGCACTTGCGTCTTCCTTTGCAATTGTTTTATCAATTGTATTTCTTGGAGTTGCGATTGTGTTTCAAGCTCCAAGTTTTTTGCAAGTAGGAATGTCAAGAATGCATCTACAGATGATATTTTGGTTTGGAAACAAGAACAATTTCCAGGATGCTATATTCTGGTTGAGCCCTTGCTTGGTGAGCTACTTGGATAATTTTGATTTGTGCTTGCTAACTAGTCTGTGGACCTCTCAACTCACTCTTTGTGGTCTGAAATTTTGGTCAACCAGCGTTGACTTTTTAGTTGGACTCTCAACCTCACCTCTCAGCTAAAGCTTGGGCCCTGGCCTTTCTCTCAACTCTCATAATCTGAAATTTTGTACCTGGACTTCTCTCAAGCTCTCATAATCTGATTTTCAATCTCTGGACCTCTCTCAAGCTCTCATAATCTGAAAGTTTAGTCCCTGGACCTCTCTCAAGCTCTCATAATCTGAAATTTTATTCCTTGGACCTCTCTCTCTCACTCTAATAATCTGAAATTTAGTCCCTGGACTTCTCTCGAGCTCTCAAAATCTAATTTTTAGTCCCTGGCCTCTCTCTCAACTCTCATAATCTGATTTTTAGTCTCTGGACCTCTCTCAAGCTCTCATAATCTGAAATTTTAGTCCTTGGACATAACATTCAGTAGCCTTCAGAGAGGCTGCCTTTTCCTCTCTGAAGTCTTCATCCACGACTTTCATCCCCACTTAATTTATGTAAGCTTTAGTACCGGGATAGTGACAGTACATTATGGTATATTCCATTTTCTTTTCTTAATTTTAGGATTAGACATACAAATCATCAAATATTGTAGTGAAAGATGTTGGCAAAGAATCCAATGAGTAATACACTAATGCCTTGTTAACCCCTAAAGGTCTGAGACTGTTTTTTCACCAAAACCACTCCAAAACTGCCATTTCTAATACAAGTACCAAATTTTATAAAAAAAACATTTTTGGAAACATGTAACTGTAAGATCTTATAGAACACTGGTTTGAGAAGATGTGGAAAAAATTTCAGAATTTTCCACCATGCGGATTGGAAGATATTAGCATTTGAATTGACAAAACCCCTTTTTTTGTCCCTGCGAAAATCCGGGCAGCTGCACTTCACAAGGTCACATTTGTATGAAAAAATGCCCAAAATGGTGGTTACTCTTTGGATTCATTCTTCTAGGCAAGTTGGCTACATGCTTGAAAATTTTCAGATCATTTGGAATTGCACAACATATAGGAAAAAAATAGTAAGTAGAAAGAAGTAGAGAATGATTCAAAACACTAAATTGTTAAGAATTTATTTATGGAATTGAAAAATGCCAATCCCAACGGTTGTAATGTTGTAATAAATAATCTACATCCAATGTTTTTATTTTTTTTCAAAAATATTGGAAATTGAGTGAAATAAAGGACTTCAAAGTTTATTTGAGAGTAGAGATTCCATAACTACCCTCAAACTAAGAATCCTCATAACTTTTGACTCATTAATCCACATGGAATGATTTAAAGCTTTCCACGTACATGTAAATCTAAAGAACCAATTTCAAATTTTTATTTTTAAAAAAAATGATTTTTAAAGAATTTTTTGAGCTGCCCGGGCTGCCCGCCGAGCACCAAAAATTACATATCATACAATAACTTTTTAACCATGTAGTCAAAAGTTATGAAAATTGTTGGGCCTTAAAGATAATCCTTGGGCACATCTTGTGTGAAAATTTCAAAGAAAAAAAATAAAAACTCCACTTGTAGTGAGCTGCCCAAAGTCACTATGTTGTCAAAAAACAGTGTTTGGACCTTTAGGGGTTAATATTTGTAATCAACAACTTATTTTGGGTTTCAATGTGAAAGATAACTCTATATATACACATGGAGTGGTAGGAGGTAGAGCAATCCATGTGGGATAAATAAATTAGAATTTGTAGGTTCTCATGCACTCATAGTTAAGTCAAAAACAAAGAATTGTGTTAAAAGTAGAATTTTAGACCTCGTTTAGGCATAGTAAAATAACTTTTTTCAAATAACTTTGAACTAAAAAAAGTTGTTAAATGAAGATAATTTTCACCTCCAAAAATCCGTTTGAGATTTTGAATCTCCAATCAAAAGTTATGAATAAAATTCGGAGAGGGGTTGGAATGGATTTTTAAATGACTTTGTATAAAATGTCCATTAAAAATCTTCTCCAAAATTTATTCATAACTTTTGATTGGAGATTCAAAATCCCAAACGGATTTTTGGAGGTGAAACTTATCTTCATTTAACAACTTTTTTTTGTTCAAAGTTTTTTGAAAAAAGTTATTTTACTATGCCTAAACGAGGTCTAAAATTCTACTTTTAACACAATTCTTTGTTTTTGACTTAACTATGAGTGCATGAGAACCTACAAATTCTAATTTATTTATCCCACATGGATTGCTCTACCTCCTACCACTCCATGTGCATATAAAGAGTTGTCTTCTCACTTCAAAAGCACAATGCATAAATGGGTTCTAATTCAAAGTGAGGAAATTCTACAATAACATAGAAATCAATTCTCTCAATGAATCCATTAGCATTTTGTTTAAAGTTCCTATTGTTTTGTATTCAGATTTACTTAGAAATTTATAATTTTCCACTACTTCAGTGTACAGTGGCGGCGCGGGCTTGAACTTCAATTCTGACAAATATTGACAACTGTCCGCACAAAATCAGTAGTTACTGATATCGTGCGGAATATATCACACCATTTCATCCCGCGGATGAAATGGTGTGGTATATTCCACACCATTTCGTTCGGGGGAGGGTAGAGTCAGTGACTGCTACTGTTATGTATTAGATAACCGATGAGCCGCGCTAGTGGCGAATAGATTATCAGACATAACCGGTTGTACATTTTTCAATCACAACCTTTGATCTTCATGATCCAAGAGTGTAGGAAGCAAGTAGAAAGGAAAGAAGATTATGAGTTGCAATTTGTAATGGCAATGGTGACGGGTTGCCTATGGGATGGTGCCACATTAGCGTTGAAAAGTCAACAACCGGTTATGGACCTCTCTCTCTCACTCTAATAATCTGAAATTTAGTCCCTGGACTTCTCTCGAGCTCTCATAATCTGATTTTTAGTCCCTGGCCTCTCTCTCAACTCTCATAATCTGATTTTTAGTCTCTGGACCTCTCTCAAGCTCTCATAATCTGAAATTTAGTCCTTGGTCTTTCTCTCAACTCTCATAATCTGATTTTTAGTCTCTGGACCTCTCTCAAGCTCTAATAATCTGAAATTTTAGTCCCTGGACTTCTCTCAAGCTCTCATAATCTGAAAATTTAGTCCCTGGACCTTTCTCTCTCATTCTAATAATCTGAAATTTTAGTCCCTGGACCTTTCTCTCTCATTCTAATAATCTGAAATTTAGTCCCTGGCCTCTCTCTCTCACTCTAATAATCTGAAATTTAGTCTCTAGACCTTGAATTAAATGGTTGGCGGTTGTTGCCACACCCAAACAGGGGTCCCTAAGGGTCCCTTTTTAAACTAAAAATTAACACGGAATATTATGGAAGACGAAGCTTTGCCGTACGGGGCGTCGAGGCCCCAACTTTTAAAGGATGACTAAGCAATAATTGTAAAGAATTGATATACCAAGGACGTTAGCTTTGCCGTATTAGAGGTATTAACCTCAAATTCTTAAGGAATTTTGCCAAAGTTTGGCTAACACACGAAACTTTGGTGACTCTAATTATACTTGAAAACACTTGATAAGTACCAACACACTTTGAGACACTACTAGAAAAGGGGGCCCTAATCAACTGAAAATCAATGCACTTACATTGATTACAACAAAAAAAAATTGGGCTCTGTTGATTTGGCAGTCCTCCAAACATCAATCAATATGATTTGGTTGATTTGAACAAAAAGAAAATTTGCTCAGTTGATTCGGCAATCCTCTCAATATCATTTTCATTTTCCCACATATTGTAATAGTAAGATAGGGCCGGCCAAAAATAATTATTTAAAAGTATGCCAAAAAATAAATAAAATGAATAAGAAAAAATGTCAAATTTAGCAAAAAATTAAATGATCAAAATTTTGTAAAAAATAAAAATGTCCAATATTAGCGGGAAAGTCCAAAATAAAGTCCAATGACCATCTAAAATCAAGATATTCTATATGGCAAGGTGATGGACTTATGGTGACTCCCAAAAATAATTGGCTACTATATAAATTGTTTTAATAAACTAAAAAATTGGAAATATTAAGAGAAATTTTGACATGTTGTATAAAAGGGATTCTACCTTTATGTACAATTTCACTTAGAATGGATTATATTTAGACTTATTATTATTTGAATGAAATTTTTATGGAAAAATAATTTTTTTGTGAAAAGTCAAAATGTCTCATTTCTTTTTATAGGAAGAATATGCATCTTGACTAGAATCACATACTACAAGATTCATGAATATTGGATTTTTATTGATTGATATCTTATTGATTAAAATTTGACTTTTTAATTTTTCACTCCATAAATTGCAAATATGTTTTTGATATATATAGTTATTTGATGTTATTTTGAATTTTTATTTTATTTTTTTCAATCTATGGAATGAAAAATGAAAAAATGAAAATTTTGAGGTCAAGTTTTAATCAATAAGATCTCAATCCATAAAATTCAATCAATAAAAATTTAAAATTCATGGAACTTATAATATGTAATTCTAGTCAAGATGTATATTCTTCCTATAAAAAAATGAGACATTTTGACTTTTCACAAAAAAATTATTTTTACATAAAAATTTCATTCAAATAATAATAGGTCTAAGTATAGTCCACTCTAAGTGAAATTGTAGAATCCCTTTTGTACAACAATATGCCCAATTTTCACTTCACAATTCTAGTTTCTCAATTTATGAGAGCAATTTATATGGTGGCTCCAACTACTACTAGGAGTCACCATTTTTCATTGACATTTAGTAAAAATGATAGTAGAGAGGTTGTTTTTACAATGAAATCCATTGTTAATCATGAATTATCAAAGAATATGGGATAATTTGAAGATGAGAGCTTGACCGCTCATTGTCAAAATGTAGGAATTGTGTGCAAAGTAGAATTTCAAACCTCATTTTGTCATAGTAGAATATCTTTTTTCAAATCTTTTTGAACTAAAAAAAGTTGTGAAATCAAGCCAAATTTCAATTCCAAAAAACCGTTTGATGTTTCAAGCCTCCAATCAAAAGTTATGGACAAATTTCAAAGTGGCTGTTTGAAATTGTCATAAAAAATGTCCTTTCTAACCCCTCTCTCAAATTTGTCCACAACTTTTAATTGGAGGCTTGAAATCTCAAACGGATTTTTGGAGATGAAATTTAGATTCATTTTCTACAATAACTTAGTTCAAAGTTTTTTGAAAAAAGTAATTCTACAATGCCTAAATGAGGTCTGAAATTCTACTTAACCACAATTCCTACTTTTGACTTAAGTATAAACGGTTGAGCTCCTACTATTCCTCACTCTTTACAAATCCCATATGGGTTGTCCTACCTCCTACCACCCCACTTGTATAAAGGCCTTGTCTTTCCCTCTCTTCAAACACCAAGGTAAGCTACATTCAAAGTTAAATTGGAATATATGTTAAATTATTTGGAATGTAGTGGTGGATTTTGGCATTCAAAGCTGTATAGTAGTATATATTTATTTAATTATTTTGAATATAATATAGAATTTTTTAAAGTTGAATTTTAAATTTATGAATTTAATTTGGAAACTTTAATTAATTATTTAATATCAATTTGTTGATTGCTGACATGGCAATCTAATCCGTTTGGCCGTTCTAGTGACGTGGCAGTCTTGCATGTGTGGCAAGTTCAGCCTATGTGGCAGCTTACGTGGCAAATTATTGAATAATAATAATAATTTTTTCACTGTGACCAAATCAAGATATAAAATCAACATAGAAGTGTTGATTATTGTCCGAATCAAAATGTCCTAATCCACTGTCCAAAATAACATATATTTTTTGATTTTTTTGTTGAATAGGACACTGAATTTTGTAGTAGTGAGACCACAAATTCCACGTCAATGCTCGTTAGGGGATGTTCACTAACATGTGATGTTTGGATATCCCACTTAAGTGGCTTCAACAAGAATCAACAATACTTGAGACACTTGAATGAAAGCAAATCAAACTCTAAAAGGAATTGGCTAACGGCATCGCCAGAATTCGGCCAAATTCCTCCTAGGAATAGTACAATAATGCAAAAGATTCTTAAAACAACTTTAAAGCCTTCTAAAGGAACCCCCACGTCCTTAGATAAGCTCAAACAACAACAAAACAAAGCTTAATGAACTCCAAGAAAGAAAGTAAATAAGGATTTTGGCAAATGACCAAAATCTCAACAATGTGGCCGCGTTTGGCCGGTTTCCAACAAAATACAAGTGTTTGCAAATAAAAGAAGTTTGGTCTTGTGCGACTAAGAAAACAATGATGAAGAAGAAAGGGGAGCAAAGTGAGAGGAGAGAGGGTCCTTTTATACTTTTCCAAGGCACCCAACCCCTCTCAAGTTACCTAAGTCTACTCCTACGTTAAACCCGTTTAACGGGAAATTCCAAATTCTAACCTACTGTTGTGATTCCTATAACTTTTGGAAAAATGCTCCAAACACAAAATCGATTGTGCCATTGTCTTCAAAAGACCCAAATTAATCTAGGGGACCCCCTTACCCCTACTCCTGGATGATTCCGTGAGCGAAAGTCAACATTTGGCAAACCAGTGAAACGGGTAGAAAATCTAACTTTTGGAGATGATTTTTCCCAAAGGTTTTGACTAGCCAAAGTTGTTGGGGAGGTTCAAGAAAGTAATAAAAGAGTTTAAGTTGACTCAATTCGGACACCGTATGCTCCTCGTGCGCCGGTCAACCCACAGAGAATGTTGTAAATTTGTTAAAAGTTGTTGCCGCCGCCGGTTCGGGTACTTGTCGGTGTCAGAATGTCTTGGAATATGGCATGGCCCTTATTTAGGCTAACACAAGGTATCCTAATTTTTAGTGGGATTTTATCAACACTCGGATAATTTCTATGAATTTCCAAATGCCGATAAACAGACGGTCATTTTTTGTAACTCATAAAATTACGAGACTTTTTTGGATAGGTTCTAGGAAGCATCCCAAGGCTAAGTGCAAAGTCCCATGTTTGTTTTGCACTTTCCCAAAATGGTATAAAATAAATACCTATCAATTTAATTCCCCCGAGGTGAATCGTTCCCGATGTAGGGAATCTTCACGATCCGACTTCACCATTGTGCTCCTGGCGTGTCTTTATACTAAAAATGCCTCTCTTCACTCGGTCGCAAATTATCTTCATCCTTGGAATTTTACCTACAATGCACAAAAAATGGACTTTTTCCAAATCTTGCAACTTGGGTTTTGATCTCTATGGTTTGTTTAACCTTAATATTGTGACTGAAATGAATAACTCCTTTTATAATCTTAGGCTCTTGCCACTTCACGGTTTCATTCTTTCACATATAGGTTCTATTCCAACTTTAGACCCTTAACTTGGCTTTTGAGGTTATCAGGCTTTGGGTCTCTAATTAATCCCAATTCTCTATTTAGATCGTTGAATGACTCCTAGAGGGTTGTGGATGACTATGGAAGTGTTTTAGGCACTTCCCGGACTTTTCGGGACATGGCAACGCATTCTTAGGGACTTCTATCAATTACGTTGTCAATCTACTTTTTATGACTCTAGACTGTAATTAATTGTAAAAATGAGCAAAAAGCGAAAAAAAAAGAAAATTCCAAGGCCCAAGCGACAACTACGGGGCTCACAGGAGGTATGCATGATAGCGTTTGAATCGAACTTTTAAAATCAATTCCTCAAAATTTCAAAGAGAATCTGTCAGGGTACAGAAACTTCAAATGAATATTAGAATTAGAGTAGAATAGGATGTGATAGAGTAGGAATTTTTCAAAGTTGTAGGTAAGTCGTAATGACTTTAATCTAAATAGGGTTAGTTTTAGAATAAAGATGTCTTCCGAAATGCTCAAGTCGATCCGGTTATGGATCCGGATTCCAGAACCCTAAAACCGGATTGCCGGAGCCTATGGTCTAGGGATCTGGCCTAGGAAGCTAGGGTACGTGTGTCGGGAGCAGAAACCTTAACCAAGTTCCCATCCGGGAACTAGCGGCAGAGCGTTGAGTACTTAAGCACCACCGCCACTCATTTCTCCTCCTCTTGAGTTTTCTAAACTCCTTGCGTTGATAGTTGAGAGAAAGAGTAGTGAGATAGTGATTGTCATAGCACAAGAAAGCACAAATCTTGCCTTTAGGTGTTAAATTAGCGTAAAGCACCTTAGATAACTCGTGTATTGTTCCCAAAGGATTTAAACTTGTAGGTTCCTCAAAATATTGGAATCTCCATACGGAAAACAACCAAAACCCAAAGCAAAAAAAATCCGGATTTATAAACTAGGAACTGTGCTTCCTCATCTGAATCTTCTAACTCAAATAACCGTCATATCGTAAACTCCCAGTCAATAGGTCTAGGTGAATTAGTATCATTCTCAAACATAATTTGTAACTTTGTATCCTACCATGTGGATACAGATTCGGAAGGAGTGTTGTTATCCTATACCTTTCCCGGATCTGGATCTAGTGATATTAGTAACCAATGGATTAGTTTAACCTCTATGTCAAAGGAGTCCACTCTTTGGTTTGAGGAAGGGAACGTATACCCTACCCTTCAATCGATTAGAATGACTGAAGTTTCACTGAGAAAACACAAAACAACTACAGAACCCGGATACGAATTCTTCTTCACAACTAGTTCAGAAATCAATCCCAACTAGTAGGTCACTCAGGAAACCTCCACAATCCTCTTTTACTACAACGACAGACTTATCCGGACAAAATCCCAAGAGCTAGACCTGATACCTTGATAATTAGGGGCTTCCAACTATCTTCCTATTCCTCTCTCCCGGATCCAGTAGGACTTTTCAGACGTCAGCTAGCATTCACCCTCCACTCTTGGAGGATTTATCCAACCTAAAAATGGCTATCATGCTCAGAAGACACTCAAGAAACTTCAACAGCTAGAATTTCCTCCTAATATATAAAGATTTATCAACCAAATCCTAATACTCCCGGAACTGGATCCAGACAGAATACGGGGGCGACTCTTCCTCTCAAGTTTCCACAATCAAGTAACCTGAACTAGCAATGGTCAAAAGCACCGCCTAACCCCTCAACACAAGACCAAGACTTTTCAGACCAGTACTCATGGAGTTGAAATCCAAGCTTTCTTTGCAAGATTGAATATAAAAACAAGAATGTAAAACTGCCCGGAGTTGAAACTAACTTCCAACCCCTAAATACAAAACCCCAAGGAACCCTAAAAGGCCCCAAGGAACAAAATCAGAGGACCAGGGAATGACAGGTGTCATTCCTTATCCTTCTTAAGTTGACTTCCTACCAACCCATCCGATCCGCAAAATGTGGATCTGAGATCCTGAGAACCCAAAAAGTACAGTCTAGGTGCATGTAACTTGAAAAGGATCTAGCTAACTGCTTTCTATCTATCAAAAACTTGGGTTTTTGTCTCAACCATGTTAGGGCTACCCTCCAAAAACTACCTATCTACTTCCTAGCTCGTTTCGGAGAAGGTTCCTCCTGCTTGACAACCCCTTTCCGAGCTGGATTTTTCCTGCTTGTGTAGGCGCAAGATTACTCACCCTTGGTAATAAAGCGAACATCGACCAGGTTCTATGCTTTTATCCACTTTTTTAATATATGGGGGTGTTGTGAGCGCGATCCACTGTGCCTTCTAAGTAATGGATTTTTTTTGCTAATGTTTCCTAAGTGTCATGGATGACAACGAATAACTAGAAATGCATGTAGTGACTAGCAAGCTAACTGCAATGATCAGAGTGATGGTGAAATTCTAACTCCCTGACTATCTATCCTATGTCAAGGGTAGACTGGGTAGTTGGCGTCATTTCTAACGTCCCTAACTACGTGAAAAGGGGAACCCCTATGTTCCTTCCATGAACCTCTAAGACTATCTTGGGTTTTTAAAACTCCACCTAGAAGTTCTACTTTTAAAAGCTACCCCTAAAGTTTCAACTCTTACTCTAAGTTTTAACTTCTAAGTGTACTCTAGGTTTTTAACTTCCCAAACTAATTAGAAAATTTAACTTCAAAACTTAATGCTACCGTTTGACTTTGTTTTGACTTTTGACTCCAAGTTTTTACTCCTAAACTAACTCTAAAATTTACCCTCTAAAGTTAACTCTATGTTTTGACTTTAACTTCAAGTTTCTACTTCCCTATTTTATTCTAAATTTACCCTTCTAAATTTAACTCTACGGTTTGACTTTGTTTTGACTTTTGACTCTAAGTTTTTACTCCTAAACTAACGCTAAAAGTTAACCACTACATCTAACTTTTAACTTCTACTTTTAGCTTTTCACTCTAACTTTTTACTTCCCAATTGACTCTAAAATTTAACCTTTAAAATTAATCTTAACTTTTGACTTTAGGCTTTTGAATTTCTACTTCCAAATTTAATCCTATCGTTTTAATCCTCGATTAACTCTAAATGTTATCCTCCTAAATTTAATTCCAACTTTTACCTCTAGGGTTTAACTTCTAAACTTACTTCCACAATTTACTCTGAGTTTTGACTTCTAATTTTAACTCTATTCCTAACTCAAAAATCTACTTCCTAAGTTGATTTTAAATTCTACTTTTGACTTCTACTTCCTACTCTACTTTTTACTTCCCAAAGTTAATTCTAAATTTTGACTTTAGAATTTAACTTTCCTAATCAAAATCTTAATTTAACTCTAGTTTTTTAACCGTTAATTGATCCCTAATTTTAATCCTAAATTCTCCTTCTAATCTAATCCTAATTTCCGTCCATTGTTCCTTGTGGATCAAATTTAATCAAAATTCCTCCGTTCTACCCCCTACCGCTTAACTTAGCCTAACGCGGTCGATTTAAAGCCAAATCCTAAGTGTAATATGTTTTTGGAAACCTCTATCCTTAATCTATAACTTTTTGAATCTAAACTTCTAATTTGCACTAATCTTGGATGCTAATCACGCTCTAAGGGCTGATTAGGAAAATAAATGCTAACTAGGGAGAAACATCAAAGATTAAATCAAAAACTCACCTCTTGACTATCGATTTCGGAAATAACTTTGTCCACGTCCACGTGTACATCCTCACGCTCCATGATAGTCTTTGGTTTTGTTTTGAATTTTTCCCGAGCTCACCGCTTATTTAGAAAATATTATAATTTTTGATGATCTAAACTAACTCTTTCTCTTCTTTCTTTCTTTTCTTTCTTCTATACTAGCACTATTCCACCTAAACTTTTATGAGTCTTACACTATGGTTTCAAACTCCGAGAAGGGTTTAAATGTTCCTCCTACCCTCTTACACAACCTTGCTTTGTGTCATCCTAATCCTCCTCCCATCGGTCACTATGAATTCTCAAGATTTCCTTTCCTCAAGTTTACCTAGCCTAAGCCTAGGTCACTATTTATCGTCTCTCACCTTCTCTTGCCTACTTCTTCTCATCTTTTCCTAATCTCCTTCCATTGTGTGTAGGTGTGAGTGGTGATGCAGGTTGGATAGGATGTTTTTGTGCAGGTGGCGCGTGGAGTGGCAACCTCTATTTCTTCCCCCCTTTCTCTTGTGTTTTTGAAGTTCCAATCTAATTTTTTCCTTCTCCCCAACTGGATTCCAAAATTTCAGACATTAAAAGATAAAAAAAAAAAAAAAAAAGGGTGGTTGGGGTCCCGCAGGGCATCGTCCCGTTTAGTTTTGGAAATCCAGTAGTTGGATTTCAGTTCAGCCAAGCTGATTAGCTCGATGGCTGATGTTCAGTTCAGTCAAGTTGACTTAGCTCGATGCTGATGTTCAGTTCAGTCAAGCTGACTGCCCGATGGCTGTATGTTGGCTGTATGAGGCTGGTTTGCCGGTCCGGTATGCTGGCTGTATGCTGGTTCGGTGTACTGGCTGGCCCTTCCAAAAATCCACACAACCGGGTTCCCTTAGGGGAACCCACTAACACAAACTTAAATTGGATTTTTAGTAGGGAGTTAGGGCCAGGATCGAAGCTTCGCCGTCCGGGGGGTTTAGCCCCAACTTTTTAGAACGGTCACCTAAGCTAAGTGTTACGGGACAGTCACTCTCTTCCTAGGAACTCGTGACCAATCTTGGAAGCTAAACTCTGGACTTTTCGAAGAAGGTCTTGGAAACTAGACTTTGGAATCTAAGGCTATGGAGGTTCAAAGCTTCGCTGTAAAATTGGGTTTAACACCAACTTTAGGACTTGTAACACTCCACGGGTTCAAAGCTCCGTCGTCTAAGACTATTTTAACACACACTGTAGGACTTGACGTTGTCACTAGTTCAAAGCTTTGCCGCCGTAGGGAGGGTCCACACAACAAGGGGGATATTAGAAGAAGGTAGAAAAGACAAACTTAAGAAACACACGTGACAAAGCCAAAACTTTGCCGTCCCGAGGGGGGTTCCACACAACAAAGGGGATATTAGAAGAAGATAGAAAAGATAAACTTAAGAAACACACGTGACAAAGCCAAAGCTTCGCCGTCCCGAGGGAGGATCCACACAATAAGGAAAAGATTAGAGGAGGGTGAGAACACGTAAGTGAGGAAAAACAATATGTTAGGACATATAAAGACACACAACTTCACAAGCTAAAGGCCCCCCAAAGCGGCATCGCCAAGGTACGGTGGGGGGTGACTTTAGGATTAGCACAAGACACCAAAAGACTCCTAAACTCACAAGTTAGCTCACAAAGGTACAACAAGAAAGAAGCAAGGATTCTTAATTCGTAACAAGGATATAACAAACGCACGAGAAGTACACAAGGCAAGATAGAAGGACCCCCAAGGACCTTCAAAGCTTGAAATCTAGCAACAATAGAGCAAAAAGTGCTCCAAAAACACCGTAGAGGTTTTTGGCTTCAAACGCCAAAATATCCAAAGCAAATTGGACCCACGGACCCAAACAAAAGTGAGGGGATGTTCGAGAGAGAGAAATGGGGCCCTTATATAGGTTTCCAAGGGCCCACCCCTCCCTCTAGAGTTCTAAAGTAACTTTATCAACTTGGATTTTCATCCTCATCTTCAAAGATTTTCATCCTAATTCCTAAAGATCTACTTCTACCATCTATGCTGAACCAACATCCTAACTTTCGGAGATTAGCTCCAATCGCCAAACGGATTGTGTCGTTGGCTCCAAATCGCCGTGTTTACTCCTAGAGACTTCTATCCCCCGTACCAAGGCCAAAAACTCATCTTAGGCTAATTTAGTTTAAAAACCAAATCATGGTAAAATCCTAGATCTTGGGGGTTTCCTATTTTGAGAAATGTGAATAGCCTAGGGTCTCCAGTAGGTGCAAGGGAGTTGGGAAGGACTCTTGGTTGACTTTGTTTCGCCATCGTATGGTCCCGGAATGCCAGTCAACGTGGCGGGGACCCCGCCACGTGTTTCATTCCTGAAGAATCTTGTTGGTTCGGGCACTTGCCACTATCGGAATGTCGCGAAACTTCACGGAGCGCATTATTAACATAAAACAAGCTAGTCTAATTTTTAGTGAGATTTTATTGTAACCTGGGTAATTTTCATGAAATTCCCGTTGGAGGTTAGGAGTATTGACCACCCGGAAAAGGTTCTTCTGCAAGTCGGAAGATGCCGGGAATTTTCACGTGACCTCTCAGGGAGTTGCATGAAAGACGTGCAGGTCCGTTTTTGTACCTGATACGATTGGTCAATGGAGATTAAACTGGCCATCTCCTCGAATTAGTGACAGTGCGGGAATCTTCTGCAGGTGGAGGAATCTTGGCAAATCGATTTCGTCGTTGGACTCCTGGCATGGGATTTACCCTATAACACCATCCTTGAGCTGTAGATTCCTCCACGAGCCCGGTCTTGCATTAGTGGTTCTTGCATGCTAACAATCGGGATTTTGAGAATTCGTCGATCTTACGGGAAATTCTAAATCTAACTCTAGGACTCGACCTGGTGGCCTCGCTATGGATCCCTCGGACCAACTTAGCTACGAATTGCCACATTCATGGTGAGAATTAGCCCTTTTGGGGCTATGTGACTTAAATCCTCCAAATCTAACCGTTTTGATATTTCTAGACTATTTTTAGACCAAATTTGGGGGGATTCTAAATAAAAACACAAATCTAGACCAAATACTATAATGGGTATGACACAACCCTATTTTGGTTCTACACTCTTTTTATGGCTTTTTGTATACTTTTATCAACTTTAAATTGCAAATTTCCAAAAAAATAATTCTACGAGTCCCAAGTGACAAATTGGGAGCTCACAGGAAGCGGTCAAGTGGAGCACCTGAACTTCTTGGCACGGTAAGCAAAGCACTGAAAGCCATTCTCATGACTGCTAGTATTGGGTCCAATTTCTGTTGCCCTTCAGGATTTTTCTATGGTTGGTTAAACACTATATTCATTAATTTGAGAGAATTCTCAGATTATGAGAGTTTTGATAGCCCTTTTCAATCCAATTATATGCTACAATTGCATACAATCATGGTGAAAAATATCAATCATTTGCAATGCAGAAGTCATTCATTCACAGTCAATAATCAAATCGTAACATTAATAGTTAAAGTAAGAGCAACATAAACTAAAAAAAACAATTGGAGATTGATGGTCCATATATTTATAGTAAGATTGCCAAATATGACAAGCATTAGATTAGCTTTGGACTTCTAGAATGCCTATTTTATTGTAAATCTAATAATGTGATTCAATCTTGCATCCAAATGTCAAATGATTGTATAGAATTTATTGTAATATATATAGGTATAACATATACCATATAATACATAACAGGTATAGCAGGTATATAACATATATATATAAAGGTATAACATATACCGTATAATATATAACAGATAAATCATCTTACTTGATCCATGAAATCCCTATGGATGCACATAGTTTCATGCATGAGATCTACTCCTTAGATCTACCATTGCTTTCCATATCTCAGGTCCTCGACTACATTCTTGAGGGCGTATTTGGTGGGGATGTTGCAGTTCTTGCATCTTCAAGGACCTCCTCTCCCATGCATCCCAAGGTCGACGGGTACAATGCATGAGTCGTTCATCATGTGACTTCGATGGACGATGACATTGTACCAATTTTTTAGGAAGTAGACCAGGTTGAACTTGTAATCCTAATTTCCTCGGATATTCAGCATTTGCTGAATTGATAGGTCGTGGAGGTATTGGAATGGACTTTGTGCCTATACAATCTTTTCTTTGGGATCCACTCGATACCTATAAAACAAAGAAGACAATAAATGATAAAGTTATAATTGCAATAATATGTGTTAAAGTAATCCAACACGTGCATAGAACACAATTGTAGCAAATGGATAAAAAACCAAATTCATTCATACCTTAGAAGTTGTAGGAATGTGTATGTTGTCAACATACAACTTTCTTTGTGGAACAATAACATCAGCTGAACGTAGACAAGCTGAAGGAGCTATTTTTTGAGATTTGAGTGGCGACGGGGAGCTCACTGGAAGCAATCGCTTTCTCCCGCTTGGTGGACTATCCACCACACCATCATTAATGGGTCTTGTGGAGAAGTCCATAGTAGATAGTGCAGTAGCTGCCGAGACCATAATGTGACCCACACCGCTTTGAGATAATGCATATTGGCCGTATTCTAAAATGGAATCCATCGACGCATTACACTTGGAAACACTACCAGTATATGGTACGGAACAATCACGCAAATCCTGAAGAGTCACAAAAGTCAGTGTGATTACAAAGAATAAAGGGTGGACAACTGGAATACAAACAATAAAACAACTCGAAATGAAGTAAACAATCATCCATTTTGCAAGACGACTATGATAGAACTATAATGGATACACTCGTCTTTAATGAAACACCATAGCAATAGATAAAATGCACAAACGCAAGGAATATTGTTCAGTATTAGCGACGACTGGAATGATCCTTAACTAGCATCTTAGACTCCTCTATGGCGTCTATAAGTTCATCATATTCTCGCGTTTCTTGCTCCTCAACAAGCATCCGCCGTCCAATGTTGTCATTCTTCCGAAAGGACAATAGTCCACGATCCTTGGTGCCATGCAAGCGTGTAATCCAAGGCAAAAGCTCATCCATCAAGAAAGTGTCTTTAAAACCATCTCCTTCCTTTGACCACGAATCCAAAAGCACAACGTTTTCAGGCTCGTTCAGAACATGCTTTTCAGGACTGTCGTCTACCATAATAGTATTGCCAATAGTAAACTTTGAGTTCTGTGCATCGAACAGTTTGTCTAGAGGTTTGAGGAACATGTCTTTGTCGGTTCCCTTCACTTTCAAAGTTGTGATGTTTCCTCGCAGACCCCTACACTTCAGATTGTCGCAAAACTCTTGCCCAAGGATACTCCATGGTGTCTCTAATCCTCTAAATAGGTACTCGCATATGAATTTTGTTGTAGAAGTCATCATGGAACTCCAAACAGAAATGTATGCAACTGTGGCTAATTGTCGAAGGAATTCCTCGCAATGAAGTCGAACATATACAGCTTTTGAACCAATAGATACTGGGAAAACGTTGGAATGTGGCTCCGAGAGATCATTGTAGACTATGCCCTTAGGAAGATTTTTCTTTTCCTTAGATACACAAAGGATCCCATTCAGGTCTAGAATGACATTGAGCCACCTTCTTCTTGGCCTGGAAGCGAGCGGTTTTAGGATAGGCTCTTGTGTTGCACCTATACGTATTTTTGAAAGATCGCTCCTCTGTTAAAATCAAGGCAGAGAAATACGCCAACAAGTGTTAGTAAACATTTGAACACAAAATAGAAACACAAATGAAGGGACTCAAACAGTAGAAGATCCAAGTCATAAGAACAAATATCTCAATAGATGCACATTAGAATAAAGAAAAGTTGACCACTTACAATTTCCTCAGACGTAGGACTTTGTAAGGATTCTTTAGTGC
Source organism: Pseudisothecium myosuroides (assembly GCA_951799445.1). Lineage (NCBI taxonomy): Eukaryota > Viridiplantae > Streptophyta > Bryopsida > Hypnales > Lembophyllaceae > Pseudisothecium > Pseudisothecium myosuroides. The sequence continues at coordinate 24,438,462 of OX637290.1, read as the reverse complement.
ATGCATTATTTGCTGGAGGCGGTATATGAACCTCCATGAGAACATCATCTGGAATATTCACATCAACCTCCATATCCTCTTGCAATTGGACTCCTTGAAGTGACACTTCCAAATTAGGGTCAACTCTTCCACCAGAATTTGGATGGTTTGATCTTGGAACACATGAAGGGCTCTTTGGGAAGGACACATTCGAGGGATCAATGGTAGAAGGTGGAAGAGGTTGGGGCACTATGTCCTCATTAAGAGAACCTGCGAATTAATACAAGTGGATAATGAGTAGTTTCCAAAACAAATGTAGATTTACACTTCAAATCTTATGAAAATATATTATGTTCACAATCTAATGCACATAAGTGTGGACTCACATCAAAAATCACCAAACAAAAGTCGCACTTATAATTTATGTACATGTAACTATGGATTTACATTTATAATGTAAATGAAAAAAATTCAATATTTATATTTTCATGCACTTAAATAGTTAAGTATGAATTCACAATTAAAATCTTGAAAAAAAAAATGTAATATTTACAATTCTTTAAAGGTGAAACTGGATTATACATATAAAAGCAAGCGAAAAAAAGATGGAATACTTTTGCAATTCTATACACATACATTTTGAAAATAACTAAAATTCTTGAAAAAACAATTGCAATATTTACAACTTCATACTTGTAAATGCAATCTTCAAAATTACATTCAACAATACAAAACAATCCTGTAAAAGGAAAAGAAACCATACATAAAAAAAACAAATATAACGCAACTTCAAAAGATCCCAAATCATTACAGTGAGAGTTCACTGAGATGAACCTTGGGGATCATTGACTTCCTCATTTCCAACCCCCGAACTCATTGCAGGAGTCTGCAGGTCATCTGACTGCTGCTGCGCCTCGGAAGGACTATGCAACACTGGATCCAGTTCCATGGATGTCTTAGGAAGAACATGAGCTCCACTACCTGAAGATACCGATACACGATTCTCCGACAAAACGTGAGGGGCCGGCTCATTCATCTCAATAGCTGGAAGGGAAGAGTTTCCAGAAGGTAGAGTTCCCTTGATGATAGTCATCAACTGAGCATATTCAATCCTTGAACGTTTCCTCTCCTCAAATTGGTCCTCCTCATACTTCTGCATCCTCTCATGCATCATTTTCATGTAATCCTTCATAGTAAGATCTTCTGTTTCATCCAACTTCCTCTTTCCTCGATCACGCTTTGAAGAAGGGGATGGAGAAGTGAACGATGAACCACGACGTTCACTTGCTGGTGGATCCATAGGGGCGACTGGTCCAGCATGTAGAGTGTTAAACTCTTGGGACGCGGGAGGATTGATCATGAGGACTTCGTCACCTTCTCCTTGGTCAATCATGTCGTGCTCCAAATCTTGAGCAACCAATTGAATACAATCTCTCTTGCCCCTACCGGATGACGAGGTGTCATTATCGACCGTCTTTGGATACTTTTCTTCATCAACATAGTACCCTGACTGAAGGAAATCCGCCTTGTCCAAGTCCACAGACAATTGCGAGAGGTCATTAAAGGATTTTGTCTCGTCAGAATCCCCAATGATATAATTTATCAGCGAATTCATCTGGAAGAAGATGGAAAAATAGTTAGAATAACATATTTTAGATAATAAATTCCAAGACAAACAAACATGTCAATTCACCTTGAATGGAGGTGAATACTTAGAAAGAACAACATACTCACCCATGCCGCACAGATGATTTTTCCACCCCCGTATATGGTAAAGACCGCGTCTCCAGGATTGCAAAATAAAGCCAAAATGCTTATGTAGAATTCCATCCGTAGTTCATTCTCATAGATTCGATACTGCATTTCATTGTAAGCTCCCGAGGTAATGAATTCATGCGTTTCCGGAGCCTTGAATTTTGTTGGCAAGGAATTGCATTTTGCCTTGTGGTTCTTCTTAATGAGGAACATGATGTGGACGTTCGCTTCAACTTTCTTCTTGTTCAACTCAAGATCTTCAAGTCGCTCGTACTTCGCCGGCATGTACTCTGCGTGGTGAAGGACATAATTATCTGTAAATACAGAATTGTAAAAACGGTGTATGAGACTGGAGTCGGTCTTCTTATCTCCAGATAACCACACACACACAGGGATATCGAGAATTGCAGGATCAGTTAGCCGCATCAACAACATCAAAAAAGAATAAAAATACGGAGTTGCCATCCCTCCAGCCTCCTTCTTGTTGCTTGGAAAAATTTTGAAGTCCATGAATCCCATCTTTATACGGTCGACATCCAAATGATCCCAATCACCTCTGGCCCACTTCGCTAAGTCGTCTGTGTTTTCGTTGAATGGACGGTAGAATGCTTGACCGGTGGGAACTGTAAACCTTCCTTTATTTCTCAAGAAGACCTTCAGAAATTCCTCAGCATAGGGTGATAATTCTCGAATGCTCTTGTTGATGTTACATAAAAGCTTCGATGCAGTGAAGAATATCTCAGATGGACCTGTGATGAGGACATGCATGGCAGCGTCCGTGATCTTGTAATCCTTTTTGAATTTCTTCCACATGTCCTTCTTAGTCTCTCCTGTCGTGGTTAACAAATCAAGTTCGGGCTTCATATCATTGAGCTGCACCTTTACAATTTGTTTTCTTTTGCGCCTCTCACACCACTGTCGATAAGTACAGCAATTTGGTACAACCTTCTTCAGCTTTTTAAATGTCACCTTTGGATAATCCTCCATTCTCTTGTTCTTCTTCTGTGGTGGGTCAGGCTTCATCAATAGATGCTCTGCAAGTCGCTTGAGGCTTGCGTTGGAAAGGTTGCCAAGCCATTTGAATAATTCTTTACTGATGATGCCATCCTTCTCCGGAACCCAACCCTTGTTGTTCTTGAACAATGTTCTTGACTCCGGATCGATCAACTCTCCCATTGAGGCAGCGGAAATGAGTTCAGAGTATAACTCATAGACATCTGTTGGAGCAGTAATAATTTTGAGCTCGTTTATAATGTCAACCTTCACGGGCTTGCCAGACTTGGTTCTTTGCTGCTTCTTAATGTCAATCATACCAAACCGTAGCTAGCAAGCAGCGTCAAATTTCTACACTCAAAGATAATGTAAATAGGTTAGTCACTGAATAGAAAATTCACCTTGGATGGAGGTGAATTATGAACTAGAAAATTGCATTCTGCAAGCTTCAAGAATAGACTGATGACCTCCTAACTTATATGTATTAGAAAGAATTTAGTTGAATAATATAAAACTACTTCCTTATGACATACCTTCCAATTTTTGGCATTGTTGCCCTTGGATTGTGACTTTGTTCTTGAAACTGATCGTCCCACTTCGGACGCTTGTTTTGGAGGCGTTGGTTCTCCCATCTTTACCCACACTCCACGAGCACCAATTATATTAGTTGCCCAGGTAGGTGTATATCTGTCGAAGTGATTCACTCGATTATAATAAGATGAAATTCGTCGTAGAATGGAGTGGTCCTTGCTCCAGACAATGAAGCATGGCCATTTTTCAAACTTCTCCTTGATCTTGGATGCAGATGCCTCGGTCCTCATCTTCTTTGATGCCTCGACACTATGCTGGCCATTGATCATGTAGAACTTGCAATCTTGTATGTCTTTCCAATCCTTTGGCATTTCCTCCAATCCAATAGGCATAGCACAAAGGGCCTGCTTCCTATCTTTGTCAGGCATCTCCAACAAATAATGCATGGTGTGGTCGATGCCGGACGGCTCTAGACTGCGGCAGTTCATGTCAGGGAGAGGTACCATCAACTGATCAATCGAAATCTCTTCAACTTTATCACTACCAAAACAATATGCTTCTTGGCATTCAGACCAATAACTATCATAGATCTTCAAGGACTCCTCGTAATTTGCTTTCCCAGAGTCTTTATCCTTGGGTATAAACTTGAAATCCTTTGGTATGTTTGTAAGGACTGAGAGTGAGCTAGACTCGGGATCTTCATCATTGGCTTCAGCTGTTGTAGTGTCCCACGTCCTCATTGGTGTGCTAGCACGCACCGTCCTTGAAGTACTAGGTCGACGTTTTTTATTTTCACTTCTACTTGTCTCAGGGGTGAGATTTAGGCGGGATTGCTGGCTCCCGACCACGCCACTTGACTCTCAAGACAAATGTTGAGGGGTCATGTTCTTGTGACTAGTCCTTAATGTTGTTGTCTCAATTTGAAAAGAGACTAACAGCTGCTTCAGTCGAGTTGCCAGAATTGCTGAAGGTAGCGGTCCTCCATCCTTACTCATCCACCTTCCTTTCTGGATTTGTGTTTCCAGCTCCTTATAGAGGCCTCCGTACTGGGTGTTCATAAGAGACGTACAACATTCATGAATACTGAATGGCGTCTCTTGAGGATTGATGGCATAAGTGTACTTGTATTCCTCTGGCATGTCTGGGTCGTTCTTGATCAGGCACGTGATCAAAAGCATTCCTGGAGGACCCTTGGCAATATCAACAACTTCTTCATAGTGAGAAATTGGAAGTGTGGCGTCAGGCCCATTTTTGAATTTCTTCATGAACCCAACGTTTTGCGTCATTGGATAAAGAATGATGCTCCAAAACTCAACGCTCTCTGGCTCTTTTAGTTTCCAATAATCCCCATTGTCGGCCTCTTCACCAAATTCTTCGACCAAGTCTTCGGGTACTTCATATTGATTGAAGTACAAGTCTAGTTTCTTTTTGTGTTCGTCCATACCTTTACTGAAGCATACAAGAAGAATTTAATTAGAAAAGATATTCAACTGGAGGCCTAAACGTTTTGCTTATACAACACAAAATTGGTAGTAACCAAATTTCCATTGGCTCCTAATGGAACACTCTATATATCAATTGAATTGAAGAACCTCATAAATAGGAATAGATTAAATTCACCACGAATGGAGCTACAAGCTATTCACCTCGAGTCAAGGTGATTTTATTTATGGATACTACTTGTACAAGAAAGGCAAGCGGCCGTTGATTCACCTCCACTCGAGGTGATTTGAGTCCGGAAACTACTTCTACAAGAAGACAAAGCGTCTTCTGATTCACCTCGAATCAAGGTGAATTGAGTTTTGGATACTACTTCTATAAGAAGACAAAGCGGCCTTCAATTCACCTCCACTCGAGGTGATTTAAGTATAGTATACTACTTCTACAAGAAGACAAAGCGGCTTTTGATTCAACTCGAATCAAGGTGAATTGAGTTTGGGATACTACTTTGACAAGAAGACCAGGCGGCCATTGATTCACCTCGAATCAAGGTGATTTGAGTTTGGCGTTCTAATTCTACAAGAAGATAATGAGTCCATTTATTGATTCACCTCCACTCAAGGTGAATTGAGCTTGGGATACTACTTTTATAAGAAGACTAAGCGATTCACCTCCATTCAAGGTGAATTGTATTTGGGATACTACTTCTACCAGAAGACAAAGTTGCCTTTGATTCACCTCGAATCAAGGTGAATTGAGTTTGAGATACTACTTTGACAAGAAGACCAAGCGGCCATTGATTCACCTCGAATCAAGGTGATTTGAGTTTGGCGTTCTAATTCTACAAGAAGACAATGAGTCCATTTATTGATTCACCTCCACTCAAGGTGATTTGAGCTTGGGATACTACTTTTATAAGAAGACCAAGCGATTCACCTCCATTCAAGGTGAATTGTATTTGGGATACTACTTCTACCAGAAGACAAAGTTACCTTTGATTCACCTCGAATCAAGGTGAATTGAGTTTGAGATACTACTTTGACAAGAAGACCAAGCGGCCATTGATTCACCTCGAATCAAGGTGATTTGAGTTTGGCGTTCTAATTCTACAAGACAATGCGTCCATTGATTGATTCACCTCCACTCATGGTGATTTGAGCTTGGGATACTACTTTTATAAGAAGACAAAGCGGTCTTTGATTCACCTCAACTCAAGGTGAAATGTATTTGGGATACTTCTACCAGAAGACAGAGTTGCCTTTGATTCACCTCGAATCAAGGTGAATTGAGTTTGGGATACTACTTCTACAAGAAGACAAAGCGGCCACTGATTGATTCACCTCAACTCAAGGTGAATTTTGTACTTCTACAAGAAGACAAAGGGGCCATTCATTCACCTCCACTCAAGGTGAATTGAGTTTGGAATACTAATTCTAGAAGAATACAAAGTGGCCTTTGATTCACCTCGAATCAAGGTGATTTGAGTTTGGAATACTTGTTCTAGATATAGACCAGAAGAAGGAGAAAAATCATTTTATGTAAGGGAAAGACTAACATCCATTAAAATAGCTCACCTCTAACTTCACAAATGAATGTATATAGCCAAAATGCCACGGAAGTCTTCTAGAAATTTGGATGTCGTACACGCTGCAAACAATCAAACCACATGTTGAAGTGAGATTGACATTCCTCAAAAAATAGTGACACCTCCACAATGTTATGATAGTTATAGCCGCAAGAACTTAAAGAATTGGAAACTCAAAAGCTAATAATTAGAACTACTCATTGGAACCTAATTTTGAACTCTTGTTTTAAAATTGCTCATTTGAACTCTGGCTAAGGAGCTCACAAAGAAATAACGATGACTCAACAGCCTGTAAAGGTCACAATTAATCAACAATGAATCAAAGATGACTACAAAGCTCACAAAGAATCAACCATGACTGCAAAGGCAACATCGTATACTCACGGTCCTAAACCCTTAAATGTTCACAACGATTCTCTCAAAATTGATAAAGCGCCTCGGGAATCATTCAAAATGCATACTGAGTTCAAAATTCAGAAACATGTCAAAGAACGAGCTTCCTCCAGCTCAAAATTCATGAACATCCTGATCAGTCAGTCGATCACTGCAATCAAACATAAACTTCCTGATCAATCGATGCAGCCAAACATAAACTTCCTGATCAGTCGATCACTAAATCAATGTAGCCAACCCTAAACTTCCTGATTAGTCGATCAGTGGATCAATGCAGCCAACCCTAAACATCCTGATCAGTCGATCACTGGATCGATGCAGCCAATCGGTAAACATCCTCGATCATTTGGAAACAGTCGATCACTGCAAGCCCTCGATTATTGGAACGAAAACCCTCGACAGTAAGACCGCCAAACCATACAGTCAAGCTGGAAACCAAATCCAAGGCCGAATCAAATCAACCCTAAACATCCTGATCACTAAATCAATGTAGCCAACCCGGATCACTGGATCGATGCAGCCAACCGGGTGAACATCCTCGATCATTTGGAAACAGTCGATCACTGCAAGCCTAGAAATCATTGATCAGCCTAGAAATCACCGATCATTTGGAAACAGTCGATCACTGCAAGCCCTCGATTATTGGAACGAAAACCCTCGACAGTAAGACCGCCAAACCAAGCTGGAAACCAAATCCAAGGCCGAATCAAAAACGGTGAAGCCAAATCCGAAACCCCAGCAACTCAATCGTCACTATTCAAACATTCAAACAATGCAAGTGCTGAAAGATGTAGCGCTAGTTACGTTGGTACTAGATTTGAATTTTGTGTTCAGATTCTCGTGGGTGAGATTATTGAGGACTGATTGAACCGATATGAGTACTGAGGTTTAAAAAGCCGGCCGGTGAGATTGCGGTGACACAGTCACGGCATGCCTAGAAACAGGTGCAAATCCAAACTCAGATTGACAACCAGTATCACAAAACTTTCCTGCACTAGCAACTTGCTCTTGAAAGCTAGCACTTCCTACAGCAAATACTGAGTACGTAAGTCAAAACAACGACCAAAACAAAACTCACAACCTAATACCACATCGCCCGAAACTCACCCCAACCAGAGATCTTGACTTCCACGCCCACCGCAATGAAGTCCACAAAGCAACCTACCGAGACTCAAACAAAGACGACAGAGCCTACATGAGCAACCGAGAGAAATCAAAGCAATAAAAATGACAATTTCGGGAAAGCACCTGGCTGCTTGCGCTTCACGACGTGCTTGCAGGGACGTTCGTGAAAAGCACCGCTGCAGGCGCCCAAGAAGAAATCGGTAGTAGGAGGCGCAGCTTCACAAACCCAAATCGTCCGGTCCTCCTTGGTCTTCTTCGCGACGAGGAACAAGGCAAAAACTGGCAGCACTCACGCAAGTTTCTCCTGCTGCAAATCTAGCTAGAAGGATACTATAAACCCCAACACCCGCAATGAAAAACGAAGCTACACACCTACGCCCAGCCAACACAAGAGAACTCCAACTAAAATCTCGGTCCGCGCCCGCACGGAGGGACAAGACAAGCACGCTCGCAAGCACGTCGCTATTCACCACAAGTTTTTGACAGCGGTACTCTCAGAACCACGACGACGACAGAGCCCGGGAAAGCAAACCCCAGAAACCCTAGGAGGCGCTGAAGATAACGAGGAACAACCTCCGTTCATACCCGGACCCCAGTAGATATACCCGGACCCTGTACATATACCCGGACCCTAGCATATATACCCGGACCATTCCCGACCCAAACCGTGACCTCAGCGATCACAGTGATTACGAAATATTTATTTTCTTAATTTTCCTTGAAAGATAATCAGAAATGACATGTAATCCAAGTTGTTTCATATTAATTGGAGGTTTGCGGAATTAGCTATAAAATTTTGAAGTTGAAATACCATATGGCTCTAAAAGTGACCACCTCCTAGAATGTACACCTTTTGTACATTTTGGTATATTAAAGAAAGCAAAATGTACCTCTGTGTCATGTTTGGTTTAAAATGCCCAATCAGAGTGCAAGCCTCCTACTTTAGTAGGCAACAAACATACACTTTAAACGTTCAACGCCAGACTGGTGATCCTTAGAAATCATGCTATTTGGTACTTTGTGACATCATGCACTTTTAAAAAATCCATACCTGAACCCCTAAACGTCTGGATTCATCTCCAAAATTGATGATTTGAGATAAACCATTATAAACTACAATTTGGAAGAATATTTTGGAATTGGTATACAAATGAAAGCTATAGATTTTGATTTTTAAATTCTATCCGTATGGTTAGATCTACGAATGCTATCACCAATTTTTTTCTATAAATTTTAAAAAGAAAATTTTAGAACTCCTTCTAAATTCAATTACAAGTAGAATATTATCATTTTTTGAGTAGAACTTGTTGGAATGGATTTGAAATAAGGTTATCTTCATATGGTGATTTTTTGAAATTTTTGTAACCTTTACATCTTTGATCTCATTTTTGCACATCTAGTTTTGAACTAAAGTCAATGCAAATTGACCACTTGACATACTTCCACATCTGTAATTTTAGAAACGTATATATTCTAGTAACACCAAATCCAACTGATGGATAGGACAACAACTTGATGAAGTATCACCAAAAATTAGGATGACTTTCATCCAAGCAGGAATGAGACAAAAACAAGGTTCTCAATCTGTTCATCGTCCAGAAAATGGACGTCGGAGCGCTCCAGGGTTAAGACAGGCTGTTTGTTTTGTTTTGTTTTGTTGGTTGGTTTGTCACGTTCAGATTTCCTGGACCGTACGCCCCCCAGGCGCATGCTTGGTATCGTCAAAAAGTCCTCGGCAAGGAGGGTTGCACGGGCTTGGTTTCGTCGCGTTTGGAATTAGGGTGCGGAAGTTATTGAATTAAAAAGTATTTATGGATTAAAAAAACCACTAAACTATGCTAAATTATATATCTTTTGAACCGTGTGACAATTTGTCATGTTCTTGGTAGCATTGGAAAGCCCTAAACTAGGAGGGGTGTATGGGCTTTATTTTTGTGGCGTTTGGACCAGCGATGTAAAAGTTAGAGATTCTTGAGTTATTTTTTGTTTTCAAAATTATTTTTATTTTTATTTTATTCTTTTTTTAAAACAACTTTTATTTTTTGGGGGGCTGTGGCAACGGCACAGGGCTACACTTGGTTTTGTGGTGTTTGGATCCACGACGGAGAAATTATTGAATTTGAAAGTTCTTATTGAATAAAAAAATTAGAAAATGACTTTTTGGTTGTAGCAACAGCATAGGGCACACTTTGCTTTGTGGAGTTTGGACCTATGGTAGATAAATTATGGATTTTTGAGTTATTTTTGGTTTTAAAATGGCTTTTACTTTTGTTTTGATTGTAGCAGCAGCACAAGTCCATACCTTAAGTTTGGCTGTTAGTTTTGTTTGTTTTGTTTTGATTTGTTTTGTTTTGTTTGTTTGTTACATTGAGATCTTCCGGACCGTGTGTTCCCCGAGGGCGTGCTTGGTATTGTCAAAAAGCCCTTGGCTAGGAGGGGTGCACAGGCTTTGTTTCGTGGCAGGGGAACCTGCAATGAGAAAGTTATTGAATTTTGAAGTTTTTATTGAATAAAAAAATAGAAAAATATTTTTATTTTTATTTTTTAGATTGTGGCAACGGTACATGGCACACTAATATATATATATATATATATATATATATATATATACTTATATGTATATAATCAATTCAATGTGAATGATTTTGATCATTGTACTCAAGATGTTATGCAAAGGTGCTTGTTTAAAATCTTCATTTTCTAGTGTTCAGGGCTTGTAGAAATAAGCCTTAGATGCACTACAATTGTAAGAAAAAATGACAATAAAATTCATTTAAAAAAATTGTAAAGTACATTTTGAAAAGACATGAATTGGTTTGAATTATGTAAAATATACCCTTTATCTTCATATTTTGTTGGTGACAAATTTGACATGTGACAAGAGGATAAAAAGACTTGAAATATGTTTTAAAATTCAAAAAATTCAAGAAAATGTAGAACTTTTTTTTTCATACAAAGTAATTTATTTTGCATAGAAAGATTTGATTTAGAAGATTTTGGAACAAAATCCAGACATGCTACAGTATACTATGTTTTCAACATTTTTGAAGTTTAAATTAAAAAAGAAATGTTGAACGTGAATGTTATAAAACTATTTGAATAATTCTACTGAATTTTTTTTTTAATTCTATTTAAATAAAATTGGTTAGTATAGGGTTTGATTTAAACAATTAACGGTACCTAGATGTAATGTATACATCACATTTTCCAAATTATGTTTCATTGTCAGCTTCATTTTTTTCTTTGAAGTTGCATTTTGTAATAATATTCTCAATTTTGTAATTTTGGACATTTCTTTGGTCCCATATTTATATATATATTAATATTTTTAACAAATAGAAAAATAAAAGCTTGTGATTTTGGATGTTTGCAAAGAATGGTATACTTCAAGTTGAATTTCAAAAGATATCGTCAAAATTTTACACAAGGTAACTTTTAAATGCATTGATCATTGCCCTCTATAATTAACCTTTCTAGAAGCTTTTATGTAGATGATGAGATGGCCTTGAAGATAATGAATGCTATTTTGAGATTTTGAGGTAGTACCCAACAATGAGGGGTTTAATTGAATGATTTTATTCTAAAAACAATAAATATCATATTTAGAGGTCATAATGGCCATATTGTCGCAAAATAAAGTATACATATTCATAAAAAAATTTATAGTTTATAAATGGACATTTCATATTTCTTGTTAACACGAGAATGCTGTTGTATGTAATTTATGCTTTAACTTCTAGTACCCTTTATGTTATAGTTGCAACTAATATTGACCCTATCATGTAATGCAAAATAATCATGAACTTGAAACCAAACGTTGAATTGACAATCAACACTGTGCATTGCAACATTGTAGACATTTATTCAATTAATTGTGTAATGATTGCCAAAATGCAACTAAATAAGGTGTTCCATTGTATTCCAATGACATGATTTAGATTTTGTGACACTTTTCCTTTATAGGCTTTACAAATTTGATTAATGTTTTACATTCTTCAATCTTGCAGTACACAAGTAAAAGGATGTGTGGTAGAAATTTAAAAAACTTCTCCCACATGTTTAGCAAGATCTTTGCATTCAAAGTAAAGAATGCCAATTTTGAGGGAACCTTCCGTGATTTGATTTTTTTACTTTGAATCTATTTAACTAAAAAGATTTTGCAATATAGGTATTGAATAAAAAAATTGTGTTCAAGACGTCAGTTGAGGGTCTACATTTTTGTTTTAAAAGCACACTTCATTTTAATTCGTCAAGAAATTGAAATGTTGAAGCAAATACTCCATATGAAATACCACAGTGAAGGAAAACATGAAATCTTCAGTACTTGTAAGATAGAATTTCAATACACTAATTGCAACAAAGACATTGTTTTAGCTAGCAACCTCATCCATATGCAACTTCTTTACTTACAAAAATGTGAAAATGGAGTTCAATAATGAATCATGAGTTATTTTTTGAAGAAGATGATGAGATTGCTTGATAAATAAAACACTCCATAATTTTTTCATCACTAGTCCAAAATTAATGGGATGAATCAAGTTGCCATTTACATACAATAGTACGGAGTATTCTCAATGAGAAAGATAAACTTCTCAATTTATAATTCTAATTCTTGTGATTTTTTTGGTTTAGGGTCAAATTGATCGATTTTCTTAGTAAGGCATACTTTCAAATAGAAAGCACTCAATCATTGACTATAATAAAAAGCCTATAGGGTCCCAACAAATTTATAGGAGATGATTTTGGCATAACCACTGCTTTTTTTAAAGAATCTTTGTTCTAATTGTTGAATATGCCTTAAAACATGAAATCTCTTTGTAGTACTTTGTTCTTAACTTACGGTTATTTGACATAATACAAAAGAAAATAACTATGTTAAGTTTCTAAGTTTCAATAAAAAAAATTTAGTTGTCAACACTCATTCAGTCATCCATATTAATGGTTCTTTAATTCATCCAATTCAGGACTATTTTAGATGAATAAGCAACAATTTCTGTTAGAATATTCCAATAAGAACCTGCATGAGCACCTCAATAACGTCCAATACTAGCTCCTATTACTGTGGTTTGAACCTATATATCTACCTTAGTCATATACATTTAGAACTGGAGAAAATCAAATGCAATCTTTTCATGGCCTCTTATACATATTTATAGACATTTGTTGGCACTAATCAGTGCTAGGTAGGTCCTCGTTTTCAAAAAATTTAAGAAAGTCTACTTTATATTTTATTGTTATGAATGTGTATTACTTTCCAAGAACTGAAAGCATTGAATAAAATTGTCTAATTCTTTGAAGACTTCTATTCAAACAATTAGTATGTATAAAATTTTAGAAAGTAATTTTAGTTTTTCGAGGTTGGAACTATTGCAATGCTTGCCACATTATTCAAATATTAAAAATCCATAAGAAATTGGAACTGAAACAAATATCAAAAACTACCTAAAGCGTTATAAAATTGGAAGGTAAGGAAAATGTAACTACCATCAGTCCAAAAAAATGGGAAGGGAAAAAAATTGTAAACTACCTTAATCACCAAAAAAATGGGAAGGGACAAAAATCAAAAACTACCTTTAGCCTCCCAAAATGGGAAGGACAAAAACCATAAACTACCTTTAGCCCCCAAAAAATGGGATGGAAAAGAAAATGTAAACTACCTTGAGTCCAAAAAAATAAGAAGAAAAAGTAATTGTAGACTACGTTAAGACCCCAAAAAATGGAAAGGAAAAATAACCATAAACTACTTCAAACTAGTTGCAACAAAATTCCTGTTGTTTTCCATTCACTACTTAGCTCGCACTTCCTAAAGAAGTAACCAGCCAGTTGAAACAACATCAAATGAGGAACCTTGAAATTCGCACTGAAAGTTCACAAATTTAAATTGATAAGGTAAGCATGTTTAAAAAATTAAAAGCCACAAACACAAATCATGTACTATAATATGTGAATAATACAGTATGCAATACAATATGCACTACAGTATGCAAATACTACAATATGCACAGGAATCCCCAAACCAGTTCAGTTGCACCCAAAATCCTGACCACCCTAAAGTTGGCACGTTGCAGGCAACGGATAGTAGTGGGCAAAATCGTCCATCCAAATTTGACTAGTACCAATATGTCTTCATCCCCTAAATGGATCAGCAGTTCCATAAATTGAAAATAGTAACAAAAAATTTCTAGCATCTATAGCTTGTATCCTACATTGGGTGCAATTTTTTGAATACGTGGTATTACTTACCTATATATCTTATTTATAATTGAGTGCATATGATTTAGTATACCATGTATTATCTCTAAGTTATTTCTAAATTTTAGATGTTGTAAATTAATACCTCCCTATATCATGCTGCACATAGTTTGCTAAGTTTTTCTGTATAACCCCCCCATGTGGGATACAAAAGTATCTTTGATTCTATTTTAATTTCTTTGTATATTTATGCACAAATAGTGAATCTTCAAATACTAAGAGAAGCAATCTACAACAAGGCAATTGTGTGACCCCCCCTAGAAGGATTAAAGAATTCTTGGAGATTGCATTTAATATGAAAGCGGTTAAAGATAATTTTTACAGCACATTATACTAGTTGAACTCTAGTAACCTAATATATTCTTTCAACATAAGAAATTATAAAAAATATGAATGAATTTTTTATTGTTATAAATAATTCAATTACTTAGTTTGAATTTATAGACTTCTCAACCTTGAAAAAAAATTTAATACTACAAAATTGTAGTCTTTATTTCTTTTCTCTTATGACCAATTAAATTAATGTTATACTTTTATGCTTAAAATATCCTATTAAAAAATTAGAATCATGATTAATAATGTACATATGGGATAGATTGAACACAAAATAATCCCTAGAAAATTACATTGTTTTGTAAATTCCAATGCATAAAAAAAATCCACCTTGAGTCATATTTTTACTTTTAGATTTTATCTAATCAAACTTTTTGGAAATAATTAAATATTAACCAAAGATGTGCTACCTTTCATCTTTACTTTAGTCTCATTACCTTGGAAAGGCATAGATATAAATAAAGAATTAGTTACTTTGATGTATTGAGATGTAAAAATTAGTACCCCTAACTTTGTGCTCTCAATTCTAAAGAAATTGAACGACTCTCCTTCAAAATACAAACATGTCATTTCTATATGGTTTGAGACTTATATAGTACAAAGTCATATTCTAACATCAGAAAGGGTAAAATAAAGAGCATTCATTGTAAAATTTGATGAATTTTTTGTGTGTGTGCTAAATTTTCATTTACAATATTTAATGTTTTTTTATGCATGATTTTTGGCTAGTTATATAACCCTAAACCGCTGAAAAAAACTTTAATTTACTTAATTCAAAATGATCAAATCACTATTATTTTTTAAAACTAATATTGAATTTCATCTAAGTATGTATCATTTACTTCTGATATTTATTTCAGTCAATAAATATCACTTAAGTGTGATCCAAGTATCACATAAGTATTGAAGAAGTAGTTGCTTCTTTTGTAGAGTAATTCCTATAAAATCACTCTAGGTGCCCTTCTTTAGTTTTAATAGATACTACTCTGCCTTGTGTTGTTGCCACATTCAAACCCTAAACCCTAAACCCAGTAGCCTCTCTTATGGTATGGATAGAGCGTTATTGCTCCAAACTTTGCTGGCAATTCGAATTGTCGTCCACTTTAGGAAGAAGAATATACGGCAAAAAAATCCATAATTATGAAGATAATTTCATCAATTTCCATTGATAATTTGCTCCAAATGTAATACCTAATGTAAGGTTTTTGGAACCTTGATTTGAGCACTAGATCCAATTTCATTGGATGTGTTTTAAATAGCCAAATGGAATGAGGTTGAATGGGATGAGCTATGTAAAGGGTAGGCCTTAGCCATGTCAGGTACGTAATGTGCAAATTATCCTACTTAAAATATGTGCACGTGGATCCTGACTCCTGAACCTTGTATTCCTAAAATTCCTTGACGAGGACTGAGCCTCTCATAAACTCAAGTAGGTGAACGTGAACTTTTCCCATTTCTGTTGCCTACCTGCAAGTTTAGAGACGGTGGAATAAAGTGACGGCAACATAAATGCCTTTGAAGTAGTAAATGGAATTTGATTTTGCAGGTGGAGAAGGATCTGTCATTCTTCCGTTGTAAGTGCACTAGATTTGAGGAGAACCGTTTCAACTTTGGAAACGCACTTCCCTCCCAAAATTTCCCGCCTCAGTGATTATTGTTGCGGCCATTCCAAATTTTTGGACGAAGTTTGTTTGTTTGCTCCTGTGAGGTCTCTTTGCTCTTGCGCCTGAGATGTGTGAATATTGTTCTTATGAGTGTTTGCGATTAAACTTTTGAGTACCGGTGGGCAAGTGGTCAAGTCCGGTGCTATTTCAAGTGTTTGTGATTAAACTTTTGAGTACTGGTGGGCAAGTGGTCGAGTCCGGTGCTTGTTCAAGTTGTGCTGCGGCGCTTGCTACGAGCTTCATATCGTGTTGAGGTTGCGGTCGAAGGAGTCAGGCAATTTCTATGGAGGTATGACGTATCCCTTTGATTTGAATTTGATACTCTTTGTATTGTGCAATATGCTCTGTCTTTTCTCTTGCTTGTGTGGACTCCATGGAAACATCGTCGCATCATTCAACCTGTCAATGGTTGTGATTTTGGTTCGTAATCGAGATGTAACGCTGCTAGTTATCTTCAATTCAGTGCAAGTGTAGAAAAGCTATGTCCAATTCTTGGATTTCTAGTTCTGATTTTTTTTTTCTTCGGTGATTCTCAACTGATGCGGCTTTAGGATTTAGGCGTTCGCATCGTTATTGTAGTATAGTAGTGCCATCTGAGATAGAAGAGGTAATAGTAAAGGTACAGATTCTGCTCACATCCCTTTGAGAATGTTTTGTGGAGACAACAATTCTGAATTGAAGTCCTTCAATTTATAATTTAGTATGTAGAAGGTGAACTTCACTATGCTGATCGCTGTTGTAGTGATGACAAAGTTTAGTGAATTAGAAAATCCTAAATCTTAAAAAGTAGGATCAAATATAGAATTGTATTGCATGCACAGAGTTGTTCAATTGAAGACCATTTGTCTTTCGGATTATTGAATTGCAGTCCAGAATGTGTGAGGCAATTGACCGCAGATGTAGCTTGAATAGCGGAAATTGTGCAATCGTAATGGACAATTTTGTGTTCGATTGTATTTCCTGCAACAGTTTGGTCTCAATTGTTGTCACTTGTACTTGTTCAAATGATTTTGTATAAAGGGAGATTTTAAGAGATTGACCGATTTTTTTGAACTTGTGTGTACATTGCTCTATTATTAACTCTGAAGATTACGCCGAGGAGTTCAAGGAGGCATGCATCTACATTGGAATTGATGGTTTCAAATGTTTTATTGACTGATAATTGCAAGGAAAATTGCACCCCATTATGATTCCTGTTATTAGTGTAGTTGTTTGTATTGGATCTTGTTAGTAAGTGACAGCAGGTTGTAGCACCTCCCACAGTGAAGGGTGTACATTGCAAGTGGTGTAGTTGTAATTCTTCATTTGAATGGAATTTGCTACGGACAATATGAATTCATAGTCGACCTGAATGTACTACTTTATATTCTGATTGGAAAACAAGATGAGAAAAGGTTTTCAAAGTCCATAAATGAGATAGAGTGGAATTACTTAATCACAAATTGGTTATCTAAGAATAGGTCAATTCATCAATTCACCTCGACTGGAGGTGAATATTGATTATGTGAATATAAGAAGAGGTCAATTCATCAATTCACCTCTAATCGAGGTGAATATCAATTATAGATATCTAAGAACAGGTCAATTCATCAATTCACCTTCAGTCGAGGTGAATATCAATTATAGATTTATAATCAATAGATCAATTCATCAATTCACCTCCAGTCGAGGTGAATATTGATTATGTGTATATAAGAAGAGGTCAATTCATCAATTCACCTCTACTCGAGGTGAATGTCAATTATGGGTATCTAAAAACAGGTCAATTCATCACTTCACCTCCACTCGAGGTGAATATCGATTTTAGATTTATAATCGATAGATCATTTCATCAATTCACCTCCAGTCGAGGTGAATATTGATTAAGTGTATATAAGAAGAGGTCAATTCATCAATCCACCTCTACTCGAGGTGAATGTCAATTATGGGTATCTAAAAACAGGTCAATTCATCACTTCACCTCCACTCGAGGTGAATATCGATTTTAGATTTATAATCGATAGATCATTTCATCAATTCACCTCCAATCGAGGTGAGTATTGATTATGTGTATATAAGAAGAGGTCAATTCATCAATTCACCTCTACTCGAGGTGAATGTCAATTATGGGTATCTAAAAACAGGTCAATTCATCAGTTCACCTCCACTCGAGGTGAATATCGATTTTAGATTTATAATCGATAGATCATTTCATCAATTCACCTCCAGTCGAGGTGAATATTGATTATGTGTATATAAAAAGAGGTCAATTCATCAATTCACCTCTACTCGAGGGGAATGTCAATTATGGGTATCTAAAAACAGGTCAATTCATCAGTTCACCTCCACTCGAGGTGAATATCGATTTTAGATTTACAATCGATAGATCAATTCATCAATTCACCTCCACTCGAGGTGAATATTGATTTTAGATTTATAATCGATAGATCAATTCATCAATTCACCTCCACTCGAGGTGAATATCGATTTTAGATTTATAATCGATAGATCAATTCATCAATTCACCTCCAGTCAAGGTGAATATTGATTATGTGTACATAAGAAGAGGTCAATTCATCAATTCACCTCTACTCGAGGTGAATGTCAATTATGGGTATCTAAAAACAGGTCAATTCATCAGTTCACCTCCAGTCGAGGTGAATATCGATTATTGGAGCTTGAAAACAAGTCAATTCAACAATTCACCTCCACTCGAGGTGGATATCGATTATAGGTATTTGAAAACAGGTCAATTCATCAATTCACCTTCAGTCGAGGTGAATATCGATTATGGGTATTTGAAAATAGGTCAATTCATCAATTCACCTCCACTCGAGGTGAATATTGATTATGGGTATAAAAGATTGTCAATTCATCATTTCACCTCCACTCGAGGTGAATATGAATTAGGGGTCTATAAGAGTAGGTCAATTCATCAATTCACCTCCACTCGAGGTAAATATCGATTATAGATTTTAATCAGTTTACTTATACATGAAAAAAATTCATCTTGTATAAGGTTTGTAATTCACCTCCAATGAAAGTAAATGTTAATTGAATACCACACCATCATGAAGGCTATTTTTCCTTCTTCTGAGTTGAAACTTATTTTTGGAGGTTCTTGATTCACCTTATTTCTGGTGGCCGTTTGGGCTGCCTTTTTGTGGGTTTTTAAGGGCAGGCCGGTTTGTTGGCCTGTCATTCCTTTTTCCTTGTTCATTTAATCTAAAGCATTCAGGAAAGCACTCGTTGGATTATTCTCTTGCGTATCGCGTCTATAGTCACTTGTGTGGATGTGTAAGTGAGAGTGTGCAAGGGGGAGGAGTCCGGATTCGTGGACTGCCGGATTAGGCTAAGTGTGTCTTGCAGATGAGTTTTTAGACTTGCGCAGTGAGAAAGTGGCGCCTTTAAAACGCTGGTACGGTAATCCGGTGGAGACCAAGGAGTGGTCCGGAAGCTAGTCCGGAATTCGCAGGGGCGGTTCCGTGCGGAGATAGGCAACCGCCAGAGGAATATTTCCACCCGTCCGGAAGGCTAGTCAACCTCATGAGCGGTCGAGAGCTAGGAAGTCATTCCCTTAGTTCCGGAAGTCCGGTATCCGTCGTTGTAGTAAGGAGGACCTAACGCTACCCTATGTGACCAGCTTTCCGGATAGGCCATCCGGAATGTTGTGAGGAGGCCACCCTGTTTACTCAACTAGATTTATTCTTGGGTTGTGTTTTGTTTTATGTTATTAGAGTTTATGTCAGATACGGAGTGGTGCAGTTCCCTACCCCTCGGAAAGAGCAAGTGAGGAACCCTCTGAGGGTAAAACAGAGGTATTGAAAACCAACTTGTTAGAAAGACGGAACCGGAATATTGGATAGGGCCGGATCCGGAAGAGAATCCGGAAAGGAAGTAGTTCCGGAAAAGTGTTTGTGTGTTGAAAGGACCCCTCTCAAGGTGGTCAAAGTCCGGAAACTTAGAGGTCTCGAGAAACTAATTTTGAAGCAACGTCTGGAATCTCCTGGGACGATAACTTGTGTCATCTTAGCACGTTTTTGTGGTTAAAGATACTTACACCTAGATTACGCGTACGACAATGACCAAATCCGTTCCTGACCTAATCCGTTCCAACTCTAATCCGGTTTAGATCCAGATCGAATCCGGATTATCACCTATTCCGTTCCGTAGTTAATTTCCGGTTATCCGTTACCTCCTACTCGAATCCGGATACCAGATCACGGTTTCCGTTCCAAGATTTTGATAACTTACAAAAAACCAAAAATTCACACTGCGACAGACTGACTTCTCTATGATTTTGGGTGCATAGGTGGTTGGGACAGGTGACTTGGAGTTGCGGTCGGAGGTGATGGAGTTGCGGTCATAGAAGAAGGATGTGGAAGTGTGGCGCTCGGAGGTCATGTCCACGGCGAACAAGCAAGCTGCGGCAATAGATGACTTGAAGATCATGTTTCAGAGCTTTATGAGCAGGTCGAAAGGAGTGGACAAAGGCAGCCCCTCCATCATGCAGTCCGCGCTAGAAGACCGTGAAGAAGCAATCGCTGTTCACCCTCCTTGTGGCTCAGGGATCCTGCCTGCGTCCAAGAAGACGGTTAAGTCCGTCAGTGCCGTCATGGGAGTCGCAGGTGGGGCCCCTAAAGAGAAGAAGACGGGTCGTGGTGGGCCCCTCGACGCGCATCCGGAGCAGATCACCGCGAAGCCTTCGAAAGTGACCTTGTTGTCATCAGACTCCGAGCCATTGGTCTTGAAGAAGGCAGCTTCGACGACGGATGCGAAGGCCTGGAAGGTGAGTAACCGAGGCCTCCCATCCGCCGTGGAAGAGGCGACACCTAAACCGTTGGTGGAAGAGTCAGTGGCGGAGGAGGCAGTGCAGGAGTCGGCGGCGGGGGAGGCGTGTCCGAAGTCGGGCCTGGAGGCTTGGTTGGCTGTCGCGCCGGGTCAGAGTGAATTGCCTTCCACGGAGGGGCAGGATCCGTGCAAGAGTGCTTTCCAGCCGATCCACCCGGAGTCTGTGAAGGGTAATCCGAGCCCAAGCCCTGCTAAAGAGCAAGGCGACAATTTAACCCAGTCAGGTCCCAAAAATCCAAGCGGCAAAACCCGTTCTGACCTTGACAAGCGCGGCAGCCCTTCGCAGCCCTTTCCTTCTAGAGTCGCCGCCGACGCGGCTGCATCGCCTGGAGGCGTTGCTTCGGTGTCGCCGGCGTCGCTCGAGAAGACTGTCGAGGACGTCTCTATGGCTGCGCAGGTGCCGGCAAAGAAGAGCAGACGTCCTCCAAAGTCGCCGCCGAAGGTAAAAGCCCCACCCAACGTTCTGCAATGTACGTCGAGTGAGGTGAGCCCTCCCGGTGCAATTAGTCCAACCATTGGCTGGCCTACGGGGGGCAGTCCAAATTAGTGATCTTTAACGTGCACGGGACCTTGCTTGACTGCAGTATGTTGTCGGATGCGAACCCCAACAGTGGGATTCATAGTTCCGTGAAAACTCAGGTTAGGAGAGTCGTTTTCAGGCCTTGGTTGAAGCAGTTCTTGAGTAGGTGTTTCCTCAATTTCTCCGTGGGTTTCTGGGGCAGCAAAAGTGGCCCATACATGGATGACGTTGTGCCCACAATGCTTGTCAGGTTGAGGGACGTGAATGTAGTCCTCCTTTTTTCCTGGTTTGGTAAACACTGTGAGGGTCAGAATTTTGAAGATGGGATCCCCACTGAGTGGTGCAAAAACTTATCGACAGTTTATTCGAAGTGGCCCGCCTTCAGTGCAGCGAATACGGTGATTGTAGATAGTCCGCTCAGTAGGGTCAAGTGCAATCTTGAAGCTAATGTTGTGATCAATACCCCATTCTGCGTGAAGTGGGTTTGCACATTGGCAGATGACAAGGAGTACTTAAAAGGCTACTTGTGGCCATTGTTGGATGCCTTACGAGATTGCCCGGACGTTGCTGCTTTCCGGTCCAAATACCCCAAAATTGTCAACGAATCCATGTCACAAATGCTACAGAGATGTCTAATTGGTGCCTCATATCAGTTTGTGGACATTGTGGAAGGTGAGGGGATTGCAAACCACAGGGTTGCACACGTCTTGGCATCCCTTCGCCTTTCGTTGATCTTTGTGTCTTATTTTTTGTACATGCGTGTGTAGGTGAAGGCGCAGAAGCGGGAGACAAGGGCGAAACCTACATCGGCGGCGGAGAAAAAAAGTGCCGGACCATCCATGAAGAAGGTGAGCGTACCTTCAACCACAGCCCAACTGCGTGTGCTCAACGTCTGGCAGTCGGTGTGCAGTCTCCGCGAAGTCATGTTTGAGTTTCCGGTGAAGTAGTCCCTTCTCCAAGTCATTTTAGAGTGACTTAGATGTCGTCACGCTGTCGTGATGAAGTGACGGGGCAGCGACGCCGAGTTTCACGATGGGGCCGCTAACGTGTGCCTATCATGCAGTACAAGCTCGGAGACGAAGTCGTCCTCCTAAACCCCGAGCGCCAAGACACAAAGTGGCGACAGGAAAAATTAGCGGACTGTCCGGGCAACACTTGTTCCACCACAGCGAAATTCCTGAGACGTGGTTCAAGGTGGACATGCTGGAGATTGTGTAACCCAAGGCGGCACTCATGTTCCCCAATGACAAGGCAAACCAAGTTCACATTGAAGATGTGAAAGGAACCTGTATCATCTGGGACCAGAAGTACATGAAGCTAGGAAGTTGAGGTGGCCCTTTATGAGTTTTCCCTTGGCCTTGTTGAAGTGACTTATGCATTTGTCGGGACTCTTCTGTGATGCAAACTCTATTGTAAATGTAGCCCCCAAACTGTAGTACAAAACTTTAGTACTTGCCTTTAATTTCTGTGGACTCCATTTCATTGTGCCATTGTGTGGGATCCAAGGAGGAGGTAGTTAAAGGAGTTAGGTAATGCCTTCTATGCCATAGGTTGTGTGAGTGCGTCGAAGTCGGTGTCATGTCCCAGTTATGAATGCGAGTTCCATTTTACCGCATGATGCTAGCTGTGTATGCGCTACATGTTGGGCTGAGGCCGTCACTGGGAAGTTGCCATCAAAGTCATTGTCAAGTGACGGCAAAGTCACTCAGCAGTAGTCAATGTATGCTGCCTTGTAGAGGGTCTGCGTGTGCACGACAAGGTCCCGTCTTTGTGGGAACTACGCCGCCATTTTTTCACGCATGCAGTTGGTATCCATCACTTGCACGCGACTGTGAAGCTACTCCCTATCGACACCTGATCAATGTACACTCTTGGTCTAAGCCCCGCACTGTAACTCACAAATGACTGCATGCGTCACTCACAGACGACTGAGCACAGTCGAAAGCCCACCCTACGCATGACTATCTTCTGACTTGACACGTGTCATATCATCACTCGTCCGACTCCTAAATCGCCGCTAACATAACTGAAGAATGATTGGACACGTGTCACACTGTCACTAGTCAGCGGAACTCCCACTGACTGCAGAATGACTGCGCCGTGACTTCCTAGAGGTTTGGACCGAACCAGAAATTTTCAGAATATCAGTCGAAATGGGCAACTGCCTAGCCTTTCCCAAAAATTTAGTCGTCCACCTCACCAAGCCACGTAGATCCGCTCATCCATTTTTCATCCACGGCCAAAGTGGATGGTGATGATAAAACTGCAGTCACGGCAACCGTGACTTGTCCACTATGACTTCGGGTCCTCAAGTTGCGCCGAAGTCATTTTTGTCTAGAATGACTCCAAAACAGTCATTTTTTGCAGTCACGATTACCCCCATTTTCTTGTAGTGTGACCTCCTGGCCGGGAAGTCACTTTAGACACCCTCCTTGGGCCAGTAGAGTCCTCTCTGGCTCCCATCTTTGGTTGTGGCACCTGCATGCTAACAATCGGGTTTTCTACGAATTCAACGATCCAATGGGGAATTCGAAACCTAACTCTAAGACCCGACCTATTGGCCTCGCTGTGGGTCTCTCGGACCGACCTAGCCATGAACTGTCACATTCATAGGGAGATCAGCCCTTAAGGGGTGTGGACGATTGATTACCCACCCTTGGTAAGGAAGCGAATACGATCAGGTTCTGTGCCTTTATCCACTTTTTAATATATGGGGGTGTTTGTGAGCGCGGTCCACCGTGCCTTCTAAGCAATGGATCTTACTAACGTTTCCTAGTTTCGTGGATGGCAAAAGATACAAAGAACGCGAATCATGCAATGGCCAACTTCTCTTAACTGTGAATTTGCTCAATGTTTAAGTGGGCCTCATAGTCCTAAAGTCATAGGGTAAGAGTGCCTAGGTCAGCCCTCATATCTTACGGAATCAATTCACACAAAATCTAAATCCTATCCCTAGTTACCATGGGTTAAGCCTCTTGGCCTCCTCACTAACTTACTATCTGTTGTAGAATCCTAGTTATTGGTTTTCAACCCCTGGCTTAATGGTCCAAATGGTCACAATAAGGCCTCAGTGGATTACCTCGTCACTGTTGGGGTCGGGTTCATGGTGCTCTCGATCTCCATATTCTCCCTCCAACTCCGTGTCCATAGACTCATCTTTCTTTCTCCTTCCTTCCTCCCTTCTTTGTCTTTATGGTTTGTGCTTCAAGGTGTGTGAGCCTCCAATTCGTCACTGGGGGCTCACAGTTTTCTTTTTTTCAATTTTCACAAATTTAAGTGTAGTTTTATATACAAAAAGCCCAAAAAAGAGTGTAAAACCAAAATAGGTATGTTACGTACCAATATAGCATTTGGTCCTTTATAGGTTGTTTTCCCCCAAATAAATCCCATTTCCACTTGTACATAGGTTAAAACGTAAAAATATTGGTAAATAGTAGAATTAAGGACTAACCTGGCCCAAACAGCCCAAACAACCCAAACCTACAGTACATGTGACATCTTATGGCTAAAATTGGTCCAACGGAACATCGTTGAGATCCTAAGTCCATTCCCAGAGATAGGTTTTACTTTCCCCATAGCATCGAAGAAATAACAAAAATCCCAATTGTTGGCCTGCAGGAGTTACAAATTCAAGATGGACCTATAAGAGGAATCTACGGGTGGCACATGGTGTTTTAGGGTAGAAATCACATTTGGGACTCAATGGCGAAATCAGCTTGTCAAGATTCTATTGTATGTGAAAGATTCCCTAGTTGCCGGATTCAAAAGGAGAAGACAGAATTTGATTTTTTTCTTTGAACTTTGTACAAAGTAAAAATATGAGCTTTCACATCCTTTGTGGAATTCCATGACAGGTTCCATAAAAAGTTTCGAAATTTTTTGACTTGCAGAAGATGCCCTTCCGGACGGTCAACCACCAAAACCTACAATGGAAAATTCCTAGAAATTATCCAGGTTGTGGTAAAATCTCACTAAAAATTAAAATAGCTTCTTTTATGCTAATAAGATGCCCCACCAAGTTTCAAGACATTCTGATAGCTAGAAGTATCTGAATTGGCAAGATTCCCCGAAAATTGACGAAATTGTGGAGTTGACTTGCGTACCGGGAGCATACAAAATTAGAATGAGGTCAAAGCTAGGTCTTTTCTTACTCCTCCATACCTACTAAAGAACCTAGGCTAGTTACTTTTCTCAGAAAAGTCAACCTCTAAGATTTGGGTTTTTACCCCGTTTTGGTATTTAGTTAGCGATAGGTTATGCTGCATTTTTTGGAGTTTGGTTAAGGGGTGGAGGTTTTCTTAAGATTAAAAATAGCCTTCTGAAGCCAACGACGCAATCGATTTTCAATTTGAAGTTAATCTCCAAAAGTTAAAGGTTTAAACCAGCGTAGAAAGTCAAAAATTGAAGATTAGGATGAAAATCTTAGTTGATAAGATTACGGCTTAGGAAAAGAGAGGGGTGAGCACCCTTAGAAATGTATGTAAGAGGCCTCATTTCCCTCTCACAAACATCCCTTGTAGCCATATTTTGGCTTATTTTGCACATTTGGGTCCATTTAGTTGGATTTTGGCCATCTTTGGTCACATTGTCAAATTTGTGTGTTTTTGAAGCGTTTTAAGCTTCATTGTTGGTGTTTTTGGAGCTCTCTTTGAAGGACATTCAGGTCCCTTCAAAGTCTTCTCTCATTGCCTTCTTTGAAGTCTTGTTGTGGAGTTGTTGTTTATTCTTATTGTATCTACTAATTCTAGAGTTTCTTGTTAGTTTTGTGTTGGTTTTTAGCCCTTGTAGAATTGTACTAACAATCCTCCTTTATTGGTTTGGACTCTTGATGTTAGTAGGCTCTCTAATACGGCGGAGCTTTGACTTTGCTTTGTTTGAATTGTCTAGAGATTTGGAGATTTTCTAAAATATGGCGGAGCTTTGATATTGCTTTGTTCAAATTGTCTAGGAGTTTGGAGATTTTTTTCTAAAATACGGCGAAGTTTTGACTTTGCTTTGTTCAAATTGTGTAGGAGTTTGGAGATTTTCTAAAATACGGCGAAGCTTTGACTTTGCTTTGCTCAAATTGTCTAGGAGTTTGGGGATTTTTTTCTAAATACGGCAAAGTTTTGACTTTGCTTCGTTAGAAGAAAGAGTCTAAGACCATTAAGTGCTAGTTAAAATCTCCAATTTTTCCCAATCACCAAGTTTAGTGTTCGAAACACTATTTTGGACCATCAAGTTTAGCATCTAAAAGGATATTTTAATTATTGCCTGAAAAGACTAGAAACTTTGAGACCAATCTTAACATAAGCAACCTTTCCTTTTTGTTTAAATTATTGTTGGTTTTACCCTTAAAAATCAAAATACCAAAAATAAAAAAAACCGAGGGGCCTGGACGGACTAATAAGCCTGTTCGGGGCGAACTAGCAAGCCTGTTCGGGACGGAGGCAGTTAGACGGACGGATGGAGGCAGCCGGCAATCACGCCCTGCCACGTGGCAGCCACACGGGGGAGCGGCTGTACCGAACTGCTGGATACTGACTGCTGTGACTGAACTGCTGGGTATTGGATGTTGGCTACGAGCTGGCCATGACTGAATAAAAACTTGGCTGAGAGAAAAAGAAACTTAAAACTCAAGGCCAGTTGGAGGCATGCCTTGGCCCAAATTTTGAATCATGATAAAAAATCCACCACACCTTCATTTTGTATTTTAGGAATGAAAAATGTTAGGAGTCTAGGAAAATAGAAAGAAATTAGAAATAGGATTAGGAGGAGAAAAATTAAGAAGATAGGAGTCCAAAGAATCTCAATTTGCAACGTTTCCATTGCAAAAAGAGGCTCAAAAACCATAGGAAGTAGAAGACTTGGAACTTTCAAAACCACTTTGGAAATAGAGAGAGATGAAGTGACAATTTAGGAGTTTGAAGAGAATTTAGAAGAAGATAGGATTGGAAATCTAGAAAGAACAATTAGAACCATCAAAACTTGGATAGAATAATAATTGACCAAGGAGTTGAAGAGTCAACTATTAGTTGGGAGTTGAATTCAATTATTTAGTTCAAGACTAGTCAACCCTTTGAGGTATAAATAATTGAATTAGAATAGTGTTAGAAGAGAAATAGAGATTAGAAGAAAAAGAAAAGAAAAAGAAAGTGCAAGAAAATAGCAAAGCTTGTACTAAAACTCCTACTTTAAGCCGTGGGCAAAATTACCAAACAATTTTGAAACATGGCAAATGACAAGGAGTTTGAAGGGGTATACGATTACCTAAACAATGACACCAACTCCGAGGTAAGCTCCTAACTTTAAACCATCCATTTCAATTTCTCAAAAATAGACGTTTACAAGTAGGACCGAACTCTCAAGTCAAGTCAGAGTGTTTAGAATAGGAATATTTCAAGAATCAGGGAATTATTGTTGTAGAGTCTAGTTAGAGGGTTCCAAAACCATCTCCAACTTAAGATTTGAAGCTAAAACAAGTGAGATATGAAAGGATGAAGTTTAGGACCTAATTTGGATGAAAAGTGATTAGAAGATAAACAAGACAAGTTAAATTAGGAAATATCAACTAGAAATAACCCAAGTCTCAAAAGTAAAATTAAAAGTTAATTATCAAATTAGGGTTAGGAGTAATCAACGGATGAAGTTTTAAACACCAATTAGCGGTCAAACATCATCCATCAACAACTTTTGATAGGATAGATGGATTTCTAAGTAAGATACCATTTTGGAAAGCTTAAGCTATCCTCTAGAAGGAAAAACTCCAAAAATTCTAAAAATAATAATTGTCCAAAACTCAAACAAAACCTCAAAGAACAAAGATAGGAAGGACTAAGATGTTTTAATTTGATCAAAGGAAGAAGTTAGTAATAATAGGTCATAGTACGACCCTTAAGTAACCTTAAAGAGATTCAAACTTCAAGAAAGACCAAAAACCTTAGGAACTATTCAAGGATGAAGTTTGGGTCAAGGAACGGATGAAGTCAACCTAAAATAGTTCATCCAAGTCAAAACTTAAGATTTAGGCAGGTCCTAACTACCTAAATCTAGGGTTCAATTTTCAAGGATAATTGAATTAGGAATCACGTCTTACATCATGGATGAAGTTTAAATAGCCCTAGAAAGGCTAAACTTCATCCGCCTATAAGTTTTGCTAAGAGAAGGGGATAGGGTCGAATTTTATGTTTTTAGAAATGGAATGAAATTTTCTATCACTCAGGGTTGTTAAATTTTGACTGTAACTAGTTCAAATTCGAAACCACCGTGACCTCTTTTGATTAAAGAAGATAGAGTATAAATTGCCGTATTGGATTTCTTTGGTTTTCATGTACATTGTTGATGTTAGGAACTTAAAAAAAAGATCCATTGCTTGGAAGGCACAATGGATTAATGCTAGGCACCCCTAGACAAAAATTAAACACCAAAACACTTAGAGCTTGGTTGTGCTCACTTATTTACCAAGGGTGGGTAAATAAGCGCTCACAAGGTGACACTATTCCACCAAGAACTTAATGGCTCACACCCTACAACCTTGAACTATGAAGCCCCTTAATGCCTCTTTCGCGTTTACGCGGTGCTTACGTGCATCATACTAATCTTTCTATTAGTGGTCGTCATGACATTCCATGGATTTTCCCTATACTAACCACT
Source organism: Pseudisothecium myosuroides (assembly GCA_951799445.1). NCBI lineage: Eukaryota > Viridiplantae > Streptophyta > Bryopsida > Hypnales > Lembophyllaceae > Pseudisothecium > Pseudisothecium myosuroides. The sequence continues at coordinate 24,409,430 of OX637290.1, read as the reverse complement.
AGGCTACTATTCCTCCTCCTCTCTCCTTGATCTTACATACACTTTTTCTCCTCTAGTTCCCTTCCATAATGTCTAATGGTTTGTTACGTAGGAGAGAAAGAGGACGTTTTTGTGAGGTTGTATGCAGGTGAATTGTTGTGTGGTTGTTTTTTCCCCTACAACATTATATTCATTAAAATGAGGGTTTTCCAGTGAAATGAGAGTTGCGAGAGCTAACTTTTAGAGAAATAATGGACAAATACCGTATCAAAACTATCAGAATAGAAGAGAAGAATACCAACAACAAGGAGTGTTTGCTGAAATATGGACAAGAGTACAACATTCATTATGAAAAGGTCATCTATTTATAGTAAATTTTTGGACCAATATAAAATTGTAGGGCAATTCCTTTCCGATCCTTAAAAGACCAGAGAAACGTATATAATTGTCATGAGTGTGATTCACTCTAGCACTTGAGTTCTACATAATATCTACACAATGCTATCATGCATGTACCTATAGACACTCAATCTACAATATGAACAGACCCTACATGTACAATTTACACTTTTGTATCTCCATCGCTTTCAGAATCTCGGGTCCCCGACTGTACCTAGTATTAGTCCCATTGTACTCCCGCCTGCTCTGAAGCCTCTGCAATTCTAGGAACTTTCGGTCCCACATATCATGTACTGGAGAAATGCATCCACTTGGCTGGACTCTATGAGGTGCTTTGAACTTCTGCACACCTCCAGACGAGACGCTTCGACGAGGAAGTACTTTCCGATGATACGGAGTCCCTCCTTGTAAGGCAGGCGACCCAGCCGGAAATGTGGTCATCAACACCGGCGCGGGTAACGTATCTGCAGCGTCTTGGTAGAACCTTCTCTGCGTCGCCTTGTCAGAGACAGCCGGCGACAATCGAGAAGCAAGGGGTCCCTGGGTCCTCGGCGGAGAAGGGGATCGAGAAGCCAGTTGACGCAAAACTCCACTTGGCGGGCTGTCGACCACTCCATCTTCTAAGGGCCTGGAGGAGAAGTCCATAGTGGAGTCTACGGACGCAGCGCATGGCAGATGAGCATCCTCATCATGCAAAATTGATGTGCGTACAATCTAGAATCAAGTATCAGGTAAAACATATTAACAAAGCACAGGGAACGCCATAAATTCTAAGCAGCAGCCATCCGTACATGCAGAAATCACGCAGCCAAAAACAACAAACAAATCAGCTCGATCCGAGCTAAATTGAGGCACAGAGTTCACGACGCAAAACTTTAGAATAATATTTTTATTTTCTGGATGAAGAAGAAGTCAACCCATCAGGCAGTTTCAAATGTGCAAATCAGGTCGATTCGAGCTGAATTACATAAGAATCTAAATACCCGCAGATTCGTACGTCCTAAGCTACAAACCCCTCACTCTAGCTCTAGCGAATAAATGGCGACGCTGTGACGATCTCCATCAGCTTGTCGTATTCCCGATGGTTTCTCTCGTCGCAGAGCATCCGGCGACCAATTCTAGCAACCGCCGTTCCCCTAAACGCCTTCAGTCCTTCCTCTTGAGCTAGGTGCAGGCCCTGAAACCAAGGCAGCAGGACTTCCAGGAGAAACGTGTCCTTTGGACCATGTCCCCTATTCGTCCACGTTTCAGGCAAAACGACGTTCTTAGAGCTGTTGAGAATGTGTTTATTTGGACTATCGTCCACGATGATTGTGTTCTTAGCACTGAATCTACCTCGGATGCCAGTGAACAGGTTATTTAGGTTCTTAAGAAACAACTCCTTCTCCGTGCCTGGCTCCCTGTACGTCGACGGTCTTCCCGTCCTATCTCTGCACTTAAGCGTCTTACAGGAGTCTTGTCCGAGAATCAATAAAGGCCTATCCAGTCCGTCGAAGAGATACTTCACCACCTCTTCGATGGTGGACTTCTTCATCGAGCTCCACACAGAAATGGATGCAATCCTGCCTAATTGACGTAGGAACTCCAAACATCCTGGGCGAACGTAAACTAGCTTGGGTCCCACTACGGCAGGATTGATAGCCGAGTGTGGCTGAACGGCATCGGGGATGCGTTTTGACCAACCCTTAAACTTCAAATCTTTGCAGACACATAATATCCCATTGAAGTCCAGGACGACATTGATCCACTTCTCCACCACCCTGGACGTCAATGGATGACCGACTGCCTCTGAAGTTCCTCCTACATCACAAGAAGGAACGGATTCCTGCTAGACAATAGACAAATGTACAGCCAATTATTACCCTATACTGGCACATTTGGAACTTCACGAATAATGACGGGGACGCTCATGTTCGAGTTGACTAAATCATTCTTAAAACAAAAATGCACACAGAAAAAGAGTACCCCAAAAGGTTCCAAATGAGCAGCATGATTTATACCTTCTGGTGCGACGCCTCTATAGTCTCCACGGAAGCGTCTGTCGCCGCGACGGCCGGCTCTGGAATGCGAATCTCCAGCAGGTCCGCATCTGAGATGACAACATCATCAGCGACCGGTGTAAGAGATGTGGACGGTCCAGGCTCAAGGACGGCCACGAGGACATTGCATTCAATGGGATTAGTCTGATCACTTTCCACCAGACCAAGCACAGGCTGAGCAGTAGTATTCACAGGATCAGGGACGGGAGGAGAAACAGAATCAACAATATTTGCAGTGCCTGCATGCCAAAAATGTACAAGGAAATATTGGTGAGAAATTCGTATATTAGAGCCTCATAAAATGAGATATAAATACATGAATGAACTGCAAAATGTTTGAACTCCATGGTTCAGTCCACTGGAAGTTCCGTTTGAGCAAAATGATTGTAGTCTCTCCAAAACGACTACAACTACATACAACTACATACAACCTATCGCAAAAATCAGCTCGAGTCGAGCTAAACTGTACAAGTGACATCGAGTGATTATTGAGGAGCACCTGCGCCCAAGTCCTGGCTAGGCACTGCGGGACTTTGTAGATCTAACTGCGCTGGCTGTTCGACCGGAAGCTGCTCGTCAGCACCTCCCGCGACTGGAAGGTTTGGAGCCGCCTCTGCATCAGCTGATGATGGCGGGGGCGGAGGGGGAATAGGAGGTGGATGCAAAGGAAGTGCCGGAACAGCAAACTCAAGGAGATCCAGAGGTTCCAATGTAGCCACATCGCCTGATAAGGGAGGCAGACCTTCAAGCAGCAGCTGCCGCCTCAACGTCGGGGGCTCAAATGAGGAGAGTGGTCTTGTGTCGCAAGGTAAATTTTTGGTTTTTTGTAAGTTATCTAAATCTTGGAACGGAAACCGTGATCTGGGATCCAGATTCAAGTAGGAGGTAACCGATAACCGGAAATTAACTAATGGAACGGAATAGATGACAATCCGGATTTGATCTGAATCTGAACCGGATTAGAGTTAGAACGGATCTGAGTTGGATCGGAATGGGTCAGGAACGGATTTGGTCATGATGACAGATTAGACTATATATGGGCTGACCAATCCAGTGGCCACTCTTTTTCAATCTTCATTTGCGGAAATCTCGCTCTAGCGCGTACTTAGCCTCTCTTCCTAGCGTTTTGCTTTCTTGTTTTGAGTTGGTTTGTGTGTGCGTGTTAGTGTGTTAGGGCGCGCAGCGCTTTAGTGTGCGTTGCAGGTTTAGAGGTATTCCGGTTGAGATCAGAAGAGCAAAGGTGAGAAACGGGACATGCGGCTAGGAGAGGGAAAGGTAGCCACAGTCAGGATCCGGTTAGCACAGTTCGTGTCCATGCCTCAGCTCCGTAAGAGTAGAGCAGGGCCGTCCAATTCCTCCGTAGCAGAAGTAAAACTCCGGAAGGTGTGTCCGGTTATTCCAACGGACGAGAAGGAAAAGGACAACCTGATAGAGGATTTGGCCAAGATGGGCTGCGGAGGACTGATCGATAAACCCTGGGGGTTTAGGGAGGAGCAGATGATTCGAGAGTTACTCGGAAAGCTCTCCAACCAGTTTGAGAGAACTCTCCGCGGAAGTCCGGGCAACTGGACGGAGGAGATGTGGAAGGCCGTGTATGAATTTTGGTCTGGAGGTCGAGGGATGGCCTCCTCGAAGGAGGGTTACACTCGGGGGAAATTCCGGTGCGACGTGGACTCCAAGGATGGGCACGCGGTGGCAGATTGTCTGGACGACCGGCATCGGAACCTTCTCCAGTTCCTGGTTCCGATCATCCACCCGGAGAAGCCAACGAGGGTGACCATCGCCATCGGGAACCTCATTTTCGGAGCCCTGAGCGGGGAACGGAAAGTGGACTGGGCCAGGATTTTGTTCGACCTGGTCAATCGGCTAATTCCGAAGATCGGAGGAAGTAGACCGACTCCGTTGAGTCCCTACCTCGTCCATCTGTACAAGCACAATCAACTCCTCACGGATACGGAGGAGAAGGAGTGGAAGATGCATGAGTCACTCCTGAAATATGGGGAATCGGAATCGGAAGAAGATGAACAGGAAGAAGTATCCGGTTCCGAGGAGGAAGAAGAGGAAGAGGAGGAGCTACATTGGCCGCAGCACAAGCGGCAGAAGACGACGCCTCCTCACCGGAGAGGAACCCCAACCCCTCCGGCTGAGACCTCCAACCCAGGGAAGAAACCGGTTTGTGGAGAACCGGGTCCTTCCGGATCGGATCCGACGGATCCATTCAACCAGCTGATCAACATCCTGAGTGATGTGCGAGCAGACTGGACGGTGAAGAAGCTGATTCTGAATCAGATCAGCGAGCTGGTGGGAGCACCAGTAAACAGCAACCTGGCAGGAGTGGTTGCAGATTTTATCTCCAGCCCGGATGAGATCCGGAAGCAAGAGGCGGAGATCCGACGACTCCAAGAGGAGAACGAGTCGTTGAAGACGGAAATGTTGCTCCTCAAGGAGGACATGGCTACCACCCGGGAGATGGCAGAGGCTACCCGGAAGGTAGCGGAGGACGTGAAGGCCACATTTGGAGCAACCGGAGAGGCCATCACCAAGTCAAAGTTGTTTGACGAGGGAGTCCTCAAGGAGAATAAGATATCCGGGACCAGGTTGGTCCGGATTTTGACAGACTACTCCGAAAAGGTGGAGTTAGTCATGATGGGCGCGCGAGAGGCTGCAAACCGGATGGAGGAGAGCAGCAGGAAGCTGAACGGAGTGACGTTGTCACGGTCGTTCCATCTGTCCGACCTTTCAATGCCCGGATCTTTTCCGAACGTGGGCATTCCAACGGAAGGAAAGGATCGGACTCCCCAGTCCAAGAAGAGTGGGAGGAAACTCGCGCACACCATCAACCTGGATTCGTCATCGGATCTCCCAGAACGTGAAACAGGGGAGCGGAACCGGAACCTGACGGACGTTTTCGAGCAGCTTGGAACGGAACCGCCCAGAAGTCCCACACTGAACCCGGGGAAAGATCAAAGTATGGATCTGACCCCAGATCAGGGTGAGGATCAAAAACAGAGCGTGCACCAAGGCGAAGACGAAGTCATGGACGAAGGAACGGATCAAGGAGTAGATCCGGTTATGGTAGGGTAGTTAGGATTTTAGTTGTAAATATTTGTTAGTTAGGACCGGACCGGATTTGATCCGGATGTGCCTGGTCTGGATCGGATGTTTTCCGGTCTCGTCGGCTCGGCGGGGACCGAAAGTTCCGCGCGGACTTTCCGGGCCGCTTTATGTTGACTTTTTGAGTTTTAAAATGTATATAGTCAGTCTTTGCGAAGGAGACTGGGAGTCTTTTCCCTTGAGTTTTCATGCATTTTCTATTGATTTCTTGTTGTACGTCTCTCCCGTGCGTGGCAGGGCTGTTTTGGTGAGGAGTTAGGAAAATGTATGCAGATTCTAGAGAGATTTCTCCCCTTGGTGTGTTTGTTTTGCTCTTATGTGCATGTGAGTGGGTTTTCTAAGTGTTGGGAGCGGATTTCAGTTCCTCAACGCCTCTACAGTTCACGATTCCGGGCGAGAAAACCGTTGTTAGGCTAGGCGGATAGGGAAGGAGTCCTTAAACGCGCTAGAACTCCTGGATAGGAAATCTGGTTGAGTGCCCGATCTCCCGTGAGGTCTCGCTGCCCTAGTTGGTAAACGGAAGGACTTTAGTTGATGTTGGAACGGACGAGTTCGCTTGTAACCACCTAACTCCGCACGGAGGGAACTTGGCATCAAGGTCGTTGTAGTATGAGAGGATCGTACGGGGGGTCTTTGTGTGACCTGCAAACCGGATCGCTGTCCGGGTGGCTGTGAGAGATCAAACCGGATCCGCGCTAGTGTAGGAAGTAGTGGATTAGAGAAGTGGGTCTTCAGCCACTATAAGTCACGGAAGGAGTGGCGGGCCTGCCACTCTCAAAAGCAAGCGGCGAACCCTCTGATGGTGAAGCAGAGGCTAAACTAAACCGGAGTGGAGTGAGAGTACGTGTGTGAGGACCGGATCGGATCGGTCCAGAGGAGTTCCAGGATCAGAAGTGTTAGGATCCTGGGTTGTGGAAGTTTTACGGGACCGAATAGCTTGACAGACCGGAAGAAATAGAGAGAGGTCTGGTCGTTGTTTTCGGTGTGTTGTTGTTTCCGGTTTTAGATCTAGGACCGGAATGTAGGAATTGGATACTGGCTGAGCTTAAGTTGGAAATAATGCTAGACACTTCACAGAATCTTGTGGGTTCGATCTTTAGAGTCATTTTGTTATGCTTTAAAGTGGTTTTTGGGAGTATAACAGGGAATTCGCTTACTCTGTGCTGCGACATCTTGCACCCCTCAAGTGATTGATAATGGAGTCCAGCTTGTCGGTGTTGTTTGCAGAATCCACCAACATGTACGTCTGCATTTTATCCATCCTCGAGTTCTGCTGGTACTGGAATTGTAGATTCGCCGCGCGATCCTCCAGTTGTCTCCGCTCTAGCTCCGCGAACCTGAATTCCAAGTATTCGTCCCGCTTCGACAACTTCCTTTTCTTCGGAGTGACGGCAGACGAAGGTGTGCTTGAGGGCTGCTCCTCTTGCACGTGACCACTTGAGGCCGACAACCCCCGATGCTCAGTCGGAGTGGGAGGAACCGGAGTGCTGGCGTCCACCACAAGTTGTTCGTCCAGCACCTGCTGGACATAGTAGTCCTGCTCGTCGCCTTTGTCGTCAGAGAGGACTTCGGGCTCTGCAGCTGGTGCCTTCTCGCGCTGCCCAGTGGATGGCAAATCTCAAGGTGAGTGTTTCCTCTTTCGCGACAACGATGGAGTCGTTTGAGACACCGGAGGCTTCTTGCGTGAAGACGTCGGCACCTTATATCCCCCCTCCAGGAAGTCGGCTCTGTCTAGTTTCATGGCCGCCAGGGAAATGTCATTCCAGAACCCCGTATCGTTGGCAACTCCAACCGCCCAGACGTTCACCAAACTCATCTGTACGTTAAGAAATTAGCACAGGACGTCAGTATTGAGAATACAGAGTGGCTTAAGCTCGATTTGAGCTAAACCCCTCGGTGATTCAGGACGAGTCCAGCTAATTCATTCCATAACGAATCGGATCATCCAGGAGTCACACTTATCGCAACAGAAGGAAACACTACAAACAGATGTGGTACATCAGCTCAATTCGAGCTGATTGAGCTGTAGGGAACTTACCACTGCTGCACAGGTCACTTTTCCTCCTGCAAAGACGGAGAACACGCTCATTCCGGGAGAGCAGAACTTCTTTATCACCCATAGATAAAATTCCATGCGAAGCTCCGTGTTGTAGAGACAAAATTCCAACTCGTTGTACCCCCGGGGCTTATTGAAAGTATCATTGTCCAGAGCCAGAAACACCTTCGGAATGTCGCCACCCCTCGTACACGCAGGACTCGTCAAAAACGTCAACAACACTTTGTCGTGCGACTTCGCCTTGGCGGAGGCGATGTCCCCCATCCGCTCGTATTGTTCCGGTATGTAGTCCGCGAAGGTGCACTTGTACATGCTAAGGACGTCATTGTTCTCTACGAAGGCAATCACCTGCGTCTGCTCCTGCATGTCCGCGCATATAAAAAGCCAGGCCGGGACGTCCTCAAATTTTGGCTGCTGCTTCCTTCTCAAGGGCACGATGACGGTGTTGAAGTACGGAATTGCGAATGTCCCGTCCTTCTTCGAAAGCACCCCCGGAATGTACCGGAAATCGATAACACCCAGACCGAGATCTCCAGGGCTGTCAATTGTCCACGCACCCCTTGGCCACTGAGCGTGCTGGTCTTTTGCGATGTCGTATGGTGCGTAGTGCGCCACTGCCAATGGCGGGACGAAATTCTTCCGTTGACTTAAGAAGACTTTGAAGAACTCGGCTGCCTGGTCCGAAATTTGTTCCATGGACTTGTTCTTCGATTTCTTCTGCTTCACTTCGGAGAAGAAGGCCTCCCCGGGCCTCTCCAAGAGTACATTCAGCGTGGCGGAGGTGATGTTGTACTTCTTCTTGAAGTCCTTCCACTTGTCGTGGACAAGCTCCCCCACGGCGTTCAGCAGACCCAATGTCGGATCAATCTTATTCAACTCCTTCTTCACGAACGCCTTTTGTTTGCGCCTCTCAATCCAATCCTTCGAAGCGTAACAGCTTTCAAGAACTGACGGTGACTGCTTAATTGTGACCTCCGGGTGAGGATACCTCCTCTTATCACCATCTCTGAACAAAATGTGGTTGGCCAGCACAATGAGGTCTTCGTTTGTGAGATTTCCGAAGAACTTGAAGAATTCCTTGTTTAGCATCCCGTTCTCGGTTTTCTAGGACGATCTGACATTGAATTTCTTCAAGGGGTCCGCATCAATGAGCTCGCCATGCGCAACACTGGAGATGACCTCGCTCCAGAGATTGAACACCTCTAAAGGAGCAGTGATGAGCCTAATCTCATTCGTGATGGAGGTATTGCCTTTTGAGTCCTTGGCTTTGGACTTTTGATGCGATTTCGTAACGTCAATCATAGAGAAACGCATCTGCATGGCCTTAGTGAATTCCTGCATATAGAACGGGAATCCAACGTCAGGATCCTTGTTAGCTCGATTCGAGCTGATCTGCGACAAGGTAATGACCATGCAGTCAACAACTAATTCACAGTAGCCAGCATAGCGTAGTTCAGCTCGACTCGAGTTGAATCACTTACCGTCCACTTCTTCTTGTTCTCGAATGCAGCTTTATTGCGCCTCACGTTGCTGACAGCTCCGGCTTCTGTGTCCTCTTTCAGGTTGTGCGGTGACCCCATCTCCTCCCAGACATTTCGGGCGCCCAGTATGTTAGTGGCCCACGACGGTTGAATAGCTTGGAAATGGTTGACTCTGTTGAAGTAGGCCGAAATAGAACGAAGTGTCTCCTTGTCCTCTGTCCATGAAATGTAGCAATTCCAGGTCCGGAAGTCCTTGATCGTGGCCGGGTCAATGTTGAACTTCGGGTCCTCCATTAGCTTGCTGGCCCAGACACTGTGTTGCCCGTTAATGATGTAGAACTCTCCGTCCTTGATCTTGGTCCACGAGTCGTCCCCTTCCCTTGTTGGCTTTTTCGTCGGCATGATGCAGAGTGTTTGTCGGTGACTGTGGTCGGGCATATTGCAGAGGTAGTGCATCAAGCCCTCAATGATAGTCTATTCCTTGCTCCGGATATTTAATGATGCCGGAGCCTGGATCAGCTTGTCAATGGTGAGCTCCTCTTCTCCATCTTGTAGAGGAACACATCAGCGCAGGTCTTCCAGAAATTCTTATACGCCTCGTTCGATTCCTTGTAGTCCGGGTTCCAGTTTGTCTGCAGCGACTCTGGGACGATGCTCATGTCCTGGCTTATATCTTCCACAGCAGAGTGCTCTCCAATTTTCTCAGCTATTTTTGCCGCTGATATGCTAGCCAAATTGCTCTTCGCAACTGGGACGTTTGGAGATTCCATCGGCTGCTTGTTGCGCGTGCCCCTTCGAGATGTCTGCCCTTGGGTCTGGTTGTCAATAGACACCTGACTGGGCCCTTGGCTTCCGGCGTTCAGTGAGACGCTCCTAGCAGCCTTGCTCTGGCAGTCGATCTGGATTTTCGTTCTGAGCACCGCAAAGTCCTGGAAGAGACCTCTAATTTTTGCGCAAAGCCTGCGGCCAATGAGAGGCTCTCCGTCCGGTTTCTGGAAGTACTTCTCGTTCACTTTCTCCTCCAATTCCTTAATCTTATCCTGGAACAACGTCGTCGACAGGAACTCCATGAAATGAGTTACGTGGAAGGGAATCAGTCGGGAGTCGAAGTGCAGCGTGAAGTTGTACTGCTTATCCGCTGGAAGGTTGTTCTGGGTTGTTATGCAGTGGACCTTGATGGTGGGAAAGACGTCCTCCACAACGTCTTTTATTCGTTCGTCGTATGAGAGAGGGAGGTAGGTGTCCATCCCTTTATATTTCACGGCGAAGCAGATTTGCTCAGAGCATGGGATCATCAGGAGAGTCCAGCTATCCACCTTCTCTGGATACACGAACTCCCAGTATTCTCCGTCATTGAGAAAGTCATCTCCTTCCCCTTCGTCTTCCACTCGCTGGACCTCGGACTTCTTGTAGTAGTGCATGAGTTTCTCGACCTGACTCTCCATCCTGCAGCATGACAACCATTGCTTAGCTTTAAAGACGATGCTAGCTCGAATTGAGCTGAATATTCAACCTCACAGTTGCCACACATTGTTCTTCATAAATTTCCAGTTCCTTGAATGCCAGACCCCTTGTTCTGCACTTGCTTCTACCCTGCCGTCCCGTTAGCTCGAATCGAGCTGACTTCTTTCTAGCTGCCCTATTCATGTCTATCTTTCGCATTCGCCTTGTCATTTAGCTTGTTACGGATTTGACCTTTTTCTGTATCTTTTTTTCTGAGAATATGATTTTTTCAGTTCGATTCGAGCTTCCGTGTTCAACTCTTCTTTTGTTTTCATGTTCTTCCCGTTTCATGTATTTAGTTCAAATCGAGCTGACAGGGTGGGCTCTTTTGATTTAACCGCTAGTCGAGGTTCATAGCCACCTTCTTACTTCTTGTTTAGTCAGTTCTTCATTCTTTTTAATTGATTTGTTTCTATTTAACCCTTAACTCGAGTTATTTTCCTCTTCAGCTCGAGTCGAGCTAAATCTCTCCGTGTCCCTCAGCGTGCATTCGTCCGCTTGGCTCTTTTTTTGCTTCGTTTTATGTTCAGCACTCTGTTGACTTCCTCTCCCCAATTTATGTTTTGTTAATATTTTACAGTGTTGTACTCCCAGCTCGATTCGAGCTTACTTATTTTGGTTCTTTTACTGTTTATTATTTATAATCTTTTTTCTTTTAGCTCGAGTCGAGCTAAATGGGTGGTTTCTTATATCTTTGCTTCAAATTATCTCGATTCGAGCTGATTTTCAGGGTGTCCTGGCTTTTATATGGGCGTGTTCTGTGTTTTCATGCCAGGTTTTGTTGATTTTAGCTTGAGTCGAGCTAATTTCATAAATTAGGTTACTGCAATTTAGCTCGGCTCGAGCTAAATGTGCTTCGAGCTACGCTCTTTGAAGCAGGGGTATCAACACAAAACCTACACAAACCCTACACAAACCCTACAAACTTGAAGCACAATTAACCCCAACCCTAACCAGACCCTACAGACATGACAAACCAGAACCCCAGCACAATCCTCACTGTGAATCCTAACCACAACTTGTGTAATCCAAGCACATGCCCAAATCCTTCTGTAGGCGAAAATTTAAAATCATAGCACCACCACTATTACATTCACGTTTTCATTTGGATCTAAAGAACTGAACTAGGCTCAAATTCAAAGATTTAGGTACTAATAGAACCCACAATCACACAGATCTATGGCATTATCACACATGAGAACTGAAATGTCTTTGAATGCAGCCTTTACTAAGCCCTCAAGCCCTAATCACCTACATTCCTTATGAAGCCTACTATTTGCAAGCAATTCCAGCAACATGAAACTCTGGAAACCCTAAGAACCATATACTTTTCAACAACAAATTTAGCCAACTGCAAACTCTGGAACTTGTAAATGCATTTCCAACAAACAATGACAAACAATCTTCAAGAAGCCAATCAAGCAAAGCACAATTCAAGAGCAATTCACAATTGATGAGAACAAACTCACCGTGAACTCCACAATACTTCTTCCCTCGACCCGGCTTCACGAGATCCAAGGTCGGATACAAATCCAGTAGTCATCACTACAGGCTACAACACCAAACAGAAAGTTAGTCATCGCAAAATGGAACCAAAATACACCGCTTCTAATGAGGTCGTCAACACGGTTCTAAAGTTGTGACTGACAGGGAACTCCCACATTTAGGGTAAGCAAACCTCAGCCAAACGAAGGCTCATTGGAACATGCTGCTGGACTCAATCAGACCCCTCCATTTTACAATTGCAACGACTGAAAAAGCAAAATAAAGAAGATCGCACTTAACCCTAGAAACACGTCCCCACTCAGAACTTGCTGAATGCATGCTCAACCTCCTGCCACCACAACCTTTACCCAAAACAAACTCTAACACAAAATAGCAAGTACTGGATAGAAGAATAACAGAGGAAACAAGAGGAAAAAAATGAAGATGGGAAGCCCCTCACCAAGCTGTCACCGCAAGGAAGAACCTTCGTCGTCCCACTACAAATTCGACGCACAAGTCTGTCAACACGAGGAAGAAGCTTCCACGCACCAGGCTGTCAACGCGAGGAAGAAGCTCCATCGTCAGTTGAGAAGCTTAAATCGCGCCTAAACCTCCGTCGTCGCACTGGCGCTGCAGGTTTCCAAAATCGAACGGAATCCACGCTCCTCAATATCTCAGGCCCTCGCGCAAACAGGGAGAAACGACAAACAAAAACAGAATCTAAAGAAACGCTAAGCACAGAGTGGAGGAAATTACGCTGACGAAAGTGAGCGCCAAATCCTAACCACAAATCTACAAAACCCTAGCCCTCTTCCCGATTCACACCAGATATCCGTTTGATACCCGCCCGACCACGATTGATCCCCTACTTGTAATCGGTTCTGAATACCCGCCTTCTCCATAATTGATAACCGGCCCTGAACCACACCAAGCCCAAACGTTGCCCTAAACTCTAGTACCTTCACCCTACTACACAAAATAGTGAAATTAGGTTGCCCATTACAAATTTCTTGACCGTCTACACTATATAAACATTTATTGTTCCTCTACAAGAATAGATTACTTCGGAATTAAGTATTGTTGTAATTGGGACTGATGAACCTGCATATAATATACAAACAAAAAGATTTGTAGAAAGATTTGTTGACTCTAATTTCTTGTAAAGTAATTTTCTAGAAGTACGGCAACCTAATGGTCAAGGCAATTTAGTTTCACTATTTTGTGTAGTTCATCCTACACGAGCGAGCTAGTTTTTCTTCTTGAAATTGACATTCCATAAATAGGTCAATATTATTATATATAAGTACTTTTGAATTAAATATTGATGTAATTATATCATAAACCTGCAGCCACAGAAATTGAAGTATCTACAGTATTCTGTATTCACGTCAATGGCTTGGAAAAGTATATATTTCTTGGTATAAGGCACCCTAATTCTCATGACTTATTGAATCTAATTTAACAATGTATTGTATGGAGCACATTCAAATCCCTAGTAAATTTGATAGGGATCTGAATGTCAATCTGTCACCCTTGAACACCTACTTGTTGACCGTGGAAAGTTTGTTTACTAATAATGAGTGACACTATCCACAAATTTCTTGAAAACAACTAATGCTAATTTATTTGATGTAAAAGTACTTTGCACATTAAACACATTTGGGATAGAATTGCAAGAATACACATTGAATAACAGTATTGGCCTAAATTTAAAATTGTTTGTCTTCCATAATACATGCAAAAGGAGACCCAATTGGTAATTCCTAGAGTTACTTGTATAGTACCGAGGCGTTCCAATTATAAAAACAACCATGAATAACCATTTTTATTATATGTAGTATGTGCATGGTATTAATTTTTTTCATTTATAAGAGGAAGCAAAAATAAATTTAATCTAATTAAAGTGTTGTATTTGAAAGAACTGAAAAACAAATCATCAAGTTTGTAGGCTTCAGTGTTCAAAATAGAATATAGAAGTTGGAAATTATTCATAGATTGAGTGTAGTTGTAAAAGCACACTATAATCATTGGCTACATTTCTTAGTTTACAAAAAGAGTCTAATAAACAATTGACCTTCTGTTGTGTTTCAAAAAATTTAAGAGCAAGAAGTGATAAATTTGATATAGGGTTGTGTAAGGAAAAAATATAGAAGTTCAAAATGATATAAACATTCATGTAGGATTCATGAACATAGTAATATATCATGGTCTTTATTTTTTAATTTACAAAAGTTCTAATGATTGGGTAAAATTTCCTTCAAAATAAAAATAAAGCATTCACATAAACGAATCCATGACAACTCATATTCAAGGCGACTAAAATATAGGACACATTTCATTCCCAATTTTTTTTTTGCGGACAGAAGAAGTTCAAATGGATTCAAAAGGAAAATATTATATTTCATAGCATAAGAGTTGTCATATTTCATGTTTAATGGCTCTACAGTTTTTAGTTATTCAACCTACAGCAGCGGATGTCTTTACTTAGCGGTATTTTTTTTTGCTGCTCGTTCCAATTTTTGAAGTGGAGGTCCAAATTCGAGGAGCTCATGGGTTTCAAAAGTTTCCCACATTTGCAACTTCTACATATTTTTATATTTCCTCCTCGTTCCAATTTCATGACTTTAAAGTTCTATTTAATTTAAAGTACAGCAAAAGATGACCGGTATTTGTTTTTTGTTTTCCTTTTTAATTTAAGAAAAAAAGGGGCAAAGTGGAGGAGCTCATGGGTTTCAAATGTTTCCCACATTTGCAACTTCTACATATTTTTATATTTCCTCCTCATTCCAATTTCATAACTTTAAAGTTCTATTTAATTTAAAGTACAGCAAAGCCGGATGGGTATTTTTTTTTTGTTTTCCTTTTTAATTTTAGAAGTGGAAGTCCAAATTGGAGGAGCTCATGGGTTTCAAATGTTTCCCACATTTGCAACTTCTACATATTTTTATATTTCCTCCTCGTTCCAATTTCTTGACTTTAGAGTTCTATTTAATTTAAAGTACAGCAAAGGATGACCGGTATTTGTTTTTTGTTTTCCTTTTTAATTTTAGAAGTGGAGGTCCAAATTGGAGGAGCTCATGGGTTTCAAATGTTTCCCACATTTGCAACTTCTACATATTTTTATATTTCCTCCTCGTTCCAATTTCATGACTTTAAAGTTCTATTTAATTTAAAGTACAGCAAAGCCGGATGGGTATTTTTTTTTTGTTTTCCTTTTTAATTTTAGAAGTGGAGGTCCAAATTGGAGGAGCTCATGGGTTTCAAATGTTTCCCACATTTGCAACTTCTACATATATTTATATTTCCTCCTCGTTCCATGTCGAAGTCTTGTGCATAAATTATAAATATTTGATTTTTTTTTGGTCCTTTTAAATTAATAAAATAATTATTCTAAATTAATTGTCTTTTGTGTGCAAATTTCTCACATAATGAGCACCATTTGAAAGCCCTTGACGAGGAGGGCTGCATGGGCTTTATTGTGCGGCGATGGACGTATGGTGGGAAAGTCAGACTTTTGAGGTCTTCTTTGGTTTTCAAAATGACTTTAGTTATACAGTCTACAGCAAAGGATTTTTTTTTGGGTTTAGGGTCCTCCTTAATGTCGGTAAAAAAGGCCCAAGTTGGAGGACCTCATGGATTTTACATGTTTTCGACAATTGCAACTTCTACGTATTATTTTTATTTCTTCCTCGTTCTAATTTCATGACTTTCAAGTTTTATTTAACTTAAACTACAGCACATGATGATGGGTATTTATTTTTTGTTGTCCCTCTTAATGTAGGAAAAAAGGTCCAAAATTGGAGGACCTCATAGATTTCAAATGTTTCCAACAATTGCAACTTGTACATATTTCTGTTAATATCCTCCTTGTTCCATTTTTTATTATGGCTTTATAGTTTTTTAAAATTGAAGTACAACAAAGGACAAGGGGGTGTTCATGTGATGTTCTCCTTGTAATTTTAGAGGAGAGAGCCTGAATGTGTAACCCATTTGAATTCTATAAGCAATTGGGATGAACATTTAAATTCCGCCTCGTTCGTAAGCTTATAACTTTCGTAGGGTGGTCGACTGTGCTTTGGAAGTCGCGTGCATGCACAGCAACACACAGCAGCGGAAATAGAAGCCGATAGTTCACATCACAAAAAGTTAGAAGTGTCAGACGAAAAGAAAACTCCAATTGACGATCCTTCATACTGACGGTTTGTCTTGCCAAACGATAAAAATTCATCCAATGATCAGCAAAATCCTTCCCCGTAGCGAGTTTTTGCCATGTTCTCATATTAGTACTTTGGACGAGAAAATATGTTCCTTAGTGGCTCCAATGAACAAATGGCGCTTAAATAATGTTGAAAGGAGGTGATCTCCATATGCATGCAGCTTCGGACAAGCTCTGTATTGGACACTCCTCTGTCCACTGGAATCCAATTTCAGGTAGGCAAGACCCGCAATGCTTTATGTTCTTCTCAGTTGTTGCCCTCTCCCACAAACAAGTTCATTTTTGATGAAAAGAAAACATCATTCTAGAGGATCGCCTTCAACTTTCGGGCTCATCAATGCCTTCTGTCCTCCAAAACTATAGGACCGCTAGTATGATTTGTACCGCAAATCTGAAGCCTCCGTAGGTAAAGGGGGGAGAGCCTTTTCTGAACTAGGGAATAGAACACTTAAGTGATTGCTCCCTTCAATGAACTTCTCCACGATGATATGAAAAGCATGAAACGCTGTCGACAAAGAAAGTCTTTTTGAAATCTAGTTTTAGGATCAAGGAGCTGATCCTAAAAACTAATGAAGGATTATGATTTTGCTATTCAAGATTTTGTGCAAGCATACCCGTTGCAATATTGACTTCCCGTAGTGTTGAAGGCTCTTCGAAATGAGCCTCAAATACAGTAGATGTTTGAGGAAAAATGACCTTCGAAATTCATTTAAAAAAATTGTAGACTACATTTTGAAAAACCATGAATTGATTGTGGTTGTGCATGCTACGCACTTCAACCTCATATTTTTGGAGTGACGATCTTTTTAGAGTTGACATGCAAAAATAGAATTGAAAATTTTTCTTAGTTTTAACACCCTCATGATCAAACATTATAATCTTTCAATTTGTACGTGATATTGTTATGTTTTTTCCCCCTATGTGATCTGTAACATGTCTAGTTTCAATATGTAAGGTTACAATTCAGAAGAAATTGGTACAACTTATGAAATGTTGACTTTTTGTTCAATTCAGAGCAAACTTCAAGAAGCTACACAGAGGCCTTGGGCATTTAGGGGATAAAGAGGTGCTGTATTTTACAATCCATACCTTTAGTTTGGCTGTTTGTTTGTTTGTTTGTTTGTTTGTTTGTTTGTTTGTTTGTTTGTTTGTTTGTTTGTTTGTCACGTTCAGATCTCTTGGACCGTGCATCCCGCAAGGGTGTGCTTGGTACCGTTGGAAAGCCCTCGGTGAGGAGGGGTGCACGGGCTTTCTTTTGTGGCATTTTGGACCTATGTGGGAAAGTTACGGGATTTTGAGTTATTTTTGGTTTTTCAAATGACTTCTACTTTTGTTTTGGGTGTGGCAACGGCACAGGGCTACACTAGTCCATACCTTAAGTTTGGTGGTTTGTTTTGTTTGTCACGTTGTGATCTCCCGGACCGTGTGTCCCCGGTGGCGGGCTTGGTATCATCGGAAAGCCCTCGGCGGGGAGGGGTGCACGGGCTTGGTTTTGAGGCCTGGGGACCTAGGGGGAGCAGTTATGGATTTTTGAGTTATTTTTTGTTCTTAAGTAATTACTAAATCATGTTAAATTATTTATCTTTTGAACCAAGTGCCAAATTCTCACGTGCTTGGTACCGTTGGAAAGCCCTCGGCAAGGAGGGATGCACGGGCTTTGTTTTGTGGCATTTGGACCTACGGTGGAAAAGTTGTGGATTTCTGAGTTATTTTTTGTTTTTAAAATAACTTTTACTTTTGTTTTGGATGTGGCAACGGCACATGGCTACACTAGTATACAATGAATATCACATGGTCTTATATTTGAAATTTATCCTTAAAACATTTTCAACTTCTGCATTTGTTTCTCTTACATCACCTTATTTGATGTGTATGGTTTTCAAAATTGTGGTTCTACAAAGTGCAGGGCCAGTCATGGCTCATGTGAATTTCGTACGTATGAAATCGGAACAAAATGTCATGATTTTTGAACTCCTGTAAATCCAGAATTCATGTTTGAAATATAATCCGAAACCGTTGTTATCACCGTTTCTGTAGAAAAAACGAGGGAAATGTGTCCAACTAATATTACCCAAAAATGTCAGTGGCATAATTACAACCTACGGCATTGGATTCCTTTTTTTTGGCTGTGCAGCTACAAAGTCATCCCTGAATCCGGTGATTTTTAATTTTCTGCTGCCATCGGAATATGAGCGTTCAAAATTAAATTACTCCAATGTAGTTCCCGCCCACGAGTTCCCGCCCACGAGTTCGTGCCCACGAGTTCCCGGGAGTGAGCCGGTTGTACGCCGTCACCCACTATTCCGAAATTCTTCTTCACTCTTTCTTGTTGTCTGGATCAACTCGTGTGCGCGTCGGCTTCTTCCTTTCTGTGGTCGAGCAGATCAATTTGAGTTGCAAGTGTAGTCCAATTATTGAGTGTATTTGTCATTGATAGATATCGTGGCCGGCGAATCCTGGAAGGAGGATCTCCGATTTGCACAAGCGCTCGCGGTAAACATATGAAGTTATTGTCATCACATTGCGGGCTCCATTTCTGTTTTTGAATTGATTGCAGATTACGTTTGTCTCTACGTGCAGTCCTGAAAGAAGATTGCGTTCAAGAAACGGGTCCACTGTGGAGAGAGTGCCATAGAGATTGTAGTTTGTGTTGTACAGTATGGTGTACAATTGAATGAGACATCCTACATCTCATTTCCTCGTCTCTGAAATTGTTTGTGGAAGTGGAGGGGATGGTTCCTCCGATGTTGGCGCCGGAAATTACGGAATCGTGAACATAATTTTAATGTCCCGCAATTTACGGGATTAATCAGCTCGAATTGAGCTGATTGACTGACCACTCTAAATTCTTGTACTTGAGGAGGCAGCTTGAATCGAGTTGAATGTATCCTAGTGAAACTACTATAATTTAATGACGATCACATAATCATGAACCTCTGGAAATTTTTGAATGTGATTTAGCTCAAGTCGAGCTTAATATACTTCCAATGAATTATTCTGAATTCACAGAATTAAGAGTACATCACGAGCTCACATCTGTGGGTCAGCTCGATTCGAGCTGATTCTAGAAGCTTGCGTAACATGATTTATGAAAAATAGAAATCTATAGTTCTTCCTGTTTTAGCAAAAGTAATGAATTTAGTATATATAAAGACGAAAGGACTGTCAGGTGCAAGGAGCTCGAATTGAGCTCATTATAATACAAAGAGATGTAAAAGACTCTATGACTTCTTCAGAGGCTGTCGTTTAGCTCGAATCGAGCTGATCTGATCTTGTCAGTTTTAGGGGTTGACCATATTATTCTCATTTCTACAGTTGTTCAGAATGATTTTGCAAAATATTTTCATGTCAACAATTGTGGTTCTGACCATTCTACAGTATAAAATACTATTTTCTCTCCTTTACATTAAGGGTCAATCTATTACCTTTCCCCTGAACGAATAGTATTTTACGCAGTTGAACAGGGATCCCACCTTCAAAGAGTATGTGAACATTTTATGTTGACTTCTGATATCTATTGGTTATCCCATTCAGCTCAATTCGAGCTGAATAGAGAAATGATGAACGTTATGACGAGCACTTACAAAATGTCGGCTTCCTGTTCTGCAGATATCTGTCATGAGTTCCTCTGACATTGCAGCTGACCCTATGGAGTATTCAGACGAGGAAAATCCTGCGGTTGAAAGTGTGAATGTCGAAATTCCGGAATGCGAAGGAATTCCACGTCGTCTCTGGAATACTAGAACCGTGACTTTGTACAACGATGGTGGTCTACTCGTTGGCAAAGGTACTTGCCATAGCGTCAATTCGGACCTCGTGCTCGGTGCGAATGGACCTCTTGGGGATACCCACGTCGCTGTGCACATTACGAGGACTCATTCTGAAGTGGACATCCCGGAGGAGAGAATCTACTATTTGATGGCTTGGCCCATTGACAAAGTCCACTGCTCTGGGGCAAGTCTTCGCAACCATGAACTACAAGATAATTTCAGAACTCAGCAGGCCCTTCTTCTGAATCCTCCTACACGAACTTCTGCCCAGCCTTATTCAAGTCTACTTCGAAATCCACCTCGCGTGATGGCCCTCAAGTCTAAAGAGCTCTTCACTCAAGAGTCCATCAACCTCGTTTCCAGCAAAATCTGCTGCAGCAAAAACTGTGTTCAGCTGTTTCCAAGAGAGAAAATTCGAGCCTTCAGAGAACGCATGTACCACAGCTCATCATTTAAGTTCAGGTCCCACATGAAGACTAATGTGCACAGATCAGTTCATCTTGATGCACGTGGGAGGAAGATGGTGACCATTGAAAGCATTAGTGTGTGCTTGCGAGCATGGATGCATATTGCTGCTGTCCCGGAGGCAACATTTTATCGTTACTTGAAATACTGGAAGGACGATCGAGAGGCGCGTGCACACGGTAATACGGGCTTGTCGAAGCCAAGGGAGCATACTGAACAAGCCACGGCAACGTTGAAGTGCATCCTCGACAAGGAGGCGGATCACATGCCACATCGTACCCGAACTCTGAAGTCAGGGGACAAAGTTGTCTCCATGTGTCTCCCTGCTACCTTTCAATGGAAGGGTAAAATGAAAGAAATCAACAAAGTGAATGCGGCCTTCGGATTGCCGGACGTTT
The DNA here is from genome assembly GCA_951799445.1 of Pseudisothecium myosuroides. Lineage (NCBI taxonomy): Eukaryota > Viridiplantae > Streptophyta > Bryopsida > Hypnales > Lembophyllaceae > Pseudisothecium > Pseudisothecium myosuroides. The sequence continues at coordinate 24,388,525 of OX637290.1, read as the reverse complement.
CAACTTCAAACTTGAGCAAGATTAGGTCCTCAAAGTTCCCGGAGTATGAGGTCAAGAAGCTTGGAGATAACTTCGCTCGGTGTTCGGAGTGTGACAGATTACAAGAGATACGGAAGAGTTGTTTTGTCGGATCTGAAAGCGCTCTGAAATGGACAAGGAGGCTAGATAGACACTTGGCTATTGCTCGGGCGCATAGGGAGATGTATTATGCAAACCGTTACCAATCGCACAGTTTTCCACACGAGTGTTTGACAATCATGCATGACAAGATGGACCATTCTAAAACTGCATCCCCGGTCTTCTCTCACAAGACTAAAGAACTGGACGGGCTCACGAAATTGCCTGTTGCTGTCACCAGCATGATTGCGCATGGTCATGGTGATGTTCGGTACGCACATTATGGCTTGGAAATGTTTCCTAAAGATTTGAACTACACCGTTGGCTCCATGGCAAAGTTATTGCGAGATTTGGAATTGCCGCCAAAGTCTTCTTCTCGACAATTGTTTGTGGGGGCAAGGTCGACAAATTTGTCAAAGGCGCTTCTGAAGGGCGCGGAAATGTGTGAAGCCTCACTTCTCTCGCCACCGGAGACCTTAGTTCCAGCAAAGCCTTTGCCGCCCATTTTGAATGTGCAAATGGACAATGCCGCTGGGGACAACAAGAACAGATACGTTTTTTGCTACTGGTCTCTACTGGTTGCAAACAAGATTTTTCGTGAAGTGTATGTGAACTTCATGATTGTGGGTCATACTCATGACGACATTGATGCGCTCTTTGGAAGATGGAGCATGTTGTTGAAGAAGGAAAATTTCCTGACAATTCCTGCGCTTATGAAGTCGTTCATGGATGTAAAAACCATTCCTACTATCCCCCATCTTATAGAAGAAGTGCCTGATTTCAAGGCTTTCATTGCAGGCAAATTTTTGGCCGGCAGCCATATCATGATTAGGCACACAAAGCCCCAACAAGTGAAGTTCTACCTTGATTCAATGGGTTGTCCTGTCATGAAGTACAAATTGTTGTGCACTGACCTAGATTGGTTGCCCTCAGGCGCAGGTGGCGGAATTAAATTATGGCATGAGGATTCGGAGGGGCAAAGTTTATGACCCCGTGGAGTACCACAGGCAGTTCTGCCAGTCCCAATGAAAGCTGAGGCAGACATTGTGAAGGGTATATCCGCGTTTATTAAGTACTGGGAGAACTTGTGCAACCAAGACCGCACCGGGGAATGCCGAAGACGACTGGAGCATATAGTGCACTATTGGCGTGGTGTGAAGGTAGCACTTGAAGAACCACTACCTGACTCTACTGTTTTGAAGGATGGCTTCTGGCCGACTACTCGTGTTCAGGCGACTCGGGTTGATCAATTAGACAGCGATGGAGAGGATCGTGAAGAGTTTGGGGAAGATGATGTGTACGTCGGGCCATTGAGTGGTCGCCCACAACCGTCCTTCAGGGTGGCTCGAGATCTCTTCGAAGGCTATTTTGTTGCAATTACTCCCACGAAAAATGAGTTGCAACCAGTGTGGATTGCAAGGGCGTTGTCTGATCTTTTTGTTGATCCACTACATCCAAATTCTGTGCGCATTCAGTATTTCCGTCTAACAGCTATAGATGACGATATTCAAAAATTCTACACTGGATGGGACAACGGCAGAGGTCTACGTTGGGAGATTGATGCAAAGGAACTACCACTTTGGCAGCACACGGATGCTGTTATGACAGCGTGGAAGTGTAGGACCAAAAAAGATACTGCACACTGCAAGATCAAGATTCCTCCTGCTCAAATTGAAATCATCAAGCAAAGTTTGGCTGCAAATCGTTAGTCTTAAGTACAACGGTTGCAGGAGGGAAGCTCCCTTATTATGTTCTTAGGTCTATATGATAGTGTATTATTTGTCATTTCTATGCCTAGAATATGCTTTTGCGTATACGTAGAAGACATCATTTTGTGTTCTCATGAATGTGGGCATCTGGATTTTGTTTTCTTTAACGGTTTTCAGTTCATTTTCATAAAATAGAACTCATAAATATAGATTTCTAGTGGATAATACATGTTTTGGTGACGCATTTCCCGTATTCATATCAGGAGTGCAATTTAAATATCATATTAAAGTATTTGCTATTGTGTTTTGTTTTCGATTTGTTTCTTGAACACGTGGAATGTTTGACATGGAACATAACAACATTTGTTGGAAGGCGTTCATTGTTTGCATGACTCTCATTTTAATGGAAATTGCTACTTTAGACCAATTAATTGAGAGATTGCCGAACTAAAGTAGAGCCCATGCAATTCACTAGTTGTGCCTTCAAATACCTAAGACTATTTTTTTGAGAGGGCGGCCACCCTCCATTTTAATGAATATAATGTTCTACTTCCCCTGCTTTCCTTACTTTCTAATCTCCCTTCCCCTCTCTCCTTTTATTTTTTCTTTCCTTCCCCTTCTTTCCCACTCCTTGGACCCTCCTCCTTCGTCCTTCCCACTCCCTGGACCCTCCTCCTTGTGATACCCGGCTGTTGGGACCCGGGGTCTGCGGCTTCGGTGGCTGAGTGTTGGGGCACGTTGGGGCTTTGGGATTGAGTACTAGGGTACGCTGGGCTCCGGTGGACTGATATTGGGGGTGTACTGGCTCGGTGGCTCCTCCTTGCGATACCCGGCTGCGGACCCTCCTCCTTGCAATACTAGGGGGTTTGCGGCTTCGGTGGCTGAGTGCTGGGGCACACTGGAGCTTCGGAACTGATGTTGAGGTATGTAGGAGCTTTGGGACTGAATATTGGGATATGTTGGGCTTTTGGTAGACTGATGCTGGGGTATGCTAGGAGCTTTACGACTGATGCTGGGGTATGCTGGCTTTGATGTTAGGACTAAACTAACATTACGGATTGACTACTAAGCCTAAATATGGGGAGGTAAACTAATGGACATTGGAAGCTAAGGGCAACTATTACTACGGGGTGGACGTTTCAACACTAAGTCATGGGAAGCCTTGGATATTTGGAAACTAACTAAGACATCCACTTGTAGATATTTGGAAACTAACTAAGACATCCACTTGTACATATTTGGAAACTAACGTAGAACCGGTCTTGAGGGTGGTGTAAAACATACCAAACTTTTCTATGTTCAAAGCTTTGCCGTCAAGGGGGTTCACACTAAAACACACCAAATTTTTCTAAGATTACAGTCAAAGCTTCGCCGTCTTGGAGCCAATGCTCTAAGTTCTACGTGTGGTTAAGTCAAAGCTTCGCCGTGAGGGAAAAAGGACCCCGTGGCTCTAACACCGGAACTGACACAGAGCATGGTTATTCCAACTAACCACGGCTCGGAAAGCAAATTCTCTTCCCTCACGCACTAGAAAATCCATGTGAGCTCCCAATTCGTCACTTGGAACTCATAGTTTTCTTTTTTCTTAATTTTTGCAATTTAAGTCGTAATTATATACCAAAAGCCCTAAAAAGAGTGTAAAACCAAAATAGGCATGTTACATATCAATATGCCCTTTGTACCTAAATAGCCTTTTATCCTTAGAATAGCTCTAAAATCCACTTGTAAATAGGTTAGAACCACAGAAGTAGTAGGAACCATCAAGTTTGAGGATTCTTATCCAAAATAGCCTAAAACCAGTGTGCATATGATTATACTTGGCTAAATTGGTCTGAGGGAAGTCTAGGGAGATTCTTAGATAGATTCCCCGAGAGAGGTTTCAATTTCCCCATCCCATCGACGAATAGTAGAAACTCCAATTGTTAGCATACAGGTGTCACTTTCTCGAGACGAGCCAATGATGGAATCTACGATCATTGGATTGTGATCTTGGGTTGGAACTATATTGAAAAGTCAAAAGCAAAATCCATTCGCCAAGATTCCCTCGTATGCAAAAGATTCCCTGACTGCCGGAAAACCAACAGAGGTGTCTTTTTACCCTCCGTATCAAGACATGCAAGATCAAGACGTGAACTTGCACATCTCTTGGGAAACTCCATGAGAGGTTTTCCAAGAAGTTTCGGAATTTTCTGGATTGAAGAAATACTCCTTCCGGACAGTCAACCGCCTAAAATCATAATGGAAAATTCACGATAATTACCCAAGTGGCGGAAAAATCTCACTAAAAATTAAATTAGCTTCTTTTATGCTAATAATGCGCCCCAACAAATTTCATGGTGTTTTGATAGCGGGAGATGGCCTGGTCACCGACATTCCTTCAAATTATCCACGTGGCAGGATTTACGTGGAGTTGACCGGCATCCCGGGAGCACACAAAGTCGGAATGAAGTCAACGAAGGGTCTTTTCTTACTCCCTAAGACCTCCTAGACCACCCTAGCTAGTCACCTTTGTCAGAAAAGGTAACCTCTAAAAAGTAGATTTTTACCTCTTTTAATGACTTTAGTTGGCGATAGTTTACGGTGGGATTTTGGTGTTGGAATAGGGGTCTGGGGGATTTCGGGACTAAAAATGGCCTTTTGAAGCCAACGGCGCAATCGGTTTTCGATTTGGAGTTAATCTCCAATAGTTAGAGTTTTGGACCAGCGTAAATTCCAAAATAGGTGAAAATCCTAAAAAATAAGGATGAAAATCCGGAAAGATGGGATTACCTAGGTTAAAAGAGGGGAGGTGAGGGCCTTGGAAAACCTATAAAAGGGCCCTCATTTCTCTCCAAAACCACCCCCCATGCTTGTTTTGGGGTCCGTTAGGTCCATGTAATATTGGATATTTTGGCGTTTTAGCCAATAGCCCTAGCGGTGTTTCTAGGGCCTTTTGTTGCCCGTCGTTGTTGTTATTTAAAGCTTTCAAGTTCCCTCTTTGTTGCCATTGGAGAGAGAGAGACTTGTGCAATCCTTGAGGTCACCATTAGTACTCGTTACATTGATTTATTTTGTGTATTAATCCTAGAGACCCCCCCCCCCATATGTACCTTGACGATGCCGCTTAGAGGAACCTCTAGTGTCTTAGTGTGAGTCACATAGTGCTAATGTGGTGATCTATGTCGTTGTTTACTTTGTTCCTTTAGTTTTAGTCACTAAACGGCGCAGCTTTGAACCTTCTGCAAGTAGCCAGTCACCCCCTCTTCATCGAACGGCGAAGCTTTAAACCCCCCGGGTTTAGAGTGTGCAATCCTTGAGGTCACCATTGGCACTCGTTACATTGATTTATTTTGTGTATTAACCCTAAAGATCCCCCCTTTGTATCTTGACAATGTCGCTTAGGAGAACCTCTAGTGTCTTAGTGTGAGTCAAATAGTGCTAATGTGGTGATCTATGTCCTTGTTTACTTTATTCCTCTAGTTTTAGTCACCAAACGGCGAAGCTTTGAGCCTCTTAGCTGCAAGGTTCTCTAGTTTTGTCACCAAATGGCAAAGCTTTGAACCTCCTGCAAGTAGCCAGTCACCCCCTCCTCATTGAACGGCGAAGCTTTGACCCCCCCGGATTTAGAAAACCAAAGTTTAGTTTCCAAAAGGAGTTTGGAAACTACCAAAGTTTAGAGTCCAAAAATTAGGCACATAGCCATAGATTAGGCTCCAAGTATCCTGGGTAGGTGTACGCTAGCTCAGGTAGTACTACGGCCAGCATCTTTACAAAATTATAAGGTTCCTCACAAGGGGAGGCAACCCCACATTGTTCCCCTAAAAAAGGAGGAAATATTGTTATTTTAGGAAGTGTTGTTATTTTGTTCCTCCCGAAGGAGTTAAGCCCAAAGCCAGCCCGCAAGGCCAACAACTTCAACAAAATTACGGAAGGCCAGCCCGCAAGGCTAGCCCAACAGGCCAACTCATAAGGCCGGGCCCGGTAGGCAGCCCGCAGCCCAGCCCAACGGCCAGCCCAGCTAAGTCCATAGGCCAAAAATTCGGTTTTTTTCCCTTTTTTTTCTGAATCTAAACTAATTTAAAAAAAAGGAGGAAAGGAAAATACGGGTTAGGGATTATCATTAAAATTAGGGGATAATACGAGAATTAGGAGAATAGAGGTCAAACTAGGGGGAAGGTAGGTTAAGGCTCAAAAGAAGTAAATAGAATTAGGAGGAGGAGAAAAAGTGCAATAGAGTCTAGGAAGAAGTTAACAGGAACTAAGAGCCCAAGTAGAGGGGGAGAATAGGTATATATAGTATAAACTGCACACCAAGACGCCACCTGCACGCTCATCATTCCACCATCACTCAAATTCAACTCCTCACCAACACTCACACTCCAAGAGCCAAAGCAAGACATGTAGAAGAACACTAGGAAGGAAGTTCTAATAGGGAAGAAGATGAATTGGAAATAGATTAGCAACAATCCCACCAACCATTGTAGGCCATCGATTGTACCAAGCGTAAGAGAAAAAAAAAGATGCGTCATTCTGTGGGCGCTAGATTACCCACCCTTGGTAATAGAGCGAACACCGACCAGGTTCTATGCCTTTATCCACTTTTTTAATATATGGGGGTGTTGTGAGCGCGGTCCACTGTGCCTTCCAAGCAATGGATCTTTTTTGCTAACGTTTCCTAAGGGTCGTGGATGGCAGCAAATAATTAGTAATGCATGTAGTAACTCACAAATTAACTGCGATGTTCAGAGTGATGGTGAAATCCTGACTCCCTAACTATCTATCCTATGTTGAGGGTAGACTGGGTAGTTGGCGTCATTTCTAACGTCCCTAACTACGTAAAAAGGGGAACCCCTATGTTCCTTCCATGAACCTCTAAGACTATCGTGGGGTTTTAAGACTCCACCTACAAGTTCTACTTCTAAAGACTAATTCTAAAGTTCAACTCTTACTCTGATTTTCAACCTCTATATGAAACTCTAAATTTTTACTCTTTTAACTTGGTGTTAAATATTAACTACCGACTTTTGACTCTAGGTTTTTACTCCTAATTTAACTCTGAAATTTATCCTCGGAATTTAACTCTAGGTTTAACTTTTAACTCTAAGTTTTTACTCCTCTATTCTATTCTAAATTTACCCTCTAAAGTTAACTCTAACTTTTCACTTTTTACTGTAGATTTTTACTCCTAATTTAACTCTAGGTTTTTGACTTTTAACTCTAAATTTTTACTTCTAAAATTAATTCCCAATCTTAACCTCCAAGTTTAACTCTACGTTTTCACTTTAACTCTAGATTTTTTTTACTTCCAACTAACTCTAAAATTTAACTTCTACCTCTAAGTTTTAACTTCTACTTTTAGCTTTTGACTCTAACCTTTTACTCCCCAATTGACTCTAAAATTTAACCTTTAAATTTAATCTAAACTTTTGACTTTTGACTTTTGACTTCTACTTCCAAATTTAATCCTATCGTTTTAATCCTACATTAACTCTAAATGTTACCCTCCTAAATTTAATTCCAACTTTTAACTCTAGGGTTTTTACTTCTATTTCCTACTCTACTTCTTACTTCCCAAAGTTAACTCCAAATTTCGACTTTTGAATTTTAACTTCCCTAATTAAAATCTTAATTTAACTCTAGGTTTTTAACCGTTAATTGATCTTTAATTTTTAATCCTAAATTCTCCTTCTAATCTAATCATAATTTCCGTCCATTGTTCCTTGTGGATCAAATTTAATTAAAATTCCTCCATTCTACCCCCTACCGCTTAACTTAGCCTAACGTGGTCAGTTTACGGTCGAATCTTGATTATAAGATGTTTTCGGAAACCTCTATTCCTAATTTATAACTTTTTGAATCTAAACTTCTAATTTGCACTAATCTCGGATGCTAATCACGCTCTAAGGGCTGATTAGGAAAATAATTGCTAATTAGGGAGGAAACATCAAAGATTAAATAAAAAACTCACCTCTTCACTACCGGTGGCGGAAATAATTTCGTCCATGTCCACGTGTACATCCTCATGCTCCATGGTAGTCTTTGGCTTTGTTTTGAATTTTTTCCAAGCTCACCGCTTATTTAGAAAATGTTACAATTTTTGATGATCTAAAATCTCTCTTTCCCTGCCTCCTTTCTTTTCTTTCTTCCTTTTTCTTCTACACGAGCACTATTCCACCTAAGCTTTTATAGGTCTTACACTATGGTTTCAAACTACGAGAAGGGTTTAAATGTTCTTCCTACTCTCTTACGCAACCTTGCTTTGTGTCATCCTAATCTTCCTCCCAACGGTTGCAAGGAGTTCTTCTAGATTTCCTACCTAATCTCCTAGCTAGGCACTATTCATTGTCTCTCTCCTTTCCACTCCTATAACACATCCTTCTCCCTAATTTCCTTCCATTGTGTGTAGGTGTGAGTGGTGATAGAAACCGATTTCGTGTGCAGGTACGGTGGTGCTCCGCTCTCTTCTTCCTCCTCCCTTTCGTATTTTTATTGGCCCTAATTCTACTTCACCCCTGCTTAGCACTTAATTAGTCCAACATTCCTTTAGTTTGCTTTATCTTTATTTGTGTTCTGGTTTGAGAGAACCAAAATGTGAAACAAACAAAAAAAAAGGAATCAAAATTTGGGAGGAGCCCCGGTTGCCCCACCGAGAGCCTGCTGTCCCAACCGAGAGCCTCTGTCCAACCGGAGCCTGCTTGGCCCTTCCCGGCTGGCTGGCTGGAGGAGTCGGGATTTTAATTTAAATCTTTTTTTTTTCAAAACAAAACAGAACTTCTGATTTCTGATGGGATGCTAGTTGGGATGCTGGTTTCGGATGCTGGCTGGATCTGGTTTCGGATGCTGGACTGGATGCTGGTTTTGGATGCTGGCTTCAGATCTGGTTTTTTGCTAAGGCTATATTAAGGCTGGTTTTTTGCTAAGGCTATTTTAGGACTGGATTTTTGCTAAGGCTATTTTAAGGCTGGTTTTTTGCTAAGGCTATTTTAATACTGAATTGCTGACTAAAGCTAGGGGGAAATAAAACCTCAGGGGTACTAAACTCACTAAGACCTTGGGAAACAACTAAACTAAATAAAACTTTGGAAGACACTACACTTGATAAGTGCAAAGGAACCTACATCTCTTGGAAGCTAAACTCTGGAGGTTTCCACAAAGGTCTTGAAAACTAGACTTTGGAATCTAAGGCTATGGAGGTTCAAAGCTTCGCCGTAAAATTGGGTTTAACACCAACTTTAGGACTTGTAACACTCCACGGGTTCAAAGCTCCGCCGTCTAAGAGTATTTTAACACACACTGTAAGACTTGACGTTGTTACTAGTTCAAAGCTTCGCCGTCGCTTTGAGGGGTCCACGCAACAAGGGGGATATTAGAAGAAGATAGAAAAGACAAACTTAGAAACACGTGTGACAAAGCCAAAGCTTCGCCGTCCCGAGGGGGGGTCCACGCAACAAGGGAAAGATTAGAAGAGGGTGAGGGCACATAAGTGAGGAAAAACACACGTTTTAGTACACGTAAAGACACACAACTTCACAAGCTAAAAGCCCCCCAAAGCGGCATCGCCAAGGTACGGTGGGGGTGACTTTAGGATTAGAACACGACCCCAAAAGACTCCTAAACTCACAAGTTAGCTCACAAAGGTACAACAAGAGAGAACAAGGACTCTTAACTCGTAACAAGGGTATAACAAACGCACGAAAAGTACACAAGGCAAGATAGAAGGACCCCCAAGGACCTTCAAAGCTTGAAATCTAGCAACAATGGAGCAAAAAGTGCTCCAAAAACACCGTAGAGGTTTTTGGCTTCAAACGCCAAAATATCCAAAGCAAATTGGACCCACGGACCCAAACAAAAGTGAGGGGGTGTTTTAGAGAGAGAAATGGGGCCCTTATATAGGTTTCCAAGGGCTCACCCCTTTCTCTAAAGCTCTAAGGTAACCTTATCAACGGGGATTTTCATCCTCATCCTCAAAGATTTTCATCCTACATCCTAAATTTCTACTTCTACCATCTATGCTGGACCAACATCCTAACTTTTGGAGATTAGCTCCAATCGCTAAACGGATTGCGCCGTTGGATCCAGATCGCCATGTTCTGTCTTAAACCCCTCTACCCCCCGTACCGAGGCCAAAAACCCATCGTAGGCTAATTTAGTTTAAAAACCAAATCATGGTAAAATCCTAGATCTTGGGGGTCTCCTATTTTGAGAAATGTGATTAGCCTAAGGTCTCCGGTAGGTGCAAGAGAGTCGGGAAGGACTTTTGGTTGACTTTGTTTCGCCATCATATGGGCCCGGGATGCCGGTCAACGTGGCGAGGACCCCGCCACATAGTTAATTCCCGAGGAATCTCGCCGGTTCGGGTACTTGTCGCTATTGGAATGTCGTGAAACTTCACGGAGCGCATTATTAACATAAAACAAGCTAGTCTAATTTTTAGTGAGATTTTATTGTAACCTGGGTAATTTCCATGAAATTCCCGTTGGAGGTTAGGAGGGTTGACCACCCGGAAAAGATTCTTCTGCAAGTCAGAAGATGTCGAGATTTTTCATGTAACCTCTCAGGGAGTCGCATGAAAGACGTGCGGGTGTGTTTTCGTACCTGGCACGATTGGTCAATGGAGATTTAAATTGGACATCTCCTTGCATCAGCGACGGTGCGGGAATCTTCTGCAGGTGGAGGAATCTTGGCGAACCGATTTCGCCGTTGGACTCCTGGCATGGGATTCACCCTAGAACGCCATCTTTGGGCTATAGATTCCTCCATGGGTCCGGTCTTACGTGAGTGGCTCCTGCATGCTAACAATCGGGATTTTGAGAATTCGTCGATCTAATGGGGAATTCTAAATCTAACTCTAGGACCCGACCTAGTGGCCTCGCTGTGGATCCCTCGGACCGACCTAGCCATGAATCGCCACATTCATAGTGGGATTTAGCCCTTTTGGGACTGTGTGACTCGAACCCTCCAAATCTAACCTTTCTCGGTATTTCTATACTATTTTTAGGCAAGATTTGGGGGATTCTAAGTAAAAAACACAAATCTAGATCAAATACTATAATGGGTATGACACAATCCTATTTCGGTTCTACACTCTTTTTATGGATTTTTCTATACTTTTATCAACTTTAAATTGCAAATTTCCCAAAAAAATAATTCTACGAGTCCCAAGTGACAAATTGGGAGCTCACACATTCGCATTATTAGAGGTAGTTGGTAGGCATTTAAGGGCATGTAGGGGAATAGTATGGAAGGAAAAAGATAGAGGGGAAAGGAAAAGATAATAACTAGATAAGCAAAGTTGGAAATTATAATACAAAGTGATCACTTCCACAAACAAAAGAACAAGTTACCAAGATGGTGACCGGGAACCTAAGCGACTTAATTCGTGATCTCCGACACGAGGTGGGTCACTAAACTCCCTGCTTGCAATTTAAAATTCCCAAAACTAGTACTTGTTGGGGAGGCCGAGAACTAGAGTAGGCAAGAGGCAAAGTCAGGTTGGAATTGAATTTATAATCTTATAGTAGAGGTCTAGAAATTTCCAAAAATCTAAAATACAACCAAATCCGAGCTAAAACGAAGAAGTTATGAACGGATGAAGTTAGGGAGTCATGTTGGATGAGACTTAGCAAAATTCATCCAAAGGGAACAAGGAATAGAATCTACAAAGTGGAAATAATTTAGAAACCAAAAGTGAAATTAGAACTTAATTGTGAATTTAGGATTGACCGTAATCAGTAGATGAAGTTTAAAGAATCGATTAGCGGTCAAACTTCATCCATGGATAGCTTTTGCTAGGAAGCACCAAATCTCGGATAACTAGTCATAGTTGAACGTTAAAATTAGGGTTTACAAGGAACAAGGCTTAAACTTCTAAAATTAGTAACTTACTAAGCGTAATTAGGCCCCTTAGATAAGACGGGAAGGTGGATTAGGAGCTTTTTAGATTAGGTTTAGGTTAATTCTAGATTTAGAACCTCTTAAGAACAAGTTTAAGGTAACCCAAAACTAAACCCAACTTAAGAAAAGACCTAAATCCAAAGCAGTTAGAAAGGGATGAAGTCCGGAACAAGTAATGGATGAGTCTTAGAAGATTTCATCCATTTGGGTCAAGATTTGGTAATAAGGTTAACCTTAAGGAGTCAGGCTCCTAACCCAAATCCCAAGTCAAAACAAAATTTGGAGTCCATAGAAAAGAATGGATGAAGTTTGAAGAACCGAGTAGCGGTCAAACTTCATCCGTCCGTAACTTTCTCTAGGAGAGTCCAAATCAAATAAACTTTATACTTTTAAAAATGGCATGAGGTACTCTTCCATTTAGGATAGATAAATTTAGACTAAGATTACCTCTTCTCCTAAACCACCAAGCCTCTTAGGCTTTCACTCAGACATAACAGTTATAGCTATTCCGATTAGGGTTTTGTTTCAACCATCTGAATTAGCAAGTCTTAGGAACATAGAAAAGATCCATTGCTTAGAAGGCACAATGGATTGGCGCTAGACAACCATAGATCGAGTCAAGACGGTTATTTATCGAGAGCCTGGTTGTATTCGTTTATTTACTAAAGATGGGTAAATAAGCGCTCACATAATGGTGCGTCTGCCGGGAGGCCCAGCATAGGTCTTTGTCAATTACTTTGAAAACTAACAAGCAAGTACATGTGAAAGGAGAAGAGCTAGAGCAGTGTCTTGAGTCGACACAACTTAACTACTTCGATCGTTACCGACGTCAATCTAAGAAGCCATACCGAGACGATGAGGACGGCCATAGTGACTCCGAAGACAACTAGCTGCTTCCAGTGGAAGACTGTGAGCCCTCAAATTAGCATTTGGAGCTCTGGGTTTATTTTTCGCGATTTATTGTTAGTTTTTAGTATAAATTCATGCAAAATAGTATGAATTAGTAGTTGAGAGGAGTTTGGTAGAAGTCCCTACCAGATTGGTAAGGGATTGTTCTAAAATCATGGAAAGTACAAAATACTCTGCTTTTCTATGTTTAGGTCTTACTTAGTGTTTTAGAATCCATAATTACGTTTAGAGATATGTGAGGTTGTGAGAAATAGCCAGTTCTAGAGTCCTGTCCATGTAAAACTCGACATGTGAGCACATGTGACAACCTGGCTGAATCATAAGAGTCTATGTTCAGGTTTAGAAGTATCTAGATCCAATTCATGTAAAATTTGGACTAGTTATGTGAAAACCTATAAATGTTGAAGAATACGAACCAGAATGCAAAGTAGAAGAAGGGCGAGGTGATTGGAGCTTACAGAAAGGTGCTTTTAGGGTAAAAGCATGCCAAGAGGTCAACAACGGAACTAATCATCCACGACAAACCCCGATACTAGATTAATTTCCCCCTTGGACGGAAATTATTAAGGAATTGCTAAATTTAGCAACCTTATTGGAGGTTTGGTTTTGCCCTTAGCTTTTAGACACTTCCTAGAAGATTGCCCAAAAGTTTCAGGATTTTACAAAACTCCATGATGACTCCATGGGAAATCAACCGCCTTTGAAACTGATGGTAATTTCATAGAAATTACCCTAAGTGCGGTAAAATCTCACTAAAAATTAGATTAAAGTTTTATATAATAAATAAGCGACCAGTCAAGTTTGAGGACTTTCCGATAGCCAGAAGTACCAGAATCGGCAACGACATCGAATTTAACAAGAATTTACAACATGACGACGGGTTGACCGGCGAACCAGGAGCTGGTAGTGTCCGATTGTTGCAAACAAGGAATGTTTTCTTACTCTCACAAACCTTCCAGGCAACCCTAGCCAGTCAGTTTTCTCGAGAAATTCAAGTTCCATTAGTTGGGATTTTGACTTTTCTTTGAAGTTACCGTTAGTGGTTTTTACGAGTATTTACAGCCGGAAGTGGGGGGTTAGGGATTCCCTAGACTAATTGAGGTCTTCTAAACGCAATGGCGCAATCGGTTTTCAATTTGGAGTTGTTCTCAAGAAGATAGGAAGAATTCAGCCGTAGTGTTGATTTTTTTAGAGTAATTAGCGGTAATTCAAAGTTATTTCACAAAATATCTTGGTGAAAGTCGAAGATTGGATTTAGTTAAGATTTCAAATCTTTCCTCTTAAAGCCAATTTAGATTAAATTAAGAAAATTTGGAAATATCCTAGGGTTGTTTGCAAAATATCTCAAGGTCAAAATAGTTAATTTCCTAAATATCTTTGGGAAAATCTTAGATTTTATTTTGGACAAGATTTCCTTTCTAAATAAGGCTTGTTCTAGAAAATTCTAATGATTTAACAAAGATTATTTAGCAAATATCTTAGGGTAGTTTAGAATTTAGTTTAGGTTAGTTTTTGAGTAAGAAGACCAAATATCTCATGGGAAACTAAGTGGTGGGGCCTTCTAATAAGTATAGAAGGCCTCCCCGCGAAGTTACTCATACCCCATTTGTCCATCATCTACCTACCGACACTGTCGGAGTGTAGAGACTCTCTCTTGTTCATTTTGCTTACCTGATTCATGGCTAAAGATTAGAAAATGGCTTGTGCCTCCATTTGGACAAGCAATGAGTCTTGAGGTAACATGAAGTAACTTCTCTGTGGTAAGGCAACCTAATTGTCAAGGCAACTCAATTTCACTATTTAGTATATTGTACAAAACTACCAAAGAGACGACTAGTGTGTTTTTTTGAGCAAAATTTCACTAAAAAGCGATTTTTTTAATTTTAGGGAATATTTTAGCGAAATATTCTTGCTTTTTAGCAGATGAAATCGCTATTTTGCTACCAAACCTTTGACCATTATTGCTCTATTTTGGATGAATGTGCATCATTTAGAATGAATAAGTGAAATTTCATGTATAGAATGCAAGTTTCATCCATTTTCATGAATATAAAATGCTTCATCTTCCTAGTGACATCAAATTTTTTAATGTTCACCTGCGGTCGTGCGACACGCATCCACAAGTTTTAGGGAGGCGCCTTGGTGGCAACTCTTGTTGTTTTTTCTCTTGTCTGAGTGGCTCCTCGTGATTACAAAGCAGTGTGGATTAGGCGACATCATTTTCCATTGTTTTTTACTGTGCTGGCGACTGTTTCCGTTTCACTGTTGCAGTTCTAGCGAACTTGCGGTTCCAAGTTTAAAAAAATTTCACTCAGGAGAGTCGAACCCCGGCCACAAAGGCCTTGCCCAAATGCAATGAGTAAACCCACCCACCCCCAACCCAGTTAGTGAATTGTTTTTAAGAAAACTTAGAAGCCCAACCTTGCCGGATTAATGGAAATAGCCTGCTTACATCTCTGTTCCCCATTGCACCGCCTCCTCCCACCACGAAGTAATAGCCTTGGTCACTGGAAAGCTTTCTAAAGTGGAAAAACCCTGTGAATACAATTCACTACAAGAAAAGAGGGGTATAAATGACTTGTCCACAATGACTATACCAACAAGAATGACTGCAAAATGACTAAAGAATGACTATTTTGCAGTCATTCTTATCGGTGCAGTCATTGTGGACAAGTCATTTATACCCCTCTTTTCTTGTAGTGATTTCACACAAGTATCCACATGCCCTGTAAGGCGGTTTTGCAATTTTGACTTCATAAAACTCAAAGTCGAAAACGTGCGTTTGTCCTCCACATTGCCAAGGACTGCACAAATTGCAATTTCGACTAGTTTAATGAACTCCGAGAGCCGGTTAAGCATCAATGCATTGTGGCCAATACGAATCCAAACTTTTGTCAAAGGATTTTCATCCCAAAGTTTTTCCAAAGCCCCTTTAGCTTGGGCCTTCATAGTCAACTTAAACAAGGACATCTGCAGCGTTAAGAGCCTCCCATCAAGAATGGGATCCACCTGATGGCAATCGGGCTCCTCCTCAATCCTGAAATTCACTTGCTTCACAACTGCAAATTGAGATTTCAATGTGGCCACATGCAAGGGGAACAAATCGTCGCAATTGTCTTGCAACCAATACTGTGGGAATACTATTCCCGAGGCACACATGAGCTCAACATGAGGGAAGCGGACATCAAGCTCCAAGCTCAACATCTCAGCTGCATCCTTGCACTGTGACTTCATAGAGGTAGTCACTGCAGCCAAGTCGTCCCTAGTAACTGGGAGCTTCTTCCCCGAAATTGCACACAGTGAGTATGCCGGATAAGTGTGGTCTCCATTGCGGAAAGCAAGACTCTCCCCCCTTGTGTTAAGATCAGTCACCCGTTCTTGAGAAATGGAGTAGGAGTGATCATTGAGAATATCATAAAACATCTCGAAGTGCTATTTTTGCCAAGCCGTATCCTTGTCGCTATACATCATGTACATCTCAGCTTGACAAATCTTCACTTCAGCAACATAATCACTCACAAACACGTGGTTAGACTGTGCAAACTTCATTAAGGAATTGATGGAATCCAGCAAGGGCATGATGCAGCTCAAGCCCAATAGAGTACCAATGTCACAAAGCAGAAGGTAATTCTGCCTGGCACTGTCCCTCACAGCAGCCTGCTTCGCTGTTAGATCAGGCTCCTTGACAGCTCCGTCCTGACACATTTTGACAAGTAAAGTTTTGTACTCGCCCATAACCCTCTTCAAGGGTTCAAGCAAGGAGATCCATTGTGTTTTCACGTTTTCGAGCATGCGATTGCCCTCTGTTTCCACTAACTCGGCAAGATTTTGAAATTCTAAGGTACGCTTGGGACTGTACTTGAAATACGCATACATGGCCTAGTAGAGCGCCTCAAGCTTGGCCACAATCGGCAAGTTTGATAGAGGTTTCAATGCCAAGTTCGTTCAATGAGCCATGCAATGAATGCCGAACATGAATGGAGCCAAGTGCTGGAGCATTTGCACCGTAACCCCATTACGTGACCCCTGAAAGACTGACACACCATCTGCACCAAAACAGACTAGACGGCTAGCTACTTTGGCTGCATTCAGAGCATAGTGATGCAAGACCATTCCTTGTATGGTTTCTTCCACGGCCTGAGCCCCAATACCATGTTCAAGTCGGCTTAAAGATAGCAAGATAGGCACTCTTTTGAACCCTAGACAGATGCATAAGTGAATCGACAACCAAGACTACGAATCAATCGTATTAACTTCATCTACACTCAACGAGAAGAAGCGAGCTTTAGATATAACCTGTTGTGTGTGATCCACTAAGATTTTTGCAAGCTAATCGGCCATTTTCCACCCCGCAACAACACTCTAGTGCTTCTTGGGAAAATCTGGAACGAAGAGAAGCTCCAATAACTCCTGAATATTCTCGTATTGAGACAAAGGTCGGCCCTACATGAGCAACCAAAGCACGCAGTGGAATTGAACAACCTTCCGCTTGCGTTCGCAAATCGTCCCGTGTGCCACCTGTTGCATAATCGTAGCCCTCGCCTTCCTTAATCGAGCAAAAAAATTCTCATTCTTGACATGCACATTGTTCGTGAGGAAATAGTGATCACCTGCCTTTACCTTCCCAAATGCAGTAGTGGCCTTTCTCCTGCCAGCATGCTTCCACAATGAATCAAGTTTAAGAATCAACAATTTCTCTCTCCCCTCAACCTCTGTGCACACTTTGCAACGAACTTGTCTAATGATGCCATCTTCCCCAAGGACGTTCTTCGCCCATGGCAGATGTACAGCCCACGAATCTTGCCACTGCCTATTCATTTCATATTTTTGACGTCGTTTGCCGGCCAAATCATGGGCCGGAGAAGCCTCCGCTTGATCAAGCATGATGACTTCGGCTGCGCTGGAAGGAGGCATCGGCGGAGAATCTGGCGTGTCAATATCTTCGAGAACATGAATTGCAGGGGTGCCAAGAAGCACCGGTGATGATGACTGTCCCTGCGTGGTACACGAAGTCATGTGAGCATCACTCCCTGAACCTTCTAGTCTACCCTCGTACAAGAACTTTTGCATGATGGACACACGGGGAGCCATGAATTTGCGAGAAAAACACAACTGCGAGAAAAGAAATGCAAATCAATGAAATGCGGAAGAGAAGATGAGTACTCATTTGTTGAAAACCAGCCCGATCTTCCCAATTTATGGCGGATGCTGACGTTCAAGAACGCCATCTGCAAAAACCACCACCCAAGTGCAAAAAAACAAACGAACACCCATAGAAATTCCTAAATTCTACACAATGCCAAGAAGCACACCAGAATTCTCTCATCGCAACGTGCTAAGTCATCTTCTTCCTTGCCGTAAGAGACGCAAAACCACAAACCTCACATTGTCAGCAAAACTTTTGCACGTAAAACCTAAATCAACTAAACCGCCATGGATTCCCAGATTTTGCCCATGCAAGAAAAAAAACAAGCTCTCAAGCTTAAAGGCGACCCAAAACAGCGCACCCAAAATCCTTACCCTCTAAACTTGCTCAGATAGCTTCAAAGGCGCCAAATTCAACTCTCAGCACGTTCATCTCCACCATCGCTCATTAATCACAATTTCCTAAGTTAAACCTGCTTTTCACCTAAATTGCAACTGGCGACCAACTCCAGTGGGACCAAGCGAGAACTGGCGAATGATATGTACAACACAGCGAAATTTTTTCCACAAGAGCAGGCGAATTCGTGCAGGAAGGTCTCGCGTGGCGACAGCAAACAAGGGGAAAAGAAGCACTTGGCGAAGGTAGTAGAGTTGGCAGGCTTTAGGGTGGCGATGGGGACTAGCCCTGGGGCGGCTAACAAGGCACCCGAGGCCAGCTTGTCAGTCGGCCTCAGGTAGGTACTTGTCAGAGGCGAAATTTTTTATTTTTAAAAAAATTGCTCTGTGGGAAATTCGCCTGCCCGTTTTCCAGGTAGGGATTGGCGATTATTCGCCACTAAAATTTTCGCTGCCCAGTGATCATCGCTTCCTGCACTGCCTAACTTAATATAAATGAAAAAAACAAAACTGGAGACGATCTCCCTGTTTGCCATTTGGATCTTTGTCTCTTTCCTCCTATCCCCTCCACAAGTATGAACGGACATTCGGCACAGCTCACTCCCTTCCAGTTGTCCAAGCGAAAGCAACCGGCGGCATGCACACCTGCCAACCACTCAGACCCCCCCAACCCCCCCAAGAAAAAATAATAATAATACTCCGTAATAAGGAGCCGAAGAACCATCTGGAAAGCCAGACGGGTCAACGAAACCCAAGCCAATCGGAAGAGCATGCTCACGCCCCTGCCACCTTCCACCCCAGGCCCTTGCAGAGCCACCTGGAACCATAAAACTCGCCACATGGCAACCCGCGCGACCCGTCAACACCGAATTGGGCGGTGGGACGGGTGGCCCAACCGGGACCTAAGCTTGTTGCCGCTCCCATCCGACGGCCGCAAACTCACCGCTTTCATCCAACGGCCCATGTGCCATCCATTAGTCTCTGCCGACTCGAGAATCTTGCATTAAGGCGTGAAATTAGGGTTAGATGCCGCTTGGACGGGGCTAATGGGAATCCATCTGCCGTTGATTCGGATTAGAGGCCCCTAAATCTGGATCTCTTCATGTGGCCGGGCATGCAGGGTGGAGATTGCCGATGGCAGGTTCTTAAGGCGTCCGCCGTGCACGTTTCCACAAGTTTTCCCAACCGCCTCAGTAGTCGTAGTGGTGTCTCTACGATTTCCGAGCTCGGCTCTTGACCAGCCGCAGCGTTGGTTTCGATAGATCCGTCTTCTTAGTAGAATTTTTTTGCGTGGTTTGAGGTTCATTTTT
The DNA here is from genome assembly GCA_951799445.1 of Pseudisothecium myosuroides. Lineage (NCBI taxonomy): Eukaryota > Viridiplantae > Streptophyta > Bryopsida > Hypnales > Lembophyllaceae > Pseudisothecium > Pseudisothecium myosuroides. Next base: position 24,369,066 of record OX637290.1, on the reverse strand, counting down.
CAGGTTTTTCTTGGTAGTTTGGGGTTTTGTAGGTGTGGTTGTAGTGGGTTTTTTTTTTTTGAGGATCGAGAGCGGGAATCGAACTGTTTCATTTTTTCTTGGCGTGAGATCATGGCAGTGGTGAACTCGAAATCCGTTGGTTTTGGAGCTTCGTGTGTGGAGCGGTCACTGAAAGATGTGAGGGGACTGAGCTGTGGCTTGCCGGAACGGATTTCGTCTTGCAAGTTTTCGTCGGCGTCTGGGAAGGGGGGGAGAGTGTCTGTGAAGCAAAGCTCGAATTATTCTCGTGTTTCGGAATTTGTTGGGTCCGTTAAGAAAGGTTCTACGACAATTCGTTGCTCGAGTTTGCCTGGCGATGGCTTCGCGGCGGAAGGATCCAAGAACGTAGGCAGAAACGCAGGATCGAAGAATTTGCGTTGGGTTGAAGAAGACGTTGTGATTTCTGGTGGTGTGGATAACCTGGTGCGAAATGTTTCTGTCGTGCAAGCGTTGGCTGAAGATGGCGATGGCGGTTTGATGGGCGGCGCCACCGAGATGTTGTCGGAGTTGCTGGATAGCGACAGGCCGCATCCAATTGCTGCTAACGGTGGCTATGCTGCCGTGAATCCGTTGAATCTGTTGGATGGTGCGATGGGAGGGAATGAGGTCCAGACGCTGACTGCGGCCATGTATAGACCGAAGCTGCTTTGGTTTACAACTTCTGAGGCGGAAGAGAATAGATTTATTGACCGAGCTTTGAATGCTCTCTTGGCTGGCGCCGCCATTTCGTATGCTTTTACTAAGGTGGTTACTGTGGATCACGATGTCTGGCATGGTTGGACTATACTTGAGGTTCTCAGGTATGCTCCTAGTCACAACTGGCATGCGTATGAAGAGGCGCTAAAGAGTAATCCAATTTTGGCGAAGATGATGATCAGTGGAATTGTCTACTCGATTGGAGACTGGATTGGACAGGTAATGTACTGAACCTACTTTGATTTTCTTGATTTTTGAGCTATATGATTTCGGATCTTTTATCAAGGATTTTTTTGAATGGTGTATGTCTGACACACGTCCTTTGTCTCCAGTGCGTGGAGGGTAAACCTGTTCTCGAATTCAGCAGAGTACGGCTTTTGAGATCCGGCCTGGTTGGATTCTGCTTGCATGGCTCCCTGTCGCATCACTATTACCACATTTGCGAGGTGTGTGTGTTTTTCTCTAATCTGTGATCTTCAGTACGTTTGGCGTGTTTGAGTATTTTAGAAGTATTTTAATGTTTTGCTTCTGTGCTTGTTATGTGACTATGAGAAATTCGAATTATGTCGAAATGCTTATACTTAATGGCCACAACTTAATGTTATTGTGCAGTATTTATTCCCGTTTCAAGGATGGTGGGTTGTCCCAGTGAAAGTACTCTTCGATCAGACTGTATGGTCGGCCATTTGGAATAGCATTTACTTCGTAGCGCTCGGATTGCTTCGATTCGAGTCGCCGGCGAGAATATTTAAAGATTTAAGAGACACATTTTTCCCTCTTCTGACGGTGAGATCTATCTCCCCATTCTCCAGGCATTTAAGCCATGAAATAAACAGTTTACACATTTTCAGATTAGTAGATTATTTCTAGATCTTGATACGAATCCTTATCTGTTTCAGTTGTTCGACTTGTTCTTGACGTCGTATGATATTTAATATCTCGTGTATTTTTGTACATTTGCAGGCTGGTTGGAAGTTGTGGCCATTTGCACATCTTATTACGTACGGTTTGGTGCCAGTAGAACAGCGTTTGCTGTGGGTTGACTGCGTGGAGATTCTCTGGGTAACCATTCTCTCGGTATTCGCCAATGAGAAAGCACAACAGAGATTAGATGAGGAAGCGTTAGTGCTATTGTCTGAAGAGGCAGAGGAGATTACTTCCGCAAATGATTCTCAATAATCACAGCGAGGTGATTTCTTCTTACAACAATGTACCGATTATGTATCCGTAACCAGCTCAGAGCTGTGAGCTATCAATATGCCAGGGAGAGAGGTTCTGTATATAGAGGCGGTGTTGTCATCGAAAAGCGATGCAACCTCTTCATCCTGAACTGGTTGTAGAGTATCCAGTGTAACGTACAGCCGGTGGGGAATTTCCTCACCACAAGGCGATTTTCATGTCAATGTAACATGATGAGTATTGTATCTCAGAAGTGTGCATGCTATCATAGTCACATTGGAGTTTGGAAACTGTAGTTATGAGATGGCATTTCTGAGCATTTCTGAAAATATTTTAATGTGTCTTCTATGCCCTTTAGAAATTCTCTGCATGGGACACTATAATAAGCGCATCTGAAACGGAGTAAAGATTTTATGAACTGAAACTTGGAGAAAAGGTTGAAAATATCAAATTTTCAGTGATTGGATACAGGCAAATCCGAATGGATTTTTCTCAAGTAAGAACATAATAATCTTCGGGATGGAAATACTGTACTCTTCCATTTTATATTATTTTATTTTTGTGGGTGGAAATGAAACAAGAAATTCGTTGCAGAAAGCAAAGTACATTCTTCCCATTTCACTTACGGATGGAAGTGAACATTTAACCCTGTAAGGATGCGGGGGTGACCCTGGAAATCATGCATTGTATAACCGTGAGAGTCATTGGAATTAAAAAATTCAAAAGTACTCATTGGAAGTCAAGCTACTGTAGATGTTCTCCACTTTCCACAAAACACTCCAAGGATGAATAGTTGTAGTTCTGTCCTACATTGGAGAATCCCTTGTCATTCATCGGACCACTATGGTCCGCGGCGTCCTTACTGGGTTAATACTCAATCCTGTGTTAACTGCTTTTTATCATTTATAAATGGGTTGCCGACTTCGAAAAGCGATGGAACCTCTTCATCCTCCGGAATGTGCACTGTGGACATGAGTTTCAGTTATAGCTTGACATCTGAAAATGAGTACTAAAGAGGTGAAGAGATTCTTGGGATAGAGAGGGAATCTGCCATTGCGATGTGCAATTAGAGAACAGCCAGTGTGAACACGTGCTTGTCCTACTAGGGTGGTCGTAGATTAGTGTCACCTGCTAAATTAGTCTCTGAACTACGGAGTATTATTATTTTTGGTGGATATCAGTATGAGAACCGACAGTAGTATTCAGTTAGAATGGTGTGACTTCGGTAACTTAAATCAGAGCGGTGAAGCCAAGCGTATTTTCAAATGGAATATTTTCAAACTCGATTACCCCCCGACCTTTTCTATTAAAGGTACGCGTGTCCGTGGCGAGCGCAAGCTCCTCTGTCAGCGGTGCACCGCTAAAGCCCAAGAAGGTCTCGCTCATCCAATCAATTCGACGATAACGTCTGTTAAAATAGATTGAATATTCCATACACTACTAGTACAACTATTGCGCACTTTCTTCCCTCTAACTTACCATGAAAAGATGTGGCCAGAAGCCCGATGCTTGGATGTCGAGCTTTCAGTTGCTATCAACTTCTGTGGATCCAGACGACCTGAAGAACTTGGAGATGCTCCCGATCTTCTCTGCTTTTCTAACCAAGTGGTGCGAAAGTAGGACATCTGTGCAGCAGAAACAGACTGACTGAGAATCTGCCTTTGCTCAATTGAAACTGTATTAAGAAATATCAGCGCCTGCGAGTTGCCCACCCGTCCTGGCAGTTCCTCAAGGGTGGGCCTCACAATCATTGGCACTGTGAGTTACGTATGATGAGCCTCGGAATCACACACCTCTTGCATACAGGTGGTCAGGACTGGAACTAGGGTTAACTGACCTTAACGCCGGTGGGGCCAACACTGAAAGGCTTTTTGACGAATGGAATCTGTTCTGGTGAACATTATTTCATCCAAATTGATTTTTCGGTGAGGCGGCATGGACAGGAGCAACCGTTGGTCAATTTTTAGAAACGCAGATAAGATCCCCAGAAGCGGTCGTCCCCTCGCTCGGCCGTTGGGGAAAACACTGAAATTTTTTATTTTCCACGCATGATAAAATTTGCAAATTTTGAATTTACATTTGCAATCAGAGGCCCCAAATAAGATAGGAGAAGTAGACAAGGTAAATTAATCAAGCACATAATAAAGGGTTTGCTTTTTTACATGCACCTAGATAGGACCAAAGTTCTTTTCTCTGCCAAAAAACACTCAAAACTGCCATTTCTATAGCAAAGAGTAAAATAATTTGAAAATTGTTTTTTTTAACACCCAACTGTAGGATCTTACACCTAACTACACTAAAAAGGGTATTTAGTGTTGGCAACACTATTTGCGAACCATGACACTAAATATCATTAAGCCTACTAAAGTAAGTAACATTAAATGTAATTTCTAACATTAAATATACTCTATGGTAAATCTGAAATCTGAAGATGTTTACATTTAGTGTTAGAACTTATTAAAGGAAGGTAGAAGGGAAGAAAAGGCGAAGGCGGCGCATTGAAGTTTAGCACTACACTAATCGTCCTAAAATTGACATTTAGTGTAGGGTCAAGTAGGGTGGTAATTACACTAAATGTAATCCAACACTAAATACCCTTTTTAGTGTAGTATGAGGATGTGTGGAAAATATTTCAGAAATTTTGACCGCACAGATTGCAAGATATCTACGTGAAAAAAAAAAAAGTTTTTCAACATATTGCAAGACTAGATTATTTGACTTTGAACTTTGTTAATAAATTTTTTTTTGCACTGCAAAGTTTTGAGCTTTAAATCTTTATGCTGGAGAATTGAGTTGAGAGTCTAGGAAAAAAAATTCAAAAAAAATTAATTTTTATTCTTTAAAAAATTGTTAAGTAGAAGTAGGTATGAAATAGAAGGAAAATCTAAAATATTAATATCTCTAAGATGGAATTAAAATGCACTAATCCCAATGGTGAGATTGTTCTAGCAAGAAAACTAAACTATGTGGAACTTTTTTTTTTTTTTTAATTGTGAAAATTGCATTCAAAAATGAATCCTACAAGTTATTATTTCAAGAAGATCCTCTAATTGCCAGAAAAACAAGATTGTCATTAACTTTCTCATAACAAATCCAAATGGAATGAATCAAATCTTTCCATGTAGAAAAAATATATAATCTACGAGAAAAAAAAATTCAATTTCAATTTTTGAATTTTTTTTTTGCTTGCCCTTCTCCCTTCTTTTGAGCTTATTTTTGCATAACTTTTGTTATCGGGCACCGATTGAAAAATACTCTATATTTCCATGAAGATAATCAATTTCTCTATCTTCAAAAAAAGTTTCATAAAATTAGGACAAAAATTGAGACCGTAGGTACTTGGATTAGGATTTTGAGGAACTTGTCGCCTCCCTCTCTATGAAGATTAGACAATGAAGCCAAATCAAAATCAATGATAACCCTCCAAAAATTGCAACACTCAATCAAACATATACACAAAAAATTTCAAGCTACTCTTTAGCAACAACATCCATGTGTTTGCTATTTTAAAAAACCTAATAGCCTAAAGTTAAGGATTGACAAAAACAACACTTTGCAATAGTCGTTAACTTTGTTATTACAGTAGAGGATTCTAGCAATCTAACTGGTGTCAATTTGAATTTGGAGAAAATTGGCCAGTGAGAAATTGATATTGTAGGAAATAAACCAATAGATTTTGAGGTAGAGAAGATGCAACTAGTGACTATTAAAGAAAAATTGGTCCATTTTTGGGATGGAGGAAATAAAACAAAAAAGCTCCAAAAAAGTCTTGAACATTTGACTAGGATGGTGTTTGGTAATTTTATTAAAATTTGCCCTTGAACATAGTATGGTCCTCATTATTGAAAGTTTCAACAAAGTCCAACTTTTGCACTTTTCATTGTGGGAAGTGTATATAAAATGTTCCGCATCACCATCTAGTATGTTTTTTCAAAAGAAGACAATGGCAAAGCAATTATGAGGTACTCTAAAGTTGTTGATATAGGTCTCAATTTTTACCCCCCTTTACTTGCTAAGCACATCACAATAATTGTAAAAGACGGCTACCATAATGCACCTTTCCTTCCCAACATTGCTATCTATACCAACGGTGCAAAGTCAAAAACTGAAAGACAATACAATAGTTGCATGAAGTGCATAACCATGATTAGTATCACAGTTCTGAAACAATTTGTGGAATGCATAGGATTCAAGAGCAATAGCTAGACACCTCATAAATGTCCATAGACTGGAGCAATATCAAGAGTGGACTACATTCTTGGAATATTTTTATAAGAGCTACTTAGTGAATTTGCCCACACTAAAGAGGGAAAAGACAAATAGATTGGATCAAAGATCTCAACATTTACGTTGGTGGTACAACTCAGTTGCTAGAATCCTTCACTAAGCAACATGCTGTCATAAAGGTCACCTACAGGGATTCTCAACCAAGGTGTACAAAATCATTTGACATTAGATCTTTCCATTTCCAAAGGATGAACTTGACAAAGTTGTAGTTAACCCATCATCATAATCTACATTGCCACCAACATTAGTAAATGTAGTGGTTGATTGCATACACTCAGATATTCCAAAAGACTCTTAGTTAAAACTATTTAAAAAATATATACCTTAGTTTTTGCCGTGACGAGGGATTCGTTGATGAAGGGAACAACCTAAATTTAAAATAGCTCAAAATCATCAACTACAACGAGAAAAAAATCCAACACCTTACAAAGATTGCATTTAATGATACTTAACAACGGGAATACTGAGAGGATACTATTGCAAACCAATTGGGGTCAAAAAATTTGAAATTCGACACTCCACACGTAACAATGTACAACAAGGACAATTTTAGATTAATAAAGGAGGGAATCAACTCAACAAAGCAGATTACTTGCTTGGACACTACTTTCTACTCTGCATGTCTATATATAATCAATTGTTGGATACATCAAGGCACTATCCTCTAGTAGCAGATCAACACTTGGAGGCTCAATGTGGAGGAAATTGCTTTATGGTGGACGGTTCAAGGTCAAATGCTCCCTATCTGAATTGTTGAGCATGATGTTGTCAACTTCGACATCCACGATATTCTTCATCCATCTCATATACCTGTTCACTTTAGGCCACCTCCATTTTATCCAAGACAAGAGGTATGTCACATTGACCTAACAATTCCATCTACACCTCCCGACCTAGTTTACACATATCCAAACGCTTCAATAGTGGTTAGAGTTCAAAGGTTTTTACTTAACGATGGCGTGAACGGAACCTTTGAAGATGTGGAGTAATGGATAGAATGGCTCATTACATCTCACAACATGTAGACCCTGAGACAAATACAAATATGATTTTGGTGAGGTACAAAGACAGTGTAGAACAAGTTGTATATCAAGGGGCTGTGCACATTCCTCAAACCGGTTAGAAACATCTATAGGAAGCCTCCAAACTCACTCCTATACCACATCCCAACCAGAAATCATCCTTACCTTAAATCTGATGCGAACATCAACTTTGATTGCTCACATATGTGGGGCATCCTTCTTTGTTGGAAGAGGATAGTGACTCCAACTACTATGATCTGTACAAATGGAATATAAGTATTGACGTTACAACCTCCTAAGAGCATTGCCACCGCGCCAATGTGACAGGGAACTTCAAAACAGTTTTCTAGAGTGTAATCGCGAGGCAGTTGCCGTTCTGTCTCCCCTTCTTCAGAAAGTGCCCCACTCCAATCCACGTGATACTCCTTGGAAAAGCCTTATCTGACCCCTTTTACATCATCAATGACATCATGAAGGAGAATAATTCCTCCATTGTCAAAGCATTGAGTCGTTGCGCGAGCCCTTGCGTGGGACGGAAAAGATCTTGAAAGTGGCGTGGACGGGAGCTTGTAGCATTGCCCAAGAAATCCGGAAAGGCTTTGGCGTGGATGCGGTGGAGCTCAATAAATTAGTTCTAAAAAATAAAATCATTAATTAATGTTTGAAATTACCACATGTATCTTCATTTCAAATTTTACCAAAAAAATGGACATACGATGCAAAAGTTATGAGCAAAAACTACTTGTCTAAGGCCAAGGGGACAAAGAAAACATTTGAAGAAATTCGAGGGCAACAAGAGACTGCGAGTTATCAGGCCCTAGGAACTCTGGGAACGCCCTGGGAACAGTAATATGACGTGGCCACGTCAAAAAATAATAAAAATAATAAAAATAATATTTTTTAAATAATATTTTAATATTTTTTATTTTTTAATTATTTTAATATTTTGATTGTTCCTAGCTACGGGAACAACCCTGAAACGGCCCTTTGCAGCCCTCAAATTTCTTCTAATGGGACAATTGTTTCTTGTAACGACCCATAATGCTTTTAGATCATGATGCAAATGCAAGCAACCAAAGGTTTAGGGCAACATGCTTGTTCAATACATATTCTTTTCTACAAAAGAAGACTTGAAAATGATCAAACTTTAGCCACCAACATCCCCCCTCATTAAATCTTTCCATCCATTTCTCGCCATTAAATTTCACCTTCACCAATCACCACTTCTTTTCAAGTTCTATTTGTTTGTAGTATAGAGTATCCCTCTATCAAGGATATGTAGTCTTGGTGTCACTCATTTTTTCTTTTGAGAGCTTATATGGGATCCCAAATGAACTAAATCGTAATTTATGCCAATTAACATAATTAGATATTCACATCTAAAATAGAAACTTTCAATTTCAAACGAGCAGTTTTGAAAACAATTTAGGAAAAAAAATCATATCACAATGTTAGCAAGTGTAAATGAAAGTGAATGCAATTGGTTTGAGAATTTTTAGAGTTTGTGTGAACATACTAAATTTTGTTCAAATTTGAGGTCATAGGAACACCTATTATTGGTCACACTAGACTATCCTTAATTGGACATCCTTAAAGTACAAATTACTTCAATTGTCATTGGTTCCTTTTGAAAAGTAGTGTTGAATTTGAGCAAAGCCTTTGTCATCCTTTGAATCAATGAGCAAGATATTTGGGCTCGCTAAAGGTTGAGAATAATTATATTCTAGGTGCTAGTGGCATACGGTTGGTGTTGCAAAAGGGTGAAATTTCCTTCTGGTTGGAGTTACAAGAGACCTTTCATAAGGTATCAAAATCAAAGGAGAATATAATATTACATTAGAGAGGTTGTTGCTTTAGAGACATTAATGATGTTTAAAGATTTTTTTAGTCAACTACAATTTTGTAGCATTCCTGGACTGAAGTCACGTTCATTAGAGCGACATCTAGATTCCAAATTCAATGAAAGTTTTTTTTAATTTTTTTTACTTATTTTGTACATCTTCAATGCATTCAGAATGGGATTGAAGGAATAGTATCATTTTAGAGAGGTTATTGACTTATGAAAGTTCACTTTATAGAAATTCTAAGGTAACTACATCTAAAATTGCATGAATAAACTCTGTAGCATAACCAATATGTTCTAGAAAACAAACAATAATTTTTGCATATTGGTGAAGGATTATGAATCAAAATGTAAGTGGTTTCATAATTTTTAGATGCATTGCGAATTAGTTATAAATTTTCAAAGATGCAAGCTGTAAGTGCTAAAAGTATCATGTAAATGATGCCAAAATGCATTTGATGCACATGAAGAAATGACACTACTAGTAACAAAACATGTTAGAAAGAAGAAGTTAAAACAACAAAAAAGAAAAAATGATAGAAATAGTGCTGGAAAAGTTTTAGAAAATGTAAAACATTTTGCCGAGGGTGTTCCCTTTGGTTATATGTATTGTTTTCTTTATCAATGGAATCCAAAATCAACCTCTTGTAAAGTTGCCATCTCCATAATACTATAAATAGAGCTACATACTATTCAAAATGACCCCAACTCCACCTATGAGAGTTTTTCACCGTGATGGCAAAAAAACCCCTAAAATTGGCGGGTGGGGAGTATATGAGACTCTAACCTAGATTGCCTTCCAAGCAATGGACTCCAATGGAAAAAACACTCCAAAAGCTCTAAGGCCAATTGAAGGCAACACACAAAAATTCCCTAAAATGTTAGTTTCTATACTACATAAGCATTCAACATTCATCCAAATGGATTAGGGCACCTCCCATGCCAAATATCCACCTAAAATTTACAATTGAGGCCCACACATGGCCCAAATTGACCCCTACACAACAATTCCAGCACACTCCATTCAGCCAAAAACCTCCTTAACACAATCACAAGTGTACTAATACCCTAATTCCCAAGATTCCATGGTTCATTTCCAAGTATGTCCAATTTCCTTCATGCAATTTAATGTGACCTTTATTCATTGTGCATGCATGGGCATATAACCAAATGGGGGAAGCAATTCTTGTTTTTAGGCAATTAAATAGTGAGTAACTCACTATTTTATACTTATATCATGCAAGGAATTTTTAAGTACCATACAAAAATTCCAAATACCCCATGAACCCTAGTTAATGGACTCTGTAAACTTGACTACCAACAATGATCACATGGATTGCCTAACATGGCTCAATTCTTTGCACATGCTTTTGGTAATCAAAAGGCAAAAAGAACATTCAAGTCAAAAAATCACCCTTGGAGCCTTTGTTTTGTCCCTTCTTCTGACTTCAGGTGAACTCCTCGGGTCGATGTTGTTGAACTTGGAGCTTCTCCTTCCCCATCTATGAATCCTTGTGACCGATTCTCTCTTCTCACGATCTGCTCGTCATTTTGTGGGAATTTTCTCAATCTCTTGCTGAGATCTTGATTGTGGTCATTGAATTCGATCTTCGTCTTCTTCGCTTTTGTTGATTCTAGGGCTTCATTCCTTTTTTGATTTTAGGGCTTCGTTCCTAGGGCACCATGGAATCTCCAACCTTGATTTTAGCTCCGGTTGACTTCGTAGCTCTCCATCTTTGCAGCTAGTCTTGATGCTTCCCATCTTTCTTGCTGTTCACCCGAGGCACTCCATCCAAGCCTTGAATCCAACTTGAATGCCCAAATCTGCCCAATCCACTTGAATGAATCAATCCCAACTACCCAACAAGCATTTTCTCCTCATCCTACTCCATTCTACAGCCCCAATCCTAGAATTGCTTTTTTATCATTAGGAAAACTCCTATCAGCCCATTGGAACACCTCCAAAACCCTGATGTTTTGGTCAACTCATTGCCCTCTAAAGCACTCCATCAACTCAATCCAAAACAAACCCTGAAATTTTGCATGAATTCTCTCATTACTTCAACCACACCCTAGTTTTCTTCCATCAAGCCCAACACCAATTTTCCATCTGATCTAAAAAGTTTCTATTTTTCACCCATTTTCTTTCAAAAAATGGTGAAACCTACTCAATAAATTTCTCCTAATGTTCTCCTACCCTAATCTTTAACCATTCATGCTTAAAATGCCCATAAACCACAAAATTTCTCCCAAAACACACACACACAAATACACCAAGACAGAGAAGGAAGCAAAATAAAGAGAGCTTCTAACCCTAATCTCCCACCCTAAGAGCCGTTAGTTTACGGATTCATCCATTAAAATTACATCCCTACACTAATCTATTGAAATTTGCACTAAATTGCGGAAAAATGCACTACTTTATTGTAAATCCCACTAGTTTATTGTTTTTTTGCTATTTTAGAGTGCCTCTCACAATGTTAGCGTTCTATTAGTTGTTCTAAACCTACTAATTAGTTTTGTATTTTTTGTATTTGCGTTTTTAATTTCCAGTCCATTTTTTACACAATTCTCTTCATGTAATATTTTATTTTCAATTCCTCCACATTTAACCATTTGGCTAATTTAATTAAATTCACATTTTTTCTTAATTTTCTTTTTGATTGAAGATTTCTATTTTTTCTCTAAACTTTCCACATCATTTTTGCATAATCACCATTCCTAAAGTTCATACTTTTATTATAGAGTTCCCATTCCTACCTATTAGAAAATCCATCAGTAGTTCATGAGCTTAACCCCTAAATGCCCAAGGCCTTTTTTGAGCTTCTTGAATTTTGCTGTAAATTGAACAAAAAGCCAACGTCTTGATAAGTTGTATCAATTTTTTTTGAATTGTAACCTTACAAATTCAAACTAGACATGTTAGAGATCTTATAGGAAAAGAAAACACAACAATATCACTTTTGGATTGAAAGATTATAATGTTTGATCATTAGGATGTTAAAATGAAGAAATTTTTTAAATCCTTTTTTCACAAATCAAATCTCAAAAGTTGGTCACCAAAAAAATATGAGGTTAAAGGGTCTAACATGTATAAAGCCAATCAATTTACATCTTTTCAAAATCTACTCTACAATTTTTTTAAATGAATTTTTAATGTGATTTTCTCTCCAAGATCTAGTGTACTTGAGGCTCATTTCTAAGAGTCCTCGACACTACGGAAAGTCAAGATTACAATGGGTACCCTTGCACAAAATCTTGAATAGAAAAATTATAATCAATCATTTTCAAAATCGGATTTTTGATGCTAAAACTAGACTTCAAAAAGAATTTTTCAAAAATATAAACGACTAAAAGTAGAAACTTGGTTAGATTTTATTTAACTTCAAAGTATTGTCGACACCCAAATTGGGTGCCTTGGGCATTTAGGGGTTAACTTCATACAACTAATAATTCCTAACTTGTAGTTTCATCTAAATTATCTAATTTTCTCTATTCCTAAGTTGTGAGCTAATGAGGTGGCTCACACCACCTTATACTTGTCCTTGTAACGTGCACCATTTTGGGTATCTTCCTTGTTCATTTTCCCTTCAAAAATAAGGGTCGATTTTGAGGAATGGTCCATTTTAGGTAGTGTATCTCTCCTATTTCTCATCAGTGGAATAAAAGTGTCCGCTTGTTCCTAAACCCTACAGATGATGGGTGCCCTGAATTTCCAAAGGGAAAAGGGTTAGAGCATCTCCACTCTTGCTCTGGATTGCCCTTGGGCCATTCAAATCTAGGGCCCGCGCTCTAAAATTGCCTCCATTCTTGCCCTGGAATCCAAAAGATAAAGCTTGGCCCCACTCAAATCACTCATCAACCCGGAATCCTCACGGGCCCACTCTCCTTCTCTCCAAGCTTGGATTCTCCTTGTTTGACAATGTTTTTGTTTCTTTCTAGAAAAGTTGGACTACTACAACAATTCCCACCAATGAGAATGCAAAGTTAGTCGAGATATGGAGAGCAAGGGTGGGGAACTACTTAGAAGGTGGAGCCCAAAAGGAGAATGGAGCCCACAAAAAGCCATTTCGCGAGGCTAGTTTTCAAAGTAAGAGTGGAGATGCTCTTAGAGCCTGTTGCCATTGGGGGGTCAGAACTAGAGCCCATCCAGGTTGACCACGGGCAGCGTGGTTCAAAAAGTCTGAAATCTTGAGGGGCAGTACATATTCTGAAGTAAGCTCCGGGATAGGGTCCGGAAGGTCCAGCTTTGTAGTTCCCGTTATGCAGAGCTAGACGCCAGAGGTCCAGGTCGGAGGTCTTGCTCCCAATGGCAACTGGCTCCGCCAAAAGCCATTTCGCGAGGCTAGTTTTCAGAGCAAGAATGGAGATGCTCTTAGCCACCCTCTTGGAATGTGGCCGCGCCACTTGGCAAGTTGCATCCAACGACATTGGCTACCAGGAAACTCCCTACTGCAGTCGAGGTTCGGTTCCAACCCCCCAATTGAGGTTTCGCCATCCCCTTCAGTTCCCCGGGATTCATCATCAGACTCTTCCTCCCGGCCTTGCTCTCCTCCTCCTCAGGAAGCCGGCTTTCGCCATGGGGCAGCAAGCAAGCAAGAATGATTATGTCTCCTCCGAGCCTCCCGCCGTGGTGGGGGCCGTGCGGGGCGCCACCGACGCAGTGAAAGACTCCGCGGGCGCAGTGAAGGAGACCGTGGCCGCAGTGGGCGCGGAAGACCGCGAAGCCATCCGCATCCAGACGAAGGAGCAGTGGGGCAGGGTGGAGGACGGCGACACGTTCTGGGACTTGAGCGAGAGGTACCTCGGCGACGGATTGGAGTGGGAGACGCTGCGAGCCGCGTGCAGTCGGGAGCTCGGGACGGAGGACCCGCTCTTGCTGTTGCCCGGGAGCCATGTCACCGAAGCGTGCGTCGCGCGAGCGCAGGCGCGGATCCTCCAGAAGCGGTGACTTAGATGGCAGGGGTTTCGGGGTTTCGGGGTTTCAGCACACCAATTTTGTAAGGTAGGGAGAACGAGGGAACTTACACCCATTCCCAGCTGGGTTCCATTAGTAGAAGGGAATTTGCTTTTGTGGTGGACAGATTTTGTAGAGGATTTGAGTGCAGTAAAACATGTATTATTTGGATATCATATAAATGAGTTATGGCGCGGCTCCTCCAGAAGCGGTCGGTAGATTTCAGGGTTTCAGGGTTTCAGAACGCCAATTCTGTAAGGTAGGGACGAGGAAACACCCATTCGCAGGTGGTTTCCATAATCAGAATGGAATTTGCTTTCATGGGGTACAGATTTTGCAGAGGATTCCAGTGCAGTAATATATGTTATCATTTGGAGACCACATGAATGCGTTATGAGTCGTTGAAGGGGTAGTGTCCGAATCATAATACTGGACTACCCTTCTTGAACTATTGCATCTAAGATGCATCTCGTGCGAGTATCCTAGAAGTCACGTGTTTGGATCGATTATTGCAAACACTTGCATTGTAAATGGGTGTCTTTCAAAGCCCTCCCACACAAATGTTTCCCTACTTTGAAATTGAACTTGTCATGAAGTTTTTACTCGCAATACATGCGATTCCTGAACCCTAATTGGCAGTTCTAGAGATCAATGGGTGTCAATTCGACCCATAGGGAAGGGACCCCCCCACAAATTGACTTCCCTACCTTAGTCGATCGAAGTTTTCATGAAGCTTTTACATGCGATCCGAAACCTTAATTGGCCGTTCTTCTTGAGAGCAATTGGTTGAAAGTTTGGTTATAACTTGGCGATGGAGGATCCGGATTGAATTCGAAGAAATTGCAGAATGGAATGGGCGGTGCAATAGGCGAGAGTCTGGATGGTGACCATGGGATTCACACCGACTGCACTCGGGAGCACGCTGGCATCACTCACGTAAAGACCCTCCACCTCCCAAGACTCGCCGTCTCCGTCGACGACGGAGTGTTTGGGATTGCTGCCCATTCTGCAGCTACTCATCTGGTGGCCGGAGCCCATTGAAATCTGGTTTTTCTTCACGCCTCTCGCTTTCACTCTTCGGATGTACGCTTCGATGTCGCTAGGGTTTGCACCTGCAACCACATGTCAGGTAACCACAACTAATGAGCACCTGTGGTTGTCCTCAGGCATGATAAATGGCCAGATTTGGTAGTTAAGTCGGGTTAACGTGGGTTTCAATGCTGTCTTTCTGGCGATGTGTCTTTCTGAGTGACCCTTATGGTATTTCAATGTACTTGCCTGCTGATATTCCATGTGTATGTTCTCTACTTCTCCATATTCTATTTGTAATGCATCCTGGACTTTACCGGTATTGTCATTCATAGGTGGCTAGAGACTCTAACTTTGATTGTAAATATCAACCGCTCTGGACCTCCACTTGCTCTGGTTTGAATTTTCAGTGCCATCTACTGAATTTGTAAATCGTTCACAGAATTCAGTCAAAATTGTGTGAGAATTGTCCAGAACTCAAACTGTCTGAATTAGGTGTGGTGACCGTACGAGAAACAGTGGTGAGTTAATTGAACTGAAATCAAAGAAGTTGAATTGTTATTCAGGGTGTGGCAATACCTTTGAGAGAGAAGCGCTCCCCGTCTTGCTGGTGCGTTCCGACCTCGGTAGCGCCGGCGGCAATCAGCACGCGCAGGCCTTTCTCGATGCCTTCGAGTGCTGACGCTTCATCTGCTGCATTCAGGGTGTACGTGATGACGGGCGTGCCGTCAGCTTCCACGCTCACTTGGCCGGAGCTGTCATCGCGGATGACCACGCACAGCGTGACAGTGCGGGAGAATCGTGCCATTCTTTCTTTGAAATCAGCAGCTGCCGCCACCATGCCAAGGTAAATCACACTATACCCCAAGACGAGATTGGCAGCGCATCGCCTGTAGTCACTAGTTGATTGCAACATGCTTGTGTTTTTCTGATCTACCGAACATGCTTACACCTTCAGTCCGTCCGCGAAATCAAGGAAGAATTGGGGTATCCAAGATGCTCTGATTCTTAGACAACTTTTTCCTTTGACACAAACTTTTCTTACTTGCTTAGTTTAACTTTGGGGTGTCGTAATGAGTTTAGGAGATTTTCCTTCTTGGTGATTGCCTACCTGCTGTTCCTAGATTGTTCCTAGATTATAGGCTAACTTTGCGGGCATTTTCTCATGGGAGAAAGGTTTTAAGGGTCCACAAACGTTAGGAGATTGCTTGCATTTGCCTCCCTAGGTGAACATTAGCAAACTCCTATGCTTTGTGTCCATTGAGGTTATTTCCAGTGAGAGAATGCCCTTACAGATGCGAAAATCAATAACCTACAAACTAGGAATATCAAGGACATGCTTTAGAACACGCAACAGTGAAAAGGGTGGATTGTCAATACTCCTCTAAAATGCTACGTAGTATTAGTTTCAGATAACTACACCTATTCTGAACTAGTTTATGGGCAAGTTTTGAGCCAATCGGTCTGTAATTGAGCTGTTCCCTCGTTGCGGACGAGAGTCCGAGTTCAACGAGAGTCCAAGTTCGCAACGAGAGAGATAGCAGCTCAATTACAGATCGGATTGGCTCACAACATGGCCATTATCGTTCATAACTGGCCAACAGCAGGAATTGAGACACGTGGCGAGTAATCATGCAATCTGCACAAGCAATCTGTAGTTACCCTGTGCTCTTTATCAATCTCATTATGTCTGCATCTCACGAAGAACCATGATTAAGGTTTGTAACATGGTTGCTCGGAGCCAAAATTCCTGCTGTTGGCCGTTATGGACATTTAAGGTTTGGTTACCGAACTGAGACACATCTAAGAATCTTATTCATTTTGATTCTGAAATCTTGTTGACATGGGAGCCATCCTTGCAATTAGGGCAGCGGCACAATTCGGTCCTCCAACCTTACGACTACTGAGCTAATGACTTACCAGATGTCCATGGCTGAAAACCCGCGAAGCTGCCGGGATGTGTGGAGGGACACTCCAAGAGCGCCGCAGGCTCGCTGCATCCTTTCTTATAGATCGGAGAATACGCCGTCAGGATGGCGCCCTCGTAGCAAGCTCCTGTCGGTCCACGGCCCTGCGGAAAGTATCCCCATAAGAATACCACCGGGTGCAGATGCAGGCCCTTTCCGATGTTGGGGTTCCGAAGCCCGCTCTTGAGTAACAGAGGCGGCGTCATGAGAGACCCTGACGCCACCACCACCGTTTTCGCTTCGATGTACACTCTCTGTTGGGTGTTGCCTACTCTTGCCACAACGCCCTGTGCTTTGTAGTGCTTCTTCTTCCCTGGAATTCACGGAAGAGCGCTGTTGAAATGATGGTGGAAAGGAGATGGCATTCTCATCATAAGGTAGATGCCTCAATTTGTCAGTGACCGTTGGTTGAAAATTCATTGGGTAATTCATTCGGATCGAAATGAGTCAATTTCAATTGTCAAGGCTCTCTCGTCAATTTGCTATCATTTTCTCAATTTCAAATTCAAGTACTTTCAACCCATAGAGCTCATATTCTTACAGTTATCTCAGGTTGCGATTTCATTGCATATTTCACCCAATTTGAATCAGAATGAGTTGATTCCGATTCCCAAGGCTCACCCATCAATTTGCTAAAAGTTTCTCAATTCCACATTCAAGTACTTTTCAACCCGACTTGGTCACTGAGCTGCGATTGTCACAGTCGCCTATGGTTGCGAATTCCGCACCTGGAGCCCGATTTTCGCTGTACAGGACGGCTTGCGCTTCGCATTCCGACATGATGACGGCATTCCCAGTCGCCACAGCGTCCGAAAGCCAAGTGACGACAGTGGACCTCTTCTGCCCCCGCTGGCACCCATATCCACACCATCCGCAGTCATGCCCCGGCGGAGTGTTCCTTGCCAGCGTCTCAACTTCCCATCCCAGTCTCTCGCATCCAGTTCTGAGAATCGAGTTGGGCAAATTCTCGGTTGGCACCTCCGACTGGGCTCCCAGACGACGCCACACCTCGCTCATGGCGAGCTGGTACCTAACCAAGGATGCGGTTATGTTGTCTCAAAATCAGCAAAATCAAGACAAACCTTTCAGCTCTAATAACTCTAGTGACAATAGTTGCCACTTGTGTATCTCCAGGGTTTGAAATTACTCATTTACGGTGCTTCAGAGATGGTAACAAAATGCATCAATAGAAACCAGAAATCATGCATGTCCTACATTTGCAATCTACGTAAAGACTTGCTGCAAAATTTTGATCTCATTTCAAGGTTCATTCTATTGCATAATCTCCTACTCTCCTGACGATTAGATTTTCTCGAAATTTTATGGAAAGTCCCTCGGACGCGGACATTCCATGTACTTCTCTTCGACTGGGGATTTTTTTCATAACTCATCCAACAATTTTCGGCATGTCTTTACGCCAGGTGAAGATTGCTCTTGTGGAATTTGCCAAAAAGATCCCGATTTCGGGGGGGCAAAATTCACTCAGATTCGGTCTTCATTCTGTACATAAACGTTTTTCAAAAGTGGCTATAAGTGAGGCAAGATATTTCTCTTGAAACCATTTGCCATGATCGGGTGCACATTGGGTGTGCACCAGCGTTCGGGGGAGTTTATTGAGCATTGCCGGCTATTATCCGTCAATTCCCATATTTAACCAAGTGTATTTTTCAAGTCCCCATTCCATTTGTTGCCTGTCTCTCTTTGGAGTGTAATTAGAAAATTTCGGAACAGTTCTTATCCTGTACTTCAAATTACTACCGTTTTTCAAAATACACTAACTGCATGTTCTCCCCAATCCCTGGTTTGCAGTCACTGCACCTGGCGGAGGTGAAGAGCTCCAAACCCGAGGCGTCGCCCCATTCACGAAGCACAGGCGGTGGCGTTCGCAAGCACGCAGACCAGTTGACGGTGGAACCACCTCCAACAGTAGCGCCCGCGACCAAGTTCATGTTGCCGTCTTCGGTCGCCAGCGACCCCAGCTTCTCATACATGGCCATTTGCGACGGCCCCTCCAGCGTCGATAATTCGTCCGCCTTGAAGTA
This sequence comes from Pseudisothecium myosuroides, assembly GCA_951799445.1. NCBI lineage: Eukaryota > Viridiplantae > Streptophyta > Bryopsida > Hypnales > Lembophyllaceae > Pseudisothecium > Pseudisothecium myosuroides. The sequence goes on along the minus strand of OX637290.1, from coordinate 24,350,005 downwards.
CTTCCCCTTCTCTACAATCACCACCTTGTAGCCCGCTTCCGCAAGCACACACGCAGCCACGCCACCCCCGCTCCCAGATCCGACCACCACCACGTCGCAATGCACACCCACATCTCCAATCTGGACAAATTTTGCCATTGCCGACAGGATGGGTGAGTCGCAATTGTGGTTAAACCCTGATCCTACTGTTGGGTAAAGCAAAGTCTCCATTCACCATACTGTAAGGAAGAAGTTCCATTCACCATTCATGTGAATTTGGAACCTTTTCCTACAGCAGTGTAGAAACTTGCACTATCTTAAATTTTGCACCTTTGCTTTGTGTTCCACTAAAAATTAATTGTGAAAAATTAAACGTCCATTTGTGCTAAGTATTTTCACACTTAGCACAAGTCAAAGCTCACATGTAGAGTCGATGAAACCTTTAATGTACTGTATGGTGAATGGAGACATTACATTACCTGAAGAATCGGGACTCTAATGTTTGGGTGAATTAATGATGCAAAGTTTCGTACCTGTGCGGATTTTTGTCCCCTCATATCGTCGAGGACGGTGACTCCGGCTTGGTTCAGCGCCTTGGCGAGATTTGCGCCTATTGCTGCGGTTTGAATCACGGCTTCTTTTAGAGGATCGCGAATGGGTGAGGATTGTCTTTTTCTGTTAACATCTGGGTCGGCTCCGCAGTACCCGATTGCCTTCCAATTGCGGTTGCTTCCATCCTTTTCAATCTGTGGAACAAACGCATTCACAGACGCATTTATAAACTTTGAATGACTGGAGTAGGATTTATAAGAAGCACGAGATTATGGTTTCGGGTGAGATTATCTCCGAATGAACCGAGATTTTATGGTTTGGAGATGATCCATTGGATTGATCAAATAGTGAAATGGAGGCTAAATTTGATCAGTGACGAACATTGCATGTGTGGGTGAGAGAATAGATTAAATTGGAGAATGAAAGTGTTGTATTACCTTGGTGTAGACGACCCACATGGTGATCATTTTGAATAGTTTGTAAAGAGCGCGTAAGCTTTCGAATGCACTGAGCGACCATCGGCGTAAGATGGTTTCTTGGTTGGACCGCGGAAGAGAAGGGAATCCGTGACAGAAAGGGAATTGCCACGTGAGGCTGGCTCGTCCTCCGAGGATGAAACTGCCCAGGCCCGTTGACAGCAGCCACAAGACTACTTTGATAGCCGTCAGTAGCGTGGGTTTCATGAGAACAGTCAACAGACCTGCTATCTGCACAGAACCCCATCACTTCCATCATCCATCTTCAAATCTCCTCCAAATCCTTTTTACAGATTACAGCCTTTTCCCAATTGCCAATTGAAACCTGAGTTGCGACAGATCATCAATTATTTTGCAATGGTTTGGGGGCGGTTCTGTACTTTGCCTTGAACTCATGGTCTATTGCGAGACATTGCAAACGTGTCGTAAAACTATTGCAATCTCAGCCTTCTGTAGTAGTGAAATCTTCCGTCACAGGCCTAGATTTTGGTTTGGTACAAATTGCACAAAACTTTGCCAAAACTACTGAAAGCTGCCATGTATTGTGATATTACGAAATGGTGGACTTACATCCTCAGGGGCTCGCATGTCCGAAGCAGAGCAGCCATAGAACTCCGACATGTCCTTGAAAGATATGGAAGAATCCTGACTATGTGCAGCGCCTGGTGCAGGGTTGATGGAAGGTGAGAAAGCATCGCAAATGGATGTCAGAGTTTTCATCTGGGATTTGGAGAAGCTGTGATTTGTTGGTGGGTTCCATGTCTTGAGCAATGGATGCCCTACGTCTCTCTCCTCCGAGGAATCGGTACTACTTCGCCTTTCGTATCCATTGAGATCACTCTGGTGCGGCGCCATGTCTGTGGAGTTGATGCAAGGATTCAGTACAGACGCTTAGTTACGGGGTTTGAAGATGGACTGCGGGACCGTGAAGAGGAGGCAGAGAGTATGGGGGACTAGGAAACGGTGCACAAGGTTTCATATGTTGATTGCCTAAACACAGTTCGGTGACATCCAAGATTGGGGACTTTACAGAAGTGCTCAAGGTTCACGTTGCAGTGTACTTTGGTGTTTGCAGTGCACGTTGTCGTGCACCAAATACTGTTCCCTGTTCTTGGATGTTGCCCTCAGTTGTAAACCTCAACTCATGATTCATGAAGATCATTCTATTAGAATTAGATTACCAGTTTGTTTGTGAAAATCAAACATATATAAGTGCTCTTCAAAATCAAGTCAAGGCTATCGCTTGCGTTTTACAGGATTACATATGCTGATTGTCTAAACGTAGCTCACCATCTAGGCGACACACAAGATCAAAGGAACATGATAAAGTGCCTTGCACATGGTTCACCCTGCAGCGTATTTCGCCTTGTGCAGTGCGTGTTGCAGTGTACCGGAGATTCCCTGCTCTTGGATGTTGCCTTCAGTTTTATACTCTAAGAGCTCCCAGTCAGTGAGAAACAAACTAGTACCGGTTTGGTTGTCAGATTCTTATTGAACAATTCAAGTCTCAGCCATCACTTGCTTTTCACCAAACTAGCTCCATACCATCTGTGCAGCTGCGCCTTTATTGAGCTCTCAGTTCATTTCGTCGTCGATGAGAGATTACTTGAATTGGAAAAAATACAAGACTCGAAGTTGAGTCGGAAGAAGAGTGAGTTTCTCACCATCCAAAACGACTCCGCTGAACACCCTTCTTTACATGTGAGTTTCATTCAGGTGAAGATGCTATTACAATTGCCAAGAGGTGACTGATTCATACCTTTAAATCAACTGCACTTCAGTCTGACTCTTAGCTTGTGGTAGAGCCCCCGGCCCCCGGTCGTGTCCTCAGCGAGCTTGAATCACAGTTCACTAAGTATGAATCTGCAGTTCGAAACCAGGATTTAACCCCTCGGGTCTCAACCAGTTAGACCTGTATAAGTACTGTAATTTGCAAGCAAGTGTTCATACCGGCCTGTCCATAGCTTGCAATTGTGCTCTACTTCTGATCTTACTCGAAATCCTGAGAGAACGTGCAAAGAGAGCGTAAAATTGAGGTGACGGATGTCACATACTGAGCAAACTCCAACAATTGGCAAGCTCCATCAATTTGTCTGATGAGTTCAGCTAGTGTCAGGTTCTGTTATTTTGCCTCTAAGTTAAATAAAGAAACTGTTGGATTTTTCGGTGTCGTGGGTGCATGAGTTTCCGTTATGACGTGCTTGGAGCTTGCTGTTGAGATGAGCCAGTGCCAAGTGGTAGAAAGAGAGCGTGTACTTAGTTGTCACTGCACTTGCTGTTGACGGATAGACTTTGAATTTAAGTGGAAAGCCGGGTCAGCACTCCATCCATCCAGTCAGTCTTAGCTGGTATGATGTAAGCTTACGGTAGGTGTGTTACGCTGGGTTCAGTCCTGATTGTACAGTAAGGTGGGTATCCCCAATTTCGCCACTTTTTCCTTCTGTGCCTATTTCACTGGTCGAATTTTCATATTTTCTTGTTGGCGCTTGAAAGGAGGTTTCAAAGTAGCAAAGAATGTGATATTTGGATACCATATGCAAAAGTTATGAAGGAACACAGTTTGGTTCTAAAATAGCTTCTTCCACGCGGGTTCATAACAAGGTTTCTTTTTTAGGTGATTTGGTGCAAAATTGCACCAAATTTTATGGCCTGGCACCACATTCTATAGAAAAAAATGGTACTAGAAGGGTGGAAAATTGCCTGAAAACTTCAAATTAAAAAAAATCATGGATGAAATTGCCAGATTCTGAATGAAAATTGAATTATGGATATGTAATATGTGCTAATATGATATTTTCTATTCAATATGTGGATGAATGTTGAAATTTGGAGCACCACTATAACATTCAATATTGCTACTATGGCACTTCATTAAAAATGAAAAAAAACACCTTGGTGTACAATTGATTTTAGAGATGTACACATAATGAAGATGGCAGTTTAGGATCAATGGCGCATTTGGGAGTGCCCACTTTAATTAGCTTTATCCTTAGAAGGACCCTTGTGTGTCATGGATGGTCCAACAAGCTTTGTCACTTTGTGCATATTGAAGATGGGTTATTTTTCATTGGATTTTTTGTGTGCAACTTCTTTGATGCTATATTCATATCATTGACTTAACCCCTGAAGGATAAAATTCATGACTATGTAGTCAATCTTGAAAATCTGTTATTATATATCTTCCATTTCTTCAATGTTTGTGAGTAAATTTTTTGGGGGTTATTTTTCAAAGATGAAATTGCGTGTCTAGTATTTGTCATAAAATTTCCAAATATTTTTGTAAAAAAATAAAATCACCATGAATATTTGGAAAAAAATAATAAAAATTCATATCAAACCTATATCATGCTTAAAAAATCCAATTTTCTTAGAATAGAAGTACATTATTTATAGTGTACTAAGAACATTATGGTATAAACTATAAAGAAAACTTACATGTTGCTCCATATTTAGAAAGTTGGTTATAGATCCTCAACTTCAAACTTCACTAGAATGCTTATTTTAAGGATTTTTTCAAAATTTCCAAGTAAAGAAGAAACTACATTTCAAAAGTTTAATTTTTTTAGTCTTGCTCAAAAGTAAAAGAAATTGTTTCCAATGTCAAAATCAAGTTTGAAGGGAAAATAGCTCAAAGTATTGAAATACACTGGCCGGGTTAGTGTACCAATTTTTTTGATAAAATACCCCATCAGTAAAATAAAAAAAATATTTAAAATGTCTTCAATTTAACTCAATGATGTGAATATAGCATCAATAAAGTTGCATACAAAAAATTGACGAAAATAATTCATTCTTTAATATACACAAAACTGGTTGAATTTCCAAAGGATACAAAATGTCTTCAATGTCTTTGCAAAGTTAAACTCAGGGAATTTTATTTGTTTTTTGATTTGATATGGGATAGTTTATCAAAAAATGGTGTAGAGTCACTATCTACTATATTTCAACATTTAAAGCTTTTTTCCCTTAAAAACTTGATTTTGACAATCAAAATGATTTCTTTGGGTTTTGAGAAAAACTAACAATATGAAGCTTCTAAAGTGTAGTTTCTACGCCACTTGAAAAATTTGAAAAATTCCTAAAAATAAGCATTTCATTGAAGTGTTGAAGTTGGAGATCTATAACTGACATGTTTCTAAATATAGAGTGACATGGAGATTTTCTCAATTAGACCAAAATGTTCTACACTATAAATAATATATTGTCTTCTATTCTGAAAATTTCAAATTTATGACCTACATTAGACATGTGATTTCATCTCTAAGAAATAACCCCAAAAAATCACTCATAAATAGCGAAGGAATGGAGGGACTTTCAAGTTTGCCTACAATATGCATTGAGTGTGCCCCTCACGCCTACCAAAGTGTGCATAAAAATTGGATTTCGAAGAGTAAGTTGCACTTAAGGAGCTTGAAGTCATTTGTAATTCGATTATGGGACCACTCTTACTGAATTCAAGCTTATCCTAACTGAGCAGCAAATGACGTGCCGGATGATGATTGAGTGGAGAAGAGTTCTTCTGCAACAAGTTTTGGATCCACATTCACAGAACGTGGAGATACGTTTTCTTCTTGCAAGCCGGCCAGCTGCAAGTCTGCAACCTACTTGATTCTCCCATGTGCATACAGTATTTTAGCCCAGTGATAACCATCAACACTTGGTTTAGTTTTGGGGGTCGAAAAAGGTCTGGAAACAGAATATATTCTGATGCAGAAATGGGCATCAACATCGGAAAACCAGGGTGGTACGTCAGGGCACGCAGGCACTGAACCCCAAATTGCTTTATTTCTACGAATCGGTCACCTTCGTCAATGAAGTTGTCTTCGTCGACGTCATCTTCTTGCTTGCGTAAAACCTTTTCCAGTACCTACTCTTGAGTGAGCACTTGGTGCTTCCCGATTCCCAAGGCCTGGCTTGGATCAGCATCGACTACAGTCAACGGGACACGCACAGACCACTCCTCTCTCAGTCTCCATTTTTGGAAATGGGTCATTCACGCCACCTCACGAACAAAGCAGTAGAATTCTGCTGAAAATCAAGTCCTATTCTTGACCCCTGGCTCCTCATGTCAGTGTTCTCTTCTCAGTGTTCTCTTCTCAGTGTTGGGGATATTTTTTGAGTTACCAGCTACTTTCCATTAATTCCCATATTGAATCTGTTTTTCAAGTTCCAAGTCCCGTTCTTTTTTCTCTATTTTTTCTCTAAATAAAATTTTTATGGATTTTTTCACTGTATTTTGGCCCGATACTTTCTAATTGCAACCGGGGTTTTCTCAATTCCAGCGGCTGGTTTTGACTTTGAACTAGCCGCTGGTTTTTCTCAATTCTCTCCAGCCCAGAATTTTGGTGCCTGCCCAAGTATACTGAACAACCAGCGCAGGCGACTAGGCGCTGAGGACTTAGATCTAGTGATGGTACGTCATGCCTGTACGTCATTCTTGAGCCTGGCAAGCGACGGTAGATGGCCTTCTGTCAAACAACCCGTGATGTATTCCACCTGCCAGGACGCCTCACATATCTTGTTCGTAAGTTAGAGGAGGTGGTTCAACAGCTGGGAATTGGAGGTGGCTCTGGCAGACTCAAGGCAGATTCACTGAGCAGACATGGTGCAAGATCCCAGGTAGAGCGCAAAAACTTTGGGATTCGGAAATGAGGCCACGAAGAAATGGTTGAGTCATGGTCAGCGCTTCGGGTTTCCGCCTCTGTCGAGATGTGAGTAAACTTAGCTAGCATGCTCGTCAGCTGCAGTTATTGAGTGAGTGCTCACTGGAAGCCCATGCTTCGAATTCACTGCATGCGCTCCTCATTGATGAACAGTAACTTACCAGAGCGGCTACCAAGTCTGCCGCCTTGCACAAGGCTGTCCTTTCAATGGGACTGCCCTGTATTCTGAAGTGGCAAACTGCCCGCAGCCAATGTCACAGTCCACTGAAACGAAGTGCCTGTCGCAGGGGCGTGCTGGCCCTACGCTCGGGCTACCGAAGTCTAACTGCCGTTTTTCTCTGAATCATAGGCAGCAAAAAACAATAGCAAATTATGCATTCAATGGGAAGAAGAATTGCGGCGCATGACATTGCCAGCTCACATACACTGAAAAAACCGGATGAGTAGGTGTCTTCTTTGATTCTACAAGAATCTTGAAAGCCCGGGTACGCAACTCATATATTATACACAGAGGTCATCGGCATTAAAACGGCTCAGAGGACGGCTTTTGTAAAAATTATATCAAATTAAAAAGACCAAAAAGTTGGGTGAAGACCAAATTAAAAAAAAATAAATGTAAAAAATGTTCAATTGCATACATATGAGAAAAAAACTAATAATATATATGAAGAATTGAAACACCTATGCATAGTTTTAAAAATTCTTTACAAAAAGTTCCCTCCAATTAAAATTAAAATTTTATTAAAAAGCCCAAAAAGTTGGGTAGCTTGTCCCATGATACATGTATTAAAAAAACTCATATAATTACTTTTTTAATGCTATTATTGTCTCCAAAGAAATATCATTTCATATATATAATTACGTTTTTGGATTCCTTGTTAAAAGGGCTACAAGAGTTTTCTACATTAAAACAAATTGTATCCCTTGAAATTAGACTAAAATGCATTATAAGTGACTATAATCAGGGCCATATAATATGGGAGTTGCGTACCCGGGCTTGAAAGTCATTCATCAAACACTTTTTGTCTACAAGAGTATCAAGCTATAGTAGAGGTACCTATAACGGATAATTTAAGCATTTCATCATGTAGGAAATGGGGAATTCATTGAGAAATTGAGCTCAAAATGTGTGCAGAAATAAGGACAAGGAAGAATGAGAAAAAAATGAAAAGATGAAAAGATAAAAAGATATCAAGAATAAACATTTTATTCAATTTAAATATGGATCTTTCATTCATAACCATTCCAGTCTCATAGACTCACCTATTACAGGGTGATTGCAAAAAAATCTGACCTATTTTGTGTCACACCATGCATGCTGATTGATTTTTTGGCCATAAATTTTGCGTTTTGGCTCAACTGACTCAAGATTTATAGGTAAGGTATCCATGATTATTATACACTTTAATTATTTTTTTTGTAATTTTCAAAAAAATTTATTGTCCAAAAATATCCCCCAATTTTATATCACAATTGCCAATTTGGAGTTTTTTAGTACTACTTAATATCCCCAAAAATAAATTTCAAGTTGAAATTTGGAGGTGATGGTCATCTAGTAGACTTGTAGCTATTGTCCAAAGGAATTTTGAATAGTATTGCAAAATCCCTCACTATGGTATTGTTGACTTTTCTAAAGAAGAAGATGCTCAATCCATGGATCCCCATTGTAGTATACTTTGGCCATTTCTTGCTATTTATTTTTTATGTGAATTTCGTCCATAAAATAATTTTTTTTGAATTGAGTTCAACTAATGAAATGAAGTTTATCAAGTGTATTTTCTACTTCAATTGAAAATTTTGAAATTTTTGAAATTTTTGAATATTTTATAACAATATAAACTTTGGGCCTATAACCATGGTTTGTTGATTTTCTAATTTTAAGTAACTTTGGTTCATACTATGATGTTGTACACTATAATATACATCTATGGTGAAAAAATTCAGATTTGTTGAGTACATTATGTATTTGATATGAATTTTCTTCAATTTTTTCTTTAAAAATTCACAATAATTTCAAAATTTTCCAAAAGATTTTGAAAATTTTATGACTTGTAGGCAAGCATCAATAGCCACGTCCAACGCCATGGTCTTTTTTTTTCCATGGGCATGCCATTTGGCTGCCCTTCTCTATTTTTTTTACCTCGGGTAAGTATTTTACTGCAGATCGCAATAACTTCTGTTGACTTACCCACAGTCAAAATGATTGAGACTGTTGATGCGGCAATCTATGTTTACTCGGACGCTCCGAAAAACAAATGCATGTTGCCATTCATGTCGAATAAAACAGCATTGTCCGTCACAACATCACAATGTTTTCACGTAAATCTATCTGTGTTCTTCCGAATATCTACAAAAATCTAAGACTTCACGCCAATCGCCTGTAGACAAGTTTGTGTCTCGTCGGACATTCACGTCCGGAGCTGGACACTAGAAAAAAGATAGGGTTCTTATAGTGTACGATCGCTGTGTCACCTCTACTATTGGTCCCTATTACATTTGCATCTTCGTCGCTGATTTTGGTCCCTATTACCATTGCACCTCTGCCGCTGATTTTGGTCTTGGTGTCATCGCATCTCCGCTGTTGGTACGAGTCGCACCTATTGAGTCTGTGACTCAAATACGAGCCAACATAAAGCACCAACTCCAAGAGCACCCTTGGGGTCTCCACATCATCACGGCAATTGTATTGGCGCTCGTTGTTGTGTGCCTTTGTCCATGTTGTACCAGTGTTTGTTGGAAGTTATGGAAGTGGTCATTTTTCAATGGTTGTTTTACTTTTGCCCGTGTTGCGACAGACTCGCTAACCGCAAGATATGCGGCCTTGGAGGAGTGGAGGGAAGAAAAATCACTAAAATCCAAGAGTTAATCTCAGAGAACAAAAGCTTCTCATGATAGTGGTTGAAGAGAACCAGTCCTCCACCTTGGCCATGAACCTGAGGCTCAATGCGATAAGAAGGCAAACTGCATACACAATAGGACCGTCAGTATAATGATTGCAACAGGGCATTAATTTGATTTTTGACACTTTGAACACACCTTGACATTTGGAAAGGCTTACACTATAAGAACCCCGTGTTTTTTTTGGTGTCCGGCCGGGGACGTGGATGTCCGACAAGACACGGGCTTGTCTATGGGTGATTGACGTGAAGTCTTGGATTTTCGTAGATATTCGGAAAAACGCGAGTAGATTTACGTGAAAACATTGTGATGTTGTGACGGACAATGCTATTTGACATGAATGGCAACATGCGTTTGCTTTTCGGAGCGTCCAAGAAAACATGGATTGCCATGTCAACAATCTCAACCATTTTGACTGTAGGTAAGTCAACAGAAGTTATTGCAATCTACAGTAAAATACCTACCCGAGGTAAAAAAAATAGAGAAGGGCAGCCAAATGGCATGCCCATGGGAAAAAAAAGACCATGGCGTCCAACATGGCAAGTGACGTGGCTATTGATATGGAAATTTAGTGACATGGCATGCCACGTTAGCATATTGGAGGGCCATGATGCCCTTTTTTTCAATGTCTTAGCAGACATCCCAACAGACGTCCACTCGTTTCTCAAGACATCATTGGAGAAAACGATGTCATCTTCTGCATGCAACTATACCCTTTTCATGCATGATCTTTGTCGGAGACATTCCCTTCCACGGAATGGAGTCTTAGATTTCGGCGGCAACATCTGCAGACTTCTTTGCTGATATCAATTGGACTTAGATATTACCTTCGGCGATGTCTGTAAGAATATGAGTGTATTACTTTATGTTCACGTGTACGCCAAAGACGACAACGGAGAAACAAAAAGTATATATTTATAGTAAGTGAGTTTGCAACTTTCAATATTCACAACTTTTCCTTCAATATTTGACAATGCACAAGGAGTGGAAGTGGACATGGCAAAAAAGGGGTTCAGGGAAGGTGTGAACACATATAACACTGCAATATTTATTGTGGAAGGATCCATACATTGAATTGTGATTAGGAATTTCAAACTCCTGCTTGGAGCATTCTCGTAGACAATGACGAATACAACATACAAGATTACGTTAAGTGACTATACACATGGCAATGACTTCACATGCATGGGAAAGTAGTATCATGGTCACTTGATAACTGCCTGTAAAACTGACCTCGTGCTCTGAAAAACATCTAGCTAGACACTGTTCTTTCTACATTTTTGATATCCTTACCGATGTCTGCTACTAGGGACACAAAACAGTAATTCATTTCCATGTGTTACATTTCATGCCAATTGGGTCGGTGTGGATCGTCAAAGAAGAAAACCTTTTGGTAGTATAGAAGAAACTCCTTTTCTAGTAGACATGTTGTCATTATCACATTGTCATCAGGTCATCATTGTCAACCTCTCTAATTTCATTCTTGAATAGTCTCTAAAAGACTAGTTCCTTTTTATAATAGCCAATTGCACATTTCTGTCCAAAATCTTCCAAATGATTGCTGGTAGAATTTGCATAAGAACAAGAACTAGTGCATTACGTAGAAGTAAGCATTGTATTTCTTGCACAATAATGCTTAAAGAGTAGGGAACATTCCCACACTTTGATGTAGTGCACAGAGACTGTAATCATATTATACGCATTACTTCACTCGTACATCTGACTCTGCGTGAATGTCGTGAATAACACCAACATGTCCGTTGGGACATCCTGCATGCCCTCCACAACATCGCCGTACAACCTCTACTTAGAAAATAATTCCTGCGTTTTATATATCCCATATGGTTTGACTTTCCTCCTACCTATCCACTTATATAAAGAGCTTGTCATGTATATGGAGAGCACATACACAATATGCCATGTATAGTGTATGACATTCATGGCATATTTTATATGCCATATTGTGTATAATGTGTTGTATATGATGTATTGTGTATGGCATATTGTGTATGACATGCTATATTAGACATTATGTTTGCATTGAACATTATAAAATGCACATTTGCATTATGTAGGAGGTATATGACTGTCCATGTTAACATCATATTGAATAGTGCGTCAGTCACATGAACATCAAAGGTAGCATCATTTTGTTCAATTATGTTATACTAGACGTTTCAAGAGGTGTTCATGATGGAATGCGGATGTCTAGGTTGACATTGCAAAACATTTGGATGTTTCAATTAGCATCGCAAAAAATGTCATAGAAAAACGTTTGGACGTTTAAGTTGACATCTCAAAAAACATTTGGACGTCTAATTTGACGTCTCAAAAAACGTCTAAACAGCATAACTTTTTGTTGACTAGGCTTGCCACATCATCATCGGTGGATGCCATGCCACTATTTTTTGCCGCCACGTCAGGTGCCATGTCAGATCCCACATCATGGATGGGGATGGATGAAAAAAATCCTATGTGGCTTCCCGCATCCGCATGGCACTAGCATGGCAGCCACATGGCAGAATTTTAAGAGCCCCTAGACCCATGTCCCCTCGGATGTCTAATCCTTAACATGAAAACATCAAGTCATGGTATCTGAGATTTTAGATGTTTTTTACATATCAACCATGACGCAAAAAAAGTGACATCTACGCTGACGCGAGAGGACACCACAAGTGATGTGCTCATGTCAAAAAACGCCTGTTTGGGAAAACACGGGTTTCTTATAGTGGTGTGATGTTTCTCCATTCGTAAATTAAAGCCCGGTGTTGACGAGGTATCATCACATGCTTTCATGCAGTACCACCGATTTAGAGGTCTACTTTCAAAGAGCCAAAGGACAAGCATCCCAACGAGAGGACAAGGATCCCAATCAAAAAAACTCCACTTGAAGGCTCTATAGTGCTTGTTGAGCTTTGCTACATTCAAATTCTAATCAATGGCTTTTTCAATGGCATTTTCAAATGGCTTAATTAATGACTTTTTAAAATGCTAATCAATGGCTTTTAATTCAAGAATGGCAGAAATCTACTAGAATTAACGACTATTTAAGATCTTGAAAGCATTTCTTCCACACAAAGGTTAAATCAATTGAGCAAACAGTCCAAGACTAATTTTCTAACGTCCTAAGGATATGCATGGAGTAGCTTACGGTATTGGTACGTAGAGCGCAACGAAGTGATGACTGAACAAAGCGATGCTTGACTGCTTGGTGCAGGCAAGTTAAATATGAAAGCAGGGAATATAGAGGCTACAATGGGAAATCTACTTTTTCCCATTCCTGACTGTTAGAATTAGGGTTAAGTTAGACAAATTTTATTCAAATTTTTCCCTCCCACAACATCCATTTAAAACTTTCATCCAAAATTTTCATTCTGAAAATTCATCTATAATGGTCATCTACAGGCAATTTAAGTACTAATTAGTAATTAGTCGTAAAAATAAAATCAAAGTAATATAGTTCCTGACTTGTAACTGTCGTGCCCTAATATGGTTCCTTGCTTGCAGCTCTAAGAGTTGCGCTTTGATCCGATGTTCTAGGGCGATTTGGGGTTCTGCCTTAAACCCGAGTAGAAAATTTTTAGAGACTCCATTGTAGGCGCTTGATTACCTACCCTTGGTGAAACGAACACGACTAGATTATTAGCTTTTATCCACTTTTGATTTAAGGGGTATTGTGAGCGTGGTCCACTGTGCCTTTCAAGCAATGGATCTTGATAATGTTTCCTAAGTTTCGTGAATGGACAAAAGAAATGCCTAGAGATGCGAGTGATGCAACTTCCAAACTAATTGCCTATTATTAGGTGTTGTGATGATCTAATGATGAAATTCTATTATCCTAACTATCTATCCTATATCAAGGGTAGTTGGGACCATTTCCTACACTCCTATCTAGTCGAAATGGGATCCCCTCTGTCCCTTCTATGAACCCCTAAGATTACCTTCTTCCTTTTAATTGTCGGTAGAATTCTGGATTTTAACCTCTAAGGTTAATTCTAAGTTTTAACTTCTAAAATTTACTTGGAAATCCAACTTCTAACTCTAGGTTCTTACTCTTAAAATTAACTCTAAAATTTAACTTCCAATTTTTATTCTATGTTTTAACTTTTAATTCTAGATTTTTACTTCTAAAATTAACTCTAAGTTTTAACCTTCTAATTTAACTCTATGTTTTAACTTCTTAATCCTAGATTTTTACTTCTAAAATTAATTCTACGTTTTAATCTTCTTATTTAACTCTAATTTTTAACTTTTTAATTCTAAATTTTTATTTCTAAAACTAACTCTAAGTTTTAACCTTCTAATTTAATTCTACATTTTAACTTTTTAATCCTAGATTTTTACTTCTAAAACTAACTCTAAGTTTTAACTTTTAACCTTCTAATTTAGCTCTACGTTTTAACTTTTTAATCCTAGATTTTTACTTCTAAAACTAACTCTAAGTTTTAACCTTCTAATTCAACTCTACATTTTAACCTTTTAATCCTAGATTTTTACTTCTAAAACTAACTCTAAGTTTTAAGCTTCTAATTTAGCTCTACGTTTTAACTTTTTAACTTTAATTTTAAAATCCTACTTCCCTAATTTAACTCTAAATTTTGTTCGTTGTTCTTTTAGGATGAAGTTAACTATCCTTCAATTGTTCTACCCGTTAACACTCATCCTAACCAAACGTAGTCAAATCAAGGTCAAATCTTAAGTTTAATATGTTTTCGGAAATCCCACTTCCTAATCTACGAACTTTTGAATCTAGACTTCTATTTTTCACTAATCCTTGCTTGCTAATCGTGGATTAAGGCTAATTAAGAAAATCAAGGCTAATTAAGAAAAAAGGCTCACAAGGAATTAGTTCAATGATGTACCTCATCATTGCTAATGTTAGAGATGACTTCATCCCCCTCCACATACGCATCCTTGTGCTCCATTGTAGTCTTTTGTTTGGTTGGTCGAATTTTTGTTAAAAAAGTTCACCGCTTATTATTTAGGAAATATTACACTTGATGATCTAACATCCTTCCTTCCCTTCTCCCTTTCTTTTCTTTCTTCTCCTTCTTTTTCTACACTAAGACTATTCCACCAAATGTATTGATGGGTGTCTTACAACTCTAGACTCAAACTCCAAGGACCTTAATGGTGCTCTTCCACCTTACAAAAAAGTCTTACACTTGTTATTCTCTCATCCTTGTTCTAACAGTCACAAGGGTCCTACCGAGATTTCCTCCCCTTGGCTCCTATCTAGTCCCTTCTACCCTATTCAGCTTCTCTCTTCCATCTTTCCTATATTGCCTTCCTCATCTCCCTTTGATTCCCACTTGTAGTTTTGTATGCTTGAGTGGGTTGCAGGATTTTTTTGGAGCACTAATTTGCTCTTCAAGGAGCTTTCTTGGTACTAGTCTACTCTCCTTTTTCTAGATTCTATGTCTCTCCCTCTATAGGTTAGCCTAGTTCTAAGATTGACTCCATGGTTTGATACTCCAAGCCTTACAAGCCGAGTTTGTTGCAATCCAAGTTTTTTGTGATCTCTTTTTTTTTTTTTTCTTTCCCTTGGACTCCCGACTCTCCAGCCTTTGGACTCCCAACTCCCCAGCCCTGGAGCCCCGACTTCCTAGCCCTGGTACTAACTGCGGACACTACGCCCGGTACTGATTGCCGCCCGGCACCTCTAGTAACCTGCCTCCCTAATACACGGCCTGACTGGGTACTACTAGTCCTAACCATTCTTTGAACTAAAATGGGGTTTTGTCTAACTAACTCTCACTTTTGGAACTCATGGATATTTGGAAACTAACGGAGATATCCTTAAGTGGATATTTAGAAACTAAGGTAGGAACTTGTTTGATATTTTGTTAAAAAATACCAAACTCTTCTAGGACCTATAATCAAAGCTTCACTGTCAGGGGACTATTATTAAAAAATATCAAACTCGTCTAGGACCTATAATCAAAGCTTCGCCGTTACGGGAATATTGTTAAGAAATGCCAAACTTTTCTAGGACCTATAATCAAAGCTTCGCCGTTACAGGGGTAATTAAAAACATGCCAAACTCCTCTAGAATCTATAATCAAAGCTTTGCTGTCACGGGGGAAACTATCGAAGGACACGGTTAGGAAAAAAAAAAGACTAGAACGCAAGAGACAAGAGGGAGGGGGAGTACAATACATAATACCACCTTTGTTAGTTAGTATACACTCACATGCTAAAGGCCCTCCAAAGTGGCATCGCCAAGGTACGGTGGGGGGTATTCTAGGATTAGTATAACACAAAAAAGAGACTATCAAAACATCCAAGTTAGCTCACAAAGATATACGAAGGATAAGAAGACTCTTAATTCACAACTTAGTACACGAGAGTACACTAAAGACAAGATAGAAGGACCCCCAAGGACCTTCAAAAGCTTGAAATACAACAACAATGGAGCCAAAAGTGCTTCAAAAACACCGTAGAGGTTTTTGGCTTAAAACGCCCAAATATCCAACATAATGTGGACCCACGGACCCAAAACAAGTATGAGGGTGATTCTAGAGAGAAAAATGGGGCCCTTATATAGGTTTCCAAGGGTCCACTTCTCCCTCTAAATTCCTAACGATAACCTTATCAACTTGGATTTTCATTCTCATCTTCAAAGATTTTCATCCTAATCTTAAAATTTGACTATCTACCATCTATGCTGGACCAACATCTTAACTTTTGGAGATCAACTCCAAATGTCAAACGGATTGCGCCGTTGGCTCCAAATCGCCGGGTTTGGTCCACGGTCCTTCTATCCCCTGTACCATGACCAAAAACCGTTTGTAGGCTAATTTAGATTAAAAACCAAGTTGTGATAAATTCCTAAATCTTGAGGGCCTCCTATTTTGAGAAAAGTAACTAGCCTAGGGTCTTCGGTAGGTGCAAGAGAGTAGGAAAAGACTCTTTGTTGACTTCATTTTGACGTTGTATGGTCCCAGAATGCTGCTCAACATTGTGGGAATCCCGCCACGTGATTAATTTTCGAGGAATTTTGTCGGTTCGGATACTTGCAACTATCGGAATGTCGTGAAACTTAACGGAGCGCATTATTAATATAAAACAAACTATTCTAATTTTTAGTGAGATTTTACCGCAACTTGGATAATTTACAAGAAATTCTCGTCGGAGGTTAGAACGGTTGACCGCCCGGAAGAAGTTCTTCTGTAAGTCGGAAGATGCCGGGAATTTTCATAGGACCTCTCAAGGAATCTCATGAAAGATAAGGAGGTGCATTTCCGTACCTGACACAATTGGTCAGTGGAGATCCAAATTGGCCATCTCCTTGAATTGTCGATGGTGCGGGAATCTTCTGTAGATGAGGAAATCTTGGTGAACTGATTTTGCCGTTGGACTCCTGACATGAGATTTACTCTAGAACACCATCCTTGGGTAGTAGATTCTTCCACGGGCCCGTCTTGCGTTAGTGATTCCTACATACTAACAATCGGGATTTTGGGAATTCATCGATCTAATAGAGAATTCAAAATCTAACTCTAGGACCCAACCTAGTGGCCTTGCTGTGGATCCCTCCGACCAACTTAGCCATAAATTGCCATATTCACGGTGGGATTTAGCCTGTTTGGGGCTATCTGACTAAAATCCAACAAATCCTGCTATCTTGTGATTTCTATTCTATTTTTAGGCAAGATTTGGAGAAATTCTAGGTATAAAATTAAAACTAGTTCAAATACTATAATGGATATGACACAATCCTATTTTGGTTCTACACTCTTTTTATGGCTTTTTGTATATTTTATTGACTTTAAATTGCAAATTTAAAAAAAAAAAATCTACGAATCCCAAGCGAGCTTGTAGAAAACATATGATATCATCTCTGAAAATTAAATATATAAATTATTTCATTCATATCTAGTTGCAAAATGGCAGAAAACAAAGTAATGACTATGAGGCTTGAAACCAGTGGTCATGTATTCGTCCTTTTGGTGTCAAGCCACCAATATTTGAAAAAAAACTTCACACCAAATTCTAGTTTTGACAAGCACAAATGGTAACCTAGAGAACCTTCCAAGCAGCTCAGTGATAAAAAATGTCATCTTTATGAACTTGGTTTAAAAACTGTGTGAGTGGCTTCTAAACAAGGAATAGCAAATGTTACGTATACCATCATTATTCGAATATTCTAAGAAAGCTAAACTGAATAGTGAAATTAGGTTGCTCTACACTAATTTCTCGACAATCTACACTATATCAATATGTACAGTTACTTAAGAATTATGTGGATGTAGTAAAGTAAGAACTATGTATATGGCATGGGTTGATTCAATAGTTCATGGCTAGGGATTAGAGATTGGCATGTGCCTCCATCTGGACAAGCATTAGTCATGAGGTAATTTCTCTGGAGTAAGGCAATCTAATTGTTAAAGCAACCCAATTTCACTATTTAGTGTAGGTCATATCTTTGCTGTCGGGTGTAGTCGGGACAATGGACTTCAAGGCTTAGCTTGTACGGAGCATACTTTGGATGTAAAGAGTGTTCATCTTTGAGCATTTCCACTGCAAAAAAGCAAGTACATCTTTCAAGGTATCCTTGGCCACTGTTGAGTGCCGTCGTAGCAGCAATTAACCACTCTAACAACAAAAGAATCATGAATAAAATGACAGGCTCAAAGTTTTACTAAGTTTAAATTTAAACCGTGAATGACGCAGAGGACGTTTGGTGTCCGATGAATGACAGTGCATCTGTGCATGTGGACAGAAGTGCAACTATTCATCCTCGGAATTTTGCTGTGAAAAGGGGAGGTCTTCTATAGTAGGTCAATTTTCAATGAGTGCTTTTCCATTTTGTTAAGTCAATGATTCACACGGTAATAGAAAGGGAGGATTTCGAGGGTCACCCCTTTGTCCTTTAAGGGTTAAGTATCTAGCCAGAAAGACTTTGGACTTCCGATTGTAGACTATATTGCTCTAGTCATTGTAGATCCATGACAGCCAAATGATGAGAGTGAAAAAGCCTTGTGGCCAATATAATTCGGATTGGAATGACGGCCAAGATCAACACTAGAAATACAATTCCTGCAAGAGACACATGCAACAGTTAGAGCTACAAATGCAAATGCAAGCAACAAAGAGGTAGAGTATACTAAAACCAACCGACTCTGATATTGACATCAATACCAAACAACAATTCATCTATTCATACACTTGGTTGGACTTATTAGGAAGGGTTGTAGACATGAGTTGGCTAATTGTCTATGATCACTCATCTTTGAATGAAAATGGGATTGTTGACTGTCAATTATAGTGGTGTATGTACAACCTCCCTTTTTGAAATTGCATAAGAATTTCACAAATAGTGATAAGAGATTGATCCCAACAGATTTGGCTCTTGTACCCAAAGGCCTTTGCACAGCTCAGCACATCTCCCCAAATCCACTCTTACATATGTTAAATGCCTACAAAGAGGCAAATAGTACCCTCTACCAAATCAAGGTGTGCAGATATCCATCAAACAATTCGTGAGAGAGGTTTTAGTAACAAAACACACACATTCAACAGCTGCTCTCCACTGCAGACTGGTGGCAATTACAACTTACTCCATTTGCTTTCCTTCAGGTTCCACAGAGCGCAAAGACAAACTAGCTGCAAGGTAGTGAACTTGTGAACTTCTTGATTTGGTACTTTCTTCGTAAATTCATGCTTTGGAGTTAATTCTTGATAAGTTATTATATTATCATAGTCAATCAATGCATGGACCACCATAAACATGCATGAAAAAACCCGTACCTACTCCAAATACACCAGATAATTGCAAACCATCACCACATAATGTAAACCATTTCCATATTTCTACTTGCATAGTTGAGTGATACCTCGAACAAGCAACTCTATTATAATTTGTAAAGGTACTCAAATCATAATCCAATTTCAAGCTAATTAAGTTATTATAATAAGTGAAATAAATTTCATTAATTGTAATTTTTTGAAAAAAAATCTTGGCTAAGATAATATAATAACTCAAATTTTAAAATACAATATAATATTTTTTTTTATACACACATATAGTTGGTAATTAAAACTACCATTTTAAGTATAGTTGTCACATTAGACCACTGTCTGTCCAAACTGACCAATTTGCCCACCCGTCCAGAACATCCGACGACCCTAACCTGCTCAATGTGACTACTTTAAGGTAGTCACATTGTCCGTCGGGTTTGCCCAAATTGTCCAATACAACCGCCCATTCGAGACGTTCGTTGATCCTAACTTGACCAATGTGACAACAATGATTTCAAACCACCATTAGGAAAAATTTCAGCCCTCAAAGAGATTGTGAGTTTTTAATTTTTGGTACCCCCGGAGTGCAATTACAAAAAAAAAAAAATTATTTAAAAACTTTCCAATCTGACATGGCATTGACATGGCACTGATAGTGCCACGTCAAATTTCAAATTTTCAATTTTTATTTTTATTTTTTTATAGTTTTTTTCCATAATTGCACCACGGGGGTACAAAACTTGTGACCTCTTTGAGGGCTGAAATATTTCCTAATGCATTAGGAAAAATTCAGCCCTCAAAGAAACTACAAGTTTTTAATTTTCGGCACTCTCGAGGTGCAATTATAGAAAAAAATATTTAAAATTTTTCCAATCTGAAGTGACGTTGACGTCAGATTTCAATTTTTTTTATAATGTTTTTTTCCATAATTGCTCACGGCCTCTTTGAGGGCTGAAATTTTTCCTAATGCTTTTCTAAAGAAGAAGATGCTCAATCCACGGATCTTCATTGTAGTGTACTTTGGCCATTTCTTGCTATTTATTTTTTATGTGAATTTTTATCCACAAAAATAATGTTTTTTGAATTTGAGTTCAACTAATGAAATGAAGTTTATCAAGTGCATTTTCTATTCAAATTGAAAATTTTGAAAAATTCGTAAATTTCAACATTTTATAACAATATAAACTTTGGGCCTATAACGATGGTTTGTTGATTTTCTAATTTTAAATAACTTTGGTTTATACTATGATGTTGTACACTATAATATACATCTATGGTGAAAACATTCAGATTTGTTGAGTACATAATGTACTTGATATGAATTTTCTTCATTTTTTTCTTTAAAAATTCACAATAATTTCAAACTTTTCCAAAAAAGTTTGAAAATTTTATGACTTGTAGGAGACATATGATATCATCTCTAGAAAATAAATATATAAATTATTTCATTCATATCTAGTTGCAAAATGGCAGCAAACAGAGTGATGACTATGAGGCTTGAAACCAGTGGTCATCTGCCCGTCCTTCCGGTGTCAAGCCGCCAATATTTGAAAAAAACTTCGCCAAATTCCAGTCTTGACACGCACAAATGGTAACCCAGAGAACCTTCCAAACAGCGTGGTGATCAAAAATGTCATCTGCGTGAACTTGGTTTAAGGTATCCGCACCCATAACCGTCATTTTAAGGGAATTGAAGGACAAAAACAGATCAAATAAGGTGGAAAATAATATTATTAGATACGGAAGAGAAAACCAAAAATAATGGTGGCAGTTCCAGAGGCCCATTCACAAGCATGTGTTCGCAATAATTTTTTGAACTACAAAGTCGCCAAAAATCGCTGCCTGTCAGTAGTATGAGCTAGAATGGAATAGAACGGATACATTGACTGCGCGCAGGTAATCCAAAGCTTGACGTCAGTAGTCACCATAATAGCTACAGAAGGCACATTGAAGCGTGATAAATGCCTGCAAAATACCGGGCTTCAACGACACTGTTACCGTCCCTCAACGGCACTGTTCCCGTATCCCAGGGACAGGACCCCCGCTGCAGGTGGACCCGTGTCGCCCGCCCTGGCAGCAATTGCCGGCCCGCCGAGGAGTACAGGCGCCGGAGCTGCCCCAGCGACCAAAGGCACCCCACCCGCGGCATTTTGAATCCGCCCGCCTCCGCCGAAGCTGGCGCCCCCGTCGCCGTCCTCAGCTCTCCCACCTGCGTCGACGCTGTTGCCCCCATCGTCGCCCTGTTTTCTCCCGCCTCCGCTGCGGCGCCTCCCTGCTGCCGGCTCTCTCTTCTTCGCTGCCCGCTCACTGGCCTTCCGCGCTTGCTCAGCTTCCTTCTTTGCCTTCTTCACCTGAGCTTGAATCTTACGCATCATCTTCTGTGCTTCCTTCCGTGCGTTCTCCTCTGCTTTAAGTTTTTTCTTTGCCTCTGCCTGGCGCTTGCGTTCTTCTCGTTCTCGTTCAACAGCTTCTTTCTTTGCAGCTTTAGCTTCCATAGCTGCAATGTAATCGTTGGAGGTGACCAATATAGACTTTGAGTAATCCAGCAGTGGCTCTGTGGAATTATTCTGGCGACGTGTAGGGCGTTCGAGATGCGGTAGGGAAAAAAGAGTAGTAGTTGTAGATGTCTCTGGTTCATCTTCGTCGGAGTTGCTGCTGTCATGAGAAGCTTCATTTGAGTCCTCATCAGTAGGTACAAAGTAATGGACTTGTTGCGCCTGTGTTTCGGAGGTGCCATGAGTGCTGCCAGCATCTGTGTCTACTTCAACTGCATCGTCGTCGTCATCTTCATCCTGTCTATGATCTTCGTAGCAAGTGCTGGGCCCCAAGTACGCATCCATGGCAGTTGATTCAAGTGGCCAAATCCCACAGGTAGAGAATCCTTTCTTGATCTTTGCTGGTGTGAGTGCTTTTTGTAAACCTAATGACACCCACAATGCAAGTTCTTCTTTGTGTGCGCCCTTCCCTTTATTTTGAATGGTCCATTGATCCCTATGTTTTCTGAAAGCTGATTTGAAAGACTTGAAAATACTAACATCTAGTGGCTGTAAACGGTGGCTTGTGTGGCTAGGTAATGTTATGATGTCAATGCCCTCCTTTGTAGCCTTCTTCACTACTTCAAGTGTAACATGCGAGGTGTGACCGTCAAGGAGTAGGAGGTGCCTGTTTTCTTGTGATAGTCTATACTTCTCTCTCACATTAGTGGTGAAGTGAGTGATCCATGCTAGAAAGAGGAATGATGTCATCCAGCCCTTGTGCTGCATGGCCATGCAGGCACCTGGTTCACAATCAACAACAAAGTCCCTCACTTTCCGTTTGCCTTTGAATACATAATAGTTGGGAATGCACTCGCCTTCTCGTTCACGCAAGTTAGTACAGTCAAATGCTCCTTGTTGTTGGGTACTGTTGCATGAAGAGATCTGCTCCCACGGCGGGCGAATACAAGTGTGGCGCCTCCACTTCTGCCCGCTTGTGCTCCAGATTCGTCAGTGTTCCAAATGTGAGTTGGTGGATACCGTTGGGTCTCGTAGGCTTTCTACAGGTTAGTATAGAATGAAGCCACACTTGCAGCATTCAGACCCCTTGCACGGGACTCTTCTAATGCTTGTGGTGTTCTTAATGTAAGTTCAGGATGTCGATTTCGAAACCACCGCATCCACCTCCGCCCTGGAATGCCTTCTGTAAAGGGTGTCCACCTCTCTTGCGTGATCTTTGTGACCTTCGTTTTGAGTTCCATGACTGAGATAGGATGTGCTAGATCTTGCATTTGCAGCATCCATTGAACTAGGGCGTTGTCTTCCTCCTTAGTGAGGACACCCTGCCGACCTTTCTTTCTTTGTGTTGTCCTTCCGTAAATGTGATCCCTTAGAGATGAAGCAGGAATGTTGAAGGCTCTGCTCGCAGTGGCCACGTTATTGCCCTTTTCCACCGCAGCCACTGCAGCAGCAAGGTCTTCATCGCTCCAGGCCCCTGTGCGTTTCCGACAATGCTGCGATGAGTTTGAAATAGTACCTGCAGATGGCGCGGCCTGACGTGGTCGAAGGGTGCGTCCTGCTGTCGCCGCAGGGCTGCTTCCATCCGCCTCCAGGTGGTTCGATGTTGCCGACGCTGCGTTGGGCCCTGTCGGGGTCGCCGCTGCTGGCGCTGCGCTGGGCCCTGTCGGGGTCGCCGTTGCTGGCGCTGTGTTGGGCCCTGCCGGGGTCGCTGCAGCTCCACTGGGCCAACTCTCCGCAGAGTTCGGTGCAGGGCCGCTCAGCCAGCTCGGAGTAGGCCCCCAGTTGCCGCAGGGGGCTGCAAAGCCGGCAACCATGGGTCCCCTTGCTCCGTATGCTGGGGCGGCGTATGCTGGAGAGGTGACGCTAGCGTATGCTGGGGCCGCTTCGCTCTCGGCTCTTATCCCTCGTGGACCTCCACGTGATCCTGCTGCTGCCCCCCATCCCTGGAAGCCTGTCGTCGCTCGCCTGGGCACAGGACGTTCGATTTGAAGGCCTCCCTACCCTTCGTGCACATTTTCAGCCTATGCACCCTCTCCATAGAGTTGCAATTATAGTGCCCACGATTCTTGGAAACCCTCTACGCTGTGCATGTATTGATCCCCTTCCATGATGAGTTCCTCCCTCACCTAATGCTTTGCTAATTCTTCACAAAATTTCACTTAGTCCTGTATAATTTCTTCTAACAGTATGTCAAGCACTATTGCTCTACACCTTCTACAGTTGCGTTTGTTTGCACTACCGCTTCTCCTCATGCACAAGAACCCTCGTACATTCACACAATTTTGCCAACAGGGGTCCTAGAAAAGGTCACCCTAAACAACGTAGTCATTGCAAACGGCATGTTTAATTCAGCTCAATAAACCGTAAGCCACCATGCACAGTAATCAAAACCAACGCCTCATCCACCTTCTTAGTTCCATTCATCAATATCTTCATTCACTTTATTCACCATTCTATGAATCTACTTCCAAAGCTTCTGGCACTTAAAGCCGCCAACGTTTACATCCATGACCAATATTTTCTGGTACTTCTCAGTTATGGGATTGCAAATGACGGCTATGGGACTAAACGTAGGTCACGCCCATGGGTCAGTAACGGTTATGGATGCGGCTACCTTAGAAACTGCGTGAGTGGCTTCTGAGCAAGGCCTAGCAAATCTTACGTATACCATCATTATTTGAATATTCTAAAAAAACTAGTTCATATCTTTGTAGGCGGGACAATGGACTTCAAGTTTTAGCATGTACTATACTTTGGTTGCCGTAAAGAGTGTTCATCTTTGAGCATTTCCACTGCAAAAAACCGAGTATATCTTTCCAGGTGTGCTTGGCCACTGTTGAGCGCTGTTGCAGCAGCAAGCAACCACTCTGACAACAAAAGAATCATGAATAGAATGACAGGCTCAAAGTTTTACTAAATTGGGGTGTCTGGCAGTGGACTATCACTACCGGAAAGACTTTTGACTTCAGATTCTAAGTTTTGTTGCTCCAGTCACTGTGGATCCATGACAGCCAAATGATGAGATTGAAAAAGCCTCGTGGCCAACATAATTCGGATTGGAATGAGGGCTAAGATCAGCACTGGAAATGCAATTCCTGCAAGAGACACATGCAACAGTTAGAGCTGCAAATGCACATGCAAGCAACAAAGAGGTAGAGTATACTAAAACCGACCGATTCTGATATTGACGTCAATACCAAACAACAATTCATCTATTCATACACTTGGTTGGACTTATTAGGAAGGGCTGTAGACATGGCTTGGCTAATTGTCTATGACCACTCATCCTTGAGTGAAAATGGGACTGTTGACTGTCAATTATAGTGGTGTATGTACAACCTCCCACTTTGAAATTGCATAAGAATATCATAAATAGTGATAAAAAGTTGGTCTTGACAGATTTGGCTCTTGTACCCAAAGGCCTCTGCACAGCTCAGCACATCTCCTCAAATCCACTCCTAAATATGTTACATGCTCATAGGGAGGCAAATAGTACCCTCTACCAAATCAAGGTGTGCAAATATCTGTCAAACAATTTGTGAGATAGGTTTTAGTAACGAAATCAAAACACACATTCAAGAGCTGCTCTCTATTACAAACTAGTGGCAATTACGACTTACCCCATTTGCTTTCCTTCAGGTTCCAGAGCGCGCAAAGACAAACCAGCTGCAAGGCAGTGAACTTGTGAACTTCTTGCTTTGGTACTTTCTTCGTAAACTCATGCTCTGGAGTTAATTCTGGATGGTATAGCCAAAGCTTCACCCTGAAAAATTGCACCAACAGAAACTTCTGAATATCAATACATTCACAAGATTGTTGACAGTGCCTCATCAATACTAGTCGTAATTTTCTTACCACAAGGGCATGTCAGAAGAAGGCTAACCCCAGTATGAGCATCTTATCATGTATGCTCCCAAGACCATTGTTCATAAACATTTAGGAGCTAGTTTGCTGAGCAACTTGGACATTAGAAAACGAAAACCTTCTTCAGCAACATGTGATGCAAACGGTTACAGAAAAAACAGAAAGAAGGTGAAGTAGTGCTCACTTACCTTTCTACAAACTGATTGCCGTTGATGATGCTCAAGGACATGAATACGAATAACCCACTTGTGACCTGGTTTCGCAGCCAAGCAAATAAAAGCATCAATAGTACATCGCAGTAAGAGAATATTATGTGCAAATTTTATGTACACACATAACAATATGATGCCACAGAAATTTTGAAATGAGGGTCAACGTCTTACTGGCAGTGGAACAAGCCGCAGAAGTGGCCAAAATGCTAAGGACGCGCCCACACCCATCTGCCAGTACATGTTCAAACTCCCACATGACCATACATTCCTCACCTTTGCAAATTGGTAACATGAAACCTAGCTTCAAAGTCTGTTAAAACAGAAAATTCTAAGGTGAGAGGATAGAAGAGCTTTGATTCTAATGAATATAATCAGTAAAATTTGTTTCAGAACTTTCATATAGCATCATTAAAAAATCTGGGCCATGTTTCATAGCGGTGTCTCCCTATTGTGACAATGATCACACAAAGGTCTCTCCATGATACGTAGAGAGGCTTTCATTTGATCACTATGACCATAGGGAGACCTCACCATGAAAAGTTCTTGAAAAAAATCTAATCCTCCTGAAGCCCTGTTGAATGCATCTACTCAAAAAGAGTGGTGGACGATCTGATTATAATTTACTAAGAATTGTTATGACTTCCAAGTATACTTCCAGGCTAAGACCTTAAAAATGATGGCATTCATAACGCCAAAGGCTTTGAACTTTGATACTATTCAAGCGGGAAGAATGAGGTCATCCTTTGTGAAAAATTACGATATGTTTCCAGTAAAATAATACGGGACATAATGCAGGAGGCATGGAGTTAGAATATTACAGAGATCAAGAGGCCTGTAAGACGATTTTCCAGCACACGGAGTCTAGTCTCTTCTTTCTGGAGGTCTTCACCTGGACTGTAGCACAGAACTTGTGTTCAAAACCTCTGGTTTTACAGGAGTAGTTGTCTCATAGACAAATCTTTAGTTTCGTAACCAAGTAATCTTTGCTGCAGAGAATATAGGATCTCAAGAATGTACATCCATTACAATATTGTGAGATAATTACCTAGCACTTGTACTCTCCGCAGGGACAATCAGACTCCGAACGTGGTTCAAAGATGGCACTGCCGAGGCCACCATCCACGGCAATCCAAATAAAGATGCTAGGGCCGTGGTCACTGCGAAAGTACCAGCACAATATGTGAATAGGTCCTCAGGAGAAAACAAGTGACAATAAAAAATAAAAAATACTAAGTTCTAGTGACCCAAAGACTGTAAACTCCGGAGAATGCAAAAATGAAATTACATTCTTGGCTTTCAAAGTTGTAGTAATTAAGAAAGCGCCCTACATTCTTCCTTCTATTGAGTGTGAATTTCTATAACACCACAATATTTAGTCTGCTCGGTCGTGGAGGCATGCTAGCTATTGATTGCTCGACCCTCCAAAAGCTGCAGTCCCCCCAAATTCTGTGACTTACATTGATTCCTTCAAATTATGAGCATACTAAATCGAGTGGAGAGTGGAGTAGAAAACACTCTCCTCAGAGGAATTCTAGAAAATCGAACCATGTTACGATTGGCAGAGAATACGTTGGACACTGCCTAGATGGCATTACAATTGGTAGGGTTCAACGTGTCTGGTGTTTCTAGAATACCTTGGGGTGTTTTCTACGACTGCAGTTTCAGACAAGCAACATAATTATATGGACATAACAGAAATTCCCATTGCACAACCAACAAGTAATGCCCACATGCTCACCTCCAACTACAGCTAAATCGAGGTTGTATCCTTCGCCTTTCCGAAGTGGGGGAGACTGGAACTCATTCACAAGCCGGCTGGTCATAGTCTGAACATAAGCACAGCATCATCAGCACAAGAGATCAAAAGCTAATATAATTCTTATACCATCAGATCTCTAGACGGAAGTAGCTAGCATAAGCCATGAGAGAAGAGACCCTCCAAATCAAAGGAAAAGGGTTTTTTTAAGCAGAGGTTAAATCTCATACTTGATCAAGGAAAATCAGCAGACTGACGAACACTGCAGGAATGGCCGACGCAGCAATAACCCAAGGGGGTATGCTGAGCAGGGGCACCAGCCAGGGGCGACCTGCGGTTGGCGCTATTTCCAATGCTGCTGGCATTAGAGGAAGAGGGACTGTTGGAAACAACCGACTCGGCACCATAGACATGAGGACGATTGCTATAGGAGCCCCGAAATCGGCAAGGAAGCCAGAAACTGGTCGTAGAAGAAATCGTGATGTTCGCAGCTGTAGTCAAAATGCAAGTTAGTCTCTAAAATCTTGGGCTTTGCAAAGCCAGAGGATTCATTAGTGATCACAAGTTACCATTAGAGGTGCAGTCCCTGTAACAAATTTTCAGAGTTAAATTGAGCTATTAAGAGAAATCACCCTTAAAAATGCATGCTAAGCCTTAGATCAATACATAGGGAAGTAGCGAGAATAATACAAAAAAATGACCACATCATTGTTTTTAAAAGACTTATAACATTTCCTCAGTTGGTGTATTTGAAACTTTTGCACCTTACAAATCAGCGGTTTTATGAGGGTGTGAGTTTACCAACCTCAGTTAGGGCTTTGGCAGTGGCATAGGTTCCAGCAGCCAGAACAAACGATAACAAGGCAGTCTCAATAGGATAAGCGCTGGTGGGGCTGTGCAGACTCGCAACTCCCTGCATGAAAATTACAATCAGAATAAGTAGAAACTTCCATCTCAGGATTCCGCAAGTAGGCAAGAAAGCTACACTGATTTTTCCTATTATTCTCTGTTTCGAAATGAACTTACACATGGTTATACCTTTTCTGAAAGTTGGGAAATTTTTACCCGTTGTATGAGTACTAGTGCTATTCATGTTGAAGAATCATCACAAATATCATTCATAAAATTTAATTTCTCACTTGTAAGAAGTTATAGCCATATGTAAGTTCACTTCGTAACACGCGCTAATAGGACACATCAGTGTAGTTAATAGCAGAGCTCTAAGCAAACGAACCTTGTAGGCTTCGCACATGAAACCAATGGAGATGAAAGTTGTGAATGTCTCATCCACGAATCTCGTCAAGTGCTTGACTAACTGCTCAAGCGCACAGTCACACAATTCAGTAAGGAATCCTCCTCATTAATAATTTTGAATTTTGTAGCAAGAACCCTCATGGCCAGGGTCACATGAGCATTGGAGACGGACTGATAGTCCAAAGCTAATTATATCTGATTTGATAATTGGAGAGACATATAACCTGTTTCAAAACTATTTGCAAGATAAAAGTTTCATTCTCCAGTTAGGAAGTGTTGGACTGATTGGCATTCCGAAACTGGCATAATTGAGGAACTGATTGCCAGATTGAAAAACTCAAGATCAATTCCAGAATTCAAAACGAAGTTTGGTGCAAACAAATCAGGTCTAGACATTTAACATTTAGCACTTTTTACAGAAATGATCTGCCCGTCCGTTATCCAGCTTTTTGTGTCAAACACAGGCATTGCAAGGAATTACCTGTGAGCTGGCCTCCAAAGTTCCCAGACCAAGAAGAAAGATGCACGACCAGATCCCTACCCAGCCGTAAACAGGAAGAAACGGCACCATGACTTGCTTTGTTAACTGCAACCAATGAAGGAAAAATCAATCAATCAATCAGTACACAATATAGTCATTAAGTATATTTATAAAACGTGACAAGGTTTCAATCTCGGCATGATTAACTTACCCTGTACAAAGCACCAGTGATGACGAC
This sequence comes from Pseudisothecium myosuroides, assembly GCA_951799445.1. Taxonomy (NCBI): domain Eukaryota; kingdom Viridiplantae; phylum Streptophyta; class Bryopsida; order Hypnales; family Lembophyllaceae; genus Pseudisothecium; species Pseudisothecium myosuroides. The sequence continues at coordinate 24,320,393 of OX637290.1, read as the reverse complement.
CATGAAGCCCGTGGGGCCAAGTAGTGTCAGAGGCTGTGCTGCCAATGACGTATAGATGAGTCCTGATACTGCAGAGAAGTCAAAACACAGGACAGATGGTCAAAAACTAGTGAAAGTGGCGAACTCACCCTTCAATAGAGCTTGAAGCTGTAAAGACTAAAAATGCTTCCGAGATAGAAGCATGATAATGCATGTTCAGTTTTCAATGTTCCATTTTCAATTAGTGAGGGACACTTTCTGCACCCATGTTGCATGCCATTTAAATACAAGAGGATCGCATTTGGAATATATCATGGCCCATTCACAGACTAACTATGCCATGTGATTATTGCACCACCTATGAACCATGGCTTTTTTTTCTGGCGCCAGATTCTGCCAAATCTGACCACTGTGGCTCTGTCCCTCCAAAAGCTGGATTGTGAAGTGAAGCCACAGGGAGGGACACGGGCCCAAGAAAAAGTTCATAGTATGAACTAAAATAGCAGCATACTAGCTTTCGCCTTAGAAGGGAGGGCCCTAAATGTATTACAAGGAGGTCTCTCCATAAACTGCATCATACTTATCTCACTATGATGGCGTCTAAAAATTCTTGAAAGAGTTTAATCTAACTGAAAATCATGTTTTCATCCACGAGGGTGGAGTGCGTACCTGCACAACTTATTATGGTCTCCAGAAGCCCCATCTGGGAAGCTGTGACACGCGAAATCATCCTACACCGTGATGCAAGAATCACGTCATGAGGACAGTATGCAAAGGAACATGCATTCAATTCAGCAATCATACGATAGAAATAATGATAAAATGTACAGACCATGTGGAGGACACCAATAGGCTATGAAATCAAACGCCATTCTCATTCAAACCACACTGAAATCAAATCCTTTCTGAACATAGATGGCACAAAGAGGAGGCCCTTATCACGCAATGTTTAGGAGTGAATACTATGAATTGCAGGGGACTGGCACTTGCCATACAGTGTTTTCAAATTTTCAAAAACTGGTGTGCACATTAATATTGCAAGTGAAGTGTAGTTTCAACAAAACTTTCAGAAAAGGTGAAGCAAAACCTGGCATTATGAAAGTATCACTGACCCGCCGAAGGCAAAGCAAGGCGCAAGAGAGGCGACGATCATGTAGGCCGTGGCACTCAAGGCCTTGGGGTGGAGTCCATCGCTATAATCACTGGCGTAGTGAGGACGAAGTCTGCGTTCCATGTCCTTCACAATGCCAGCCCCAAACCCTAATTGGGCTCCATCCTCATCATGAACCGATCCGAATGATCCATCGACGCCAGCAGCTGAAGAGGAGCACTTCACCTGCAAGTCTGGCTCTGAAGCACTGCTCGAGGTTCTCCTATATGGGACAATGAGCCTCCTTGAGCTCCACAGGCCACCATGGGATGTGTAGGTTATGCACCGAATTCCTGTGAACTGCTTCAAGCTCCTGCATCTTGGTTTTCGTTCATGTGGGCAAGTTGGAAGAGTTCGAAGGGAAAGGGATGGTGCCCATTGTGTTGCTGCAGGAGACTTTGAAAGAGCTCTCGTTGATCCAGTAACCACAAGTTTCTGCACACACAACAGAGGCGGGTCAGAGCTAGCCTGTACACGAAGGTGATTTCATAATCGTGTTTCCTACAAGCGGTTCGTCCTTTAAGGTTAGCACTTCAACGAAAGAAGACTCGAATTTCACCCAATTTGGTAATAAACTTGCATATTGCAGAGCATGAATTCCAAAGTTGGCACCCCTATTGCATCAAGCAGGGGTTATCAAATCTCCTTCGGCACACAATCTTCTATGGGGAAGACATTTATTCTATGCCAAAAGGAACCAATTGCTGCTCAATTAACTTTGACTCCCCCATTTGCAACTGTCAAAGAATATGTCATAGATTAGCGGGTTTTAGAGCATCAACTTCGACCATTCTAAGTTCAGATTGTTGGCCAGAACTTGACATCCGGCACACTCACATTCTTCCAATGCTGGAAAATGTCACCCGCCTCACCACCTCAAGGAGGTGGGTAATGGTTTTCAACATTGAAAACTAAACGTTGTGATTGAAGACTCATCTTCATTCTTCCAATGGTGGAGATTCGTATTAAATATGGAGAGAAAATAGGGTTGCAAAGTGCCCAATACTTTGGCCCCCTCCAATTGATTCTCCCTTTGTAACGCTCGAAACAATCGAAGTTGAACAATTTGCCATCTAAACTACTCTGATATCTACTATTATCGTGAAATTGGCCAACCACAACGACCCATAAAAACAGGCTTGTTGCAACCCCCAATCACTGAATCACAACCACGATTTTTCCTACTCTTAAAGCGTATGAAGAAATAATCCTAATCTTAGTGAAGGCATAATCAATTCCGAGTTTGATCAAAACCAAAAATCAATCACGATCATCGATAGTCGGTGGGAAGTGAACTGATTAAAAAAACACTATAACTGACTGGGTATTGACAGATTGCGCAGCTGTTACCGGGGCACACAATCAGAAATCAATTGTGTCTCACAATCACGGCAACAAAACGGCTCTCTGACAAAAACTTGTCCCTGGAAATCAAAGACTGAACCGTCTCCACACTGCACAAAATGAGCTATGGCCAAATTTCCATCAATTGAACAGCTAAAATTCCCGAGACGGACCTATTGCAAAGCACGGTAACATTGTTTTTAGAGTCTTTGCTCAGTACAGCAACAAATCCAAGCGAGAGCCTGAAATGGGTCCTTCCACAATATGGACTGCCAATGCAATACCAACCCTACGCACCTCCATATCTTCGTGATTGGCGTCAAATCTTTGAGTAAATCCCCTCACGCTTAATTCACAATCCTGTGCAATTCTTCCCCTCCACAGAGCCTTTCCAATTCCAAGTCCGTGAATTTCATCCCAGTCGTCCCCTTCTCAACCCTCGATCTAAACCGGAAATTCAAATGCAGAGTGAGAGATTGGCATCCAGAATCAAAGCACGTGAGCTCGCATTCTTAACATTGACAAGCTCTTCGCACTCAAATCAGCGCATTGTCCAGTGAAAAAATTATGGCATATGTGTAGTAGCGAGATGGGTGCCGAGGAATTTTTCGACGAGCACATTCGAATCGGGAGTTGCATTGAACGGGGTGTTGATTCAAATTGTCTTCTGGATTGCGGCCAGGGCCGCGCCCTGCTGTCACCGCAAAGCCAGCGAGGTGCGCGTCGCGTCCCAAGCCTGAGCGCCCACGCTGCAAAATAAAAGTGTGGTAGGGCTCCCTTCTCTGGTAACAGTATCAGGGCACCCCTTGTTTGAGAATCTTTGGATTCCGTAGATTGTGGACTTAGTTTGTGGTGGAGGTGATTCCTGGTTCGTATCAGAAGTCTCAGTTCTGGTAAGCACGCACTTTTTTTTGGTCGTTGTTAACCCTGGAATGCCGTGGACGCCATTCCGTGGCGTTCCGATGACAATACTGTTGAGCCAAAAGTGTTCAAAAGCATTTTCTCATCCTTCTTTTCTTTATTGACCTTTCATATTGGGTTATGAAGAGTATCCAATTGAGTTTGTACTCTTTCCAATGTTTGTCTTCACGGAAATGAGAAGTTATTAAAAAAAACGTTTCACAAAACAGTGCTATTTTAGTGTATTTTGGGAAGTTGTTGCTCCTTGCTCTAAATCTGAAATTTCTCCACAAAAATGATATTTTTTGAGTTTGACTCCAACTAACAAAATGAAGGGCATCTACTCTGGTTTCTACTCCACTTTGAATTTTGAGAAAATTCCTAATATTGCATTATTTATTGCAATTTGAACTTTGGGTGTATTTTCAATGTCTATTACTTTCTATTTATAGAATGATACGGAAATCGAGTTTACACCATGATGTTTGTCATTGTAATATACACACATGGTGAAATTTTAAGATTTTTTGAAATCATTTTCTATTTAATATGATTTTTTTTCACTTTTTCTTCAAAAATTCTTTAAAAAAACTATTTTCCACAAAAAAATCTAAATTTTTTTTGAAGTAAAGAAGACATGTAATTTCATCACTGAAAAATAAATATAAAATTTTTCATACATATCTAGTTGCAAAATGGCATCAAATTGAGTGATGGGCAGTGAGGTTTGAAATCAATGGTCATGGGTCCGTCATTTAGGGGTTAAGATCGAGCAGCTCTGGGAGCAACGATGCTAGTGTGTGAGTGTAGAGACATGAGCCTATGAGACCTGAAACTAGTTGTAGGTATGTATCTACAACCATTTGAAGGTGTTTACAACATATGTACAGATAATAGAGGTGTACTATAATAGAAAAAAAGTCTATAACATGGATATTTATAACATAGACACCTATATTTATAGAAGATATTTATAATATACACTCCTAAAACCATGGGCTCATAGATTCTATGCTCACATGCTAACATTCTTGGCTTCAACAAAATAGTAGAGAAGTCTGCCCTCGTGATTTTTAGATGAGAAGTGTACAACAAATGCTTGACCCCACCAAAATATTTTCTTTAACACTGCAAAAATTGTAATTTGCCGAAGACAACAACTCCACTAAAACTATTTTTTTTCTTCCACAAATAGTTCATTGGATTAGCAATGATGGAGATTCTTTTTGCTTTGAGCCACTAGGAATCTTATCTCGAACTTGAGGGAGGACAATTTTTCAACAAATATCGTATGGAAGTCAAGAATTCATATCTACGTACCATTACCGTATGGATTCCATGCGTTAAAGACACCCACAACTTTTGTGCGTTTGATGTACTAAATTGATATGAACGGAAGTCACGCCACTTCCGTATCGTTGAAACATGCTTTGTAATTGTGCAGATTTGATACTTTTATACACCAATGTATCCGTGTATTTTCTTCATGGAATAAATGTTGTTTTAGACAAATCAATAAAATAAAATAAAATGAAAAATGAAAAATGAAAAAAAATTGAAAAAAAAAATATTTTATTTTATTTGCCCACCACATAGGCAGCCCGCCGCGCGGGTAGGCACTTGTGAGCTCCCAATTTGTTACTTGGGACTCGTAGAATTATTTTTTTTGGAAATTTGCAATTTAAAGTTGATAAAGTATACAAAAATCCATAAAAAGAGTGTAGAACCGAAATAGGGTTGTGTCATACTCATTATAGTATTTGGTCTAGATTTGTGTTTTTTACTTAAAATCCCCCAAACCTTGCCTAAAAATAGTATAGAAATAACAGAAAGGTTAGATTTGGAGGATTCGAGTCACACAGCCCCAAAAGGGCTAAATCCCACCATGAATGTGGCGATTCATGGCTAGGTCGGTCCGAGGGATCCACAGCGAGGCCACTAGGTCGGGTCCTAGAGTTAGATTTAGAATTCCCCATTAGATCGACGAATTCCCAAAATCCCGATTGTTAGCATGTAGGAGCCACTCACGCAAGATCGGGCCCGTGGAGGAATCTACAGTCCAAGGATGGTGTTCAAGGGTGAATCCCATGCCAGGAGTCCAACGGCGAAATCGGTTCGCCAAGATTCCTCCACCTGCAAAAGATTCCCGCATCGTCGCTAATTCAAGGAGATGTCCAGTTTAAATCTCCATTGACCAATCGTGCCAGGTACGGAAACGCACCCGCACGTCTTTCATGCGACTCCCTGAGAGGTCACGTGAAAAATCCCGGCATCTTCCGACTTGCAGAAGAACCTTTTTCCGGGTGGTCAACCCTCCTAACCTCCAACGGGAATTTCATGGAAATTACCCAGGTTACAATAAAATCTCACTAAAAATTAAACTAGCTTGTTTTATGTAATAATGCGCTCCGTGAAGTTTCACGACATTCCGATAGCGGCAAGTACCCGAACCGGCGAGATTCCTCGGGAATTAACCACATGGCGGGGTCCCCGCCGCGTTGACCGGCATTCCGGGACCATACGATGGCGAAACGAAGTCAACCAAAAGTCCTTCCCGACTCTCTCGCACCTACCGGAGACCCTAGGCTATTCACATTTCTCAAAATAGGAGACCCCCAAGATCTAAGATTTTACCACGATTTGGTTTTTAAACTAAATTAGCCTACGATGGGTTTTTGGCCTCGGTACGGGGGGGAGAGGGGTTTAGGACTAAACACGGCGATCTGGATCCAACGGCGCAATCCGTTTGGCGATTGGAGCTGATCTCCAAAAGTTAAGATGTTGGTCCAGCATAGATGGTAGAAGTAGAAATTTAGGATGTAGGATGAAAATCTTTGAGGATGAGGATGAAAATCCCCGTTGATAAGGTTACCTTAGAGCTTTAGAGAGAGGGGTGAGTCCTTGGGAAACCTATATAAGGGCCCCATTTCTCTCTCTAAAACACCCCCTCACTTTTGTTTGAGTCCGTGGGTCCAATTTGCTTTGGATATTTTGGCGTTTGAAGCCAAAAACCTCTACGGTGTTTTTGGAGCACTTTTTGCTCCATTGTTGCTAGAATTCAAGCTTTGAAGGTCCTTAGGGGGTCCTTCTATCTTGCCTTGTGTACTTCTCGTGCGGTTGTTATACCTTTGTTACGAGTTAAGAGTCCTCGTTTCTCTCTTGTAGTTCTTTTGTGATCTAACTTGTGAGTTTAGGAGTCTTTTGGTGTCTTGTCCTAATCCTAAAGTCACCTCCCACCGTACCTTGGCGATGCCACTTTGGGGGGCCTTTAGCTTGTGAAGTTGTGTGTCTTTACGTGTACTAAAACGTGTGTTTTCCTTACTTATGTGTCCTCACCTCCTTCTAATCTTTCCCTTTTTGCGTGGACCCCCCCTCGGGACGGCGAAGCTCTGGCTTTGTCACACGTGTTTCTAAGTTTGTCTTTTTATCTTCTTCTAATATCCCCCTTGTTGCGTGGACCCCCCCTCGGGATGGCGAAGCTTTGGCTTTGTCACGTGTGTTCCTTAAATTTGTCTTTTCTACCTTCTTCTAATATCCCCCTTGTTGTGTAGACCCCCCCTCAGGACGGCGAAGCTTTGGCTTTGTCACGTGTGTTTCTCAAGTTGTCTCTTCTACCTTCTTCTAATACTTCCCTTGTTGTGTGAAACCCCCCCACGGCGGCGAAGCTTTGAACTAGTGACCACGTCAAGTCCTATAGTATGTGTTAAAATCGTCTTAGACGGCGGAGCTTTGAACCCGTGGAGTGTTACAAGTCCTAAAGTTGGTGTTAAAACCAATTTTACAGGAGAGCCTTGAACCTCCATAGCCTTAGATTTTAAAGTCTAGTTTCCAAGACCTTCTTGGAAAAGTCCAGAGTTTAACTTCCAAGATTGGTCACGAGTTTCTAGGAAGAGAGTGACCATCCCGTAACACTTAGCTTGGGTGACCGTTCTAAAAATTTGGGGCCTAACTCCCCGGACGGCGAAGCTTCGATCCTAGCCCTAACCCCTTCCTAAAAATCCAAGTTAAGTTTGTGTTAGTGGGTTCCCCTAAGGGAACCTAGTTGTGTGGATTTTTGAGAAGGCAGCTAGTAACCCGGACCAGCATACAGCCAGCATACCGGACCAGCATACCGGCCAGCATACAGCTAGCATACAGCAGCATACTAGACCGGCAGCCAGCCATACAGCCAGCATGCAGCATCGGGCAGTCAGCTTGACTGAACTAACATCAGCATCGGGCTAAGTCAGCTTGACTGAACTAAACCTCAGCATCAAGCTAGTCAACTTGGCTGGATTGAAATACTAAATTTCTGGATTTCCAGAACTAAACGGGACGATGCCCTGCGGGACCCCAACCACCCTTTTTTTTATTTTTTGATCTTTTAAAGTTTGAAATTTAGAAATCCAGTTGGGGAGGGGAAAAAACTCAACTTGGAACTTCAAAACCACAAGAGAAAAAGGGGGGGGAAAGAAATAGAAGCTGCCACTCCACACGCCACCTGCACAAAAACATCCGATCCTACTTGCATCACCACTCACACCTACACACAATGGAAGGAAATTAGGGAGGAGGATGTGTTATAGGAGTGGAAAGGAGAGAGACGATAAACAGTGCCTAGCTAGGAGATTGGGTAAGAAATCTAGAAGAACTCCTTGCAACCGTTGGGAGGAGGATTAGGATGACACAAAGCAAAGTTGCGTAAGAGGGTAGGAGGTTCATTAAAACTTCACGAAGTTTGAGACTAGAAGCATAAGACCACCATCACCACGGTTGGTGGAATAGTTCAAGAGTAGAAGGAAGAGGAGGAGAGAAAGAAAAGGAGAAGGAAATGGGGGGAAAGGGTTAGAACATCATACGTGTAACGTTTTCTTTTCTACAAATTAAGCCGTGGGCCTTGAAAAAAATAAAATAAATAAAAACCGTAACACAAAAATAAAAGAAGACAATCGCGAGTGGCCACCATGGAGCACGAGGACGCGCATGTGGACGGGGATGACGTCATTTCCGACACTAGCAGTAACGAGGTGGGTCATTAAACTAATCCTAGTCGTTTCTCCCTAATTAGCATTTGTTTTCCTAATCAGCCCTTAGAGCGTGATTAGCATCCGAGATTAGTGTAAATTAGAAGTTTAGATTCAAAAGTTGATAGATTAGGAATAGAGGTTTCCGAAAACATCTTATAATTAAGATTTGACCATAAACTGACCGCGTTAGGCTAAGTTAAGCGGTAGGGGGTAGAACGGAGGAATTTTAATTAAAAGTGAACCACAAGAAACAATGGACAGAAATTAGGATTAGATTAGAGGGAGGATTTAGGATTAAAATTAAAGACCAAATAGCAAGTTAAAAACCTAGGATTAAATTAAGATTTTAATTAGGGAAGTTAAAATTCAAAAGTCGAAAGTTGGAGTTAACTTTGGGAAGTAAAAAGTAGAGTAGGAAATAGAAGTCAAAAGTAGAATCCACTTAGGAAGTAGATTGTTGAGTTAAAAATAGAGTTAAAATTAGAAGTCAAAACCCTAGAGTTAAAAGTTGGAATTAAATTTAGGAGGATAACATTTAGAGTTAATCTAGGATTAAAACGATAGGATTAAATTTGGAAGTAGAAGTCAAAAGTCAAAAGTCAAAAGTTTAGATTAAATTAAAAGGTTAAATTTTAGTCAATTGGGGAGTAAAAAGTTAGAGTGAAAAGCTAAAAGTAGAAGTTAAAAGTTAGAGGTAGAAGTAAAATTTTAGAGTTAGTTGGAAGTAGAAAAATCTAGAGTCAAAGTGAAAACGTAGAGTCAAACCCAGAGGTTAAAATGGGGGATTAATTTTAGAAGTAAAAATTTAGAGTTAAAAGTCAAAAACCTAGAGTTAAATTAGGAATAAAAATCTACAGTAGAAAGTGAAAAGGTAGAGTTAAAAGTCAAAACCGTAGAGTTAAATTTAGAAGGGGTAGATTTAGAATAGAATAGAGGAGTAAAAATTTAGAGTTAAAAGTTAAAACATAGAATAGAAGTCGGTGGTTAATACTTAAAGCCAAGTTAAAAGAGTAAAAGTCTAGAGTTTCATTTAGAGGTTGAAAATTAGAGTAAGAGTTGGACTTTAGAATTAGTCTTTAGAAGTAGAACTTCTAGGTGGAGTCTTAAAACCCACGATAGTCTTAGAGGTTCATGGAAGGAACATAGGGGTTCCCCTTTTTACGTAGTTAGGGACGTTAGAAATGACGCCAACTACCCAGTCTACCCTTGACATAGGATAGATAGTTAGGGAGTTAGAATTTCACCATCACTCTGAACATCGCAGTTAGCTGGTGAGTTACTACATGCATTACTAATTATTTGCTGCCATCCACGACCCTTAGGAAACGTTAGCAAAAAAGATCCATTGCTTGGAAGGCACAGTGGACCACGCTCACAACACCCTCATATATTAAAAAAGTGGATAAAGGCATAGAACCTGGTTGGTGTTCGCTCTATTACCAAGGGTGGGTAATCTAGCGCCCACAGCACCACCATGGGATTTCGAACTTTGGACCTCGTGGTTGAGGTCCAAGGTTCTTAACCATTGCACCATGTGAACTTCTATGTGATAATATGCCCGATAATATGGCATGTAGAATTTTATATATGTAGTTTTTGCAATTGAATGTTTTTCATTTGCTTTTTACAGTCAGCAGGCTTTGGAGGTCATTTGGACATAATAAAACAACTATTTTCAAAAAACTTTAAATCAAAAAAAGTTGTAAAATCAAGCTGAATTTCATCTCCAAAAATCCGTTTGAGATTTGGAGTCTTCAATCAAAAGTTACGGACAAAATTCAAAGAGGATGTTTGATAATATCAAAAAAAATGTCCCTTCCAACCCCTCTCTGAACTTTGCCCATAAATTTTGATTGGAGGTACAAAATCTCAAATGGATTTTTGGAGATGAAAGTCAGCTTGATTTTACAACTCTTTTTAGTTTAAAGTTTTTGAAAATAGTTTTTTTACTATGTCCAAATGACCTCCAAAGTTTGCTGACTGTAAAAAATACCAAATTGTGAATAATTAGGTTAAATAAAAAAACCCATTAGTAATGCCAAAAATATCACACAAATTCCATAACAAGATTTTAGGACCGAAGACTATCATGGCAAAATCACACAAATTTTGTGCCAAGCCTTCAATTAGTGTTTACATTGCACGGATTCCGTACAAGTTGATTCAATACGTAATCCGTGACAAGTTTGTCAACCATTATTTAGACACGGAATCCGCATGGAATTGGTTACACACGTTTTTCGTGCGCCATTAACACAATGGTATTATATACAGAAGAGACATAATAAACGTATTGTCATAATGGTTGTCGTTTACGTGCGAATGGGACACTCCGAAGCCCATGTAATTCGTACATTTATATGAACCAACAGAATCCGTACAACAACAATTGACCATCAGTCATATAGGAGGTTTGAAATGCTTGTGGTTGGTTGGAAGACAAAGTAGTGAGTTGTATAGGTGAGACAAAGAAGAAATTTTTGCAACAAAACAATATCCTTGTATTTTGCCGAGTTGAATTTTTCAAGTATTGTTGGCGATGCTCTTGGGGCAACTTGCACAATTGCATAACATTCATGAATGGAAAGGCTAGGGGGCCCTCTACAATGAACTGCAATTTCATTGCAATAAAAAAATATTTGTGTAATATATAGACATTATGATTCATAATACATAGACAAGCTTGCATTCAAGATGTAATACATTCAATAAAAATTGCCTTGATTCATGGAAAGCAAAGGGTCCCCCACCTTGAAGTTCTGCGGAGACGAATGGGGCCTCCGGAAGACCTCTACTTCTGCACTATTAGTTTGAAGGGGATTCCCACTACAAGAGAAAGGGGTGTTTTAAGTAATGTCCTAGACATCACGTCTTTTATGAAATTTTTTACTAAAAAGATTGTCTTTTTAGTAAAATTTTACTTAAAAACTTACTTAAAAGACGTTACTTAACCCCTAAAGGCCCAAGGCTTTTTTTCTACCAAAAAACCATCAAAACTGCCATTTCTATAGCAAGGAGTAAAAAAAAATGAAAAATGTTTTTTTTTCACATCTAACTTTAGGATCTTACACCTAACTAGTATGAGAATGTGTGGAAAAAATTTCAGAATTTTTGACTGCTCAGATTGCAAGATATCTATGTTTAAAGTGGAAAAAACAAGTATTTCAGCACATTGCGGGACTAGATTTTTTGACTTTAAACATTTTTCACTTAAAATTTTTGCACTACAGAGTTTTGTGCTTCAAATCTTTGTAGTGGAGAATTGAGTTGAGAGTCTAGGAAAAAAAAGAATATTCAAAAAAACTTAATTATCATTCCTAAAAAATTTATTAAGTAGAAGTAGGTACGAGATAGAAGGAAAATCTAAAACATTAATATATTTTAGATGGAATTAAAATACACTAATCCCAATGGTGAGATTGTTCTAGCAAGTAAACTAAACCATGAGAATTTTTTTTTTTTTTTTAAATTGCAAAAATAGCATTTAGAAATGAATCCTACAAGTTATTTTTTTCAAGAAGATGCTCTAATTGCCCGAAAAACAAGAAGGTCCATAACTTTTTCGTAACAAATCCAAATGAAATGAATCAAAGCTTTCCAGATAGACAAAAATATAATCTACAAGAAAAAAAAAAAAAAAAAATTTAAAATCAAATTTTTGCCAAATTTTTCTTGCTGCCCGGACTGCCCAGTTACGAAAAAAGTAACATATTTGACCATAACTTTTGACTCCTATTTCCAAATGTCCTGAAATTTAGTGCATATGAAAGATATTCCTCGCGCCCACCTTCTATTAAAATTTCAGCTTAAAATATGGAAATCTCTAATCACACGAACCTGCCCAAAATTTCTATATGGCCAAAAAACGCATGCCGGTCCTTTAGGGGTCAAAAGACATGATGTTTAGGACACTACTTAAAACACCCCTTTCTGGACTTTGTATGATCTTAAATGATCTTAAAATGCATTTTTTGGACTCTGTATGAATAAACTATGAGTGTCTAAAGTAGTAAAAATAATTGAATTTAATATTGCCCCTTAGTTATCATGCATAGAGAGTGTACATTTTAGGCAAGAATCTAGATTCCTTGTTTTTCCCCAATAACTATTCATGAGATTCGAGATGAGATTAGAAGAAGAAATATTCCAATCTCTTTGGTTTAGAAGAAGAAATATTAGTTTAATCCCTAAATGCCCAGAGGAGCTCATGCCTCCAAAATCACCTCCAAATTGCCATTTCTAAAATGAATGTATAATTCTTTTTTAGAATACTTTTTTAAAAACTAACCACAAGATTATATTCACCGCTATCAAATTAATCTATCTTCTAATTTTCAAAACTGTGCCCATTTGTTTTTTTTCTCCAACCTATCAACTCCAAACCACTTACAAACTCTTGAACTTGTTTTTTTAGGATGGCCTTTAATTGGCTAGGTTTGACTCTCAAGACAATCCAAAGTGAACATTTTTTGTCAGTGTTTGACTTTCAAAAATCACTTAAGGCTAGGTTTTTGTCCAAATCAAAAGCTATATTTAGCTATAGAAAGACAAATTGACAAAGTACATAAAATTTCAAAAAAACAAAAATTGGAGGATGACTACAAAATGGTTGATTGGGCATTTAGGGGTTAAGTGATTACACCTATTTGGGACACTTCAAACATTGAATATAATTCTTGTTTATAGATTGTTCAATTTTTATTCTTGTTAGCGCTTCAACCATAGCTTGTATCTTGGTTTTTTCTCAAACAAATACCAAAGCCACAATAGATGTAGAAATCATATGCTTCAAATTCTCTATGACAAGGAAAATAACCAATAGATATATGGGTAGACTCATTTTGTCAACTTTTGTACTTGGATGATGACCATTGTGTTTTGCATGCCCAAAAATAACAACTTATGTGAAGCTGTTTTATTCTTTCAAGCATTTCTCTTTTCCAAGAGGCATCATAACTTTCATTTGGAATTCACAATGGCATTTCATAGACTTTCTCTCTCTTTTCAATGTTGAAATGCGAGCATCTTCTTATTTTTTCCTCTTTCGGGACCTTTTCTTCCTCCCTCTATGGCAAAGATAATATGTGATCCTATGATGCTTTGTAAGCATTGTGTAATAAACACGGCGTACTACAATGTGAGACTTGCATATTTCAAAAATGTGTTATGAAAAAGTCTCAGAAGAAGTTCACAAGAAATTTTGTGAACCTCATCCCAAAGTTGTGCTTTTTCACAACTTGGACAACATTTTACACAATTCTCAATATAAGATTGAAAAATGCCTCCTACCTTTTGGTTTGTATAGAGGAAATGGTGGCATGTAGTGATAAGTGTCTTTCACTAAGATCGACATGGGAATTGGATGATCAATTCTCAATAGGAGCAATTTCTCTCTCTTTCGTGTCACTTGAAGGTGAAAAGCCAACTCCATCAATGATTTCTACAAACTTCAAACTCTTTTGAAGTTTCTTCCATCGTTTCTAAGTGTGCATAACATCATTGACATCTATAAATCTTCCATGGCTTGTAAGAAGCGGACGGAACCTTTCATTTACTTCACGAATGTAATGGAAAGTAGGGAATGTTTTCCTTTGTAAACAATCAATTATAAGATTCCTACTACCAAGTGTGAATTGAACAAACTTTAGAAAAGACTCTATTGAAACATGATCAAAAGAAGGTTTTGAAGGCTCATCTATAGAATGCAATGAGTCTGTATTTGTGAAGTTCGAGTTCCATCCACCATCTTCTTCAATATTGTCCTCCATGTCTTCATTACAACTAGAATCAGATTCAAAATCTGACAAATGAAAGTAGGCATCTTGAAAGGTTGTAAAAGAAGTAGATTCATGACTTTTACTAGCTCCATACACTACAAGAAAATGGAGTGTTTCAAATGAGTTTTTAAGTATAGTCCTAGACATAAGATTTTGAGTAATGACCTTTAAAGAGATTTTCAGCAAAATTTTACTAAAAACACATGTGTTTTTAGTAAAATTTTGCTGAAAATCTCTTTAAAGGTCATTACTCAAAATCTTATGTCTAGGACTATACTTAAAAACTCATTTGAAACATCCATTTCTCTTCTAGAAACTCAGTTTGTTGGATTCGTACAACACAAAATTTACTATTTTTAAAATTCCTTCACTAATGTACTAGAAGATTATCCCCTCCAAATTTTGACTCTAAATCTTTTTATTTAGGTTTAAAATAATAATACTTCCTCTCAAATTGGCAAGTATGACATTCAATCAGGGTATATATTGAAATAGTGAAATGTTTTTGAAAAATAGAAAATAATTACGCAAAGTATGTAATAGTTATAATTACTATGCTTACAAATATTTAGTCTTTTGACCCATAACACAAAAGTATATCCAAAAAACAAAAAAACTAGAGGCATGTGACAAAAAATAATACAAAACTTATTTTATTTTATTTTATTTCTTGCAATTGTCCATATTGTCCAAAACTTATTTTATTTTAGATTGTGTAGTTACAGTTTGAAAAGGTTATTCAAATTAATCAAATTTATCCACAAAAAGATTTGATTTATTTAGAACATACTCTGAAGAGTTCAAAAAAGATCTTGGGCATTTAGGAATTCAATACCTTATGTTCTATCAGGAAAATAGTTTGAAGTCAATAAATGGGAGTTCAAAATTAATGCCCAAGTCCACCTTTTTATGAAGTATTTACACCGTGTAACATAGAAGTCAACTACTATGTCAAGTTTTTGGTCCTTTCCTATATAAGGCATTTTTGAAATTTAGAATCCTACTTATGCTATTTTTTTCTTTTTTTTTACATTGTATGTTGACATTAATATTTTGAAGGGCCATTTGTGGAGGTATAAAAATTATTTTTTGAAATAAAACGTATTTATAGTCATTGACATATAGCATGTTACTTGAACTATTAGTTTTGAGGTACCAAGGCCATTGAATTGCATCCTACAATATTTGAAAGTATCACATTCATATAGGTGTCACAATTAGGTGTGATTGAATAAATACAAGTTAAAAGTTTGGTTATGTAAATTTTATAAAACCATATACTTTCTTCCTACAAAGATAATGGTGGCTATAGAAAATTCCTAAAGCCATATACTCTATTTAGAAAAAGATGGTAGAAAATTTAATTGTGATAGAGAATTGAAATCTATTTAAAACAAGGTTACATAATTGATAGAAGACAATGTATTCCATGTTTAGGTTTTGAAATATAAGTTGTTCAACATATAGAGTAAGCAATTGAATTGTAGCATACTCATTTCTATACTTACTTCCTAAACAATTATATAAATTTAAACACCATATGTATATGATGCAACTACATAGACAACAATAAGCAAATTGAAAACATTAAAAGTAGAATTGTAATGCATCACATAAAAAAAAAAAATACAAATATATCATTATAACCCTAAAATTTCTACTCTTTTTGCCCTTGCCCTTGGACTTAGGATTGGACATAGCCTTAGCCTTAGCCTTGCGTTTAAATGTAGATGAACTTGGATCTCCCTCTTCTATTGTTCTAGTTCTTCCTTCTTCAATAGTCATGCTCTCCAAAGCTCTTTTTTGAAGACGATCTTGCATTTCTTTGGTCTTCAAAGGATGGAGAAATTTCCACTTTCCCATCCATTTAGTCTTCCAATCTTCTTTCCATAGGCTTTCATTCTCTTACAAAAGTTTGGCATAATAGAAGTCATTAAATCTTGAAGTAAATTTATGAGATGAGATGTCCATCCATACTCATAGTCTTCCCAATCTTCATCTATAAAATCTCATATTGGAAACAATGAAGAACTAAGAGTTACAAGAGTGATTGTGAAACACATGTAAAGTATGTAGAAAAGAAGAAATGAAACTCTAAGAATTCATATAAAGAACCAAATACATTATATTAGACAAACTCAAACATATAGTTGATTAGAGAAATAAAAACACTAATGATTGAAGTAATACCTTCAAAATATTTTGGTACTCTCTCCGCTTTTGCTTCCTCTAGCTCATCACCTTTTATGGAATTGAAGTACTCTTGTAAACCATGCTTGATGTATAAAATGTATAAATTGGAAGAATCCATGAGGATTGGAACGAAGAATTTGTGATCCTTCATACGAAATATTCTCAAATCATTGAAAAATCCCTTCTCCATAGCCTTCACCAAAAAAGAAGATTCCACTTTCTTGCTCATGTGAGTAGGATAAGGAATTTTTGCCCTCTCTCTCAAATTTTGCTTGGACACTCTCTTGTATCCTTGTCTTCACATTTGTTTCCGCATTTTTTCCATTTTCTCTATATTTTCTAACCCTCCTTGCTTCCTTAGCACTCTCATCCCGTTTCAAAACCCTCTTCCTCTTGGAAGCCAATGATGACTTGAATCTAATCTGAAGATTACATTGATTTTGAATGCAATATTCATCAAATTCAAAACATAAAGCTAAAACTCAAAAACCACAAAAAACTATAAAAGTTTTCAAAAACACAATGCTTTCAAAACCCTAAACTTGAAGCTCACAAACTCTCATAAACGCAAATTCAAAGAACTCCAACATTTAATATTCATACAAATCAAACAACTAAAGATCAAGCTTCAAACAAACAAGAGAAATTGTAAATGCTCTCAACACATACCTAATAAATGCCCTAAAATCCTAAACTTCAAGCTCACAAACTCTCAAGAGCTCAAATTCAAAGAATTCCAATACCTAAAATTCATACAAATCAAATAACTCAAATTCAAGCTTCAAATAAACAAAAAAACTACAAATGCTCTCAACAACCTCATACCTAATAAATCTTTACAAGCAAACAAAAAAAATTCTCAAACTAAAGCTTTGAGTGATTGTACTATTCATTGTACAATACATTGTCCAAGTTGAATCAATCACTCATCTAAACCAAGCAGTACGGCCACAAACCACAAAGATGAGGCGTGAAGAGAACCCTTAGCCGGAGAGCAACTAAAAAGCATCAATAGAAGACCTTGCACTTTAGAAAGGTGGTGGCCATACACTGCACTCCAAAGTCTATGGCTCAGTCTGCCCACTACCACTCATTGCGGAGTGTAGTGTATGGCCTCTAGTGCAAGCAAACGCCATGCGAACTGCAAGCGTGTGAGCCAAGCGGGGGTTTCCACGAACAGGCGGATCTGCGGAGGGAGGGCAGAGTTTTTTTTTCCGGACAGGCTCACGAACTTTGGACAGACTTAGAGCAAGCAAAGGTCCCTAAAAATTTTCTACCCGAGCTAGAGGCAAAACTCCAAATTGCCCTAGGACATCGGGCCGAGGCGCAAGGAAGGAACCTTATTAGGGCACGATAGTTACAAGTGAGGAACTGTATTACTGTGATTTAGTTTTTATGACTAATTACTAATTAGTATTTAAACTGTCTGTGGATGACCATTATGGATGAATTTTTTGAATGAAATTCTGGATGAAATTTTTGAATGAATGTTGTGGGAGGGAAAATTTGAATAAAGTTTGTCTAACTTAACCCTATACTATAAGAAAGCTGTGTTTTAGGTGACGGATTTTAGGTGACATCCAATGTGACAACCCGTGTTTTTATGTCAACAATAACGTCCGCCATAACGTCAAAATGTTATGGCAGACATTATTGTTGACATAAAAACACGGGTTGTCACATTGGATGTCACCTAAAATCCGTCACCTAAAACACGACTTTCTTATAGTGCTTATTCTAATAATCAGGAATGGGAGAAAGTAAATTTTCCATTGTAGCATCTACTTTCCCTACAATCACACTTCACCTTTGTGCGCTGTGCGGATCGCTTCGTTCAATCATCACTTCGTTGCACTCCACATACTGGTATTGTAAGCTACTCCATGCGTATCCTTAGTACGTTAGAAAATTAGTCTTGGATTATTTGTTCAATTGATTTAGCCTTTGTGTGCAATTCTGGCTAAGGAATTCAAAATTTGTACATGTTAGAAACTGCGATTACACTTCATCTGCGTGCGCCGTGTGGTCAGGGATCGCTTAGTTCAGTCATCACTTCATTCCGCTCCACGTACCCGTACTGTGAGTTACTCTATGTGTATCCTTAGGATGTTAGAAAATCAATCTTGGACTGTTTGATTAATTGATTTAACCTTTGTGTAGAAGAAATACTTTCAAGATCTTAGATACACTAGTAGAAATTAGGCTATAAATGACTTGTCTGAAATGACTGAAAAATGATTGCTACAATCATTTTGGACAAGTCACATATGACACTATTTTCTACTAGTGATAGTCATTAATTCTGGTAGATTTCTGTCATTCTTGAATTAAAAGCCATTGATTAGCATTGATTAGCATTTGAAAAAACCATTAATTAAGCCAGTTGAAAAAGCCAATTGAAAAAGCCATTGAAAATGTCATTGATTAGAATTTGAATGTAGTAAAGCTCGACAAGCATTATGGAGCCTTCAAGTGGAATACTTTTGGTTGGGATCCTTGTCCTTTGGCTCTACGGAAGTAGACATCCAAATTAGTAGTGCCACAGGAAAGCATGTGATGATACCTTGTCAACACCGGGCTTTGCAAATTGGGAAGCATCGCACAATCGCTACGCCGCCTCTGCTATTGGTTCATATTATATTCGCACCTCCGCCGCTGATTTTGGTCCCTGGTACCATCGCATCTCCGTTGTTGGTACCGGTTGCACCTACTGAGTTCATGACTCAAATACCAGCCAACATAAAGCACCAACTCCAAGAGCACCCTTGGGGTCTACACATATCACGGCAATTATGTTGTTGCCTGTCTTTGTTCATGTTGTATCAGCGTCTGTTGGGAGTTATGGAAGCGGTCATTTTTCAATTGCTTGTTTTACTTTTGCCCATGCTGCGACAGACTCGCTAACCGCAAGATACGCGGCCTCAGAGGAGTGGAGGGAAGAAAAACCACTAAAATCTAAGAGTTAATCTTAGAGAACAGGAAGCACTATAAGAAAACCATATTTTTGACTATGTTTTACCACTAATACGCAATGTCCGAAAAAACGCGAACATGTCAAAGGACTAATGGCCTAAAAGGATAAATTTTTGTGGACGTTGCAGAGAACACCTACATAAAAAATTTCCATGTGGCACTGCCTGCCTATGTAGAGCTGAGCTGTCCGCCAAATGGCACACTCTCAATAATCTGGGAAACTATGTCATGCGGGATGTCAAAAGAAAAACAAGGCCAAATTTAGCACTTTTTTTTTAATGATTTTAGCACGTTTTTTGCCCGTCCAGTATAACAGGAGACATCAACGCAGATCAAACCGCGTCAAAACAAACGAGGAGTCATGTTTTTTTGGACATCACAAAAAACTTTGTTTGCTTATAGTGAAGCTTCTCAGGATAGTGGTTGAGGGGAACCGGTCCTCCACCTTGGCCATGAACCTGAGGCTCAATGCAATAAGAAGGTAGACTGCAAGACCGTCAGTACAATGATTTGCAAGAGTGCATTCTAACACTTTGAACACACCCTGACATTCGGGAAGGCTTACTATACGGGCTGGCGCATTTTTGAGGCGCAAAGTGGCATTTAGCCTGGACAAAGAGTTTTGTATGGATCCAAAAAAAATTTGAGGCTTACAAGACCATCTTCTCCATACATATAGTTGCACAAATTAAACAATAGGCAAATAAATATGTGGTTCCTTCAAAGACATTTTCAAAACGATGACATTCTACTTCTAAGAGTTTCCAGCACACTCACATTAACCCCTCAAGGACTAGAGATTTACGGTTTTGAAAAAGGCCAATTTGATTGATCATATTGTAAACAATATAATCCAGACGGGGCCAAGTTCTACATCACCAAAATGAAATGATTAACATTGCATGTGCTAGGCAGAAAGTCAAGAAAATGGATACAAAACAGTCCTCCTTTGACGTAATTAGAAACAATAAGATCAAACAGGAACGGGAATAATTTCAAGTACCTTACTAAGGGAGCCGACCCATTTCCGATCAGCCACCCATTTTCGTTAGTTAAACTATTGTGTTTTTGATCAATTGGTGGTTTAGGTGACAGCTCACCCAGATATTTGTGAGAAGGGGAAGCACAAATTTCGGGGAGGTGTACATTGAAAACATAGAATGACTATATGATGTACATTGGAGGCTAAAATTATCACCTGCATTGAAGCGTTGTCGATTTTGTAACCAGCCTGTGGTTGGAAATATGATGGCCTACATAGCAAGAATAGGTTGAACTGAATCTTCACGAAAAAAATTCATAGTAATTTTATTTTTGAGGAAAAAAAATGTACAGAAATATGGAGTCCTTCTTATATCTATTTCTCTAAACAGGGAAATTTTTCCCCTCATCATACCCATACACCAGATATGCTGAATTGCTTAAGTTATCGGAAATGGGTCGTCTCCCTTACTGGTGGCTAACAAAGAGCCATCCAAACTAAAACGAATGCAGTTTTCAATCCCAATCCCCTGTAGAGGAGGCAGCTC
Organism: Pseudisothecium myosuroides; assembly: GCA_951799445.1. NCBI lineage: Eukaryota > Viridiplantae > Streptophyta > Bryopsida > Hypnales > Lembophyllaceae > Pseudisothecium > Pseudisothecium myosuroides. The sequence continues at coordinate 24,299,542 of OX637290.1, read as the reverse complement.
ACACTCAGAGGCTTTAAGCTTCCACGGGCCCTTCGGATTTATTTCATAAAACCTGCAAGAACCAAGAAATAGAAGGTAATTGGCTCTAGATTTTCAGTAACCTCAAGTTGTCCAGAATTTGAGTTCAAGCAATCTACAACCAAATTGCATATGCGAAGGCTTACAGTACTTGCAACGATCTGCAGGTTTCTGCAGCCTTGACCACACGCGCTCCTCCTCGCGCAGCTTGCCGTAATCCTCCTTGGACATGAACGCCTGACGGAGCATATCCCCCGCCGTGTTCTTCATCTCCATAGCCAGCTAATATTACCTTCGTCAATTCAAGCAACGCGACCTCTTCGCTTCCGCAGAATCATCAGCCTCCGCCTCCAAAATGCAGACAATACGTCAATCTTCAAGCGCAGCAGAAGGGTTTGTCGCTCTTACCCTGAAATCGAGCATCACGAATTTTGAAAGCAGGATTTTGCGAGAGATGATCGATCGGGACGCTAACTTAGAATCTGACAGTCTGAGTTTGGCGCTGCAACTACACGATATGGGGAAGGAGATAACCGGCATGACGAGGTATCTGAGCACCTGGGTATCAGCCTATGGGTTGCCCTACAAACGCAAACAATAGAAGAAACTGAGAGAGGAGGATGTGAGCTCATGAAGAGGGACTGGATTTAATTTAATAGCTCATCTATATTCTTCATAGCCTTATGAAGTTTTACACATAACTCATCTAAACTCTTCATTGTAGTTGGTCTATGAAACTTCAATGACATTATTTTGACAATAAATGGTTAATTAATTTCATTTAATCAACACTATATGAAACCCATTGATAGTTTATTTGAAGGACCAAATTGAATAAATCTTAAGTTGTGTTGGAGCTCTATAGTCGTAAAAACTAATTAATCAATAAAAGTCTATCTATTATCTTCAAACACAAGATGCAAACTTTATTATTGTCATTACAAGTATACATTATATACCACCCCCAATTGAAACAATACAATTCCTTTATGATTCATAGATCATATCCATATGGTTAGATGAACTAGTATACAAATCAATATTTTTCAATAAAATTTAAAACCAAAAATTTAAAATTCCTTCTAAAATCAATTGCAAATTGAACATTGGTGATTTTTATAAGAATTTTTTCCCTTAAAGTTCAAAATGTTAAGATCTAATTATAGTAATTTTGAGGATTTTGATTTTACTTTTTTATTCAAGTCATTTTTGAAGGATTATTTTTTGAACTAAAAATTGAATTTATTTTTTGAGACTAAACCTACAAATACCTATTGAATTATAGAATATTTGTGAAGCAAAGCCTTTAGAATTTGTACTATACAAATGTTAAAGAACTAATATAAGAATCTTCAAAAAAATGATGGATGAAAAAATGCATTTTTGTGTGTGATTAGGATGTGTTTGTTTTCATTCATTATTCAAAATTTGAACACCTGATCTTTTAGGGATTAACCCCTAAAGGACCAAGGTGCAAAATACTGTATTATAGAAGCCACCTGGTGACCTTGTGGTCCTCTAGGGGTTAACATCCTCAGCAATTGGCTAATCTCATCTAAACCCTATAGGCTACCAAGATTACTTCAAAGCGCAAAAGAATAAGTGAAAAAACCACTACAAGAAAACTTCTTCAACTTACCACACAGTCTGGTCGATCGATCGGCAAACATACAAGAAGTGCTCTTTTCTTTTCTTTCTCCTCCAACGCCAAAGTACCGTCAATACCCACACTACTCTTCAGGTTCACAAAATTTGTTTTGCAACAATCGATGAAACTAAAATGAAAGCATATCCACTGAAATGAAAGCACCTGAGTAACAAAGATGAGAAGGAAGCACCAAGCAAAGGACGCAAATGCCGGTGTATCTTACTAGTATCGGTGCTCCAACAACGTACAATACAAATTGTATTTAGTGTCACCCATACTAACAACTTACTTACGCAAGGCTATAATTTTTTACAATAGATGAATATTTTTACCAAGAGGATAGATATCAATACTATTCAGAAAAGAAGGAGGATCTCTATAAGTATAGTTGATAAAAATATTCATGAAGAGTAAAAATTTATAGCATTTTAAAATCAATTAGTGTAAGTGACACTAATTACAGTTTTTAGTGTAGTTACAGTCAGATAGAGCCACAGCTGTCATTCAATGGAATCTCCGGTAGCAATGGAACCCCTCGCAGAGTATGATTCCACTGCATCGAAACTGGACTGGAAGCTTCATTCCTTGAGGGTAAAATCTGAAATTCCAAACTAACTGAAGGGAGCATAACTGCTTACTCACTGCAAATTCCTTGTTCTTATCTAAATGTGAAACCAGCTCCAGTTCACTCAGGACGGACAGACGTTTCGTGACGCCCGCCAGTTCATGGAATCGTGAAACTGTCAGCTTGGTGGTAAACTTTTCAACTTGGTGGTCACTTAAACTTTTCTGTGCGACTATTCAGTCTTGTCCTCCCATAGTAGGGTAGTGTGCTCTAAAAGCGAGCGGCCTCTTCAAATTGGCCCTATATTTAAGTATGAAATGGATATTAGATGGTCCTTAAATGGACCTCTCAAGCCATTGAGAGAATCGAGAGAAAAGCATTATCTATTGTAAGAGCCAATCATTGGCCTTCATTAACTCAAATCACTTTCGAAGTTGCAAGTGGTCAGATTTAGGAAGACCTAGGGTCACAAATAGGTGCCTACAACAATTTTTTTTTTTTAAATTCATAAGTAATTCAAAAATGATTCAAAAAATATGAAACCACTTGTATAACGTTCCGCATCCATTTTTCTTTCTCTGAAAAATGATCCAAAAATATTTCTGTTCAAAGAAACCTGTGAAAAAGGCAGATCAGCCCTTAAATGGTCGCTTTTAGGCCATACTACCTTACTTTGAACAGTATTTGGGCCGGAACTGAATTTAACCCCTAAACGTCTCAATCCTTTTTTGAAATTTTGCACATTTTTGCTTATATCTTTGTACAAAAACATCATTTTCTGGAATTTCTTGAATTTGATCACTAAGGATGGTTGTCTTTTCTAGATCCAAGTATTACAGTGGATGAATGAGAAGTTAACTGGGCTAAACAGTGCCTTGAAGCGCTCTGTTCATCGTCCAGAATATGGACGTCGGAGCGCTTCAGGGTTAACTTATCCAGTGTGGCTGGCTGCGTGGCCTTCAGGTAGCAATGGAATCTCCGGTAGCAACAAGCTAGCAAGGAAGCTTCAGTCAGCAGACATTTTGCAGACTAATAACTTCATTTGTTTTTAAACAATTGTATTTCAGTTGGTCCATGCGAAGCTTCAGGCAGGCTCTTTGCGATTTTTCCTATTATTATTTTAATCAGGATTCAACACTTTGGAACTTGGACACCACTCACCTTCCGTCAGCTTCAGTTAAGTTACTCAGCCAAGGCTTGTTCCGTCAATGTAACAAACACAGAATAATTCAAAGTCTGTACAGACTACAGGCAACCCACTCTACAATGAAAGTCTGTACTGTACAGACAATGGCCGACTGAAAGTCTGTAGAGGACTGAGTAACATTGGTTTTACACTGACCTGAATGAAGAGTGTTGGGATTGGTCTACTAAGTAACTATATAAATGTCACGTGGGCAATTGAACATAGTATCCAGGTAGCAAGTGCCTGTCTCGATATTCCAGTTAAGTCTGTGCCATTGTACCAATAGAAACAATATCCTCTTTAAATGAAAGTTGCTTGTATAATCGATTTGCTGGTCCGCAATTCTGCATTTCATGTTGTCTATTTGACTATTTTCATGTCGATGGGCTGTTGCAATTGCTGGTTGTCTTATGCCTATAGCACTTAAGTGATAGCATTGATCTGAAAGATCTAGAATCCTTGTCAGTACGAGTTCATGTGCTGTTGCAATTGCTCGTTAATTGTCTGATGATTGTCCATAGCGCCAAAGTGATTGATGCCAAAATTGAAAGATCTAGAAACCCCGGCAATAAGTGTTGACGTGCTGCTGCAATTGCTGGTTGTCTCAAGTCCATAGCACCAATTGAAAGGGATTGATGTCGAAAGCTGAAAGATGTAGAAACCCTGTCAATACGTTCTACCTGCCGCTAAACGACCGACAGTTGAATCATTAATTTCCCGAGCTCAGTTTACCTCAATTCTGTGCTACTTCACTTGCTTCCAACCTCATATTCAGGGAGATTATCTCTGCTTGTTGGATTGTCATTTCGGGTTTTGAGCTTGCCAGCAGGGAAGTTTTGTGCCACTAATTTTCTTGGTGTCTGCTTTCCACTGACCCCCTTTCCTTGTGCAAGATCAACTGAGATACTTTTTGCTCTTTCCGTAAGGGAAACAAGGATAACCTCCATATGATAATCCTTACTTTGGCAAATTTTGGAGTGTCTAAACTTGAGGTCCAAGAGCTCTCCAGTGCTAACACTAGGAGCGAAGTCAAGATGACAGGAGAAATCCAAAATGTCCTACGGAAGTGTGAAGCATTCCATAGTCAATGTCCAGTGATGACAGAATAGGATACGACAAGATATCACTAGGAATGAAATTCGGACACAAACGTAGATTTGTCCAATTTCCATATTAGATTTCTCCTGTGCAAACCGAGAGTTCTCACCAGCAAGTGTGGGAAATGTTAGATTATGTGGCTAAGCTCCTCACGAAGTGGAATTGTAAACCTATTTGCTTTTGCCTCATGCTCACTGCTTTTGGCACCACCCCAGGCCACTACTTTTGACGTTCTGTCAGTACAGTTTGTAATGAGAAGTTAAGCAACCCCAATTATTCTTGAATGTAGTGCTAGAAGGATTTTAGTTGCCCAACTGAAACTCAAGAGGTCTAAAATCTAGGACTGTAGGTGAAGTTTTGCGATTTCAGATGAGTGTCTCAAGGCACCCAAGTTCCAGACACTCATCTGAAATCGCAAAGCTAATTTGTACCAGAGAGCCCTTTTCCAAATGCACCACTTCTGTGAAAGTAAGCCAATGCAGCGAATTGATCATTTTCCCACCTAGCGAGCCGTAGTACGTAGTGAAAAAACCCCTAAACCTTCAGCTAGTGAAACCCCTTACTAATAGAAAGCCAAGTTATCTGTAGTTATCTTGTCAGTTTTTTCATTCAGGTCCACAGGTTTAGGGATCTCTCCCATATTGTAGAGTCTGTGACTTTAATTGGTCACAACATACAATATTCCCTACTTCATCCCTATTTTGTGATTGATCACTCGGGAGAATTGCAAATTGCCGACGTGTTTGCTTTCCGACAGTTTGTCGCGCGACCGTTCTGCAAGTCCGGTAAGATTCTGTGGATTGCCCTATTTCCATCAAATTGTAAATTTTCAGTTATGTGTGATTGCATTGAACATAATCTATACCAAGTCGACTGGCAACCCTAAACCTGCATCACCTCATTGAATGGCCAAACTTGAAGATCCCATGCCGAGTAGTATTACACAGGTCATGCTTTGGCTACTATAATCAAAACATAACTCAACTCCCTCGTCAACCCCAGGCGCTAAAGGATTAAATGAGCCAGTGTATGTTGTCTTGCATATGAACATTAAACTGACTGCTTGGGATACAGTCATAGTCCAGGTGAAATAGTTTGAATGTGAGATTTGAATGTGAGACAAGTGTGCTGCAGGTAATGAAAGTATGGCAAGTGTGTAAGATATTCCAGAATGTCATTGATGAGATCGGATTAATATTTTTGCATTGACGCTGATTGAAATCACGATACCAATTTGCTGTTGAAATCTCACATTCAAGCACTTTCACGTCTGTACAGGTTGCGAGCGGCGGGTTCCAATGAAAACCGGTACTAATTCCTGTGGACGCGGACGCTCAGAGCCATAATGGCAAGGAGATTGACAGAGATTTATACTCGAGAAGCCTTTCTAGCCCCTTTCAAGTTCCCACGCACGAAGAAAATTACCGGTCCGGACATCAGGGAAGCTCAAATGAAGAATGGATTGAGAGAAACCGTCTGTCTATATTTTCCCTAAACACACTTTAATTTGAAATGACTTGCGATATAATTGATAGTGTTCAGAAAGATTTGAGCTACATTATACAACATATTACTGAATCAGTGCAGCCGCGTCTAGAGATGAAAAGTGCCCATGCTGTTATTTATTTCTTTTTGGAGTGTCGTGCATGTAAAGTTTGTAAGTTTGTAAGTTAACTGCAAGGTACAAAATTTCTCAGATAGACTGTCTTGACAGCGTTGAGAGATCTCAATGCGCTTTGAAAAGACCGTTTGAAACGATCCTGGACATGTTCGTTAAAACGGTGGGTCTCAACGCGCAAATTTGTGGCATTCAAGTGCTCAGAGCTCTCAAAACTAGGACTAATGTAGGTAGATCCAGAGTTTCGATCGACTGGAAAATGCCCATTTCTTGCCATTTTAACAAAATAATATGACAGTTTCGTAATTTGTGCAGATTTGAAGCAAATGGCTGGTGCGTTAGAAGATTCCATAATGGACTGGGAGAATGTCTACCAGTGCATAATTAATCCAGATGACCAATCGATCGAACTCCCTGATAGTCCTTCGACCAGCACCTTCGTCACCAAACCTATTCTATCCTATGACGATCGATTCAACCCCATTGCACAGACGGAGGTGCAGGCCATAGCCAGTGGTGCCAGTGCTGCGCCGCAATCTGCCGAGGTGTCGACCTCGAACGCTGAATCCTGTGCCGCCCAAGCCAAGCGAAGCGCTACCCAAAGCTTCGACAACTCGAGGGCGAAAGATGTAACTGACAGCAAAGGCAAGGAAAAAAGAGGCAGGGCTTTGAATTGGTCCAACGACGAAAAGGAAGCTTTCTTGATATTGAAGCTGGAAGCGTTGGAAAAATCCGAGAAGAGTTGGTTTCGCTTTGTTTCAGAGCAACTTTGGATGAGACTTAAAATTGATCGAGCTGAAAAGTCATGTCAGCAACAATGGGATTTGCTTTACAAGGCTTACAAAGCTATCAGGAATTTGCATGACTTGAACAGCCAGTCCGAAGTGTTTTGGGACATGGATGAGAGCGCTCTAATGGCCATGAAAAAGAAGTGGAGGGAGGATCTGAAGTACCTGCCGGGACGGTTTCCTAAGGACTGGTATGACCTGATGGAGAAGATTATTGACCAAGCACAGGTCAAGAAAACTCAGGATAGCAAAGTTATTCAGGTGGGGGAATTAAACCGAGAGCCGTCGACGTCTTCTGTAGCCCACGTATGGCCTGGAGCTTTGGGGTCTTCGACAATCCCTCCCAATTGCAACGAGGCATTGGTTAGTAGTAATGTACTCTGTCATGATTGTATTAAGCAACAATCTAATGACAAGATGTTGCCTGACGAAGAACTGATGTCGCAGATAGTTCTCCTTGTCGACAAACAGATCGAACAAGCTCTTATGCCTGAGCTTTTGCGAAGGGAGGAGGATAACGAGCAGAAGTATCGAGAGAACTTGCATGCCAGAGAAGGAGAACATCAGCGAAGGCTGCAAGCCATCGAAAAGGAGCATTCGCAAAGGTTGCAGGCCATCGAAGACGAACATTCGCTGAGGCTGCAAGCCATAGAAGCAGAGCTTTTGCGAAGGATGGAGGAGGTCGAGCAGAAGCATCGAAAGAGTTTGTTAGAAATGTTAGACAAAGAAGAGTTGGCCGCTTCCCTGAACTTGATAAACATAAAAGAAAGGAAGCGAGGGTTGAATGAAGCGCAAGCCGGGGCGCAAGCACATGGTTAACATATGCTACTTCAGGAGCCTCTTGCTGCGGAAATCGTGGGGATTCCTGCGGTGTCTGCACGTCGAAACAGGTTCTGAGTGCGGTTAGTATGCAACTTGTCATCTCTAAGCCGATCGAATGATCTGTATTTGATAAGCTCTGGACCTAAGGGGAGGAAACATTGCATCAACACAAGCTACATCTCACAAGTGGGGAGAGCGGCTTCGAACGACATTTGGAATGACATTAGGGTCAGTATTGTTATATCTCACGAGGGGGAGAACGATTAGAATGACATTTTGAAACGTCATCACCGTATGGTTGAAAACATTTGTACATTGACCCTAGGATACACAATCAACCAAATTTCGAGAGCCTGGTTAAGGCATACGGAATACCAACCTAATTGTATCTTCCACTCTGTAAATCCACGAAGATGAGGCTACCTACATCCAATATACTTTTGATAGTGAGTGGATAAAACCATGTGTCTCATTGATAATGGCTGAGAAGCGAACATGAAGAATTTGAGTAAGATCGTCTTCACCAACTCTTTCCTTCTGAAAAGCACCTGTGATTCTTTATATTTGAACTAGACAATTACGGGAATTTACAGATCGCGATGCTCAAGAGTTCTTGGTTACGTCAAACGAGCTCGTCGTCAAGATGCCAATTTCCACAAACCCCATCTCACAGTTCGAATTCCGTAAGAGCTCATAAGTGTGGTTACTGGTAGTCGCTTTTGTTCGGTCGAGATTTTATCGCAGTTGTTCCCTTTTGTAAGTGCAGTGCAAAATTCAGGTAGCTAGGGTTTGACATCCGCAGACGACTCCAATGCTTAACAACGCGCAAATCCTGCGAGATCCATTTCGGGAGAAGTTTCAAACTGTAGTCCATGCTACTTTAAGTCATGCAATGGCCGAGAACAACATTCATGAAGAGAATGAGGTAGATCTTTTGTATCGGCTCTTTCCTTTTGAAATGCATCTGTCAATGCTCTAGTATACAGATCACGATGCTCTCAGAACGATTGTCTGCAACCAAGCAACGAATTCTTGGTGACCTCAAACGAGCCGTTTGAAGAGGTACCAATTTCAAAGCACTAGCCTATCTTACAATTTTTAATTCCGTAGTACTACGTGTTGCTCTTTTTTTGTCCAGATTTCTTCGTTCGGAATCGCTACCTAGTTTAGAACTCTGCCCACGTAGACATGCACAAGTTAGGAAGGAGTCGCTAGGGTTTAATTTCGGCAGGCGACTCCACTGCTTCGTAACGCGCTAATCTTTCGAGATCCAAGACCTTGCAAGATAGCGGCATCAGCGGGCGCTCCAGCACACGCTCATAGGGAATTTCGCAATGGCCTTCCATCATGCGCAGAACCTCGTTCATCGTGGGCCTCACGGCGACCATGACGTGCGCACACATCATTCCGATCATGACGAACCTCTCCATGGCCGCACTTACATGCTGGTTGCTGCCATTGCGAATACTTGGATCGATCACATCGAGAATACTCGTTTTTTCAACGATCGACCATGTCCACTCAGTAATAAAGCTCTCCGCCATAGCCCCAAGTTCGGGACAGTCCTTTGATTCTTGTTCGAGAAGCAGAGCATGTCTGCCGCTGAGAAGCTCCAGCAAACACACGCCGAAGCTGTAGACATCGCTCTTCTCCGTCAACTGGCCATACAAAGCGTACTCCGGGGCGACGTGACCTAGAGTTCCTCGGATGTGGGAGGTCCGCAGGGAGTCTTCCTCGGAGGCGAATTTGGCAAGGCCGAAGTCGGCGACGTGCGCTTCCAAGTGATCGTCCAGCAGTATGTTGGAGGTTTTGATGTCGCGATGGATGGTCTGGGGCTTGGCGTCCGTGTGGAGGTACGCGAGGCCTTGTGCCATGCCAATGGCGATCCTTTCTCGTTGCGGCCACGTTAGGGTAGGTTTCGTGGAATTGAAGAGATAGTCTGCCAAGCTGCGGTTCGGGAGATAATCATACAACAGGAGTCGTTGATGACCCGAGCGCTTGCTGCTTGCAATGCAACAGCCCTGGAGAGTGACAAGGTTCTTGTGCTTCAGCTTGCTCAGCGCCTCCACTTCGTTAAGAAAATCCAGGTCACCTTCGGGCGTGCAGTTCCGGAATTGCTTCACAGCCAAGGTGCGTCCGTCTTTGAACGTTGCCTTGTACACGCTCCCGTAGCTGCCCTCGCCCAGGAGAGCATCCCGTGCAAAATTTCGCGTCGCGCCCTTAATGTCCGTCCATTTGAACCACGTGAGGGAGGAGCCACTGGAGTGCAACATGGTGTTGTTGCGCAGTACAAACTCACGGTTGCTCGCCCTTTCTTTCCGGTGCTGCCAGATGCCATAACCAACCCCGCAAAAGAATAGTACCCCGATAATTGCCATGGAAACTCCGAGGCCGAGGAGCAAACTCTTGCGAGAGCCCTGGCTGCTTTTGTGAAGCGGGACCCCGAAGATGCAATTTGCGGTGTCCGCATCCCAGGGGCCATTCGCGTTGATTACACCAGCGACATAAACGAGCACATTGTCGAAGCAATCCAACCCCGCAGTCGAATTCACGCTTGTCAATTGGTTAATCGCTGAATACATATCTTTGACGCATAAGCTACATTGGGGTTTATAAAGAGTAGGAGTGCAAGAAGAGTTGATCGCCGTCGCACCTACGGCATTCGCAATTCTTTGAAAGTCCTCCGCAGTTCTGATGCTCTGGCACTCCAGAGGGTTGAAGACGAATTGCGCGGCGCTGTAATTGTTGGGAGTCGGTTGTTGCAGAAAGCACTCTCCGACGATGTCTTGTTTCACCCCAATCCGCTGCAGCTCGATGCGGAAGTTGCCCAAGCATGTCTCTGCTGTCGCCACATCCGGGAGACTGAAGTTCCCGGTCTCCTTCAGATACTTGGCTATGCCCAAACCCATGCCGGACAACGCAGACGTACAGCATGCCGGCGATTGCGCTCCTTCAGCGCAAGATTCCTTGATCCATTGATACTTCTCAAGGAATGAAAAATCGAGAGGGCACGCTGGATTCGGCACTTGCAAAAGCCTCCGGGGAAAGGCGGAACCTCTTGTTCCAGCTTTCAAGAACTCCGAGCTCGCAGGTAATATAAAAACGAGATTGTAGAGGAGCAGAAGCACAACTAACTGCTTCATGAAGACCATCTGGAGTTGTCAAGGTTCCCGATTTCAGCCAACACAATTCGGTGGCTTGTTCCCAAACCCAGGTCCAGAATCTCGTCTCAAATCACGAGCCCTCTCCTAGAGGTTTCAAATCCGGTGTCCCAAATCGCTTCCATTCGCACAGCAATGGTCTTGAACTCTCCCACTGCGTACTGAACCTCAGGTGGTTTGTTTACAGTATTGGCCCCAAGGAATTCACACGGGTGAACACCTCTCTCTACGTCGATGGATGTCAGCAATTCTAAGGCGACTGCGCTCACGAAAGCTTCTACTTGCGGAGGCTACCCAGCTTCCATGCAGTTATCCGTAAAGGTGCGTGCGCGCATCAAATACACCGGCCAAGACTGTCACAACATTCGCGTTTCAAATCCTACTCTGCAAGTACGTACTTCTGTGTGGGAGATTGTTATCTGCTCTCATATGCGACGTACTTCTCCTATACCAGTGAAAATCATGCTCACGGTGACCCGCCGCTTCCGCTCATGGACACGGTTTGGAACAAAAAAAAGGTTTGAAAGAGCCTCTCCACTGCAACACCTCTCCGAACCCTGTTCTACACAACTCAAGGAAACTAAAAGACTCTATTCTACAAATCAAGTGGAACACACCGCCATCTTCTCCGACGCCCCAACAGAGGTATCCTACAACCAAACAGGATACTTGAATCCTGAACTTCTATCTGCACGACTCAGCCCACTCCACTCTCAGCTACTCAATCAGGTAACTTACCAACCTCTCATCACCTCGTGGTCAAGAAATTTTCAAATTTGTTTCCAAGCACGCCGCAAATTCCCTAACCTCGCCAATTCTCTCAGCACCACTTCCTTGTTGACTACTGTAGATACCCAACTGCACTTCTGAGGAAAAGGTCCTCGGCCTTATTATAGCTTGGAGGAGAAAGCGAGAGGAAGCTGCCGACAAAGTGAGGTCGAACTGTCCGCCGCAACTGAAGCAGTTTTTCAAGTGAAACGTTACCACTTACCACCAGACAGCCCCAAAGCTGGTTTTTAAGTCCAAAAGAGAGAACTAGGACGGGTCTTTCGAACTTGGTTACCTCCGAACAGCCTGGAAATATCATTCACCACAAGTTGGGGGCAGGCCCTCCTTCAATCAGTGCGCAAGTGGAGCACGTGATCGAGAAACAGTGGACCTCTTACGCTGCTACGCAACTGTCGGATTCCTGAACCCAAGGACGTTACAGACTGGGATGACACATCAAAGCCGCAGTTGCGTGACAGAGGGAACGATCTTTTCCACGTGGGTACGTTGCTGCACAGTGACCACTGTTGGGGATACTGTTTCTCCAGGAACGAAACTTCTATGAAGGAGAATTTGTAGAGTGAAAAGAGGAGCCAATAGGGAGCAGGGCTTTTTTTCGCACTGTAGATGAACAATAGTCCCTCTTTGCCCTCCGTTTGTTGGTGAATATTTGGAGGGAGCCAGGCACAGTGGCGGAAATCTGTGAGAGGGAGTTGGAATCTGGCGAAATTTTGCCAAAAAAAGAAGTCTTGATAGGGAGTTGTTCTCTATGAAGAAGGTATGACACCCCTTTTGTGTGGTCAGAAAACTGAGAATGGACCCGGGAGAGAAATGTTCACCCGTGGAGGAAGATAGTGACCGTAATTTTGCAATGTGCAAGATTCATAATTAGATATGTCGATGCTCAGCGTTGATGTTGGGTGCTGATGGCAACTACAATGAGCACGGTTGATCAGGACATGCAGAAGGTGAAAATGAGAATATACTTAAGTCGTTGAATCTTCTTTAGGTCCATTATTCATCTCTTTAACTCCTGAAGTCTCAAGGCTGTTTTCTGTCAGAAAACACTCAAAACTGCCATTTCTGTTGTATTCACCCAAGAAAGGAGAAAAAACTTTTTTTTAAGAATCTAACCGTAGAATCTTGTACTTCACTTGTTTGAGATCATGTAGTAAAAATTTCATCAAACTTGACCGTACGAATTAGAAGATATTAGCATTCAAAGTTGGACAAAAAGGTTTTTTTTCAAGAATAGGCTTAAATTGCCCGAAAAACAAGATTGTCCACAACTATTTCATTACTTGTCCAAATAGAATGAAACAAAGCTTCAAATGTAGACAAAAATATAATCTTTGAGAAAAAAATTAAAAACTAAAAAAATTCTTTTTTATGTGATTTTTTTTGGGCTACCCCTTGAGCTACTTTTTGGACTTAAAGTGGCATAACTTTTGCTCCCAGGCACTAATTGGAATAAAAATGATATTCCCATAAAGCTAATCTGATTTCTTATTTTCAAAAAAAAATTCAAAAAATCAGGTCAAAAATTGATTTCACACAAGCCTACCCAAAATCCCAAGAGTCCCTCGTAGGGACTTTGGGACTTTAGGGGTTAAGGATAGTAATGGCCATTTTCAATCTTCAGAGAATGGAATCTCCGCGAGGCAATTAAAGCCAACAAGAGAGAGACGCGTCCCTATTCTCTGAAGATTGAGAATGGGATAAAGAAGGTGTGACTACCTCTATTGTATCATTTTTGAATTTTACTAGCTAAAGTAAAACCACCTATAGCCAATCACTTAAGCGATTTTAGAACAGATCATGAGCAGGATGAAGTAATGTAAATTTTTTTGTGTAGAAAGATAGGAACTATGGGGACTGCAAAATTTTCATAATTTTATTTTCAAAATTGAAATACCATGAATTTTGGGACCCAAAAAGTGCTCAAAAGTTATAGCCAATGTCTAGATTCTTCCAGCTCTGATCATTCAAGAATTGCTTTCCTGCTTATTACTTCCCATATACTTTCTTGCTCTCTACTTTGGGACATGTGTCATGACCTTATTAGTCCCAACTTTATTAGTCCCAACTTTATTCGTCCCAACCTTAAAATAGAGAAAAAAAACATTCCGAGCTTCGATTGAAAATCTTTAGTTCAAAATAACTGCAGCATGGATCCTTGGTCGGGTATGGATGGTCCTACCTTAAGAATAGTACAAAAGAAATACAACACCAAACTCCATCATACCAAATTGGGATGCTTCAAGGAATTTCATCCTTTGTTTTTCTTACTCCGGCTTTTGGTCCTTCATTGCACACACTTTAGGAATAATTCTATTCATAACCAACATTAGAGGCCCTTATGCTACCTCCAAAAGTAGAAGCCCCCGCATTCATAACATTATTTATTATTGAGGTAGGGGGCTATTTCACATTTTTGAAGAAGAGATCCCTACATGCTCTGAATTGTAACACAAAATAGTGAAATGAGGTTGCCTTAATAATTAGGTTGCCTTATCTAGAAAAATTACCTCATGACTCACCACTTGTCCACCTCAAGGCACATGCAACTCCTTGAGTTTACTCTTGATATTAGGATTTCACATGTTTTAGTGTCTCGACGCCACTAATTAATGCATCCTTATACAATGACAATAAAAAATTTATGTAGTGTAAAATGTCAAGAAATTAATAAAGGGCCACCTAATTTCACTATTTAGTATACATTTGACAAATTACAATGAGAAAGTACATAAATGTTTGAGTACTTTTAGTGAGTAACCTCATGAAGTTACCGTAAGGTCTTGAAGACTATGTGCACTCAAATTGAAGAAACTTTTGGTAGATTGTGAGATTACATGCTTTGACGTACATTCTTTAATGCCTTGACTTTCTCGGGGAGTTGCATGGAGTCCCTCTTCTATATATTGTTGTGACACATTATTAGAGCAGTAGAAAAAAATTGAAAAAAATCCTAAATGACTAAAGACCCCATATTAGTTTTTTGTATTTTCAGGCAGGCCATTGTAAATAAAATAAATTATTTTTACAATAGGGTGTGTTATGTTACTAGCTTTCTAGCGCACTAATTTGTGTCCAATTCAAAAAAGCAGTTGAAGAATCATGAGGTGAAATGTGTTTTCAACCTCAACTCAAGCATCAAGAAAAACATTTTATTTTGATTATTTTTTATAATCCAACCATAATATTATATAGCTAATTCATAGAAGTATATTGTGTCAAAAATTCAAAGTAAAAAACATCACCAATTGTACAATATTTACTTTGAAACTTTGAGGAAAAAAAATTCCATGACTATACTACCACAAGCGAAAGGGGGGTTTTAAGTGAGTTTTTAAGTATAGTCCAAGATATAAGATTATAAGTAATGACCTTTAAAGAGATTTTTAGTAAAAATTTACTAAAAATACATGTATTTCCAATAAAAACTTACTAAAAATATCCTAAAAGGTCATTATTTATAATCTTATGTCTAGGACTATAGTATTATACACTTGTATACTGGTCATCTTTCAATTTTCTTTAGCAAAATATATGTGCCTCACAAATTTTTCAAGTTGATGAATTACTTTGAAATGTAATCGGAAATCCATGAAAAAAAAATTTAGAAAAAAACAACTCAATTACAATTAGTTTTTCTTGTTGCCCGACTTGCCCAAGTTGAGATTAAAAAGACTAGTATTTCAGTTTCAATCTATAATAAAAAAAAATCAAGAGACATAATTATAGGTTGAACATTCAAATTGCACTGAAATATTTAATTTTAGAAATTTTCCGAACTATTCCAAACTCGGATAGAAACTTAATTTTATAAGTTCTATTTCATTAGTTGGACTCAAGTTCAACAAATATCTTTTTATAGCTGGCCAAAATTTCATTTCAAGAATAAAGATCAAGACGTTGTCAAAATACAATACCGGCAAAAACATCTTTTATGACTTCCATAAATTACTGATAAATTCTCATTAGATGAGTTTTGGGGGGTCGGGAGGGCCATTTCAGGCCCGTTCCCGATGCTAGTCCCCCCCCGCAGTTTCAAGGAACAGCTGTTCCCGACAAAAAAAATTCAAAAAATAAAATAAAATAAAATAAAATTTCATTCTTGAAATGCAAAAAAATAATAATAATAATAATTTTTTTCTGACGTGGCAGTCGCTCGGCCACGTCAGCAAGCTGCTGCGGCCTTGAATTCGACAGTTCCCACAGGCTGGGAACACGCAGCCCTCCACAGGGCTGATTTCTCATCTAATGTTTGTAGAAAATAATAATCACAATTCTTGTTCTAAATTTTGAATACAATTTTGTTTTTACCAAAATTTTCATTCATTTTGAGTGATAATTCATCCAATTCATTACCTTTCATTTGGGCTTATATCAATGTTGAGAAAACATATAATTGATCCACTTTGACTATGTTCAAAACTTACAAGAGAAGTCCACAATAGAAGTTTACAACCTATTTCTAACCACTTAAGGATTTCAACATAACTACGAGTTGGATTTAGGGGAGGCAAATTTTTCTCATGCAAGGAAATAGACTTCAGACGATTTGAAATTTTTTGGTATTTTCTAGCCCAAAAACAAAGTTATTATGAAATTTTTTTGGCAAGATTCTCTGAAACCCTATCTTTGTTATATAGATATTTCTAATTCCAACCGTAGGTTGATCAAGAAATCAACCAGAAATCAACGGTTGATAATACATAATAATGGAGCAGTTAATAGAGGCCCACTTGAACGAAAATACAGCAAGCTATAAGTTGAAAATGGAGGGGTGATCGGAACGAGGTCGCTTATTCTAATTGGCAAAAATGGGAACTCTTGTCCAGCAAGGTTTTTTTTAGCGGAATTTTGTTCAAAAGTGATAAATTTTTTTAGGAAAGATTTGGCAAAATATTCTTGCTTTTTCAGCGGATGAAATTGCTAATTTGCTACCAAATCTTGGAATGGTATCACTGCCTAAAATAAATGAAAAAACAAACTGCTCATGCCTCCCTTTGAGAAACGTCGATAATCAGCAGGTGGCGACTGATTCGCCCCACGTGTCCACGTGGGTCTCCTTTTTCTCTGCAAGCCAGGGAAAATGAATTGACCTGCCTCTGGGTCAATTGGAGTCAAAATAAAAAAATAAAAAAACAAAATAATAAAATCCAATCCAATGCACATGTGTTTCTTGTTTGTTTGTGTCTGGTCGCTGACCCATGCCGTGCCAGGCCACTTGTGGCTGGTTGGTTTGAATTGGCCCTCTTATTTGTTTTAAGAAAAAAATTTAAATTAAAATTTAATAAAATGGAAATGCAATGTCGGTAATGAAAATTACAAGCCCTCACCTCTTTAATGTCACTGCTTAGAGCATCCTCAATGCTACGCCCACAAAATGACACAGCAACGGTACATGCAGTTTCGATTCCCGTCCAAGTTTTTTTAGCGTAGCTTTTCCCGTCTCAAGTGCCTCAATGCAACGACGGGATTTGGAATTCCAAAAGGCTCTGCACAGCGAGGTGGCAGCTCTTGCGCAGCTCTTCCATTTTTGTAGACCTCCTCATTTCTATTATTAGTGTTGACCAAGAAGTGCAGAGGAGTTTGGAGGGCACAGCTAAGGACCAATTTTTGCCGTATGGGAGCCAAGAAATGCCGCGCTCGGGAAAGTGACTTGAGAAGTG
This sequence comes from Pseudisothecium myosuroides, assembly GCA_951799445.1. Lineage (NCBI taxonomy): Eukaryota > Viridiplantae > Streptophyta > Bryopsida > Hypnales > Lembophyllaceae > Pseudisothecium > Pseudisothecium myosuroides. The sequence continues at coordinate 24,282,189 of OX637290.1, read as the reverse complement.
CTATTAACATTGGGGCTAGTTTCTGTAGCCATTCTGCAAACCACGCAAAAGTTACAGTTGCTGTGGCTCAAATCTGCGCGGACTAAGGATGCTCTTATAACCAATGGAGTTTTGCATTGTAACGAGGAGGACGCTAAATGTTGCCTTCGAAGGTGGGCCCTGTAGGCCGAATTTACTCCGGGGAAAACGCAAGAATTTTTTATTTGCCACAAATTTTTTTTGCAAAATCTAAATTCATATTTGCAATGAAAGGCCCCAAATTAGCTAGGAAGGATTTTCAACGTACCCTAGATCGGCACAAAATAGGGGGCTTTTTTTTTACTTTTATCTCGGAGAACCCCAAATTTATCCTATTGGGCCCACCTTCAAAGGCAACATTCCTGTAACGAGGCGTACGATTATTCTTTTAAAATTGCTTAACCTTTAAAAGGACAATTTGAAAGGACAATTTTGTTCTTGGTTGGGCAGGGTTAGAATCTTGCATGAAATTTTAGGACACGAGCATGAGTAGCTGCATAGGTCAGCAAGCGACTAAAGAAATGAGAGCAGTCAATCTAATGAGGCAAGGAAACAAATGAGAGTTTTTACTCATGTATTGGTCACTCCTACTCTCTCTACACAGGTAGTGTCTCCAAGCTTCACTACATGATTGATCCAACCTTGGATCAAACAATCTCTTTTGTGGAAAATCAATAAATTTGAATTGTGTTGCATCAATGTAACATATGTGATCCTTGTGCAAGTACAAATACGACAAGCTTGCCCAATCAAGGTCCATCGACAACTTTGATTATTCCAACACAAGAATACCTAAGGGACCAAAAGTTCTTTTAATTAAGAATTAAAGAATTTACATTTTATAAAATACAATTGGCAATTTTAGACAAAATTTCTTGAATTGTTGTGCTATTTCAATCGAGCATATAAAATTTTAATTTTAAATAAAACTAAATTTAATTATGTCTTGAATTTTTTTGGTTATATTTCATTGTTTTACATGATAAGTGATTTACAACATTTGTTGATTAATTTTCAAAATTTAATCACATGCAAAGAATATAAAGGAAACATTTATACATCTATATGCATGTGACTCATATCTTTCCTTTTTGAAAAACTCTAATCAAAGTATAGAAGTTCACAGTATAAAGAATTCAATGTCAAAATGTTGCATGTCCATAATTTGTAAAATAGATATTTACGTACTTTAACTAGATTTTAGCTAACTATTATATTTTAGCTAATGTTATTTGTACTATTATATTCTAACTAAACATAAAAGGCTAGTTGTAGTCTCTAAGCCAAATGACAAAATATACTTATAGCACAAAAAAATTGTTTGGTTTAGAGTGAGTACATATACTCAATATTGTATACCAACAATTTGTGCCATCAATTTTTGACCAATTGGTTTGAGGGATATCTTGTTGGAAATCTACTTAATATAAGGATAGTGTGAGATTTCCATGGAAATCCAAAAAATTTGATAGAATCTGGAGTCCCTTTTAAGTTTTGACTTCCAACAATATCTGGCAAAATAACAAAAATTTAGACAATTAATAATATAAATGCTTATGATTACTTGGATGATTTTTGATATAGTTATCTTTTGCTATTTGTCATTGCTTAGGCCCTACTTCCAATTGCGACTCTAATGAGTTTGCTAGTTTCAAATGAGCTAGTTTGAATTTCTAAATAACCCTAATAAATATACTTTTTCGAGTAACCAATTAAGTATAGTTATCTTTTGCTATTTGTCATTGCTTAGGCCCTACGTCTAATTGTGACTCCAATCAAGTTGTTAGTTTGATTTTCCAAATAGCCCAAATAAATATATTATTTCAAGTAACCAAGTATAAAAAACTTCATTTAACAATATTATAGAGATTATCATCCTAATAAGCATTTGAATATAGGGACCGTGATTAGTGACCTCTAAAGCCCTAAGGCATGTCCACTTTTGGTGTAGGCCATTCCCAATACAATAATTGTTGGATTCTTGTGATATTTTATTAGAAATGTACTTCACTACTAGCTTAATGCCTAGAAAATTTTACAACAATCCAAGTTGTGATTAAGAATTTATGCTTTACATTTTGAAGTAGGGTCAATTTCAAATAGCCAGGATAGATAGGTCCAATTAGACTGCGATTTTTTTATATATACTCTCAACAAGCATATTAACATAATCCCCCAAAACAAAAAAAGCGTACCGAAACACATGATTTTGAATTACAAGCCATTGAAGATTTTCATATGAGGACTTCATAGTCTGTTCATACTTCCAATCTACATAATTATTCTAAAAGAATGCCAAATGCCAAGGCTTCCCTCGCTTTAACTCCTAAAAGACTTTAGAGTTGACTTTGTTTTTTTTGAGAAATCGAGTAGGCTCTATCAACTTTTAAATTTGAAATTTTTATATGAAAATTTAAAAAGGATGCTAATCATCCTAATCTATGTATGAAGATTTGTTTCAATTATTCTAATAAATATTTCAAAAGTTAAAAGTTTCAAAAAAAATTTGAATGTCAAATTAGGCAGCAAAAAATATATTCTAAAAATTTAAAAATTAATTATGTTGGATTGTATAGATTGATACCTATTCAAAAACATTCAAACCATTCAATTCCAATAATGAGGTGAAAGTTATGAGGAGTTTTATTTTGCAAGCATTGAAGAAAGAAAAAATATATAATGTCATCTTTTCCACTCAATTTTCAAAATTTTCAAACAAAAACAAAATAAAGAATATGAATTGCTTACTAGAACATTCGTACTATTGGAATAACAATTTTCAATTTCTTATAAAATTATTAGTGATTTAGTATTCTCAATCTTTCATTTAGTACCTCCTTCCACTTTATAATTTTCTTAAAGATGAATATGAAAAAAATTGGCTACATTTTTTACATACATTTTCAACCTATTTTTCAACCTATTGACTAAAATGTACAAGTACAACAACTAACAAAATTGAGTACAAATCTGAAATGTTTTCATTCAAACAACTATACCACAAGCATCAATATATTTTTTAATTATTTTTTATTTTTTATTTTTTGGGGGCCAATTATATGCATCATGAATTCTAGTCTTCCAACAAAAAAATTGATTCTAAAAATGCATCATATAGTTGTAAAATCTAAATTTAATTATATTGCCTTGTTCAACAAATATTTCAAATGCAAGGGCATTAAGATGTAAAAATGGTCTATATTGCAACCTATACTCTTTCTACAATGGCTAATGCAATGCTATACTTTTAAATCCCCCCAAAAGTTCATATATTGAGAGAGCCAACATCATTTGCATGTTTGTCAAATTGTTGATATTTTAAATTCTATAAATGCCAATTTCCTTTGATTTTTGTGTATAACAATCTAAAATGATGTATACCAATATGCCAAGGCATAAAAGGTTTTTTCAGAGTTCTAAGAAAAAATTGACAAAAGATAAAGTAATTCCAAATCATGGTGAACAAAACCGAGTTTTAGACATGGCTAACTTTGAAGTTAATTTTCTTTCAAATGACAACTAATTTTTTCTTCAAACCTCCATGATAAAGTGCAATATGTCACATACTACAACTTTCATATGTACACTTTTGGACTTTGTCCATTGATGCTTGTGGTATAGTTGTTTGAATGAAAACATTTCAGATTTGTACTCAATTTTGTTAGTCACTGTAACTAAACAAAAGAGCTTTTAAAAAAAATGTTGATAGACAAAACTTCATTGTTTGGAAAGGATTTTGGGACAATTAATGTACTTGAACAAGTTAACCAAGGAATCCTATGGTTGGATTTGTTAAAAAATAAATATAGATGACGATTTTAGCCTTGTTTTTGGGATGAGTATTTTCAAGCAATTTTGGAACTCTAAACATGAAAGAACTTTAGGATTTACAAAATTAAGACTGGTATATAGTGGTGTACAATTTGATTTGTATAAGACTTGACAAACATATGCTTGATTGTTTCAAGTAAATGCATGTAGGCTTTTTATAGTTTTCACTAAAACTTAAACTAAACTAATTCACAAGCTTGTCCACATCAAGAACTAGATGGATTTTCCTCATCCATTAATTGTTATTTACCCAATATTCTTCACAACCATACAATATGTAAATCCAGTCTACCATGCTTTCATCACTCTGCAAGGGCTCTAGGCTTCAAGTCTTGACCAATGGATTTGACACTTCATCTATTAGAAATCCCTTCCAATCTTTTCTCAGTGATACCCATACCGATGCTCAAATTTATCCAAGTTGGTCAATATTGTGGAGTTATCTTGAGAATGGTGATGACAATCTTACATATTCAAGTGCAAATACGTATTATGATCTTCCAATTGTTTGTGACTCCTCATTTTTTCTTCAATGGCAAAAGAAAACAATGTTTTATATCCATATGGACCGGTGGATTCTCAAATACAAATCTCTTTCATTCTTCACAAGTCAGCTATGAAGTGATTCTGATTTGTACCAAGTTTTGTGAAAAAGTCGTTGAACTCGTAAGCGCACTGCAGTCCATTTTCTAGACAATAAATAAAGCAATATGCCCAGAATTGTGCCCGAGGAATTGTGAAGAATGAATGTTTTTTGCTCAATCATCTAATTTACAACAAGTAGTGGACTGAGTTATGAACTACTCTGTGCATAGTATAAGGACCTTGACAAAGCACATGATTTCTAAGAAAATGAAAAATTGAAGTACATCAGAATTTTCTCAAAATTATGGGTGCCCAGAATAACTTATGCATATTGAGGTGAAAATAACATTGTTAATTAGTCTAAACCACTCCCCATTGGAGATTGGGATAATTCCTCCCTGAATCCTTGGAAGTGAATTTAATTTAACCCCAAAAGGATGGGTTGGTCACCAAGGAAACCATTCAGTTTTTGATACCATGTGAATCATTTGGTCAAAAAAAATAAAAATCCAAGAGCACTTATTGGAGGTCAAACTATTGTACAAGACCTTCTCTTTTCTTAACAAATTTCAAAGATGAAAATTTGCACTTTTGTCCTATATAGAAGAATTTTTTGTCATCCATCGGACACTTAGTATCTGCGGCATCCTTACAGGGTTAATTTCAAGAGAGTCATTGGCTAAGGTGGGAGCACCTATAATTGTACATTTAAGCAATTCAACATAGTTGGAGGCATCTTTTGTTGTAAAAAAAATATTTTTACAGTATTGGCAATTGAAAGTCATGAATTCTCAAAAAAAAAAAAATTTTTGGATAAAACATCTATTTTTTGTGAATTTTCAAAGTAAAACTCCCTAGGGGCTAGGGCACCCCAAACCACATTCTAGTAAAGCTTGCTCAATTCTAACACAGAAATCTAAAAAAATCAGCATCTTTCAATCACAATAAAGCATGGTGATGGTTTCAGGTACTTTTGCAGACACTTTTAAGGGAACTCTATAGTGCAAGTACGGGTACACGGACAGGAATGGATGCACCTACCTTTGCTAGGATGTTGTAACATTGGAGGCTCTCGCTTTCCAGGGGAAGCGAAAAACACCCACGAGCGTTGGTTAATATTGTTATGAACATGTAGAAGCGGTGGACAACACCAAAAAAATTAAGAAATACAAGTGCCGTCATGGAAAGTGTAGGAGATGAACAGTTTTTAATTGCATTCTTTATGAGTTTTTTTGCAAGTGGAATGCTCATTGGCAACAGAATATGTGTTGATAAATTCTGGAGAGATGGACAGGACCTCACTTTGTGGTTAGAATAACCATTTTTTCAGCACTTTTCAGTACTTTTTCAGCCAGAAGAAATGGATGTTAGGAATGCCTTGGGCATCCCCTGAATGATGTTCATTTCTTCTGCTTCCACTGTAAGTCTGTATGAAATGTTTGCATTGAGAGTTACAGAGTTGTAGTCACGTGCCTTGAAATGAATGAGGAGTGTTTTTTGGACTTTTATTAATTTAGGGCAAGCAATTGTGGTCTCATTTTTTTATCCTACGGTTGGAATTTTGCACATAGAGGATTGTCTAACTTGAATGCAGGACAAATTTCATAGAATTTGGATTAATGGTTACAAAGTTATGAACAATTGTACATTGTACACCATGATGGTTTACACTATTAATATATACCTATGCTGAAATTTTCAATTTATTTGAACCTTTTTTACATATCATATGAATTTTTGTCGCTAGGTAAACATTAACTTCAAATATTCTCTAAAACATTGAAATTTTCTTATAGCTTATAGAAGACATAGGATTTCACCTATGAAAAATAAAATAAAATAATTCTCATTGGTAGGGCTATTTTATGGCATGATTGTTCCTAATTGCACATGTAGTGACATTTGTGTGTACATCAACTAAATTTATACTCCGTATTAACCAATTTAAGCCCGTGCCCAAAAGTTGTCCACTAGGGTACCTTGCAATCAATTTAATGTACAATAACAATTCTAGTGCCATTTTGCCAAATTCATTTTCCATCTCATATTGCCAACTCTTTCACCTTCCAATTGACATGCTCAGCATACCATTTAACTATGGCTATAGAGAAAATGCAAGTAGGTTCCAACATCCACGGCCATGGGATAGATGTCATTACTTTGTTCACAACTATAGGTCCGTCATTCTAGGGTTAAGGGGTTTGTATGCCATCCATATGTATTTATTGATTGAATGAGGGAGTTGTATTTGCCGGTTTTAGAGGTGATAGCATTGGTTTGTGTGTTTTCACATGAGACTTGGAAATTCTATGTGAGGGTCGTGAATAACATTCTTGAAAAGTTCCTTGAACACCTTGTTTTTGCACAACACTCATTGAGCTCAAGATTGAAAGTTGTGCCAATATTCAAACTTAATTGCACAATTTAGTCAGGCACTTGACAAGTTTTTGACAAGAGTTTTGTCTTGCGAACAAATAGAAATTATATATTGATATTGTGAACAATAGTCAAGACACAACTCTACTATAGAATAGAGTTAATCATAAAGCGAGCAAACGCAAGACCAAGAGCCGGAGTCCGGAAAAAACACTTGATCAAACTTGCCGGAGCACCAAAACTTAGGTTGGATGGAATTTCATGTTGTGTTTCTTCTGTACTATTCTTAGTTAAACCTTCCTCTGACACCTAGCTACAAACATACAAACATAGGATGAACTTTACAATTAACTCTAATGTTTTGTAATTTATCAAGAATTCGGAGGCTCAAGATCACACAAGGCTAAAAATGGAAAGAAAGAAGAGAATCTCGCACTTTGAAGTTACGCACTGAACACGCTTAGTCCCTCAAGATCTGGACACAAGGCAGTGAATGAATTGGGAGATATGGAGCAACCAATTGCAAGATTCTCGGCAATTCCTGGAACAGAGCAACTACTTCTTATCCAAACGGATTCAACTGAACCAATCAAGCCAATTCATTCAGGACCTTTTATAAGGAATGTACTGGATCAAATAGAAATTGCAGGTAGAAACCATTCTTTGGGTTCATCACGACCTTGAATTGTCCTAAACAAGATGTGCACATCAGTTAACATCTGATTCAGGCTTTCAGTGCAGCACAACTGGTTTGAGTGATCCCTAAGTTCTCGAGGAAGGCAACACTTGCGTTCCAGGAATTGAAAGGAAAGAAAAGTGATGGACTCTCGCAACAAGAGCAGGTCCAACTTTTGATAATCTCAAAGCTGTAGGAAGAAAGCTCTTGACAAAAGAAAATCATTTAACTGAAAAAATCATCGGTCTACAAATAAGTCTAGTCTCAGAACAACAAATAAACGACAAGCTTGCACTCTGAAATGTACAATTATGCCAAATATAATGTAAAAAACTTTCTTCTCCAACACACACTTCTAGCAATGAAACAGTAAAGGTAACCTTTACAAATCCTAATCAACTCAAATTTCCGACCATGAATGAACACTAAGTGAGCTCCTCGTAAGATATGGAACAACATACTCTTTGAGCTCCAAATCATTTATGCGTAAATGATCACCAGGAAAAGCAATATATTTCACCCGGCCAGCTTCGTCCAAAGCTCTAAGACCAATCCAGTCCTCTTTGTACAAATCCGTCTGCATCACAAAAGCAGTTTCGCAAACAAATGTTACAATGGCACATTCGCACGAATTTACTGGACTGCTATCGCCATCACAAGCAAGACATTGGCCATTTATTTCATAAAAGACCTACAAAGAGTAGCTAGAAATTAAACTTAAAACACACAAAGATGGCAACCTAGATTCAGTCAAAGTTTGATCGGACAGTAGATACTCAAAAGTTCACTACTCAAAAGTTTGTAACGCTCAATGCTAATTTTTGCTTTCATGAAATCTTTGAGTTTGAAATGCACTTGCCTCTTCGGGAGCTTGCACGGTACAGAAATCGTTGTCAGCATAGAAACCGAACCAAGCTGTTTGAGGAGGAATCAAGATAGCATCCTGCTGGAACTGAAACACCAGTCATTGGTCGCCAAGTACATCAGCACATATACAAATCCATCCAAGAAAAAAACGTTTGTTCATTTGCAAATGTACATAATACGCCTACTGCAATTGAGGTGAACAAGACATTCCTCCTGGATATGCAAGTACTCTTACTCCCCCTGTCCCATAAGTCCCTTCTGTTTTTTCTCATTTGTCCCGAATTACTTGTCCCAGACCTGATTTTAGGGTTGAAGATGATTTCTTTTGTTTTGAGAGTTAACTAACGATATGAAGTACAAGAATTTTAGTTTATTATCCACTTTACAAATTTACAAATTTACAAATTTGAATTCTTAATAGCAATTTGAAGTAGATTGGGCCAAAGACCAAAAGACATTGAGCTTTTCATTGAATCTATTGAATTCTAAGATGTTCTCGTGAAGACCTAAACCAAGACCTAAACACATGGAGAGGGCAAGGTAGTTGCATAGGGAGTCATCCTTCTCTATGAAGTCTATCTTTACTTATGTATGGGACTTTGGATCTATTGCAACCTCCTCCTTTCTAATCTTTCCTTGATCGCAATTAATAGCCAAATCCACTTGTTTTGGAATTGAGAGGACCCATTGCGTATTCACTATAGAATCATTTGATAGTAACATGCATTAAAAAATTGTTGCCAAATCCTTAATACTTTCATTATTAAAAAAAGGACTAGTAGTGTGGGACGGAGGGAGTATTAGCACCAATACTGTTGAGTTGAACGAGCAAGAAATCAATTATTTTATACGTGGTCATCTTTTATCACTTTTATCTCATCATCTACATTTGAAAAGATACTAGATTCTACGCAAAACAGAAAATGCAAAGACAGACAGTATTAAGTAAAGAAGAGACCCACCATAATCAGCACTAGGTTATTAAGACTTTCCAATCTCTTTTTATAGGTCTCGTTACGGTTTGAAGAGATCTCATTGTTTAGTTTAGGTAGAAACAAAGAACCCTTGTAATAAGCAGCCAAATCCTGCACAATTCACGTCATACAATCAAGTCCACAGGATGACAGATTAAAATAGTTCACTTGTAGTTTAAACAACTATGAGCCATCAAAACATGCAATTCTACAGATTCCTTGAACCTGTAGGAACCTTATTAATAGCAGCTAAATCACACCACAGCTGAAGTAACGGAGTTTGCAGATCAGACTTTAGAAGTTCGCCTGTCATTCGAACAAAACGAATTGGATCAAAGTAAGCCTTCTGGAGCATGAACAGTACATCACACCAGACGTCATAGTAACGGTTGCGGGAGAGCCAACCTCAACAGGAAAAGCTTTAAAGGCTACAAGGTGCTGTTACTTACATTTGGGATTTTTACGTAGCCGCTTGGAGCAAGATGGTTCTGCAGGCACAGCATGAGCTCAGAACTACTCTTTCAATTCGCAACACTGAAAGTCTATAAACTTTCTACCTCATTAACTGAGTTTTTAAAAACTGGAATGCACATGAAACGAAACGAAGCTCAGGTCAAAAGATTCATGAGAAGGAAGGCGGAAATTTTCGAACCTGTACAAATGGTGAATATACACCAAGTCGAATCAGTGAGTCGAACAATTTACAGACAGACGTGAGCTGTACATTCCCAACCCCGGTCTATTTTTTAGATTGGTAAGCCAAATGATTACTAAGGGTATATATAAATACTATCACTGCTGTAACCTCGACTAAGCGCTAATAATCACGAGATTAAAACTTGCGCATCAAGCACTGCACTCAAACTACTTAGTGTTCGCAACTTACCGAACACCCAGGCACTGAGGCTGTTCCTGCATGGGGTCCTCCCAATGATACAAAGTTATTGACCTGTGCACATTAGTGAATTAGTAGAGTCTAATGGAGCTTCCAAACAGCTACATGGAACTTATTCAGAAATCTAACTGACTGCATCTACAAGTGGTCAAGTACTATCATTTACAAAGTTTCTACAATAGTACGAACTGCAGGAAGAGCGTTCAATATAGCTAGTGTTGCAAGATTAAGATTTAAAATATTTCACAATTAGATATATTGAGCCAATTTAGACTACTTAAGTGTACCTTTAGAAAAGATGAAAGGCGTGCACTGCCAGAAAATGAAAGGGCACAAGATACACGGCAATGAAAAATATAAGAGATTCTGGGGTGAAAATTATAAGCTTACAGGTGGTCCACCGTCACAAAATTCAATCACAGCTCGAGCTACCACATTTCCCTGCACGCATTTTATTGACAGTTACTAAAAGATGTTGAAAACTTAATGCTACTACAAATCAAGCATTGGAAGGCCACGTGTACAATTTCCACAAACTTCAAGCATCACCTGTGATAAACCGACCATGTTGTAACCGTCTTTCAGCTCTGGGATCTTTTTCACCTACCCAAATGAACAAATAAAAGCCACCTCAGAATAGAATAGGGGCACGCCCAATGATTCGATCGTCTGATCTCCCAGTTGCATACTGAGGTAATCGCATTCAAAGACCACGAGCAGCAAATCCAATATAGAGATGCAAGATTTCAAACGCCACGTTTGCACGAATGCGCCAGATATAACCCGACGAAGAAAGTCACTTTTGCGTATACCTGCTCGCACACAAGGTCGGCCTGGCCCCCACCCCGAAAGCTAACAATCAGTACCAGAGCCTTCCAATTATTCACTAGAGCTTGAAAAGTGGAACTTTGGTCACCCCGCAGATGTACATATAATGCATACACAAGTTTAAAAGCTATTCACCTGCTTGCCAAGTCGCAAAAAAAACGAGTCACCTGCTCCATTTCCTATCTCTCTGCGAATGAAACGTATCAGAAGAGGCGGAAATGCCATTGACTGTGTTAGTCTGCACTATCAATCGCCTCTGCTTCAACAAAAATCTAAAAGTATTTCAAGAGCCTGCTCACGAGCCAAAACTCCTTCTAAGTAGCTACGACTGGCCACAATATAAAGCGTGCATGACTCTATTCCCTGCTCGTTATGCCCTACAGTCGTTCTATAAAATGTAGCATTGCCGTCAATAAAGCTTCAGTTACAAGATCGTGCCTACGTGATATGCTTCACCACAGATGAATTTTCCACACATCACTGAACAGAAGGTTATCGTGCTTGCCATTTGCGCAGATTAAAGGATATCTCTGCGATTGAAACCAACACCAAGCACAGTGCTATGTATGTCATCGACAATATGTATGACCACGAGTACTTACATGCAGAACCCTACGGCTCCAGACATATTGATGAGGATCTGTGTGAACTCGTACAGCCCTTGGTTCTTGCATTCGTCTCCAATGCCTGTTCAAACACATCAATCGTATCTTCAGCTCGCGATCAACCAATTCAAATCCATAGCCTTTCACAGAATCACTGATAAAACTATTAACTTAGGTCTCGGAACATCCAAATCGAGTCAGAGAGATAAAAGATATTGACGCAAAACAAGAATAGCACACGAGCCTCTTTGATTTTGTTTTATGCAAAGATTAGAAGAACACGAGCCCTAAATATCGTCACCGCCATTCACTTAGGGCACCAATGCACACTACAAACTAGAGAGTCGGAAACTAGTTGCACATCAAGGGCAGATTGCCTCAATGGATAATCAACCGTAACAATTACTCCATCAACTTCGTGATTTGCGAGAGATATCAACCAATGCACAAATTAATTCCACTATGCCTACAACAACCGGGAAAACAAGCCGAAACGCTTCAAATTGCAGGCATTTGAGCATATGAGTAACAACGCGGTCAAGCATCCCAAAATTAATACAAGTTCACACAAGAATCCCCAAGCGCATCACCAATCCCGACGACGACAGATCAATTTATCCACACAACAATCAAAAGCAGACGACCTAAACGTAAAAGTCACTCCACACGTGAAATTGATTAATCAAGACGAGACCAGCAGCAGGATCTTAAATAATCCAGGCCTAAACTCACCGTGCAGTACAATGAATGGCAATGGCTTCTCGGCCTCGGAGGCAACGAAGAGCGCGGGCAGAAGCAACACTAAAGAAGCCGCAAGCCAAAATCGCAGCAGCGTAGGCTTCCGCTCCACGCAATCCATCACAGGAGCTCCCATGGCCGCCCTGACAAACACTTTGTTTCAATCCAATGCGGTTCCTTCAAAACCAGCTTCAATGGCAGACCTAACGTCCGATTTGATACCGACACGGTTCAATATCCTCTGCAAAAAACATCCGCAGGTACTTACCGACTTTCAAATTAAAGGCGGAGAAGCACAAAATCCGTCAAAACGAGAGCGGAATTTTGACTATGCTCTCTGAGATGAAAGAAATCTCTGCGATACATGAATCCGAGGGAAAAGAAATTGCGTGAGCTCCGAGAAATAGGGCCAGTCTTCGCATTTCCGACTTAGAATTGGCGAGCTATACCGCGTTTAGATCAGGCCGGTCCGCAGGGGGGTCACTTCACTCACCTTGGTCGGCCGATGAGCGAGCGAGCGAGAGAGACGATGTTCCCAGTCCCCAAATCTTGTTCTCATGTTCCCGTATTCAGTTAGGAACTTTCATTTTCTCCACTGTAGAAATTCCACGTCATCAATGGCTTGGAATGCGAGGGACTCCTCAAGCCAAGAACGATGAATTTGGATAAGGTAGTCTGCTGTAAAAGCGACCATGTTCTAAATGCATCTCTTATCTAGGAATGAGTGACATGTTGCTTGAAATATCTATTATTGTCAATGATGAGTTAGATAAGCTTATATAGTCACTTCAAGAGTATACAATACTGCAGTAGTTTGGGGATGGAGATGAGGAGGATAATATTAATAGTAGAATAGTAATATAATAATAATAATAATAATAATAATAATAATAATAATAATAATAATAATAATAATAATAATAATAATAATAATAATAATAATAATAATAATAATAATAATAATAATAATAATATGAACTTCAACCATTTTAGGTCCTATGTCATGCCACAGGCAAACGTGAGTGACACAAAGACTATATACCTCCATTAGAAGGAAGGACTATCAATATGCTATCTATTTGTTATGAAGTGAAGTAAATGACTTTGTGTTGTATTATGGTTTTACAAAAGAGAGATTTGAGTAAGATATGAAGGTTTGTTTTAGATGATGAAAGACATAGTTAGATAGGGAGAGATGAAGAAGGTGCAGTGGGGAGTATAAGTATTGAGACGAAGTGATGCAGATATATGATTGTTTTTAAGTGATAAATATTGGTAAAGTTAGGATTGGATGATTGTGTTATCAAATTACATGGGGGTGAAATTTTTTGGAAGTGCTTGATTGTTTTCTAGTTTGTGTTTATGTAAAAGTATGTAGGTGTAGCGTTTGCTTTATAGTTGTTTTTAGTAGTTTTAGTTTTTCTTGTAGAATTCTGAGGAATGGAATATTTGTGGTTCCTTTTGGTACTGGTTATAATGACTAGTAGGGATTTGGAGTTCCATGCATGGTGGTTTTTATTTAGCTGAAGGGTATATTTTCAAAAAGTTTTTTTTTTTTTTTTTTTGAACCACATGGACAATTTCCATTGAAAGGGGAAATAGTACATAGAACCAAGAGCAAAGCCCCGGTGACCTTCTTTAAATTTTCAAACTGCAAACTAATGAGCCTAGAACCAACTAAGCAGTAAAGAGTCCTGACCCGAGGGCCAGGGCTCACACCAAGCCAATCACTCAAACGCCCCCATCTATATTTTCCAAGTTTGGTTGCAATAGAATCCATAGGAAAGCGGTCATTATAGAATGTGAATCCAATGAATTGGATATCATGCTATTTGTTGGGGATAGTTGGTGGAGAGGTTTGTTCATGAGTTGTAGAGAGGGAGTGAGGATTAAAAATTCCACGGAAGAGGTGAACCATTGATTCTTCGCCATCTATCTAACTACCAAATATCTTATGTGAGTGTCAAATTTAGACATAAATAGTAACTATTTAATTTTGAAATGTTTGAAGTTTTGAAATATTATAAGTGAAATGTTGGAAAGGTTGTTGAAATCTTTCTTCCGTATTGTCTAATTTAGAAAATATTTTATTACTAAAATTGTAGAGAGTGACATTTTTAAGTGAAAACTCTAAAACATTTATTTAATGATCATTGTCAAGTTGAAAAGACAAAACAATGGCAAGAAAAAGACATGGTAATAATTAACACATCAATCAAGAAAAGACACAACAACAAGAAATAAGAAAAGTTGTAGCAACCAAAACAAGAAGAATCATGATAGGCAAAAACCAAAAATTAATAGCTTGAAGTGCCAAAATCCTCAAAAGTGATTTTTCTAACCGTGGGTTGAAAACAAAATTGATCAAGGGCTAATTGCAATATTGAGAGACTTGTAGCCAATCACAATGCGCCACAATTGCATTGGGAACCGCACCATAATTAATCACTGTCCATCTCTTCCTAATTGGAAATAAACAACCTGCATTGCCAAAATGGAGAGTGGTCAAGGAATGGGTTGCCTCCTATAACTGCCAACAGTTGTAATGAAAGTACTATGAGGCCTAACTTTTCTGAAATCTTCATTACATAATACCTTACAAAATATCCTTCACTGACATCTTTCCTTGCTCCATAATACAAGTGTGAAGAGACCTAAAACTTCAACTTATGTGTCTAGTGTCAAATCCACGTCACATCAAGAATGCTAAAGGAGGCAATCCATTTCTGACCACTTAAGCAATTACACACATCTAGAGGGCTGTTTTGTTTGCTAGGGCAATTTTTCCATGTGCAAAAATAGAATTTGGAAGATTTTCATTATTTTTCAGATTTTTATTTTTCAAAATATAATTATTGTGAATTTTTTAGCAGAAGATTCTACTCCTCTCCCATACAAGTGATGTAGGGCTTGTTATTTTTTACCATAGGCTAAAAACAAAATTGACCAAGGGGTGTTGCAATATTGAGAGTCTTGAAGCCAATCAAAATGCGCCACAACTGCGATGGGAACCGCACCGTAACGAATCACCGGTCATCTCCTTCTGAGCGGAAAGTGAACAGCCTACATAGCAAGAATGGGGGATGATCAAGATTGGGTTGTCTCCTATAACATGATTATGGTACCATTCCTAGCCTGAGAATTATTCTCAAGATTGAGTTCTACACGTGGTACAATATGCTATGATTTGTAATGGATGCATGTTACAAGTTGCACACTAATAATGAAATTTAGTGTTACCATAGTAATTGATTTTACAATACTACAAATTTTTACTCTTCATTTTCATGAACTATACTACCGTATTATAAAATCTTCATCACGAGTAAGAACTTGTAGCATTTTAAAATCAATTAGTGTGGTTAACACTAAATATTATTATTAGTGTAGTGATATGCGTTCCCTCAAGCAGAACCCCATCGCATGCAATAGTCAATCAAACAACAAGACCTATTTTAATCAGCAAAAGATGGCCTCATAATATATGTGAAAATTAATATTAAAACAGGCATGTTACGTGGAACGGTTGCTAAACATCGAAAAACAGTGGCACACAGATAAGACGTACAGAAAGTAAACGATAGGTGTATCAAACGCGCAGTATAATGGTAAATCTGTATGATTTCATTCACGTGAAATTAATCTCGGCCAGGGTAGAGAGTGAAGGAATAACATTAGTGTGTGCCGACAGAATCGGCACTTATTACCCTACAGTACCGCCCAACGTCTTCAATACACTCCACTAGGGTACCCTCGCTTTTCAGACCAAATCAAAAAATCATATATCCTACTCTTCGGACCAAAAATTGGAGTCCCCTTTGTCATACAAAGGAAGCTAATAGTGAGGGTATAAAACGCTTAGACAGTGGCAGCTTCCTTCTTGGCAAACTTAACACCCTTCTCAATGCTGCCCTTCAACTCCGATTTCAAAGCATCCACAGCCTTCTTCTCGTACTCGGTGATGCCGTCCAAATCTTCGCCAAGAATTTCCTCCACTCCCTTCTTCCCAAGCTTCACCGTCGTGGCAAAGAAAGGCAGGTCCGTCACCTGAAGGACCAAACCAACAAGCTCAAGGTGATGCCATGGTAGAGGATACTAAAACCCTTACGTAACTGAACGGACCTGTCTCCTATTGACGGACCCCTGTTACCAACAGCAACTCATCTCTTCCCTTACACTCAGTTGGTCGTCAATTAGCAAGTTGGGTGTAAACATGACTTGGCTAAATGTCTCCAGTTTCTGATCTTTGAATAGAAAACGGGGGTGTCTCCTGTCCCGAAGTAGTTATCTAACCTTCCACTTTGAATGATTGAATAAGATATCATGATACACAGTGATAAAACTTTTATCACAGAGAAATTGGCTATGGAACACAAAGTGATCTCTCTGACGCTCTGTAGTGATCTACCAACGAAACCACTCCTTAGATATTGGTTTTCAACGCTTAAAGTGACTGAGGGAGACTTACAGACAAAACAAAACCCTCAAATGGCCCATCCTCTAACAACGATCACTAAACAAATGAGACACAAAACTATTCCCAAGAATTCCTACATCACTACAACCCATAGAATCAGGAACTCAGAAGGGTGGTTACCTCAGACTGGATATAAGCACATTCGTAAACATCAGAATCGCCATCCAACGCTCGCATGCAAGACTCGGCAAATCTGGCCGCAGCATATGCCTGTGAACATAAATTAGCCACACAGTCATCAGCAGGATGAAAGGATATGGCCACTGCAACCCCGTACAGTGAACTCCTTCATAAGGTGGAGGATACTAAACCCGTTATTGACCTGATTCCGCCTCCTATCAACTGACCCCTGTAACTAACCGCAACTCATCCCTAATGAACTCGGTTGGCTATCAATTAGCAAGTTGGCTGTGAGCATGACTTGTTTAAATGTCTCTGGCCATTCATCTTCGAATAGAAACAAAGGATTTCTACTGATCTAGAACAGTGACCTACAACCTCCATTTTGAATAACAATCAAATCACAAATTGAGCGAGAAAAAAAGAACTTAAAAAAGTTCGTCTCTTGCACACAAAGTGATCACCCCGGAGCTCTATTGTGCAATCTCTCATTAAAGCACACTCCTAAATATCGATTTAAAAAAAAGGTTAAAAGTGATGGAAAGAGTACCCTCTGCAATAGATCACATGATCAAGCACAATCAGGCCACAACGCTTACCATGGAAAGAGTAGCGGACCCGGCACCAGCCTTGGCCTCCACGACCTCAGTACCGGCATTCTGAATCCGCACAGTGAGCTCCTCGATTTCCTCAGGGGTGAACTCCACGGTGGGCTTGGTCTTGGACAGCAACGGTAAAATGGTGACACCGGCGTGTCCACCGATCACTGGAACGTTCACGTCAATCAATCGCAAATTCTTCTTCTGCGCAACAAACGTATTGGCACGCACCACGTCCAACGTGGTCACACCGAACACCTTCTTCGCGTCGTAAACGCCTTTGGCCTTCAGAACCTCGGCAGCAATCGGGACGGTGGAATTCACGGGGTTGCTGATGATGTTGATCAATGCCTGGTACGAGCAAACGCTAACGCTGATTACACTCAAATCTCATTATTATGACCTCCGACTCGGATAAGACATTCAAGAATATCCTACACTATCAATTGACTGTAGCACAATTGTCACACTTTCGAACTATGTCATACTGAAAATAGCTGGTACCCGAGGTGGTGAGAGCAGAGGGCTTCGAGTGGAAGAATTGATGAAATTTCGGAGAGGACAAGAATGAAATGCTCACACATGGACGACCTAAGCAATCGCTAGGAACGCCATATTCGAATCACAAGTAACAGCATGTTCGTGATAACGTCACACGGCGTGTGAAAACGTCACACAGTGATGTTCGAGACGGACGCGGCTTTAACGTAGCTTTCTAGATCGCATACGAGAAGCGTAGAGGACCCAATTTCTGGTGTACGAATCACAAACAAAAATGTTTTCTTCGCACAACTAAAAAGAAAGTAAAAACACTGGCTTTGATTGCCCTAGAACAAAAACGTGTGCATCTTCATGACTACGGTGTTAAGACGGAGTAGACTTACCCCGGGGGCATTATCAGCAACAGCTTCGATGAGACCTCGCACGATCCCTGCGTTGATGTTAAACAGATCATCGCGCGTCATCCCGGGTTTGCGAGGCACTCCAGCGGGGATGATGACGAGGTCGACGTCCTTCAATGCGGCGGCCAGCTCGCCAGCGCCCGTGTACGCAGAAACCTAGCAAGCGCAATCGAATCAACGCTTAGTCGAAAAGCCAATCTCGCAACAACAAGCAGACTGTCTCAAAAAATCCGGGAGCACGCCCTTTACCTGAGCAGGGGTGTTGCAGTGGCCAAGATCCGCAGCGACGCCCTTGACATTCGCGATATCGTAGAGCCGAAGCTCACCGACGAGAGGCGACATCTTGATCAAAAGCGACAGAGGTTGCCCGATCCCTCCCGAGGCGCCCAAAACAGCCACCTTGAAAGTCGACAGCCCCGATTTGGGAGCCCCTGTCGCTGCGGTGCCCGCGGAGGAGTCCGCACGCACCTGCAGCCCCGGCATGGCCCGCATCGCGCCATCGCTCTCCAAAGAAACACACCCATTCCGCCTCGACAAGCTCAAGCCTCGCAACCCTGAGGCCGCGGCAAATCCCAAGGAAACGCTCCTGCACGACGAGGCCGTGGCGACCCCGCCATTAGCCGCAGCAGTGGTGGCGTGGAAGGCAGTCGTAGCAGCCATGGACGCCATGGCTTTCTGGGTGGTATGCTGTTGCTTAAACCCTAACCAATCACACACAGGAAAAAGAGCTCCGAATCGCTGCTGCAACTGCCGAGCGCGAAGTAACGTAACAACGGCCGAGTCTTTTCTAAACCGCAAAGAGGCTTCCAACTGACGACGCAAGCGTGGCGAGGGCGGGTAGGCTGGAGACGAATCTTTCGTGATAAGACCGCGGGGCGAAGGGGATGCAGTCTCCACCACCAATGCAAGCCGGCAAAATGCTTCAGAGTATAAAAACAAAACAAAACAAAACTACCCAACTGAACGATGAATGAATGATAGGCATTCCCGTCAGTCTCTGAAGATTTAGAGATGGGCTCCCGGATCCCCTCGGCCGTCGATCTTCTGCCACCAACGTGCCACGATTGAAGGAGCCCGCCAGGAGGACCTTTTCAAACTCCTTTTTCTCGTTACGGATCTGCAAACTTTGTGTACTTTTTTTTTTGACAACAAAAGCAGGCTGCCCCTAAAACCCTAAGATTCGTTGTGCTCTAGGGTTTATTCTCGTGAAGCCCGACGTGGAATGACGGACCCGGGGCGAGCTTCTCGTGACCAGTGCTCCGTCCATGGCGGAGATTTGCGTGTGAGTTGCAAGCTGTAGCTTGTTGTGAAGAGTCTTTGGGATGGGGTGATGTCAATACTGAGTTTTAGGACATGGGTAATAGCTTGTCGGAAGCATGTTGTTCATGGCTTTCCAACGAGCTATGGGTTGTATGATTTGACCCATAAATGAGCAAGAATTCTCAAACTAAACTGTTTGGGAGAGATTAGTATGGGTAAATCCTAAATCACCTAATTGCAAACTGATAGGGGTATTTGTTTTTGGAGACCCGGATAGGTCTCTATAGGGCTTTTTTTAACTTGCCAAATAGTACCAGAAAAAATAATAAGGCTAAAAATGGCAACAGTTCGTGAATTTTTTTTGCTAGAAAACTTCAAAAAATTTAGATGAAAACATAATTATGAACATGTGATATGTGCTAATGTGATATTTTCTATTCAATGTGTGGATGAATGTTGAAATTTGGAGCACCACTAATTATAACATTTTATATTGGCACTTTGACACTTCATAAAAAATGAAGAAAAAAACTACCCTCTAAGGCTGAGGATGTGGGCTAGTTTGTCCAAAATCCTATTTAAAGTTAGGAAGTGTATTACAATCATGTAAAATGTATATTTGATAAATTTTCAAGAGCATGGCACTTAAAACATTTGACTCACAATTCAATATAAATCTCAATCTGAAACTTTGAGTGCAAGTTTGGATTATGTCATCTCCCGTTAGTGAGGTTTTTTTATACCTACCATTGAAAGTGGCAGGTATAATTGAGTTGAAAGTGGCAAAGTGGCAATAGATATTTATGCGCTTTGTGACGGTTTTTTAAGAAAATTAAAAATTAAAATTAAAAATTAAAAATTAAATTAATATAGAATGCTTTATTAATTTATCATACTATTGCAATGGATATCAAGATTTTCATAGATTTATTCTTCACTGTTATCAGAAGAAATTTGATTTACATTTAGGTACTAAACCATTTGATATAAATTGACGTAATCTAAAGGCCTATTGATTTTAGGTCCTACAATTACCAATGATAGAGTGACACCAAACTACCAATACCTATGTTAGGAGGTAGACTTTGTAATATTTAAATTATAATGATGAAAATAATTCAAATGAATATTTATTTATTGGTGTAGACGTAGTAAGGGTGTGGTGGGGCATAGGATTGAGTAATTGGGTGTTAGTGACCTTAAGGTGTATTTGGATGCTTTATAGGGGGTATCATTGAGAAGGGCCAAGGTGTCTTTTGTGGAGTAGGATGTCTGTGTAATATTTATTTGCTATTTGGTTGATTGTTGCTAGAATGTTGTATGGTATATTTTGGTATGTGAAAAATTATTTCTAGTACGTAGTATTTGAAATGGAGAGGTGTGTATGGCTCCACATGCTCCTACAATAATAACTATTAGTGGATTTGTATCCCATTTGTAGGAATGTGTGGATTGAATGAGGGAGTTGTATTTGTCAGTTTTGGAATTTATTGCATTTTGTAGAAATTTGTCATTGCAAAATGCAAAATTCAATAAATTGACATGTGTGATTTAGAGATGGAGGGAAGAGGAGTGCATGTTGAAAAGGTAGTGTTGGGATACATAGTGTAGAATCATTAGATGAGATTTCAGGCCTCAACCAGAGTGTGAGTTCCAGGATAGTTGGAATCTTGGGAATTTTGTCACATTGGCAATCTAATGTGGTCGGGAGATTGTCACCTTAAATAATATTATTCAATCCATTATTAAAAAAATAATTTATTATTATTATTTCATATTCTAACTAGTAGCAGTTGGTTCAAAGCTTGGGAACAACCCTAAAATGGTCTTCCCATGGCCTCAAAAAACATCTAATGTGAGTTTGGCATCACATTGACATTTTGCTAGTGAAGGACAAATACATGGGTAGATCCAAGGAGAAACAATTTGTTATAGAGGTTTGCCCTAGTATGTTCCAACATTCACAAGGGCGAAACATCTTGATTGAAAATGGAAGAGTAGTAGTTTGTGTATTTCTTGGACCATTTTGTTATGGAATTAAATTGTAAATGCTTTGATGTGTGATTTTGTGGAAGTTTATGTAATTGTGTGTTTGTATATTGTAGAAGGCACAATGGGCATGTTATTGTGGAGAATTTGTTGGGGCAGAAAAGATATTTTCTAGTGTATCCCATGTAATGTCCGTATTTGAACTTGAGGAGGTGTGTGATTTGTGCACCAAAGATGATTAGGTTACGTTAGACTACCGGTATAAGGTGTTGGAGAGCTAGTTGTTGATGGGTATTTGAGGGATAATAAGGGTGTTATTTGTTGCTAGTGGTGGTAGTGGTGAGATAGTCTCGTGGTGGCTTTTATTAATGTTTATGTTGATTTGGATAGGCCTATGTAGTGGAGGTGAGGGGGATAATTTTAAGATTTAAACAAGAGTTGGGTGATTGCAAAAAACACCTACCAAATTGGTTGCATTTTGAAGTAGGAACACTATAACTTTTGAATTGTAGCTCCAATGCCAAAAATAAAAAATCTATTTTTAGATGTCTTGATTGTAATCGCATCTTTTATTTTTCAAATTAAAAAAAAAACATTTTATACTTAAAAATCAATTTTGTTAATTTGTCCTACTTGGATGTTTAGGGGTATTTATATCACTGAGCGCTTTAAATTAATGATTTTAGTTGAAATTTTTGTGGACCATATTTCTATAGTAGGTATACATGTTTCTACCAAAAGAAATCTAAAAATACATTATTTATGTCCTCCACATTTGTGCAAATAGGCCTTCCTTGCATGTGCACTTTTAAACATTAGAAATGGTTTTGAACTAATTTTTTGGTCAAATTTCATTTTCAAAAGTCCTCCCAAATGGACAATTTTTAATTTTGTTGAAAGTTATTTTTCTTATTTTCTACAAATTAAAATGTTGAAGTACATATTTTCCTTGCCGAAATTCTATGTTTAGAATATGTCTTGAAAAATACGTACTTTGACATTTTAATTTGTAGAAAATAGAAAAAATAATTCTCAAAAAAACTAAAAATTGGCCATTTGGGAGGAATTTTTGGAGATGAGATTTGACCAAAAAAATGAGGTCAAAACCATCTCTAATATTTAGAAGTGCACGTGCAAGAAAGGCCTATTTGCACGAATGTGGAAGACATAAAATAATAATTTTTTAAATGCTGTTTGGTAGGAACATGTTTACCTACTATAAAAATATACTACAATAATTTCAGTTGAAAATCATTAATTTAAACCGCTCAATAGTATAAAAAAATCCTAAACATCGAAGAGTGACAAATTAACAAAATTGATTTTTAAATATAAAATTATTTTTAAATTTTAAAAACAAACAAGGAATACAATTACAATTAAGACATCTAGAAACAATTTTTTTGGTTTGGACATTGGATTCATAATTCAAAAATTACAGTGTTCTAAATTCATAATGCAACCAAACTAGCACGTGCTTCTTGCAATTACCCATTTGTGGATGTATTCTGTAAGATTGTAGTCGCTAAGTGGGCACTATTAGAGAATTTGATCTTTGAAACAACAACTGAGACTACAAATGTACATTAAAAAGTCATATCATTTTGGATGCCTCAATTTAGAGAGTATGTGAATGTGATAATTCATGTCACATCAACTTTCTTTTGTGCACATGCCAGTATATATTTTAAATTTGGCGTGGAGAATGATGTAGTAGAGTCTATTGAATTAAGTTACATCAGTGTATGTAAGGTAACCCCCCATAACCAACCAAATAAGGAATTCCGACATGATATGGAATAGTGAAGGCAAAACAAATGTTTTTCAAAGGTACATCAATAGAAATGACATGGATTGCAAAAGATTTGGTAATTTTATTGTTTGAATTGAAATTACTATGAATTTTGGGAGGCAAAAAGTGTGCCGGACATATGGTCAATGTCTAGACTCTTCCAATTCCGATCATTCAGTAACTTTTTACCTAATCATTATTTCCTATTTTTTTTTCACAACTTGGGACATGTGTCATGTATTTATTAGTTCCAACCTTGAAAACAAAAAAAAATTGTATTCTAAGTGTGGTCAGATATACGTGCACCTATAGGTCGGGAATGGGTCACTCGTCAGGAATGGGGGGTAACCTTACTGCAAACCCACACTAATAAGTTAGAACCAGAGAGAATTGCGCAAGAAAGAGAGGCTGAAGCAATATGTGAAGTTAGAAAAACAGATTTGTGCAAGAAACTCATAACATTCAGTAGCAGTCACTGGCTCTGCCCTCCCCCGAATGAAATGGTGTGGAATATACCACACCATTTCATCCGCGGAATGAAATGGTGTAGTATATTCCGCACCATATCAATAACTACTGATTTCATGCGGACAGTTGTCAATATTTGTCAAAACCGAACTTCGAGCCCACGCTGCGACTGTACACTGGGTAGTGGAAAATTAAAAATTTCCAAGGAAAACTGAATACAAAACAATAGGAACTTTAAACAAAATGCTAATGGATTCCTTGAGAGAATTGGTTTCTATGTTATTAAAGAATTACCTCACTTTGAATTGGAACCCATTTATGCATTGTGTTTTAGAAGTGAGAAGACAACTCTTTATATGCACATGGAGTGGTAGGAGGTAGAGCAATCCATGTGGGATAAATAAAATAGAATTTGTAAGTTCTCAACTACCACTCATAGTTAAGTCAAAAACAAAGAATTGTATTAAAAGTAGAATTTTAGACCTCGTTTAGGCATAGTAAAATAACTTTTTTCAAAAAACTTTGAACTAAAAAAAGTTGGTAAATGAAGATAAGTTTCACCTCCAAAAATCCGTTTGGGATTTTGAATCTCCAATCAAAAGTTATGAATAAATTTTGGAGAGGATTTTTAATAGACATTTTCTACAAAGTCATTTTAAAATCCATTCCAACCCCTCTCCAAATTTTATTCATAACTTTTGATTGGAGATTCAAAATCCCAAAAAGATTTTTGGAGGTGAAACTTATCTTCATTTACCAACTTTTTTTAGTTCAAAGTTTTTTGAAAAAAGTTATTTTACTATGCCTAAACGTTGTCTAAAATTCTACTTTTAACACAATTCTTTGTTTTTGACTTAACTATGAGTGCATGAGAACCTACAAATTCTAATTTATTTATCCCACATGGATTGTTCTACCTCCTACCACCCCATGTGTATATATAGAGTTATCTTTCACTTTGAAACCCAAAATAAGTTATTGATTGCAAATAGTAACAAGGCATTACTGTATTACTCATTGGATTTTTTGCCAACATCTTTCACTACAATATTTGATGATTTGTATGCCTAGTCCTAAAATTAAGAAAAGAAAATGGAACATACCATAATGTACTGTCACTATCCCGATACCAAAGCTTACATAAATTAAGTGGGGATGAAAGTCGTCGATGAGGACTTCGGAGAGGAAAAGGCAGCCTCTTTGAAGGCTACTGAATGTTATGCTAGCCGGCCAATGATTTCCAATCTTTTTTAGTAGAAAGAGAAATGGAAAAGAAATGAATTGCAATTTAAATTGTAATTTTCTGACTTAGAATGAATTAGAGACAATTTTCCCAAGTGAAGAGTCTGTAGGTCGCTATTGATGGTTGTAGACTTTAGTAGGAATGAATTAACATTGCTTATGAAAAGAGCAAAATTGTCCCAAAAAAGATGAATAGGGTGCTTAAGGTAGAAGGCTCATAAACCGACCATTTAAGGGCTGGTCCGCCTTTTTCATGTATTTCCTTGGATGGGAATATTTTTAGCTCATTTTTCAGACATGGAGAAGTTGACGAGGAATCTAACCCAAGTCGTTTCGTATTTTTCCGAGCATTTTTGAATTACTTATGAATTTTCAAACAAGTTGGGTCATAGGTCCCTATTTGTGACCCTAGGTCTTTTATAAATGGTTCACTTGCAATTCTAAATAAAAATGGGGAAAACAAAGAGAGTGATTGGCTCTTGCAATTAATAAGTCTTTTTTCCTTGGTTCATTCAATGACTATAGTAGTCCATTTCAAAACCAACTCATGTCCATTTCACAGCCATTTATAGGGACCATTCTTAATGCCCGAATTGTTCTTGAACCTTCTACCTTAGTATGTTCAAGAAAGTTCCATACTGCGTGAATGCAATGTTCTAAATCGAGCAAGAGAAATATATACCCTGAAATTAATATTTAATGCTTCTTTCTTACTGTCATTTTGAATTCTGTGTTCAAAATTAAATGATGCATTCATGATTCATACATGCATAACATTCAGCAGCTCTACAGTGATAGTGGGGTATATTCCACACCTCAACAATGCTTCATCAGTAGCTACTCATGAATTAGACAAGTGGAGGATGTAGAGGCACACCATCACTGTTGAACCAAGGCAATATCAACACATGCTACTGAATGTTATGTGACATGTAATAGTGGTCCAAAAGCATTGCTCATTGTCCTAAAATCATTCACTTACAGTCACATTTTCCTACCTCAAAAAATGAAATCAATTTGAGCAACCAAATGCACTCATTCTGAACATATTCTAGGGTTGATTGTAAATGCCTGCACTGTTAAGGGACCTCCTCCTATAGTAAGTATGTGTTATTCTGGCTTCTGTTGAACATTTGAATATAAATTCTTCAATTATCTTTGAAGATCAACTTTTGCTCTCTAAAGTGTCACCAACAAATTCATATACAATACTGGCTTTGAAACTCCAAAGTTGGGCCACTATCAAGCGCTGCTAGGGTCAATATTCAGCACATCCATAACCGACTGAATAAGCACCTGTGGACATGATGTGGGACTCTTGAAAGCGAAGGAAAAATTCCTGCAGGTGTAGAGACAGAAATGATGGGGATTGCCCAAATTTTGGTAATTTTATCACCCGAAGTCAATTTACAGTGAATTTTGCAAGGCAAAAGTTGCACTGGACCCATGTCCAATATGTAGAGTCTTGGAAAACTGCTCAAAGAGTGAATAACTCATGTTTAGTGAGTAACAGAAAATGAGGACCATGTGTCATGACCTTTGGGTTTGCATGCAGTACTTTAGCCAATATTAATCCCCAAAACTACAACCGAAATGACTCTCATTATCTACTGCACTTGAGCCACCCTATTGGCTGGCCATGGGGTGCTGGTTAGTTTTGGGTGGCTCTACCATATTCATGCATTGATCATTTTCAGGACTCACAGGGTAGGGAGATTAGATAAGGTAGGAGGCTTAGAAATGGAGCATCTAAGGGCTGGTCCGCCTTTTTCATGTATTTCCTTGGATGGGAATATTTTTAGCTCATTTTTCAGACATAGAGAAGTTGATGAGGAATCTAACCCAAGTCGTTTTGTATTTTTTCGAGCATTTTCAAATTACTTATGAATTTTCAAACGAGTTGGGTCGTAGGTCCCTATTTGTGACCCTAGGTCTTTCATAAATGGTTCACTTGCAATTCTAAATAAAAATGGGGAAAGCAAAGAGAATGATTGGCTCTTGCAATTAATAAGTCTTTTTTCCTTGGTTCATTCAATGACTATAGTAGTCAATTTCAGAACCAATTCATGTCCATTTCACAGCCATTTATAGGGTCCATTCTTAACCCCTAAACGTCTGGATTCATCTCCAAAATTGACGATTTGAGAAAAAACATTATAAACTACAATTTGGAAGAATATTTTGGAATTGGTATACAAATGAAAGCTGTAGATTTTGATTTTTAAATTCTATCCGTACGGTTAGATCTACTAATGCTATCACCAATCTTTTTCTATAAATTTTGAAAAGAAAATTTCAGAATTCCTTCTAAATTCAATTACAAGTAAAATATTATCATTTTTTGAGTAAAACTTGTTGGAATGGATTTGAAATAAGGTTCTCTTCATATGGTGATTTTTTGAAATTTTTGTGACCTTTACATCTTCATCACAAAGTTTACACCCTACGATTTGGCAACAATTATAGTGCGGTTATCATTGTTTCATGGATTTGTACCATAATTGCACTAACTCAATGTATTTTTATGCACTGAATCAGTGCGAAAACAATGAATATCAATAGCGTACGGTTTATGTACTTCAACTATATGATTGTTGTGCAGTTTTGACACAACAATTGTATAGTTAAAGTACATAAATCGTACGCTATTGATATTCATTGTTTTTGCACTGATTCAGTGCGTAAAAATACACTGAGTCAGTGCGATTATGGTACTAACCCATGAAACAATGATAACCGCATGATAATTGCTGCCAAATCGTGGGGTCTAAACTTTGTGATGTTTGACCTCAGTTTTGCACATCTAGTTTTGAACTAAAGTCAATGCAAATTGACCACTTGACATACTTCTACATTTGTAATTTTAGAAATGTATATATTCTAGTAACACCAAATCCAACCGATGGATAGGACAACAACTTGATAAAGTATCACCAAAAATTAGGATGACTTTCATCCAAGCAGGAATGAGACAAAAACAAGGATCTGAATCTGTTCATCATCCAGATAATGGACGTCGGAGCGCTCCAAGGTTAATGCCCGAACTGCTCTCGAGCCTTCTACCTTACAGTAGTGTGAATATCAAAAGTTCCCAGAAGTTTTTGCACCTGGAACGGGGGAATCAAGGAATAGCAATAAACTGAGATAAAATTGGTGGCACAAATCTTTTTTTTGGCAACACTTTAACTCAAGAGTAATCCAAAATGGAAATCGGACATTCAAATGTGATTTAATTTGTGTCTATGTCTATAGGACATTCAAATGTCCTTTTGAGTCCAAATTCCATTTGCAGTTAACCCCTAAATACCCGAGGCACCAAATTTGGTGTCGACAATACTTTGAAGTCAAAAAAAACTTAACGGCAAGTTGCTTATTTTAGTAGTTCATATTTTTAAAATATTCTTCTTGAAGTCTAGTTTTAGCGTCAAAAATCTGATTTTGAAAATGATTGATTATGATTTTTTTGTTCAAGATTTTGTGCAAGGGTGCCCATTGCAATTTTGACTTTCGGTAGTGTTGAGGGCTCTTGGAAATGAGCCTCAAATACATTAGATCTTGGAGAAAAAATCATCTTAAAAATTCATTTAAAAAAATTGTAGAGTAGATTTTGAGAAGCCATAGATTGATTGGGGTTAATTATGCATGTTAGGTCCTTTAACCTCATATTTTTTTGGTGACCAACTTTATAGATTTTGCATGTGAAAAGAGGATTGAAAGACTTCAAGTCATTTTCGTAGTTTTAACACCCTCATGTTCAAACATTCTAATCTTTCAATTCATAAGTGATATTGTTGTATTTTCTTTTCCTATGTGATTTCTAACACATCTAGTTTGGATTTGTACGGTTACAATTCAAAAAATTGATACAACTTATAAAAATGTTGGCTTTTTGTTCAATTTAGAGCAAATTCTTTGAAGCTCAAAAAAGGCCTTGGGCATTTAGGGGGTTGATCGTTTTGTAACCTACTTTGTGAATACTAGTCATTGACTGGGATTCTTCAAGAATTATGTACAAAAATATTTTAAAATTCTCCTGTGTGATTAATCCACCGATTGTAACATGGACTGTAAACTGGTTCCGCTTCAAATGGAATCCACTATTGCATCATACTTGCAGTTGCATCTGGCTTATGAAGCAACCCTTCTTTAGGTGGCAAAAAATCTTCAGATGACAATCCATACCTTAGGTTTGTCTTTTTCTTTTTTACATTGAGATCTCCCAGACTGGGTGTTGTGCTTGGTGCCGTTGGAAAGCCCTCGGCGAGGTCTCTCTTGGATTTATACCAAGACCATGCAATGTGCCATTACTATTTTCTGTCTTGGGCTCTTGCTTTGGCATGATCACATAATTCACATCTAACAAAGTGGGGTACCCTAGAATACTTCCGGTCCTTCGTCTGGCCCTAGTGTAAAATGGCCCTCAGTTTCCTTTAGCATTCTCAACCGGGGCCTAGGGAAACATAATTTATGAATTTAATCAATTTTTGGACCAGCTTATGCAATTATCTTCACAAATACCAATAATGTTGAATTTGGCACTGTCTGAATTACGTTCTTTACAATGTGATCTAAAGAATTGGTTATGTAAAGACCAAAAATCCATGCTATTTTCGGGATTATGGAACAATAATAATTGAACTTTCCATGTCCCACGACCTAGTTTCACAATTCCATGAGGGATAACTTATGTACTAGATAACCGATGAACTACACTAGCAGCGAATAGGTTATTGTACATAACTGGTTGTACATTTTTCAATCACAATCTTTGATCTTCATGATCTAAGAGTGCAGGAAGCAAGTTGAAAGGAAAGAAGGTTATGAATTGCAACTTATATTGGCCATGGTGACGGTTTGGCAATGGGATGGTGCCACATTAGCGTTGAAAAGTAAACAACTAGTTATGCTCTGAAAGCCCAAGTCGCTGTGTTCAATTAATTTTCTTCACCTATCATCAAGCAGAAACAGGGTTTTCAGTAAGACCCCATCAGGAACTTCAAGGCATGTGAACATGGTGCCACAATGGTGCATTGAAATGCAATTAAGTTAATTTGGTGCCAACCTCTGTACCAACCTAATATGGATAAAATGACACTAAAATGACCTGTATGCGGCCTTTGGTGTCAAAATGGCACCAAAACAATCTGGCCCAACTTTTCTGATGCCGGCTGTTTCAGGATAATATAGAATCCAATACAGGGAAGATGGAATCTGTCCCACAAGAAGCGTGACCCAGTGTTTTTTTTTTGGGCCTTATAAAGCCCAAATGCCTCAAAAAAAAATAGGCTGCACCAAGCATTTAAGAAAAATTTGAAGAAAAATTGGATGATAATGCCAAATTGCACCAATTTTTTTTAAAAATTGAATGAAATTGTCAATTTTAAATGAAACTCATCCAAATATGTGGATGAAAAGATATTTCTATCCAAAATATAGATGAGTACTAAAATATTTGGCTACATTATTTTCTCGTATGATGCCACTTTAGTGAGCACTACTCCAAAAACCAAAAGAAAAACCCTGCCGTGACCAATCCAGCCCTACCCTGGCGCGTCTTGCCGGTGGGGCTGGTTTAGGGTTTCAGGCGTGCCTTGTGTCGCCGGCAACCAGTCCTCCTCCTGCTTTTGATCAATGCGCACTCATCAATTGTGCCTTCTTTGGAAATAGTTCGTCGATAGTCGGATGTCGCTTGCTGACGATGAGTGGCAAGGTCGCTGAGTCCACTGCTGTTGGGGTTGGATCGGCTGCTCGGAGAGAAGTCGCTAGGATTTCTTAGTTTCGCGTTGGTGGCGTTCGCAGGGGCATCGGGGCACGAGGCGCGGGGCATCGCGGCCCGCTCGCAGTGAGTGGCACCTTCACTGGACTTGTCTTCTTGGGCGGATTCGTGACTTTGTGTGCTGGGCACTCGATCTGAGGTCTGGTGAGTTTCTCAGTCCTACTCGACCCTGGAGAACACTCCATCTCTCCATCTTCGATTCTTTTGTTGGTGTCTCCGGTTCTTTTCAAGTTTTCTTTGCAGTGCCTGTAGATATGGAAATCATGTAGTGTTTGAAAAGTTGGCTATTTGGGCACTCATGGGTTAGTGGCTCTGACTCATGTGTCTATTGTGGCGGTATTTTCCTTGCTTCTTCGCCTGGCTAATGGAACGCAGTGTATGGAGTTACAGGTGGAATTTGATTCAGAGGGAAAAGGTTCCTGCAGATCTCGCATTAGACCCGAAGGGAATCTTCCCTCATCTATTCTACATTCCGTGTGTATGCTTGCAGCACTACTAGAGAATTCAGTGTCCGATTCAACAAGAAAATCAAGAAATATATGTTAATTTGGACAGTGGATTAGGACATTTTGATTCGGACAAAAATCAACACTTCTATGTTGATTTTATATCTTGATTCGGTCACAGTGAAAAAATTATTATTATTATTCAATAATTTGTCACGTAAGCTGCCACATAGGCTGAACGTGCCTTGCAGGCAAGACTGCCACGTCACTAGAACGGCCAAACGGATTAGATTACCATGTCAGCAATCAACAAATTGATATTAAATAATTAATTAAAGTTTCCAAATTAAATTCTTAAATTCTTAAATTTAACTTTAAAAAATCCAATATTATATTCAAAATAATTCAATAAATATATACTACTATAGAGCTTCGAATGCCAAAATCCACCACTACATTCCAAATAATTCAACATATATTCCAATTTAACTTTGAATGTAGCTTACCTTGGTGTTTGAAGAGAGGGAAAGACAAGGCCTTTATACAAGTGGGGTGGTAGGAGGTAGGACAACCCATATGGGATTTGTAAAGAGTGAGGAATAGTAGGAGCTCAACCGCTCATACTTAAGTCAAAAGTAGGAATTGTGGTTTAAGTAGAATTTTAGACCTCATTTAGGCATTGTAGAATTACTTTTTTCAAAAAACTTTGAACTAAGTTATTGTAGAAAATGAATCTAAATTTCATCTCCAAAAATCCGTTTGAGATTTGAAGTCTTCAATTAAAAGTTATGGACAAATTTGAGAGAGGGGTTAGAAGGGACATTTTTTTTAACAATTTCAAACACCCACTTTGAAATTTGTCCATAACTTTTGATTGGAGGCTTGAAACATCAAACGGTTTTTTGGAAATGAAATTTGGCTTGATTTCACAACTTTTTTTAGTTCAAAAAGCTTTGAAAAAAGATATTCTACTATGACAAAATGAGGTTTGAAATTCTACTTTGCACACAATTCCTACATTTTGACAATGAGCGGTCAAGCTTTCATCTTCAAATTATCCCATATTCTTTGATAATTCATGATGAACAATGGATTTCATTGTAAAAACAACCTATCTACTATCATTTTTACTAAATGTCAATGAAAAACAGTGACTCCTAGTAGTAGTTGGGGCCACCATATAAATTGCTCTCATAAATTGAGAAACTAGAATTGTGAAGTGAAAATTGGGCATATTGTTGTACAAAAGGGATTCTACAATTTCACTTAGAATGGACTATACTTAGACCTATTATTATTTGAATGAAATTTTTATGTAAAAATAACTTTTTTGTGAAAAGTCAAAATGTTTCATTTCTTTTTATAGGAAGAATATACATCTTGACTAGAATTACATATTATAAGTTCCATGAATTTTAAATTTTTATTGATTGAATTTTATGGATTGAAATCTTATTGATTAAAATTTGACCTCAAAATTTTCACTTTTTTATTTTTCATTCCATAGATTGCAAAAAAATAAAATAAAAATTCAAAATAACATCAAATAACTATATATATCAAAAACATATTTGCAATTTATGGAGTGAAAAATTAAAAAGTCAAATTTTAATCAATAAGATATCAATCAATAAAAATCCAATATTCATGGATCTTGTAGTATGTGATTCTAGTCAAGATGCACATTCTTCCTATAAAAAGAAATGAGACATTTTGACTTTTCACAAAAAAATTATTTTCCATAAAAATTTCATTCAAATAATAATAAGTCTAAATATAATCCATTCTAAGTGAAATTGTACATAAAGGTAGAATCCCTTTTATACAACATGTCAAAATTTCTCTTAATATTTCCAATTTCTTAGTTTATTAAAACAATTTATATAGTAGCCAATTATTTTTGGGAGTCCCATAAGTCCATCTCAAAGTTTAGGACCAACGAATTGTCAGCAATTATCATGTAGTTACTATTGTTTCATGGGTGCGTACGTTAATTTGCAAATTATCACATCGTTACGATGCACACGATTACTGCAAAGAAGTGGCACTACTTTGAAATTCATATTAACTATATAACTTCTATACGTTAATCACAAGTGCGCAAAAGACACAAATTATGCACGAAAATTTACATTCTTTGTCGTGTATTTTCTATGCATTGAAGGACACGGAAAATCCATGACAACAATGTCATTGGAGTCATCATTGCAATAATGCTTATTATCTGCTATCAATTAATGTTCCAAAAAGTATTTTTAATGTTCAATTGTTGATCACATTCTAATTTAAAAAAATTCTTAACTAAATTTCTAGCATTTCGAACTGAGTCCATCAACATTGTAGGCCATCAAGTTTATACTTGAACTAAATCCATCAATAGGCTACCAAGAAACTTGATAGCGTAGCGAAAGAATTACTTCATTGTAGCTTGAATTGATTCCGTGACTAGGCCACCAAGAAACATGGTAATGTAGTGATGGAATCTCTTCATCGGTAGTTGGTGAGAGTGAGGGTGGAGAGGCCCTCTTTATACTAAAGTTCAGTCTATGAACACTCAAAAGATATGGGACAACTTGAAGTTGAGAGCTTGACTTCTCATAGTCAAGTTGTTTTGAAAATGTATAAATCGTGTTCAAAGTAAAAATTCAGACCTCAGTTTGGCATAGTAAAGTACCTTTTTTTTTAAAACTTTGAACTAATAAAAGTTGGTAAATGAATCTAGCTTTCATCTCCAAAAATCCGTTTGAGATTTAGAGCCTCCAATCAAAAGTTATGGACAAAATTCAAAGGCAATGTTTGAAAATGTCAAAAAAATGTCTCTTCCAACCCGTCTCTGAACTTTGTCTATAACTTTTGACTGGAGACTCTAAATCTCAAAAGGATTTTTTGAGATGAAAGCTATCTTAATTTACTAACTTTTCTTAGTTCAAAGTTTTTTGAGAAAAGTTATTCTTCTATGCGTAAATGAAGTCTGAACTTCTACTTTGAATACAATTCCTGCCGCTTTTCAATTGACTTAGTATTGAAATTGTGAAAAATAAAAAAATGCAATGTTAGTACAACAACTATGCATGGACATGATGTTGTGTGATTATTGCACTAACTTAATATGTCTTAGAAAAGCACTAATGCTGCGCGAAGTTAGTCACCCATCACTAAACCACTGAAGTCGTACATATTTCGTCATGCATAGTTATCGTGCAACTTTAGTACTTCAAACTCAAATATGAATGACATGCCTCAAGTGCATGGTATTAATGAATGTCATTATCGTGTTGTAACAATGTTTCTAAATGAATGAATGTAACACGAAAGCAATGCTTGACGATAATCATGCGATTACTGTTGACATTTTGTGGTAGAGGAACTTTGTGATGTCCATCACCTTGCCATATAGAATATCTTGATTTTAGATGGTCATTGGACTTTATTTTGGACTTTCCCGCTAATATTGGACATTTTTATTTTTTACAAAATTTTGATCATTTAATTTTTTGCTGAATTTGACATTTTTTTTTATTCATTTTATTTATTTTTTGGCATACTTTTAAATAATTATTTTTGGCTGGCCCTATCTTACTATTACAGTATGTGGGAAAATGAAAATGATGTTGAAAGGATTGCCGAATCAACTGAGCAAATTTTTTTTTTGTTCAAATCAACCAAATCATGTTGATTGATGTTTGGAGGACTGCCAAATCAACAGAGCCCAATTTTTTTTTTGGTAATCAACGTAAGTGCATTAATTTTCTGTTGATTAGGGCCCCCTTTTCTAGTAGTGCGGTTGTGCATCCATTCCTTGGTACCCGCAGAATGTTCGTTTGAAACGCGCGAAGTGTATCAGACGAAGCCTAGCGTCATAACAGCAACTCACGGCTTCATAGGGTGTTGACTAAGCCAGACATTGGCGGAAGGTATGTGCTCGAAACCTGACTGCATATGAGTATGTACTATTTGATTATTAGGTGTCATCCTTTGTGCTCATTTCCTAAACTTGCACCGCTCGTCTTTCGTTGTGAGAGCCACCCTTGTTGATATGGAATGGTGCAACACTGTCCGAGAATATCACACCCATGTGAGACACACAGGTTTCTTCCTGTAACTTCAGAAGAATCGTTCGTGTGCCGTGGTCTGAATCTTGTGCGTGCACGGTCTACATCACAAAGTTTAGACCCTACGATTTGGCAACAATTATTGTGCGGTTATCATTGTTTCATGGGTTCATACCATAATCGCACTGACTCAGTGTATTTTTACGCACTGAATCAGTACAAAAACAATGAATACCAATAGCGTACGGTTTATGTACTTTAACTATATGATTGTTGTGCAGTTTTGACACAACAATTGTATAGTTAAAGTACATAAACCGTACGCTATTGATATTCATTGTTTTTGCACTGATTCAGTGCGTAAAAATACACTGAGTCAGTGCGATTATGGTACGAACCCATGAAACAATGATAACCACACGATAATTGTTGCCAAATCGTAGGGTCTAAACTTTGTGATGTAGAGAAGAACGGAAACCGGTCCATAGAGGAGATTTGTGTGAATCTTTGAGAGGAATTTTTGCTATTGAGAAGGGCGGTGGTGGTTGGGGTCAATCTTGAATTGGTTTCAATGACTCTCGTTCAATTTTTCATATGACATTTAGAGTTGGTCACTTAAGCCTTGAGAGCATTGAGCATCCAGGATGCCCATGATTCTCCAGCTAGTTGAAAGCATGTAAGACTTAGAGGAGTTCGACAACCCCGAGTGATTCTTCCGTCATCTAATGCCATGGCGTTGTTTTCCAGACATGCAACGATTTGAAGCATGGAACAGGGAAGCACTAGCTTGTCTGCAAGCGATTGCAATGACTCTAGGTTAGTAGTCACTTTGATTTGTGGTTTCTTGCATCATTGCTCATCTCAAGAAGTCGGAAGCATCTTGGCTCATCTGATCTTAATAGCCAATGTTGTGATTGTGATTGGTGCAAATATATTGTCAACCTGCATAATGACATAACGTTTAGTTTCTCTTTCAACATTGATTGATTGGTTGAGAACGTTACATGCATTGATAGGAATCACACTTTACAAGCCAAACATAAGGTGTTTTTGAGCCACAATGGTGCCCAAAAAGGGTTTGTGGAGCAGTTATGTGTGGACTTGGAGAGATGTGACCGTCATCCATTTTTCGACAAGTGACGGGATTGCTTGCCCATTGGAAAGGATTTTCCAAGTTTAATCTTTGAAGCTATTGAACATTGTGAAGTTGGGGTGGTGGTTCTATCGGAGGAATTCTTCACTTCCAAATGGCCCATGTTGGAGTTGGTGGCAATGGCCAATGTCAAAAAGAGGAAGCCAAACTTTACAATATTGCCAATACTTCTTGACATTTCACTTTCACAATGTCGTGATGTAGACAACCATAAGAAATGGATATCTTTGTGGCATATTTGGGCAGTGAGTGATAGTAGGATTGATGTGGAAGATTGGGCCAATACCTTGCGATTGTTTGGCCCAACAAATGGGCTGAAGTACAACTTGCAATTGGGAGAAGTGAAATTTCGAGAAGAGATAGTTGAAGCCGTTTGTAAGTTGGTTCCCCCAAGGACAAGGTTTGCAGATTCCCATATTCAAGGGAGGTCACGTTTATGCAAGGTGTGTGTAAACTCTATTGATTCAAGTTGTTTCCATTGTATGGAGATACTTTTTGTTGCAAATAAATTGTGATGTCATTGGGGTGAATAGAAGTTTGCTTGTTGGTGATCATGAATTGTTTAGTGCAAATGTTCATTGATTTTGATCCATTTCCACTTGTCTTGATTCTCCACCAGGTGATTGTTCCATGAAAGGATCAAGCATTCCAAAGTCTCTTCCCTATATGGTGTGCATGTAGTAGGCTTATATGGAGTTGGTGGTATTGGAAAAACCACCCTTTGTAGGGCCATGTGTGACGACCTTTCAAAGGAGTGTCGTGACAAAGTTGCTCACGTGGAGTTGGGAAGTCAAAGTGAAGAAGCCTTATCGAAAGAGGTGCTAAGGAGGTTGACGGATATGAATCTTGACTATTTGGGTGCAATGAATGTGTATGAGGTGAGATAGTAATTGTAATATTTTTGAAGCACAAAAGATTTTTTTGAATATTAAGTATTTGAATTGTGGTTGAGTTGGAGTAGATTGAACCTATAGTGTGTTTCCATTTGCATATGAGTGTGATTTGTTGCACTAATTGTTGGATGTTATTGTTGTGTAGTATCGCGATCGCTTGATGAGAGATATGATGAATGTGAAAGTGTTCTTGACAATCGACAATGTGTCAAGTGCAACATCCAAGGAAGCTTTGACTCTTCTCCGAGCAAACTATGGTCTTGGAAGTGTTGTGTTGGTGACAGCACGTTCTTTGAATGAACTATTGTCTTTGAGGATGGATGCAAGTGAATGCATGGAAATGCCGGAGTTGGAGATGGAGGAAGCTAGGTGTATATTTCTTTTTCATGTTGCATGCATCCCTTCCACCTCCTTGAGCAACAAGGATGACCATGAGTTGATCTTGTCATGCATTGAACGATGCTATTTCAAGAAAGGTGATGGCATTGGTCATCACTACCACCCATTGGCATTGCAAACCTTGGGTGAGCAATTGGGTTGTGTTGGATATGATCCGGACCAATGGTGGTCCCTCTTGCATGAAATTGACTTTTTGAACCCTTTTGGAGAGCGCGAGCATCCAGTTTTTTCTATTTTGAGAAGAAGCTTTGATGCGTTGAATCCTCAAGACCAACTTCTTTTCATGGATGCAGCCCTATTTGCACCCAACAGTCATCAAATCTTTGTTCCTCCATTATTCGAGTGGAACGTTTTTGAATGGTTTGCTATGGTAGTATGGTACATGGAATACCTATGAAAAGTGTAATAGAACGGGTAAGTATTTTTCTGAGTTCATACATGGTTGTCATTCTTTGTTTTGTTGATGAGGTCCAAATTTATTCATATCTATGTGCTGAAATTCATGCCTTTTGCAAGTCTTGTGGTTGAAACTTGGACGTGCTTGTCAACTTGTCCTTTTCCAATGTGAGTTTTGAAAGTTGGTGTCGTTACCTCCAGGGTCTCCGATTTGGAATGAATGTACACCTGCAATCTTAGTTGTCTATCCACCTGCTCTATATATTGAATAGAAAGGCATCCTCAAGGGCTTTACTTTGTGGTTGAAACATTGGTACTCTAAGCTAGATCCTAAAAGCTGTGATGTCTAGGATCGATTTTAATTTGAGATACTCATCAGACTGTTGTAATTCCTGTGTAGAAGTGTTTGCAACCCCATTCCATTCCTACTTGACATCGCATGTTCCGATTTTATGAACTTATGCCAACGCAACGAGTATGGCCGTTTTGATTTTTTGGAGCAAGATGACGACCTTAAGCGATATGCTCTGCTTTTGACAGTTTAGTTTTTTTTTCAATTGCTTGCAGTTGGAAAACTTGAAGAGGAAATCACTACTGGAAAATCTTGGTGATGGGCTCGGCAGAGTCGGCATGCATGACCTATGGCGTGAGTTTGCAAGATTGGAGACCAAAGCTGGCGAGTTTGAGAAAAGACGATGGATGTGTGAGTGGGACGAGTATAATGCGCTTGAAGAAGGCAATGTGACCAATGGTGGTCGTTTGGTAAACATGAGGCGTGTGTTTTTCGTTGATAAGGGAGTGATAAAGCTGGAGGATGTGACTTTTCTTTGTTTCCCAAACGTGACGGTTTTGAAGCTCAGTACAAACTTTGCAAGCGTACAAGAGCTGGACCTAAGAGGTTTGAAACACCTCAAGAGCTTGGAATTGGAATGTAGTTCATACATAAGATCGCAGATTTCAATCTCAGTTGTCAGACTGGGTTCCTTGTTGAAGCTGGGCTTCCTACGATGGTTGAACATCCCATCAGATTCACCCTGCATTGACAAGATCGTTCATTTGACAAACCTCCAAGTGCTGGATTTAGAGGGATGTGGCCGTTCACCAGATCTGAGCAACCTCATTTTATTACGAGTGGCTTGTTTTCGTAACAATGGTTTGATAACAACCATCACCGGCTTGAGCTCAAATCACACCAACTTGCAGTTCTTGGATTTGAGTGGGTGTTGGGCGTTGCAGAGCTGCCCAGGTGTGGGTGATTTAGTTGCGTTGCAGGAACTCTGTCTTGATTTTTGTGTTAGGCTGAAGGAGGTGCCCAACTTACAGAAGTTGAAACGCTTGCGGAAGTTGGATGTGAGGCAGTGCTATTTTCTGCAAGGCTTGCCGGGTTTGGGAGACTTGGTCAGTTTGCTAGAACTGCATGCTGATTGTTGCCGGAGTCTCGCAGAGTTGCCGGATATGTGCAACCTCAAAAACTTGAAGATATTGGACCTAGAATCTTGTGATCTCCTCAAATCATTGCCAGGTTTAAATGAGTTGGTCTGTTTGCATTCCCTCGGTTTGAGGGATTGCAAAAATCTCACCCAGCTGCCGGATATGCACAAGCTCACAAATTTGCAAACTTTGGAGTGGGATGTATGTCGCCCTTTGCAATCAATTGCAGAATTAAGCAACTTGATTTCTCTTCGGCGTCTGATTGTAGCAGTTGATGAGCTGCATGTTGGGCCTAACTTATGCAAGCTTACAAAGTTAGAAAGGCTCCACATTATTGGGTGGCAAGGCCAAGAGTTTTCAAGTCTAGCGGAGTTAGTGATGTTGGAATCCGTCATCGTCTCCAATTGCAAGGGCGTGGGTGTGTTGCTTGATCTCCAGAGATTATCAAGGTTGCGCACCTTGGAATTCTCGTCGTGCGAGTTCAAGGATTTGTCCGGTTTGATGAACTTGACCAGTTTGAAGCAGCTGAAGATTAAGGATTGTGATAAATTGGAGGCGTTACCGGATCTGCGAGAGCTTGATAGTCTGGAACAGCTGACGGTCGAGGGTTGTGCTCGTTTGAGGGATCTCCATGGCATCCTTGCACTACGGAACTCGAAATTGCTGGAGGCAAGTGGGCATCCGTGGCTTCATGAGAACCTCAGGCCGGACCTTTCCCAGTTGATGGGTCTGCGCGTTTTGAATGTGTTTGGTGGTGGATTTGCAGACCTACAAGGGCTCGCCGCTTGTTCCCAATTGCGCAGTTTGAACTGCAGCCAATGTCCCATCCAGGAGCTCCCGGATTTGAATTGGTTAGGCTCAACGTGTGGGATTGTGTGAACTTAATGAAGTTGACCTGCACAGGGCCTTCAAGTCCGGAATTTAAGCATCTGGACGTTCGGGGGTGCATGAGGTTGCAAGCTTTGCCGGACCTTACAAACTCACTGAAGATGCAATCACTATATGTTCCCAACAGTGGTGTGGTGCTCAATGCCCAGCACATTCAGGAGATGAAAGCACACTGGCCTTCCATTCTTTTGGTCACATAATGGTGAAATTTCTGGAACCGCCTTTGTTGATTGGTGTGACTTCATCTCAGGCGCAATGTTCAGGGGGGCGGGGGGCAGACACACGAGATCTCTGAGTATGGTATAGAACATGATAGTTGGGTTGCATCTGGAGTGGAGACGAAGCTTGATCATAAACGTTTCGCTTGTAGTTATCAGTGATCGCTTACTTTTGATTGCATCTATCTTGGAAAAGGAATTAGGAATTTTCAGGATCAACAGAGTGGACTTGTCTAGAATGGATGATTTAGTGGTGAGTGTGGTTTTCCTTCCAGCAAGTATTCCTTGGCACTTTGCTTGGGCTGCACTTGGATACAAGGACTCCATTCTTTTGTCTGCAAAGATACACGTTCAAGGAAGTAGTCGATCTTTGTCCAGATCTTGTGAAGAGTTGAAGACCAGTTTCACCTTTGATACAAGACTCATCAGAAAGCTTCAAGTCTGGCTTGTGGAAGGGAAGAGGGCGAGTTTTAATGTATGAGATATGAAATTTTGAAAAACATTATTTTGACTTTTTGTGATTTTTTTGGTGTTGCCCGACAAACCTCATTTTGGGCTTAGGAGGGCATAACTTTTGGGCATGGGCACCAATTCAAATAAAAATTATATTCCTGGAAAGCTAATGTGTTTTCCTATTTTGAAAAAAAATTCAAAAAAATCACAATGAAAATTGAGACCATTGATGCCACCGCAAGTTCCATTTCGTCCCCCGACTCCCCAAGAGCACAATGGGACCAGCTTTTAAGGGTTAACAAAAGAGAAATCCAAAATGAAAATCGGACAGTCACTGATGTTCTTTTGTGTCTATGGAATTTGGACCAATTAATGTCCTCCGGTGTCCAAATTCCATTTGTAGTTAATCTTTCCTCTGTAACATGTTCTGTGATCACCGGTCGTGAACTGGAATAATTCTCCACAAATTTCGCAGACAAACATTTTGGAATTCTCGTGTGTAATTAACCCACCGGCGGATTCTAACTTGGTTTGTATAACCGGGAATGGCAATACATATTGTGCAGGACTGCATTTAATTGACTTCCATCTCTTTCATGAATATCAATATAACTAGTATACCCCAATTCACGAGATCTCCCGGCTCTCTTGGTCCAAGTCCTATTCTCGATATTGCTCGATCTCAACCACTTCGTTGGAATTGCTTGGTCCTCGGGCACTTTGTGGGCTTCCTGGTCCGTTACTTTCGGTGAAATTGGAACAGTGTCCATTACCCTGAGACGCGTCATGAAGTTATGCTTGAAACGAATATGACCATAACCCTTCATTTCTTGGCAATGTTTGGGGATGAACTCGAGATCTACATATAATTAGTACAAATATTAATTAGAAATTAAACATTGTTAGAGAACTGGAGTCCATCTGCAATGACGTGGTGCAAGATCTGATGAATATAAAATATATTATACTTGAATTGCTTGCGTCACTTTTGTTGGTCAACGTACTTAGGCGCTTCCGGTTTAAAATTAATTTCAGATTAATTTATCTTGCTCAGCGCTGACGGTGATGGATTCCTTGAGCTGAAGATTGATTTCGCAGGATTACCCAACTGATGACCGGACGCAACTTGGTTGCATATAGAGATCGGGTGAGGCACTTGTAGACAGAAATGAATCACTCGTATATCGTTAGTTCAAAATGGAGATTCCATTAGTAGACTTGGATCGCTGGCTCAAAAGGTATAGAAATCTTTCCCCAAAATATGAAGGCAATATTCTCAATCTTGTCAGTCGCTCAGTCAACTGCTGAAAATTGCGATTACTTCATTTCTGCCATGTGTGAGTTGCTCACGCTACAACCATGCCAGAGAGCCATATACGGTCTGCAGGGTTTTGCATGGTTGACACTTTCAATTGCCGGATTGAATTCTTTAGAAGAAATCTTTGTAAATTTCTTTCTTTAATTTCATGGATCCACTCGTGCAAGAGTGGGAACATCAGATTTCTTCGAATGAAATTGCTGTTTTCTTGGATGTGTCTATTCTTGCAGAGCAGGCTCTACCTAGTCTTGACCGAGTGAAGGCAAGATGGAAGCATATTGGGACTTGGGAGAATCAGAGAGTCTGGAGACTCTCGGTTGGGCTGCACAAGATAAGTCTGGCCACCTCGCTCCCTTCCAATTCACCCGCAGGTAAACGGCCACATCCTTCACCCAAACAGTACTAGCTACGTTGGAGACCATAAGTAGCACTCATAAGGATTTAAAGTTTCCAGACTCTAGTCTGAAAACACGTCAATGTCGTGAATTTCCGACAAGATAAGGAGATTGCAATTCATTGCAGTCCATCTGAAATTGAAATGGACTGCCAATCATTGAAATTGAAATTCTGTCCACACCACAGAGTTGCAATTCCTTGGAACTGAGATTCACTCCAGTCCATTTGCTAAATAAATGTCAAGTTAAGGTGCTACTACGAACAGACCTTGAATGAGATCTTTGTCGATTTGGCTTGAAGGTTTCAGGGCTATGGGTCCTCATGACGTGAGGATGAAGGTGACGTACTGTGGCATTTGCCGTACTGATTTGCTTCAAATACGCAATGAGTGGAAAGGATCCAGAGCTCTATCCCATGGTCCCGGGGTAAGTCCAGGCAATCAAATCCTCAAAAAACTCAAATTGAATACAAATGAATAGACTAACCCAAGAATTCTTAGTTAATTGCATCCCCGGCTATCTGGTGCATGTGCTATCTAATCTTACTGAGATTCGATGTCGTGGTCAATTCGGCCGACTTCATGCTCAGTTCCTTGTATTCCTTGTTGCTCAGTCCTTGGCGAGCTTCGTTTTTCTATGCTTTGAGTTCCAATTGAAAACGTAAAAATTAAGCTTGTTGAACATGGTCGTTTAAACCCATGCAATAAATGCGATTTGAACCTCGAGCTTGTATCTGTCCTTATGCTTCCCTTTGGGCCGTGCTACTACTGTTTTGGGGGGCATGCTCTTAGCGGATTTCTTTCACGTACTCTTCAAGCAAGAGTGGCACGTACCCTTCACTTGGTGCTTCTAATGTTCTACGATAATCTTCTGGTAAACATAAAACTTTGGGTTTCTTCTGCAGGCACGAAGTAGTGGGAGTGGTGAAAGAAGTGGGATCGGAGGTGGAGGAAATCGAGTATTTCCATGTGCGAAATCTCGAGTCCTTGCAGCAATTCCACAGGTGCAATAATATTTCCAAGGTAGTTTTACCCAAGAGAATTGTCCACATCAAGGAAAACGGGGCCATCCCATGTGGGAATGACGCATTTAAAACAGGGAAAGGGCC
Organism: Pseudisothecium myosuroides; assembly: GCA_951799445.1. NCBI lineage: Eukaryota > Viridiplantae > Streptophyta > Bryopsida > Hypnales > Lembophyllaceae > Pseudisothecium > Pseudisothecium myosuroides. Next base: position 24,238,021 of record OX637290.1, on the reverse strand, counting down.
GTAGAATTTCCTTGCGACTGTTGGAGCTGCCTGTCTGGAACCATGAGACCCTTTTCTGAAATCTGAAATCTGTACTTCTCCTACTGGACGTAAGTAGTAGAGCTCATTCAGGTTATCAGGTAGCCAACAGAAAATGCAGGTGAACCTGCGAAAATCTGCATTTCCAGCACTAAAACATCACATTTTAGCACACTGAAGTTCACCAAAATAACAAAAAATGACGAGGTGACTTTTTTCGTAATACGGAGTACTAGTTAAAGATGTAAAGTACTCAACACATATTGTCAAATTCGTTACATTGGAGGTATCCCAATACTACGTCACGTTTTAGGACACGGGGTTTGAAACATAAATCAATACTTGTCCTAGTTTGAGGCCTAAAATTAGACCTTGGTGCAGACATATGTCACCATTTGGGGCACCCGCAACGTGCCAATCGCTATGAAATTGCAGCTACATCCATTTCTCTGGAAATGAAGATTAGCCTTCTTATCCCTCATTTGTGCTGTGCTAATTAAATGGAACAGGTTTGTGCTGCGAATGCCAGAGATTTGGCCAATCGATGCCGCAGCACCCTTGTTGTGTGCAGGCATTACAGTTTATACTGTAGCCCCATGAAGCCCTTTATAGTGACGCAGCAAGGGAAGCGTTTTGGGTGGATAGGCTTGGGAGGTTTGGGCCACGCTGTCCAGTTTGCCTAAGCCTTTGAGTTGGTGACCGTTTTCAGTACTTCTCCAGGGAAGGAGAGCTAGAGAGGTTCTCGGCGTGACGTTCTCGGAGCTGACGATTTCATTCTCAGCACTGACAAAGAAAGTAAGCATGTGCGCTTGGACTACATTTGCCTATCAAGCGCTTGCTGCTCAAGTGCGTCCTCATTGACATTGAATATGCTTGGCAACTTGAAGGAAGACCCAACCAATTAGGGAAAATATGGCATCATCTGTTGTTGTGTGGTTGGGCAAGTAATGTATTTGATAACTAGACTTTTCACGTTACATTATGGAACTTCAAGGGTTGGATCTCTTTGCATCCCGTGCATTGTCGCCCCCTTTTGCTGTTCAAAAAATGGACTTGATGTTTCCAATGGAGTCCGGCTACACTGCAACTTACAAAAGTATTCCGTCAACAGTGCAACTATCAAAGGGACCCCGTCCTTCATATTCACAAGAATGGTATGCATTCCAGTTACCTACTATACAAAGGAACCTTGAACCCCGTTTTTGGCAAAATATCTTTGGTTTTGGAGTGGCAGGCTGGTGCGAAGATCATAGATTAATTACATGATGGACACTGTATCAGCAGTGCACTCTCTGGCATGGATGCTTACCTGGGCCTTCTGAAAATGAATGGGAAGCTCATCCTGGTTGGGGTCTCACAAACCTACTTGCAGATCTCAGCACCTTCAGTCATCTTCGGTAAGTACTCTAATTTATCCTATTCCAGCATCCTGTAATTACTATCTAATTTACGTACTTAACCCCTAGATTACTGGATCCGGCACGGAAGGTCCATAAGAAGACGCTTAAGACTTTGGAGCTGTCGTCGTTTCTTTTCTTTGGAATTCGAAGCGATTCCTTTTCATCAACTGCATAAAATTCTGGTTCCACCTATATATGTCCTCGGTGATTTGAGGACGCTAGCTGCTCTTCTTCGTGCGACTGTGGAAGCTCTTTTGGAACGGGTGAGCAGATCGGATCGGCTTTGTGGAACTTCTTGATGGCTCTTGCGGTTTCGATCACAGATTATGCTGTGTGGCAAGCAAAGTTTTAAGTGAACGAATTTGAAATTCACAATGGTGTTGACTGAAATTTCCAGCGGTGCCTGGTGCGTCTTAATTAACGAAAATTGCCAGACTATATCACAAGACGAGTTATTCTCTTAGTCCGCCTGGTTTCCTGCCTAGAGACGCTTCAGCGCATAGACCTCGACAGATGACCGAATTTCGTTCGTATGACGCTGTATGTACTTGAAATCTGCAAGTTGTGCAGCAATGGATGCAAACTATATTACCTTCTACTAGATTTTCATACTCTCGTATATTTCTGATGTTTCCCATGCTTCCGATCGATTTGAGAAATATACGATCCAGTATCTCTCTCGTCTTTCCCATGTTTCCGATCGATTTGCATCATTGCTGGATGTTTGTGTATATTTACGAAAGGGGTGCCTGGCTTTTTGTATTGTATGAGGTGTTAGCCCGGTAGTATTATATTCATGAAACTTGTATTAACGATCTCCCAAGTATTTTGAATATAACTGAATCCTGACGCGTATTGCTGAAAAGATCTGAATGTGTGCGGGGATGCAGTAATCCTGTTCTTTGCCAGTCCTGGGAGCATGCGGAAATGTACTTGTGGGGAAATTTTAGCAACAGTCAGCCATGCCTGTCAAACATGTGATCTACAGCTTACTCGCTGTCTTGTCCTGTAGCATAAGGAATCGCCAGAGAGCATATTCTGAAGCCGGATCGGGCAAGGCCACCGTCAAGTGCGATTCAGCATCTGAGGCTCGTCATGCAGGATGGAGAGGGTGTGGAGAGAAATTCCTTCGGATTTACTCAAGGATGTCGTGACGTTTCTTCCACTTGCCTCACTATGCCGGTTTCGGGCCGTCTCAAAGAAATGGAACAGATTCATAAGTCATCCCGACTTTGCCTTACGTCATGCTCGAGCCTCATCTCCACAAGAATACATTCTTTTTGCTGAGCGGGACGACAAGCATCATTTCTCTTTGAATGCGGGTTGGGAGGTTCTGGATGTCGCAAGCAAGAGTTTTTTCAGTTTAAGCAATGACTTCCTTGCAGAGTTTGTCAAGCAGGAGGGAAATTCTGCACATTGCCCTCAACAGCGTTTGTGGAGCTCTACCATTTTGGCAGCTGATGGAGGCCTGTTGTGTGTGTCTTGTGACATCGACCATGGGAGCACATCTTGTTGTGAGTTGGGATGGCACGACGCACTTCTGGTGTGCAATCCTGTTTTAAAAACTGTCAAGCAGCTTCCTCGCTTTGCAGGATGGTCGGCAAGACCTGAATGGGTCGTGATCTCCCTAGATACAGATTCGATGAAGTAAGAGTTCTTTTTTATTAATCTTGCTAAAGACGCCTCACAGCCAAATGCGGTTTATATTTACGAGTCGAAGACAGCAAGCTGGAGGGCATCTACCTCGGTCCCAGGGCATCTTAATGCTCTCAGCGGGGTGTGGTGCTCTGTTTCTGTCGTCTTAAGGGATGAATTTTACGCCCTCTCTGTTCTTCACGATAGGGTGCATGTTGGGCTCGTTCATTACCTTTGGGAGACACATGCTGGGTTAGTTTCTTACAATAAGGTGACAGGTGCGTTTTCTACCTTGGGATTGATGTCCCTTGTGTTCACAATGGGGACGATTATGTTAGTCTCCAATTGGTAATAAGCGATGGCCGGTTATTTTGTGCGATCATGAATATAGACTGGGGGAACCCGATGATGCCAGTGAGGTCTATTGAAATTGTTGAATTCATCCTTGCAAGAAGGGAGTGCATCCATTTATCAGTGTTGGGAAGCGAAATGCTGGATTGGTTTCTAGTTGAGGATTTCTACAACTCTGATGGTGATACACCTGCAATTGCCACTGGGTTGGCAAACTCTATCTTCCTTTGCTCCTTTGCAGGTCGGTCTGTGGCATACGATTTGTCAAACAAGATAGTGGCATAAGTATCTAGATTGTAACTTTTTTACAGGGGGCAAACATTTTGGAGATCTTTTTGGAAGCAATCTCTATCTTTAGTCTCTTTCCTCCATAATAAATTCAACGACAAAATTTCTATTGCTGGTCACCCATGTGGCCCAAACTGGACACATGTTCTAAATTACTTAACGTCTAGATTATAGTAATTTTAAATTACTTAATTCTAAAATGCCTAAGGGCTTTTTGGATTTAAAAACAACATTGCTTTTGAAGTGTTATGTCACCATAAGGTATTGAAATCTCAATCATACAATCTTAGTAGTCTACATATTGTAGATGACATAAATCAAATTTAGAGTCATTTGGCCATATAGACTACAGGATTAAAAATATTTAGTGTTGAAAAAGGATGCTTAGATTGCAAGAATTTAAAGTGCTTTAATATCTGTAAAGTGCTTCAAAATCAGCATACAAACACATTGGTGAAAAAAAATATCATTCAATTGACTTATTGTACCTACAAAATGTCTTTGAAATGTCAAGAAATAGCAAGAAAAGTAGCAAAAAATACATTTAAGGTTATCTCCTATTCAAATGCTTCTACTAAAGTGCTTCTTAGGTACTAATAATTTTTTTAGATTGATATGAAATTTTAGCCATACAAACTAGATCATAAGCTTCTACTAAAAAATTTCTCAAGTCACTCATAACCTTTTGGATTGAAGTGAAATTTTAGCCACACAAACTAGATCATGAGCTTTTACTAAAATGCTTCTCAAGTACTCATAACTTTTTGGATTGATATAAAATTTTAGCTACACAAATTAAACTAGTATATGCAACTTTCCCAAGAAAACTATTGGAAATGGACACTTTATGAAGAAAAAACAACTTTTCTAAGGAAATTATTGGAAACACACACTCAAAACTTTTTGGATTGATATGAAATTTTAGCCGCACAAACTAGACTAATATGTGCAACTTTTCCAAGAAAATGATTGGAAACGGACACTATATGAAGAAGAAACAAGCCACCAAAGTTCATGTATGAAGAAAATTTTTTGGATTGATATGAAATTTTAGCCACACAAACTAGACTAGTATGTGCAACTTTTCCAAGAAAATGATTGGAAACAAACACTATATGAAGAAGAAACAAGAAGAAGAAACAAGCCACCAAAGTTCATGTATAAAGAAAACTTTTTGGATTGATATGAAATTTTAGCCATACAAACTAGACTAGTATGTGCAACTTTTCCAAGAAAATGATTGGAAACAAACACTATATGAAGAAGAAACAAGCCATTGAAGGCCACTAAATTTCACATACTCTATTCTAAAAATGTTAAAATTTTGAACTTTGAATTGCTCTCAAACATGCAAAAATGATTTTAGCCACACAAACTAGACTAGAATGTGCAACTTTTCCAAGAAAATGATTGTATTCCAAAAATGTTAAAATTTTGAACTATGAATTGCTCCCAAACATTCAAAAATGATTTTAGTCACACAAACTAGATTAGTTTGTGCAACTTTTCCAAGAAAATGATGGGAAACACACACTATATGAAGAAGAAACAAGCCACCAAAGTTCATGTATGAAGAAGAAACAAGCCACTAAAGTTCACGTACTATATTCCAAAAATGTTAAATATTGAACTTTGAATTGCTCCCGAACATTCAAAAAAACTTAGATTGACATGAGAATTTTACCACAATAACTAGACTTCAAGGGGAACATATTCCAACAAATTTGATCGAAAATGAACATTGGATGAAGGAGATACAGTCCCTAAAGTTGCAGCCACCAAATGCAGATTGGTGAACTCCAATTGAAACAGTGACTGATTTGGACTTCTAGACTATGGACATGAGTTTGGTGAACATCAAATTGGGCTTCTAGACTAAGTGGGGACACTTTTGGTCCCCCGGGGAAAATAGTTTTAGTGACACTACTTTTGTAGTGAATCTAATTTTGCTAATGGGATCCATCAGTGCAGTCTCAATCCTCTCCAGGATCCTAGTTGAAGGGGAGAGTATGGTTGCACTGAAACGCACTTCCTGAAGATGAAAATGTGGGGTTCCATTTCAAATGGGATCCACTCTTGCAACATACTTGCAGTTAGTTATTGCATCTAGCTTACAAAGCAGCCGTTTTTAGGTGGCGGAAAATCTCCAGATGACAATTGGTTGTAAGAAGTTCTAAATTTGGAGATATATATAATCTCATATTCCTTTGGCCACCTCAAAACATTCACCCATTTTGAATAAGGTAGTTGGCTCTAAAAGCAACTGTGTTCTAAAAGCGAACATGACATTTTGCTTTCTTCAATGTACTAATAGTGTACATTTTAGGAGGTGCCTGGTTGCTTCAGGTGACCATTGCGTTTCAACTTCAAAAATTTGTAACTAATTCCATAAAGGTCCAAAAAATATGAAATGACTTGGGTTAGATGCCAATTCCAATTTTCTTCCTATGGAAATTAAATGAAAATTGTTTCAATGACTTTAGCTTCTAGAAAAAGGCAATCAACTTTTACATGGTTGTTTTAATACCCAACTACCTTATTTATTCATTATTTTGCTTAACCATATAATTAAAGTTCCATCTAGCTGACCTTTAACCTCGTAGTGCTTTGAATGGAGCATTTCAAGGCACTCTGTAATCCAACCAACTTCTCATTCATCCAATGTAACACTTGAATCTAGAAGAGACAACCTTCTTTAACAACCACATTTATAAAATTCCGGTAAATGATATTTCTATGCAAAGATACAAGCAAAAATGTGCAAAAATTCAAAAAAGGATTGAGGCGTTTAGGGGTTAAAGGACAAACCTATCCAAGGGGCAAAGTTTTTGGTCAAACTTGAATTTCACATAGCTCTTGACTTTTAATGTCTTGGGGCTTGACTCTAAAAATCATGTATTTCCAATAACCTACTTTTTAATCTCTTTTATTTTTTTCAAAATTGTTAGAATTGTAATTTTTGTAACACTTTTAAAGGTAGCATCCTAAAAGCTTTAAATACACCACTTTTGAACTTTTCTATCCAATTGAGCTCAAGGAATAGACCAATTATGCCATGATGTTTATCACTATCATCTTCAATTTTTCTAAAAACTTCATAATATTTGAAGCATTTTTGTAATTCCTTTGATTTTCACACAGGCATTAATTTGAAAAATCATGTGAATTTTAAATTATGAAACAATTATGCTTAATTTTGAATATATATTATTACGTGAGGAAAATATCAACATTTTGAAAGGTGTGCTTTAATATCCATACCTTAAGACAGGTTGTTTGTTTGTTTTGTTTTGTTTTGTTTTGTTTGTCACGTTGGGATCTCCTGGACCGTGTGTCCCCCGGGGCGTGCTTGGTACCGTCGGAAAGCCCTTGGCGGGGAGGGGTGCATGGGCTTTGTTTCGGGGTGTTTAAAGTTATTGTGCGGAAGTTATCGATTTTTAAGTTATTTTTTGTTCTTAAAAATTACTAAATTATGCTAAATTATGTATCTTTTGAACCGTGTGTCAATTTGTCACGTTTTTGGTACCGTTGGGAAGTGCTCAACGAGGACGGGTGCATGGGCTTTGTTTTTTGGCATTTGGAACTACAGTGGGAAAGTTTTGGATTTTTGAGTTATTTTTGGTTTAAAAATGACTTTTACTTTTGTTTTGGCTGTGGCAACGGCACAGGGCTATACTAGTAGAATACTAATGAAGTTTGACCAAAAGGGAACCTGGAATATCTTTGAAGGGTTCATTACAAAACAAGTACTCTGTATATCATTAGTCCCCACTCTAACTCAATTCTGAAATTTGTAAATGAGTCATGGTATGAAGCACAAGCAGTGCATTCTCTCTGCAACAATTTATTATGGAGTATCTTCTTCCTACCACATTTTCCCAGTTGAAATGTTCTCCTGGAATTTGAAGAATGTGGTTTATCGCAACGCGGAATGTTAAATTGCGCTCACCAAATGGGTTCAGGCTGTTGGGCCCACGTATGACACGATGAGGTCCAGCACAACGCGCAAGTGGCTGGGCGTGGTTGCAGGACCCCGAGTTGTAGGACACGATCCCAAAAAAACGCAAGATGACGACGAACACTCATGGCGGCGGTTTTTAGGGGTTAGGGCGGTGGGTTAGGATTTGAAGGTGATTGCAAGAAACACTTGTCCTATTTCTTGTCCCCTTGCCCTTGAGAATTGTTTTTTTGCTCATGACTTTTGCATTGTTTGTCCATTTGGCATGAAATTTGTAATGAAGGTAGATGTGGTAGTTGAAAACATTGAGTAAATTTTAAAAATTTTAAAAATTAGTTTATTATTTTTAACCTGCCCCGATTGAGTGTCTACTCGGCCATTTGGGGGGGTTTTAGTCCTATTTTTGACCCAAAAGTACGAATTTGAAGCCACAAATTGGACATGTTGGAGGTCTACTAAAATTACAAAGGCTGACAATGAATTTTGATGAAAATAGCAACATGTTGATTGCCTACATGGGGTCAAAGTGACTTTCCTTTGCGCGAAAGCTATGAAGAGGGAAAAAATTTCCTTCATGAATTTTTGGGTGCAATGCAAGCATAGTCTTTTCTAGCAAAATGTCTTTATTTATGGAATTTTTTTGAATTTTTTTTGAATTACTAAAAATGAAAATCTCCACAAATCCCTTTTTTGCTTCCAATGGCTCTTGCAGTACTTCGTAGTAGTCTGTAGTATTGCATAGTACCATATAATATTAAATCAATGGTTTAGATCTGCAAGCGCCTTGACTGGGCGGTTTAGATTTGCCAGCGCGCTGCTCAAACATTGTATTGGTAGTATTGCATAGCACTGCCAGTCCTATAGCCAAAAAACGCAATTTTGACGGGAAAATGTGAAGTGTTTCTTGCAACTGCCCTTGAATGTTTTCTTTTAAGTATGAAGGGTTGAGTTCCTACTAATTTTAGTTTATATATCCCACATTGTTTGCTTTACTTCCTACCACCTAACATGTATAAAAAGAGTTGTCTCTTCATATCAAAACACAAATCATGGATGAATTTCAAAACAAAGGGAGGTACATGTGACATCATGCCATGTCAGCATGGACCCATTTCAAATGGACAATTTATTGTCTTGCGTCCTAGCGAAGGACAATATTCAAACAACTTTTTAAACTTCTACTACAATAACATTTTTTTGGACTTCAAAATTTAGACATTTTAAACACTTGTATGAATTCACATTTTTTTGAACCTTAAAATTCAGACTTTATTTTGAACTTCAGATGTACAATCTTCCTATAAAAAGAATTGAAACATTTTGACTTTTCACAAAAAAATTATTCTAATGTGAAATTTTCATTCAAATAATAATAGGTCAAATATAGTCCATTCTAAGTAAAATTACACAAGAGGGTAGAATCCCTTTTATACAACATGTCCAAATTTCACTTCATAATTCCAATTTCTCACTTTATGAGAACAATTTATATGGTGGCCAACTACATTTGGGAGTCAGTTGGAATTGTTGGTATTAGAATTTCGGCATTTTGGGGTCCAAATTTATTTGTGTTTGGCAACTTTTTGGTTTTCTTGTTTTGGGAAATCTAACATGTGGGGCTTAAGGCATTGTCGTGATGTAAATGCACGCATTATGTAAGAAACATTTTGGCTCTTGTAGACCATGGTTCAGAAATCAACATTATATCCAGAAAGTTATATGAAAGGGGAGACTGGCCAATTGATTTAAAGCATGGATGGATGATGCAAGGATTATGTGGCTTCTTGTACTACATATCAGCTGCAATCCAAGTGAAATATAGAGATGAGCTACATCCTATACATCCATTTGCCATGTATTTTCAATGGGTAATTGACTTGGTTGCAATGTCGTTAGGATTGTGGGGCATGAAACACCTTGTTCTAGCAAGGGAAGAGCTCTCCAACTTTGTTGAAGGTTGAGCCTTGAGGACCAAGTCTACGCCCTCATATCTTGAATTAAATCTAGTTCCAAACAAACCCCCGGTGTTTTCACAAGGTAAAGGACTCTCAACACGACATCGTGATATAGGTTTTTAGAAATATTAAAAAATTTAGACAATATAGATGAAAAATTTCTGCAACATTTTAGCATTTTTGTTGTAATATTCCAAATATTTAGACATTTAAAAAATACCTAATTTATGTCTAAATCTGACCTTCACGTACAGGATATAGTTATCATTAGTCCCCACTCAAGCTCAATTTTGAAGCTTGTAAATGAGACGTGGTATGAAGCACAAATAGTGCATTTGCTACACCACATGATTGTCTCTTCTTTGCCCATTTTTCCACTTGAAACCGTCCCCTGAAATTGCAGGAATGTGATTCATTGCAACTGTGTCAGAGGTATTGCTTTCATACGAAGGTTCCATACGAGATGCAGGCATTAGATAACTTAGATGGGGCCAAATTCGGCCTTCATTTTGGTCTTGGTGGAAATTTGTGCGTCGGAGTCTGATTGGAGGAGTTGCTGAAACACAAGAAATGCTCGACTTCTGCGGAAAAAACAGCATCACCTGCATGATGGAGAAGATGCCCATCTCTTACGTGAACATGGCCATGGAGAGACTTCCAAATTAACCCCTAAAGGCCCAAAGTCCCCTCGGGGGGCTCTTGGGATTTTCGGCAGGCTCCTGCAACCTGAAATTTTGACCTGATTTTTTGAAACATTTTTGGCAGATAGGAAATCACATTAGCTTTCTGAATTTTTTTTTTTTTTTTTTTTTTCAATCAGTGCCTGGGAGCAAAAGTTATGCCACTTAAAGTAAAAAAAGTAGTTCGTCGGGAAGAAAAAAACACTTTAAAAAATTGAATTGTTTTTTAAATTTTTTTTCTCCTCAAAGATCATGTTTTTGTCTACATTTGAAGCTTTGATTCATTCTATTTGGACTGAAAATGAGAAAGTTATGGACAATCTTGTTTTTCGGTCAATCTAAGCATCTTCTTCAGAAAACAACTTATAGAATTCATTTTTGAATGCAATTTTCAATTTTTTTCAATTTTTTTTGAAAAGGTTAATTATGTTTGCATAATTAAGAACAATCCCACCATTGGGATTATGGTGTTTTAATTCCACCTAAGAGCTATTAACGATTTAGTGTTTTGTTCAATTTTGAACCTACTTCTACTTAACAATTTTTTTATATGTGAAAATCAAGCTTTCACATTCTGAAATTCTTTTCCCCGACTCTCAACTCAAATTTTCAACAGAAATTTTTTTAACTTTATGGTGTGTAGTGCAAAAAAAATCCACAAATGGCCGTCAAAGCCATCTGAAATTGCAGGCCACAGTTCAAAAATTTTTTTTTTTTCCAACTTTCAAATGCAAACATCTTCCAATCCGTACGGTCAAACTTCATGAAATTTTTACCACATGATCTGAGACAAGTGAAGTACAAGATCCTACAGTTAGATTCTAAATTTTTATTTTTTTTGGTTTAGGGAGTGATAGCAGCAGAAATGGCAATTTTCAGTGGTTTTGGAGCCAGAAAATGCCTTGGGCCTTTAGGGGTTAAAAAACTATGTCATTGTTATTGACAATCATGGAGCAAACCTTGACAAAAAAAATCACATCAGGGAACCCATGAAACTAGATAATAATCATGTTCCCCTTTTATATTTGTACTGACAGTCAAAACATTGAGGACACTATGATATCCTCCAGAACTCCTACCATTTTTGTTGACCAATTAAGAGTCTTCGATCAAGATTGTCTAGACCTACAGTATACTTTTTGAACAACACTGGTCTGCAAGCAAAAGATAGTAAGCCAACTAGCTACTGTAAAGCTATGCATGTTGATCCTTGAACGTTGCATACTCAGAATGGTCAAATCAAAAAAGACCAGAAGTATCTCAACTTCGGCACATTTTAATTCAAAAAGAGCTCCCCACTAGAACTAGGCAGAATTTTGTGGATTATCTAAACCAGGCCGAATATCGTGGATTGTGCGAGCTGTGCTCACGTCAACCCGTTTTCTCTTGTGCTTGCTTAGGTGCAATTCCAGAGGTGCAAACATTTTCCAAGGTATTTTCGACAAAAGACAATTTGGTGTGAAAAAGTAGATCAGGGAGCGGCCATCTTGATCTCTCTACATTGCAGTGTAAGGGAGGGGGCTGTAAAAGCAACCCTTTAAGAGCTGATTGCATATTTGGGAGAAGCTAAACTCTTTAAAACAATTTTCAGTATATTTTCGTGGTAAGAAAAATGGAATTGGCATTTAACCCAAGTCGTTTCATATTTCTTGGACCTTCATGGAATCAGTTAGTTATGAATTTTTGAAGTTGAAAACACAGTGGTTTCTAAAAGCGACCCCCTCCTGAAATGTACACCTCTGGTACATGTTAGAGGTAAAATGTACCAAATCGCTTTTGGAGACAGGTCACTTTTACAGCCCCCTCCCTTAGACGGACTTGAACCTACAAAAGAACAAGAAACCTCAGTTTCCTTTAGCACTCTTGACTGGGGCCTTGGAAAACATAATCTCTATGAATATTATAAATTTTCTGACCAGCTCATGCAATCATCTTCACGAATACCAGTAATGCTGAATTTGGCACCGTCTGAATTTCGTTCTTCACAGTGTGATCAAAAGAATTGGGTCATGTAAAGACCAAGAATCCATGCTGTTTTGGGGGTTTTGGAACAGTAATAATCGAACTTTCCATGTCCCACGACCTAGTCTCACAATTCCATGAGGGATAACTGACACTCTGAAAGCCCAAGTCGCTGTGTTCAATTAGTTTTCTTGACCTACCGTCAAGCAAAAACAGGGTTTTCAGTAAGACCCATGAAACTAGATAATAATCATTTTCACCTTTTTCATTTGTAATGGCAGTCCAAACATTGAGGACACTATGATATCCTCCACAGCTCCTACCATTTTTGGTGACAGTTCTCGCAATTAACTCCTAAAGGACCATAAGGCCACCACATGGCTTCTACAACTACATTTGTAAAAAAATTGATATGCAAACCTCACTAACAGTTCGTAAGCAACAAAGAGACCCTAAATAATTTTCTTTTTTGAATCCATCGGCGCAATCTGATCAAGAAATGATTGAGTGTGCAATTTTGGTGAATTTTTTGAGAATGGAAAAGGCATTGTGGGCCATTACTTCACATTCTCATATCTTTTTTTCTACACTGCAAAATGATTTGAAAAAAATTACACATCAATATTATGATGATATACATATGTGAAAAAAAAATCAGAATTTTTGGAGCACTTTTGAGCATTCCGATTCTAACATTTTGATTTCAGCATACATAGAAAGTACTCCCTAGCCGAACATCTTTCATCAATCTTGTCAACGGTGGCATTTTTTCAAAAATTGTGCAATTTTGTTGATTTTTTTTCCATAGGAAAGCTATATAAGTCTTGTTTCATTTCAACGGTGGCGATCATCAAAATTGTCCCACACAAATGAGGAATTATGCTTGTTACAAGAGCTAATCAAGAAAACAAGGACTATGCTCAAACACCCCCGGTCCTTTAGGAGTTAAGAGTCGATCAAGATTGTCTAGACCTGTACTTTTTGAACGGAACTCGTGTGCAAGCTAAAGTTAGTAAGCCAACTAGCTAGTGCTAGTTGATCCTTGAACGTTGCATATTCAGAATGGTCAAATCAAAAAAGACCAGAAATATCTCAACCTCGGCACATTTACAAAAAGAGCTCTCCACTTGAACCAGGCAGATTATTGTGGATGATGCGAACTGTGTTCTCTTAAACCCGTTTTCTCGTGGGCTTGCTTAGGTGCAATTCCAGAGGTGCAAACATTTTCCAAGGAATTTTCAACCACAGACATTTTGGTGTGAAAAAGTAGATCACAGGGTGGCCATCTCGATCTCTCCACATTACAGTGTAGACGGACTTGAACCTCCAAAAGAACAAGAAACCTCAATTTTGTTTAGCACTCTCGACCGCGGCGTGGGAAAACATAATTTCTATGAATTTAATCAATTTTTTGACCAGCTCATCCAATCATCCTCACGAATACCATACGTGTAGGTCAGATTTGTAAATAACTCAGGAAAATTTGGAAAATTGTACAACTATTTCTGAAAATCTAAAAAATTTCTTTGTTGCTAATTTTGAACATCCCAGAATTATTCTTGAGAAAATTTAGAAAAAAGAACACATTCATGCATGAATAGAGCAAATCAATCCAAAATGAGGATTGTCTAAAAATTAAAAAAAGCAAAATGCCGAAAGTGAAGAAATCCAAATAAGGCTGCTGAACTGTCAAACTTCTAAAACTAAACTATTTCGGCCACAATGTGCTGTAACTGACCTGCGCGTACGATACCACTATTGCTGAATTTGGCACCTTCTCAATTTCGTTCTTCACAGTGTGATCAAAAGAATTGGTCATATAAAAACCAAGAATCCATGCTGTTTTCAGGGTTAAGGAACAGTAATAATCGAACTTTTTACTGTATGTCCCACGACCTAGTCTCACAATTCCATGAGGGATAACTGACGCTCTGACAGCCCAAGTCGCTGTGTTCGATTAGTTTTCTTGACCTACCATCAAGCAAAAACAGGGTTCTCAGTAAGACCCCGCTGTTTCAGGACCGATAAGACAGATTCCAATACAGGAAAGAGGGAATCTGTCCCACAAGAAGCGTGACGCCGTGACCAATCCAGCCCTACCCTGGCGCGTCTTGTCGGTGGGGCTGGTTTAGGGTTTCAGGCGTGCCTTGTGTCGCCGGCAACCAGTCCTCCTCCTGCTTTTGATCAATCAATCGTGCCTTCTTTCGAAATATTTCGTCGATAGACGGATGTCGCTTGCTGCTGATGAGTGGTAAGGACGCTCAGTCCACAGCTGGAGGGGTTGGATCGGCTGCTCGGAAAGAAGTCGGTAGGATTTCTTGCGTGCTGGTGGCGTTCACAGGGGTCGGCACGAGGCGCACGCCATCGCGACTCGCTCGCAGTGAGTGGCAGCTTCACTGGACTTGTCTTCTTGGGCGGAGTGGTGACTTCGTGTGCTGGGCACTCGATCTGAGGTCTGATGCGTTTCTCAGTGTTCCTCGACCCTGGAGAACACTCCATCTCTCTGTCTTCCATTCTTTTGTTGGTGTCTTGGGTTCTTTTCAAGTTTTCTTTCCAGTGCCTGTAGATATGGAAATCATATAGTGTTTGAAAAGTTGGCTATTTGGGCACTCATGAGTTAGTGGCTCTGACTCATGTGTCTATTGTGGCGGTATTTTTCTTGCTTCTTCGCCTAGCTAATGGAACGCGGTGTATTGAGTTACAGGTGGAATTTGATTCGGAGGGAAGAGGTTCCTGCAGATCTCGCATTGGACCCGAAGCGAATCTTCCTTCATCTATTCTACATTCCGTGTGTATGCTTGCAGTTGTGCATCCATTCCTTGGTACCCGCAGAATGTTCGTTTGAAACGCACGAAGTGTATCAAACGAAGCCTAGCGTCATAACAGCTTCATGGGGTGTTGACTAAGCCAGACATTGGCGAAAGGTATGTACTCGAAATTTGACTGCATATGAGTATGTACTATTTGATTATTAGGCGTCATCCTTTGTGCTCATTTCCTAAACTTGCACCGCTCGTCTTTCGTTGTGAGAGCCACCCTTGTTGATATGGAATGGTGCAACACTGTTCGAGAATATCACACCCATGTGAGACACACAGGTTTCTTCCTGTAACATCAGAAGAATCGTTCGTGTTCGTGTGCCGTGGTCTGAATCTTGTGCGTGCACGGTCTAGAGAAGAACGGAAACCGGTCCATAGAGGAGATTTGTGTGAATCTTTGAGAGGAATTTTTGCTATTGAGAAGGGCGGTGGTGGTTGGGGTCAATCTTGAATTGGTTTCAATGACTCTCGTTCAATTTTTCATATGACATTTAGAGTTGGTCACCTGTGCCTTGAGAGCATTGAGCATCCACGATGCCCATGATTCTCCAGCTAGTTGAAAGCATGTAAGACCTGGAGGAGATCGACAACCCCGAGTCATTCCTACTTCATCTAATGCCATGGTATTGTTTTCCAGGCATGCAGCGATTTGAAGCATGGAACAGGGAAGCACTAGCTCGTCTGCAAGCAATTGCAATGACTCTAGGTTAGTAGTCACTATGATTTGTGGTTTCTTGCATCATTGCTCATTTCAAGAAGTCGAAAGCATCTTGGTTCATCTGATCTTAATAGCTGATGTTGTGATTGTGATTGTTGCAAATACATTGTCAGCTTGCATAATGACATAACGTTTAGTTTCTCTTTCAACATTGATTGATTGGTTGGGAATCTCACATTCGTCGACAGGAATCACACTTTACAAGCCAAGCATAAGGTGTTTTTGAGCCATAGTGGTGCCCAGAAAGGGTTCGTGGAACAATTGTGTGTGGACTTGGAGAGATGTGACCGTTATCCTTTTTTTGACAAGCGACGGGATTCCTTGCCTATTGGAGAGGATTTTCCAACTCTGATCATTGAAGCTATTGAACAATGTGAAGTTGGGGTGGTGGTTCTATTTGAGGAATTCTTCACTTCCAAATGGCCCATGTTGGAGTTGTTGGCAATGGCCAATGTCAAAAAGAGGAAGCCAAACTTTACAATATTGCCAATACTACTTGACATTTCACTTTCACAATGTCGTGATGTAGACAACCATAAGAAATGGATATCTTTGTGGCATATTTGGGTAGGGAGTGATAGTAGGATTGATGTGGAAGATTGGGCCAATACCTTGCAATTGTTTGGCTCGACAAATGCGTTGAAGTACAACTTGCAATTGGGAGAAGTGAAATTTCGAGAAGAGATAGTTGAAGCCGTTTGTAAGTTGGTTCCCCCTAGGACAAGGTTTGCAGATTCCCATATTCAAGGGAGGTCACGTTTATGCAAGGTGTGTGTAATCTCTATTGATTCAAGTTGTTTCCATTGTAAAGAGATGCTTGTTGTCAAAATTTTATTTTGATGTCATTGGGATGCATAGAAGTTTGCTTGTGTTGGTGATGGAGATTATGAAGTGCAAATGTTCATTGATTTTGATCCATTTCCACTTGTCTTGATTCTCCACCAGGTGATCCATGAAAGGATCAAGCATTCCAAAGTCTCTTCCCTATATGGTGTGCATGTAGTAGGCTTATATGGAGTTGGTGGTATTGGAAAAACCACACTTTGTAGGGCCATGTGTAATGACCTTTCAAAGGAGTGTTGTGGCAAAGTTGCTCACATGGAGTTGGGAAGTCAAAGTGAAGAAGCCTTATTGAAAGAGGTGCTAAGGAGGTTGACGGATATGAATCTTAACTATTTGGGTGTGCATCGAATGTGTATGAGGTGAGATAGTAATTTTGATATTTTTTAGGTGCGATTTTTTTTCTTTTAATATCCAATATTTGAATTGTGGTTGAGTTTGAGTAGATTGAATCTGTAGTGTTTTCCCATTTGCATATGAGTGATTTGCTACTCTAATCTTTGGATGTTATGGTTGTGTAGTATCGCAATCGTGTGATGAGAGATATGATGAATGTGAAAGTGTTCTTGACAATCGACAATGTGTCAAGTGCAACATCCAAGCAAGCTTTGACTCTTCTCCGAGCAAACTATGGGCCTGGAAGTGTTGTGTTGGTGATAGCACATTCTTTGAATGAACTAATGTCTTTGAGGATGGATGCAAGTGAATGCATGGAAATGCTGGAGTTGGAGATGGAGGAAGCTAGGTATATATTTCTTTTTCATGCTGCATGCATCCCTTCCACCTCCTTGAGCAACAAGGATGACCATGAGTTGATCTCTTCGTGCATCAAACGATGTTATTTCAAGAAAGGTGATGGCATTGGTCATCACTACCATCCATTGGCGTTGCAAACCTTGGGTGAGCAGTTGGGGTGTGTCGGATATGATCCGGACCGATGGTGGTCCCTCTTGCATGAAATTGACTTTTTGAACCCTTTTGGAGAGCGCCAACATCCAGTTTTTTCTATTTTGAGAAGAAGCTTTGATGCGTTGAATCCCCAAAACCAACTTCTTTTCATGGATGCAGCCCTATTTGCACCCTACAGTCATGAAACCATTCTATTTCCATCATTGAAGTGGAACGTTTTTGAATGGTTTGCTATGGTACATGGAATACCTATGAAAAGTGTACTAGAACGGGTGAGTATTTTTGGAGTTCATACATGGTTGTCATTCTTTGTTTTGTTGATGAGGTCCAATTTTGTTCTATGTGCTGAAATTCATGCCTTTTGCAAGTATTGTGGTTGAAACATGGATGTGCTTGTCCTTTTGTCCTCTTTCAATGTGAGTTTTGAAAGTTGGAGTTGTCCCCTCAAGGGTCTTTGATTTTGGATGAATGTACACCTGCAACCTTAGTTGTGTATCCATGTGCTCTATGTATTGAATAGAAAGGCATCCTCAAGGACTTCAGTTTGTGGTTGAAACATTGGTACTCTAAGCTAGATCCTAAAAGCTGTGATGTCTAGGATCGATCTTAATTTGAGATATTCATCAGACTGTTGTAATTCTTGTGTAGAAGTGTCTGCAACCCCATTCCATTCCTACTTGACATCGCATGTTCCAATTTTATGAACTTATGCCAACGCAATGAGTATGACCATTTTAATTTTGCTTTTGACAGTTTTTTTTTTTTTTCAATTGCTTGCAGTTGGAAAACTTGAAGAGGAAATCACTACTGGAAAATCTTGGTGATGGGCTCGGCAGAGTCAGCATGCATGACCTATGGCGTGAGTTTGCAAGATTGGAGACAAAAGCTGGCGAGTTTGAGAAAAGACGGTGGATGTGTGAGTGGGACGAG
Source organism: Pseudisothecium myosuroides (assembly GCA_951799445.1). Taxonomy (NCBI): domain Eukaryota; kingdom Viridiplantae; phylum Streptophyta; class Bryopsida; order Hypnales; family Lembophyllaceae; genus Pseudisothecium; species Pseudisothecium myosuroides. The sequence continues at coordinate 24,219,558 of OX637290.1, read as the reverse complement.
TATAATGCGCTTGAAGAAGGCAATGTGACCAATGGTGGTCGTTTGGTAAACATGAGGCGTATGTTTTTCGTTGATAAGGGGGTTACAAAGCTGGAGGATGTGACTTTTCTTTGTTTCCCGAGCGTGACGGTTTTGAAGCTCAGTCCAAACTTTGGATGCGTACAAGAGCTGGACCTAAGAGGTTTGAAACACCTCAAGAGCTTGGAATTGGAATGTAGTTCATACATAAGATCGCAGATTTCGATCTCAGTTGTCGGACTGGGTTCCTTGTTGACGTTGGGCTTTCTCCGATGGTTGAACATCCCATCAGATTCACCCTGCATTGATGAGATCGTTCATTTGACAAACCTCCAAGTGCTGGATTTAGACAGATGTGGCCGTTTACCAGATCTGAGCAACCTCATTTTACTACGAGTGGCTTGTTTTCGTAACAATGGTTTGATAACAACCATCACCGGCTTGAGCTCAAATCCAACCAACTTGCAGTTTTTGGATTTGAGTTGGTGTCGGGCGTTGCAGAGTTGTCCAGGTGTGGGTGATTTAGTTGCGTTGCAGGAACTCTGTCTTGATTTTTGTGTCAGGCTGAAGGAGATGCCCAACTTACAGAAGTTGAAACGCTTGCGGAAGTTGGATGTGAGGCAGTGCTATTTTCTGCAAGGCTTGCCGGGTTTGGGAGACTTGGTCAGTTTGCTAGAACTGCATGCTGATTGTTGCCGGAGTCTCGCAGAGTTGCCGGATATGTGCAACCTCAAAAACTTGAAGATATTGGACCTAGAATCTTGTGATCTCATCAAATCATTGCCAGGTTTAAATGAGTTGGTCTGTTTGCATTCCCTCGGTTTGAGGGATTGCAAGAATCTCATCCAGCTCCCGGATTTGCACAAGCTCACAAATGTGCAAACTTTGGAGTGGGATGTATGTCGCCCTTTGCAATCAATTGCAGAATTAAGCAACTTGATTTCTCTTCGGCGTCTGATTGTAGCAGTTGATGAGCTACATGTTGGGCCTTACTTATGCAAGCTTAAAAAGTTAGAAAGGCTCCACATTATTGGGTGGCAAGGCCAAGAGTTTTCAAGTCTAGCGGAGTTCGTGATGTTGGAATCCGTCATCGTCTCCAATTGCAAGGGCGTGCGTGTGTTGCTTGATCTCCAGAGATTATCAAGGTTGCGCATGTTGGAATTCTCGTCGTGCGAGTTCAAGGATTTGTCGGGTTTGATGAACTTGACCAGTTTGAAGCAGCTGAAGATTAAGGATTGTGATAAATTGGAGGCCTTACCGGATCTACGAGAGCTTGATAGTCTGGAAGAGCTGACGGTCAAGGGTTGTGCGCGGTTGAGGGATCTCCGTGGCATCCTTGGACTATGGAACTTGAGATTGCTGGAGGCGAATGGGCATCCGTGGCTTCATGAGAACTTGGGGCTAGACCTTCCCCGGTTGACGAGTCTGCGCAGTTTGCATGTGTCTGATGGTGGGTTTGAAGACCTGCAAGGGCTCGCTGCTTGTTCCCAATTGCACACTTTGATCTGCAGCCGATGTCCCATCCAGGAGCTCCCGGATTTGTCCAACTTCCCTCAATTGTATAGGCTCAACGTGTGGGATTGTGTGAACTTAATGAAGTTGACCTGCACAGGGCCTTCAAGTCCGGAATTTGAGCATCTGGACGTTCAAGGGTGCATGAGGTTGCAAGCTTTGCCGGATCTTACAAACTCACTGAAGATGCGATCACTAAATGTTTCCTACAGTGGTGTGGTACTCAATGCCCAGCTCATTCAGGAGATGAAAGCACATTGGCCTTTCATTCGCTTGGTCACATAATGGTGAAATTTCTGGAACCGCCTTTGTTGATTGGTGTGACTTCATCTCAGGCGCAATGTTAGGGGGGCCAGACACACGAGATCTCTACGTATAGAACATGATAGTTGGGTTGCATCTGGAGTGAAGACGAAGCTTGATCATAAGCGTTTTGCTTGTAGTTATTAGTGATTGCTTACTTTTGATTGCTTCTATCTTGGAAAAGGAATTAGGAAATTCCAGGACCAACGGAGTTGACTTGTCTAGAATGGATGATTTTGTGGTGAGTGTGGTTTTCCTTCCAGCGAGTATTCCTTGGTACTTTGCTTGGGCTGCACTTGGGTACGAGGACTCCATTCTTTTGACTGCAAAGATACTCGTTCAAGGCTGAAGTCTTCGTCCAGATCTTGTGAAGAGTTGAAGACCAGTTTCACCTTTGATACAGGACTCATCAGAAAGCTTCAAGTCTGGCTTGTGCAAGGCAAGAGGGCGAGTTTTAACGTATGAGATATGAAATTTTGAAAAAAATTATTTTGACTTTTTGTGAATTTTTTGGTGTTGCCCAACAAACCTCATTTTGGGCTTAGGAGGGCATAACTTTTGGGCATGGGCACCAATTCAAATAAAAATTATATTCCTGGAAAGCTAATGTGTTTTCCTATTTTGAAAAAAAGGTGAAAAAATTCACAACAAGAATTGAGACCATAGATGCCACCGCAAGTTCCATTTTGTCCCCCGACTCCCCAAGAGGACAATGGGACCGGCTTTAAGGGTTAACAGAAGAGAATTCCAAAATGAAAATCGGATAGTCACTGATGTTCTTTTGTGTCTATGGAAGTTGGACAAATTAATGTCCTCCGGTGTTCAAATTCCAATTGTAGGCAATCTTTCCTCTGTGACATGTTCTGTGATCACCGGTCATGGACTGGAATAATTCTTCACGAATTTCGTAGACAAACATTTTGGAATTCTCGTGTGTAATTGACCCACTGGCGGATTCTAACATGGGTGGTTAAACCGTGAATGACATTACATATTGTGCAGGACTGCATTCAATTGACCTCCATCTCTTTCATGAATATCAGTGTACTTGGACCCCAATTCATGAGTTCTCATGGCTCTCTCGGTCGCAGTCCTACTCTCAATATTGCTCGATCGATCTCAACCACTTCGTTGGAATTGCTTGGTCCACGGGCACTTTGTGGGCTTCCTGGTCCGGTGGCTGTGTAAGTTATATTTCCTGCGCGCCTGGGGCAAAGCTGCCACTTCCACCAACGGGCTCATTTTCGTTAAAAGGAGGTACTTTCGGTGAAATTGGAACAGTGTCCATTACCCTGAGACGCGTCATGAAGTTATGATTGAAACGAATATGACCATAACCCTTCATTTCTTGGCAATGTTTGGGGATGAACTGGAGATCTACATGTAAATAGTACAAATATTAACTAGAAATTAGAGATTGTTAGGGAACTGAAGTCCATCTGCAATGACGTGGTGCAAGATCTGATGAATATAAAATATATTATACTTGAATTGCTTGCGTCACTTTTGTTGGTCAACGTACTTAGGCGCTTCGGGTTTTAAAATTAATTTCAGATTAATTTATCTTGCTCAGCACTGACGGTGATGGATTCCTTGAGCTGAAGATTGATTTCGCAGGATTACCCAACTACTGACCGGACGCAACTTGGTTGCATATAGAAATCGGGAGAGGCACTTGTAGACAGAAATGAATCACTCGTATATCGTTAGTTCAAAATGGAGATTCCATTAGTAGACTTGGATCGTTGGCTCAAAAGGTATAGAAATCTTTCCCCAAAATATGAAGGCAATATTCTCAATCTTGTCAGTCGCTCAGTCAACTGCTGAAAATTGCGATTACTTCATTTCTGCCATGTGTGAGTTGCTCACGCTACAACCATGCCAGTGAGCCATATCCGGTCTGCAGGGTTTTGCAGTGGTTGACACTCGGGTTGACACTTTCAATTGACGGATTGAATTCTCTAGAAGAAATCTTTGCAAATTTCTTTCTTCAATTTCATGGATCCACTCGTGCAAGAGTGGGAACATCAGATACCTTCGAATGAAATTGCTGTTTTCTTGGATGTGTCTATTCTTGCAGAGCAGGCTCTACCTAGTCTTGACCGAGTGAAGGGTTTGGGAGAATCAGAGAGTCTCGAGACTCTCGGTTGGGCTGCACAAGATAAATCTGGTCACCTTTCTCCCTTCCAATTCACCCGCAGGCAAACGGCCACATCCTTCACCCAAACAGTATTAGCTACGTTGGAGATCATAAGTAGCACTCATAAGGATTTAAGTTTCCAGACTCTAGCCTGAAAACACGTCAATGTCGTGAATTTCCGACAAGATAAGGAGATTGCAATTCATTGCAGTCCATCTGAAATTGAAATGGACTGCCAATCATTGAAATTGAAATTCTGTCCACACAACAGAGCTGCAATTTCTTTTAACTGAGATTCATTGCTGTCCATTTGCTAAAAAATGTCAAGTTAAGGTGCTACTACGAACAGACCTTGAATGAGATGTCTGTCGATTTGGCTTGAATATTTCAGGGCTACTGGTCCTGATGACGTGAGGATGAAGGTGACGTACTGTGGCATTTGCCGTACTGATTTGCATCAAATACGCAATGAGTGGAAAGGATCCAGCTATCCCGTGGTCCCGGTGTAAGTTCAATCAAATCCTCAAAAACCTCAAATTGAATACGAATGAATAGATTGTCCCAAGAGTTCTTGGTTAATTGCATCCCCGGCTATCTGGTGCATGTGCTATCAAATCTTACTTAGATTCGATGTCATAGTCATTTCGCCCGGCTTCATGCTCAGTTCCTTGTATTCCTTGTTGCTCAGTGCTTGGAGAGCTTCGTTTTTCTATGCTTTGAGTTCCAACTGAAACCATGAACATTAAGCTTGTTGAACATGGCCGTTTTGAGCCCATGCAATAAATCCGATAATCTTTTGACCTTGTATTGCATAGCCATTTAGAAGAAGATGAATGGCCTTCTAGTATTTCTAGAATTTTGTTCAAGTGAACGTAATAAGATGTACCGGTAATACTTGATGGTGTAGAGAAAAAACATTATTCTAAGAGCGATGAAAATCTATTGATCCCGTTTTGCAGGAATGAAAAGAAGTATTTTTCTCTACTTCAAAAATAATAAACTTTTGATGCTTCTATTGTTCTACAATAATCTTCTGGTAAACATAAAACTTTGGGTTTGTTTTTCAGGCACGAAGTAGTCGGATTGGTGAAAGATGTGGGATCGGAGGTGGAGGAAATCGAGTATTTCCATGTGCGAAATGTATCCACTTTAGCATGTTTTCTCGATTCCTTGCAGCAGTTCCACAGGTTCAATAATATGTCCACGGTAGTTTTACCCAAGAGAATTGTCCACATCAAGGAAAACGGGGCCATCCCGTGTGGGAATGACGCATTTAAAACAGGGAAAGGGCCGTACAATTTCCTTGCGACTGTTGGAGCTGCCTGTCTGGAACCATGAGACCCTCATGTGAAATCTGAAATCTGTACTTCTCCTACTGAACGTAAGTAGTAGAGCTCATTTAGGTTATCAGTTAGCCAACAGAAAATGCAGGTGAACCTGTGAAAGTTTGCCATTTCAGCACTAAAGCATCACATTTTAGCACACTGAAGTTCACCAAAATAACAAAAAATGACGAGGTGACCTTTTTTATAATACTAAAGATGTAAAGTACAGAACACATATAGTCAAATTTGTTACATTAGGGGTATCCCAATACTTCTTCACGTTTTAGGACACGGGTTTGAAACGTAAATCCCTATTTGTCTTGGTTTGTGGCCTAAAATTAGACCGCGGTGAAGACATATGTCACCATTTGGGGCACCCGCAACGTGCCAATCGCTATGAAATTGCAGCTACATCCATTTAGACCTCTGGAAATGAAGATTAGCCTTCTTATCTCTCATTTGTGCTGTGCTAATTAAATGGAAGTCAACAGGTTATGCCAGAGAATTGGCCAGTCGATGCCGCAGCACCCTTGTTGTGTGTAGGCATTACAGTTTATACTGTAGCCCCATGAAGCCCTTGGGAATGACGCAGCAAGGGAAGCGCTTTGGGTTGATAGGCTTGGGAGGTTTGGGCCACATGGCTGTCCAGTTTGCCAAAGCCTTTGAGTTGAAGGTGACCATTTTCAGTACTTCTCCTGGGAAGGAGAGCTAGAGAGGTTCTCGGCGTGTCGTTCTCGGAGCTGACTATTTCATTCTCAGCACTGACAAAAAAAAGATGAAAGCAAGCATGTGCACTTGGACTACATTTGCCTATCAAGCGCTTGCTGCTCAAGTGCGTCCTCATTGACATTGAATATGCTTGGCAACTTGAAGGAAGACCCAACCAATTAGGGAAAATATGGCATCATCTGTTGTTGTGTGGTTGGGCAAGTAATGTATTTGATAACTAGACTTTTCACGTTACATTATGGAATTTCAAGGGTTGGATCTCTTTGCTTCCCGTGCATTGTCGCCCCCTTTTGCTGTTCAAAAAATGGACTTGATGTTTCCAATTGAGTCCCGCTACACTGCAACTTACAAAAGTATTCCGTCAACACTGCAACTATCAAGTATTCCTTCATATTCACAAGAATGGTATGCATTCCAGTTACAAGAATGGAATACGTGACCTCTTGTGGGCAACCTCGGGTCTAGGGAGACCTATTGTCTAGGGAGACCTCTTGTCTAGGGAGACCTCTTATAGGCGACCTCTTGTCTTGGGCGACTTCGGGTGGAGGTGAGAACCATTGTCTTTTGAACTTTGTCCAAAGTTTGACAATTTTGGGGGTTCTACGAACGACTTCGGGTCTTGGGCGACCTCTTGTGGGCAACCTCGCGTCTAGGGCAATCTCTTGTCTTGGATGACCGCAGATGGAGGTGGGAGCCTTGGCCTTCTCTTCTTTTCAAAATTGACAAATTTTGGGGGTTGTATGGGCAACTTTGGGTCTAGAGCGACCTCTTGTGGGAGAACTCGAGTCTAAGGCGACCTCTTGTCTAAGGAGACCTCTTATGGGCGACCTCTTGTCTTGGGCAACTTCGGGTGGAGGTGAGAACCATTGTCTTTTGAACTTTGTCCAAAATTTGACAATTTTGGGGGTTCTACGGGCAACTTCGGGTCTTGGGCGACTTCTTGTGGGCAACCTTGGGTCTAGGGCAACCTCTTATGGGCAACCTCTTGTCTTGGGCGACCGCGGGTGGAGGTAGGAGCCATTGCCTTTTGAGCTTTGTCTAAAATTTGGCAATTTTGGAGGTTGTACGGGCAACTTTGGGTCTTGGGCGACCTCTTGTGGGCGACCTCGGATCTAGGGCGACTTCTTATGGGCGACCTTTTGTCTTGGGCGACCACGGATGGAGGTGGGAGCCTTGGCCTTCTCTTCTTTCTAAAATTCACAAATTTTGGGGGTTGTACGAGCAATTTCGGGTCTAGGGCGACCTCTTGTCTTGGGCAACTTCGGGTGGAGGTGAGAACCATTGTCTTTTGAACTTTGTCCAAAATTTGACAAGTTTGGAGGTTCTACAGGCGACTTCGGGTCTTGGGCGACTTCTTGTGGGCGACCTCACGTCTAGGGCAACCTCTTATAGGCGACCTCTTGTCTTGGGCGACCGCGGGTGGAAGTGGGAGCCTTGGCCTTCTCTTTTTTCTAATATTGACAAATTTTGGAGATTGTACGGGCAACCTCGGGTCTAGGACGATCTCTTGTGGGAGACCTCGGGTCTAGGGCGACCTCTTGTCTAAGGAGACCTCTTATAGGCGACCTCTTGTCTTAGGCGACTTCGGGTGGAGGTGAGAACCATTGTCTTTTGAACTTTCTCCAAAATTTGACAATTTTAGAGGTTCTACGAGCGACTTCGGGTCTTGGGCGACCTCTTATAGGCAACCTCGCGTCTAGGGCGACCTCTTATGGGCAACCTCTTGTCTTGGGCGACCACGGGTGGAGGTGAGAGCTTTAGCCTTCTCTTTGTTCCAAATTTGACAAATTTTGAGGGTTGTACGGGCAACTTCGGATCTTGGGCGACCTCTTGTCTAAGGAGACCTCTTGTGGGCAACCTCTTGTCTTAGGCAACTTCGAGTGGAGGTGAGAACCATTGCCTTTTGAACTTTGTTCAAAATTTGGCAAATTTGGGGAATCTACGGGCGACTTCGGGTCTTGGACGACCTCTTGTGGGCGACCTCGCGTCTAGGGCGACCTCTTATGGGCGACTGCGGGTGGAGGTGAGAGCCTTGGCCTTCTCTTTGTTCCAAAATCGACAAATTTTGGGGGTTGTACGGGCAACTTCGGGCCTAGGGCAACTTTTTGTGGGCAGCCTCTTGTCTGCAACAATCTCAGGTGAGGATGGAGCTATTGCTTTCTCTTTCTCTTTCTCTAAATAATGGCAGCGCTTTATATTTGTTTTTCTTTTATAAAGAAAAAAAAAAGATAGATTTTTAAGTAAGAACATCTTTTTTGTTTTTTGGCAATTTTGGTAGTTAAATTGAGATTTCAAACCTCTTCACCTTTTTTCATTTCCACTTGAAATTTATTTATTAATATTTTTGTCCTATGTTGTTCATACCGTCATACGTCATGAAATTTTTTTAATCAGTTATGTTTGAAATTTTTGAAAATAATTTTCTATTAATATTTCCTCCATTTCTTTCATTGATTTTCATGAGTTGAAATGCCTTGATATTTTTCCTTTGGGAAAATTTTTAAAAAGTCTTCTTGATTCCTAGGAACCTTTTAAAGAAGGGTGTTTTGAAATTGCCCTTGCTCACCGAGTGGTCCCTAGATATAGTGCAAAAATTGTTAGTATGATTTGCAAGCTTCTTTTTGTAATTATGCATTGAAAATAAACAATTTCATTGTCCAACTAAAACTTTTGATGTCATTTAAGAGTGAGTGAAAAAATCCCTTAAAAAAAGGATGCATTAGGGAACTATGTGGATTCTCTTTTAGGTGACTTGTTATCATTTTTTAGTCTCCCAAGATTGATTATAGATATCTTACTACGGAGAAAAAATTAGAGAACATGAAGAACTATTGGTGGATGGTTCTAGAATTGTTCATTGTGTATAAGCCACAACATTTGAAGAGGAGCATAGAGAACTTGCAAGCAAAGATTAAATGTATCATGAAATCAATCTTGTATTCTATAGGAAAATTGATCCAGTTGATGAAAAGTAATGATATGGAGGAATACGACAATGAAGTATTTGAAAATACATCAACAATGAGGGATATTGTGAGGAAGTTGGGTGAGTTCACTGAGCTTAATCCAAAAAAGTGATTAACATGTAAATAAGTGGTGAACTTGCTTATGGACAAATCATGGTTGATGAAGCCCTTTGAAGTAGTTTCTTGCACTAATGTTTTATAATAGGACATGCTGTTACTAAATTAGCACAAATAGAAATGTAGGCCACATTGCATGTTCAAAATTTTGAAGAGAAATGTAAATATATTAACCACTTTCTATATAATGTGCCCTTTTAACCCCTAATGTCTCAAAGGCCATTTTTCATCAAAAAACACTCAAAACTACAATTTGTATTACAAAGAGTAAATTTATTATTTTTTTTTTTTTTTGTCTATCTAACCGTAGGATCTTGTACTAGACTAACACAAGAATTTGTGGTAAAATTTTGAAAAACTTTGACTATATAGATTGGAAGATATATGCATTTAAAGTGAAGATTTTTTTTTTTACACCTTGTTCTACTAGATTTTTTGGGCTTTAAGTCATCTTAACTTAAAATTTTTGCACCACTGATTTTGATTTTATATTTTTTTTATATTGAAAAGTTGAGTTGAGAATCTATTAAAAAAAATTAAAGAAAAATCTTTAATTTTCACTCATTAAAAAATTGTTAAGTAGAAGTAGGTTCAAGATTGAAGGGAAAACTAAATTGTTAGTAGCTCTAAGATGGAACTAAAACACAATTATTTCAACAATGAGATTGTTCTAACAAGTAGACTTAATCCTCTCTAACAATTCTATTTGAAAAATTAGAAAGAATGCATTCAAAAATGAATTCTAAAAGTTTTTTAAAAAACAAATGCTATAATTGCCCGAAAAACAAGATTGTCCATAGCTTTTTACTTACTAGTCCAAATAAAATGAATCAAAGCCTCATATGAAGACAAAAAAATTTAATTAAAAAAATTCAAGTTTTTGTGGTTTCTATTGAGCTGCGCCTTGAGTTGCTTTTTGGACTTAGGATGGCATAACTTTTGCTTCTGAGCACCAATTGAAATAAAATTGTATTTTGTGAAAGATAATTTGATTTCTTATCTTCAAAAAAAAATTCAAAAAATCTAGTCAAAAATTGAGAAGACATTAGCCTACCTGAAAATTCCAAAGTCCCATGTAGGTATTTTGGGACTTTAGGGGTTAAAAAAATACTAAATATTCTAAAAGTAAGGTGCCGAGGTCCATGTATTGAATTTGAATTCTCTTTTGCAAATATTTTGTAATTTTTGTCAAACAATTTATCCTAATTATTCACAAGAATAAGTTGAGTTTAAATCCCTAAAGGACCAAGAGTCATCTAGGGAGGTCAAATAGGTATCTACAATCTCAATTTTCAACATTTTTTTTAACTTTTTTAAAAATAGAAGAATACATTAGCTTTGTGTGAATATAATTTTTTTTCAATTGGTGTCTGAAAGCAAAAGTTATGCCACCCTCAGCCAAGAATGAAGGTCGATGGGCAACACAAAAATCACAAAAAGTCAAAATTAGAATTAAATTTTTTTCCTTCAAATATTATATTTTTGTCTACATGTGAAGCTTTGATTCATACTATTTGGACTAGTAATGAGAAAGTTATGGACAATCTTGTTTTTGGGCAATCATAGAAACTTCTTGAAAACATCACGTATTAGATTTCATTTTGAATGCAATTTTCACAATTTCCATAAGTAATTGTTTGTCAGGGTTAAATTTCCTTTCTAGAAAGATCTCACCATTAGGATTATTGTGTTTCAATTCCATCTTGAGGCTATTAACAATTTAATTTTTTAATTCAATCTTGGACCTACTTCTATTTAACAATTTCTTAAAGAATGAAAATCAAGTGTTTTCTTTTTGGAATTTTTTTCTTAGACTTCAACTCAATTCTTCAATATAAATTTTTTTAATTCAAAGTCTATAGTACAAAAACTTTCCACCAATGGTAGTCAAAGTCAGCTGAAATTCTAGGCCAAAGTACAGAATTTTTTTTTTCCAACTTTGAATGCTAATATCTTCCAATCCATACGGTCAAATTTTATGAAATTTTTACCACATGATCTTAGATGAGTGAAGTACAATATCTAACGGTTAGATTCTTTATTTTTATTTTTTATTTTTTATTTTTTTGTGAATGCAGTAGAAGTGGCAGTTTTAAATCGCAGTACAAGAGGTCGCCCCTACAAGAGGTCGCCCTACCCGCGGTTGCCCTACCAGCAGTTGCCCTACCCGCAGTCTCCTTAAATTCGTAGTCGCCCATCTTCATCAAACCCGCATGTGCCCCAAATTTTGCCACGCGGACGCCACATGGCATCCACGTGGTGTAGGTAAAAGGAGGGTAATTTTGTGGAAAGTCAAAGGTAAAGTTGACTCTACTGGACATCGCGGGGCCTCTATTAGACGTCGTGTGACGTCTAGTTGTCGCGATGTCGCGATGTCGGGGAAGACAACCCTGCTTGTATTGTGATTTAAAACTGCCACTTCTATTGCATTCACAAAAAAAAAAAAAAAAATTATTTTAGAATCTAACCTTTAGATCTTGTACTTCATTCATCTAAGACCATGTAGTAAAAATTTCATTAAATTTGACCGTACGGATTGGAAGATATTAGCATTCAAAGTTGAAAAAAAAAAATTGTATTTTGGCCTAGAATTTCAGCTGACTTTGACTACCATTGGTGGAAAGTTTTTGTACTATAGACTTTGAATTAAAAAAATTTATATTGAAGAATTGAGTTGAAAGTCTATAAAAAGAATTCCAAAAAGAGAACACTTGATTTTCATTCTTTAAGAAATTGTTAAATAGAAGTAGGTCCAAGATTGAATTAAAAAATTAAATTGTTAATAGCCTCAAGATAGAATTGAAACACAATAATCCTAATGGTGAGATTTTTCTAGAAAGGAAACTTACCCTTGACAAACATCTACTAATGGAAATTGTGAAAATTGCATTCAAAATGAAATCTAATACGTGATGTTTTCAAGAGATTTCCATGATTGCCCAAAAACAAGATTGTCCATAACTCAGGGTTGCTATTTTGTGAGCCTGTGAGCGTGAGCATGTGAGCTTGTGAGCCTGTGAGCCTGTGAGCCTGTGAGCGTACAACTTTTTAGAGATTCCATTTGCCAATTTTTTTTATTTCTAGTAAATTTTTACCATGGACCTATTACCGTGGACCTATTACCGTGGTCCTTTAAACAACAATGATGTGATACTTATTGGACTTTGTTGGATTTTAAGATGAAAAAAAATTAATGATTAATTAAGATTTGTTTGAAATTGAATGAGATTGTCCCATTCAGATGTCATTATTTAAGATCACTTTTCTCTTGTTGCTAGGTACCTCTTGTAGTAGCATGGGTCCTCTTGGGGCTAATGGGGGTTATCTATCCTTTTGTCTTGATGTGCTAGTAATCAGACTTGTTAAGATTTTGAAAGAAATTATTTGATTGATAGGGATTATTTTTGTAAGGAATGAGCTTAGTTATAGCAAATTGTATATTAGTTGATCATTGTCCTCTTGTAGGACCTCCCAAGGGATCCAATTCTTTTATTTTTGATCTGATAGTCGTTTGGTTGATCACTTCCCTCTTGTTTCTTGGGAATTAGTGTTTGGGACTTGTTTGAAATTGAATGAAGTTGTTTCACTGAGATTTTGATTTTTTTTATGAACCCCCTCTTGCTACTGAACTCCTCTCGTCGCCGAGAGGAGCCGTAGCTACGGGGCTAGAAAATTTTTAAAAAAAAAAAAAAAAAAAAAAAAAAAAAAGTTTTTTTTTTTTTTTTTTTTTCCCCCCCACCGGGGCTACGACTCCCCTCGGCGCCGAGGAGTCCAGCAGCAAGAGGGGTTCGATCCAAAAAAATTGAAGTCTCTATAAAAACTTCATTCAATTTTAAATAAATCCTAATTAATCACCAATGTTTTTTCTTCTTAAAATCTAGCAAAGTTGTAATGTATACTTCTAATATTTTAGACAACATTGAAAATTACAATTTTCATTTGAATTCTACATCACTACGGTATTAGGTCCACGGTAATAGGTCCACAGTAATAGATACTAGAATTTACTAAAAATAGTAAATTTATTTTTAATTTTGAAAATATTGTCTATTTTTAGAAATTTATTGACTTTTCTAAAGATTTTTCAAATTTCAGAATTCAATGCTCACATAATCCCTGCTCAACGCTCGTAGGCTCGTGCTCGCAGGCTCACAATCTAGCACCCCTGGTCCATAACTTCTCATTACTAGTCCAAATAGTATGAATCAAAGCTTCAAATGTAGACAAAAATATAATATTTGAAGGAAAAAAATTTAATTCTAATTTTGACTTTTTGTGATTTTTGTGTTGCCCGTCAACCTTCATTATTGACTGAGGGTGGCATAACTTTTGCGTTCAGACACCAATTGAAAAAAAATTATATTCACACAAAGCTAATGTATTCTTCTATTTTAAAAAAAGTTAAAAAAAAAAGATGAAAATTGAGATTGTAGATACCTATTTGACCTCCCTAGATGACTCTTGGTCCTTTAGGGGTTTAAACTCAACTTATTCTTATGAATAACTAGGATAAATTGTTTGACAAAAATTACAAAATATTTGCAAAAGAGAATTCAAATTCAATACATGGACCTCAGCACCTTGCATTAAGAATATTTAGTAATTTTTTTAACCCTTAAAGTCCCAAAGTCCCTACATGGGACTTTAGAGTTTTCAGGTATGCTAATGTGTTTTCAATTTTTGACTAGATTTTTTGAATTTTTTTTTGAAGATAAGAAATCAAATTATCTTTCACAAAATATAATTTTATTTCACTTGGTGCTTGGAAGCAAAAGTTATGCCATTCTAAGTCCAAAAAGCAACTCAAGGCGCAGCTCAATAGAAACCACAAAAACTTGAATTTTTTTAATTAAATTTTTTTGTCTTCATTTGAAGCTTTGATTCATTTTATTTGGACTAGTAAGTAAAAAGCTATGGGCAATCTTGTTTTTTGGGCAATCATAGCATCTTGTTTTTTAAAATAGAATTGTTAGAGAGGATTAAGTCTACTTGTTAGAATAATCTCATTGTTGAAATAATTGTGTTTTAGTTCCATCTTAGAGCTATTAACAATTTAGTTTTCCCTTCAATCTTGAACCTACTTCTACTTAACAATTTTTTAATGAGTGAAAATTAAAGATTTTTCTTTAATTTTTTTTTAATAGATTCTCAACTCAAATTTTCAATGTAAAAAAAACATAGAATCAAAATCAGTGGTGCAAAAATTTTAAGTTAAGATGACTTAAAGCCCAAAAAATCTAGTAGAACAAGGTGTAAAAAAAAAAATCTTCACTTTAAATGCATATATCTTCCAATCTATATAGTCAAAGTTTTTCAAAATTTTACCACAAATTCTTGTGTTAGTCTAGTACAAGATCCTACGGTTAGATAGACAAAAAAAAAAATAAATAAATAAATTTACTCTTTGTAATACAAATTGTAGTTTTGAGTGTTTTTTTGATGAAAAATGGCCTTTGAGACATTAGGGGTTAAAAGGGCACATTATATAGAAAGTGGTTAATATATTTACATTTCTCTTCAAAATTTTGAACATGCAATGTGGCCTACATTTCTATTTGTGCTAATTTAGTAACATCATGTCCTATTACAAAACATTAGTGCGAAAAACTACTTGAAAGGGCTTCATCAACCATGATTTGTCCATAAGCAAGTTCACCACTTATTTACATGTTAATCACTTTTTTGGATTAAGCTCAGTGAACTCACCCAACTTCCTCACAATATCCCTCATTGTTGATGTATTTTCAAATACTTCATTGTCGTATTCCTCCATATCATTACTTTTCATCAACTGGATCAATTTCCCTATAGAATACAAGATAGATTTTATGATACATTTATGCTTTGCTTGCAAGTTCTCTATGCTCCTCTTTGAATGTTGCGGCTTATACACAATGAACAATTCTAGAACCATCCACCAATAGTTCTTCATGTTCTCCAACTTTTTCTCCGTAGTAGGATATTTGTAATGAATCTTGGGAGACTAAAAAATGATAACAAGTCACCTAGAAGAGGATCCACATAGTTCCCTAATGCATCCTTCTTCTAAGGGATTTTTTCACTCACTTTTAAATGACATCAAAAGTTTTAGTTGGACAATGAAATTGTTTATTTTCAATGCATAATTACAAAAAGGAGCTTGCAAATCATACTAACAATTTTTGTACCATACCTAGGGACCACTTGGTGAGCAAGGGCAATTTAATAATACCCTTCTTTAAAAGGTTCCTAGGAATCAAGAAGACTTTTTAAAAAATTTCCCAAGGGAAAAATATCAAGGCATTTCAACTCATGAAAACCAATGAAAGAAATGGAGGAAATATTAATAGAAAATTATTTTCAAAAATTTCAAATATAACTGATTAAGGAATTGTCATGATGTATGACAGTATGAACAACGTAGGACAAAAATATTAATAAACAAATTTCAAGTGGAAATGAAAAAAGGTGAAGAGGTTTGAAATCTCTTTTTAACTACAAAAATTGCCAAAAAACAAAGAAGATGTTCTTACTTAAAAATCTATCTTTTTCTTTTTCTTTATAAAAGAAAAACAAATATAAAGCGCTGCCATTATTTAGAGAAAGAGAAAGAGAAAGCAATAGCTCCATCCTCACCTGAGATTGTTGCAGACAAGAGGCTGCCCACAAAAAGTCGCCCTAGGCCCGAAGTTGCCGTACAACCCCCAAAATGTGTCAATTTGGAGACAAAGAGAAGGCCAAGGCTCCCACCTCCACCCGCAGTCACCCATAAGAGGTCGCCCTAGATCCAAGGTTGCCCACAAGAGGTCGCCCAAGATTCGAAGTCGCCCATAGAACCCCCAAAATTGCCAAATTTTGAACAAAGTTCAAAAGGCAATGGTTCTCACTTCTACCCGAAGTTGCCTAAGACAAGAGGTCGCCCATAAGAGGTCTCTCTAGACCCGAAGTTGCCCGTACAACCTCCAAAATTTGTCAATTTTGGGACAAAGAGAAGGCCAAGGTTCTCACCTCCACCCGCGGTCGTTCAAGACAAGAGGTCGCCCATAAGAGGTCGCCCTAGACCCGAAGTCGCCCACAAGAGATCGCCCAAGATCCAAAGTTGCTCGTAGAACCCTCAAAATTGCCAAATTTTGGACAAAGCTTGAAAGACAATGGTTTTCACCTTCACCTGAAGTCGCCTAAGACAAGAGGTTGCCCATAAGAGGTCTCCCTAGACCCAAGGTCGCCCTAGACCCGAGGTCTCCCACAAGAGGTCGCCTTAGACCCGAAGTTGCCCATACAACCTCCAAAATTTGTCAATTTTGGAACAAAGAGAAGGCCAAGGCTTCCACCTCCACCCGCGGTTGCCCAAGAAAAGAGGTCGCCCACAAGAGGTCGCCCAAGACCCGAAGTCGCTTGTAGATCTCCCAAAATTGTCAAATTTTGGACAAAGCTCAAAAAGCAATGGTTCTCACTTCCATCCGAAGTTGCCTAAGACAAGAGGTCGCCCATAAGAGGTCTCCCTAGACCCAAGGTCGCCCTAGACCCGAGGTCTCCCACAAGAGGTCCCCGTAGACCCGAAATTGCCCGTACAACCCCTAAAATTTGTCAATTTTGGGAGAAAGAGAAGGCCAAGGCTTCCACCTCCACCCGTGGTTGCCCAAGAGAAGAGGTCACCCATAAGAGGTCTCCCTAGACTCGAGGTCGTCCACAAGAGGTCGCCCAATACCCGAAGTCGCTTGTAGAACCCCCAAAATTGTCAAATTTTAAAACGAAGTTCAAAAGGCAATGGTTCTTACTTCTACCCAAAGTCGCCTAAGACAAGAGGTCGCCCATAAGAAGTCTTTCTAGACCCAAGGTCTCCCACAAGAAGTCGCCGTAGACCCAAAATTGCTCGTACAACCTCCAAAATTTGTCAATTTTGGGACAAAGAGAAAGCCAAGGCTCTGACCTTCACCCGTGGTCGCCCATAAGAGGTCGCCCAAGACCTAAGGTCGCCCACAAGAGGTCACCCAAGACCTGAGGTTGCCCACAAGAGGTCGCCCAAGACCCAAAGTCACCCGTAGAATCCCCAAAATTGTCAAATTTTGGACAAAGCTCAAAAGGCAATGGTTCTCACCTCTACTCAAAGTCCCCTAAGACAAGAGGTTGCCCTAGACCCGAGGTCTCTCACAAGAGGTTGCCTTAGACCCGAAGTTGCCCGTACAACCCTCAAAATTTGTCAATTTGAGGACAAAGAGAAGGCCAAGGCTCCCACCTTCACCCACGGTTGCTCAAGACAAGAGGTTGCCCATAAGAGGTTGCCCTAGACCCGAGCTCAAGATAAAAGGTTGCCCATAAGAGGTCGCCCTAGACCCGAGCTCAAGATAAGAGGTTGCCCACAAGAGGTCGCCCTAGACCTGAAGTCACCCGTAGAACCCCCAAAATTGTCAAATTTTGGACAAAGCTTAAAAGGCAATGGTTCTCACCTCCACCCAAAGTTGCCTAAGACAAGAGGTCACCTTAGACCCAAGGTCTCCCACAAGAGGTCACCCTAGACCCGAAATTACCCTTAGAACCCCCAAAATTTGTCAATTTTGTGACAAAGAGAAGGCCAAGGTTCCCACCTCCACCCGCGGTCGCCCAAGACAAGAGGTCGCCCATAAGAAGTCTCCATAGAACCGAGGTCGCCTTAGAACCCAGGTCTCCCACAAGAGGTCGCCCTTGACCCAAAATTGCCCGTACAACCCCCAAAATTTGTCAATTTTGGGACATAGAGAAGGCCAAGGCTTCCACCTCTACCCGCGGTTGCCCAAGACAAGAGGTCGCCCATAAGAGGTCTCCCTAGACAAGAGGTTGCCCTAGACCCAAGGTCTCCCACAAGAGGTCGCCCTAGACCCGAAGTTACCCTCAGAACCCCCAAAATTTGTCAATTTTGGAACAAAGAAAAGGCCAAGGTTCCCACCTCCACCCGTGGTCGCCCAAGACAAGAGGTTGCCTATAAGAGGTCGCCCTAGACAAGAAGTTGCCTACCTAAGGTCGCCAAGGATCGAAAATTGCCCAAAAATTCAAAGCATGGCGTTTTGGAGGGAGATCAAATATAATAACAGTCTACTTAATTATGGTAAATAGTGCATGCGTCAGTTTGCAAGGCATATTAATGTATGTTCTATGTTAGGTGAGATAACTAATTGTAGCTAGATGAGATTAGAATTCAATGCTTGGACACCTAATTTCATTTATTAAATATTGAAATTCTTCTTAAAATTTGGTCACTTTGGATTGTCATTAGTAGGGGTTGAATCACACCACAAGTATATTGATCTATGAGTTCATTCCAATTGATAAATGTTATGATAGGGTCTCAATTTCCATTCAACATTCAAATTTTGTGGAAAGGGGAATATGCTACTATACGATTGTTTTTTGTTTATTTGACTATGATTTTTTGATAACAAAATAATCAAATGGGGAACTTCTTCCATAAATCTCCATCCATTATTTTGAATTTTAAATCCACTCCATAAATAATATACCCTTAGGTCTTAGGATGACTTTTTGAAATTTGCATAAATCAAAAAGGAAAGTTTTAATTTAAATCTCTTTCCTCTAATTCTTAAGTTTTAGATGAAGATGATAAATAATATATGAATATGATGATGTTTGGAAAATAGAGAAATTCAGATGGGGAAGTTCTTCTATAAATCTCCATTCATTGTTTTATATTTGAAAATCTACTTCACAAATAACACACCATTAGGATGATTCCTTGACATTCTTTTCTTCATAAATCAGGAGGGGAAGTTTTTATTTAAATCTCTTGCCTTTACTTTTTAAGTTTTAAATCAAGATGGTAAATCATATATGAATATGATGATGCTTTGAGAATTGAGAAATTCAAATGAAGAAGTTCTTATTAAAATCTCTATCCATTATTTTGTATTTCAAAAGCCACTTCATATATAACACACCAATAGGATATGTGAGATTTGCATAAATCAAAAGCGGAAGTTTTAATTTGAATCTCTTTCCTCTAATTCTTAAGTTTTAGATGAAGATGATAAACAATATATGAATATGATGATGTTTGGAAAATAGAGAAACTCAGATGGGGAAGTTCTTCTACAAATCTCCATTCATTGTTTTATATTTGAAAATTTACTTCACAAATAACACACCATTAGGATGATTCTTTGACATTCTTTTCTTTATAAATCAGGAGGGAAGTTTTTATTTAAATCTCTTGCCTTTACTTTTTAAGTTTTAAATCAAGATGGTAAATCATATATGAAAATGATGATGCTTTGAGAATAGAGAAATTCAAATGAAGAAGTTCTTATTAAAATCTCTATCCAATATTTTGTATTTTAAAAGCCACTTTATATATAACACACCAATAGGATATGTGAGATTTGCATAAATCAAAAGCGGAAGTTTTAATTTAAATCTCTTTCCTCTAATTCTTAAGTTTTAGATGATGATGATAGATAATACATGAGTATGATGATGCTTGGAGAGTAGAGAAATTCAAATGGGGATGTTTTTACATAAAACTTTATTCATATACTCCATATTAGCCTGAGGCACCAAATTTTAGTGTCGACAATATTTTGAAGTTAAATAAAACCTAATCAAGTTTTTTTTTAGTAGTTTATATTTCTATAAAATTCTTTTAGAAGTCTAGTTATAGCATCCAAAATTTGATTTTGTAATTGATTGATTACGATTTTTCTATTCAAGATTTTGTGCAAGGTTACCAATTGCAATCTTGACTTTCTGTAGTGTTGAGGGCTCTTAGAAATGAACCTCAAATATACTAGATCTTGGAGAAAAAATCACCATAGAAATTCATTTAAAAAAATTGTAGAGTAGATTTTGAGAAGCCATAAATTGATTGGGGTTACACAAATTAGGTCCTTTAACCTCATATTTTCTAGGTGACCAACTTTATAGATTTGGCATGTGAAAAGAGGGTTGAAAGACTTTAAGTCATTTTTGCATTTTTAACACCCTTGTATTCAAACATTATAATCTTTCAATTTATAAGTGATATTGTTGTATTTTATTTTCCTATGTGATCTCTAACATGTCTAGTTTGAATTTATACAATTACAATTTTAAAAAATTGATACAACTTATCAAAATGTTGGCTTTTTGTTCAATTTAGAGCAAATTCTTAGAAGCTCAATAAAGGCCTTGGGCATTTAGGGGTTAAAATTTCAAAATCTTCTTGATAAATAATACATTGATAGGATATTAACCCCTAAAGTCTCATTATCTTCATAGGAAGTAAAATAGATTTAGCAAGTTCCTATATGGTCAATTTCTAGTGAAACTTTTTGAAACTTTTTCATAAGAAAAAAAAATTATTAGCTTTTCGAGAATGTAATTTTTATTTTAATTGGTGACCAACACCAAGAGTTTTGTCACAATAAGCCTAGATCAAAATCAGGTAGGCAAAAACAAGTCTACAAAATTTGAAATAAAAATTAATATTTTTTTCCTCATAGATGGTATGTTTGTCTACAAGTAATACTTTGATTCATTTCATTTGGATTGATGATGCAAAGGTTATGAAGCATCCTGTCTTGCAGGCAATTATAGTATCATTTTAGAAAAATTAGATATAGAATTTGTTACTGGGCTCAATTTAAAAAAAAATTCAAACAAAGAATTCTACAAAATTAATTTTGATTTTAAAAAAAATCTCACCATTGGGATTAGTGTGGTTTAATTCCATCTTAGAGCTATTAATGATTTAGTTTTTCCCTCTATGATGTACCTTCTTCTACTTAATAATTTTTTAAAGACCCGAAACCACAATAATTTTTTAATTTTAATTTCTTTTATATCTTCAACTCAATTTTGAATGCTGAAAAAAAATTTAATTCAAGATCTATAGTGCAAACTTTTAAAGTTAAGAAGATTCAAAGTCTCTTAACTCCTAAGGACCCAAGTGACCATTTTTTGGTCGCTGCCCCTGTTTTTTGAGCTGCCCATTCTCATAGTTTGATTTTTTTGAAAAATAAAATTTATCTAAAAAAAATAGACTTTATTGCAAATCCAGTGGCAGTGATTTCATCAAATTTTGAGTTAAACTCCGCCTTGTGGAATTTTTCAAAGTTTAGTAGTGTAGTCTAATTTACAGTTCATTTTTTTGTGTTCGGTTTGGGCATGGACTAAGAAGTCAACCAACCAATGAGCTTCTTGCCCACCTCATAAAGATCAGATCCACCTTGAAAAGTTCAGATCCAAGGAGGTCAAGGAGAAGACAAGTGTCCCATTCTTTTTTCTCTTGCAAACACTACTCAAATTTCAGTGTCCACTATGCATTGCAAGCTCCACCATGAATTGTAAAATTCTTGGAATGTTATGAAATTTTACATGTACATTTTCAACTCTCTTATCTTTCACTGAGCACAAAAAAAGCATAATTTTGAAATACTCTCACAAAGATATGCTCCTTCAAAGTGAGTTGCCTTGTATTTCCATTAACCTAAATAAAACTTCAAAATTAAAGATCTCCTAAACCATGCGGTCAAATAAACTGAATTTTTTTGAGGTGCTCACTCTCAATATTAACTTTGAGATCCTATTGTTACATAATATCCGATCTCAAAAAGAATGGATCAAAAAAATTGCTCAAGTTGTTGGCAGTTTTGGCCCATTTTGATTTCTTCACTTTGAACTCAATTATCTTGTAATCTGTGTGGTGAAAATGTTTGAAATTTTTTCCACACATTTTTATACTATTCTATTGCAAGATCCTACGGTTACATATGCAAAAAAAAATACTATTTTTGAATTTTTTGTTCTTTGCACCAAAAATGGCAGTTTTGAGCATTATTTGCCAATTGCAACAAAGAGGTCGCCCACCCGAGGTCGCCCCTTAACCCAAGGTCGTTCTTAAATCCAAAGTTGCCCTACTTCTTAGACCCGAAGTCGTCCTAAAATTTGGACCCGCGGTCGCCTTAGCTTAACCTTCATGCGCCCCCACTTGTAGTCGCCTATGCTGACGTGGTTTTGAATTGCCACATAAGTTTTTAGAAACTGCCACGTAGGTGAAATCGAGTTATCACGGGGTAAAATTTTTTACCCTTACGCAATGAGGTGCGACGTCCATTCGTCAAGTTGTCCTATATGACACGCAACGTCAGACGTCCAACACGACACCAAAACCCAAAAACGTGTCAGACAAGACAATCGTGAGTGGAGGTTCCTTCCATTTGGGTTAAAAAACGCACCTGCTGAGTTTCAAAGGGTCATGGACCGTATCTTTGCGGGCTTGGAGTTTGTGAAATGCTACATTGACGACATCATTGTCTATAGCATGAATCAAAATCAACATAGAGCTCACTTGAAGGAGGTTTTTGCTAGACTGAGATTCCATGGCCTAAAATTGCATCCGAACAAATGCAAGTTTTATTATGACCGTGTAGAGTACTTGGGCCATATGATATACCCTGGTGGATTGAATGTGGTAGCTAGCAAAGTGGAAGTGATGGTTTCTATACCAAGGCCAAAGGATGTGAGTAGACTGCGGGCGTTTTTGGAGTTGTGCAACTACTATCGGAAGTTTGTGAAAACGTTTAGTGCCATTGCAAAGCCATTGACCATGCTGACAAGGAATGATCAACCTTGGATGTGGGGAGATGAGCAAGAGGTTGCCTTCACGCAATTGAAGGAGCCTTTATCATCGGCACCCATCTTGAAGAGGCCGATTCCTGGTAGAACTTACCAATTGCATACAGATTGGAGCTCACTGGGGATTGGCGCAGTGTTGACACAAATGGACGATGATAGCAGGGAGTTCGTAGTAGCTTATGCTAGTCGCTCCAACAACAATGCGGAGGCACAGTACAGCTCATACAAGAGAGAGTGTTTGGCAGCAATTTAAGCCATTGCTCACTTCCGTTGTTATTTATATGGCAACAAATTTCTATTGGTGTGAGCGCTTATTTACCCACCCTTGGTAAATAAGTAAACACAACCAGGTTCTTAGTCTTTTAAGAAATTCTAACCTATGGGTGTCCTAACGTCGGTCCATTGTGCCTTCCAAGCAATGGATCTTTTCTATGTTCCTAAATATCCACAATTGCAATGAAACTCAAGAAGAAATACAACAAATACAATTTCTACCTAAACTACTCCAATTGAAAGAGGCCACGGTGGTTTTTGAACGAACCTTGCTACAGTCTAAATTTAGCAATCCTTAGTTGTAGATAATCTCATGCCATTTCTAAAAACATAAAACTCGACCCTATCCCCTTCTCCTAGCAAAAGTTATTGATGGATGAAGTTTGACCACTAATCGGTACCTCAAACTTCATCCGTTGATTACTACTAATCCTCCTTTTGAAATTCAATTTTAATTCCACCCCTATGATTCAGATTACTTCTATTTGCTAATTTTCTAATTAACTTTCACTTGGACACTTCTAAATATTTTTCATCCAATTTTGACTCTAAACTTCATCTGAGGCTAACTTCTTCGTTTTAAGTTGGATTTCTAAGTTTAAGATGTTTTTGGAAAGATTTAATCCTAATCTACCAACTTTGAAGGATAAAATTGGAAAAAATCCTAATTTAGACTCTCTGAGTCGACCTTGAAGTTCCGGCTAAGTATTTTAGTTGCTAATTTAAACAATTCCAAAAGAAAGGTAAAAGTTAGTAAGTTACTTCAAGTTGGGCTTCATCCGCCGTGTTGTAGAGTATTTCTTCCAAGTATTCTGGGTCCGCCATCTTCGGAAGTGGTCTTGTAATTTTGCTCACCGCTTAAAAGTTGGAGTTTCATACAAGTTTTGCCAATTTCTTGGACTTCCCCTTTCTTTTCTTTCAAACTCCTTTCCTTCTTTTCCTTTCCTTCACTTATTGCACGTATTTCAAGAAGAATACATAAATTGATCCGATACACTTGATCAATCTTCTTCGAACTTTCCTAAATACTCAAGATTTCTCCTTCTTCTTCAACTTCAACTATAATAATCTAACAATTTGGTCTTCAATTCACAATTATCATTTCTATTGAGTTTTTGAACTCAAACGTAGTCTAAGCTAGAAGAGTTGAAAGAGTGGTGAGATAGAACTTTGTTTTGCATTTCTCCTTGCTAATCACACCTCCCTAATTTATCCTTCTTTTCTTCTAATCTATTTTCTAATTTCTCTATCCAATGCTTTAGCTCTCGGTCTGACTTTTGATAGCTTACTATTTTTAGATTTCTAATATGTTTTCCTTGTAGAGGCCAAAACTAGCTTTCTAAGTTGATGTGGAACTTGCAAATCGGACTTTCCTAGTAGAAGTTATGCATGGATGAAGTTTTGAGTACTAATTAGTGTTTGAAACTTCATCCGCTTATAACTCTCTCAATTTAACTTGGTTTTCTTTGCACTTTATGTTGTTGAAAAGTTCTAAGCTTCTACTATTAGATTCTAAACTCAAATCTATCCTATAACCCCTTTCTAATGGTCTGACTTTGCATTTAGCCTACACTCTAACTCTCGGTCTGACTTTTGACCATTTACTATTTTTAGATTTCTAATATGTTTTCCTTGTAGAGGCCAAAACTAGCTTTCTAAATTGATGTGGAACTTGCAAATCGGACTTTCCTAGTAGAAGTTATGCATGGATGAAGTTTTGAGTACTAATTAGTGTTTGAAACTTCATCCGCTCATATCTTACTCATTTTAGCTCCGATTTCTTTGTATTTTATGTTTTTGGAAAGCTTGTGACCTCTACTATGAGATTCTAAACTTCAATTTGTACTAACCCTTCTTCTTAGCGGTCTGACTACACCCTTGGTCTCGGCCCCAAAGAAAAACTAATATTAACAATAACAACTTGACCACACTAAGGCCAAAAAACTTAACTACATAGAAATGATCAAAGGAAGGGGAAGGTTGAAAGCTTTGCCGTCTAAAAATTCAAACCTTCCAAAGTCAAAGCTTTGCCGTCTCTTGAGAAATCACTAAAAATTCTACAACTTTCTTCTAATCAAAGGTAAAGCTCCGCCGTATTTCTAAACACTCTAAAATTTTAGTATTTCTAAATCTTTCTAAAGTCAAAGCTTTGCCGTATTTCTAAAACACTCTAAAATTTTAGCATTTCTAAATCTTTCCAAAGTCAAAGCTTCGCCGTGCTTTTGTAAAATGACTAAATTCCTATAGAAACTCTAGACACACTAAGTCAACTTCGCCGTGCTACAAGGAACAAGGAGAATACGGACAACTACAAAGGGAATAGATTGTTAATAAACACTAAGCTATCACATATTAGTGCCAAAGTAACATAAACAATGCTAGAGATTTTTCCCAAGCGGCATCGCCAGTCATAGGGGAAGAAAACTCTCTAGGATTAGTGCAAGATTAGTTCACAACATCCAAAAATGTCAACAACACACAAAAACTCAACAAACCATTAACCAATGCTTCAAATAACTCACGAGAAACGCCACAAGAAGATAGCTAGGTTTGAAGGGACCTCTAAATCCTTCAAAAGAGCTTGAAAAGTAGCAACAAGGAGCTTGAAATGCTCCCAAAACACAAAAATTTGGCAACGTGGCCCAAAAATGGCCAAAATCCAATTAAATGGATCCAAATTATACAAGGCGGTTCAAAAATGAACCTAAGGGGTGTTTGTGAGAGGGAAATGAGCCCCCTTATATACATTTCCAAGGGTGCTCACCCCCCCTCTTTTCCTAAGCCGTAATCTTATCAACTAAAATTTTCATCCTAATCTTCAATTTTTGACTTTCTACGCTGGTCCAAACTTCTAACTTTTGGAGATCAACTCCAAATTGAAAACCGATTGCACCGTTGGCTTCAGGAGGCCATTTTTAATCTTCGGGATCCCCCTTCTCTTAACCAAACTCCAAAAAATGCAACATAACCTACCGTTAACAGAACACCAAAACGGGTAAAAATCCAAATCTTGGAGGTTGACTTTTCTGAGAAAAGTAACTAGCTTAGGTTCTTTAGTAGGTATGGGGGGGTAAGAAAAGACCTAACTTCGACCTCATTCCAATTTTGTATGCTTCCGATACGCAAGTCAACTCCACCGTAAACTTCAAATTTGCCAATTATCGGGGAATCTCGCCGGTTCGGGCACTTCTGGCTATCAGAATGTCTTGAAACTTGGTGGGGCATCTTATTAGCATAAAAGAAGCTAATCTAATTTTTAATGAGATTTTACCGCAACCTGGGTAATTTCTAGAAATTTTTCATCGTGGGATTTGGCGATTGACCGTCCAAAAGGGCATCTTCTGCAAGTCAGAAAATTCCGAAACTTTTTATGGAACCTCTCATGGAATTCCACAAAGGATTTGCAAGCTCATATTTTTACTTTGCACAAAGGTCAGATGAGAATCAAATTCTGTCTTCTCCTTTTAATTTTGGCAACTAAAGAATCTTTCACATACTAGGGAATCTTGGCAAGCCGATTTCGCCATTGAGTCCCAAATGTGATTTTCACCCTAGAACACCATACTTCACCCGTAGATTCCTCTTAAAAAGTCCATCTTGAGTTTATAACTCCTATAGGCCAACAATTGGGATTTTCGCTATTTCTTCAATATTATGGGGAAAGTGAAACCTATCTTTGGGAATGGACTTAGGACTTCAATGGTGTTCCTTCGGACCAATTTTTGCCATAAGATGTCACATGTACCGTAAGTTTGGGCTGTTTGGGCCAGGTTAGCCCTTAATTCTATTATTTACCAATATTTCCACGTTTTAACCTATGTACAAGTGAAAATGGGATTTATTTGGGGAAAACAATCTATAAGGGACCAAATACTATATTGGTACGTGACATACCTATTTCGGTCTTACACTCTTTTTTGGGGCTTTTTGTATAGAAACTATACTTAAATTTGTAAAAATTGAAAAAAAAGAAAATTGTGAGTTCCGAGTGACGAATCGGGGGCTCACAATTGGTATCAAACCACCAACCGTTGAAGTGGCTCATGGAATCCGACAAGCTCATTAAGTGGCAAGCTTGCACGATGGGCCTTGATGTTAATGAAGTATGACTTTAAAGTTGTATACCGTGCCGATTTGGTGAACATAGATGCTGACAGCTTGAGCCGCAATTCAAGTCTTAGCCAAGTGAACTCTATGAGGGCCCGTTGGCACGTGGAGGAGGGAGAAGATTCATTGGCAAGTTGGCATGCTGCCACCTATTTGAGTTTGTTGGCGATGACTGGAGATGTTACTGAGGAAGCCATCGTGGCCACGGTGGATGTAGATGGTGATAAAAAGTCTGGAGGCGCCAAAGACATTTTTGAGGATGGAGATGTGATGAAGTATTTAAAGCTTGGTGAATTGGCACCTACAATGTCAGCCAAGGAGAAGGACCGGATCCTACAATGAGCCAAGAAGTTTGTATGGGAGGAGGATCACTTACTTCATACACGACCAAGTGGCAACAAGAAGGTGGTACCGGCGCCTCATGAGAGAGTGAAGCTAGTTATGCATGCACACGAGGACTTGGGGCACTTTGGAGTGCGAAGAACTCATAGCTTGCTACAAATTTACTATTGGTGGCGAGGCATGCAAACGCAAGTCCAACAGTTGGTAGCCAGATGCACGGTTTGTGATAAAGTGCGGGCATCATTTAATGCCCCGATGCCTCAACTACAACCGTTGCCAATCATGGGATTGGACTATAGGTGGAGTTTGGACTTTGTAGGACCATTGCCGGTAACATCACGACACAATAAGTATGTGTTGGTGATGATTGAACACTTCTTCAAATGGATAGAGTTGGCGGCATTGCCTGACAAGTTCAGTGAAAAGGCCGCTTACTCATTTTTGGACCGAGTGTTGAATCGCTTTGGAGTTCCAGCCGAGGTGTTGACTGACCAAGGGAGTGAGTTTCTTGGAGAATTTCAAGCCTTGTATGAACAAGCGATGATTGATCACCACACTACTTCATGGGATCATCCCGAAGCAGATGGATTGGCGGAGCGCATGGTGCAAACCGTCAAAAAGGGACTTTGCAAGTATAGTTTGAAAAAAGGCCATCATGGAGATTGGGACTTACAACTACCATGGATAGCAATGGATTATTGATTTAGTAAGCAAGCATCTTTGGCTTTTTTCTCATCCTATTATTTGTTGTTTGGGCACCATCCGATTTTACCAATGGCAATCAAAGAAGATGCAGACAAGATATTGGATCACAGGGATGATCCAAATATGTGGGCTCGAGTATGCAAGCAACGTGTGGAATTATACAAGAGGGTGATGCCCATAGCTTTGGAGAACCTTTCTATTGCGCAGCATAGAGACACTCTACGTTATGCCACAATACAAGGAGGAGGCTACAGACCTCAGGTGCGACATTTTTTGCCTAATGACTATATGTATTTACAACAAACGGCACCTACCACCCTCGACGTGACTGCAGGGCGTATTATTCTACGAGTATCTTTTGTTCTTGGAGGGCCGTGATGGCAAGATCTGGAAGGATCACACGCGCAATTGTGTACCATGTCATTTGCCACACATTGATGGACGTATTGATTCCGGCGGGTCACGGATTTCGGCTGGGCTGAAATGCATGTTGTGTGGAAGCGCCAAGAGCGCTGCCTCTATGGTATTGTGCGATGTTTGTTCGACTGGATGGCATACGGGTTGTCTAACACCGCCATTGCAAGAAATTCCGGCGGGACGGGGGGGTTTGTCCCAAATGTGTGCCGAGGCATGGACAAGCATCTTTATCTTTGTAGAATTTTCCATTGGGTTCTCGTTGGTTCTTCGGAGAAAGCCAGTGAGTTCGCCAGTGTGAAAGGGGCTTCAACACCGGCAAAGGGGGCGAGTAAAGGAGTGGTTATCAAACCACTTACTACATCTGGTGTACTCTTGTATCATGGGTGTTTAATTTCTTTACTTTGGTATGGATGTCGCTGGTGTTTAGTGCTTGTGATAATAGGATGTTTTTCGCATTTCTTTCATTACTTGGAAGATTTGCTGTGATTGTGATATACATCACAAGTCACGAGGCGTTTTCCCTATAACCACGGTATTCACCGCTGGTCAGGAGCTATTGGACTTTGGTGTGGTTTGATTGCTAGCCAATTACAAGGTCTAATGTTACTTATGGCACGCTTGCTCTCATGTTGGCTCGATATGATCTTGGCACGATGTGTTTGTGCACAACATTGGATTCCAGAACTTTATACAAGAATATTAAACAGATATATAGGGTCATCTTTTCAAAGGTTGGTGCAGTGTACCATGTAAGACATAAAAATATTGTTATTTTATTTTAAGTAAATATAAATATCAGTCATAATACTCTTCACAAGTAGACCATAAAATCAAAGATGACAATCTAACAAATGTAGAGTATGAAACCATAAATCAAATAACTCCATATATATAATACAATAATCTATCTTGATAAAGATTATACTTTTATATGAATACTTCTAAAATCTTGATAATATTCTAAAATCTTGATATGTATGTATTTTACTATGTAAAGTATGTGTTTTAAATACATTCAAAAATAAATGTTTAAAATGACTTTTGTCTCCTATAGGATTGAAAGGATAAACTATGTAGGGACAAAGTCTATGGCCATATAATTAACACTTAAAGGACTTACCGGCCCATGAAGCATTGTTCCATGAGAATTTTTGTTATTCCTTCTTGCTTGCCAAACAAGACCATTAGTGGTCATGCTTGTTTCCTTTGTTTTTATATGACGAATTGATTTCTTGTAATCATTGGAAAAATTATAAGTTTGTGAGAGTAGCAAGGCTGGTCAAAGGATGCCTTGATAGCTTCTTCAACATCTACATAAACAAACTTTACATTGTAACCTTCTTTTGCATTTGTCTCCAAAGCCGCTCGTCACAAGGTTTTGTCTAGAGAGAAATAAAACATGGGCATGAGTAAAGAAAATTTGTACCATTCCTAGATGTTATTTTTCATTTTTCATTCAAGTTGTTAAGCTTGAACAATTGTTTTTTGTTCCTATAACATTCAAAGCCTACTTGCCTTTGATCGTAAGAAATTTGTATTATTCTCTAGGTTGACCTATAGGAAATTTATTTTTTCTTTAAGGGCACTAGTAGAAACAAGGGTTGCCCAAATTTAAGAAACAAGTCCGAAAAGACTTACAATTAGATAGTATACGTGGTTCAACATGGTTGGCCATGTGGGTCTTTTATAGGTGTTTTTATTAGATAGTGTACGTGGTTCAACATGGTTGGCCATGTGGGTCTTTTATAGGTGTTTTTATTAGATAGTGTACGTGGTTCAACATGGTTGGCCATGTGGGTCTTTTATAGGTGTTTTTATTAGATAGTGTACGTGGTTCATGTTATGCGAAGTGGGATGAAACTTCAAAATCCATCACTCTATTATCTCCATTTTGATCAATAGAAATGTATGATTGTTTATTTTTTTTTTAATTTTAAATTTTTTCCAAAGATGTAATTAAATATCTTAAAAAACTAAAATTCAATCACATTCTTTTTTGTGATATTTTAAAAGTATAGTATATATTGTTAATTGAAAAAAATCACCCAAAAAAAATGTTCTTACAAATATGATAATATCACCAAAGTTATATATATATATATATATATATATATATATATATATATATATATATATATATATATATATTATAGTCTAAAATTACAAAGTGCAAATCAAATTTAGAATCATTTTGTTTACATAGACATGGTTATTGTCCTTCAACTTCTACTTGCAAAAGAACTCATTTAAAGAATTTTTTTTCAAATTTTTTGGGTGGAATAGAAACTAAAAAGTGAAATGAAACAATATTGTTTCATTCAAAAATAAAAGTTATTATTTTGAAATGTTAAAACCAAAATTTAAGAACAAACAACCACAAGTGCTTAAATACATTAGACCAATACATTGTTCCCTTGATAAAATATTTTAAAATTAAAAAATAACTATCTAAGTCAAAGGGAATGCAAGGTAGATTTAACTAATTTTTTTTTTCTATTGGAGAGTATAGATACTTTGGAGATTTTCTAAAAATTAGCTTACAAAAATTGAAAAGAAATTTTAGTATTGGTTTGAAACAATTTGAAAATGTCAATATTAAGTTAACATATCCAAAAATTTCATGAAATTGTAACTACGTTCTCACAATACATTAGATTATTTTAAAATAATATGGATCTTTGTGTAGAAGTGCATTATAAATTTGATGAAAAAGAATATTGTTGATGGAATTTAGAAATATCGTTTTGTGTTACAATCAAGCATACAACAATAAACAACCTCCCTCTAAAGTTCATTTTTAAAATTTGATGTTGGGTTTACATTAAATTGGTATGTGCATATAGTTTATTTCAATTATTTATCTACTTTTGAAAAAAAAAATCATATAATTTTTTAGATAGTGCTTGAAAATGAAATTTTAAAGGTTTAGGGTTTTCATAAACTTTGAGATTTGAAACAAATTATGTGAAATATTTACAAATCAAAGTTTAGATAGAAATTGGTCAAATTATTAACCCATAAAGTCCTAAGGCCTTTTTTCATCAAATTCCATTCAAAATTGGCATTTCTATTGCAAACTGCAGACAACTTTAGAAATTGTTTGTTTTATTGAATATCTAACCATAAAATCTTGCATTAGACTAGTGTAAGAGTGTGTACGAGAAACTTCAGAAATTTTGACCATGAAGAATGCAAAAAAATTGTGTGTGCAATTTTTTTTTTTAAATTTGCTCCTCGATTTGCTCCTTGCATGATGAGATTCTTAAATCTTTGAATCTCTTAGCTTAGAATTTTTTGCACTATCAATGATGAAAATAAAATATTTTATATTGAAGGATTGAGTTGAAAGCCTAGATCTCCCCCTCAAAAAACACACTTGATTTTCAATCTTCAAAAAAATTAATATAGAAATAGGTACAAAACTAAGGTCAAATCTAAATTGGTCTAAGATGGAATTGAAACCAATAATTCCAATAGTGAGATTGTTCTAGCAAGCGAATTAGACCTTATCAAAGTCTTTTTTTTATACTAAAAAATGTACCCTATAAGTCATATTTTTAAGAAAAATGCTTAAATTGCCTAAAATACAAGATTGTTTCAAACATTCTCATATCTAGGTCAAATATGGGAAGCAACCCATTTCTAACCAATGCCCCATTGTAGTAATGTAGGCTACTCTTGTGACATGTAGAAATGATAAGCAATGACTAATTATGGAGCAGTTTTGGATGTAGGTGTGGCACATCACGATGGCAAACAAGGCTGTCAATGCTGCAATCACTCCTTGGTGGATTTTGCAACCAACTCTTGGTTGGAAAGAGGAAGGACTATATCACTACTATGGAAGAAAGTTCCCATCTTTCGCCAAAAAATTAATAATAATTCTATATCACGGAAAAAAAATCTAAAAAATTAAGCGAACCTCTTTTTGTTGCTTATTTCTACAGTCCAGGTGAATTTCCCCCCTCATTGTCCTAAGTTCTACCCATGGAAAATTAATATTGGAATTTTTTTATCTTGCAACACATGATGAAATTTGGCAAACGAATGCATCACAGGTTAATTGATCAGCACAAAATATTTCCTGATAGAAGGAGCCATCCAGTAAAAACTTAAGCAATGAAAGGAATGAAACTCTCAAACTATGAGAAAACGAGAACTGTCATCGTTCCTCTACACTTAAAAAATACGCCTCACAACCGAACACGATCGGTCTTCTGTCATCTTGCATTCAACGTTTTCAGCTCGGACAGTGTCAGGATTCCAGAGTTCACTCCAGAAAAATTGAAATTCCCGCCGCAATTTCAAACAGTCAGCGACGGCAACCATAATTGAACAGATATCAAGCTCCCTACACTAGTTCCCATGCGATTCGTCATTGACGAATGTCTGTGAAGCCCTCCTTGCGACAACAATTGGCAAACCGCACAAACCAATGAAACAGTTGGACTCAATTCACTTACATCAACCAATCTTGGTCAACGTTGAGCTAGAGTTCGAGTCTGCCTTGAGCACAAGTCGGTGTTCATGTTTTTGTTCAGTGAAGTTGATTGGAATCTCCAGGACGGCTTGCAAGATAGGACATGGGTCAGCAGCCTTTTGGTTGGAGACAAAACGTTGAACATTTTTGTAACCTTCCTTAAAGTTGATAGGTGTAGTACAGAAAACTAGCACAGGAACGCTTAACTCCATCCTCTGGGGATCACAAACGCTCCTAACAAAGTCCAAGGCCTCATACCTACGGTATTTATTTTTCATCACGTTCAGGAATTCGTTGAGCTTTGTGTTGATAGTATGGTCCGCTACTGAAGCCATCTGGAAGAGTAGGAAGGGGCTATTCATGGCATCAAATGCTGCATGGTTCCGTGACAACGGTACACAATAGACGGAGAGGTCGTTTTGACATTTCCCAGCAGATTCTTCAAAGTTCTTGTAACTAGTGCTCTGTGCCATGGGTAGCTTTAGTTTAAATTCCTCCCCAGTATCCAGCCATCTACATGCAAATACGCCACCACCAGAAATAATCATATGGCAAACCGCCTCCCACCAATACCCTCTGAGGGCTGCTGTCTCCACCTCCCCAGTGGTGGACAAAATCAAAGAAACGACCTTCAAGACATTATCCAGTCGTAGCTTGTGGTAGAGCATATTGGCTACCCAATCCGATGCAATACAAACAATCTTCCTCCTAAAGCGCCTCAATGCTAGCTTTTCTGGACTCGAGCTATTAATTGGAAGACAATTCTCCACTACACGCCAATGAAAAAGTGTATCGCTACCGGGAGAAAAAGTATCCGTTTGCAAACCTGCCACCATCTCCCCAAGACGTTTTACATCAGAGATGTTATTAATAACCTGCGCCTTCCAATCCTCCAAAGATTTCCCGTCACTTGCTCTTTTTAGCACCGTCCTTGCCACACCACCTGCCACCCTAAACCACTCTTCCACGGATGCAACACTGATTTCCTTAAAAGCAGAAACCTTCAACTTGCAATCGCACATTTCTTCTAGGTCAAAGAGTGGAGTGTGCAAATACAACCACGACCGAGCTTTCTTCTCCCCCCAGTAGAGCGCATGTGACGGGCTTGCAAAGATTTGAGTTTCCACTGGTGAAGATGGACGAGATGGCGGGCCACCATCCACTATGTAAATAGCAGTTGCCGTGTCTTCCAAAAGGTTTAAAACACCAAGAGACTCCAACTGTCGGACACCTCCATTCAATTCCAACTTGTAGAACACTTTAGTGTCAAGTTCGGAACTTTCAAAGTACACAGTCATACCTGCTATGAGCTTCTTGGCAATGACAAGTGCACACAAATGGGATTTCCCAATCCCTGGGGTCCCTGTGAATACAACTAAACTGAGGTTCTTATTTTTTTCAAAGTAACTCTCTTTAGCCTCAAGCAGCTCTTGGTAGCATGGTCTCACATATAACTCGTTGGTGAAAGTGTCCTTGTCCCCCATCCACGCGACTTCCTTTGGGAGCTCAATCAAGGACCCAGCCTCGGCACAGTTTATGATCTTTTGCAGTCCTTTGTCCCTTAAACAGGCCACAAACTGTGACAAGCGGTGGCCAGCACTGAGCAGATCTCCACTTTTCACACCTGCAGACACAAAAGCAATGAATGAACTCTAATTGTAACAAATCGTCCAGTGCCTAATCCAAGCTTCAGAACGATCTTTAATCAGAACGATCTTTAATCTCACCTGCTTGAGATGTATCACAAACAGCAGCAACAAAATGACTCAGGATAAAAATAGAAGTGGATGCAAGGAACCTAAACCCTAAACCAGTCCCCGGGAATAGCTAAGAACAAATACATTGAAGAAAATAAAGAAAATTTCCCAGACCTGGAGGGGGGACATTTATCGATGGCTGAAACTTGTCTAAGAGACCAAGTGCGCGCGAGAAACATACCTGTAGGAACTGGAGCCGCACCAGTGACCATAACAGGATCTTCTTTCGTTCCGACAGATATTTCATACTCTTCGAAGTCCGCCTTGATCTGCTCCCACTTCAGGTCTGACTTCAGCCCGTCTTTAGGAAATGCAATAGTATTCAAGCGAACAGACATTGGATCCAACTTGAACTGTCGACCAAGTTCAGAGAAATCGATCCTTCCATCAGAGGTACAGGATAACCCAAAAGGTTCAGATGTATCCGTCTTGAAGTAGACAACCGGCATTGTGAAACCCTGCATCCACGACAGAGTCAGCACCCAATCAAAGAAACGAACGCAAGCTTAATCCAAACCCTACACAACCACCTAAACCAAATCATTCTCCAGTAA
Organism: Pseudisothecium myosuroides; assembly: GCA_951799445.1. NCBI lineage: Eukaryota > Viridiplantae > Streptophyta > Bryopsida > Hypnales > Lembophyllaceae > Pseudisothecium > Pseudisothecium myosuroides. The sequence goes on along the minus strand of OX637290.1, from coordinate 24,184,232 downwards.
CGAAGCTCACCTCCACACACAGAAGCTCGGCGCCACTGATGCACAGCACCCGCACACACAGCCCTCGAGAGAAGAAGCGAAGGAGAGATCGAAAGAGAAGACAGAAGGACAGCAGGTATCCCCAAACCCTAAATCGCCCACAGCCGTAGGATCCCCCGACTCGATCCAAGCCATCCGTAATTATAACCGTTAGATCAGGTGAAGAGATCCAAGCCGTCCATCGCTCTAATTTTTGCATTACTTTTCTTTTTCTTATTCTTTACTTTCTTGTAGAAACATAAATTGTCCTTTCCTCATTAAAAACCAAGCACCCCTTTCTACCTTAGAAGAAACTAGTGTAGCCTTGTGCCGTTGCCACAACCAAAATAAAAGGAATAATCATTTCTAAAACAAAACAAAACTCAAAAAGTCAGAATTTTCCTACCGTAGCTTGAAACATCACAAAACAAAGCCTGTGCACCCCTCCTTGTCAAGGGCTTTCCAGTGGTACCAAGAACGTGACAAATTGACACACGGCTCAATAGATACATAATTTAGCATAATCTAGTAGTTCTTAAGATCCCAAAATAACTCAAAAATACACAACTTTCCCACCATAGGTCAAACGCCACGAAAGAAAGCCCTTGGACCCTTCCTCGCCAAGAGCTTTCCGACGGTACCAAGAACGCGACCAAAATCAAAGTAAAAGTAATTTCCTAATTTTTTGACCCATAAATACTTTGAGATTCAATAACTTCTGCACCGTAACTCCTCGCCGAGAGCTTTCCGACGATACCAAGAACGTGACCAAAATCAAAGTAAAAGTAATTTCCTAATTTTTTCACCCATAAATATAGTTAAGATTTTAATGGGCACCCTTGCACAAAATCTTGAATAGAAAAACCATAATCCATCATTTTCAAAATCACACTTTTGACACTAAAACTAAACTTCAAAAAGAATTTTCAAAAATATAAATTACTAAAAATAGCAATTTGGTTAGGTTTTATTTAACTTCAAAGTTTTGTCGACACCCAAATTGGATGCCTTGGGCATTTAGGGGTTAAACAACTGGCTCATAACCGTGGAAATCATATGTTTTGTCACCATGTGAATTGTTGGATTAAAATAATGCAAAAGCACTCACTGGAAGTCAAATTATTGTAGATGATCTTCCCTTTCCCTACAAAATGTGGAGGATGAATAGTTGCACTTCTGTCCTACATAGGAGATTCTCTTGTCATTCATCAGCCACAAAATGTTTACTTTGACGTTTAAGGGTTAAATGAGGTGTGATTTGGGGTGTAAATACTTCAATGCTTTAAGTTTTCCTCGAAAAGTGAAAATTGTAGAAAATTATTATCTACCATCGATGATCAAATTTGGAACATGCATTTGAGTTCATATTTGGGATCTGATATTCCCAACTAGCAAAGAGAGGTCAAGGAGTAAACAATTAACCAGCTATAAAAATAAAGGATCATAATTTTCAAATTATTCCAAATTTGGTTTTGGAAAAAAAATCCCAACAAGAAAAGCTATACACTTACAATTCATACCACTATGAAAATGCTTGGTTCAATGAACCTTGTTCAGTTGACATTTGTTTTGTCTTTATCATAGATACTAGTGTAGCCTTGTGTTGTTGCCACAGCCAAAACAAAAGTTAAAGTTTTTATTTTTATTTTTTTAGAACCAAAAATAACTCAAAATCCATAACTTCTCCATGGCGAGAGTCCTAACGCCACAAAACAAAATCCGTGCCCCACTCATTGCCAAGGGCTTTCTAGTGGTACCAAAAACATGATCAATTGATATATGGTTCAAAAGATACCTGATTTAGCATAATTTAATAATTTTTAAGAACAAAAAATAATTCAAAAATCCATAACTTTCCCACCGCAGGTCCAAACGCCACAAAACCAAGCCCATGCACCCCTATTCGCCAAGAGCTTTCCGATGGTACCAAAAATGCAACCAAAACCAAAATAAAAATTATTTCCTAATTTTTTCACCCATAAATACTTCAAAATTCAACAACTTCCGCACCGTAACTCCAAACGCTATAAAACCAAGCCCGTGCATCCCTTCTCACCGAGGGCTTTTTGACAGTACCAAGCACGCCATTGAGGGACGCACAGTCTAGGAGATACCAACGTGACAAACAAACAAAACAAACAAAACAAATAGCCTATCTTAAGGTATGGACTAGTGTAGCCCTGTGCCGTTCCCAGAGCCAAAACAAAAGTTAAAGTCATTTTAAAAACCAAAAAGAACTCAAAAGTCTACAACTTTTCCCTCGTAGGTCCAAATGCCACTAAACAAAGCCCGTGCACCCCTCCTCGCCAAGGGCTTTCCAACGGTACAAAGAACGTGAACACACGGTTCAAAAGATACATGGTTTAGCATAATTTAGTAATTTTTAAGAGCCCCAAATAACTCAAAAATCCATAATTCTCCCCAAATAATTCAAAAATTCATAATTCTCCCCCACCCCACCTCTGTGGGTCCAAATGCTACAAAACCAAGTCCATGCACCCCTCCTCACCAAGGGCTTTCCGACGGTACCAAGAATGTGAAAAATTGACACAATGTTCAAAAAATACATGATTTAGCATAATTTAGTAATTTTTAAGAACCCCAAATAACTCAAAAATCCATAACTTCCCCCCCCCGGGTCCAAACGCCATTGAATCAAGCCCACGCACCCCTTCTCAAAAAGTGCTTTTCAATGGTACCCAAAACCTGACCAATTGGTAGACAATTCAAAAAATACATAATTTAATATAATTTAATAATTTTTAATAACCCAAAATAACTCAAAAATCCATAACTTTCACATGGTAGGTCCAAATGCCACAAAACCAAACCCGTGTACCCCTCCTCGCCAAGCAACTCAGCATAGTTGGAGGCACCTTTTTCAAGAAAAAACACACATTTATTGTAGTATTACCATAGTAATTGAAAAGCATACATTTTCAAAAAAAATTACAATTTCTGGATAAGGCATGTAATTACTATGAATTTTCAAAAGTGGAAGCTTTGTAGGCCATTGAAATCATCACATTGAGCCTGGTTGTAAAATCAAAATCTAGATAATCAACAATCAACCAATCACAGTTAAGTATGGAAACAATTTCATTGCACTTTGGAAGACACTTTTGATAGAAGTCTACTTCTCAAGAATGGATACATGGACATTTTGGGGCATTTTCACCTCATGTAAATTGCAAAATGTAACAGGTGAAGAGCAAAATAATGTTCAAAGTTCTTTGAAAACCTTGTCCCCTAAATTAAATGGGATCATGACCATATAGTTGAACTTCAAAACTTTCATGCTATATGCTCTATTCCTCCAATGTCTAGGATGGAATTTCTTAAAATTTTAATTGTCAGAATACATCTTCAAATATTTATAAAAAATTTGGACGTTGTTGTATAAAATTGAAATTATCTTGAACTTTTGAAGAAAAAGTGAAAAAAATTAATATTAAATAGAAATTTAGTATGGGTCATGTGTAAAATGTAGTCTTAAATATTGGAGTGTAAACCAAAATGTTGCATCATTCTATATTTAGAAATATGATAATAGAAATGCGACTAATGTTTTTTATAGATTTTTTCAAGATTTTTAAGCAGAATAGAAATTAAATTGGAAAGCTTCATTTTTAGCGTTATTTAAAGAAGAAAAAACATTTGAAAGTCAAATTCAAGTTTGAAGAGCAACAAAACAAAAATGCTCAAACATTCAATTTGAGTATTTCAATTTTTTTAACAACATACTATTAATAAAAGATAAACAATAACTAACATGACTTTTATTAATTCCATGATGTGCATATTCTATTAATAAAGTTTTACAGAAAATCTACATTAAAATTTGCAGTTCCCTTAAAACTAACATTGTTTGCTAGCAATCTCCAAACTTTTGTGTGCCTTTGACATTACTTCTAATGAATAAAAGCACCAATGCCAAAAATTATCTTGCAAACTAGGGATAACACCCAAAAATATATATACATATTTTAATAACTCATTATGATGCTTTCTATAGTTATGTCTTCTTTCACATCATTGGAAAAACAACTCTTAGACCATCCATTGAAGTGTGCTTTGTAACTAAGGTCAAGCCAAAAAATAATGCTATCTCAATATTCTTATTGCTCAAGAGCTTGGAAGTAGGCACAAGAACTATACCCTAGAGTTGAAGAATAAGAAGGTAAAAAATAATTTAGTGACTCCTTAATATACTTAAATAGGAAAATATTGATGGTCATAAATTCATAAATTAACCCCTCGATTAACCCCTAAAGTCCCAAGGCCATTTTTTTTGTCATAAACCACTCAAAACTGCCATTTCTACTACATTCACTATAGAAAGCAAAGAAAACATTTTTTTAGAATCTAACCATAAGATCTTGTACTTCACTTGCCTGAGACCATGTGGTAAAAATTTCATCAAATTTGACCGTACGGATTAGAAGATATTAGCATTCAAAGTTGGACAACAAGGTTTTTTTCAAGAACATTCCTAGATTGCTTGAAATTCAAGATTGTCCATAACTTTCTCATCACTAGTCCAAATAGAATGATTCAAAGTTTTATATGTATACAATAATATAATTATATTTTAGAACCAAAAATTAAAAGCTTACTTTGACTTTTTGTGACTTTTTTAGGCTGCCCACCAACCTCCGTTTTCAGCTTTTTGTGCCATAATTTTTGCTTCCAAACACCAATTGAAATAAAAATTACATTTTCAAGAAGCTTATAGGTTTTTTCTAGCTCTAAGAAAATTCAAAAAATTACGATGAATATTGAGACCTTATGAGTCTACCCAAAGTCACATTTTGGCTCTCGTAGGGCCAATGGGACTCTAGGGGTTAATATCTCTAGTCTAATAATCCAAGAATTGATGTTGGACCCACGAGCATAGTCACCACCAAATGTAACTTTATTGGAGCATTTCATTGGTGACGTATGAATCATTGTTTGCAAATGCCTTTTTTTTGCTCTACTAGACCTTTACTCTTCAAGGTTTAAGACCAACTACAAACTCAAACCAACTATTTGGCACCCCTTAGCCTCACCACTAGTCATTAAGTGCAGGACTTAGATAAAAAGTAGTCAACCTATAATCAATTGTTTAGTGTTTGGAACGTACATCCTAAATAAGGTAAGCCTGCCTAATTCTTTCTGCCACCCAGTGGCATCACCTACGAGATATTTCCACTACCACAAATATTAACAACTCTTTAGCATCCCAACAACGCACTTAAAGAGGAGTGTTGTACGCGTAATCTAGGCGTAAGTATCTTTAGCCACAAAAACGTGGCATGATGACACAAGTTATCATCCCAGGAGATTCTAGTATGTTATCGCAAGCTAAGGGTATCTGGATTACTTCCAACAACCACCCAAGCAACCCCTTCCTAACTTCCGCTTCACTTTCCGGTTCGATACTTTCCGGAATCTAATCCGAATCTGTCCTCATCCGGAATCCGGTTCTTCACTTCTCTTCCAATTACTGGTTTTATACACCCCTATTTCACCCTCAGGGGGTCCGCTATTGATCTTTCGAGGGGTAGGGACTTCACCACTCTGGTTCTCACACTCACTAAACTTGACAAACACAAACAAACACCTAAGTACTCAAGGGGTTGCAGCCAAGAAAGAAGATCCGGATCCTCACAACTTTCTGAATGGCCAATCCGGATAGGCGGTCACACAGGGCTACGTTCACTCCTCCTTACTACAATGACAGATCTCGAGCACCCAAAACCGACAGAGATTTGTGTATCTAGTGACCAGACTGATCCTACGGTTGGTAGACCTTCCGGTGAGTGGGAATTTTCTGTTGGCGGTTGCTTATCTCCACACTGAACCCTCCCTGGATTCCGGACTCGCATCCGCACCACTCCTAAGAATCGGATCCCCGTTACGGAAAATTAAAGGCACTGTGCACAAGTCCTCATTCTCAAATCTAGAAAAACTTCCTCACGAACTTACTCGCTCAAATCAGATCTAGGTTTCTGGATTCCTCTTCACCTGTCCTCTCTCACACCTTGACACTTCATGAACAAATCAAGAAAATGCGCACATAGCGAGAAATTTCAAAGTCCACTTGGTGGCTCAGATTAAAGAAAAGGAGAAATGAACATAAACTAATGCACATAAAATGAGCAAGGAGAGTATGAGAGGGCAACAAGCTGCCCATCTCTTTAAAAACCAAAACCAACAACGGCTAAAAAAACCCACAAAGACATCCCAAAAATCTTGGTAACCATTCAATGACCTTCCCGGGGTATCCGGAAAATCAAAGGGCAGTTGCCACTAAAAATCCGGAACCGGGCCCCACACACGGAAAACCCGTTCCGGTTTTAAAAGTCAAAATCCTAACTTACTAAAAACATACTGACTAGCTACCTTCCTCGTTTTGCCTTCTTCGCACTGCTACTCGGACCTGCAAGTGGCTTCTTCGTCGAGTGAGGTGGAGTTGTCTTCACTGCAGCCCGGGTGAGTATCTTCTGCTTAATCGGGGGCGGGTTAGCATCCGAGTCTGTTTCCGATCCGGAATGGAATTCTTCCTTCTCGGATTCTTTGATCATTTCCACCCCAATTTCCTTCTCTAGCGAATCCTCGAGGTCGATAGGTGCTGTGTTCTTCTTGGGCGACGCCTTCTGCATATGCGAAAGGTCGGTCGGATTGGTCCGGGCCAAATTTGTCATGGCTCCAATCCGCTGGATTAGGTCGCTGCGCATGGTAGTTCCGGTTAACGGAATGGAACTCTCCCTCGGCACCGGAATCGACTGCCCAATTTTCTTGGGTACCTCCTTTGAGCTCGTCCTATAAATCCGCGTTTGGCTTGCAGGTGGCTATGATGACGGGTGTAGAATAGACCCCAGGCCATGTCTCTGTAGTGTCTTTAGCAAATCAACGTTTGGAAGAACCGGAAAATGCATGAAGTCCAGGGGCTTATTCGGATCTAGATGCCCCAACAACTGGACCATCTCCTTCAATGTAGATTCCATCCGGGCCTGGAAGTCAACCAAGATAGTCACCACCTTCAACCCGGATAGGTGCCCTCTCGTATTCAACTGGTTATTGAAAAGCTTGGACTTCACCACGGCTTCCGAGGGCTGATCCACCAAGGCGGTCAGGTTCCGGACTAGTTGGAGTGCTTCCGTCTCCTTCTGCCGGGCCGCTGATGAATCCGTCTCCGCCCAATTCACCCGGGCTAAGAGATCGTCCCATTCCTTTTCCAAGTTCCGGATCCGGTCATCTTTCTCCCGTAGTAGATCCGGATTCGGTCGTCGTCGGATCTCCTTCAGTATGTCTTCCGGATCCACCTTCAACTCCGCTGCGATTCCCAGGATCATATCGGACATCCTGAAGTGCAAGTGTTGGGCCTCCTCCATCCACTGCTTTCCGGCCTCAAAGAAATCCGACCTTGATTCCGGTTCCGAGGGTTGGCTGGGTTCTCCGGTTGCCAGGGTTTGCTACTCTCCCTATGAGTGCAGATCGGTTGACTTTCTTCTCTTCTCCCGCTTGTCAACCAAGGCTGGTTCCGGTTCATCCTCTACATCTTCTTCTTCCTCTTCCTCTTCTTCCGAATCCTCCTTTGGAACTTCGTCCGTGAGGGCGTATTTCAGGATCTTGGCCCCAGTGTTGTACGTTACAACTTCCTGGCTAGTGAGAACCTCCTACTGATAGTAGATACAGACTGAAGGGACTGTACTTCCCCTTTGTGACGTGTTCTACCAATTTCGTCACTACACCCCCTATCACTCTCTCTCAATGGACGACTTTATCTTCTAAAGCCTCGAAGATAGTGTTAGCCATCGTCACTGTAGTTCGGGTGGGCTTTTCCGGATACAAAATTGGAATCAAGAATTCCAGCATCCGTCTCTGCCTATCGTCTTTACAGTCACTCACAGGATATCCGTCCTTGGCATTAACCGGATTCCGGAACTTCCCAGTTTCGTACTTTTCTGCCCGGGAGCCTAACCCGGATCCTTTCTTCTCAAAATCATACACATCCGTCCAAACATCCGCTGTCTAAGCTAAGGGTCGGCCTCTCATTGTCAACTCAAACTGATTCGGAACCCTAGAGATGAGTTCCTCAAGCATCTCCTGGTCCTTGACATTCCAAGGTCTGCGTATCAGACCTAGGCAACCCATCCGTGCTAAATCTTCCTCCAATTGCTTCCGGAAGGTCGGATCGGAGGGAATCGCCGGACTAACTACCCGAGCCAAAACAATATTCCGACTCGCTCTCGGATCACTAGCTTCCACCATAACTTCACCGACAAAGAAAACTAAATCCAGTGCAATTGGCACCGACCTCGCCTGTCTCTCCCTGTCGCGATTCTAACTCACCACTCTCTCTCAACTAAGCACATACTCAAATTAGCATAAGCGAGAATGAAAGAAAACCAGGGCTGGTGCGGACTTAAGTACCCGTCAAATTGCCGACCGTTCCCGATGGAGAATGGATAGAAGACCGTTCCCGTAACGATTCCCTAGGACCGTAGATCGGAAACCTAATCCGTAGCCTCTTCCGACCCGACAAAATCCGGATTTGGAATCCGTTTTAATCTTCCGGTAAATCCATTTTAACGGATCTCTAACTTTGAAAACTGCTTTTCCAAGTTTTATCCGTCTCCGGATGAAATTTCCTATGTCTTTCAACAAAATTTTAAAGTTTTTTATGAAATTCTATCAATTTCTATGTTACATATCTAGACTATGAGTTTCCGTACTCCCACAAGGAGACACATCAATGTATGGTTTACTATAGTTCTACCCACGTTTTACCAATTTAGTCCCAACAAACTTTGAAAAATCACACAAAATTCATTTTTTGTCAAAATGTCTTGAATCTACTTGCAAGTGACTTCTCTCAACCTTCTCAAGTTGTGAAAAATAAGCTAGTTTAGAACTAGCTTCTCCAAGGTACCTAAAGAGCAGTTAAAAAAATTTTTTTTTTGTGAAATGAATGCCTTTTCTACATTTGAGGTGGCAATTATGTGTGCACATACCTTGGTCATTGCATTGTAATTTGCATGATTGGTGACAAATACAAGCTCAACTGCTTACGTGATTTGATTGTTATTGTGTTTCTTATGGCAATCATTAATGCAGCCCATGGTCATAATTACTAAAGCAAATTAAAGTCATAATAAGAGAGAACCCCTGCTTGAGTAACTAGTTTACAAGAGCTTCATAATGGACATTCAAGACTCTCTCAATAGTTGGAGCTTTGAATGCAATTGTTTATTTCCAAATCCAAACTTAAGCTCATTGGGGATAATAAGTTTAAGCTTATAGCTTGAAATCCAACCTCAGCAGCCATTTGTTGAGTCAAAGTTTCAAATTGACCATCACCATAATGAAGCTTTTGCGTGTGTATTTACTGCAATTCACATCCACATAGTTCTGCCGGTCTAAAGGGTGATGAACATAGCAGTCTAATAATTATAGGAAGCATATCAGGCCACAACTTGCTTGGCTTGAAAAATTCATCAATTTTATACCCTATCCTCATGGTTGGATGCAATTAATCATCAAATGCATCCATTGGTTTTATGTTTATGCCCGAACATTGTTAACCCTCAATGACCCAAGCAACCAAAAAATTGGTCATTGACTCTCTTTTTTGAGTTGCATGAAATTTAATTCTAGAAAATAGACTATGTTATAAATTCAATCGCAGTAGTTTCATCAAATTCCAAGTTAAATTCTTCCTTGTGGAATTTTTCAAAGTATAGTGGTATAGTATAGTTTTCAACTCATTTTTGGGGTTTGGTTTGGGCATGGACTAATAAAAAAGTCAGCCAACCATTTTGATTCTTGCCCACCTCAAAAAGGGTAGATCCAAGGAGCTTAAAGACAAGATAAGTCGGTCCCATTCTTGTTTTTTTTACAAACAATACTCTCATTTTAGTGACCATCATGAATTTTAAAATATTTAGAATATTGTGAAAGTACATTCTTAATGTTCTTATTTTTTATTAAAGATAGAAAGGGCATCATATCAAAATATTCTAACAAAAAAATGCTCCTTCAAAGTGCATTGCCCTATATTTCCATTGATCTAAATAAAACTTCAAACTTAAATATCTTTTAAATTATGCAGTCAAATAATTCAAAATTTTTGAAGTGCTCACTCTCAATGTGAAAACTAAGAGATCTTGTGGTTACATTTTATCCAATCTCAAGAAAAAAAAAAAAAAATTGTTCAAGTTCTTGGAAATTTTGGCTTATTTCAAAAGTACACCTCCCTTTGGTCATGAGGGGATAACCAACATTGAGGGAGCCTTTTTTCTCCTCTACAATGTGGGAGTCCCCTAATGTTGCAACTTAGTAGTCCATTAAAATTACTAATATAGCACTCATAATCAATGATCCTCATATAGCACTCTATACAATATTGTTGACTTTGTGTTTTTACAAATCCATTTGGCCACAAGCTTGCTCACAAATCCAGCTAGAAATACACAAATTGGCTAGCAATTTACAATTGGCCAACCAATGTTTTCCTTCATATTAAACTACATTCACCTTGGGCATCAAGAAAGGAATTATTTCTATTTGCAAGGAAAAATAATTCAGGCTAATTAACAATATTATATAATTACTCCTTAGATACATTTTGGTGAATATGAACTTTAGTTTTGTTTGTATTCAATATTGAATCCTAATTGTTTAGTCTTTAAAGATGAATAAACAATTCTACATCATGGTGGCAAGGTCATCCTTTTCTATTGGATATTTATTAAAGTGTGTGTAGAATGAAAAACATTCTTAGTCAAGGACATTCCTTCCCTTCATTAAAATCAAACATGTATAAAAAGTTGGAAGTTATGTAAATACATGCTGAAAGTCTTTTGGTTTGTTTTTTCCAAAGACGTACTTAAATTCCAGTGATGATCTTTAGGTCAAAAATTGTTTAAATCGTATTTCTTGTATATTGACAATTATTCTCTCTTGTAGTAGCAAATGTAGGGTTCAATTGATGCGCCACCACTTATGCATCATGATTTTGAAGGGATATTACTAAAGTAGCATAATTGAACCATTTATGTCTATCATGCCATCTACATTTGGACCTACAATAGTTGCCTACTTGCCTATACTAGAGAAAAGGCCACATATTTTCAAGAGCAAGTACTGAGAGTCAAAGAGATTTTAGTATGTAAAATATTCTATTATATTAGTCACGATATTAGTGTTAAAGGTGGTGACCTCGGGTCTTCTACTTGGCCAACTTGGGTAAGGGGCGACCTCGGGTACAATGGCGACCACAAGTACAAGGCAATTTCTTTTTTCCTTCCTGGGGAGTGTTGAAGTGATAACATACAAAATTCTAATGTAGCCAAACCTTTGAACCCCTAAATTCACAAGGCCTTCTACGAACTTTAAAGAATTGCTCTATATTCACCAAAAAAACCACCTTCTAAAAAGTTGTATCATTTAAAAATAAAATTTGTAAATGTACAAAATCTAAATAGACATGTGAGAGATCACAAAAAAAAATATCACTTATGATTCAAAGATTATAATGACTAATCACGAGGGTGTTAAAATACTGGAAGTGACTTGAGGTCTTTCAATCTTCTTTTTACATCTCAAATTTAGAAAGGTGGTCACCAAAAAAACATGAGGTAAAGGACCTAATATGCATAACCCTAATCAATTCATGGCTTCTCAAAATCTACTTGACCTTTTTTTTTTAAATGAATGTCTAAGGTGATTTGAACTCCAAGATCCAGTGCATTTGAGGCTTGTTTCTAAGCTAAGCCTTCAACAAAATAGAAAGTCATGATTGCAATGGACACCTTTTCCAATGAATTTCTAAAATTAATTTCTTAGGTGATTTTGTGTATTTTTGTGGGGCACTTCCCTAAAACTTGTTCTGCCTTCTCATGTTTGTATACATCATTCTAAATTGTTGTATACATACTAAAATGTAAAGAAATTGACGTTTGTTGCTTTTTAAAGTATTTGCTATTTGACAAATACACAAATGATGGAATTCATATTCATATATATCTTGGCTCATCAATGAAGGACATACAATTCAAAATTCCATACTTGCTCTACAATGTTCAAAATGGATGGTACCCTTTATTATATATACATGTCGTGGGAAGTTCATAGCCTTGGTGTAGCATTGCAATAAAAATACCAAGTCATTCATCATGCGCCTTGCCCTTTATTTTTTATTTCTTAGCATCAGCTTGTTGCTGGCGGATCACCACTCTCTCTTCTCTTTTTGCATTATCCTTTCAATGGCCATTGGAAAAATATCCTTGCACCCAAAGTTTTATTATTGAATGATTGAAAGTAATGTGTGACTTTTTTGACCCTTTGCGCTCTTCCAAGATCTTTTCCATTCTCAGATGATGGCCTAACTTCTTCTTCAGTTCTGCTACTTCCGTTTGCAACATCTCATCTTGCCTAGGAAAATCTTCCCAACCGTACACATCCACAACATGGTCAAGAAGGGCTCCGTTTCTAATGTCTTCTAGGAATTGTAACCTCAATTGTGCCGCTTCCAAGCGTTGCTTGCTTGTGTGCACTTATTCTTGTCCCTTCTTGCACTTTCTTATTAGTTTAGCAAGCCTTTCCTTCGCAAATGAGTTACTACAAGATTTAGATTATTTGTCTCTAGAAAATCTGAGGTAGAATGCTTCCAATTTTGATATTTCTTGCTCTTGTGCTGCCACATGAGTTTGCCAAATTCCAATTTCTGCTTTCTTGCTTGCCACAACATTGCCAATTACATTTTGCATGGCCAACTTTCGCAAAATATTGCACTCTTTTTGTTTGGCAGCCAATTCTTTGCAAATCCTCTTGAGCTGACCTTTGTAAATTTTTTTCATGAATGAAGAGGGAGTATTCTTGTGAGCTTAAGCTTCAAGGTATTCTTCCTTGAATGGTGCAAGTTTCCACAAAAGGCACCATCATTGCATAAGGCGCTACCACATTTGGAATTTGCATCTCTAATTTATAAGGTTCATAGGTTCGTACAAATACAACACAATTTACATGAATTCATATCTACGTACCATTATTGCACATATTACGTGTATTTCTATGCATTAAATCAATGTCATTAAAGTCTTTATTAAAAGTGTACGATTTATGTACTTTAATTATACAAATGTGGTATCCAAAATGCACCTTAACTGTATTGATATCAATACAACAATTGTATGTTATTGATAGGCATTGTTTACGCACTGATTTAGTGCATAGAAATATACATAATAAGTGTGATGATGGTACGTAGGTATGAATTCACGACTTCAGTACGATATCTATTAAAAAATTGTCCTTTTTTAAGTTTGAGATGTGGATGTCTTCATCAAAATGATGATCTTGAACTTCTGGCAGGAGTGAAAGGACATATTGTAGTATTTGCTCAACATAAGGAACAAAGACTTCCTTTGATTTTACCAGTGCGAGAGGTGGTACATATATTGCCAATGCCTATCTCCCCTCTACATGGCTTTCTTTCGCTAGCACAATTGGTAAATTTTTAGCCACCAATGCCGCTTCCACCGGGCCTATGTTGCCAAGAGAAAGGTCTTCAACCAAGTCATCTTCATTATTTGAACTTGGGTGGTCAAACCAAATGAACTCTTCATTAGGCACTCCAAGCTTGATAAACTTCTTTTGTCTTTGATCGGCCCGTGGATTGGAGGATGGACCTGCCTTTGGAATGTCTTCAATGCTCGGACTGTTGACTGACTTCACTCTCTTTAAGGGTCTTCAATCTATCTTTTGCTCCAAGATGAACTCCACATATACCATTATGCATAGGTACAAATTGACTTTGTTTCTCACCATTGTAGATGTCTTGAACAATGCTCTATACACTTCAATACATTGTTGCACAAATGCGTCATGGGTGCAGTAATGAAGATTTTCCACATTTATACTCAAATGGTTATGGTGCCAATGATATGCAAATAGTTTGTTGACATAGCACCATCCCACAAACAACTTACAAGTATTCCCTATCCAAAACCCTTGAATTTTCTTCCAACCAAGATAGGCCTTTGCTTGCGGATCAAGAAGGATGCGTCGTTGCCTAGGCTGGCTCTTTCCTTTTGACTTGGTCTACTTCTTCTTGGCGTCTATTCTATATGATTTCTACTTGAAAGACTAAAAAACTAACTAAATTAGCTATATTAGGATCCAGGTGTTAGCAGCTATACAAGCATGAAAATCCTACAATCGTTGTAGTTCACAATTACACAAATACATTCATTCACAAGAAACAAATGTCACACCAATCTCAAACATGGATTTGCGGTTTTAGGGTGCACAAAACAAAAGCAAAGAACATGAGGTGGAAAGGGACAAAATATCCTCCTTGCAACTCAAACCTCTAGCCCACGAGCATGTAGTCACCTACTTTGAGGTGGATAATATACAATGCGAAGAGCCAGAAGTAGAGAACCGAGATAGGGGAGACCACAAATATACTCGGAGTCTTGAGGGGCGCATGCAGGTCCAATAGCAGCGACCTCGGGTAGCCTGTGACCTTGGATACATTACCGCAATTAGTGATTGCGAGTCATCATCCAGGGTAACCGCGGGTATTAGAGAAGGCAACATCAGGTACTTTCCTCAGCAACTGCGCTTTCCAATTGACTGCGGGTATGGCAACTTTGGATGTGGCAACTTCGGATCCAAAAAGAGGGAGCAAGAAATTTGCTCAATTTCTAAGGTGCAACCTCAAGTTGGGCAACTGCGGGTCCTTTTTGGTAAGAAGATCCATGTTCTTAAAGTCAAGCATTAAGTTGGCTAGCTGCGGCTTGGCTTTTATTCTTTCATGGTTGACCGCGGGTATGGCGACCTTGGGTGTGGCGACTTCGGATCCAAAAAGAAGGAGTAGGAAATTCGCGCAATTTCTAAGGTGCAACCTTAGGTTGGACAACCGCGGGTCTTTTTTGGTAAGAAGATACATGTTCTTAAAGTTAGGCATTAAGTTGGCTAGCTGCGGCTTGGCTGTTATTTTTTTCTGGTTACTTCAATGCAATGGAAATTTCCGTTTATCATTGAGTTAGGATTCACTTAGGATTGAAAAAAAGAAAGAGGAAGTGGAAACAAATATGAGTTGATGGAATCATTTAATATTGAGTACAAATTCCACTTATTATTAAAAAAAATGGGGTAGAAGTAGTCTAGGACCCTAAACCACATTGCCATGAGTGATCTTGGCTCGGGGGGTGCACTCATTGTATCTATAGCAAACCACGTGCGAACAAGTGGTTTTGAATAAAGTATAATTTCAACTTAAAATTTTGAGACTTGTTTAATAAAGACTATAGGTATCTATTGCCAAAATTTCCAACTCAAATGATATATTAAAGGATGTCTAAAATAGGTTGAAAAATGACCAAAAATGGCATGTTTTTCAACTAAAATATTTATAGTGCACACATTTTGATGACCATTACATCAATATTCAACTTAAAATGAGCTTTCTATTGAGAGCTATTTTTTGGAATTTTTTGTTCATTTTTTAGACAATTTTTTCTTATATAATATAGGGGTATGAAAGTTATTTTTTAGATCTGCAGTGTATCTATTTACTTCAAATATTTGTAACTAATTATCATTAACAAATAAAAATACCAATAATTCAAAACACAAACTTTCAAAGTAGGAAAATCTAATCATATTTTTTTCTTTTCCTTTTACTTAAATTTTACAACATAATATAGGGGGTCCAAAATTTTGTTCGCACGTGGTTTGGTATTGATACACTAAGTGCACCCCCCGAGGATCTTGGGTGTGAGGAGACCTCAAGTGTGAGAGGACCGCGGGTGGAAAAAACAACAGCCTTCTATTGTTCGAGAGAAAACACTAAACTAAGCAACCTTGGGTGTGGCGACCTTGGATCCTGGCCAAAATCATGTATTGGGCGATTGCGGTTGGAGACTTTACTCCACGGTGCTAAACTATGTGCTTTGAATAGGCCTCGGGTATCTGGCAACTTTGTGTATGGGCAACCTTGGATACGGTGAGTGTGGGAGCAAAGTTTTGTGCAGCCCTTTCTTCTTCTTGTGAACTTCATGGACATGGGCAAGTTTGGAATCTTGGCAACCTTGGGTACAAGGCGACCTTGGATTCGACAAACGCACTTGCAGCAAACAATTCCAAAACCAAATATAAAGTGGACAAGGTTGAGAAGTCCAGCAGCAAAGGTTAAATCCAATGGAATTGTGGTGTTTTTCAAATATCTCAAAGGGATGGCTTTGAATGGTGGGCTTCTTAGTTGGATTTCTTGTTATGTACAATAAAACAATTAGTGACATAATTTGGTTTTGTCTCAAAAGTACCCAATTCCAATTCAAAGACAATTTTTTAGGAAGTCCCCATTCCTCCCTCCCCAATTTTTTTAATTCACTAAGGTATCCAATTATAAATGAGATAAATTTTTAGAAATTTACCGTTCCTCCCCCCCCCTAATTTTATATAATTTTTAAGGTATCCAATTATAAATGAAAGATAAATTTCTAGAAAGTCTATGTTCTTCCTCCCCCACAATTTTATAAAATCTCAAGGTACCCAATCATAAATGAAAGAAAAGTTCTTAGAAAGTCCCTTGAAAAGTCTCCACTCCTCCTCCCCCCCCCCAATTTCATAAAATCTCTAAGTTACCCAATTATAAATGAAAGATGAATTTTTAGAAAGTCCCCGTTCCTCCCCCCCCCCCCCTCAATTTTCTAAAATCTCTAAGGTACCCAATTATAAATGAAAGATAAACTTCTAAAAGGTCCAAAAAAATCCTTGTCCTAAGTATTTGTTTAGAAAATGAAGATTACTCTTACTTTTATTGACACTATATATTTAGAATTTCCTAAAATTTCAGCTCATGCCCTATATGTTTAGAATTCTGGGTTTGACCCACCAAGACGCGGTTGCCCAAGTCGTAGTCGCCCCCCTGAGACGCGATTGCCCCATCCAGCCGCGGTTGCCCAATCCAACCAAGGTTGCCTCAGCTGCAAATGCCCAAGACACGCGGTTGCCTAGGAATTGTATGCGCCTTTCTTCAAGAAGTTGAGGTTGCTCTAGGGCAAATGCGGCTACTTAAGCGTATTCCTTCATATCCCTTGTGGGCAACCTCGGGTCCTCTTGTGGTCAGTATTCCTTCATATCGTATTCCTTCAACTATCAAGTATTCCTTCATATTCACAAGAATGGTATGCATTCCAGTTACCTAAAAAGGAACCTTGAACCCCGTTCTTGGCAAAATAATTTTGGTTTTGGAGTGGCAGGCTGGTGCGAAGATTATAGATTACTTACATGATGGACACTGTATCAGCAGTGCACTCTCTGGATGCTGACCTGGGCCTTCTGGAAACGAATGGGAAGCTCATCCTGGTTGGGGTCCCACAAAGCCCCTTGCAGGTCTCAGCACCTTCAGTCATCTTCGGTAAGTACTCTAATTTATCCTATTCCGGCATCCTGTAATTACTATCTAAATTACGTACTTAACCCCTAGATCCGGCGCTGAAGGTCCATAGGAAGACGCTTAAGAATTTGGAGCTGTCGTCGTTTCTTTTCTTTGGAATTCGAAGCGATTCCTTTTCATCTTCACTTGTCGATCAATTTTGCAACTGCATAAAATTCTGGTTCCACCCATATATGTCCTCGGTGATTTGAGGACGCTAGCTGCTCTTCTTCGTGCGACTGTGGAAGCTCTTTTGGAACGGGTGAGCAGATCGGATCGGCTTTGTGGAACTTCTTGATGGCTTTTGCGGTTTCGGTCAGGGATTATGCTGTGTGGCAATTAAAGTTTTAAGTGTACGAATTTGAAATTCACAATGGTGTTTCCAGCGGTGCCTGGTGCGCCTTAATTAACGAACATTGCCAGGTATGAGGGTGTACACTATATCACAGGTTACGAGGGTTTCTGTTGAGAATTGGACGAAGAAAACGAGGCTTTAAGGTCTGTGTACAGTTATTCTCTTAGTCCGCCTGGTTTCCTGCCTAGAGACGCTTCAGCACATCTTGACTAAGGACCGAATTTCGTTCGCACGACGCTGTATGTACTTGGAATCTGCAAGTTGTGCAGCAATGGATGCAAACTATATTACCTTCTACTAGATTTTCTGCCGTTAACGTACTCTCGTATATTTCTGATGTTTCCCATGCTTCCGATCGATATGACAAATATACGATCGAGTATCTCGTCTTTCCGATGTTTCCGATCGATCTGCATGATTGTTGGATCGATGTTTGTGGTATATTTTTGAAAGGGGTGGGGTTTTGTATTGTACGAGGTGTTAGCCCGGCAGTATTATATTCATTAACTTGTATTAACGATCTCCCAAGTATTTTGAATATAACTGAATCCCGACGCGTATTGCTGAAGAGATCTGAATGTGTGCGAGGATGCAGTACTCCTGTTCTTTCCCGGTCTCGGGAGCATGAAGAAATGTACTTGCGGGGAAATTTTAGCAACAGTCAGCCGTACCTGTCAAATGTGTGATCTAGCTACAGCTTATTCGCTGTCTTGTGTTGTAGCATAAGGAATCGCTAGGGAGCATATTCTGAACCCCGAGCAAGGCCACCGTCAAGTGCGATTCAGCATCTGAGGCTCGTCATGCAGGATGGAGAGAGCGTGGAGAGAACTTCCTTCGGATTTACTCAAGGATGTCGTGACGTTTCTTCCACTTGCCTCACTATGCCGGTTTCGGGCGGTCTCAAAGAAATGGAACAGATTCATAAGCCATCCCGACTTTGCCTTACGTCATGCTCGAGTCTCATCTCCACAAGAATACATTCTTTTTGCTGAGCGGGACGACAGTCATTATTTCTCTTTAAATGCGGGTTGGGAGGTTCTGGATGTCGCAAGCAAGAGGTTTTTCAGTTTTAGCAATGACTTCCTTGCAGAGTTTGTCAAGCAGGAGGGAAATTCTGCGCATTGCCCTCAACAGCGTTTGTGGAGCTCTACCATTTTGGCAGCTGATGGAGGGCTGTTGTGTGTGTCGTGTGACATCGACCATGGGAGCACATCTTGTTGTGAGTTGGGATCGCACGACGCACTTCTGGTGTGCAATCCTGTTTTAAAAACTGTCAAGCAGCTTCCTCGCTTTGCAGGATGGTCGGCAAGACCTGAATGGGTCGTGATGTCCCTAGATAGAGATTCGATGAAGTATGAGATCTTTTTTATTAATCTTGCTAAAGACGCCTCACAGCCAAATGCCGTTTATATTTACGAGTCGAAGACAGCAAGCTGGAGGGCATCTACCGCGGTCCCAGGGCATCTTAATGCTCTCAGTGGACGTTGCGAGGTGTGGCGCGAGGTGTGCTCTGCTTCTGTCGTCTTAAAGGTTGAATTTTACGCCCTCTCTGTTCTTCACGATAGGGTGCATGTTGGGCTTGTTCATTACGTTTGGGAGACACATGCTGGTTAGTTTCTTATTATAAGGTGACAGGTGCGTTTTCTAACCTTGGGATTGATGTCCCTTGTGTTCACAATGGGGACGATTATGTAAGTCTCCAACTGGTAGTAAGCGATGGCCGGTTATTTTGTGTGATCATGAATATAGACTGGGGGAACCCGATGATGCCAGTGAGCTCTATTAAAATTGTTGAGTTCATCCTTGCAAGAAGGGAGTGCATCCATTTATCAGTGTTGGGAAGCGAAATGCTAGACTGGTTTCTAGCTAAGGATTTCTACAACTCTGATGGTGATACACCTGCAGTTGCCACTGGGTTGGCGAACTCTATCTTCCTTTGCTCCTTTGCAGGTCGGTCTGTGGCGTACGATTTGTCAAACAAGACGTGGCATAAGTATCTAGATTGTAACTCTTTTACAGGAGGCAAACATTTTGGAGATCTTTTTGGAAGCAATCTCTATCTTTAGTCTCTATTTTCCCTAATAAATTCACGACAAAATTTCTATTGCTGGACAGCCATGTGGCCCAAACTAGACACATGTTCTAAATTACTTAACCCCTAGATTATACTAGTTTTAAATTACTTTAACCCCTAAATGTCCAGGGGGCTTTTGGATTTTGAGTTTTTCACAGCTTCATATGTGTTGAAGCCACCGAGTTCATTGCAACTATGTCAGAGATGCAGCATTCATACGAAGGCAGTGTATGTGAGCAAATTAGGCATTCACTTTGGTCCTGGTCGATGCGTGCAAGCAGGGCAGAAATTTGTGGGTGGGAGTATAATTGGTGAAGTTGCTGAAACACAAGAAATGCTCAACTTCTGCGGGGAAAAAAACATCACGTGCATGATTGAGAAGATCCCCATCTCATACGTGACCACGGCCATGGAGAGACTTCAAAAAAATGAAGGCCTATATAGCTTTGTTATTTGTTATTGACATGGATCAAGCAAACCTCGGCAGAAAAGCCAGACCAGGGATCCAATGAAACTACTATAGATAATAAACAATAATTCGACCTTACCTCCTTCATTTGTCAAAACATTGAGGACACTAAGACATCCTCCAGAGCTCCAACCATTTTTTGCTGACAGATCTCACAATTAAGAGTCAACCAAGAATTTCTAGACCTCTACTTTTTGTTTGATCGAAGGTCATAGGATAAGGAGAGGAATTATCACTATAACCGAAACGATAGAGACAAAGTTGCCTTGAACATCAGATTTTGCTTTACGATATTACAAATCCTGGTACTGGACTATTGGCTGCTTTACGAGTAAAGATTGGGGGAGGCATTGAAAGCATAAGCATATCAGTCCACTCTGTAATTGTAAAGAACTCTGAAAGTGGGCCTTGCTATTTCAAGTGCACCTTACTCGATGCAACTTCTCGTACAAATTGAATGGACATAAGCTGGAGTACAAACCATTGCATTGAGTTGAAATTGGGGTAGGCTTACACTTTAGAAGTAAGCTTACCTCTCCCTGTAATGAAAGTTGATGGAAGTTGGAGTATGTTTAGAACTGCACTTGACCAGTAACTTATGTTTGCACCAATAATCTGTGAGTACTGTCCAGCGTTGTGCGACACTCAATTACCCCGAAACACTCTGAAACCATTGCGAGGCATTAATGTATGTCTCGGATCAAGTTCAAGTTCAAGAACAGTACCCATAATCAGAAATTGCGAGAGCAGAGTTGCAGCGTGAACCAAATTGCTGCTGGAGTGCGGTAGGCAGGCCAACTTCTGATTATGGAAGTGATGTAAATAGCCCAGATTTTAGTATCCGTTCATATCCACTCCAAGTATAGAACGCCGCTGAATGCAGTTAGTAGCTTCTCAATCTGGAAAGAAAAGAGCCCTCGGGGATCGAAAACATAGATACATACAAACCTGGTATCCAACAACTAGTTCAAGAGCTATGCTCCTCCCATGGAGATGACGGCGATGCATTGCAATCCACATATGTAACTGACGAGCAGAACTGAATATTACACATCGTCAAAACAATCATCAGTGAGCTTACGCTATCTAATTAAGCACAAAAAAGGACATATTAAATATTCTCATCATTTGGCTTTTCTCTGCGTCTTAACATCAACCTTTCACAGGAGTTAAAAAATTCATATCCTCGTCACGGAAGATTTGGCATTACAACCTATTGTATCCCACAGCCGTTTCAGTACCTGTCCAAACCTTCATTGGTTGAATTTGAAGGAGGAAGACTACAAGTTGAGGATGCCCTCGATGAATGGCCTCAGATGACTTCATCACCCCCCACTTTGATAACCGTTCATTACCAGCTAAATTTGTATCTTCACCCATAGGCAGGGTATTGGGAAGTGGTTCCATAAGAGTAGGGTTTAGTGTCATACACCTGAGATTTGTTGTAAGCATTGCTACTATCATAACCTGCCTTGTCATACCCTGGCTTTCTATTGTAAGAAGCTGGTGCTGGAGAGTACGACGCCTCTGCGTACGAGTCGTATACATTTGATCGAAGGGACTGCAAGGACTCGGTTGGATTCTGATCATACACCTTCTCATAACTGGTCTCATAAGACCCCTCGTATTGGGGCAAAGGATCGACATACGCTGAAAGACCACGTGAAGATAAAGGTTCGTTATAGTTGGAAGCAGCTCGGGCTGAAAGTGGTGGTGGCAGTGAGCCCCCCGAATCCCCATACTGGTAGTGTGAATAGTTCGAAGCTGCAGGAATTTGATAACGCATCTGGGCTTCAATGCGCAGAAACTCTTCACGATTTTTCGCTTGTTTGGCTCGTAGTTTTGTCATCTTATGCTGAAATTGCTCCTGGATCTCACGAAGCCTCTGAAAATAAATATTAAGGCAGATCAAATGTTAGAATTTCATTACAAATTTAAAAACAAAGAAATGCGTCAGAGTCTTGCAACGAGTAAGAAAAACGCATCCTCAAAAACTTTGTATACTCTCTCATAACTGCTCGGCACTGCATCATCATAATGAACCTGACGTAGTACACAAGTCATTCCAGTGTCCGACATCTACGCAAAATATAACTAAAAAAACCAACAACGTAGTAGACACAGAGCCTCCCGTGTTACAATTTTGGAAATTCAGAGAAAAACTCTGAAAACATATCATAGTAAAACACATCTGCATAACATTCAATCCAAAAGCGCTTGGTGATGGATGTGAGAGCTGCAGAGCCTCAAAAGAAGAGAACGAACCTCACGGTGGCGAGCATTTTCTTTGTCTTCCTCCTTGTTTTGATCCTTGGTAAGCTCAATAGTCTCCTCCAGGAACCGGCGTTCAAGTTCATCCAGACTTTGTGCATCGTACTCCAAGGCCGTCTCCAGCTGGTGATCAGTCTGACTAGGGTAGGAAGAAGCAATGTCTGGGTAGTATGCACTCCCGCCATTTAGTTTCCCAGGCTGAGCTGGTGGCAAACTCCCGACTCCTGAAGCAGTGCGGCCTTCATGAAAAGGAGGGGTAAAGCATGAGGGGGTATCCTCTGAATAGGTCGCGCTGAGTGGGCTAATCCGAACCCATAGACAGGAAGGAAGATGGTCACTTACCGCACCACGCGATCTCCATAAACTTTTCAGGGCATGAATACGTCCCCCTTGGACTCGATGAATCCGGTCCCAATGTAATAAAAACCGCAAGATTATCGATCGAGCAGAAACTTACCTGAAAGGCTCCAGACGAGGGAGCTAGGTGGGGTAACTTTCAAGAAAGGATAAGAGAGTTTCCTTCTTTTTCTTTTCGGGGAACAAACAAACCATTATTGTTCATGTCACATAAGGTCTTTCCTACACCCTGTCCTCAAAGTATCTGCTCTAAGAGAGTCTGTGTTACGATGGTGTACGTAGGGCTAAGGGCTTGACTTACCCTCTTTATACGAGCCATTCAAGGACTGCTGCGAAGAGCCCGATACGGCTTTCCACTGCCTACGAGCCTCCAGCTGGGACGCTATGTGCTCAATCGTGCGCTTCTCTTCATCCAAGGGTGGAGAGGTCAAGTCTCCTCTTCGACCAGGACCTCCAAGAGTATTGTTCTCATGTGGATGTCTTTGAGCTGATATCAGCTGCATTTGCGAGGATATTATAGGATTGCCAGGCGCATTATTCCCACCTTGATAAGTTCCTGCTCCTCCTCTTTCCCGATCTCTTCCCTGAGACTTCCGAGTGCCAGCCTGTTGCTTCCACTCATCCTCTACTTGATCTACCAGTTTATTGACGCATGTCATTGCCTTGTTCACTGTCACTCTATCAGGACCCGTAATCTTCACAAAAAAAGCCCCATTTCCGACGGTTAAATTGTCTTCAAGTTTTAGACGGCAACCAGTCTCTTTCTCAATCCCCTGTACAATGGCACCTCCGGTGCCTATGAGCCGAGGTTTCAGTCGCTTATCACGAAGTGGAATACGTTCTACTACTTCCCCGCTTTTACGATTGCCGCCAAGTGTCGTGGGACAGCCCTGCATATAATTACAATAATGTTCTTACCACAGCTATCGCAATCTGATTGGAATCCCCGCAACTCCACCTCGCTCTGTCTATGTACTGGAGAACACATAGTCTCCAGTGCAGAAAATTTGTACAGGCCAGAGAAGCGGGTATGAACTAGGAAACCTCACATCAAAATATCGGATCTCCTTGAAACAGGGTATTTTTTTTCTTTAATATCGCTTACCTGTGCAAAGTGGCCAACCTCACCACAAAGACGGCAAGTGAGTTCTTCTTCCTTCCTACGTTTCCAGTTCCTTTCTACCGCCTTAGCCTTCGCCTCCCAGACTTTCGCCTCACGACTGGTAAAGTCGGTAGGAACGGCGTTGGGATCTCGTGGCTCATCATCCTCTTCAGAATCACTTGGATTGGGAGCACGTTTGACAGCGGCTTTCGTTGGGGCTGGTTCAGGTCCTCGTTTGGAAGCACCTGCAGCTCGCGGGGGGCCGGTGTACTCCGTTCCATACACCTCTTTGAACCACTCCTCATCTCTATCTTCATCCAGTTCCGACATTCCGGCGCTCCGGACAAGTGAGAATCTCCAGAAGCACCGGCAATCTGATTTCTAACTTTGCATATAATTACTTGGGCAGAACATTCTGCAACCAGATCAAACAAAGTAGTCATTTTAAAAGGAGTTAGCGAGAATCGAAAACCATTCCACAATATCTGAACATCATCAACCGAGCCGAGTTCCTTACATCGAATTGTGCCACTGGCACCCCAGCAATTAACCCCGAAAAGACCAAGAATTCACGGCTTTAAAATGACCACTTTGATTTATCATATTGTGAAAAATGTAATTCAGAAAGAGCAAATTTTCACATTACCAGAATCAGTGAAGAACATTGCATACGTAAGCAAAAGAAAAATTTAATAAACTAAATTAAATTGAACGAAGAATGTTCCTGTTTTACCCACTCAAAACTGCTAAACAATCATGAAGCCCAAAAAGGAAACGAGCATTGACAAAAGTAACGGTAGCCTCTTCCCTGCCCCTCGCGCATTGCCAGGCCTAAGGTTGCAAAGAAACCCGCAGGCAATTCACGAGGACTATGAGCACTAAGCAACCCTCAAAGCAGAAACCGCTCGTCAAAAGGCATCACCACAGCCACCACGCCATGGCCAATATATTCCAGCCAAAAAGAGTTTCCATAGACCCTAAAATATTATTCACACACCACAACCGCTCACCCAAATATAATCCAACAAATCGAACCAAAAAGAAGAACTTCGCAAAGCCTAACCGCGACCTCTCGCCAATCATACAACCACAAATTACATCACAAATTACATCACTAATTCTCCTCCAACATCACATCCCAAAACACCTCGCTCCAAAAACCGCAATGCCAAGCAGCGACAGTTGCCCAAACCGCATCGAATGGAAAATCAAAGCCACTCAACCTCCCTAACGAACGCAGAGTCTTCGACTAAACAAAAACTCTCCAGTGAGCCCTTCCGCGGGACACAAACCCTAGCTTAGAACATCTCGCGAAACAAATCATCCCGGGAAACTAAACAACCACCAAAAGGAAAAAAGAAAAGTATCAAAAATTAATTCCGAAAATTCTGGATAGGAGACAGAGGAAGCGTGTGTGGATTGTTACCAAGGAAAGGAAAAGGAGCGGGCGGCGCGTGGTCAGCAGCAACGGCAATGGCGATGGCGAGACAGGCGCTGCCTTTCCAAGGGCGAGGGTGACGGAGCTCATGAAATGAGAAGCAGAGTGGTTACAGCTGCCCGGAGGAAGACTGCCCGCGGGCAGATGGGGGTGCGAGGGTGCTGTTGCGAGGGTGCAACCGTGAGGCCTTCAAATAGGTAAAAATAGGTAAAAATAGATAAAAATTAATTAACGAGCCCAAAAAGACGTTGAAATAAAATATAAGGAATGTGTACATCTAACAATATTATTATCATCTCGATCTATGAATCTTGGCATTCTACTTTCTATGGTTGCATTGTACTTGCCAGAGCTTTTGTGCTTTTGTGCTTTTGTATCATTAGTTGCTTCGACATTTAATATTGCATCTTTACAATCTTTTTTTTTTCCCAGTCTTTTCATCAAGGCAATGGTACCAAATCTATTTCTTAACATTTGTGGCACAATTTTTTAGGAAATAACATCTTTCATTGTCTTAGGAAATATAAATATGATGCAACATACCGTACTAACCAAGACCTCTTTATTGCTAGTAGGATTTTAACATTCAAATTGCAAAAATTCTTGACTAGCATTGTGACTCTGTAACCATTGCGTTTTGGAATCTTGCCATAAAAACAACTTGTAATTATTTCAACCACAAGGTTGTAAAGTAAACTAGCCCATCATGGTCAAATGACCCATGATAGACACCTAATGACCCCATTGTGGTTTTTTAGATCACAATCAATGCCTTACATGGTAGTTATGGAGTAATTAGTGACCTCAATAGGTACTTCCAACTTTTCAATGTAAAATTCTTTGTAAAAACTGATTTTTTAGGTCTTCCATATTTGAAAATGTTTTAATTGCATTGGGTAGGAAGATGACCATATTCGATTTGATTTTGTTGGTCATGAGGGGGCCTACAGTCCCCTATAGGTTGATCACTTCAAAAATTCTAAACTAATTCATACTTGGTCCAAAAAAAATAATTTCAAATGTCCTCACTATCTCTCACATTTATCTTTGTGAGGGAAAAAAATTGAAAAATTTCAGCAATGGAATGAAGGTAGACTCCAAAGTTTGACCATGATGGGCTGGTTTACTTTACCTCAAAAGGCTAATTCAATAGTGAGATACTAAAGTTGTTGCTTGTTAGATAATCACATGGACTAAAACTCTCTATTGTAGAGGCTTTAAAGCAAGAACACATTAGAAGAGATTTGAGGGTTGCGAAGGGCCGTTTCAGGCTGTTCCCGCAGTTGGGAACAGTCAGAATATTTAAAAAATTAAAAAAAATCAAAATATTAAAATTAAAATATTATTTTAATATATATATATATTATATAAAAATTATAGAAATTAATTATAGAAATTAATTTTTTATTATTTTCTAACGTGGCATAGTCTTGGCCACGTCAGATTACTGCTCCCAAGCTCTTCCCAAGGTTCCCAAGGCCTGATAACTCGCAGGCTCTTAGAGCCCTCAAATCTCTTCTAATGGACGAAAAAATTTCAAGCATCTTCAAAGATATAGAACATGAATTTTACAATCACTTACAATCCTTGGTAACTAGAGAACATTTTGGTATTGGCTTAGAGGGTGCAATCACCAAGCCTTTAGCTTATATAGAGTTTGTCAAATTCTTTGTGGATGAAAAGATTTGTTTCAACTTGTCATGAATGATTGGTTTTCCATGACAGGTTTTGATGTGTGATAAAGATAGTAGATAGAAATTGGACTCTCGAGATTGAGAAGTTAATGGATAGATGGATTGAGCCAATAGAATAACTCCATACAAGTTGGTCTCATAACGGTCACATTCAATTTCCAATTCAAAGACTTTTTCATATCATTAGGGAGGACAATGGTCGCACCCAATTTCCAACCCATAGAATTCTTGATATCATTAACAAGGACCTTGCAACCTTGCTCAAATAAAAATGTTAGTAGGAGGCTCTCCAAGTAGTAGGCATCAAGGTTGTTTGAGAAGAAGAAAACTTGAACTTCCCTTGAAAGTAAGGAGAGCCATTCAATGGGCCTTCAATCTTTCAAATTTCGTCAAATCCTGCTCCATTTTTTTATGAACAACTCTAAGACCTACTAATATATAATTTGCAAATAACATGGATCACCTCACACAATGCAATGAAAAGAGGCTGCACATCCGTTTCCTCCCTCCCCTTTGGCCTAAAATTTTGACAATCGTTGATTTTTAAATTAAAAAAATATCCCCCTACCGTTGATCTTGAAAAACAACCTTGTATACGGATACAATATGCGTACATGTACTGGATATGAGATATGATACATATGCTGGATACAGATAGGATACAGGATACGAAATACGAAACATGGTACGGATATTGGATATGAGATACGGTACATGTATTGGATACGGATTCGGATACGACATAGGATACGAAATATGGTATGGATACTATATACGATACGAGACATGGTACAGTATGACATACGAAATATGAGATATGGATATACGTAAGGGATACAGGATATATCCCATATCAATTGTCAGTCCCACCCCCACCTGGAAATTACAAAGGGGTGGGAGGGATAAATTTTCAAATTTCATGTAAAATATTTAAATGAAATGAGGGGAGGGGGGAGTAAAATTTTAAAATTCATTTTAAAATTTTAGTGCATTGTGACACTTTTGTCACAATGCACTGAAAAGAGGCAGTTACTGCCTTACTGCCTTACAAAATGTACACAACTCATTTTCAATCAATTTACACACAATGAGCCTTAATATAGAATCTAACAACAGTAGGATAAAACTTGCTATGGTTTGACTTTTCTTGTGAAAGAAGCCTATTACAATTTCTAATACAAGACAATAATCCATTGTTCACAATTTATCATATTCAATTGGATGACTCTTTTAACACCTGGAATCCCAAGGTCTTTTTTCATCAAAAAACACTCAAAACTACTATTTCTATTGCAAATAGCAAAAACAAATAATTTTTTTTTTCCAAATCTAATCATAGGATCTTGTACTAGACTGTTACTCCCTTTGTCTCAAAATAATACCAATGTTTTTTTTGTAAAATACAAAGAAAATATGAGTATTATTTAGAAACAAAGGGAATATAAAAAATGTGGAATAAATTTCAAAAACTTTGACAGCAGAGATTGCAAAATTTATTTGTATTTAAAGTGAGAAAAACAAGTTTTTGTGCACTTTGCTCAACTAGATTTTTTGGCTTTGAATCTTTTAAATTTAAAAAATTTGCACTACTATTATTTATTTTTTATTTTTTATATTGAAAAATTGAATTGAAAGTCAAAGGAATTCTTTTTTAATAAAAAGACTTGATTTTCATTCTTTAAAAAATTGTCAAGTAGAAATACTTAAGAGATTGAAATAAAAACTAAATTGTTAATAGCTCTACTTAAGATGGAATTGAAACAAAATAATATCCATTGGTGAAATTGTTCTAGCAATCAAACTTAACCTATTAAACAAGTTTTTATTTTAAATTGTGAAAATTGCATTCAAAAATGAATTCTATAAGGTATTTTTTCAAGAAGATGCTTAAATTGCTCAAAAAACACAATTGTCCATAATTCTCTCATTGCTAGTCCAATAGAATGAATTAAAAAGCTTCACATATAGACAAAAGTATAATCTTTGAAAAAAATTCAAATAAAAAAAAAATCAATTTGTTGGATTTTTTTTGTGCTGCCCAAAAAATTGCTTTTAAGACTAGGGTGGCATAATTTTTGCTCTCGAGCACCAATTGAAATAAAATTATTTTCCTAGAAAGCTAATGTAATTTTCTAAAAAGCTAATGTGATTTCCTATCTTCCAAAAAAAGTTTCAAAAAATCAGAATAAAAATTGAGGTCATACAAGCTACCCCAAATCTCAAGAGTCCCCTACGAGAACTTTGGGACTTTAAGGGTTAAAAACAACCATAAGAGAAGTAGGGCAAAATAAGACAAAGAAAATTGGGATGAAAACATTAGAGGACCCTTGAAACCTTGCCACATATACAAAAAATGCATATGTTCATTTCACCGTCAGTTAATTTAAAATTTTGTGGAGCAATTGTTGTGCATAAGGTAGGAGCACCAGTTCCCATATGTATATCCATTGTTTTACTGTAGACTCCTCTTAACCTTTAAAGGACGAAGGCGTGACCCTCGAAATCATCCTTTTCTATTACCGTGTGAATCATTAGCCTCCAAAATTGCAAAAATACTCATTGCAAATCAAACTACTGTAGAAGATCTACCTTTTCCACAACAAATTTCAAGGATGAATAGTTGCACTTCTATCCTATACAGTTTGATTCCCTGTCATCCATCGGACTCAAAGTGTCCGCCTCGACGTTTAAGGGTTAAAGTGTCCCAAAAGTACCTCGAAACCATGCCTATACTTAATTGTGGTTGGTGCTTGCTAATTTTTTTAGATTACCATGTCATAATCTAGGTAGTTTTCCTAGAGAGCAGTTTGGAGTGCCCTACAAAGTTCTACTTTGAAAATTCACAGAAAATATATGCCTTATCCAAAAGTTCTAATTTTTTTTTGAAAATTCATGACTTTCAATTGCCTATGCTGCAAAAATATTTTTTCTGGCAAAAAGTGCCTCCAACTATTGGTGCTTGGACTCGTTGGTTTAACTTTCACCGTTGGTTTAACTCACGATTCAGCACCTGCTTTCACCGTCAATTAACTTAGAATTCTGCAGAGCAAGTGCTCTGCGAAATTCTCTCTAACCATCGGTTACTGCTCAGCAAGGGGACCCAAAAAGAGACATTCCCAAGCTTACAAGAAACAAGAAACTAGATGGGCCAAAATTAGGAGGCTCGAGAAAAAAGACCGTCGCAACATTGTGGTAGCCAAAAAGTGCGTGATGTGCACTACATTCTTGAAAAGTTAGGAAATTAAGTACAAAAATCTTGCACTGATAAGATCTAATAACACGCAGTGATCCAAGTTGTGAGTCAAATTATATGTCTCTTCACTAGGAATCGGCAGTGTCGTTTCCCATACTCTAAAGGATTACAGGTCTCAAGTGGGATCACGGGAAGAATTTTCCAATAAAGTAGCCCCAAGCGTCCGTTGTAAAGACAATGCAATTTTCTTACACTTCCCTAAAAACGCAGGAAGTATGTACCGTCCTCATTAAGAGGAATAGAATCACCATACTGCAGATTAAGTAAAAAATAAGGTTACAAAGAGGACGTGAAACTGATAGGTACTACAAAAATCTGTTGCCTGAATGATGAATCCTCAATCTCCACGATAAGAAATCATGCGATAAACTGGCTTATGAACCCCCAAAGATTCAGTCATACTCCAACTCTTCAGGCGTTACTGCTCGTTTTAAAGGTATGATCGACTTCTTTTGTACATCTCGTGGCATGGCTTTTCGCATATCTGCAAAGAAAGAAGAAAGGACACAACTTCATCCCTAGGCCTTCAGTGTATCGAAGTCAACCTTAAAGTAACCACAATGTAACGTCACAAAAATGCATATTCATTGGCTCAGGTCCATCTGCTGCATTCTACTCAGAGAATTGTTTATCACCACATGAAAACATAAAAACAAACATTCCAGAACTCTTGGGTATTTTGATGTACATACCGAGTCCATCTTCCTCGCCTGAATAATATCTAAGAACCCTTCGGTAAACTGAATAGCCGAGCTGCACAGGACCAAAAAGCAGACACCACTTTAATAACCAAAGCTTGAAAAATTAGAACAGTGCAATTTCTCTCTATTCACAGGAACTAAGAGTCGCTCATTTACTGCACAAATTCAGTTCCAACGTACACTCTACCTCTTCAATTAACCTGTCTCTGGAAATCAAACGAGTTAAGATGTTGACATACTTTTTGATACATCGTTATCGCAGGAAGGTTTGATGCTCGCACGAATAAGTCCACAAAGTAGCCGTTGTACCTGAACCCGTGAGCAGATTCCCCAAACAAGGATTTTAAGCCAACCATATGACAATGTGGCAGATGCATGGGGAGGTAAGCCTCTGCCAAAATGCTGAACATACGGAACATGGTTTAAACAATCATGTTAACAAGAAGCAAAACTTACGTTTTCTCAGTGATGTCCTCTAAAATGATCATCAACTTCTTCGCAAGCTGCTGACGACGATATTCCGGGGCCACGGTAACGGCCGTGACATGGCCGTGCCAATTCTCACCGTGCCCTTCCACCTTCCCCATGACTGCCAAACAAACATCCCAATGTTACCGACACATCCCGACCGGTTAAATCAATTCCAGATCACAGCATTGCTTTTGTCAAGAACAATAAGGTGAACAATGTTTCTCAACCACGACTCAACATTCTCCTCTTATTTCCTTGAACAAACCGTACTTCAATGCATTATATTCCACGACGTCAGCTCACTCCGCTTGAACTAACCAGGTCATTTCCCGCAGGCAGTTGAAGTAGAGTACTAGCAAAGCGAGAGTGTTGAGACGAGAAGCTCGAAGATTGAGAACAAAAAGAGAAATTGTTTACTTCTTCGATGGAACAACACCGAATTTTTAATACTTCAGTAAAGGAGAGAGATCCAAATTAGCAAAAATTCAGGAACAATCGAAATCAAGTTCGGGACGTACTGTATCCCATGATGGTCCCATTTGCTGCCTCTGCAATATGGCAATAATCAGGCCACCTTGCCATGTAAGTTTGGTAGAAAGCCATGCTAAACTGCACATCAATAACGACAGGTAAACTCAGCATCCACCAACATGACTCAACCATTCACACAATCAAATTACGCGTACCACCGCAATTATAAAACCACCAAAACTGAAGTCAATGCAAAAGCTCTGAGAAGTAGAAAGCAGGCTTACAGTTTCAGTGAGGTGGTCGATATTAACGTTCGCAAACTTGAGCAGATCGTCGCAGCAGAACCGCCGGATGGTCGTCATGGTTGCTCTCCCGTCTCTCCCCAGCTCACGTTCCTGGTAGCAAAGGACTGTGAGCAAAAAGGAAACCTTGAATTGCAGAATCCGATCCTCAATTCTGAAAGTGAAGGCCGGTCCACACCCGAGGGTTAGGTCACCCGAAATCGCCACCCTAATATCTCAGACCATGGGTGCGTATTGATCAAGAGGATCCAGGCCACCTCAACATCTGTTCTAATTTCTTAGGTCATCTACCTACAAAACCCTAATGCTTGATAACTATTTCATACTGCATCCAAATGAAGCATTCTTCAGTGCGTCGGAATCCTCTTTCATCTGCTACCACGAAAATAAAACTTTGACCAGACTCATAATAGGAAACAAGCTCAGCGTTAGAAGTGAATATTCTGGATAACCCTGCCTTCCACTAAATGAAATTCCTTCCGTAAACCCCTGAGAATCCGTTACCCTAATTTAAAACATCTTGGTTAGCAATCACCCGTGACCAAAACTACTTCATAAGAACGAGAAACATCAGATGAATTCCAATTTCTAGGGCGAAGTGACTCAAGGCAAGGGAAGCGCTGATGGTGACAATTACCAGAACAAGTCCGGGAAGAAAATGGAGCGCGCGGCGAGCAGGCAGCAGCAACGGCAATGGCGATGGGCAATGCAACGTGAAAAGAAGGCGAGGAGTGTTTTTTCAAGCACACAAGGACCAGTTTCCCCAGGTCCAGACAACTGAGACAAGCCCTTTTTTTTTTCACCATGGGGCCAGATGGCACCATTTTAAAATAAATGTCTACTTCTCACCAGATTTGTTTTGTCAGAAATTTTCCATTTTTATTAAAATATGGATGAAGTCGTCAAA
Source organism: Pseudisothecium myosuroides (assembly GCA_951799445.1). Classification (NCBI taxonomy): domain Eukaryota; kingdom Viridiplantae; phylum Streptophyta; class Bryopsida; order Hypnales; family Lembophyllaceae; genus Pseudisothecium; species Pseudisothecium myosuroides. Next base: position 24,150,912 of record OX637290.1, on the reverse strand, counting down.
TTTGGATGAGGATTTCCATGAATAAGATTGAAAAGTATTTTTTGGTCCAAAAGATGGATGAATGTAGAAATACGATGCTTCACCAAATTTTAAGTGATCGCCATCTGGGCACTTTCTCAAAAAAGTAAAAAGTGCTAGTCCAAACCAAAGACCAGAAACACTCCAAGGTATCCCATGATGTCAGATGTGACCATGCAAAGCGAGAGTTTAAGACAAAAAATATTAATGGCATTTTGCATGGTCTTGGTATAAATCCAAGAGAAACTTTTCAATCTTTTTGAGGTTTTAGCCTATCATGGTCTTTTAAAAATTTGTTAGGTCTACCTCAAAGAGGTGGTCAAGAAAAAAGCTCCTAAAAACTAGCAAAACATTATCTACTTTGCCCATGTAGGATTTGAAATGAACTTTTCATCCATGAAAAATGGCATGAGCCTTGGCCAAAGTGTAAAACCCAACTTGGATAATTCTAGAGGGCCTTTGGTCCGGCTTAGGTGTAAACTGGCCCTAATGTATGCACACTTGCAACCAACATTGATTACAATTGAATATAGTTATTATTATTAAACACAAATTAATTTTATTAGATCTTATTTGGTAATTATAAGTGAGGATTCCATCACACTCTTGTATGCACAATTTAGACATTGTATGAATAAACTATAAATTTGTAAAGAATTGTCTCTAGGTGCACTAAAAAATAACAATAGGCTCTTACAGACTTTCAAGTTTTGATTGTGTATATCTTGGGTAATCAACATGTAGGTTTTTTGTGACGCTTTGGATCCAAATGAAGGTGTTCCATTGTGTACAATATTGAATCTCAATGTAAGTGCCTTTTAAAAGTAGCAATTCAATGAAGTTGAAATTAATGGTGAAAGCGAATGTGGCCATTTTAAATTTGTATCAAGAAATATATTATTTTCTAAAATTAATTTGGTAGGAAATATGGTTTTTGGAAAATATGTTTCACTTGGGATTTGTGGGGGTTTGGAGTTCTATTGAGTATCCACTCTATACAATAGAATTTGGAGCTAAAATTTGGATGGGAGGAAATGATCTTTAGTAGACTAGAGGCTGTAGGTCAAAGGAAATCTTAAAATAATTAATTTTATATTACATGGACGCTACAAAGTTCAAGCCAAATTTAACAAGACCAATTGTAGATTTGGTTTGTATATTTTGAAATTTAGTCACTCATTTCATTTTAAGTTAGATCAAAAAAATAAACAAGAAAATAGGCATTACAAACTCTCATGTAAAATATCAAAACTTGAGTATAGATAAAGGTGAACTTAGAACATTAATAACATTGCACTAGGTGCTTTGATTGTTAGTCAATATAGACTAGGTGAGATGCTTGAAAGTAAAACCTTGTTTTGAAAAATGCCTAATTATGTCTAATTATGTCTAATTATGCCTAATCATGGGAGCAACAAAGGATGTCATTTCTACAAAAAATGCTATAATTTTGAATTACTTGTCATAAACTCAATGGTCATATCTTACTCGATGATGTTCATGTGTGAGTCTATAATATTAAAACATCATAGCTCTAGAAAGGACAACATTATGAGATACAACCATAGTCCACGGAGGTTAGGAATAGTCATGTCTAATATTTCTACAATGCATCAACATCAAGTAGTTTGTGTGAGTTTAGGTTTTAAAACTCATGATTATATAAAGACAATGAACAAAGTGCACGGCAATATGCAAGATGTTTGTTATTGCCTTTGAAGATTCACTACCAACATAAAAACAATGATATTTGTTCACTATCAAGGTGCCCTTGGATATATCCTTCAAAATCTTTGAAGTTTGAAGAAAAAAATGAAAAATTGTAACCTTTCTAATAAGAATAATAAGACAATTATGAGTTTCATAAGTATCATAGAGTTCTTCTTTAAATATATGAAAGTGAAAGCATTTGGTTGACCTTGCATTATTTCAAAAACAGGAACCATTTTCAAATTGTCAAAAAAATCAATAATTGTGATTGAATTTACTATATTTATATGGTTAGTTTGTTGTATCTATATTTTTTTGAAGATAAATTGAAAAACATATGTATTGAAGGATAAATCAAATACATTGACAGGATTATCTTAGGTGTTATCAATGCCTTTTTAATATAATTTTGGAATTAAGAAAAATAAGTTTGCCTCCAATTAAATTTATTGTAAAGCAACTTGCTTGAACATATATAAGGTAGATTTTTGCAAAAAATATGTTTCTCCGGCTACATCTCCTTTTTCTTCCATTATTTCATCATTTTTTTGAAGAATTACTAATTTGATCTTAAATTGTGGCATCCTCAAAATGTCTGCAATTATATACATAGTAAAACATGGAGGAAAAATAATTGAGATTCCAAGAGAAAATCTGATGGTTGGCTTTGAATCTTTTTAAACCTATTACAATCCAAGGAGTTTCTTATGATCCAAATTGGCTTTGGAAAAACTCAAATTAGCAATGAAATATGTCTTTTATAATTCTTTTGAGACTTCCATTAAACAAAGGATATCATGTATTAAGATAAAATATAATTGACATGGTCAAATTTAAAAAAAATATTAAATTTTTTTACCCAAAGCATTTTCAATTCATTTTGCTTTGATAATTCATGATAAGTTCAATGATGCTTTTAGCTTGTGAAATTTTTACAATTTGGCTACTGTATCATCTTACATTGAATATTGCAAAATAATCATAGATTTGATCAAGAAAATATCATTAGTTTCTTCTAATAATAAACACTTCAATAATACTATACATCTTGTATTCATTTCTTGATGCAACATATTTGGCAAGAGCAATTTTAAATTATAGTACACCTGTTCAAAGATAATCCGTTTTGTTACCTATTAAAAAATAAAAATTTGAGAAAAAAATTGTCATCCATAACTCTTATACAAAGATGGGTGATGACAACAAAATGATTGTATTGGACATTAAAATAGGGACATCCAAATATGACAGGTGCCTCCAAAGAGCCACTTGATCAAATGTTGTCATTAATGTACTAATTGACGAAGAACAATTTTAGAACATCCACCAAAAATCTTTGATTCAGCCTTATAGCTTTGGTATGTGATATTCAAATGATGCAACACTTGGGAGGACAAAAAATGAACTTTGGATGATAATTTGCACCTCTAGGAGATAGAAGAAATAGTTTTCATCCAATTTTGGGAGGACTTGGTTGAGCACTTTCGCAAAGAGGTTGTGTTGGAAATCTTGTCTTTGTGGTATTGTTAATTTTTCTACATAGGAAGATGCTTAATCCACAAATCACCATGCTGTATATTTTGGCAACTTCAACCTATTGGTGAATTTGAGCCATAATAATGGTCTTTTTGAATTTGAGACCAACAAATGAAATGAAGCTAGTGAAGTGTAGTTTCTACTCTAGCTTGAAAATTTATAAAATTCCTAAAATTGAGTATTTTATTGCAATTTGAACTATGAGCCATTAAGCATAGTCTACTACTTTTTTAATTATAGAACTTTGCAACATATGTTTTTACTCCATGATGTTGTACACTATCATACACACCCATGGAGAAAATTTTCAGATTCTTTTTTAGCTAATTTTGTACTTGATTTGAATGTTCTTCACTTCTTCCTTTAAATAATCACAGTAATTTCAAATTTCACATAAAATCTGAAAATTCATGACTCTCTCATAGTTGACAAGTGGTTTTATATTTGAAAACTAAAAACTAAATTTTTTTTGTAGAATAAATAGTGACAACATGAGAACTTACACAATGTGACACAGTGCCAGGGTTTAGGGTTTATTTCTGTGGTCATAGGCCCACACTCAACTACCAGGAGTGAGTTACTGTACTACAATCATGGGAATGCGTGAGAATTTGGAAATCTGAGCATTTTTTATTCATTTTTTTTACATCATTATTCATTAGTTATAGTATCCGTAAAGTAATCAACTGTAGTGAACAGTTATTTTTGCCAAGTACAAATGCTATCGACTGCCTACTGAGTACTGTAACTTAACACACAATGCCAATGAGCTCATGACAGCAGGAGAAAGAAGATGCCGAAAGGGAATGAGTGTCCAGTAGAAGCTCATCTATTGAATAGTTTTGTATACTCGGAGTACTGTACCACTTATTATGATTTGATATCCTTATTATATTTAACAATGAGCAATTGAGTGAGCATCCATTGCCACCTTCAGTTGAATTATCTGTTTAATTTAATTATTTTTCATGGCTTTTGTCCTGTGCTCATCATATCCACAACAACGACGACTATTATATCCCTGCCTGGGGTGTCAGAAGAAGCTGCATGGAGTGCACAGCCACTCCAGGAGCTTTGTGCTGTACTTAACTTTTACATGACTGTACAGCTTGGGTTCAGTTCCTGACCTGAGGGAGCTTCCGGTGCTTTGGCGGCTCACACCAGCGGTATTGACTATAATTGCCCTCATAGAATGAATTCACTCAATGAAACAGGGGAAAGGTTCCTGTTTTAATTCTAACATCATTCTACCATCCTCTGATATAATGTAGAGCCACCCATAACCGACCGAATAAGGAATTCCGACATGATATGGAGCAGGGCATTTTTTTCCCACACTGTAGATGAACAGTGGAGCCCCTGCGTGCCCTCTATTTGTTGGTGAATATTTAGAGGGAGCCAGGCACAATGGCAGAAACCTGTCAGAGAGAATTGGAATCTGGCAAAATTTCGCCAAAAACAAAAGCTCTAATATGGAGTAGTGAAGGCAAAACAAGTATTTTTCAGAGGTACATCAATAGAAATGACAAGGATTGCAGTTTTTTTTAGTAATTTTATCGCTGGAACCGAGATTACTATGAATTTTGGGAGGCAAAAAGTGCTCCGGACCCGTGGCCAATGTCTAGACTCTTCCAATTCCGATCATTCAAGAATTTTTTTCCTAATCATTATTTCCTACTTTCTTTCTCACAACTTGGGACATGTGTCATGTATTTATTAGTTCCAATCTTGAAAAGGGAAAAAAAAAACGCATTCTAAGCTTGGTCAGAAACACGTGCACCTATAGGTCAGGAATGGGTCACTAGTCAGGAATGGGTGGCTCTACCTTATATTTTTTTACTTTTTGAAAAAGTGTTGGGATGGCAATCACTTAGAATTTGGTGAAGCATTGGTGTATTTCTACATTCATCCATCTGTAGGACCAAAAAAATATTTTTCTATTTGTACAATTCACACACTTTTTCATCCAAATTTGATAACTTCATCTACATTTTAAATAAAAATGGAAAATTTATGGGTAAAGAAGACTATTTTTTGGTGAAAAGAAGATATTCCTTTTGAAATTATGGTACAATCTGGGCCCATAAGTTCCCCCCCAAAGGATTGTTTGATCATTAGGAACGCTTTGCACCTAGAAGTCAAGCCAATTCTCCTTTTATGCTAATTGCACAATTTTAGCTTTTTGTTCAATTACAGATGAGGATTTTGGGCTTCTTATACAATAGATTGGCCTAGTCTTTGGGTGTAAAGCACCCCTAAATATTCATTGTATTGCATTAGTGATCAAATCATGAAGAAGGTTGGGCAAAAAAATTTAATTCAAGAACTTCGTGTTGTCTACTATCAAAATCATACTTTTGGGTATCATATGAATCATTTGCTTAAAAATAAATAAAAATCCAAGAGCGCTCATTGGAGGCCAAACTATTGTGCAATACCTCCCCTTTTCACACAAAAATCTGAGGATGAACATCTACACTTTTATCTAATATAGAAGGATTCATTGTCATCCATCAAAAACCTTTAGATTGATGCATTGTTATAGGGTTAAGGGAGAGGCACCTACTCCCATCGTTTTAAGGTGGTTTGCAAGCATTTTTCTGTAGATTGCAAGAAATAACTTAGTTTTAATTTTATGAAATTGAAGCCCTCAAGAGAATTTTTTTTCTTAATTGGGAGAGTTGAAAAGTTTTTTAAGGAAATCAATGGAATCAATGGAACCATTGATTTCCAATTTATACTTCAAACTAGCAAGGCTGAAGGAATTTGGAATTTAAAAAGAAAAAATATGAGAGTTGAAAAGGATTCACTTTGCAAACTTGGAAGTGGATCTATAGAGAATTTAGTATCTTTTCAATTAGGGGAATTGAATCTTTTTTGACGAAATCACTGGGAACTTTTTGGGTTCAATTAATTTCCAAACAAAAGGCCATAAAAAGTTGGATTTGAAAGTCAAAAAGATTTACTTTGCAATTGCAAGGGCCAAGGAATTTTGGAATTTTAGTATTGAAAATATAGAGTTCAACACCGACTATTGGTCAACATAGACCTCCAAATTCCATCATAATGAATTGATAGTTGCCAAAACTTCTATGGCAACTATCAATTCATTATGCTGCAATATATATAATTAAAAAAAATTCTACAAGTTTATATTATAGTATAGGACATCATGGTGCATATTTTCATTATTGTATCATTCTAATATTAAATAATCAGCACTCTACTATTACAAATTTATTTTTTCCAAATTGTTCCAAAGACTTTATTGTTTCAAATTTTTTCAAGGACTTTATTGTTTATTGTAGAAATAAAAAATTGCACCTGTTGGCCAATAATCATAGTAGTTTTGGTTACTACCTTGATCATGGCATAACATTGTTAATTCGGAGTGAGGGTTTCCTTTTGGTTCCGGAGAAAAGTGAGAGCCCCTTGGATTGTAGAATTCTATAGTATATGGGGGGAGGGGATGGGGCCAATTGATGAACTGTCCTCGAGCACTGATAAGGGGGTCCTTTTTGCTTTTTTCAGCAGAAACAAAAAGGCCCCCCTTGTCAGTGCAGAATTCTATGTGGGGCGAGGGGATGGGCCAATTGACAAATTGCCCCGAAGCACTGACAACATTACTTCTATTCAACCAATGAACTATCCCCAAGCACTGAACAATTTCACTTTCGCCCAACTAATGAATTGTCACCAAGCACTGACAACATTACTTTTGCCCAACTAACAAACTATCCCCCAACTCTGACAACATCACTACTGCCCAACCAATGAACAACCTCACATTATAATTGAATTCCTCCCAAGTATGTAGAGGGGAATTATACCTCCACTTGGAAGGGCTATGCCCTTGTAGGGTTAATTGTAAATGTCCTTGTGATAAATAGTTCACACCGTAGTTAAATCATTAGCATTTGAGTGTAGCACTATTCCTCGGAGCCCATAAAACAAAATAAAAGGAAGAGACTGATGACAGATGAACTGAAGTTGGACTCGACGAGCAGACCGCCTGGCAAGGTAAAAGTTCGTCTTTCGAAGCCCAAGTACGTGTTTCTTCAAGGACAAGCCGCGCCCCTGTGTCAGAACAGCAGTGCGCACTTGTTCTGCTTCAGTTCTTTGAGAGTTTGCGGCTTGGCTTCGGATCGTGCGCTCTTTCGATTCTCCTGGGAGCCAATTAAGCTTAAGCTCAAACAAAACAAACGGAAGAGACGACAGAGGAAGTTGGACACGACGAGAAGATCGTCAGGGTAGACTTTGAGTGGAAGCCCAAGCTAATTTAGGGACGTTTCTTGAAGGCCTGATCAAGCGCCTCGGTGAGAACGGCATTGCGCACTTGCTCTTCATTTCTTTGAGAGTTTTCGGCTTGGCTGTGGATTGTGCGCGCTCTTTTGATTCTCCTGGGAGCCAATTGAGCTCAAACAAAACAAACGGAAGAGACGACAGAAGAAGTTGGACACGACGAGAAGACCGGCAGGGTAGACTTAGGAAGCCCAAGCTAATTTAGGTAACTTGCATGTTTCTTTGAAGGCCAGATCAAGCGCCTCGGTGAGAACGGCATTGCGCACTTGCTCTTCTGCAGTTCTTTGAGAGTTTGCGGCTTGGCTTTGGATTGTGCGCTCTTTTGATTCTCTATGCTTTTGTTCGACAGGTGAATTTGGACACGACGAGACGGAAGACCGGCACGGTAGTCTTTCGAAGCCCAAGGTACGTGCTTCTTGAAGACCTGATCGCGCGACTCTGTGAGAACGGCAGTGCGCACTTTTTTTTCAGTTCTTTGAGAGTTTTCGGCTTGGCTTTGGATTGTGCGCTCTTTCGATTCTCTTTGGTTTTTAAATGACAGGTGAATTTGGACACGACGAGAAGACCGTCACGGTAGACTTTCGAAGCCTAAGGTACGTGTTTCTTGAAGACCTGATCGCGCGCCTCTGTGAGAACGGCATTGCGCACTTTTTCTTCAGTTCTTTGAGAGTTTTCGGCTTGGCTTTGAATTGTGCGCTCTTTCGACTCTCTATGGTTTTGTACGACAGATGAATTTTGACACGACGAGAAGACCGTCAGGGTAGTCTTTCGAAGCCTAAGGTACGTGTTTCTTGAAAGGCCAGGTCTCGCGCCTCTGTCTGAACGGCATTGCGCACTTGTTCTTCAGTTCTTTGAGAGTTTTCGACTCTGCTTTGGATCGTGCGCACTTTCTATTGTCTTTGGTTTTGTGCTGCAGATCACTCTATTTTCTACCCGCAATTTTCTTAGACTGGCTAGTATCACTCAAGCTTCTATGAGGTTGATCTTTCACCTGTTTAATTGTCGTTTCTTTCACCAATTAAATAGTTGATGACAAGATTTTTGCATGGTTTAGGGTTGAGATGGAGAAATCTGAAGTGGCGGAGAGTAGGGGAGCAGAATCCTCAGCAGAAGTGCGAACTTTGAAGAGGAGGCGGGACCTGGCCGAAGATGCGGAGCTTTTGGAGTCCAGCCCCAGCTCTTGTGTCGTCTCGGATTCCAAGAAACGGAGCCTGTTTAAGGACCCAGCAACGCCTACGAATGCTCGGAGAGGAGCAGTGTCCGTGTTGTTGCCGAATAACACGAAGCTGACCCTTCCGTATCCGCCAGCTTCTCGCGTTGTTTCTATTGAAGTGTTCATAAACCACATCCGGGCCGCTGCCGGGAAGGTGGTCATCGAACCGGGACCTAAGAAGCGGAAACGACAAGTGCGGTGGGGACAAAACATTTTTCTTGAGGACTCCCTCGGGAATGAAATTGCTAGTGTCGCCACTTTGAAGGATGTTCTTCAACAACCTACTGCCATTATCCTTGTCCAGGATGGAGAATCCGACACCAAGCACTTTCATGAGGTAGATTGCTCATCTTTGTAATCTCGGAAGTGATGATTTCAATGTTAGTGACTGTATGAAAGTGCTGTTGAGTTTTGTAATTACTTGTTGCTTGTTTTCAAAATGCACTGATATGTAAGTGATTGTTGCAGTTGGACATCACGCCTGAGCCCAAAATGCTTGGACGACTTCCACAAGGGTATAACGTCGAAACAGCCCTTGCTGATGAAGTGGATAATGCACTTCAGGCAGTTTGGGATGTTAAGGGACGGAGGCGGTTGATAAGTGTGGATGTGAAGGCCGAAAAAATTAGCATTTTCGACACCGGTTCGGGAATGGATGTAAATTCGATCAAATACTGGTAGGTCTTTTTTGTCCTCAACTTTGACTTTTGCGTGAGGTTATGTGCTTTCCAATTTTGTGGTAGGTTCCATGTTTCTACTACTTATGCTGCAATATGAATCTCAGGGGCAAGCCTGGAGGCTCCTTTCATCGGGATGTGCACATGCAGGCCATTGGCGGAACACCTCCTTTTCTCACGGTATCTTGTCATTAAAGGACGGCAAAATTCATAACTGGATGGCATGAGTCTTTGTTTCATTTAAAGTTCAATCAATTAACTGAATCTGTGATAGATTTTGAACGTTTGCTTTTGTGATTTTGTAAAATATGAGAAAGTTCACAGTACATATCCTCGTTTTTCTGTTGCTATGGTTTTTAGCGATAATTCTTGTGGATGTAGATGCTGTTCCTAGAGTGTCACGTTGTGATGAACTTATTTTCCACTGCAGCCTTATCTCGGAAAATATGGAGCTGGGGGTGTAGCAGCTGCACTTCACTTGGGCAGCTTTGTGACTGTATCTTCAAAGACGACGAAGTCGAAGAAGGTGGTGACTTTAGACTTGTCGAAGGACGATTTGGATAAGCGATGGCAATCCAACAAAGATCACTGGCTGGTAATTGACTTGGTTGTGTCAATTGTGTCAATTGTGTGAACACTTCTATTAGGTCTGTCAAGTCAGAAAATCTGAGATGTTAGAAGAGGTTTTTACTGACGTTTTGTGCTGTTTCGCTGCCAGACTCCGGGCCAATTTCGAGAGATGACAGCCGACGAGAAAAGAAGAGCACCCGGTGGCAGTTTTACTTGTGTTGAAATCTCAAAACTGAAGCGGCAATACATCAATTTAGATAGAGAGATTTTAAAGACAAGATACCTTCTGGCAGACATTTACTATGATTATATCCAAGTAAGTTGCATAAGAAAATTATATTTTATAATTGTTTTCTTTTAACCCAAATAAATTTGGCGGTACTCATACGTGTGGTGTGTCTTTGTGTGACTGAAGTCTGAGGAGTTCGGCGTCGCAAATAGAAACTTGGAGTACCCCATTGAGTTTGAAGTGAACGGCGTAAATTTAGCCGAAGTTCTGAAATGCGAGACGGCCACATTGCTCCAACGCAGGTGCAATGGGGCACCATTTGTCATTGATCTTGCTTTCTCAGGCCCGATTGAAGGTACAACTCCGGCCTGTTTTCTTAATTAAATCAATGCGAAAGCATTCTATCAAAGACTTGTCATCAACTGTTTATGTTTGGCCTACTTGGTGATTCTTCTCTCAGGGTCTACAGAATAACTAATCAAACGGTTCCTTTCCGCGGATGTAGATCGTGACGACGAAGAAAGAATACGATCGCGGAACAAAGCTGTAGCACATGCTCGAGTAACCTGCCATTATTTCCCAAGTGTAAAGGTAACGTCTCTTGTTGTTTTTACCAAGTATTCAGCATATTCGAATTAATGGATACTGTATTGGATTTTGCTCTGTCACAACCTGGTTACAAGGATTAAACATTGATTTTGACAGGGAAAAGAGGAGCTCGATGCAGCTATCGAGGAGTTGACCCTTTTGAATATATGTAAAAAAAGTTTCGACGACTTTCCTCGAGTCAGCGTTCGTTGGCTTGGTCGACTGCTACCAGAAGGCCAATGGGTATATTACTTCAATTCAAAACCTGTGATTTGAGAAAACTGGTGTAATCAATGTTCCTTCTTTTTGAAGCAATAGCCATGACTTCCACGCTTGTGATGCTTCTGATAATATTATATGCTTTGTAGGACGGTCTTCCGTTCATGAAAGCAGCTGGGAGGAAAGAAACTGTTGAAGGTTGGAAGCTCCATTGGTCAAAACGGGTCAGAGCAACTATTGGTGAGTATTTTCATGACCTCTTATCATTGAGTTGATCTCACTTCTATATTGCAAGTGAGGTGAGGTCAAAATTATAATTTCCATGTTCAACGTTTCACTTTGTCTCAACTTGGAAGGTACGATTCGTGGTGCCTTTGGCATAATCTAGATTGTTACTCACAATAAGGTGACTGGTGTACAGAATTGGATGCAGGATTCCACCCTACGCAGAGCAAGACTCAATTAGAACGAGATCATCCGTTTACAGTGGCACTACAAAAGTTGGGAGACCTGAACGAGTCGAAGAAATCATGTACCTCTGGTGAGATGATTTTGTCAAATTCATAATCTTGCGTAGTAAATTGATCAGTAGTTGATGTTTTATTTAATCTGACAAGTGCGTTTTATTATTTCTGAATTTGAACAGATGGCGACGTTGTGATTAAGAGGGCGGGGAAGATTATTAGTCCAAAGGTGCTGGTCGATGACTACTTAATTTGGTTAAAGAAGATGCACGACGATTACGATGAGGAGGTTATGTTGTTGGACAATAATCCGACGTTTATCTGTGACCAGCCCAGCATCTACGAGATTTTAGGGCTGACGAAGGACAAGAAACACGAGTGTGAGTACACGTACCGATGCTCAACTATGCATTGCACTTTTGTAGATTCTCGTCGAACAAATCAATTCAGTTCGATGTAAACAAGTTCTTACAATGCATTAGCGAGGGCACAAAAGCTGAAACAACCTATTTTTCTTTTGGATGAATTGAGGTTCCTTGAATTACACTGTTGTGCAGATGCTGTAGTATTCTACAAGCACATGAAAGACAAGCAAGGGGACTGGAAGGTGAGCAAGTCGGTGCCAATTTACGTCAAGATCCCGAAGGCTGCAAGTCGCCAATCGTCTGACTTATATGCAACCATAGAGTGGTTCTGTTGTCAAGGCACTGACAAAGATGAACATGGTATGAAACTTTTTTATATCATATGATACTTTTAATTTTAGTCTTGGGATTATTTTTTCCTTTCGTTTTTTTACAAAGGAGAAATTCACCGTACTATGAATTGTCTTATTTGAAACAGGGGAGGTCAAAATGGTGGTGAGACCAATTAATGTACCAGAGGGCGAGGGAAGCGAGATGAAGATGCTAAAGGATGAGAGATTGGAATTTAAACTCAACAAAAGTAAAGCATTAGCTTGGACACTTCCCAAAAACGCAAAGGTAAAATTTCAGGAGGTTTTGTCTTGTTTTTATTGTGATCACATTGTATATCCCTTTTTTGTTTTTTCATTTTATGTGTTGTACTTGAATAAACAAATGAGCTAACCTCTGAGACTTTTAAAACAGCTGCAACGCTTGTCACCACAAGAGTGGTCGAAAAAGCAAGAGGAATTTGCCAATAAGGCTCCGTCTTATATCGAGGTGTTGAACGACGCAGACAGCAAAGCACTAAACTGTGACCAGGTTTGCTAATTTTCAGTTGCATTTCATGATATGTATTTTAACTTCTTTGTATAAATTTTCTTTAGGTGTTGACCTTCTTGATGATAAGGTCTCAATGCGAGTTGTATTAGTGCCGACTTACAAGGAATCTAACCTACCTGCCCTTGTTTTAACGTCTTTTCAGACACTTCCGACCAAGCTGTATGCTGGCTCTGGACTGCCGGAATTCTTGGTCGTAGTCCGCCCGAAAAAAGGTTCTGGAGCACCATCTAAACAACAAATGATATGCTCCATATCTTTTGAAATGAAGTTGCAAGTCACTCTCAACGAAGGATCCTCACCTCATCTGAAGGAAAACGGCACAATTTGGACGGGTTCTGTTGGAGGCAGTGAGAGGAACAATGTGAAACATTGTTATGCCTTCGATACAAAAGATCTTAAATTTGTAAAGCAAGGGACTTACCACCTTAAGTTTGAGCTGGTAAGATTTCCACATTGAAATGAGTAATGTTCTCTAAATATTATTTTTACTTCTTGAAACTTTCTCAGTGATCCAAAGTGTTTTGTAAATTATTCATTAAATTCCAGATAATCATTTAATGAAACTTGTGTGATGCCAAGATTCAATAATAATCTTATTTTGAAAGGTGTGGTTTTGAGCAGACTGGGGAGCGGGCAAGTTTATATGGTCAAGTAAAACCTTTGGAAAGGACAATCGTAGTTGATCCTTCTGCAGAGAGCAAGGGATGGAAGATGTGTCTTGATCCTAGCCAAGTTTCTCCACTCAATATCAGGTAATCCATGGGCCAGAGTGGGGCAAAAACTTAAACTTCGTAGATCTGTTGCTTTTTCAAAAATTGTCTACGGCTCATCATTTCTCTGGCCACTTTGGTATCTCATCCTAGCCGAGTTGCGTTGGGTCTAATCTTTGGTGTTCATTCTTTCTCATGTTTTCGTGTTTAATAAAAAGTTCCTGATTTGGGGTCCTCTTCTCCTGACTGAGCAGGTTGAACGATCCGTTGATAGCAGATTTTTTGTTCGTAAAACTGGACATCTATGACAACCGTCTGTGTATTAAAAGAATTCCCAGATTTCAGGTTTCGTTAGAAACGTCTGATGGCATTGAAGTGCTTTCAAGAAGAACTTGTAAAGCAGAGAGTTTTGTGCTTTCCTCTGACAAGAAGAATCTGAATCTTAAGAAGGTATTTTTTTGGTTGGCTTTAGCACCGTTCGCTGCACTGTTTGTTCTTTACTTTTTTCACAGAGATTAACTGGCATAAAAAGGGTAGTGAAAGGAAAAGTGGCAAATGTTTGAGGTTTCTACAATAATTTAGTAGTTCTATAATGAATAATTGTATTCTTCGTGCAGGCAGTTCTATTTAGTGAAGGCAATATAGGTCCGTTAGGTCCTACACGTGAGGGTTGTTTGGTTTTTGACATCCAAGAGGAAGTTCGGTCTCAGGCCGAGAAGAGCACGCATAAAATGAAATGCCTAGGTAAGATTTATTAATCCCACGTTTTTTGTCATTCCTCATTGTCAACTTTTGTACCTAATAAGAAGCTTCCACAGTGCTGAACTGTAGCTTAAAGTGTTTTTTAAATCCGTTGGAAGCAAAATGTGTCGAAAAATGACTTGTGTTTCATTCTGTCTGCAGTTTATCCTGACGAAGTTGCCAGCGTCTCCGTCCTTCAGGGGCCAATACTGCAATCAGGGAATCGTATGTCTTTTGTGCATCCACTGCGGCCTCGTGACGTGATTGACACATTATGTTTACAGGTAAGTATTTACAGTTACTAGCCTGCCATACATACTTTGTGCTTGGTGAGTATTTATTCGCTGATAATTCAACTCTTCTTCATGTGTTCAAGTTGAGGTTCAGAATTGTTACTGAGAGGTTGTGGGCAACATCTGCAGGGCAAAGATTTATCTGGAAATGCTGTTATCAAGGGTCAGAGAGTGGAAGTTCGACTAGACAATTTAAGATTTCGGGACAATTTGGGTTCTTTCAGAGAGGTATATTGAATTCTTCTCTTAATTTCAAATTTTGAAAAGTTTTCAGTTGCACTCTTTTCTTGTTTGCAATTTTTTTATCAATGACTTGATCACTTCATCTGTGACAACTTTTAAGAAGATGCTGTGTATTGTATTGTTTGGCAGTTGGCTGAAGAAGGCATACTCGACTTTGGAGGACTACTGTTGGTGACCGGACATTACAATTCTAGAGGTTGTTAATTGCAAAGATAGTTTTGTTTCTATTATAGTTTTTGATGAAATTGGCCCAGAAATTGACAATATGCTAGCACAATGTGCTAATCCATGTGTAAGGAACAAAGGAGCAATCCAGGTGCCTCTTAACTTCGGTTATTTTGAAAAATCACTCAATTTTAATTCATAAGCTACGTGCTCAACTGTTTTGTAGGTTCCATTTCCGTCTTTTGCAAAAATCAGGCTGGAGAAAGAAGAAAATTGATTGAAATACTTTTTAAAGTGGCTTCTTGCCGTTTCCAGATTGCACATCCGGTATGCACTACTTCCAAACTACAGATGGTTTCATTCTTGTGTAAATAGAAACCGAAGTAATTAGTCACATCACATGAAAAGAATGTATTTTTAAGCTGTTGAATTCTTACATTTTGGTTACAGGTACGGAGAAGCTTTCCTGGAGGAAGTACTTTAGAAGGAGTTGTCGTAGAAGTGCTTAGTGAAGATGGAACTTTGGATACGACCGTGGATGGTCCATATCATAGTTTGATGTTAGGCTGGATGAAAAATGTTACTTGCCCAATCATTAAGGGACGCTGTGAGCTGCCTAGCTTTCCGTTACCAAGTATGCACGGTCCATGGTGTGGTCAAATTCGTCACACCTCCTATGAGAACCTGAAGGTTGATTTACAGGTTAGCGCCTAACCCTACATCTATCTTGCTATGTAGTATTTTTCGTGATGGTTTCAGCTGCCAGATTGTGATGATTGTTTGTTTTTGTTAAATCATTTTTCAACTAGGAGAATTTCTGAATCATTAGGGTCTCGCATAAATATTGAATATTGAGTCTTCAGTGTAAACATCGATTGGACGCTCCTTATAAAGATGACGACTGGTTTATATTTTGATCTGTTGGTTTGCAGTTGAACCTTGAAATGGGTATCGCCAGCAGACTAGTATTGCCGGCTAATTACCAAGCTGCCTCAGCTATGAATGATGAAGTCTTTCAACTGAGGTTTTCGGCTTTGGATGGCCATGGCCAACCGGCTATCCTTACAAACGACATGATGGGAAATGTAAAAATCCTCTTAACTCCTTCAATTTGTTGATATTCTAAGTGGCGTATGATTACTGCAGTAGTTGAAGTTTTAAGTGATTAAATTTTTGCGTTCATTCTTGTTTTTGCAGATGGTTGTTAAGGTCGATCCCGACCACTGTTCGGTGATGGGGTATAAAATTACTGCAACGAGCGACTCTCCCCCGAGCTTCGCTGCTCAGGTTCAGCTGGGAGGGACTAAAGGAAAGTACATTGTAGTTTTAAAATCCTCGCCCAATGCATATCCTGCTTTAGACCTGGAGGAACAACCAGGATCAACGGCATTAATTGCTTGGGGAGTTAATTTGAAGCCTGGGAAGTTGACCCGACTTGGCTATCAGGTTATGCAAAATTCATGGGTGGATAGTGTCAACTTCATAGAAGTTTCTCGCCATTCAATATTCCCAGCCATAAAGGTTCAATTGTTTGATGGGTTCAATAACACTTGTTTACTCCACGACAAGCAAATGCTGGATCTTGTACTAGAGAAACAGGGTGCTGGAGGAGTTTCGGCATGCCAGAGTTGCCAAATTAGCAATGGTCAGGGCATGTTTCTGCCGTTTGATATGGAAGCTGCTGAAGGGATTTATCAGATGACCATCAGCGTATCAAGGTTGACGTTTTTACCTGAGTCAGCTGCGGTGAAAGAGCCCGCCTTAAAAGTCACAGTCACACGTGCCAATAACTTAGCGACACTGCGTTTGACGAATGATAGTCCACTTCGAGTCGATTTGTTAGAGGATCTGAAGCTCCTTCGGGATTTGACTGTGATTGTGGACCCTGTTAATAATCAGCCTCTCAGGCGCCTCAATCCCCCGCTTTTGCTACTAATGGCTTTGAAAAATTCCGAAACCACTTGTATCCAGGAATTTGTAGGGGAAGAAGTGTCCTGTTCAGATCAAGTACCCGATTCATCAAAGACGTTTCGATTTCCTCCGTTCACTGTTCCTACCGTTGCAGGAAAGTATGTGTTCAAATTCTTACTTCCTGACTATGATGTCAACCCTTGTTCTCGTCATTTGGAGGTGCTACATGGCGCCCCTACGAGGTTGGAGCTTTCTATTACAGAGACCAAGAATGAAGGGTGGGTTGCACAAGCTAGAATTGTGGATATGTACGGCAACCTTTGTGACGAGGGAACGGGTTTAAAACTTAATTTGTCACTAAGAGTATCGCCTGAGAACTTGTTTCAAGCATCTTCAAGTTCTGGTGTTCAACGATCTTGTTACCTGAGGAGCAAGGAGCGGGCAACTGTTCAGTCAGGGATGGCAAATTTTGAAAAGATTGAACTGTCACAGGGTGGAAGACCTGGCCCTTACATTCTCAGGGCAACTGTGGAGCCGGATCAGAAGCTGGCCCTCGGACAGTTGGGCTTTTTGAATCCTTCTGAAGTTGAGATGTTTGTAACTAGTGATGCGCAACAGCTACAGCTGCAGGAAAGTTTACAATCTTGTCAAGAAAATGTCAAGGTAATCTATTTAATATTGTTTTACGTGGATTTTATAAGGTGTTACCATATGCACGCTTGGAATTTTCTCTAGAAGTTGTTTGCAGCTAACTCACGAATTTTGTTTGGATGTATAAGTAGGCTCGGAGGGATGAGCTGATCAAGCTCAAAAACCGAATGGAGAGTGCTGAAGTGGAATCACGTCTTGTACGAGGTATGAATAATATCCTGATGCAACACTCTGTAATTATTGGAGTGGTTGAAAGACATTGAGGGTGTCTTCACATGTATCCAGATGACCGTTGGTGCTGCATGTCCCAATCTAATTATTTTTAAATTTTATGACAGCTACATTGGAAAAGCTGTTAAAAGCTAAAGACTTACGCAATAATGCCGAGAACTTGGCGGTTGAGGATGAGATTATTTTGAGAAGAGAGAAGGAGAGACCAAGACGTGGCGAGCGTGATATTATGCAAGACCTGGATAGACTAGCCCAGCATGGGAACTCCGTGGCAGTTGCGGCCCTGGCATTTTTGCAGGCGCGTGAAGGAGAAAATTTTCTTTCTCCAAACGGTCCTCTGGCAAGTGAAGCAATCGGACTTGTAGTGACTCTTGCCCGGGTGGAGAATGAAGCTTTCAACAAGTGAGTCAATTTCTGAATGTCACTACAAATCAACTCTTTTGACTGTTATCTTTTTACATAGGCATAGAATCCTTACTACCGTTTTGCTTGTGTTTTTGACTTTTTTGTGGCATTTTGATCAGAATTTTGTGCGAATATATGTCAACTAGTGCGCTGATGCTCCCCATCTGCAAGACACAAGAAGGCGTGAACGCCTTGGAAAGGAGAAGGGGGGGTATCGTGGACAGCAGCTATGGCCTTGCAAGTGTCAGCCGATATCCTCTGGCTTCTAACTATGACGTATTGGCTCTGTCTGATTTGAGGTAAGTTAACATCTATACGTGCATGATTGTGCTCAGTTTTCATCTGGATTAATACACATGGATGGAACTAAATATATTTTTTGAACTTGGTTTCTACGATTTGACTCTTCACTTTCTTATCGTTTTCCAGGGTGTGGAATAGCTACGAGGATACAAGCCATCCCCAATTGCTGTTAGGTATTCCACCTCCACGGCTTACAGGAACCAGCGATGGAGTGCCGCGTGGATTTTTAGGATACGCTGTGAATCTTCTCCACATCAAGCCGGAACACCTTCAGATTAGGGTGAAAGTCACGTCTATGCCCACTCGCAGTTACAATCTTCGTGAGTCCCTGTTCTACCATCATTTGCAAAGAGTGCAGGTTTATGACACTCGGGATAACATGAATCTTGCCAAGCAATTCAATGCGCTGTCTGGAGGTGGAATGTCACTAGACGGATATTTGATCAAATCGAACATGAGGCAACAACTCGGAGTGCGTGACTCAAGAAATTCGTCCATCAGCTTTGCTCTGGTTCCCTTTGAAGAGCGTTTGGAAACTTGTGGACTCTTTCCTCCTTCTTGCGGAGCAATTAGAAGGTACCAGAGACTGCAACAGATTCAACAGCAGGTGGAAACCCAGGACTGTCAGATCCAGGAGGTGAGAGCATCATCTAACGAGAAGCGGCGGAAGGCTGAAAAGCTTTCGAAAGAAGTGAGTGATGCAGAAAAGGCACTGAAAGAGGCGGAGGCGAAAGAGAAGGAGGTGAAGAAACAACAAGAAGGGTGGTCATCACTGAAGAGAAACAACCAGTTGCACTACAAAGTCCAGTAGTGTGATTTTGTCGAAGCTAGGTCTTGGCTTGTATTTTGAGGCCCAAGGAACCAGAGAATTGTAAATTTTGAGGGATAGATTATTTCATATTATCCTTGTGCAGTAGGTCTGGTTGCGTTTTTGAAACTTGCGGAGCACTTCGCTTTCATTGCCTTGCACTTTGGGACCCCAGGAATCAGAGGATTGTAAATTTTAGAACAACTTTTTATTTTAAATTTTATTGTGCTTGTAGGTTCTGATTGCAAATTAGGCTCTTGCGGAGCACTCGCCGTTTGCGCTTTGTCCATTGTATTTCTCTTTCTGCAAGTTATTTGAATTCTGCAGACACACGGGCATAACTTCTTGTCACGGATTTCACCCTGAAGCTTTTGTAAAGTCTAGATGTTATTATAAATCTGCTTTCCAGCTACCGAATTACGTATTCTAGATTTCAAGCGTTTTGAGTTGTTTTCTTTTTCGTTTAAATAGAATTTGCCAGTTTCATAGTTGAGCTACAGAGGGGAGGAAGATTTAATGACAGCAGCTGAGAGTGGACACTTTCTCCAAATTGTTTTAACATGGACAGTTAGTTGACGTTGAAGACGGACGGCAGCGACGTTCCTCTGTGGTACTCATCTGTTTGCAGGTCGTGCTTATCCAATTCTTTGACCACTCTGGCCTTGGAAAAATTGTGAGAGGGTTCCAGGTATGTGCTAAACCACATGCTTTTCATGTATTGTAGCGCAGAACTTTGTTGTTCAGTACATAACCGTTTTCTAGGAGATATGATCTGCAAATAGGAAGGAACTCAAAATTTGCTCCTTACACTCGGGTGTTCTTTGACTTGTGCGTGATCTGCTTTTCGGTTTCTTTCATGAACGATCATTTATCTTACAATTCTAGTATTGATGAAAAGGATTTGTCTCCTCATCTGGTGGATCATTCCTTGGTGACAAATTTCTAGCTTGGTCCTTGTGCACTTCAAGAGTTTAAGTATTCTCTAAGTTTTTCGTCCTGTGAGTTCATTGCCTTGATCTTTGTGAATGATTACAGTTGATGGAATTGGGGAGTACCCCGGTGACACTGCTATACCAGGAACTGTGGAACCTGAACTCCTTCGTAAAACACCAGCTTAGCTCAACGAAAAGTGGTCAACCTTGATGGGAAGCATTAGAACTTCACGAGCTCGTACTTCAAGCTTGTTCCTCGTGCTTTGAAAGATGCTCCTCCATTCGTTCATAGAGGACGAGAAATTCATGGGCGATGTATTCGTATTTCTGACTGGCCTGGTGTAGCTTTGCAGAAATAACTCTGCTTTGAAATTGAAAAAACGAGAATTTGTGGTATAAGTCCTGAGATATGCTTTTGTGTAAATGTAGTTCTGTTGTCATCTCTATAGACTTTCATTGCTTTTAAAAGAGGGTTGAAACTATTCAGAGCCCTTTTGTGCAGGATCAGGATTTCAGGCAACCGGAGATGCAACGTCTCAGCTGACCGATATATGTTCTCGTCTAAATTGGACAAACTAAGTTTTTTTATGTTTGATATCACGATGTACTGTAAATGAGCGAATGTAGAGTGTGGTGCTGGGAAGGGCAAGCCTTTGTGGCAGAGATGGTGTGCTCCAAAAGAAGTCTAGACTGGACCTGCAGGAAAAGTTGGATTTTCTTATGCATGAATATGTCAACTTTGCTGCTACAAGACATTCGAAGAAACTCCAGTCTGTTGGCGTCCAAGACCCTCAGTTCCGTTATTCCATGTATTGCACAATTCCAGGACAACAATTTAAATGAGGGACTCGGAGCCCCCCCCACCTTCAATAGAAGAAGAAAGAATTGCTCATTATTCCACCTCACTTTCTGAAAATTTACTCAAGATCCAAATATTGCGCATGGTGGTGGATATTCCAGATTCCAAATTAGTTTTACTGGATCCTTGGAGAATTTTGGTTTCGCATGATGAGAAATGTTCCATGAAGTTTGTTCAAAGTCTCAAGCGCACTCTCAACATCTTTTGAATCTTGCATTTTTTTTTCCAACTTTGTCACTTATCAACGTCAAATCAATGTAGGGAGCCTTACATTTCATATCACTTAACACTTGATAATATAGATTTTTCGGGAGTGCAAATCTTCAAAACACGTGAGATTTTAACACTTATGGAGGTAACACTAATGGAAGGTTGACTATATACATTGATTTGTAAATGAGGTACATATTTATTTTCAAACATTTTTTGGGGAGAAATCTAACTATATAATATAGCTCACTACTATTCAATTATCATACATTCAATTTTTCAAAGAATATAAGTGTAAGGGATTCAAATTTATAGAAGTGAAAGTTCTCGGATTTTTATTTTGGAAGTATTGGGTCATCTTTGCCAAAGTATCTTGGTGATAGGTCTCTTTCTTTCAAGATTAATAAAATATTTTTTTCCAAACAAAGACAAAATGACCTTGGACCCATGGTTCAAAAGATATGAACAGAAGGATTTGCCTATTTTGTCCAAATAAATTAGTGAGTAATGCCCATACTATACTTGTTTCTAAGGAAGGAGGCTAGAGTAAGCGACCCCTTTCTATCCCCTTCCTTCATTTTGAACTCATAGCTAGACTGTTGTATTTTTGTTCAAGTGGGCATGTGTAACTGCCCAATTATGATTTATTATGAGTAGTTGATTTCCAATCGATTTCCTGACCAACCTACACTTGGAATTAGATACATCTATATAACAAAGAATAGGGTTTTAGAGAATCTTGACAAAAAAAATTCATACTAACTTTCATCTTGCACTAAAAAATATCAAAAAAATTCAAATCCGTCAAAAGTCTATTTCCCTTGCACTGGAAAATTTCTTCCTCCACCAAACCCAGCCGGCAGCTATGCTGAAATCCTTAAGAGGTTGAAAATAGGTTGTAAGCTTCTCCCCAAAATCAACCGTAGGCTCTCAAGGCAAATATTTAGGGTTTGTGCAGACCCATATTTTTTTTCTACCGACGGTCGTCTCTTCGTTTGGATTTGGAATCAGTAGTGTCGGGCGTTTGGAGCTTTGCACATTTGTGTCAGACATTTGAGCGATTTCGGCGTTCTTGAGGTTTGTTTCTCCAATCTGTTTACTCGTTTTTGTGCTTAGCTCTTACTGTTTCGGTTTTGTTTGGATGGAGAGAGTTGCGGGAAGTAGATTTGCCAAGCAGAGGAGTCTTAAGTTACAGCGACACTGCTTTTGAGATACGGGATAATTGTTCACACGCAGTACGATTCTCCCCTGGGAGTCTTGCGCGGGGGTGCATTCTAGTTTTATGCGTGATCAATTATCTAGTTTCTCGCAAGAAGTTGCGCAGATGACTGTTTCGAATGAGGCTCAGCAATGTCAGGTCTGTAGCTTCAACGCCGTTTCAACAACGTCAGGTTGTAACTGATATCCGCTGACTCAGTTTTAATCAGCTTCCAAGTCGAATTTGAACATGAGGTGCCGCAAAATGAATTTCAAATCGATATCATGATGTTCAACTTGGCTTGCAATTACCTGATTTGCTCAATTCAGATGCAATTTAAGAATCCGCAGGCCTCAATTTCTGTAGATGTTCAATTTCTGCTTATCCAGCGTTTGTTGAATTTCCATGAGCTGGTGAATTATCACTTTCATTAGAATTGAAGGAATCAAGTAATTGCATGTCATCGAGTGAGAGCGATAATTTGAGGTGAGGAAGGTCAATAATCCTGTGTGGGAGGTCCATAATTGTTCCTGCAGATCATGCTATCAGTTGTGAGCCAATCTTGTTCCAGCACCTCCTTGAAATCTCAATGGGAAACACTCGCAGACTTGCACTATCCATCGTCAAACCACGCGCATTAGTTCTTCCCATTGTCGCTCTCTTAGGTCATTGTACAGTTCGTGATTCCTCACAAATTTCGATCAAAGATTGCTTGTCGGATTATCCATTCTGAACGCATGGACTCCCGTCGTCGTTTGTAGATGCCTGGAGACGTAAGCGGAGGAGATGATCCAGCCTCTAACATTGGAGATCCGAGAGGCAAGGATTTACGCATTGGCAGCGCGGATATGGAGCGACAGGGGAGCGTCACTACGGATTTGTTTTTCGTGGCGGTACATGTTGGTGCGGGTTTCCATAACGAGAAGAAAGCGAAAGCATATAAACTAGCTATGCGACGTGCTTGCCAGGCTGCGGCATCTGTTCTCTCGGAGGTATTTGAATCAACGGAATGATTTAGAGCAATGTGGAACTCTGTCTTTTTTTCACTTGATCTTTTTGGGAGACAATTAAGATGTGACTTATATATTTCAACGTTCAACAGTGAAATTAATTCACGCTTAACTAGATAGATTCTGATTCTGCACTTTCCTCTTATGCCAGCACCAGGCGAGTCCGTCCATTGCCAAGGTTTTCCTAGATTTTTACACAATTTTTCAGAAATAGGAAATGCTGTGTTATCAAAACACAACGCTAATCGTCCCTAACAAGGAGGAATTAATTAGTAATGACTGAAATTCATCGTTCTAATAATACCCCATAAAGACAAGATTGCAGGACGAGCTAAGAATGGCATGAAATAATATTTCAATCTTCAGATATCACGGGGAGTGATTGTCACACTTCCTGTCGTAAAGAGCGTGACAAATGGCTCTTGGTTGTCCGCTGTAGTCCTTTGCATTTTCTAGACCTAGACAATTGTGTTTCACAGCATGATATGACCATGAGGAACTGTTACACCTTTCCTTCGTCTTGCATTATATCACAAGCGCACCAATTCATGGTGCTAAGCATAAATTTTGGATAGCTTGTTATCCCGATGAGTTCAGACCTAGATCGTGTTTTTATTGTTGCTTGTGTTTCAGGAATCAGGGACCAGCCTCGACGCTGTAGCAGCGGCAATCAGAGTGCTTGAGGTGAGGGACCGCGACAATCATGCCTAAAGTAAGATCATTCTGTTTTTGTTGTGAACCTTATTTATGTGGCACGAGGAGGTTGGCAAGTTGTGTTTTCCTGTGGATAACTTTATGTCACACATGTAATGGAGTTTCTGTGATTTATAGTTGCAGTTTCTTGAACTTTGTAGTTGGCAGGGGAACAAGAACTCGTGTCTTGTTTCTGATCCTCTTACTGAAGTTGGATGGAGGCTCTTCTCTGCGAATATCCATTTCCTTAAAACCAGTTTCTGTGGTTGCAACTCCTCTCTTTCAGGTGCTCGGCACTGGTGTGTCAGGCGCATTATGAAATCTTCGTGCATCGAAACTGAGGATTTTGAGTAAACATTTTCCAGGACGATGAAGTTACAAATGCTGGCAGAGGTTCAAACCTGACAGAAGATGGCCGAGTGGAGTGCGATGCTAGCGTTATGGACGGGCATAGTGGAGCTTTTGGAGCTGTTGGAGCAGTTCCTGGTATCTTTATATTCTACAGACTCGACGCACATGAATGAAATGAGCCTCGACCAACTTTATACTGAGACTTTATATTAATTCGTATGATCGAAGGCTTGTAGAAATACTCCTTGTGTTTCCTTGGTTACTTGAATGAGTAAAGGATTAATGGATAGATGATGGAGTATCATGGTGCACACATTTTTTGCAGGTGTTCGAAATGCAATTGATGTTGCCATGCAGCTGGCTAAAGACAGCCGCAAAGGGACCCTTCCGCTCGGTCGAACTCCTCCTGTGTGCGAAACAAATTTTTCCATCATTTTAGTAGTATATGGTGTAGCATCATATGATCGAAAAATATTGCATTGTTATGAAAGTCATCATGAGTATGCGTTATTCATCGCGTTTGTATACACACTAGCAATTCTGATTTGTCTCTGCATTATTCTGAAAGACGAGTAGTTTCAATTCGTTTTCTCTTTATCATCTACAATTGGCTGCAATATTTGCAGTGTTATTTTGTGCTGAGCATGACAGTTTCCTAGCGGGTGATGGAGCAAGGGAGTGGGCATCTCGACATGGACTTACAACTGGAGCAGTTGGTGGTGAAGTCGAGAAGGTGAGAAATGGTTTTCAATGCTCCTTTTATGACCAAATTATTATCAAGATGCTGAATTTAACTGTGTCTGATGGCCTGCATTATAAACGACGTCTTTTGGGGAAGAATTGTCACTGTTTTTCGGGTGTGGTGTGTATGGTCCGTAACGAAATGCGATCCCCAGTATTTGTGCCAGTGGCCAGAAGGTTGAGTCTTTCAGTGCAAATCAGGTTTTTCTCCCTTCAATTCCAGTCGTATGAGCTCCATCTCTTCCTGGTTTATTTTATTTGAATACATGCATTTATTTTTTGGCAGTGGCTTGTAACTAAGAAGGCGTACGAGCAATGGGAAAAATACAAGCTCATGCTGGCCAGGGCCATCCCAACTGCTGATAGGAATGGCTTGTCGGATGCTCTGTTAATGAGTGGTATTGACGAGGAGAGCAGGGAAGACATTGTACTAGATACTGTGGGGGCTGTCTGTGTTGACAGAGATGGTAATGTTGCTGCAGGTGCTTCAAGTGGCGGGATTGCAATGAAAGTAAGATTTGACGTCTTTATGCTTACAGGACTTGATGGAGCTGATTGCTGCCATTCTCTTACTCTTAAGAGTTAGTTACCTGTGACTAGCTAATTACAGGCCTATGCTTTCTTGCGAATAATGGATTTTTTGATTCTGCGCCTTTTGATTTCACGTCGTAAGGAATTTTTTTATCATATCATCTATAATTTGACTCAGGTTAAAGGACGGGTGGGTTTAGCGGCAACTTATGGGAGTGGCTGTTGGGCGACCTCAAAAGAAACGCTTGGCACTTCAGTTGGCTGTACTGTCTCAGGTGCAGGCGAGCAGCTTATGAGAGGGCTTGCTGCATATGAATGCTCTTCGTTGGCCACAACGTATGTCGAAATTTTCTGTCCTATTTTGTATTTGTATTTGTTTTCTTCACCTAAATGTTGCTAAAATGGAGGGATCAATATCTGAAACTTCATTATTTTATGACCAATACAGGTTGCAATTTGGGCCAGGATATGCTTGTGAGTCGATGCTGGGCTCTGTTATTGAGAAGAGTCGGGACTTCGGGGGCACACACGACGCTGGGGTTTTGTTTCTACAGTCAAGTTCCGACTCATCACAGGTAAATAATGCTGCAAGTGAACAGTTTCTGATTCTTTTATTCACTGGTTTAGAGCTCAACCTGATGCGCTTCTTTTGCCTCTATTTCCCTGTTTGCTTTGAGAACAATAGGTAGATGTCCGGAGTGAACATCTAGCGGCGTGAATTGAGCAGGATGTCAAACTAGTCCAGCCAGTGAAATTTATTGGACAGGAATTCCAACATTTTGGGTGGCAATCAATGAGATTCTCAATTCGATCTCCTGTAGGAAGTTCTTGCATAAGGCATTTAGAGAGTGGAGGCTATAGTAATGAAGCTTGCATGGTTCGGACCATTCTTCATCTCACAGGTTGTTGAGATCTCGTGAAGCCCTACTTAGTTGAGCTTGCATCTCATGGCCAGTCGCATGGCCCATCTTATCGTTCGTTTGCATCACTTTAAGACACCATGACTAATATTGGGTTTTTGACTTAATTATGGTTTCCAAGAATAGTAACTCTAAGGAACTCAAGCACTTTTACTTAGTCATATTACCGGTAGTAGCGTTACAGTACATGGTTGTTGTTTAGCCCTGACCGAATACCAGTGGTCGTTTCCAGGGTTGTGAGTCATTTTTAGTTTGGTTGAATACAATTACGTCATTTTGTTAAACTTGCTGTGTCAACAGAAGGCCGCTGACGTGGCATCGCTGCGGGCAGTGGAATTGGTAGCAGCCTTTACATCGTCATCATTCGGCATTGGCTTCTTTGGAAGCTCCATGAACAAACCGAAGGTAATCGCTGATTCTAATTGAAGTTGTCACGTGTCCATTGTAGTAATCTGTAATTGCTCAGAGATGAACTTCATCAAGGCAGTGAAAACAGTTTTGGTGTTCAAGATTTCCTTTATGTAACTTTTTATCTCCTAGTACTATGTCATGGATACATGATTGAAATCACTTTGTTTAACTTTACGACAAACTGATCTCCATCTGTCAGTGCTGAACTTTGACATTGGGAAAGGATGGTGGATGAATTTTTTGCAGACTTTTATACTAAGACAACCACCAAAGGATGACGCCAACGTAACTCTATTCGCTCAAAATTTTAAATTCAGTTGAGACAGTCAAGCTAACGCTTTGCTTTTATGCAGAATGAGAGTTGAATTTTCACTTTATTACCAAAGATTTCATGTTCTCTGCCGCAGGCAGCTTATTCAAGTGGATCCAACAAGAGTTCTCGACGGCGTTGAATTTAGCAAGCTTCCACTAGAAGTTTTTGTAGCTACAATGTGAAAAACATGCTACATTTGAATCTTCATAACATTTAGCAGTGCTTCTAGCATCTAACCTGATCAATTTATGACAATCACATTGGAGACCATTGGATTTTACAGATTTAATAGATTTTTATATTATGGGATAAAATATATCATTATGTAATGATGTGTTAGTAGTTATGTAAATTGAGGGGTTTTGACATGTATTTATTGTCTCATAATGTTGCATATCAAAGCAATATTGGACTCTACCTCTAAAAGAGACCTTGGAGTGATAATTTGTTGCACCTCTTACTATTATCCATTCTTAGAGATTTTCGAATGGAAGTGAAAAATCAAAAACTATGAGACTCTAGTTTATTGAAATTCTAAGAATCTATTTATAGGAAGTGAATAGCCTAACTTTCAAAACAATATGTTTTAACATTGGATTACCAAGACAACCAATAGCATATGGTTTTTAATCCAATAGTAAAAATATAAAGGTAACAACTTGTTGAATTCAATAACAAAGCATGGAGAAGATACATGCAATGGTAAAGTCATGAAGATCTCAGACTTAGAATGCAAGTTGTTGACTTACAAGTGAACATCAATTGCTACCTTTGCCATGTGCCTTCAAATGCCATAGCCAAGCTCTTAAGCTCTTTATGGCAATAGGTTTTGCCATTCTCAAAGTTTAGTTTAATTGACAAGAACTTTAAGCATTCACATTCTTCTCTACATTCTTTGTAATTATCTAACAACTTTCTATCACTTTTTTGCATTAATCCAAAACTCATCACATTACAAATTTACAACCTAGAAGGTTTGGCTACATTTCTAGTTGATCCTTCCATTTCTATCTTTCATTCCAATCTCTCAATGGCTAAGATTAAAGACTCTTCCTAAGCACATTCTTACATATAAAAAAGAGGTTTTTAATTACTACAATTTTACACTTTCATTGCTAATTACAACCAAAGTCTACATGCCTACTAATGAGGCCTTGTATAAGAGCCAATATTATTCAAAAGTGTTTCCAAGCCTAAACCTAAGCAAGAAGAGTTGCAGTTGGTATTTTGGAAGAATAGAATTTAAACGTAGACCATTGTTTTTTCATAATGGATGTTTAGGTTGTAAAAAATAAAATAACAACTTGAGATTTTTTTTCACTCTACCATGGTAGAGTTTTTGAATCTTATATAGTTCCATGAGAGGAAAATTCAAATAATTTAGATGAATTTTTGTTAGTGAACACTAATTTTTTTTTAATTTAATTATAAAAATTATAAAATCACATTTTTTATAAAATTATTAGTTAAAATTTTTCATATATAGACTATCCTCCAAAAAGATGCAAGGAGGTATTGTTCTTGCAATTCCTTCCTCCCCTTTTGAAAAAATCCAAAGGTGTTGATCTCAATTTTAATCCCTAAAAGCCTAAGGGGTTCATACAAAACACAAATGTATTATAAAATATAAGTTTTATAAATTTTTCAATACTAGGCAAATTCTAAACATTTTCTGCTATTTCTCTTATACTTTTTGTTTGACCATAGCAATCTTAGTTTTGAATATAAATATTGAAAGACAACCCAATCTTTGAAAATTAAAAAAAATTAAAAAAAAGTTTTTTTCTGCCCGAAGTCAGGTAGCAACCAAGAAATGGTTGTTTGAGCACTCAAGGGTTAAAAAAAACACCCTCTCCAATGTTCTTGATCTCCAATTAAAAAAGTAAACAATTGCCGTTGATTGCCATCGTGAGAGACGATCTTGGCCGTTGGCGCTTTTGGATATAAAATACAATACGGAATATGGAATAGTAAATATATACAATATGTAGAATATATACAAAATACATATGAAAACATATGGGATATATATGTATATATATATATATATATATATATATATATATATATATTTTTTTTTTTTTTTTTTTTTTTTTTCATATTCATGGTTAGAGTTGTTGTTGTTGTTGTTATTCACCGTTGTCAATTATGTTTTGAAACTACTTCAATCAATTGACAAAAATCACACTACAAGGAAAAATATGGCCTAATTGACAAAAATTTGACATACTTCAATCAATTGACAAAAATCAATCGATTTTTGCGCAAACAATAGCAAAAACAAATCAAGCAAGAAATCAAGCCGTTCCTGACCTCTGGT
The DNA here is from genome assembly GCA_951799445.1 of Pseudisothecium myosuroides. Taxonomy (NCBI): domain Eukaryota; kingdom Viridiplantae; phylum Streptophyta; class Bryopsida; order Hypnales; family Lembophyllaceae; genus Pseudisothecium; species Pseudisothecium myosuroides. The sequence continues at coordinate 24,121,189 of OX637290.1, read as the reverse complement.
GACATTTTGGAGGGTGACATTTTGGAGGTATGTTTTTTATTTTGAGACCTCTTTGAATTTCCATCACATCCAAAATTTGTATTGATGTCTTTCTTTATAATTTATAATTTAAATGTTTTTTATAATTTATAATTTAAATGTTTTTTTCTATATGTGCGATTAATTGGTCAATTTTGGAAATAGTCTCAGCCTTGCCATTGTAAAAGAAAAACTAAAATCGCCTTACTGACGTGGAGGTACTGCAACATGAGTGCTCTAAAGGTTGGCAATATGCCATGTAGAAGTAGGGACTAGGACATAATTGAGGCACATTTTCTGAGGGAAGTTGTGAAGTTCCATTAATTCTTGCAATCGGTACAGTAGAACCTCTCTAAGTCAATTCTCTATGAGCCAATAAACCTCTCTAAAATTATAGGGCTGGGTGGTCCCGGCTTCGGGAATATAATAAGTGGCAACTCTAAATGAAAGTCAGCCAAGGACATAGTGGTGGACCCAGGCCTTGTCAAAAAAAGGTAAAATTAATATTCTTGTGAGCAAGCTTCTTGGCTTGAAGATGTGGCCCTATGTTGCTGCGGCAGCTTCTTGTGTAGTGCAGATCCTCTATTACTCAATGAACCTCTCTAAAATAATCTTCTCTAAAATAATCTTGTCAAGTGGGCCCAACCCTACCAATTTAGAGAGGTTCTACTATAATTTGCATCTTCATTTCAACCTCCCAAATGAATGTGTTTTTGCAACTTGTAGGGGGTTTGTACTTGTGTCTTATTTTTCAATGCCATCAGAATGAAATTGCGTGTTTACAAATATTGAATGAAGATTTGTATGCAAAGAGAAAATTTGCTGAAAAATATTTCAAAAAGTTTCACTTCCCCAAATTCAGTTTCAGCTCTTAAATGGGCGCTTTATGAACTTCCTACCTTAATTCAATTAAATCTAAGCCAAATGAACCTAAAAGAATCTTCCAAAACATTTACAAATAGTGTACATTTGAGGAGGTGGGCGATTTTAGAGCCCTATGCCATTTCAACTTCCACAAAGCTCCAAAAAATATAAAATGACATGGACTAGTTGCCAATTCCTTTTGTCTTTCAAGGAAAACTTCCTGAAAAATATTTCTCACGAAGTTTCACTTCCCCAAATTCAGTTTCAGTTCTTAAATGGGCGCTTAATAAACCCCTCCTATCTTAATTCAGTTAATTATTCCTAAGCCCAATGGACCCAAAAGAATCACATGAAAATGGTGATTAGACCCCACTCAGCCTGGCATCATTAACGAAATCAGATCTACGCTCCCAAACTTGCCCTGATCCGAGATTCCCCCGAATCTATCAAAGCGGATGATTTCACTTGAATCCGTTCACACCCACACCAGACGAGAAAAAAACCGCTTTCCTTGTCGTCAAATCCATTCCCTTAGGAACATTCCCTCACTGAGAATGTCCCCATTCCGCACATACCAGCGCTCCTGGGCGCCCAAATCTTCCTCCTGTGGCTGTCTGCCGGTGGCTCTGCTCCTTGGATCTCCATCGCCATAGCCACGACCGCGTCTTCCCTTGTGCACTCGGTGCGTGTCCCGGCGTCCTTCGAGGCCGGCGTTGCAGCAGCCGCCGCAGCCTCGAGGCTTGTCCCCTCCGTTCCGTCGTGTCTCGGTAGTAGCTGTTCGATTCCAGAGCTTCATTTCAGACTCGGGCCGCGTCTTTTGGTGCAGAATCACGCCTAGTGTGCTCGTTGTTCTTCACGCCAGTGTGCTCTGGCCCGATTGCGGTGCCATTTTGTGGAGTTTCCGGTGGAGCTTTGTGAGCGCGTGGTGCGTGTGTCCCGTTTACAATGCGCGCGGGACGGGCGGCACGTACAGGACTCAAACGACACGCAAACGGAAGCCATGAAGGGTTTGGATTGTGTGCAATTCTGTGGGACTCCATGACGACGGATCAAAATAGAATGGGCTCCGGGACTGCTATGTAGAGATTCGTCTTTTTTTTTTTAATGCGAATTAGGTTGAATAACGGAGAAGCGGAAGGGATATCATCAGCTTTTCGAGTCCATGGTAGGGGTTTTTTCGTATTCTCACAAGTGACCATTCGGTGGTTCCGTGGTCTGAGTATATATTTCGATGTGTAACACGTATGCGCGCCCGTTGTAGTGAGGTTTCCGGAGTGGTTTGTTATCGGTTATGCTGTGAATTCGTCGAAATCTGAGTGGTGGTGCGATGTTCTGGCCCACACTTTTACGGTTTTGGCGCCGAGGTGTTCACAATCAGTAGTTCCGATAGCCCGTCGTAGTCCGCAGTCGATCCCAAGTTGCTGAGACGCTTTTTGCACCGTGCTGGGACACAGCGTTCACGTCACAGGACTGGTGGATTTTCGATGATGCGCAGGTTAGCAACAGCAACGCCTTTGTGTTCATCTGAGTTGGATGATTACTTTTGAATTTGGTTAAAATTAAAAACTGCATTATTAGGGTTTTATTGACTTTTGAAATCAGTTTCTTTGATTTTTTCGGTAAAGTATCGAACATAGCGACTGATGAGAACCAAAAATGACGGGGGATTAGGTTATAGTTTAGTATGAATTTGGATAGTCCTTATGTGAGGAAAATACCTTTTCGATCGTGTTTGGATATACAACTGGGAATGTTTATTTGATACTGTGGTATTGAAGGAGTTGTTGGAATAATTTCATGGCAGTGTAGCACACCAAATTACTTGTCTTTGGGCGTATTTGTTTACGTGAAGTCAATTGTAGAAATTGTTTCACTCAACGGAGATATCGTTGCGTCGTTACTCGCTAGTTTTCAATTTATTTTGGCGCTTTACATTTAAAAATAAATTAGCATAATTTTATATTCCGCATCTATTTAGGGTTTGTTTGAATAGGTGATAGGAGATTTATTTTTTTCGTTTTTGGTTTGAACTTAGGAATGATATTATGCTTGAAACAGGTATTGATGTAATAGCAAAGTTGAGAGCCATTGAAACGCTTTTATTGCATCGAAGGCATGATGCCTTTGTGGCTGGATGAGCCAAGGGGACCCTCATCTACCTCAAGTTCTAAATCCAGTGCTCACTCTTCACCATGTGGTCGATATCATCCCTATTCCCGGAAGAAACTCATGTATGGTTTTCTACGCTATTATGAATTTTGTTGCAGGTGTCTATAGTTGTAAAAAATGTGCTTCCAGCAATAGTGCTGAAATTAAACAAGTGTAGGATTCGTCATATGGTACAGTGCTCGTCTATGTATATATTGCACGTGAGTTTTATCTGTGATGTCAAGTAGGCCATTTGGAATTTTTCACATCTATGTTCTATTTAATGTAGATGTAGTTATGCATTGATTGTTGCTGACCCAGTGTGTATGCTCCATTGCAGAGGTGGAAATGTAATGAGGTTGTTATCATGGAGGGAGGTAGCACCTACTGTGAAACGGCCTGTCAGACGGCTGTGGGGAGAGGCTGCTTCTGTAAGTGTGGGACATACAGGACCTCGGTTGGAAGCAACTAGTGCGAAATTGGCGCTCATCTCGTGGTCAGCTTTCTCGTCTGCTTGCCCTACGCTGACAGTTTCATATTTTAGGGTTTCAATGTGCTAACAAGTATTGTTCAAGTCCTATCTTGAACATCAAGTCGACGTAGTTGCTTCCACATTAGTCTTGCTATGATTTTTAACTGACTCTCACAGGTTCTACAGGTTGGAGGCTGAGTCTCTTCGTCATTGCACTGCTAAATATTGTCCACTGCAACCAGCTCCGCGGTCTACTATAGCAGCTGCTTTCAGCCCTGATGGCAACACTTTAGCTTCCACACAGTAAGTGCCTAAGCTGTCATTCCTCACCTTGTGTAGCTACATTGCAATATGGAAAATGTGTGTTATGCAGTTGGCTGTGCAGAAGTGCGAGTGGCACATTTTGAGTACGTTTGCCTTGATTCCGATCTTAAAGTGCAAATCTCTTTGTTGAGGTGATATTTTAATCAGAAAGTTGGATTGCTTGCTAATTTCATTTCTGTACTCTGTTGTTTTTTCCTGATGTTCATTCCATCAATTTAATTGCATTGTGCAGTGGCGATCACACAGTGAAAATTATCTGTTGCAGAACTGGCCAATGTTTGAAGGTTCTCAGTGGACACCGGCGAACACCGTGGGTGGTAGGTTACCTCTCGCGTTATAAATTTCGCAGTGTCTCCATGGTTAAAATTATGTTGACAATACGACCATCCTGATCACCTCGTTAGCTGGATTAGAAGCAGCCATGACTCAAACTAATGTTAGAATTGCACTACTAACGACATGTTCTGTTCCAACACCTAAACGATATATTCTTGAATGTGGCTCTCTTTGTAGATGCAGACATATTTGTGTACCGTTGACTGAAAAATAGTTTCCAGTTGAAGAACTCTGGTTTCATAAACAAACTGCCATGCCAGTTTACCTATGCTCTCTAGTAACATGAATATATTACCTTCAGAGTTGCTGTCTTGCTTGCTCTTAATGTTTGTCATCATAATTTCACCATTCGAATTTATGACGACCCATGCATGACATTCACTCAATCATGTACAGAACTAATATAGTCTGAGTAGGCTGTCTGCCAGATATGTGTTTAAGGTGGTGTTCATTCTTGTAGGTTCGTTTTCATCCAGCGAGCTCAGAGGTGCTAGCTAGTGGGAGCCTTGACAATGAAGTGCGATTATGGAACGCTAATACAGCTGAATGTGTTGGTTCGCGAGATTTCTGTAAGCATTTGTAATTCTCCGCTGGTCTAAGCATTCTGCACGTTTGTTGTCCAAGTTGATGCTGTTGGGAGCTGATAATGCTGATTATGTCGCACTTGTCGGTGGGAATGTGTAGTTTGTGCTTGAGCTCATGGTAGGTACTTCGATTTCTTACATGTCGGTGTGAGATGACGTTTTCATCTTGCAGATCGACCCATAGCTTCGCTTGCGTTTCACGCCCAAGGAGACTTGCTTGCTGTTGCTTCTGGACATAAGGTACTTTTTGCTCTCTTCAGGTCATTTGTAGTTTTCTGAGTAGACAATATGAAGGACATTTTTATCTCATCCCGATATTTGTCAATATTTAACAGATGCATATCAATGTTGCAAATTAACATCGTTTTTTTGTACGACTTTTTCCTTTCTCTAAGCAAGTTCATTTTCTATCCAGCTTTACATATGGCAGTTCACAAAAGCAGGAGATGCTGCTCCGACTATAGTTCTTCGGACTCGTAGGTCCTTGCGGGCTGTTCATTTCCACCCACTAGCTGCTCCTTTTTTACTGACTGCAGAGGTAATTCGATTTCTGGTGATATCACAAAGCTAGTATGCCCCAGGCTATTCTAATTTTTAATTCTTACCAGTAGCCATGACTGGTTTGTGATACCGGTGCTATTCATCCACTCTTGTTTTTCTTGTTTTGTTATTGGAATCACCGCGAGTTCTAATCGTGGGAGGACCTCTGACAGGTAAATGATTTGGATTCTCCAGACTGCCCAATGACTGTAGCTACATCCCAAGGTTATCTACACTATCCTCCTCCAGCTATTCATTTTACCCCTTCTACATCAACTTCCTCGCTATCCAACCCGTCTCTACCTATTCAACAATCAATTGTGCCGCTACCTGGTTGGTTCTGGCCGGTGTTATCAACTGGCTCAGAGCTGATGTTCCCGACGGATCCGACTTTAGCCGTTGAGGTTGCAGATGTTGGCAATGCAAACTTTACAGAAGATAGCATAAGTCCAATTATTGCAACGCAGCTGGATATAGACACAGGTAGGCCGTCGCAGCTAACGGAGCTTCAATTTCCTGATTCTTCATCTCCTGCTCCGATGGATATCTCTCCTCGACCTGTGCATGATGATGTTTCCACTAGCGGCCGAGAACCTTTAGAAGAAGGTGAAATATTAGAAAATAACGATCCAATAAATGGTTTTGGTTCACAAAGCAGATCGCATGCACATGATCGCATTCGTAGGTCAACAGATGTGGGCATTCCATGGGATGTCGGAGGGTCTGCAGGTCATCCCTCTTCTACAACACCAGCAAGATATAGCAATACAGGCTTAGGCAGAGGTTCTCTAAGTTCACCTATTCCCATTCCCGCTTCAACAATCTCTCGACAGGATAGTGAGAATGAAATAGCAGGACCAAGCATATGGCCCACGAGTGCTTTTCCGAACTTAAATGCTCAAATTTTAGGAGGAGCATCTGGTGTTATGCCACCGTTCCAGAATTTTCTTCCAGTGGGAGAGTACACTAGTTGGGAGCTACCATTTCTGCCTGGATGGGCTCATGGTCAACCTGGCACAGTTCCATCCGGGGCCCCATCAGGCGTTCCTGTTTCAGGACCTCTACAAAGTGCTCAAGAACAGCAACAGCAACAGAGTGCAGCCGTATCAGTAGCCAATGTTGCAATGGCAGCAGCGATGGCTGCTGCAAGGGCTGCTGCTCGAGCAGGTGCAGGTATGGTAGGAGCAGCAAGCGCTGGCTTGGGGGCTGGAATTGGGGCTCAGATTGGAGTTGGTAAGTTCTGTGCCCTCGTGTTTTTTTCTTGCAGAACTAGTTGATGTGACTTCACCTAGTGTTGAGTAGTTTTGAGAGACTTGCAACTAATGGTGTAAAAGTTTCCATTGCAGCAGAATCGGGAATCAGTGCGCGAACTGGTATTGCAATCCCCGGAAGAGTAGGTGCTACCATTGGTGCTGCTGAGGCAGCGGCTGCTCAAGCAGCTATGGCAGCTGCTGCTGCTGCTGCGGAACTTCCTTGTACTGTAAAGTTGAGGATATGGCCACATGATATCAAGCGTCCTTGTGCATTGTTGGATCCTGAGACATGTCGCCTGGTTATCCCCCATGCTGTCTTGTGCAGGTAATCACTGTAACAGATCCTGGATTCAAGGTTGTTATTTTATGTGCAAGTGTGTTGCAACTTCTGAAGAAATTTATTTTACCAGCAAGCCTCTCTATGCTTTCTTTCCTATAATGGATATTCTGTGCTTGATACCAATAAGTGGCATTTACCTTTAGTTCGTGAATGCCATTGTTGTTAGCCATGGAGTATGTGAATGTCTTTATCCTTAAATTCGTTCTTTGCAACGCCTCCGTTGAAAACCTCTCTGAATCTCAAGTTGTGCAAGCTCATATGATTGACTTCTGATAACTCTGTCGCCTGTTGAATATTGTGGGATGCTCGAGCAGTGAAATGGGTGCGCATTTTTCACCTTGTGGTCGATTTCTAGCCGCCTGTGTTGCCTGCGTTCTGCCCATGGTGGATTCTGATTCACGGCGTGGAAACTCAGCGGGCTCTCCAGGTGCTGGAACATCTGCGCATTCTCCTACCCAGCATCCAATCTCTTCACAGCAAGTCATATATGAGCTTCGAGTGTATTCTCTTGAAGAAGCCACGTGAGTTTTTGATACCCGATTGTGACCCATTTGTAACTGTAGGTGTCATCGTTAATGTGGGCCCTAGTTCTTTAATGTCCATTTATTTTGAGTGGAACTTCTATTTTTTAACACAAGCTCAAACATTCCGCGCCTACATTATAACTGCATTGTGTAGAAGTGGATATATTTTCTTGGAAGTGTGCATTGATGGGAGGTTTTGATTAGGGATTTCAGAGGATTTTCACATGTCTTTTCATACTTGTGATTTGTCATGGCTCTTACATCACCCTTCCTCTGACTTTGTATTGGTATTTCAGATTTGGACAAGTGCTTGCGTCAAGAGCCGTGAGAGCCGCACACTGCCTCACCTCAATCCAGGTCTGTTGGGTATAGATGTAGCCTGTGCAAAATTTTAAGCAACCTTCAAGTTCTAACTTATGATCCTCGTCTGCTCAGATTTTTAAGACCTGTCACGTAATTGATATCCCGTTTTGTGTGATATTGACCATATTAGCACTGAACAAGTGTAATGTCAGATTTTGACCCATACAACTTTTGGTTTTGAACATGCAGTTCTCACCGACATCAGGCCACATATTGCTTGCGTATGGTAGACGTCATAATTCACTCCTGAGAAGCCTTGTTGTGGACGGCTCTGCAACAATTCCAATTCGAGTTTACACTATTCTTGAGGTTTGCATTCTATTCCATTCAAATAACTAGTCGTTGTGGGAAGTTAATCACTGTGGCTCTTTAGTGGCTAATATTTCTGCCTAATGTCTTCTTGGGCTAACGCAGCACTGTCTCTGTTCTTTCTATTACGTTGTCAGGTGTATAGAGTTTCAGATATGGAGCTCGTGAGAGTACTCCCTAGTGCCGAAGATGAGGTGAATGTGGCGTGTTTTCATCCTCAAGTTGGTGGTGGTCTTGTGTATGGAACAAAGGTGATTTATGCCCCCCTTGCGTCTGAGCTAGTAATTAGTCATGAACTCAATTATCTTTTGTTTAGGAATTTATTGCTTGATCGCAGGTAGTAGCATAGTGGTACCATAATGCTCATGTTCAGCGTCACTCTTCTGAATCCTGTATACTGCAGCTCTGTGAGGGCTGTGGTACCCTTACAAATATGGAAAGTTGAGAATGTAGGTTGTGACTGGTATGATTATTAATCAACTTTTCTTCTTAATTCAGGAAGGAAAGCTTAGGATACTTAGACACGATCGAACAGCTCTGCATTCAAACTCTGGTTCAGCCTTAGAAGATGAACTACTTGAGGTACTGCATTTAACTTTGGAGACCTGTTCTTCTCTGTCTTCTAGGCCGTTTTTCGGACCTTCGACTAGTCTGCGTATATCATCAACTGTTTTTTTGTGAGTTGCTCTTGATTGTGATGATCATTCTTAAATTTTCATTATTTCAATCTAAACACCCAAGTGCTCAAATAGCCAAAAAAGTGGTTTTGAAAGTTGCTGAAATCGACCATCAACTTTAAATTGAACTTTCTGTCCTAAGGTGGGGCGCTTAGTTGCTGAAGAGTTTGCTTAGTTTCTATTATTTTCTTAAAGGGTATATGTTCTGCATATTAGATTTCCTAGTAAAGTAGAAGATGTGAATGCTAAATCTATCTCTGGTTTGCCTTCTGTAGCAGGCAGAGAACTTGGATCCACTCAGCTTTGGTATGGTCCCTGACATCGACGATGCCCTGTAACGAAATATATCTGAAGCCCTTGTCCCAGTATAACTGTTTGTAACGGAAACATAGAGCAGAGTTGTGCATACTTGCCAGGTTTGGAGGCTTCCTTGTCGAAGTAGCCCTTGTTTGTTATAGGTTATGAAACACATCCCAGCTCAAGGAGCTGTATCAGGAATGTGACAGTTCAGAAACATAGTACTATTTAGACTAGTGGTATTGGACAGAATGTCTGCCAAGAGAAAAAAAGAAAAAAGAAATGAGAGCAAAAGGATTATTAATCCACTTTCATCTGGTCCTCTGCATTACAGCCCCCCGAGCAGCACAAAACTCCTCGTCATTCCTTGTGATCTACTACAGTTGTGCTCATTTTGCTCTCAACTCTTGTTTCTGGATGTAATTCAATACACATCACACCCAATTCATCCGAAGTACTCACAAGTTGAAAGAATGCAAAGGATCCCATTGCCCAGTGAATAGTGAAATTAGGTTGAATTTCTCAACATTTTACACTTGATATATTTACTGTTAATGTACAGTACAAGCAAATGCAGTAATTTCATCAACCCAAAACTGTGTGGGGCATGGGTTGGTGCAGCAGCTAAAGACTTGGTTCAAAGAGTTGCATATGCCTCCACGTGGACAAGCGGTCGGTGACTTTTTTGGATAGGGTACTTCAATTGTTAAGGCAACCTAATTTCACTCTTTTATATAAGAGAGAAATTTTATTTTTACCAACTTGGGGCAAGAAACACTGCTCAAGACAACATTATGATAAATTATGTTGGATTTTTTGAAGTTATGTTGGATTGTCTGAATACAAACTCTACACCATTATAATGAATTATGTTGGATTGAATACAAACTCTACACCATTATAATGAATTATGTTGGATTGTGTAAATACAAACTCTACAACACGTAATCCCTCAACTCCTAAATTCTTTCTTGATTTTTTGCATATTTTTGCATATCTTTATTCATAAATTTATATTATTTACCTCAATTTCATCAAGTTATCATACAAAAAGGTTTTAAAAAGAAAGCCAAGCATTGGTTTGGATAAATGAGACTTTTAAAAAAAAAACTTGAATCCTTTCTATTCATCATCCCAAATTGGAACCTCTGAGTGCAGAGGGGTTAATCCCTAAAAGAATTTGCATCTAATGAGAGGATGATTAATGTGTTCAAGAGCTTATGATAGGAGCTTTATAGCTGAATGAATCACGTACATTCATATATGTTGAAAATGCTATTTTTGTCTTTTTTTTAACAATGTGACTAGCTTGGTCACTGGGTGCTTCATGACTTTTGTGCAAGGTTTTGAATTCATTCATTTCAAGATGAATTGCCACAAAAACCTGCAAAAAATGAAGGTTTTACGTTTGAATTCTCCTCATGCCATCACTTACAAAGCTACAATTCTTTATTCCACCATCTTGTTGGGTTGGGACATCCAAAACGATGTATTAGATTTTTTATTTTTTTTTGTCATGTTCTACACTTTACAAGCTCTGATCGCACATATCCACTGCCCCACCAAGAGTCCAATTTGTTTTACTTGTGACACTACTTAGATCCTACAACTACAAATTACAAAAGATAGCTATAAACTGAATTATATCCTTTTCTTAGAAAGCACTATCATTTGGTAACTTTGGCAATTTTGACACAAGAAACTTTAGAAGGTAAAGAACTTAGTTTGTAAACATTAGTTTATGGGATATCAAGGTTGTATAGGTTGCTTTTCAATAAATGATATCACTTCACTACAGTACCCAGCTATAAAAGCTAGCAAAAAATAATTCTAAACTTAGATGACACAATAGAGTTATTCGTAAAGTCCCCCCAGTTTGGAGGGGACTTTTTCCGACAAATTTCCTTCGACGGACGACCCTGCAGGCGACCACGACTCTGCAGGCAAAGTCCGGACCAAACTTCTTTTTGATCAATTTGGGTGCTTAAGAAAGTTTGATACCCACTTTTGTATTGACTTTTTGCCCAAAACTTGCTTTTTCACAAAACTGCAGGGTTTAAACCTCGGTTTTGGGTACTTTACGAATAACTCTAATGTTAGGAAATTAATTTTGAATGGAGAAAACACGAGTTTTCAAGGAAAATATTGCTATTTAGCATCTATCAAATTTATTTTTCTAAATTTAATTAAATATTCAGCACACAATGTTAATCCTAAAAGTTGGGTACATTAGTGTATAAAATAATGAAACTATTCAATTTAGATGTATACCTCACGACTCTTTCCAATTGTGTCCCTATCTACATCAATAGTGGCAATGGGATCCAAGTATTACCATTCAAGAATGTTCTAAAATCTTGTTAATCCCATTATAATTCTTGGTGCGTGTTCTTTTCAAATTCAAATCAAAAGTAAATTTTGGTTTCAAAACTTCAAAGAATAACTTTTCAATTTCATGCCCTATGAGCAAAGATAGAATGTGAACTATTTAAAATATTCTGCATAACAAAAATGATTATCTTTGCAATTTTAAATTTTAAATATCACCACACTCATATCTTTGTAAGTATAAAAATTGTAAAAATGTGATATTTTTATACAAAAGTTCTAAAACTAATCAAATACTCCGTAGTTAGACTTTGGAAATCACCTTTAATTTGCTCTCGCTTCATTGTACATTATTCACTACAAGATACTCTTGTCACAATTTAACCAGACAAAAGATCAAGCACATTACAATTAGCCATCTTTCATAAGAAATCAAGATATATATGTGGTGGTTTTACTGTACAGTCATTTGAAGATATCGGCAGTAAAGTTTTAAAATAGATGGTTTGAATTCAAATTGATGACCATCATAACATTCCAGTTCAACATGTTTTTGCAATATTTGAGGTTTCTAATGAGAAATTTGAGAGGAAAATTAATATAATGTACTTTCGTACTATTTGGAGTAATATTTTGTCCTAGTTTGAGGAAATATTTATACAAAATTAAGTCTTTGCATATTTTACACTATAGCATACAATGAGTTATTGAAAAAAGACTTTGACGTTTTCTAATACCCTACGCAAAGGTCAAATTCAGCAAAAAACAAGTCATTTTTTGTAAAATAGTGTCACATGTCATCTTTTGAATGGTACGAGGTGACGTGAACCCTGAGAATCTGACGTAGAAATTCAATTTTGACACCTGGGTGTCGAATCAGACCTTCACGTACAGTAGCTTTTATAAAACATAGTGCCTTTTATCTTATTATTGAAAGTTTTTCAAAGTTTAGCTTTATAATGCACTTTTTTAAATAGCTATAGTGATGAAAGATTGTCTACTTTACCATGCTTTCATCCAATTGTCAAATGTACAACTAAATTTTGTATGTCATATCATGAGGGTTTAAGGATCAAAAATGTCAATCAACAACTTAAAAAATGTCTATTCTATCAGTCAAGCCAATAGAATAGACATTAGTAGACACATGGGACCAACTTGACTAATTGTAGGTCTTTTGATTCATGTTAATTTCTCAAGTCTATGTAAACCAAATGTTAAATCCCCACCTTGCATTGGCAAATAAGATTGTTGGACTACCAAGTCTGCTCATAATAAAGAATGTACATTGAAACCTCTCATAATGCAAATTCCCTACTTGCATAACTAAGTGTAGTTCTATATTTGCATACTCCTTAGAGCATTTCCAGTGCGCTCTTGCCAAACAATCCCTGTATTGGTAAACACAAGGGCATTCCACAAGGCCCGCATAGTGCAGGACCTTTTTTAAAACAAATTGCCCCAATGCAAAGTTGGCAATCCAAATGTCAAATGGACTTTTCGCATCAGAAAAAAAAGAAAAAAAAGAATCTACATTAAAAAAATACTTTTCATTGAAACAAGGGAAGTTTGAATTGATTGGCGCGCTTAACAAAGTAGAAAAGGGTTGACAATGATTGGTTGATTATTTCTACTGGGAGCCAACTTGTGGGCCCTTCACATTTTAGAAATTTGCCTGACTCAAGGGGGAGCATGCAAAGATTGTGGAAGTGCTAGGACCCATATTGGTTGCATTCGAGCACAATCTTTTTACAAACAATTTACTGCTTGGTAAAGTGCCGATAGAGGCACTGTTCCCGTGCCCATTGCAAATGCTCTTATGTGCATGAAGTCTACTACACAAACCATCTATGGAATCAATTATGTTCAACATCATTGATTTTCTTAGTTGAACTACCAAATTGAACCAATCAAACACAATTACTGTACTTCATGAGCATGTTTATTTAATTGGCCTTTGGCACTTGAACTTCTTTATGTGCATATAGCTAAAAAGTACTCCCCACCATTCCCATGCAATAAGGAAAGTTTGACTGTATTGTACAAGTGAGGAGGGTGATATTTGGAGTTGCAATGGCTATAGCTCCAAAATATTTCACAATTATAGTGGGTGACAAGATTTGCAAATTATTCTTTAGATTTTTTAATTCTATAATTTTTTTTGGCACATATGGTTGGCCCCCACAACCAAGCAATAGCAAGAAGTAATTGGGGCAGGCTTGCCTCAAAATAATCTCTTATGACAACATTTGTGCCAATAGCCGGGTTATTATTCCCTTTTAAAACTAGATGATTGAGTTCAAACTAAGGGTATTGGTAGGAATTGAACTGTAGACCTAATGGATTCAAACAAGTTCAACAAGCTTAACCCCTAAAGCCCGGAGGCATATTTTGGGCAGAAATTGTGAAAAACTGCCATTTTTAGGGCAATGAAAAAAAAACGAAAAAAAAAAAGTTTTTTTCAAAATTAAACCGTACAAATTTGTACTAGACTACTGTAGGAATGTGTGGAAAAAATTTCAGAAACTTTGACCGCACGGATTGAAAGATTATAACGTTTGAAGTTAGGAGAAAAAGTTTTTTTCAGCCTTGCCCGCCAGGGCCAGCAGACTTTAACTCCTCCTAGAGTGAGATTTTAACACTTCGCATGCTTATTTATTTTTACATTTGCATCTTATATCATGTATGTTACATACATGCCAAATTTCAAAAGTTAATGAGCTTTTTGCAAGAGATTCTCAAAATATTCCCAAATTGCCCAAGCTGCCAGAAAAGTTTAGGGCAGCATAACTGTTGATCCGAGCACCCGATCAAAAAAAATTAGATTTTCACTATAGGGGTACACATCTACAACTTGTGTCAAAATTTCATGAACATCCGACCAAAATTGACTTCATAGGAACCTACCCGGATTTTCAATTGTCCGTTCAACGGACAATTGTCCTTAAGGGGTTAACCATTATTTATTCAAGGTAATTAAAGAAATCTTAATCCCATTCATTGATTTTTCAGTGTACATAATTAGTAGCCTAATACACCTATGAGGTGGTTTTGATTGTTGATATTAGAGGCTCTATTGGAAAGACGTCTCTTTTCTACCTATGTAGGATTCATTCACTTCCTTCACGTGACGCATTTCTTCATATTTCACTCTTCAAATGTCTACAAATAAGAACATATTGGTTTTGAAAATGTACACTCACTTCAACATCAACATTGTGTAAATTTTACAACAAATTATCAACAAACAATACTTTGAATCCTTTGATACCTATTGTTAATGGTAGTGAAAAAATACATCCAATAGGGAATTAGAACATCCTTGATTTTCAAACAACAATTTTTTTAAGGTTGACCATTCTAATTATAAAAAAATTGCTCCACACTTAGAAATGTCGTGTTTCAGTGTAGTTACCTATTCCCAACTCACCTAAGGTAGGAGCATCCAAAACCAAACCTATACATAATGGTGTTACTTTCTAGATAAGTCAATGATTTTAGAATCTAAATCTAGATAGTCTATAGATAGCTTATCATTTTAGTCAACAAACAATAAGCTATCTATAGTCTACCTAGATCAAGGTTCTAAAATAACTACCATGTTTAAAAAGTGATGCCGTTGGGTACATATTCGGTTTTGGATGCTCCTACCTTATTCACTACACGCACACACTATGAAATAGCCATTGGAGAAGCGACACCACAGGAAGTTCTGAATGTCATACTAACTCTTTTTTGAATCAGATCCTATTCAAATGTCCTCCCACGTATCTGTTTGCTAGTCCAAAGGCTTCTTCCTCATCGGTGGCTTGGAGTGCTATACAGTCAACTTAAAAGGTCAGGAATCAAGAAAAAAACATGGGCAATAGTAGTTTCGGCAGGGCTGTAGTTTCGGCAAGTACTGTATGGCTAAAGAACTTGAATGTACACCACCATTACAATTTTGCCCACAATGGATTTGCTCCCATTCTGTCCATAATGGGGTAGCTTACCGTAGTGGCCAACAGTAGCCACTTTTCCATTTCGTGAGCCCGCCATTTGTGGTTCTCCGTACTGATTTTTTCAGTGAAAGAGTGCAGATGCTCTGCGTAGTCTGCGACTTCATGAGCCCTCTCGGCTGTGCCCCAATTATGAGCCTACAGTCAAATAACTTACGGTACTCTTCTGACACTCGGGTGCAGAGAGTTGTTGAGGGAGTGAGCCGCACACAGTGAGTCACACATGGCAATGTGGCAACATGGGATGGAGAAGAATCCACATTCTGGCTCCCAGTCGGTGGACAAGCACTGCTCAGTATTTGTTATTGATTTGGGGGTGCAAATGAAATCGACGGAGTTTCAAGTTCAATTGGAAGACGTCTATCAAGGCAAGGTCACTAACGGCTACATTTCTAAAACTAACACATTTCTAAAACTGACAAGTACAAATATGTTAGTCTTACCTAGAATGTACTCTCATGATTTATGAGAGTCTAATGTTGGTTTTAAAACAACACCTATTTTCCAACACTTTGAAAATTCATAGTTTATTCATATGGTGTTCAAAAAATGCATAAGAAGAGAATCTAGAATAATTTCTAGTTTGGACTACCAACAAGGCCTTACCAAAACTATTTCAATATAATAATGAAACCGTGTTGAGTTGCTTATTTTTTTTTTTTTTATGTGTACTTACCTTTTATATTATAGGGAATCACATTAGTTGCGGGTTTGTGAAGAAGTAAACTCACCCTTCTAGCCAAGTAAAAAATCTTCAACAAATTTGGTGAAGGAAGTTATAGCGTCCAATTGCAATGTTCCATGTTTAGAGTTTCATCAAGATTGGAGATAGGCATGGTGCGAGGGCTTCACAATTGGGACTCCCCCTATTCAATGCCCAATGTCACTAAATCCTGTCACATTTTCATCCCAATGGATGGTCACATTCTCACCTTTACACATTTTCATTCCAATGGATGGTCATGTTCTCATCTTTATACATTTGCATCCAAAATTTTGGAAGCATTCATTCTTGTTGAAATGCCAATTTTGACAAGCAAACAAAAAATATGCAACGGGAGTGTTGTCGCAAACTTTTGCAACAGTTGTACGACTGGTTCAGTATTAACTTCTCCCCGCCCGGCGTTGAATGGGCTGCGCAAAGGTGGCCTGAGTGTTTTGAAACCACACGGCACACACACGAGCTCTTGCAAATTATCTTGCTCGAAAGCTTACAAACTTCTGAATTGTACTTGATGCCTTTTGTATTCTTTTGATTTGTCAGGAACTGACCTTCAATTGCTAAAGGACTGGTATGAGGTACAGCTCGTAGGAAACGCCACACATGTGTTTGCGCAAATAGAGGCCGAGAGTGTTTGTCAGTGAAATGATTTGAGTTGAATGTGGTGAGTGAAAGGAATGAGCACTTGAGCCATCGTCGACAAGGCTCAAAAAATATGAGCATGAATGGTGAAGGAAGGCTTGGTAAATTGTAAGCCAGAGGAGAAACTGAAGTAAGAGAGGAGAAACTGAAGTAAGGTAGGAGGTTCATAATCCGACCATCTAAGAGCTGTTTGCCATATTGGGGAAGCTAAGCTCCTTGGAACAATTTTCAGTTAATATCATTAGGAAGAGAAATGGAATTCGCATCTAACCCAAGTCATTTCATATTTTTTAGACCTTTGTGGAATTAGTTATGAATTTTTGAAGTTGAAACACAGTGGTCACCAAAAGCGACCACCCCCTGAAATGTACACTGTTGGTACATGGAAGAAAGCAAAATGTACCTCTGTGCCATGATCATTTTTACAGCCCGTTCAGTTTATGAGCCTCCTACCTTAACTTAGTTGTTGAAAGAGGTTAATGAATATGTCATCTTTTTTTTTTTTTTGCAACAAGCGTGTTCAGGACACACCCTACAAGGGTTTTCCGTCATGAAGAAAGGTTGATTTCACACAAAGTAAAGAACTTGTCGCTGCCAAATATCGAACCCACAACCATGCCATTCAGTTTTGGTACCTCACCACCATCACCTAGTAGTTTAGGGTCATCTCAGACTTTACATGTCATCTTTTGATTTCACCATTTGGTGTGCTTATTGCATTTATTTTCAGTGTCCCATTATCAATTGTGTCTAAAATATGAGCATGAATAGTGATGGAAGGTTAGTAAATCAATAGGAGAGGAAGTTGTTGGAAGATTTCATTGAACAGGTATCAATTTATGGTCCTCCATTTTGTGTATTCATTGTCTTTCTTTCAATGTATGTGGTGTTTGATTTGTAGGAGACTATATCATTGATTATCAATGCTCAACAAGTTCGAACTTGGTGGTTTAGATTATTGTAATGTGTGCGTTTACCTCTCTCATATCTTGCTCAAGTGATGCAAATTAACCCCTAAAACACCATGCGGTCCTTAACCCCTAAAGGACCGTTGTCCCTTCGGGGGACAAATGCATTTTCGGGCAGGTACCTACGGGCTGAAATTTTCTTGTGATTTTTTGAAACTTTTTTTGGAGATAGAAAAACTGATCAGCTTTGTGGGAATATAATTTTTTTCACAATCGATGGCCGGGAAAAAAAGTTATGACCAAATAAGCTCAAAACAGGGGACGGAGGGCAGCGCGGGCAGCAAAAAAAAAATGGACAAAAATTTGAATTTTTTTTTTTAATATTTTTTTTCTCATAGATTATATTTTTGTCTATCCGGAAAGCTTTTATTCATTTCATTTGGATATGTTATGAGAAAGTTATGGACATTCTTGTTTTTTGGGCAGTTAGAGCATCTTTTTGAAAAAAATAACTTGTAGGATTCATTTCTGAATGCAATCTTTCAAATTTTTCATTTTTTTTTTGAATGGTTTAGATTGGTTGCTAGAACAATCTCACCATTGGGATTAGTGAATTTTAATTCCATCTAAGAGATATTAATATTTTAGATTTTCCTTCTATCTCATACCTACTTCTACTTAACAATTTTTTTAACAATGATAATTAAGTTTTTCTGAATTTTTTTTTCCTAGACTCTCAACTCAATTCTCCACTATAAAGATTTAAAGCTCAAAACTCTGTAGTGCAAAAAAATTTAATTAAAAATGTTTAAAGTAAAAAAATCTAGTCCCGCAATGTGCTGAAAAACTTGTTTTTTTCACTTTAAACACAGATATCTTGCAATCTGTGCGGTCAAAAATTCTGAAATTTTTTCCACACATTCTCATACTAGTTAGGTGTAAGATCCTACGGTTTGATTTGCAAAAAAAACATTTTTCATTTTTTTTTACTGTTTGCTATAGAAATGGCAGTTTTCAGTGTTTTTTGGTAGAAAAAAGGCCTCGGTCCTTTAGGGGTTAAATGATCAATTGAAAATTCGGGTAGGTTCATATAAAGTCAATTTTCAATGGATCTTTCTTAAATTTGATATAAGGTGTGGACATGTACTGCCTTATTGAGAATATAATTTTTTTCCAATCAAGTGACTATATCAAAAGTTATGCTGCCCAAAACCTTTTGGGCAAGTTGGGCAACTTTAGAAACCATGTGCAAAATTTCCCTTCTACCTCTGAAATTTGCTAGGTATTTAACCCCTAAAGTCCCAAGGCCATTTTCCCATCAAGAACCACTCAAAACTGCCATTTCTATAGCAAAGAGCAATAAAAAAAAATTAATTTGTTTTTTGCATATTTAACCGTAGGATCTTGTACTAGACTAGTGTAAAAATGTGTGGAAGAAATTTCAGAAACTTTGACCGTGTAGATTGTAAGATATTTGCATTTAAAGTGAAGGAATCAGATTTTTTTGCACCTTGCTCAACTACATTTTTTGACTTTGAACCTTCTTAACTTAAAGTTTTTGCTCTAATGATTTTGAATTTCTATTTTTATATGATGAAGAATTGAGTTGAAAATTTAGGAAAAAAATTCAAAAAAAGAAACACTTGCTTTTCACTCATTAAAAAATTGTTAAGTAGAAGTAGGTTTAAGATTGAAGGAAAAATTAAATCATTAATAGCTCAAAGATAGAGTTGAAATATACTAATCTCAACGATGAGATTGTTCTAGCAAGAAATCTTAACCGTGTGAAACTTTTTTTTTTGAAAAATTGTCAAAATTGAGTTCAGAAATGAACCCTATAAGTTATTTTTTCGAGAAGATGCTCTAATTGCTTGAAAAATAAGATTGTCCATAACTTTTGCATAACAAATCCAAATGGGATGAATCAAAGATTCCCATGTAGATAAAAATAAAATCTATATGAAACAAATTTTTAAAAATTTAAATTTAAATTTCTTGTAAGGGTTTTTTTTCTGCCCGCCGAACTAAAATTTGGGGGTTTTGTGCCATAACTTTTGCTCCCGGGCACCAATTGAAATAAAAATTACATTTTCGGAAAGCTAATATGATTCTCTATCTTCCCAAAAAAAATCAGAAAATTACGACAAATATTGAGACTGTAGGAACCTGCCCGAAATCCATTTTGTCCCCCAAGGAGACAATGGGACTTTAGGGGTTAACTAATACTCCGTATGATATAAGAAGCAATTGTCAAAAAAATCCCATGTGTAATGCAAAAATCTCATTCTAGAAGGAGTTTGAAGTTTGTTGACCCTATATGGTAAGGTAGGAAAAAAAACTTTTTCATCTAACTTCAAACACCACATACATTGAAAGAAAGACAAATGAACCCCAGTCCTGTAGTCTAATGTATCAATCTATGTAGTCAAAATTTTCAAAAATAAGTCCTAAAAAGTGACAATATTTGACAATTTATGCCCCAAATGAACCCTGGTCCTGTAGTCTAATGTATCAAGCTTCACAGGAGTTTAGATCCAACAAACTATTATACACCAAATTCTATTTTACAGTGTAAACACAATGAAATTTTTTAGTTCAAATATTTATCCCCTAAAGGACCAACGGATTTTCTGGCTCCGAAACCACTGAAAACTGCCATTTTTGTTGCAAGCACTCCCTAAACAAAAAAAAAAACATTTTTTAAGAATCTAACCATAGGATCTTGTACTTCACTTGTCTCAGATCATGTGGTAAAAATTTCATGAAGTTTGACCGTACGGATTGGAAGATATTAGCATTTGAAGTTGGAAAAAGAAGTTTTGGGGGACTATGACCTACAATTTCAGATGACTTTGACGGCCATTTGTGGGTCTTTTTTGCACTACTCACCATAAATTTTAATTTTTTTATGTTGAACATTTGAGTTGAGAGTTGGAGAAAATAATATCAGAATGTCAAAACTTAATTTTCACATATTAAAAAATTGTTAAGTAGAAGTAGGTCCAAAATTGAACAAAACACTAAATCATTGATAGCTCTTAGGTGGAATTAAAACACCAAAATCTAAATGGGGGTTGTTCTTGCAAAAAAATTTAACCTAGTCAAAAAAAAATTGAAAAAAATTGAAAACTGCATTCACAAATGAAATTCTATAAGTTTTTTTTTTTTAAGATGCTTAGATTGCCTGAAAAACAAGACTGTCCATATTTTTCTCATTCTGAGTCCAAATAGAATGAATCAAAGCTTCCAATGTAGACAATGACATGATCTTTGAGAAGGAAAAAAAAAATTAAATTAAATTCAGTTTTTTAAAAGTTTTTTTTTCTGCCCGGCAAACAACTTTTTTGACTTCGGGTGGCATAACTTTTGCTCCCAGGCACCGATTGGAAAAAAAAATTATATTTTTAGAAAGCTAATGTTATTTCCTATCTTCAAGAAAAGTTTCAAAAAATCAAGTCAAAATTTCAGGTCACACGAGCCTGCCCGAAATCCCCAAAGTCCCTAAGGGGTTATTGTACAAAATGTTGTTCATACTTGCTCAACTTCTTATTAAGAGCTTTCAAATGAGCTACAATTTGTCACCAAGTTCCCCATAGATCAGATGAGCACACAATGGTTTATTGAAGTTTTTTTAGTTTTTTTTTATAAAAACGGTGGTCAATGTATTATGATTTATTGAAGTTGCTTCTTGAAAGGTTTTGAGGTAGAGAACCTTCAATCCTGTATCGAGATTCTTTATTAAATCAGCATCCAGGGTTTTAGACTTTGTACCTAGCTACCATCTACTTTAAAATTTTAAAAATCATTCTCATAAAATCAAATAAAACAGAAATCATATTTCGAAGATTGACCGTATTGCTTATCAGACCAAATGCGTACTTGCTTCTTTCAATAATGTGCTTGAATCTGCAGTTGATGCAAGTTCCTGCTCACATAACATTCAGTAGCCTTCAGAGAGGCTGCCTTTACCTCTCTCGAGTCCTCATCCACCAAATTTATCCTCAGATAATTAATGTAAGTTTGGATTCGGGGACAGTGGCAATACATTATGGTAAGTTCTATTTTTTTTTGTTAATTTTAGGACCCGACATACTCCCTCTGTCCCACTAAAAACCTCCAAATCAAGTAGAATTTTTGTCCCACTAAAAAGCTCCTTTTTGTGTTTTTGATTGTTTAGTGAGTGTTTGTTACATTGAACAACCTTGTGGGGGCAAGTGAGACAATCAAAAAGCATTCCCATGGCCTTGCAAGCTTGGCCTTCGCGATATGAGACACCTTGTACTAATTTCTTTGTCAAATAGTAGTGTTGACAGCCTATTTAGTGACTACTTTGGTGCTATTAAAATTTGATCATAAAGTGGGATAGTTTTTTTATTTTTGGATATTTAGGTTGGAGAACATGTCATTACAATCCCATTGCAGCCACCACCCTTTAACCCCTAAAGGCCCAAGGCCTTTTTTCTACCAAAAAACCATAAACTGCCATTTCTATAGCAAGGAGTAAAAAAAAATGAAAAATGTTTTTTTTTCACATCTAACCGTAGGATCTTACACCTAACTAGTATGAGAATATGTGAAAAAAAATTCAGAATTTTTGACCGCTCAGATTGCAAGAAATCAGCGTTTAAAGTGGAAAAAACAAGTATTTCTGCACATTGCGGGACTAGATTTTTTGACTTTAAACATTTTTCACTTAAAATTTTTGCACTACAGAGTTTTGTGCTTCAAATCCTTATAGTGAAGAATTGAGTTGACAGTCTAGGAAAAAAAATAATATTCAAAAAAACTTAATTTTCATTCCTAAAAAATTATTAAGTAGAAGTAGGTACGAGATAGAAGGAAAATCTAAAACATTAATATATTTTAGATGGAATTAAAATACACTAATCCCAATGGTGAGATTGTTCTAGCAAGTAAACTAAACCATGAGAATTTTTTTTTTTTTAAATTGCAAAAATAGCATTTAGAAATGAATTTTACAAGTTATTTTTTTCAAGAAGATGCTCTAACTACCTGAAAAACAAGAATGTCCATAACTTTCTCATAACAAATCCAAATGAAATGAATCAAAGCTTTCCAGATAGACAAAAATATAATCTACAAGAAAAAAAATAGACAAAAATAAATCTATTATTTAAAAAAAATCAAATTTTTGCCAAATTTTTCTTGCTGCCCGGACTGCCCAGTTACGAAAAAAAGTAACATATTTGGCCATAACTTTTGACTCCTATTTCCAAATGTGCTGAAATTTTGTGCATATGAAAGATATTCCTCGCGCCCACCTTCTGTTAAAATTTCAGCTTAAAATATAGAAATCTCTAGTCACACGGACCTGCCCAAAATTTCTATACGGCCAAAAAACGCAGTCCAATCCTTTAGGGGTTAAATCATCTAAAATGACAGAGCTGGCAATAGTTATAAAGTATGTTCAAATATCACACTTTTGACATGAATTTTGTGTGTCTAAATGATAGTGTCTAAGCTTGAAATTTTGCATAGATCTAAGGGATGGGTTATTTATTCTTGAATGAATGTATTTTTGGCACTTTGACTGAAAATATAGTTAATTTCTTAACGGGAAGAGTTTTGGAGGCTTTTAGTGGGACAGAGGGAGTACAAATCAACAAATATTTGTGCTAAGAGTTCAATGATTAATGCTATACAATCACTTTCCATCAATAACTTGTTTGGTTTTCCAAGGGAAAAATCAATTTTATATATACACATGGGGTGGTAGGAGGTAGAACAACCCATGTGGGATAAATAATTTAGAGTTTGTAGTTTCTTAAGCAATCATAGTTAAGTCAAAAACAAAGAATTGTGTTAAAAGTAGAATTTCAGATCACATTTAGGCATAGTAGAATAAGTTTTCTCAAAAAACTTTGAACTACAGAAAGTTGGTAAATGAAGATAAGTTTCACCTCCAAAAATCCGTTTGTCATTTTGAATCTCCAATCAAAAGTTATGGACAAATTTGAGAGAGGATTTTTTAAAATGTTAAAGAAAAAAGGTCCATTTCAAACCCTCCCTCAAATTTGTCCATAATTTTTTATTGGAGATTCAAAATGCCAAACGGATGTTTGGAGGTGAAACTTATCTTTATTTACCAACTTTTTGTAGTTCAAATTTTTTTGAGAAAAAATATTTTACTATGCCTAAATGTAGTCTGAAATTCTACTTTTAACACAATTCTTTATCTTTGACTTAACTTTGAATGCTTGAGAAACTACAAATTCTAAAATATTTATCCCACATGGGTTGTTCTACCTCCTACCACCCCATGTGTATATATAGAATTGTCTTTTCACTTGAAAATCCAAAGTGCCTTTGGTTTTGTATGAAAGCAAGCTACAAGCTTGGTTCATTTTTTTTTAATTTCTTTTCGTGTGTTTTGTAATGTTACAAAACACGCAAAAAAAAATTAAAGAAAAATGAACCAAGCATTTAGCTTGCATTCAAACAAAGCCAAAAATATTTTGAGTTTTCAAAATACCCAATGTATGGGTGCAGAACGTTTATTGTGTTTTATTTAATTAGTGTATAAACTGTGGTTTTGTTTTAATTTTAAATGGACCTTGAATTGTTATGGCCAGCCAACTGACTCACTGACAAAATCGACGCGTGTTAATTAGCTACTGATGGTGTGGTATATTCCACACCATCTCATCCGGCGGATGAAATGGTGTGGAATATACCACACCATTCCGTCCGGGGGAAGGCAGCCCAGCAGTCTGCTACTGAATGTTATGCATTGTCATTGTCATTGTACTGAACAAGTAATGAAGCTAAACATATTCAAGACCTTCACGGCAAAAAATTGAACTGAAGAATTAAGGTAGGAGGTTCCGTCCATAAACCGACTGGATTCTAAATGCGTTCCCTATCTAGGAATGAGTGGCATTTTCTTTGAAATATCTATGATTTTCATTGATGGAGTAGGAATGCTTGAAAGGATTGTTTATGGACCTTCTGCAATGAGGGTTTTAATAATTCCCTTCATAGAAATATATATATATATATATATATATATATATATATATATATATATATATATATATATATATATATATATATATATATTGGAAAAAGGGTGACCATTGCATTAATAAATATAGAAAGAATACATGAAAACATTTCTTTTACCTCTCAAACCAGCCCAACCTCTAAGGAGGGAGGGCAGTTGAGAGAAAGGAGAAGAAGGCCTCAATCAGGTTCCCTGGGACGGATCAACCTAGGCGGGGGCTAAAGGTCAGGTGCCACTCAGGCTGGTTGAAGGTACCAGAGCAGAAGACGCCATTCTTACACCAAGTTTCAAGGAACTCTTGGCTGATGGCATTGCGTCTATCCTCACTACAACTAGAGTAAAAGGAAATAAGATGGTTCCTGTAAGCCATGCCGGCGAGGATGGTATCTCGCCAAGCGTGAGAACAAATTTCCGAAATGTTAATGGGTTGGTTTTCGAACAAAAGCAAATTCCGGGCGCACCATAGCCACCAAAGAGTGGTAGAACGCAGGATATCACTTGCAATGTTGAAATTAAAGCTGGCCGAGGTGTAGTTCCCGTCTTGATCGAAAGATCTAGGGGGGACTCCCGTAATTGTCTCCCTCCATGAGGGCCCTTCATAGAAATATTGTGCACTATGTATGCAACAAATATCTGAAAATTTGAAATATCCATTACAATTAATTACATAAGGTGTTGTGGAGCCACAACCTTGAAATAGTACAGAAAGAATGTAAACTTTTGAAGCCTTGTAAATTCTTTGGGCTTATCACACAATTGAAGGAAAGTCATATCTCCTTGAGGGGTACTTGAATGACAGTTAAGTCATGTTCTTGTAATCTTGACTTTTGGCATGATTTTTTTAATTTATTTTTCAATATAGAAAAACAAATATTTTTTCAAGAAATATAATTTTTATTTCAACTAGTGCCCAATAGCAAATTTTATACTACACAAAGCTCAAAATAGTCAAATACAAGAAACAAATCAAATAAATAAATTGAAAATACAATACTATACAATATAAATATATATATAGAGAGAGAGAGAGAGAGAATAGATTATATTTTTGTCTATATAGAAAGATTTTTTTTGTTCCAATTAGATAAGTGATGAGAAAATTATGAAGTTCTTAATCTACATGCTAAATCTTGACGTAAAGGACGTTTTCAAATTTATCAATAAAACTTTACTTGAGTACATAAGAGTCTGATTTCTTTTTCTTTTTCTTTTTTGCATTTGTAGTGATTCATATCCAATGTAAACAAAGAACCCACATAAATCTTGCAAAAAAAGTATTTGATTGTGGGTGATGTCATTGGTATTTTCAAAGGAGTTGCTAAGTTTTGTACAATTTGTACACGACATTTATTGACCTCCGTATAAATAAATTATGATTTTTTTAGGTCTTCACAATTAGATTTACTTTTTATTTAGAGAAAATATAAAAAATTGACATGTTTTTTGTAGGTTGTACATGGACTAAAAAAATTCTAGACTTAGATTGAGCAAAGGTAGGGGAATATGCATAGAAAATATGCCTAACATACTTCTGATTATGGACAGAGTTTAGGTTTAGTAGCCTTAGTACAAAAATTTGTCACAAATAGTGGTCACACTCATCTAAAAATCTTAGGTAGGGACGTAGGGTCGAGAAAAACTTTATCTTTCACTTTGAATGCAAATATCTCACAATTTGTGCAACTAAACTTCACAACATTTTTATTACATGATCTCATACAAATGAAGTACAAGATCTTGTGGTTAGATCCTCAAAAATTTCCTTGTCTACTTTTCTGGAGTGAAAGCAATAGAAATAAAAGCTTTGAATGTTTTTGGATGAAAAAATAGCCTTGGCACCATATTTTGGTGTTGACTAAACTTTGAAGTTAAATAAAATCTTACCAAAGTAATATTTTTGGTATTTTTTAGTAGAATAGCCTTCAAAGTTTATTTTAAGCATCAAAAATCCAATTTTTTTTTTTTTTAATGATTTTTGAATTGAAGATTTCTTGCAAAGGCGTCTATTGCAAATCTTGATTTTTTTTAGTGTTAAAGTGTCTTAGAGATGAGCCTCAAATACACTAAATCTTTGGAAAAAAGACACATTGAAGATTCATTTAAAAAAATTGTAGTGTAGATTTTGAGAAGCCTTACACCAATTATGGTTACATATGTGCATACATTTTTTAGCCTCTTATTTATTCACGGCCTCTAATTTAGATTTGACATGCAAAAAGTGGATTGAAAGACTTCAAATCACGTTTGCAATCTTAAGCCCCCCTTAATCAAACACTATAATCTTTCAATCCATAAGTAATATATTGTGCTTTCTATCCATTTGTGATCCATAAGACATCTAGTTTGAATGCAAAATGGTTAATATTGATTTATATTGATAAAAATTATCAACACTTGAGCATTTAAAGAAGGAAAATTGAGCAAAATCCAAAAAGCTCAATTAAGGCCTTGGGCATTTAGGCAGTTAATCCCTAAAGGACCAAAGGTTTGTCCAAATTTCCAAAATTGTCAAGATCTATTATAAATGCAATTTAGAAAAATATTTTAATGGTGACTCTCACACAATAGTTGTAAAATATGATTTATAGATCACATCTATTCGGTTACATCAATAAATTTGTAAACCAATATTTTACAATTTAAAGCCAACAATTGAAAATTCCTTTTGTAATCAATTGTAGATTGAATATTTATGATTTTTACAAGAATTTTTTCTATAAGTTCAAAATGCTAAGTTCTAATCATAGTCATTTTTGAAGATTTTTATTTTATTTTTTGATTCAAATCATTTTTGAAGGGTCATTTTTTGAACTAAAAAAGTTAATTTTTGAGGCTAGACCTATCGATACCCTTTGAATTATAGAATATTTGCAAAGCAAAATCCTCATAATCTATATTGTACAAATATTAAAGAACTAATACAAGAATCTTCAAAATAAATTGATTGATGAAAAAATGCATTTCGGTTTGGGATGTGTTTCCATTCATTTCTTGTTCAAAATCTACACTCATGGTCCTTAAGGGATTAAACAAATAGACTCAAGCTCTAAGTAAGTCAGTTCAAACAAAGGATTGGAGTTCAATCATTCTCTCTTTGTGTGTAATCAAACATTTATACATGTTTGTAAGCCTAAGCAATTCAAAAGAAGACAAAAGGAAAGACCAACATAAGGAGAGCAACCCCAAATGCACCATTGACCCAAAACCACTATCGTCACTCTTTACAATAGAACTCCTTTAACTCAACAGGTCCCAAACCGCTTGACAACATGAGTTTAGAGAGTGTCTGTGCATTACAAAGGTTCTGCACAAGCAGACTTGACACCTTGGGTTTTGTGGGTTTCTTGTCAAAGGACACTTGTTGAACTTATTATATAGTACCGCTTTTTTTTCCTTGTGGAGCCAGGACTGCAAGGACTAGATGCTTTACAGAGGTTTGTTGAGTCATGGAGGATGTACTTATGAGAGTTCTATTGTATTAGTACATCTCTAAAATCAAAATGTACCTATGTGGAAGAAAAGATTTTAGAACCTCTACCTAAAAAACTTTCACCCTTTCTAACTTTTGCATACGTTATCCAAATGCCGCGTTCTTCGATGCGTTAGAACCTCCTTTCTCTTTTGCCAACAAGAAAATATGAAAATTTGACGAGTCTAATAATAGTCACATGGAGAGTCCTTTCATGCCAGTGAACCTTGCCACTGTGACTGTGAGCAGGAGACCAAGCCATGTGATGGAGGGATTCTTCCTCAATCACAACATTGCTGCTTACTAATGTTTGCTTGCATCTAAAGTTTAAAATCCTCCTTACTGTACTGGACAGAGGGAATATATCCAAAAATGACATGGCAGTGGACATAACAAGGTAGGTGCCCGTACAATCGCCTCTTATTGCCTCTTATTGTTTGTAGCAAAAATACTGCCAATTGAATTTGAATGAAGGAATAATGATGTACTCCCTCTGTTTCAAAATAAAACCTGTGTTTCCTTTGTATTTTGCAAAGGAAACGCTGGTTTTATTTTGAGACACAGGGAGTATGTTTTTTAACTCCTAAAGTTTCAAGGTCTTTTTTTCATCAACTGAAAAACATTCAAAAGTGTCATTACTGACTCTATTGCAAAGAGCAAAAAAATATAACTATTTATTTTTTTTATTTTTTTGCATATTATGATTGATAGTAGGATTCTTTACTAGACTAGTATGAGAATGTGTGGAAGAAACTTCAAAACTTTTGACCACATAGATATTTTGCAATTAAAGTGAGGAAAATGTGTTTTTTTGTACCTTGCATGACTGCATTATATGACTTGGAATTTTCTTAACTTAAAAAAAAATTGCACTACACATGTAGAATTTCTATTTTTTTTATGTTGAAGAAATGAGGTGAAGGTCTAGAAAAAGAAATTCCAAAAAACACACCTTAATATTCATTCTTCAAATATTCATTAAGTAGAAGTAGGTATGAGGTAGAGGAAAAAACTAAATTGTCAATAGCTCTAAGATAAAATTGTAAATCACTACTAGTAATCCCATCAGTGAGAATGCTCTAGCAAGGAAACAAAATGATGCCAAATTTTTTCTTTTAAAATTGTGGAGTTTCAATTCAAAAATGAATCCTATATGTTATTTTTTGAAGAACATGCTTGGATTCAACACACCAAAAAAATGGACCCTATATACATCAATGTATAAACCAACTCCAACTTGATGGTGGTAATTCCAATAATGTGCCCACTTTATAAGGTTTCAATACATTTTTGGACGTGTAGAAACAACAAAAACCATTTTATCTTTAGAGAATGTTGATTTGCAACTTTTTTTTTATGGAAAACTGACAGTTTGAACTTACAATTGTATTAAATGATTTCCATTCATTTTATTTATTGAAGTTTTGGAGATGGCTATGCTACATCATTACATTAAATTTAAGACATTTAGACTCATTTAAATTTTATTTGCTATCCCAATTCCAAAAATAATGGTTGAAAATGGATCACTATAAAGTGTATTTTAAAACGTTTAGCAACTTGTTGATTTTGATTTTGATCAAATTGATTTCTTTTGAATTTTATTTCAACTAATGCAATGAAGCTTTTAAAATCTATTTTCATTGAATTTGAAGTTTTGACCTATAACTATGGCTTGATGATTTTTATAATTTTTTATTTTAATGATAAATTGGCTTACTATA
This sequence comes from Pseudisothecium myosuroides, assembly GCA_951799445.1. Classification (NCBI taxonomy): domain Eukaryota; kingdom Viridiplantae; phylum Streptophyta; class Bryopsida; order Hypnales; family Lembophyllaceae; genus Pseudisothecium; species Pseudisothecium myosuroides. Next base: position 24,091,326 of record OX637290.1, on the reverse strand, counting down.
ATATAATATATTAATATGTACTTATGGTGAGTTATTTTGATTCTTTGATTGTAGTTTATATATGATATGATTTTTTCACTTTTTCATCATAAATCTAAGGTAATTTTAGATCTTCACAAGCAAATCTAGAATTTTTATAACACATAAAATTCGTTTGATTTTTTTTGTGAATTAAAAATAAAGTAATCTTCTTATGGTTAAAGTGACTGGATGAGCCAAAAAAAAATTAGAGCTTCACAATTTGGCTATATGCTATCCTTTTAGAGTTTAACCTTGTAAGATCATTTGAGTCCAAAAGTAGCTTTTGAATGGTTTGAAGTGATCATTAGATTGAGGATGATGAACTGCAATTTTTCATCTAATTTTCTTAAGACTTCTTTGAATGTATTTGTAGTGAATAGTGCTAGGAATTCCCTTATTGGGATAGTATTGATTATTCTACATAAAAAGATGATTAATCCATGAATTATGGGAGACACTTTTCTTTGCGTATTTTGGCAATTTCTAACTCATTATTCTTGATCCCATAAAAATGATCTTTTTAAAATTCTACAAATTAAAGAAACAAAGTTAATTCTACATAGTTTCTATACCAATTTGAAAATTTCTTAAAATTGAATTTCTTATTGGATCCATAATTTGGTTGATTGATTTTTTTGTTTATAGCCAATGATCTGGAAATTTGGTCACACTGTAACATTCTTCACCATAATATATATTTGTAGTAAAAAATTATATTTCTTAAACAATTTAAGTATTAGATATGAATTTTCATCACTTTTTCTTTAAAAAATCCCAATAATTTCAAACCATCACCAATAAATTTGAAAATTTTATGTTTAATAGAAGACATGTGATTTCATCTATAGAAAATAAAAACTAAAAATATTCAACAATACATAGTGACAAAATGGATCACGTCGTGTGAAAAATTCTATCATTTTATTCTGTGGTCATAACCTCATAGGCTTTGTTCCTATAGAATTTCTTCTTGGACAATTAGACAAGCACCTACTTCTTTAAAATCTCCATTGAGAGAATTTAGAATATAAAGGACTTGGACCTTGGTCACTAATTGTAATGCCTCCTAAAATAAATTCACTTGCCAGTTATGCACTAAAAAAAGATGCGCTAACACGAGTTCTACTGTATTTACACCTAGGCTCCAAGCTCGTAGGTTCACATTTCTAGGTTCCCACGCTAGCGTTAGCGTCATTGTAGTGTAACTTGGTGCACTTGGAAGCCCTCGATTTGTTCCAGCAGTTCCAGCCTCGCCATTGGGTCCAATGAAGAGAGATACCTTGTTGCACCACCGAACTGCTTTTCCAATTTCGTGGGAGTCCCCATTCCAGCCAGGCCACAACTTGGGATTGGAAATCCATCCTTGGAAGTTGGAACTAGGTCCGCACAGCAGCTGAGTGGGAGTGCCTGTGTGGCTTTGGGTATGTTAATAGGGCTACACTGAAGAGGGAAATTAGGTTGCCCCACACTAATATCTCAACATTCTACACTATATCAATATCACAATTACTGTAGAAGGATGCAGTGATGTAGGAAACACATGTGCTGCATGGGTTGGTGTATTGATTGATGGCTCGGGAATAGAGAATGGCTTGTGTCTCCATCTGGACAAGCAATGAGTCATGAGGTAACTTCTCTGTGATAAGGCAACTCAATTGTCAAGGCAACCCAATTTCACTATTTAGTGTAGTGTTGCACCCCACTACTCGTTGTCCTATGACAACGGAGTGAGTACTGCATGTTAAACTTGCTTCTTTCATGTCAATGATGAAGGCAATTTCCTCTTGTTTCACTCACTTTAGAAGGTCCTGGTACTTTGGTCTACGGACCCTTTGAAGTTGATTAGAATTGACCTCCAAATGATTGAATTTGCCATATGGATTAGTTATGTGACGTGTATGAAAGAGAAAAAATCCATTGCAAAATGAAATGCAAAGGCACAAATCATTCATACAAGAGGGATAAGTTATTAACCGCACTCAATTGGCGGGGCATTCCAAATGGCACATAACATTGTTTTACCAGTGAGGCAGGTTTCTCCCTCTGGCATCCTTGAAAAGGGGACCCTCACAATGAACAAAATTGTCTTCTATGACTCCTCAGTCAAGGTCTCCAATCCTTGAATTAACCCCTAGTGCAAATAGGAATGAATGTGGTGTATTGTATCAAGGTTTTCTTCATTGCATCATGTTTGTATGATCTCTGTATGTCAAATTCCAACCTACATTAAGGATTAATGAATAATAAGTAATTTTTTGGGTTTTTTTTTTTCATTTTTAATGAAGTGCCAAAGTGACGATATTGAATGTTATAGTGGTGCTGCAAATTTCAACATTCATCCACATATTGGATAGAAAATATCATATTAGCACATATCATATATCCATAAGTAAGTTTTCATCTACAAACTGGCGATTTCATCCAAGAATTTTTTTTGTTTGAAGTTTTCTCGCGATAGTCTACATTTTTAGTACCATTTTTTTCCTATAGGCGTGGTGCCAGGCAATAAAATTTGGTGCAATTTTGCACCAAATCGCCAAAAACAAACAAACTGGTAAACTGGTCCTTCTGAGGCATCTAGCAAAGCTCAATACCTTCCCAACATGGGGACTAAAGACCCATTGCCTGGTTATACAATGTTATGCATTTGTATGCCACCATTGCCACGAGAAATGCTTTACCAAAAGCTGCCTTGGAGTGAAAAAAAGGGGCGAAGAAATTGATGTCCTTTATGATTCCCTTGTTCGCAAAGCAAAACTGCGCTTTACTGAGTACTGGTTCCATGATGCCGAGAGCTGTCGTGGTGACAGCTGCCAAAGGTGCTACGATTCTATCATGTGGCTTGAAAGTTAGCGATGTCGCTACGCGCTACGTCACCAAGGAGGCTGCTCAGTGGCTTGCGAGGCTTTCATTGGAAAGCGGTTCTGCTACAACAAAAAAAAAATGGGGTAGCTGCAATGATTTTTGCTACATTAGATTATGTTTTTAAGTATTTAGTATGAACATTTTTGTTGTAAAGTTTTGATACAAAATGTTTTTTAATACAAAAATGGGACACGCATTCCATAGCAAACCAGTGCAGTACAAGAAAACAAGACCTTCGACAATACATTTTGTAGGGATCTTAGGTCCCATCATGAAAGTTTGAATGGAATATATGGTTTGAGATTTGGATGACTTGCTCTTGGAGTAGGAGTAGGCATTGTGTCGGAGTAGACTATCGAAGGCTTTAGAATTCATATATGAGCGGATGAGGGGCACGACAAAAAATGGGTTGGAACTTTCGAGATGGGGAAGAGGAGTTTATGTAAGCAACATTGAATGAAAATAAATTATACGTGGTTTCTCGGGAATGAATAGTCTAAACCTTTTGTAGCTTTGCATGGGCTTGCTTCTACGGACACTAACCTAGGAACTACAGGATGTTTTTTTTGTGAATGATGAGTGACAATCCCAAGGGTGATTTGATCCGTGAAGAGAAAAGACGAGATTTAAAATCTTAAAAATACTTTCTTTTTCCCTTCTCCTCCACTCTCCTTTCCCTTATTGATAGCCCAATGCATGTAAAGTGTCCTTGAGGATCATAATCCTTAAAGGACATTTTATGTCTGAGATTAGTCAAACTTCATAGGATTTCTAGATTAAAACACATATTTGAAATTCTTAATATTTTTCATATATGTCTAAAATCTAACCTTATTACCTTCATAATTTCATTTTTTTTCAAATTCAAATCTGTAAGATTATTTAAAGAATTTTTTTTGTAAAAATTATAGTAATTACAAAAATGCTTTAAATAGTATGAAATTTTAAAGAAAAATGGAAATAATAGTGACAAACATCATGGCATAATTGATGTACTCCTTAAACTCATACCAAGAGAAATTTGATAGAAAAGTTCAAAAAGTGGGGTGTTTTGAGCTTTCAAGATGTTGCCTTTACAATGCCACAAAAATTATAATTTGGAAAAATTTGAAAAAATTCAAATGAATAAAAAGTAGATTACTGGAGCTATATTTTTTAAGTTAAGCTTAAAAGCATTTAAAATCAAGAACTATGTGAAAAATGCAAGTTTGATTTTCCAAATGCCCATGGGGCTTGCAATGTCCTCTAAGGATTATTAATAGTCCCTTAAGTCTCAAGGCCATTCTTTCATGAAAACAAAACTGCCATTTCTATTGCAAAGAAAAAAAAAGGATTAAAAATTGTTTTTAGCAAATCTAACCATAGGATCTTGCACTAGAATATAAAAAAATGTGGAAGAAAAATAAAAAAACTTAGACTGCATAGATTGCAAGACATTTGCGTTTAAGGTGAAGAAGACATGTTTTTTTTGGCACCTTTTGAGACTAGATTATAAGACTTTGAATCTTTTTAAAGTAAAATTTTTACACTATATACTTTAAATTTCTGATTTTTTATGTTGAAGAATTGAATTTAAGGTTTTAGAAAAAATAAAATTCAAAACAACAACTTGATTTCCATTCTTTAAAAAATTGTTAAGCAAAAGTAGGTATGAGATAAAATGAAAATTTAAACCTTTGATAGTTCTAAAATGGAATTGAAATACACTTGAAATATAGTTTCCTATGGCAAGATTGCTCTAGCAAGTGAATTGAACCTTGTGGAACTTTTTTCCTTGAGAATTGTGAAAACTAAATTCAAAAACAAATCCAATACATTATTTTTTTTAAGAAGATGCAATGGTTGCCCACAAAATAAGAAGCTCCATAACTTTCACATCCCTTATGTAAAGCAATCTTAAACTGTTGAGACATGCAAGATCAATATTCTAGAGGTGCTGATGAGAATTGGGTACAATTTTCACGCATTGGAAAGTTAGATGTGAGGACAATGCATCTTTAAGTGATTATTTTTTAATCACAACAAACTTATACTTCCTCCGTCCCAAAATGATCTTTCTGTTGGCGTTAATTTTTTGTCCCAAATTTATCTTTGTGACGTTGTGAATTGGTCGAATTTGGCTTTCAATTTTTATTTGGGACCAACAAACAACTCCAAATAGTAGTTCTCCCTCCCTCCATGCAATCATCAATCAAAAGACAAGTGAAATGACTAAACGGGTCAATCAACATTGCTTGTTCTTATTTTTTGCATCTCTTTGTGTATTGCCCAATTGGAGATGAAGTTCTAAGAGGTAAAATAGAGGGTCATACATTGTCTTAGGCATATACTAAATGCCCACAAAATGACAACCTCACATTCAACAATTAATTGCCCACTGGTGCTTTGAAAATGTCCCAAAAATTCTACTTTTCAATATTCCCAAACTACTATTTGAAAAGGGCTCCCAAACTCAAAGTTTATAGAATGCTAGGATTGCACCAAATTCTAATTCTAGCGTAAACGGGTTTTTAAAATGTTATTTTTAGCCTAAAATCTTAACATTTTTTTTAATAAAAATATCATTTTGGAATGGAGGGAGTACAATATTTTTAAGATTGGTGAAAGGAAAATGCAAATTCGGGCAAAGGCCGCTTCATGATTGTAGGAGGTGGCATTAGATAAGTTGCGGAATAAAACAAAACAAATTTATGCATAGTTCTCGGTTTTGTATAACCCCTAAAAGACCGAGGCCCTTTTCTGCCAAAAAACACTCAAAACTGCCATATCTATAGCAAAGAGTAAAAAAAATTGAAAATTGTTTTTTTTTCACATCTAACCGTAGGATCTTACACCTTACTAGTATGAAAGTGCGTGGAAAAAATTTCAGAACTTTTGATCACACAGATTGCAAGATATCTGCGTTTAAAGTAGAAAAAACAAGTTTTTCAGCACATTGCGGGACTAGATTTTTTGAGTTTGAACATTTTTAACATAAAATTTTTGCACTACAGAGTTTTGAGCTTTAAATTTTTATAGTGGACAATTGAGTTGAGAATCTAGGAAAAAATAAAAAAAATAAAAAAAACTTAATTATCATTCTTAAAAAAATTGTTAAGTAGAAGTAGGTATGAGATAGAAGGAAAATCTAAAATATTAATATATTTTAGATGGAATTAAAATGAACAAATCCCAATGGTGAGATTGTTCTAACAAGTAAATCAGACCATGCAAAAAAAAAAAATTTGAAAAATTTGAAAATTTTCATTCAGAAATGCATCCTACAAGTTATTTTTTTCAAGAAGATGCTCTAACTGCCCGAAAAACAAGAATGTCCATAACTTTCTCAAAACATATCCAAATGAAATGAATCAAAGCTTTCCAAATAGGCAAAAATATAATCTACGAGAAAAAAAATATCTAAAAAAAAATTCAAATTTTTGTCCATTTTTTTTTGGCTGCCCGGGCTGCCCGCCGTCCCCCCATTTGAGCTTATTTGGTCATAACTTTTTTTCCTGGGCATCGATTGTGAAAAAAATTATATTCCCACAAAGCTTATCAGTTTTTCTACCTCCCAAAAAAGTTTCAAAAAATCAACAGAAAATTTCAGCCCGTAGGTACCTGCCCGAAAACGCATTTGTCCCCCGAAGGGACAACGGTCCTTTAGGGGATAAAGATGCATAGTTTTGGGTACAATCATAGGAAGTGCTGGTATTAGTGGACTGCACATGGAATAAGGCTAATACAAATGAAATGAGTCAAGTCGATTTTTATAGACAAAAATATAGTCTATAGAAAAAAATTAATTAATATTTTTTTTCAATTTTTTATTTAAAAAAATAATGTGGAACAAGCTACTTTTGGGCTTAGAGTGGTTTAAATTTTGCTCCTAGGCACCAATTGAAAAAATATATTATATTCATAAAAAGCTAATGTGTTTTTCTATCTTCAAGAAAAGTTTCAAAAAATAGAGATTCTAGGAACTTGTCCAGACCTTTTAATTTCCTCCAAGGGAACACTTGAAATATTAGGGATTAAATAAAGTAATGCAAGTTGTTTATGCTTACGTAGAAGTAGGTCACTTAAAATACAAACTTTAGTTACTCCCAATAGTATGCCCTAACCCCTAAAGGACCAAGGCCTTTTTTCTGCTAAAAAACACTCAAAACTGCCATTGCTATAGCAAAAAGTAAAAAGAATTGAATTTTTTTTTTTTCACATCTAACCGTAGGATCTTACACCTAACTAGTATGGAAGTGTGTGGAAAAAATTTCAGAAATTTTGACCGCACAGATTGCAAGATATCTGTGTTTAAAGTGAGAAAAACAAGTTTTTCAGCACATTGCGGGACTAGATTTTTTGACTTTGAACATTTTTAAATTAAAATTTTTGCACTACAGCGTTTTGAGCTTTAAATCTTTATAGTGGAGAATTGAGTTGAGAGTCTAGGAAAAAAAAATTATATTCAAAAAAACTTAATTATCATTCTTAAAAAAATTGTTAAGTAGAAGTAGGTATGAGATAGAAGGAAAATCTAAAATATTCATATATTTTAGATGGAATTAAAATGCACTAATCCCAACGGTGAGATTGTTCTAAAAAGTAAATCAGATGATGCAAAAAAAAAAATATTGAAAAATTTGAAAAATTGCATTCAGAAATGAATCCTACAAGTTATTTTTTTCAAAAAGATGCTCAAACTGCCCGAAAAACAAGAATGTCCATAACTCTCTCATAACATATCCAAATGAAATGAATCAAAGCTTTCCAGATAGGCAAAAATATAATCTATGAGAAAAAAAATACTAAAAAAAAAATTCAAATTTTTGTCCATTTTTTTTTTGCTGCCCAGGCTGCCCGCCGTCCCCTGTTTTGAGCTTATTTGGTCATAACTTTTGTTCCCGGGCACCGATTGAGAAAAAAATTATATTCCCACAAATCTTATCAATTTTTCTATCTCCAAAAAAAGTTTCAAAAAATTAGGAGAAAATTTCAGCCCGTAGGTAGTTGCCCGAAAACGCATTTGTCCCCCGAAGGGACAACGGTCCTTTAGGGGCTAATGAAACTAAATAACAAAGAGATGCACATTGCACAATGTTCAATTCAACATCTTAGAGAATCATTAGTGGTGGTTTTAGAAAAGAGAGTTTAAAAATAGTAAGCCACATTTTTTTGCAACAAAAGAAAGCCTCAAAAATCATACGAAAAAATATTCTTCAAATATTTTGGAATATATATATATATATATATATATATATATATATATATATATTTCAAGCATATTAATCATAGACCACTAAAAAATACCCATTGGACAATCTTAGTTACCAAATTTTACAAAGAGTGACAGCCCTAAAAGGCCATTGAAATCAGGGCATGCAATTAGAAAATATTTCAATTGAAAATTGACCTCTTGTAATTTTTGCATACAATATTTGAAAGTCATTTTTGGGCTTCATCTAAATTAAAAAATAACTTATCTTTATGTGACTAAAAATTCAAATCTCATTGAAGAGCAATCATAGATGTTATAGTATTTTGCTCCATTTTGACCAACCCTACCTTATTATATTGGATGATAGTTGGCTTCGGCATATTTGACAACACCATACACTGTATAAATGAATGATAATATTGATAATTTGGTAAAAAAATCCAAATATTTTTCAAACTTAGTGGATTTTTTTTCCTTCTTAAAAAACTAAAAATTAGTTGTATCTAGCCTAGGACATATTGGTGAATCCAACGTAGGATGACATACATTTTGTGTCCTCGTGCACTAAATTGGAGAGGGTTGCTATTATGTGAGCATATGAGTGTAAGACCATGAGCCTAGAATACCACACACCTATGTGATTGGTGTATATATTATAGAAACCATCTATGATTATATGGTATATATATTATAAATATCCATATTATAGGGGTTTATGATACATACACTGTCTATAGTGTGTAGTATTTATATTATAGGTACCTATATTGTAGGCTCAATGTTCACAAGCTCACATTCTTAGGCTCACGTACTAGCACCGTTGCTAGATTGGGCACTTTTGAGAATTTCAAAAAATCATGGACAAATACAAAAATTTAATCTTTATATAAGAATTTTTTTAAATAATTTAAGAATTTTATTCTTGTATAATCACCCCCCTAAAAATTAAAAAAAAATTTCATTACTTACCAATACATTAGATTCTTTAAAGACACTAAATGTCCCACTTGCAAAGTATATTCTAAATTCTTGAGGATGAGGGTTCTTGATAGAATTTCCAGCTATAAGTTTTTTATGCATTCAACAACTTGGAAAGAAAATAATATGAAAATTTCAAGTTCTTCTGAATCTTCTAAAATAAAAAATTGATTTATATATGTTAGTGGTTAATTTTTTTAGTTAATTTTAAATTTATTTTTTTAATACACTTCAAAATAAAAATTTAGAAGTGAAAATTTCAATGAATTTAGAAATCTCAAATCAAATGTGGACAATTCTTACAACCAAAGTTCGGATAGAAATTAGCAAAACAAATATGAAATTGAGAATTATGAAATTCAAAATCTTTAAGGAAAATCAATTTTTACAAACTAAAGTTTGATTCATAAGTGTTGATATAAACGTCTGGTTCAATTCATTTTTCATTAAGTGAAAGCTATTTGGTTTTAAAATTGGTTTTAAACCTACCATTTTAAACAAAATGCGCAATGTGCACAAAGTGTACTCATATGTGTGAAATCTTGTTGAAGTGCAAGTTCAAAAGTTTGTTGGCCAAAACATGCATTTGCCTATACATTATTGCAGAAAATATTTAATTTTTCATCCTTTGAAATTTAACATCCAACAATATATATGTATTTAGAGAAGAGAAAGTAAAATGTTTAGACTGAATCACTATTGATTTCAAGAAATTGTTGAACTCTAATCTTCACGTTTATGAAATGCATTTCCATTCCTAATATTTGGAGAGAACTGTCAAATAGTTCATTGTTAGTTGGTGCCTTTGGGAAAATAACCATTTGGAGTGTGAAAATGGAGGATCCAGAAGTGGACCAAAAATTTGGTAGGACCAGCAACCAATTGATATGCTAAAATAAAAGGTGGATTTATAGCCACCACTTTCATAAAGTTGTCGGATTTTAGTTGTTTGCCATTTCATATATAAGGCTAATACTTGGATTGCTCGAGGCACGTATATTTTTGGAGAAGGCAAATATCATTTTAGGATTGGTCATGGTAGCTATTGCCTGCTCGGTCATCCATGTTGATCCAACACAATAAAAAATAGGAATTCAATTTCAAAACCAACATGTCTTTGAAAGAAGAGGAGTGTTGCCTTTTGCGAATTTGAACTTGAAGGAAAATACTGGATGAGAATTTGATACTAGAAGAAATGAACCAAAATATTTTGATAAGGAGAAGATGCAACTAGTGCCCTTGCGACCCCGTTCCTTCTACAAAGAGGCACGCAAAGACGAAGCAATTATCTAGGGCACCTCCAAAAACTTCCCGAACGTTGATCCCTATTCTATTCTCTTGATGTGCAGCTATCAAGCAATTGACGCAATCAGCAAATTGAAGTTTTTTAATATTATTGTAAAGCAATCAAATGATGAGATAATGATTTCATTTGATAAAATGATTCCGACGTGATGCATTTATTGTTGAATGTCAATATCAAGTACTAAGTTTGTGCACTTCCAAGTTCCAACTTGGCTTCCATCTTGCATGCACTTCCAACTTGGTTCGATCTTGCATTGGCGCTCATCTGAAGAAAGGTCAGAATACAATTGACACCAATATAAGTTCCATGATGACTGACTAGAAAGAGACTGAAAAAAGATGTTTTGAATGCTCGGTAGGTTTGCGAAAGATGTTTTGAAGCAGATGTTGTTGGACTCCATAAGCCTCACCAGAGAGGCATCTCTTCGATTGGAACTCCCTTACATTGGCTAAAACTGGGGAAACATTGTACATTGTACTTTTGCAAAAACTTGGGAAGAAGTACCAAGTGGTCGGAACCAGCATTGTCTATGCAAAAAAAATAAAAATAAAAATAAAAATAAAACAATCAAACTTGACTAAACCCATGACCCACGATCCATATGGTGTGTAGGCATTACATATCCCTTGGTCGGTTCCAACACTGGTGTTGTAATAGAAACCCTAAACTCCCCAAGGCATTTTTTCCACCAAAATTCACTCAAAATTACCATTTCTATTGCAAAGTGTAAACTGTTTTTAGAAATTGTTTGTTTTGCATATCAAACTGTAGGATCTTGTATTAGACTAGGATAAGAATTTGTGAAAAAAATCTCAAAAACTTCAATTGGGTGGATTGCAAGATATTTGTGTTTGAAATGAAGAAATCACATTTTTTGCATCTTGCTTGAATAGATTTTTAATGCTTTGAATCTTCATAGCTTCAAATTTTTGCACTACACATTTTGAACTTCTAAGTTTTTATGTTGAAGAATTGAGTTGAGAGTCTAGGAATTTTTTTTTAAAAACACGCACTTGATTTTCATTCTTTAAAAATTTGTTAAATAGAAATAGGTCTAAAATTCAATGAAAAATTAAATCATTAATAGCTCTAAGATGGAATTGAAACACAATAATCGTAACAGTGAGATTGTTCTAGCAAGCAAATTTGACCTTGTCAAACAATGTTTTTGGAAATATTGTAAAAATTGCATTTGAAAATGAATCCTACAAGTTATTTTTTCAAGAAGATGTTTAAATTGCCCCCCAAAACAAGATTGTCTATAACTTTCTCATCATTAACCCAAATAGAAGGAATCAAATCTTTTCATGTAAACAAAAATAGTTTCTATGAAAAATAAAGTTTAAAAAAATTATTTTGACTTTCTATGATTTTTTTTGTGCTGGCCAACAAACTCCATTCTGGGCTTTGGATGGCATAATTTTTGCTTCCAGACACCAATTGAAAAAAAAATTATACTCTCAAAAAGCTAATGTGATTTTCTATCTTCACAATTTTTTTTAAAAAACCCCACACAAATTGAGACCATAGGAGCCAATCTGAAATCCATTTTGTCCCTTGTGAAGACACTGGGAGTTTAGGATAAATCTTGTAACATTATTGTGGACATAAAGTGTCCAATGGATACAATAGTGATTCCTTCAATAGAAGACAGAAGTGCAGATGTTCATCCTTGAAATTTTGTGTGAAAAAGGGAGGTCTTACACAAGAGTTTGACCTCCAATGAGTGTTCTTGGAGGTTGTTTTGTTTTGTTTTGTTTTTGTTTTGTTTTTATGTAAATGATTCACACAAAATCAAAAGGATGATTTCCAAGGTGGCCAGCTTGACATTCTAGGGTTAATTTTGAAATTTAGACTCTACAAAATGTTTGAATCTCAACAAAAGGAACCTACGTCCAAAAGCATTCAAATAAATATTTGAGTTCATATCCTCTTATTAAAATTTTCTTAGTTTTAGGTGGGGTATGGTTGGTAATTGGAAGAAGATTTCAAATCCTCTTTGCCTGTGTTTTTTGGACATTTGTGTGAACAAACAATAGAAAATTCAAAATGCTAATTATAAAATGTATCCAAATTTTACACTAGGCTCAGTGGCTCACATGTGTAGAAGGTGTACATTTTTAAATTTTTTCTGTTGGTTTTGCCATAGGTCTGCAATCATGTATAGTTACATTAATAAGTATGCAAACAAATTAGAAAAATTCAAAGTACACTCTAGACGCAGTAACTTATTCATTCATCCATTCATATAGTTCATAAAGAATCAATAGTATCTAATTATGCAATGGATTGAAATATCATCAAAGGCTTAAGATATGTTCACCAGCATGAATATTTTGAACTCATCTAGATCACAACTTAATTTTTGGAATCATCTTGATCCCCAATTATTGCCCACAATGTAAACTGAATATGGATGAGAGCAATGTATCATCTATATGCTACAAAGGGTTGCCCAAAAAATTTCCATTGGAAGTTGGATTTTTTAGGGTTACTTCAAATTTTCATTAGTTTTAGGATATTGATCTAAAAAATTTATCAAAATTTGGACATTCGTCAAATTTTGCTCAACATTGGAGGTGCTAAAACAATCTTTGCTCTTAAAAAGTGTTCACCAAATAATCAAAGATGGGTTAAACACAACATTTTCTTGTCTATCAAGGGCAATTACCTTAAACATGTTTTGAGGTTTGCAATCTCTTTAAAAGTCCAAGTCAATGCTTCAAGTGCCACTGACTAAGGGACTCTTTAAACCTAGAGATCAGGCCAATTTGTTGTGTAAGAGGTCCCAAATCTTCAATTCTGATTAGATAAAAGGTTGAAATCCTCACTTGTGCTTGAACAAAAGGCTGAAATCCTCACTTCTAATTGGACAAAAGGCTAAAATCCTCACTTCTAATTGAACAACATGCTGAAATTTGTGCAATTGGCCTTGAGGGGAATGGCCCAACCTCTAAGTGTAAGAGCATCGCCACTCTTGCTCTGAAAAATCAACTCGGTAAACGACATGTGGCAGGCTCCGAAAGTGAAATAGTGGCTTGCGCCGCAATACTTCCCCAACCTCACCCGCCCTCAAGCGTCGTAAAACTCTCAAATGTCAACATTTGTTCTCAATTTTTGGTCTGTCAATTAATTTTCTGACATTGTTGACCATGGGGTGTTGTTCAATGCTTGGCACCTATACCAAATCAAGCATGCAAACAAGGCCGCGACAAGAATTTTCTCATGATAATCCAGGCACCGGGAGAAAGAATGGCCTCTGAAGGATTGCGGTTTGACTGCTTGTTTTCCCATGGCCGGGGTGTCAGGGCCCGAGAGCTTGTTCACAGTGGGGAATGGAAAACTGCCCGGGAGCAACGTATGCTAGCCTGGGACCCTTTCCAGGGCAAGAGTGACTATTTTCTAAAAGCGTCCCTAATGTCATTTCCTTTGGAAGAAATTCCAATCCAATTCTCCAAGCCAAACCCATCAGAAGCAGCTGATCCAGGGTCTGGGAAGAACCAGCGGCTAGTTCAAAGTTAGCCGGTGGATTTGGGAAAAAACACGGCTGCATATTAAAATCATCAGCAAAAAATAGGTGAAAATGTCTAATTTTTTTCTATTTTGAATGAAAAATAAAGAAAATAACCGGACTTGGTACTTGAAAAAGATCGGGGTGGATTGACCCCCTCGCTTGGCCTTACCAGGGGTGCATGTAAAAAAAGCCCCCTATTTTGGGCCGGTCTAGGAAATATTATTGATCTAATTAATCTAATTAGGGGTCTTTGATCCCAAATATGAATCCAAAATTTGCAAAAAAAATTCTGTGCGGAAAACAGGGTCGGCCCGCAGGACCGAGTGAGGAGGTCAGTTCACCCCGGCCCTTAAAAAACCGGTTCAGTAAGGTAGGTATCCTAAATGCGCCATTGGCCTTAAAGCGCCATCTTCAATGTGTGCACATTTCCAAAATCAGTTATGTACCTATGTGAAAGAAACACTTTTAGAACCAAACTTTGTTCCTTCATAACTTTTGCATACAGTATCCAAATGTCGCGTTCTTTGGTGCGTTGGAACCTCCTTTCCCATGCCAATAAGAGTATATAAGAATTTGAACAGTCTAATAGTAATAATTAGGCACAGTAGCAATTAGTGACGGTTTAAGGATACCTACCTTATGGGAATTGGAGGAAATTAGTTGGTAAAACTGAAAAAAACTTCCCGAACACTGAGCTGATCAGAGGTAGCCAGGTACAGTAGGTCTGTCTGGTCCTGTGGCAATGATTGACCTGAAAACAAGGTCCTGGAAGCGTGCTGCTCACATTGGAATTTTTTTAAACGAGTTTCAACCACAAAGTGGGCACCGTTGATGATGATACAGTCGTGTGAAAACGTATTCACACCATCAGCCCTCAATTGGGGATGTCGGGTGCAAGTGGATCGCCAGGTTGGATGGAGTGAGAGAACCAAGACGCAAGAGCTGCATGATGGCCGGGAGATGACGCAAAGGCAGGCAGGCTCGAGGAGGGAAGAAGAGAAGAAGATGCTTGCTCCTCCAGGACTGCAGGAGGCGGATGGAAAGTTTACCAATTCCAGACAGATCATTGATTCATAGTGGATCGTACACTGTGGGATTGGGCATCTATGCTAATACCAAACTTGATCACAGTGTAAGTTATGTATGAGAGAATGCACCTCACGTGGCGTGGCGCGTTTCGTAGTGTTAAGAGCAGTTCTTGTCATTCTAGCCATTAGAAGAAATCTGTGTTTGCCTCAACTAAATCTACTTGATGTGTTTGTTGATGCAAATGCAAAATCTGCGTTTTTTTGCATTTTTCAACGCAGATTTTACGTTTACCTCAATAATCACATCAAGTAGATTTTATTGAGGCAAACGTTGATTTCTTCTAGTGATTCTTCCAAATTTTGTATGGCTGAATCAGTTCCCCGTGATAGACTAAGCCATTGTTGCTCATTTTACATTCTAATCTTCCCTTGAAAATGCTTGAAATAGCAAGGACTACTCTTAACGTGTGGTTTGGGATGATTTTGATATAGGATTGGACTTTTATAATGACTTTGTGCTTTGGATAGAGACTAAGGTAGAATTGCCCATCATGGGCAGAATTAGGAATTTTTTTTCATGCTAATATTGGAATTTTTTTAAAATTCTCAAATTAAAAAAAGTGTAAGAAATGGTGAGAGCAATTGAAATTATATTTTTTTTAACAAAATTTGAATTTGTTATGAATTTTTGAAGTGTGTTGCCCATCATGGTCCAAAAGAGTCTCTAGACTACCCCCCAAACCAATCAAAAGTATATCCGTAATGGTCATCTTATTCACCTAAGGCAATCACAATATTTTCTAACACAGACACAACATGAAAGCCACTTCCTATAATGAATTTATATTCAAAAGGTGAAAGTTCCTATTATAGTCATTAATCACTCCATTATAGTCACCTAAGACATTGATTGTGGTCCAAATCTCATTTATTGAAAAAAAGTTGTAATGGGTCTTACCCTAGGTGTCTAAAATGGATTTTTTTGTCCATAATAGGTTGTTCTACTTTGTGGCATCGACTCTTCCATCGACTCTTTATAAGGTTTCTCATAAGGTGTGTCTACCTTACCTCATCTTGAAGTACCAATCCCCCGGTTGACATTCAAAGTCCACCATCATTCAGAAAATCATCCCAAGCATTTGGGGAGCTGCAATTACACCTATTGCGCATGATATCAGCTTTATGCCATTACTGCATTACGTCAATACGCCGGCACGGTTTTGCCTAAAGTAGTGCAACGAGCCTCTTGCGGAAGTAAAGCCAGGGGTCAATGTAAAAAAACCTAGCCCCTATTTGGTGCTGTCTCTAGGGTATGTTCCAGACCCCTCCTATCTAATTTGGGGCCTCTGATTGCAAATATGAACTCAGAATTTGCAAATTTTATCATGCCTTGCAAATAAAAAGTTCCTGCGTTTTCCCCAGGGGTAAAACAGGGGGGCAAAACGGCCGCCGCAGGAGGCTCGTTGCAGTTCTTTAGACACGACCCGCCGGCACCACTCACTGCAGCAGCTGTTTTTTCCCTACACTCAGCCATCAGTGGATTGATATTGCCAAATTGTCAAGCCAGGTGGCATGAGAGTCCATCTGCTTCAGACAATGAAAGCCTAAAGTTAACTTAATTTGCACACAAGCTCCGTCCGCCACTCCATCAATTTCTCCACCCCACATGATCCACACCATGATCTGCTTCCACAATATCCACAATTGCAGAAGAAAGTACCTGAAGGTATTTCCACATCAGATTCTCAGGGTCCATGTCACCTCACACCATTCACAAGATGACACATGGCACTTTTCTTTTACAAATATGACTTATCAGTTAGTTTATGCAGAATCTGACCTTCATGTAGCAGTCCATGCCCTTATTGGGCTGACTGGCCTTGCAGTCTTCCCTTTCGCTGGAAATATCATGAAGGCTATTTCAGTAAATGAAGGCTGATTTGGAAATTCCCCCTCCCCTTCTCCGGGCATTGAAATTTGGGGTCCAAGTCACCCTACCGTCCATGATAATGCCACTGGGCCAAAAAAAATTCAACACATCAGCAGCCTTGTGAAATAGTTGGCCAGCGAGCATGAGTGATGTGTCCTCCAAGCTAATGACAAATATAAATTCGCTTTGGTGGTAGAACTCCTAAAGTTCAAAGGCCTTTTTTCATGAAAACGGCTCAAAATTGCCATTTCTAGTGCAAAGAACAAAAAAAATTTAAAAACAGTGTATATATGTATATATATTCTTCTAATATCTAACTACAAAATCTTGCAGTAGCCTAGCATGAGAATGTGTAAAAGAAAACATTAGACACTTTGACCACATAGATTGCAAGATAAATGCTTTCAAAGTCTGTGAAGAAATCATGGTTTCTAGTACTGTGGCAAACTAGTTTATGAGACTTTGAATTTTCTTAACTTAAAAATTTTAATTTGTAGATTTTGAATTTAAAAAAAAATTGTGATGAAGAATTGAGTTGAAAGTGTAGGAAAAATAAAAGTTGAAAAAATAAGATGATTTTTATTCTTTAAGAAATTGTAAAGTAGAGGATGGTACGTGCTAAAGGAAATAAATAAATCATTAATAGCTATATGATGGAATTAAAACATACTAATCCCAATGGTGAGATTGTTCTAACAATCAAAATTAACATTGTACAACTTTTTATTTAAAAAAAAAAATATAAACTCAATTAAAAACTGAATCCTATATGGATTTTTTTCAAAAAGATGCTATGATTGCCCACAAAACAAAGATGCTCCATATCCTTCACATCATAAATCCAAATGGAATGAATCAGAGCTTTTCATTTGGATAAAAATACAATCTACGAGAAACAATTTTTTGAATTTTTATTTCAAAAAATTTTGGATTTTTTTTCCAGCCCACCATGTTCAATTTTGGGCTTACTATGGTATAACTTTTACTCACAAGCACCAATTGAAATAAAAATGATATCCTCCAAATTCTATTAAGTTTTTCTATCTTTTGAGAAAGTTTCAAAAAGTCACCAAAATTTGAGTTTATAGGAACTATCCAAAATCTAGTTTATCCCCGAATAGGACAATAGGATTTTGGGGAATAAGGGCTCACATTAGAAGAGATTTGAAGCCTCTAGAAGACTGCAAGTTCCCACGGCATTCCTAGCCTAGGAACTCTACCGCACGCGCAATTTCACGTGGCCGAGAGAGTACCGCGTTAGATTTTTTGAAAAAAATAAATAATAAATTTTATTTTTTATTATTATTATTATTATTATTATTATTATTATTATTATTATTTCACTTTTGGATTATTTATTTATTTATTTTAAATCTTGACAGCATTGTTGTTGGTTCAGAATAGGGGAACTGGGAAGGGGAACAACCCCAAAACGGCCCTCCGGAGGCCTCAAATCTCTTCTAATGGTTCTAGGCCAGTAATTGGGTATTGCAATAATATATATATGTTCTCTTTTTTTGCAACTTCAAATTCCAGCTCATGTGCCTCAAGCTTGTTGCACTATTTGGATATCTAATTCACTTGATGCTTTCCATTCTCTAATCACAAATTTTCATTTTCTAATTAAAAAGAGACTTGTTTTGATACATTACTTAAGTCAATTTGTTCTTTCTACTCCTTCATTAGATTGTGATGGCATGATTACATTGTCAAAGGTTTTGCTAGCTCATTTGGAGGCACAATATAAATTTTAAAAATGCCATTTGGGAAGAAGAAATTGCAGAGGCCTCCAAATTGATGAGCCTCTTGTAAGCTGCATTGGAACAACATTTGTCCATCATTTGTCCAAGTATAGTTAGAGTGACCACTTATCGTTGGCATTGAGGATGCCATAAGATTGTACGTAAGAGCATCCCACGCCTACCATAATATCCCCCCTTGCCATACTCAATTCTCAAGGTTTTGGTTGTGGCGGCTTCTTAATAGTCTAATGCTCCACTTACTATATGAGCTTGATTTGAAGGATCAAGGCATCCTCTGTAGCCCACCAACTAAAAAGCCTTGTAACATGGTTTATAGGGCCTCCCTTCTATGTAGTGAGCTTGAACGCACAAAGATTTCTTGTAGGTTAATAAATAAGGGTCGTGAACAAGTAGACTATAAAGGCTCACAAGTTGTTGCATTTTCATCGGGTCCAAGCATTCACACAAGCTATGAACTCTTGTCAATACAGTCAATAAACAAAAAAACCGAATCAATGTGACTTTTGAATATATTATCTCATTTTTCACGTCAACAAAAGGGACTCTAGGTAGCAAGTGAAGGAGCAAAAATTAATTAGGAGTACATATTTGAGTAACCACTTCATAGGCTTTAGAAGATTAAATTTATTTGCTATTCTTATGTAACCATTGCTTTTGTGATTGTAGAGCTTGCTTCTTAAGCTATCATGGATGCTCTCATTGTAGATCCCGCAATTTGTTCCTTATTATAGTCTCTTCGGGCTTGATAGAATTCTCCCACGTGCTTTTCTTTTTTCACTGACCAATTCTTCCTAAGAAGCAAAGTTGCAAGCATTTTTATGATTGTCTTGAATCTCTTTGGGGCGAGGTTTCGCGGGGAACTTACATTACCCTCAAGGGAATTGCAAGCGAAGATCCCCTCCCGAAACCCACCAAACCTATATAGAAGCCCTTGATATTGAACATCGCGGGGCTCAAAATCACATTGCATACAACATGTGGATTAAAACAACATTTCCTTTTATGTAAAAGTAGCAAATAGTGATCACTGCATAGTACATGTGGAATAAAAACATTTCCTTTACGTAAAAAGTTGCAAATAGTCATGGACTGCATATCACATGTGGAATAAGAACGTCTTTTTTAAAATGTTGCCAGTAGTTGCTCTACAGTATCACATGTGGAATAACAACTCTTTTTTTTTAAATGTACCTGTAATTGCTCTACAGTGAGTATCACATGTGGAATATGGTACCAGCAGTCTTAGTTTTTTTCCCTTGAAACATGGACAATTTCCATTGAGGTATGAACACTTTTCTTGTGTAAACTTAAAAAATAGTACTCTGCAGCAAGTAGAGACGGATTGCCGGCGGATATCTCCGTCATGTGGAATAAAACCCCTTTTTCCCACCGATATTAGGGTTTACTAATTCCCAATGCTCGAGTGAAATATCAGTGAGTGTTTGACTAAACTTGTGAAATTTTTGACTAAACTTTTTCAGTACTGTACCTAAACTGTTGACCAATAGCAAGGTGCAAGACTCATGTGGTGGCACTCCAATTCCATACATGCCACCTGTGCAACTGGAATCCGGATGTTGATCCACAAGAAAAATGTGGAGATTCTGATTCCTCCGTGAAAATTGAGAAAGGTCAACACCGCAAGCAAGCGTAGGCCGTAACTTAGACCCACCTAGCTGAGAGAGTCTGTTTGTGAACTCTAACTGAACTCAGTATGCCAATGCTCGGGGAGAATTGCCGGTTGCTTCATTGTTAGCTGGTGGAATTGGAAAAAAAAAAATGGGTTGCAATTTGAAAACATCGGAAAAAACCTGGTGATAAAATCTATAAAATTTCTTATTAGAGTACAAATATAGGGAAATAATCAGAGTCAGTGGTACTTGGACTAAAACTGGTTCAATATGGGAATTAGAGGAAAATAGCTGGCAAAACTCAAAAAATATCGTGAACCCTTTCTTTTCTTACTATGGCATGGTCACAAATTGACCCTGGCGGGGCTTTTTGCAATGGATGGGGAATATATATTATGTTTTTAAAAATGAAGCAAAGGCACACACATGAATGGCCTGGCAGTGCTGGAAAGGCTTGCACTCGATTATGACCTGTGCCGTGGATGCTTCCCGGACCAATCCCAATTCCCCCATGTGGTTGGAAATACGGCATACTTTTTGTTACCCTCCTTTTTTTTAGACATTCAAAGAACAAATGTGTAATTCATGTTTGTTTCAGAACAGTGAGGGTTGGAGTTCTTTTCATCTAATTGAAACAAGCTGGTTAGCATAAGTCTGCAAAAATATGTACACCTGAAATTTGAGTCAAAAACACACTATGGATTCTTGTAGAATGCATACTTTTGGACACTGATTGCCTAAGGTGGGAGCACCCAAAAACGTCAAAATAAGCAATTCAGCATAGTTGGAGGCAGCTTTTCCTAAAATAGATATTTTGTAGTATTAGCGTGTGAAAATGATTGAAATTTAAAAAAAAAAAAAAAAAAAGATTTTCAAATGTGTTGTGTAATTTCTATGATTTTTCAAAGAGACGGCTCCCTAGACCATTGAAACTGTCACATAGGTGGATCTAAACTGAAATCTGCAAAAATCAATAGTTAGCAAATGAAAGTGAAGTATGTGTCCTTCAAATGCGTCAGCAAATCAAAGCCAAGCATTTGAAGGACACATTAATTGAAAGCCTAGGGACAGATTTGGTGACAGTCTAAGGTTTAGGAATGGGAGCAAGGACGCTAATGGGTGTTTCTACCTTAGATTGTAAATTTTAAGGTGATGAACCATGAATAGAGTTTCATGTAGCCAAGAATACACTTTTAGAAACTACGGTAGCCACCATTAGAATGTGCTTTCATTATGAAAAATATGAAAGCACGTGTGATTCAAGGAAAGCAATTGGTTACGTGTAAACTTCCATTTCTACATCCATTGTCTCAATCATGTACTAATCATTTTTATGGTTCCGTAGGCCTCCGCACTACCAATGGTAGTGACGCTAATCACACTACCTTCCGCAGAAAGTTCCCACGCTCGTTCGAGTTTCCTGAGGCAAGGAACGCGAGGATCCAAAAGCCGAGTGCCCTCTCCATACCTTACCTTACCTTACCTTACCTTACCTTAACGTGCGTGCAGAATTGGAAGGTGGGGAGTTCCGAGAGCCCGGGGGCACATGTGTGAAAATGGAAAGGCCCGGCAGGGGTCTTCCTAGGAGCCTACAACTGCTTCCAAGGTTCCAGGGATTCACTATTAACAGTAGCTGACTAGGCCCCTCGCTAGGGGCACCCCACCCACTCACCCGGCTGTGGCTGTGGCAGCCCCCACCCGGGGATGACGACGGTACCTGAGTCATTGGAGTGTTTGCACAAGCAAGCTCAAACATAACATATCTTGTAAGGTAGTTCAAAGGTGAAGCATGGATAACTTGTGGTGTTTCTGCATTCATTGGTATGCCCCCAAAACGGGAAGGTTTCGCGGATTGATACTAGCAAGGTTGGATAGAGTATCGAGGAACCACCCCAAGCAGCACATGGTATAACTTAGACACTGTTTCCTTACATGCTTGCTATTTTATAACAGTACACTAAAAAGGGTATTTAGTGTTGGATTACATTTAGTGTAATTACCACCCTACTTGACCGTACACTAAATGTCAATTTTAGGACGATTAGTGTAGTGGTAAACTTCAATGCGCCGCCTTCGCCTTCTCTTCCCTTCTATCTTCCTTTAATAAGTTCTAACACTAAATGTAAACATTTTCAGATTTCAGATTTACCATAGAGTATATTTAATGTTAGAAATTACATTTAATGTTACTTACTTTAGTAGGCTTAATGATATTTAGTGTCATGGTTCGCAAATAGTGTTGCCAACACTAAATACCCTTTTTAGTGTACTGTTCAGTTTGTTAGAACTGTACACACACTAATTGTTGTACATTGCAATTTCTACTGCTGTAGATAAAACATTTTGGTTCTACTAAGGTAGTCTGCTCTAAAAGCAACCATTTAACCTTTTTAATGCAATGGTTCTTCCATTTTTCATTAAAAAAAACAAAAAACAAAGTGACCATTTAAGGGCTGGTCTACCTTTTTTTCTTTATAGGTTTTCGTGGACATAAATATTTCTAGTTCATTTTTCAAAGAAAGAAAAATAGACGCGGAACATAACAGAAGTGGTTTTGTATTTTTCCAAGCATTTTTGAATTACTTGCGAATTTTCAAAGATTTATGTTGACGGCACCTATTTGTAACCGTAGGTCTCTCCAAATCTATCCACTTGCAATTTGTAAAGAGATGTGAAGAAATCAAGGAGAATGATTCACTCTTGCAATGTATAACGCTTTTTTCTTGATTCATTCAAAGGCTAAAGAGGTCCATTTAAATACCACCTCATATCCATTCTAAAGCTAATTATAGGGGCAATCTGAAGAAGACGGTTGCTTTCAGAGCAAACTACCTTGGCTACGACAACAACATTGCAATCACTTTGCAAGCAACTAAAGTTAATAACGTTGGAGTTCAATCATAGCATTTGAACACTAGCGTTCGATTAGAAGACCTAGGTTTTCATTGTAAACGTTGGATGAAATAATTGGGTGATATTTTTTGGGGATGAAAAGATGATGGAATTTGTCTCACATTAATTGAATTCACTTTTGTATTGTTATTGTATGTAATTCACTACTAATGCCTAATTTTAATAAGTAAATATGACTTGTATTTAAAAGATACAATTAAACATGTATAAAAATTAATAGCAAAGTTTTCACAAATGAACAATCCTCTTGGTACCCATATCCATCAAAGTCATATGGACAAGTCACAAATGGTATTAGGTTGGTTTACCTTATCAAGACTTCAAGCCTGAAAAATAAGAAGAATACTCAAACAAAAGAAGTATTCAAGATTGAAAGTGATAAAAAAAATGTTATTAAGAAGTTTTCAGTCTTTTAAAAGCAATTTTTTACTAAAATGCTCAACAACTTTCTTGAGGGAATAGGTTGATAGATCCCTACTTTTTGAATGAATGAAATATCTACATTGCTACAAAGATGGTATTGCTCCTTCATGGATGAATGTACACAATTCGGATGAATAAAGTAATTTGTGTCCATATTTTGGAGGATTCGTACACTTCTGTGGAGGAACAAAGCTTCAACATTATGATAGAAACACCCATTAGCGTCCCTGCTCCCATTCTTGAACCTTAGATTGTCACTAAATCTGTCCCTAGACTTTTCATTAATGTATCCTTGAAATGTTTGGCTCTGATTTGCTGACACGTTTGAAGGACACATACCTAACTCTCATTTGCTAACTTCTGATTTTTGCAAATTTCAGTTTCGGGTCCACCTATGTGACAATTTCAATGGTCTAGGGAGCCGTCTCTTTGAAAAATCATAAAACTTACATACCACATCCAATTTTTTTTATTTTTTTTTAATATTCATCATTTTCACTCGCTAATACTACAAAAATATCAATTTTAGGAAAAGTTGCCTCCAACTACGCTGAATTGCTTAACATTGACGGTTTTGGGTGCATTCACCTTCAGTGAGCAAGTTAAATGAAACAAACCCCTCGGCTGCAGAATGCATAAAGAAGTGTTGAGATGCTTCTTGAGGAAGAAATAGTCTGGACGATTAACGATTCCGAACCTTCTTAATTTGACCAAATGAGACTTCCTAGTGAAGTGAACTTGCAGACATTCCTGAATGGAAAGATACCAATTTCAGCATATCCATGAGAGAATTATGCTGTGATTACGTGCCTAATAAGATCCCAGTCACCCAGACTCCAACTCAAATACTAGTTTACCATACTTACAAGCATCCCAATTTGGCAATTTCATCCACATTTTGAATAGAAATGGAAAATTTGTAGCTAATAAAAAACTACTATTATTTGACAAAAAGTAGAGATTTATTTTGAAATGGGGGGCAACTTGGCCTAATGGTGCCAAAAAAAAGGGTTGCTTACAAGCTTGGAATCCTAGTTAATATCAAGTATTTGTTTCCCCTATGATTTGTACCACAATGACAATAAGTTGAACACAATATATATTTTCACAATGCAATGAAACTATTCTTTGTAATGTAAACTACAGTAGTAAGGGTACATAGCCATAGTAGATTTAGTAAACTTTTTGAATTTTGAAGTCATCTCTATTTGTTTGCATTTCAACTTAATTACCTAGGCAAAAAACAAAAAATGGTAAATAGAGATTTAAAGGACAAGTCCTATTACAATCTCCATGCTTAAATTTGTCTTTCATTCATCTTTCCAATTCTTCAATAAATTGCATTTCAACAAGTTCATTGAAAATATTGTTTGGAAGATGACAATGAGATACTTCTTCTATTCATCAAAATAAGGAATAGGAGAAGGGAAAGAACAGAGAACCATGCATTATTTGTGATATAAGCGCATTTCTACCAATTCCAATCTTCATTTTAAGAAAAAAAAACTAATCACTTCAACTTCATTTGAAAAAAGTTTTTCAAGGTTTTTGATTTCTTCTCTATTTCTTCATCATTCATGTATACTTTCTTTTTTTAAATACACATATGTAACTTCAATCACTATATTTTACTTCTCAACCTCTGTCTGCAAACTGGTATACAAGAACCAATGGTCATGGTACAAAGTTTTATCTTACCTACCAGGTGATAAACGATACATGGCATATTATTTACCAATCTTATGAGATGGTCGATTCATTAGTACTACCGTATGTCCAGTTCAATTTTATAAAGAACTAAGCAAAATTTAAAGCATGTCCAAAATTTTGTAAACTTGCAAATCAATAGAGTTTATTGTAAAGTGTGTGCAACGAGGGACCATGAGCCAGAGTTTGAGAAAAACTTAGGATGAAAGTCCTTGAAGCACCAAAACTAGGTTTGATGGAGTTTGATGTTGTGTGTCTTTTGTACTATTCTTAGTTAAACCTTCCTCAAACACCCCTTCTACAAACTAAGGTTCACTTTACGATTAATGTTAATATCCGAAAAACAAAGAAAATTTTATTTCAAGGTCTTTTTAGTTCATTTTGAAATCCAAATCACTCTCTCGTTAAAAATATTCCAAATAACTTTGAAAATGAAAAAAATGGTATGTCAAATAGTGTGAAATTAAAAAATAAACATACTAGTAGGGGACTCAATTGCCCAACAATTCGGTGAAAAACAAAACAATCCAAGAACACCACCACCACTCTCCCTGCAGAACTCCCTGCAGTGAGCACTCGGACACCACCGAGACCCACGTGCAGCTCACCTACCTACCTGGCACTGAGATTCTCCAATACGGGTTACACGGCGCGTCTTCCGCCAATACCATACAGACACCCGGGCAAATCATACCCGGAACTCGCCATAGTATCTTCCCCCGCCTCGCCATAGTATCTTCTTCCCGGGGTTGCCTCTACTCTACTCTACTCTACAGCCCCAACCAACACCGCAGACGCGTCGCCCTCCTCCTTCCCCGCCTTGCCTTTCGCTTGCTTTTGGCGATGGATGGACCCCGCCCCCCCCCGGGCCTTTGCTTCTTAAAACTCCCTTCCTCTTCTCCACAATCTCACACTCTCCCCCTCCATCTTCTCTGACTGAAGTAGGATCGTAGGGACACACACACACACACAGCCTCTCAAACAACACCCGATTTGGTTGCTGCTGGAGCGAGCGAGATCTGTCAGAAATACAACAGCACGAAATCTTACCTTGAGAATGCTTCTGATTTCATTTTGGAAGTGGACTGCTTGGCAATGTGCGTGGAGTGCTGAAGATCGGAGAAGAACGAGATTTAAGCGGTCCGGGAGACTAAAGCTTTGATTTGGTTTGATTTGATTGAGAAGAGAAGAGAACAAGCAAGAAGTGTGTCTGCAATTTTGTCGGAGAAAAGCACTGTTGAAACAGGGGAAGGAGTTGTGATTCTTTGGTGGACGCGGAATCCGGTTTTTAGGTGGAGGACTTCGTTGCTGTTTGGAAGCTGTTTTGGATTCTTGTTTCGTCTTCTTGTTTCTTACGTACGACAAGAGGTTCGCGGTCGAGGATTCGGTATCGTCATCGTCGGTAAGCTTCTTTTTCCGATGCGCTTAGTTCGCGTAGGAGATAGTGCTGGTACAGAGTTAAAGAAGGCACTAGAGTTCTTTGGAAATGTTTAGAATAGAAAGCATCTTGCAAGTTTTTTTGTTACGGAGTTTGGAGGAAGGATGTAGTTGAATTTGTTCACCGTTTGATTCAATTACTGCAAGTTGCTGAATTTTTCTTTCGCATTTATCTCTACTAAAATTCGCTTTATTTTTGTTTTTTAAATGATTAGTAGAAGAAGGGAGTGTTTTCTTCTCTTTGAAGGCGTAATTAAGAAAAACAAATCTTTACTCTAGTAGAAGTTTTAGAAATAATTGATATAAAGAATTAGTGCATCTTGCAGTTGTTGAAAGAAGTGGTGTAGTTGAATCTCTGTGGAATTGTCCTTCGAGATGTGCTCTGGAAAAACGTTTGGTACTGAGTTGAAATCCTTTGTTTCCTGTAGGATTTTGCGAACAACCAACTCAGAACTTCTCCCTCCATGACCACGGTTGTGAAGTCCAATACCGTGACTGTTGACAAGCTGTGGAGGTCGCTCAGCTACATCCGTCTAAACCGTCGAGACACAGAGCTTCTGGATATGACCAGGGTTAGCTCCCACTCCTACACTTCCCTAAGAGACGTTGTCTCCAGCTCCCTGCCGAGTGCAAGCAGCAAGCAATGGAACAACCAACTCAGCTCGTACCAGTCGCTTCCAAATATTCGTCATGTGCATATGAGGAATCCTTTGGTGGAGAAGGCAGCCAGGGCTTACCTGGCCACAGCCAACCGCACTCACCAAGAGCACAATGCTTCAGGGCTGTCGTCGAGCTTCTCCTCTTTCCTGAAGATCGTCCGGATTCCTTTCCTGAGCACTCACAGAAGTTTTTTCAGCCTTTTCGGAGGTGCGTCGGCTTGGTTTAAACAGTTGACCATCAAGATATAAGGAGATACTAACTACATTGAGATCTGGAAGAAGCTTGAGCTTAGCGTCAGCATGAAGAGGAATTGCACGAAAGGAGCAATTCGGATGAGGAAAGTTTTGTTTGCGAACGGGGGGCCGGTGCTGGTGCAAGTGATGGGTGTTCACAGAGAGGAGGGTCGACCTCCTGCAGCCCTGATGCTTCTATCCCGTCACTTAGGTACAATGCCTGTGTGATATAATCCTATATTTTGATTTGATATCTGCGTAGAGGTCGAGATTGCAGATATCTTGCGAATCAGGAGGAATAGCTTTCTAGAGTCTTTTGTATTGGAGTCTTTGGGACATACTTTTACACAGCCCTGCACCAAATGCGGGTTGTATATATGCATTAATTTAGGATTCTAAATTTTGCTATAGAGATTTGGTTGAATGCAAACAGGCCTACTTGAGGTTATCTCCTAGTCTCAGGAGAGAAGAGGACGTTGAGAGAGGGTTTTGGGGTAGGCTTTGTCTTTGGCACTATGATGTGCCTTTGCCACAAGAGCTCTATTCATGGATGTGGCAAACACTGTGCTAGTTGCCTTTTGATCGCTTGTAGCATCAAGCACACTAATTTTGTATAATATTATAACATTGAAATCTTTTTATGATGATATCTGCCTGGTCATTTACACTCACTACCTTTGTTTCCTTTCATGCAAATCTAACATATCTCATTGCTATGTTTTCACATTCTGTTATCATGTGCTCTTGCTGATGCTCTTTATATATGAAATGGATTCTCCATATCAATGAAATGTTGATGTTTGCAAACAGAAAACACATATCAAAGAATTATCATTACTTTGCTATGTGTTTTCTGTTTGCAATTGGATGTGATATTGCATTCTAAATGTCTAACTGGCTTCCTAAACTAAGAATCCTTTGTCTGTCTGTATGATTTAGCACATTCAAATGAACAGTGGGTTGGTACTGGTACATTAGCTGCATGGCTTGAAATGCTGTATATATCAGTTAAACTGAGAATCGTTTGTCTCTCTGCAGGATTTAGCATGTACTAGAGTTTGGGGTCCTGTACTGCACTCACACAGCTGGTGTGGCATGAACAATTCCAATAATAATAAAAATGTAGATATTATGATAACTTGGAAATGATGAAAAATTAAAGTACAAATATAATGTGTTTTAAATGAGTATTCCATGTGATGAAAACCAAGCCAAAACTTAAAATATTATATTTCCAAGGTGCAAATTATACTTTATCTTTGAATAATTATTTTGTTTCTCAAGGACAAATTTGCTATGTGGCTATGGTGGTTGAGTGCACTTTGTACACACTTCACTCAATTGACTACCTCTTCAGGGTAAAACCCCTTTTCAAGTTGACACTCGGGCAGATAGAAGGTAATCTGTTATTGTGTTCTATTTTGGTCTTGCCTGAAGAGTAAAATCTTCACTCTTCAATGAATAGGATTTTGGGTCATTCCAAGGTATGAATGTGGCATAAATTAAAGTTTCATCAAATGATAGTAATGAAACACCTTGATGAGACCACATCATATATTTTTGCGAAAGAATGTGGCTACAATAGAGTTTTGACATTATGTCAATTTTATTCCTATAATGTTGCGAAGGACAATTAATACATGTTTAATGAATGACCTTTAAGTGGCATTTTTTTGGGAACAATACGTGCAACTAGCCATCACTGCACTAGAGCAAATTTACAGAAACCACTTCTCTAAAGGCTAAAACCTGTCAGAGTCAGCTAATAATCAACCCTCCAAAACAACCATTGCTTTCAAGGTTCCAATAGAAACGAAGAATGCATCTATTCTGAATCCTTTTTCGGCAAGCTACCTCATTGATAGGTCTTATCCTTTTAGGGTTAAACAATGTATGGCTACAATAGCTATATTATAAAACCAATACGGAAGCACTTCTTACCAATTTTGAAGGTATCATAGTGCCATACACTTTAAAAAAATTAATAATGAGTTTGTACTTTATTGGAAGATGACTCCAATTCAAGTCCTCATTTTCCCTTAATTAAAAATACAATTCATGACTTCTCTCTAAGTACTACTTTGACTATGACTATGAAGTTTGAGTAATTGTGTGCACATTATTCATTTTGACCTTTTAGTACATAAGAACACTTCCTCTTCCATAGTTCCATCTCATCCTCAAAACAAGATAAAAACTTAACAAATGAACCAAGTCAAGTTAACTTTGCACCGAGGTTGTGGGAGGGAGGCAACAGCTGCTGCTTCTACTTGAGCATGTGTACCATTTGCTCACCATCCAACAGTTTGTGATATTCACAGAAGCAATCATCTTGTCTTGCATGATCTGAAAGTTTCAACCACCACCAGGCATCGTCTGGCAGGAGTACATTGAGAAGACTCCGCATTTGCAGCTTTATTTTTGCTAAATCATTTGATATTTGCCCATGGCGGGGCATTCAACAATTCTCTTTACATAACTTGACATATCAGAGGAACATAACAACAATTTTTTTTCATCAATTTTGTTGAAGGTTTGTAAATTTAAACACCCAGATTACAAATTTAAACTCAAATTTAAGCTCAACTACCAATCTACCAATGTGACGAGAAGTCAGCACTCACCTGGTTGCCACACAAGGTACGTACGGTGTTGATTTAGACTTTGTCGATGCACATCTCTCGCTGTACCATGAAAGCGAAGAAATGCATTTGAAATGATGTGGGGATGCTTGATTTCTGTGTGATTTTCAAGGTAAACTCCTTGGGCAGAATTAACCAACTGTGCAGTCAAGACTGAAACTGGAACATCTATTTGTAATGGGGGCATTATTGATCATCATATTCTGCATTTCTGATGAAGAGTTCAAGATAGTATGAACATAAATAAGGTAGAAGGTCCATAAACCAACCATCTAAGCACTGGAACTGAATTTTAGGCAGGTGAAACTTTTCAAAATATTTTTCAGTGAATTTTCCTTCAAAGACAAGAGGATTTTGCATCTAATCCAAGTCGTTTCATATTTTTTGGATCATTTTTGAATTAGTTATGAAATTTTGAAGTTGAACTACCCTAGGGCTCTAAAACCGCCCACCCCTGAAATGTACACTGTTGGTACATCAGTGAAGGCTATGAAAAAACAACATGTACAAACTGTGTACATTTATGGGGTGGGCGGTTCTAAATGCCCAAACTGTTCTCGAGCCTTCTACCTTATTACTCCCTCCGTCTCAAAATGATCTTCCTGTTGGCCTTAATTTTTTGTTCCAAAATGATCTTCATGTTGTACTTTGTGACGTTGCGAATTGGTCAAAATTGGTTTTTGATTGCTATTTGGGACCAACAAAACAATTTTAAGTAGTAGTTCCCCCTCCATCCATGCAATCATCAATTAAAAGACAAATGAAATGAATGAAGGGGTCAATCAACACTATTCATTTTTATTTTTTGCATCTCTTTGAATATTTCCTGATTGAAGGAAATGAAGCTCTGGGAGGCGGAATGAAGGGCCACAAATGGTCTTAGGTATATATCAAATGTCTACAAAATGACAATTTCACATTCAACAACTGATTGACCAATGGTGCTCTTTAAAAATGCCCAAAAAATTCTACTTTTCAATATTCCAAAACTACACTTTGAAAAGGGCTCCAAAACTCAAAGTTTCTAGAATGCTATGAGTGCACCAAACTCTACTTATAGTGCAAAATTGGTTCTTCAAATGTTATTTTTAGCCTTAATCTAGAACATTTTGTCCAACAGGAAGATCATTTTGGGACGGAGGTAGTAATGGTTTTCGGTCATTAGTTGTTGTTTGTGTGGCCAGGCAAAGATTAAATATTTAACCTTGGAAGGACTCTGAGGATGCTTTGTGTCCTTTAGATGGTCAAACAAACATGCTTTGTGCATACAAAAGAATGGATGATTTTCATCCAATTTTTTGTGTGCAACTTTGTTGATGCTATATCCGCATCATTAAGTTGAAATGTTGAATTCAAGACAATTTAGGAGTTTATTGATTTTGTATGGGACTATTTATTAAAAAAATGGTACAATATATGGTACTTTGGTGTTTTTTCCTTTAAAATTTGATTTTGACATGAAAAATATATTATTTTTATTTTGAAAAAAAACTATAAAAATGAAGCTTCTAAAGTGTTGTTTCTATTCTACTTAGAAGTTTTGAAAATTTTCATAAAATATGAATTTCATTGAAGTTTGAAGTTGAGGATCTATAATCACTCTTCTAAATATGGAACGACATGGAAGTTTTCTTAATACCACAACGTTCTTCTCTATAATGTACTCCTATTAAAAAAAATCAAAAATTTTAAGCATGTTTTGTATTTGATATGAATATTCTTCATTTTCCCAAAAATTCAAAGTAATTTGAAATTTTCAAAAAAATTTGAAAATTTTATGACATATATTAGACATGTGATTTCATCTCTAAAAAATAAAACCAAATAAATTCAGTCATATATAGCAAAAAAATGGATGATTCAAAGTGTAGGACTTTCAATCCATTTTGAGGCAACCAAATTAGAAGTTTACACACCCTTATTGAGACAAAATATCAAAGTGTAGGAAAAAACATTAACCCTACACTTTGATGTTATAGAGTGTGTAAACTTCTAATTTGGTTGAAGAGTGTGAGCCTCTAATTCGTCACTTGGGACTCAAATTTTCTTTTTCTTTATTTTACATCTAATTGTTATATTTATTAGGTCAAAATCCCTAAGAAGAGTGTTAAACCATAATAGGTGAAGTATTTACCAACGTAGTATTATGTCAATAAAAGCCCAGAGTGCCTAAAATACTCCAAAAAACGCAATTGTAGATAGATTAGACGTTGACGCCTTTAAGTAGTAGAAAGTCTAAGTGAATAGAATACATCATAAATATCTTGTAAATACCTTCCCAAACTACAACCAACACCCAAACCTACAAGTGCATATAAAAACTCCAAGAAGTCAATTTGTACCCTTTATAAAATATACCTAAGACTAAAAAAAAATTATTCCTATTTTAGCTAGGAAGTGTATGGGACCCTCTAGAGATCGGCCATTGACTTTGGATTTTTTGAAGAGCAAAATTGCGGATTTCAGAAGGTCAATAACTTAAACTAGCTTTTGGTGCATTTTAAGAAAATACCTAGGTTGCAGTAAAGTTCCAATAAAAATCAGGATATCAAATTTTGTAATAGTAATAGAGTTATTCGTAAAGTACCCTAAACTGGGGTTTAAACCCGTGAGTTTTGTGAAAAAGCCGGTTGAATTAAAAAAGTCGGAATAAAAGTGGGTATGAAACTTATTTTTCCATCAAAATGGTGCCTAAAAAAGTTTGGTCCCCACTTTTGAGGTTGTGTGTCATAAGTATCTTGCAAAATTTTTTGACACTTCAACTATAGTTGCCTTCTCAATTTCAGAAAAAGTTCTGCCCAAACTAGGGAGGACTTTACGAATAACTCTAATGTCCGTGAAAATTTTCAAGGCATTCCGACATTGACAAGTATGTGAATGGACTATACCAACTATTTACTTTACAAAAAATAGTGAAATTAGGTTGCCTTAACAATTAGGCTGCCTTACATTACTAAGTTACTTTACAAGCCATCAAAATCAACAAAAAATTCTAAAAAAATTCCAATTGTACAATAACTAAAAATATTTATGTAGTGTCACATGTCAAAAAATTAGTGTGAGGCAACCTAATTTCACTATTTTGTGTAGATTTTAAACAAATTCAAGGCATTGATTGGAGCCTTGGGAACATACAACATCCAAAAGAAGCCAAAGAAGAGTCTTTTCTTGTTGCTACAAACCCTTTGGACACTCCAAGAAAGTCAAAAACTTTGAAAAGTTCAAATTCCATCATCTAGGAGTTTTATGGTTCTATACTTTGGCAATTCACAACTTTTACAAATTCAAATGATCTAGAAGTACGGATTGCAAGTTCTAGTTCCGAATTCGAGCCTTCTGAAGCTAATGGTGCAATCTGTTTGTCATTTGGATTTGTTCTCTAAAAGTTTAAAACAAGTCTAACAATAAATTTGATTTATTTTAATAATTAGTAGTTAGTTCTAGAAAACTCTTGGGGTTAAAGGAGAAGGGAGGTCTTTGAAAAATATATAAAAGGCCAACTCTTCTCTCCCCAAACCACCCCTTTTTCTTTGTATTATTTAGCTGCTTGGGTCCATTATAGTGAATTTTGGCCAATTTGGCCAACTTTGTCAATTTAGTGTATTTCAAGCCGGCATTGTGCTCAATTTGTTGATGTTTTTTAAGCTTACTTTGAAGGAAATTGGGTTTCCTTTAAATTTTGCTTTAGTCCTTGTTTGTTTTTTAAAAATCAAAAAATTAATTTAGTACCAAATGTAGAAACCATTCCCACCAAATCTTGGAGACATCGTTCGTGGGAATATTCTAGCTCATTGTATTTTTTTCCTTATTCTTGCTTAAACTTTGAGTAGGAACGTCATTATTTGAGAATTCCCCTTCAATAATAGGAACTTGGTATTTGTTGTAGCTAACTTGTTTTTGTATATGTTGGGCATATGAAGTCTGACTTGTTCCTTACGTGGTTTTTAAAGTGTCCTTTGTCATCTTTTTGTTCCTAATTTCCAAGGCAATGAGCCATACAACAAAGCTTTGACCATGTATTCTTCTTTATAGTATTCTAGTAACAATTTTTAATAGATTTTGTTCCCGTAAACCTTGTCCATGACGAAGCTTTAATTTGAACTTAGAATCTCTCCTTAGATCTCGAAACGCCATTATGACATAGATAACCATTAGCAAGCCTTTTATGTGATTAAGAGCCCAATCCCTTGTATTATTGTAAATAATAACTTTTGCATTCTTTTCTATTCGCAACCAAAAAAAATTAAATATCCGTGTGTTTGAAACATCTATTTTAGTTTCACAATTATTAGAAACCAACAATCCATTTCCCAACACCCCAACCCAATATACTCCCTGTTCAAAGTACCCCCTGTTTCAAGGCTACAGGCGACAAGCTACAATCCGATAATTGGCAGATAGTGACGGGTCTTGGCAAAGGACAATGGGGCTTGGGTATTGAGAGTGGATATGAAGTTGTGGGTTGTGGCCACCTGTCTGTTGTGATCATAAGCTACTGTTTTTAAAAAAAACAAAAAACAAGGTCTACATTTACTAAAAATTATTAAAAGGGAGCTTTGTGTTTCTAAACACTCAACTATAGCTCAAGGATACCATCAATAAACTAGTCAAAATTAGAAAGGTGAAGTAAAACGTGGAGAAGGAAGTTGTTGATGAAATAGAAATTGGAGTGAAGGAATGCAAGATTCAAGCCACAAACAACTGTGTGTATAGAGACAGAGTTTGCTTTGTCATATCACAATTTAGAATTTACATTACGATACAAAATAGAGTTTCTTTCCAAGACTTGACTTCTTGGACAAGGAAAATAAACCAAAAGAGGGAATCATTGACTTTGGAAGGATTGTTAGAATATTCTTGAAGGAAGCAGTTGACAATTCAGATAATAGTATTTTAAGTCAAATAGAGGAGAATTAGAGTTACTTTAGTGAATACTTTGACATTGGAAAAAATACTTCAAAAAGACAAATAAAAAAATATGAAGAATAGGAAATAGAAAGGAGAAAAAATAAGAAACAAGAAAGAGATAGTTTAGAGTGTGAGTTTGAATTGCATTTTCTTGTGTAAACATCTTTATTTAAGTGGTGAGCAAGAAAAGAGAAGCATTTTTAAACCAACACATCAATGAGATGGGCATGAAGAACCTCCCAAAGCCATTTAAGTTCAAATTATAAACAGAAGCGTTTTGGAGGTCAACTCCAAGGTATGGGTAGGTATCTAAACAAGTCATTTCCTTTATTTTGTTTTGTTTTAAAAATCCAAATGCAAGGTAGGATTTAAAAAGTTCTAGTTAGACCTTTAAAGACATTCTAAACTATAAATTTAACTTCCTATGAGTAGAGACAATCTCTAGAGGCTTACAAAACCATATTACACTTAGGAAATAGACAAAAATTGAGAAAGATATGATAGGATGAAGTTTGACGCTAGTTTTAGATGAAAAAGTAAAAGTCACGGCCAAGTCAGGGCAAAAAAGAATTTTAGAATTCAAATAAAGTTTAGAAGTCAAAATCAAAGTAAAAAGTCATTTTGGAATTGTGGAAACATGGGATGAAGTTTCAGGGCACCAATTAGTAGCCAAACTTCATCCATCAATGACTTTTATTAGGAAAGTTCAAAATTTAAGTATTTTAACATTATAGAAATTTAATTTAAGATTTATAATTTAGAAATTAAAAAATATAAAAAATATAAAATTAATAATAAAAATTCTAAGTAGAATTTTAAAAGTAGATGGTTAATGAGACTCTTTTGAAGACAACCAAGGAACAATTTGAATTTAGAATCAATTAGGAAATATTTTGAGGAGTCCAAAGCTAGTTTACACTTCAAAAATATAATTAAATCAAAGAAGATAGAGTAGGATGAAATTTGAACTTAAACAAATTTAGATTTGGATGAAAGTAATAATTATTCATCTCCTTCAAGTGAAATCAAAACTATGGATAGTAGAATTAACTTTAAAGTGATCCCAAGAATCAAAGGTGAATTTGGATCTAAAAGTCAATAGAAATTGATGGATGAAGTTTGAAAGAAAAATTCTAACCTCTAAAGTCCCAAGGCCATTTTTCTGTCAAAAACCACTCAAAACTACCATTTTTGCCGCATTCACCAATGAAAGCAGATTTTTTTTTAAAGAATCTTATTGTAGCCAATCTTGTACTTCACTTGTCGAAGATCATGTGGTAATTTTTTTGTCAAAATTGATCGTATGGATTAGAAGATATTAGCATTCAAAGTTGGACATAAAGTTTTTTTCAAGAACATCCTCAAATTGCCCCCAAAACAAGATTGTCCGTAACTTTCTCATCACTAGTCCAAATAGAATGAATCAAAGTTTTACAATGTAGAAAAAAATATAAATTTTTAATAAAAATAAAAAATAAAAAAAATTTGACTTCTTGTGATTTTTTTTGGTTGCTTGCCAACCTCTATTTTTGGCGTTTTGTGCCATAACTTTTGCTTCCGGGCACCAATTGGAATAAAAATTATATTCCCTATAAGTTTATGTGTTTTCTAACTTTATAGACAGTTTTAGAAAATTATGATGAATATTGAGACTGTATGAGCCTACCCAAAGTTGCATTTTGGCCCCTGTAGGACCAATATATGAGACTTTAGGGGTTAAGGTAAAACTTCATCTAGCCATAACTTTCACTAGGAATATCCAATTTCAATGATTCTTACCATCTTGAAAATGGAAGACCATGATCTATGATTTAGGATAGTTAATATTTGATTTTTGGCAACCTCATACCAAAGAGTCAAAGTTTTTAGCTTAGTAAGACTCAAATGCTCAACATTGCTATTTGCTAACTAATGGATTTTTGAACCTGTTTCTTTTGCAATTTGAACTACTTGGAACAAGTAGTCATCAATTACTTGTTCATTGCTTGGAAGACATTGCAGACAAAGTTTAGACACTCATCTAAGGAAGTTCAATATTGAAAAGACGAAGAACCATTAAAAAAAATCTGGGCCTTGTAATAGGTCGTTTGATTTTCAATTCAAATACAAGGAATTTTTACTTAAAATTAAAAAATTAATTAATTAAAAAAATTTGCCAATCTGATATGGCACTATAATTAGTGATCACTTTGGCTCCGCTCAATTTTTATTTTTATTTTTTAATAACTTTTTGGTTGTAATTGCACTGCTACATACAATCAAACGGCCTTTAGTAAGCCTAAATTTTTTTGTAATGTTGGTTGTGCTTATTCTCTCTCAAGGGTGGAAATAAAATGCTCACAAAGAGCTTGCATAAGAGCTCAATTGGTAAAAAATAGGTTGTGTTCAATAGTCAATTTAAGAAATTAATTTTGTTAAAGAAGATACTCTATCAATCATCAAAGTGAAACAATTCATTCACTCATACAATATGGGGAGAAAACATCAATAAGACCATAAATAATCAAATAGAAATAGGAGGATAAGCATTGTCAGTGTGAATCCTAACATTAATAATTCACTATGAAGCATTAATTTTATAATCTAAATTGGCCTTGTGTTTTTATTTTATTTTATTATCTTGCACATAGCTTTACATTGCAATATGTAACCACCTTGTTGTGTGGCAAAGCATTTACATCCACATAAGCAGTAGCTAACAGCTAATTTAATGAGATGCATCGTGATATCGATTGAGGCATTCATAACAATTCATAGGGTTGAGATCATTCACCTTTGATACAAAAGGAATGAAAAATTGATGTGGCCATTTACCTTTGATACTTAAAGGAATTATAGCTAGTGTATCTATAAATCATCAATATATGTAAAATGAACAATGGTACTAAGAGAATGAAAACTAATATAACCATGAATCTTTGATATTAAGGTGAATAAAAACTCATATGACCATAAATCTTTAATATATAATGGAATGAAAACTGATGTGACCATCAACTTTTGATAGGCAACAAAGAAGAATGAAAAATGATGTATCTAAATCTTTGATATGCAAGGAACTCTCATACAAAGGAAAATGAAAATTGGTGAATCAATCTTTGATATGACCATCAATCTTTGATATGTAAAAGAACAAAAGTTCATCTAACCATTCACCTTTGATACTAGGAAAATGAAAATTAGTGTGACCATGAATCCCTAATCCCTAAAGGACCATGGGGTAGTCTAGATTCTCAAAATTGTAAAGATCTATTATAAAATACAACTTAAAGTAATATTTTAATGATGACTCTCAAACAATAATTGTAAAATATGATTTATAAATCACATCCATATAGTTAGATCAACAAATACACAAATCAATATTTTTCAATAAAATTTGAAGTCAGAAATTGAAAATTCCTTCTAAAATTGATTGTAGATTGGATATTTATGATTTTTATAAGAATTTATTTTCAATAAGTTCAAAATGTTAAGTTCTAATCGTGGTGATTTCATAGTGATTTATGACGATTTTTATTTCACTTTTTTATTCAAGTTGTTTTTGAAGGATCTTTTTTGAATCGAAAAAGTTATTTTTGAGGCCAAACCTATGCCAGGCAACCCATTCTTGATCACCGCCCCATTTTGGCTATGTAAGCTATTTTCTTTCTATGAAGGAGGAGATGAACAATGATTAATTATGGCGTGGTTCCTGGGGCAGTTGTGACGCACTTTGATTTGCTACAAGATTTTCAATATTGAAACCACCCCTTGGTCGACTTTGTTTTCAGTCCATGGTCAAAAATAGCAAGCCATATACACTAGAAGAAAAACATGTCCGACACAACCGGCTACTATGCAACTAGTGTCCTATACAACTATTCTGTGACTGTAATCCTCTCTATTAGCACCAAGTCTAACGTAATTGTTTTATGTCGTTGTCTTACAACATTTGATACATTGTTTTAGTCGCAAAACAATCAATCTATAGTTGCAAAAAACGACTAGGAAACAACTAGGAAAAGACTGCAACTGTAAAATGACAGTTGTTTCTTAGTCACTTTCTAATCGTTTCCTAGTCGCTTTCTAGTCGTACGCTAGTTTTTTTTAGTCGTTTCCTACACTATTAGAAAATTTTGCTTTTCTGTTGATTTGGTTGCATAGATTTGACTTACTTTTCTGTTCATTTGGAGAGTAATTTGTTGATTTGGATAGAAATCAATAGAAAAGTGAACCAAAAAAATGCAACCAAATCAACAAAAGAACTGAATTTTCTACTAGTAAAGCTAGTCGTTTTGGCTAGTCGCTTTTAAGTCATACACTAGTTGTTTCTTAGTTGTTTCTCACTTGCTTCCAAAGTTCATTCCCATTTGTTTTATATCAGTTGTTCCATATCAATTGTAAAGAATACCATTAGGCTGCACATATAAGACTTGTAAGTTGTAGTCTTATGCAATGGATTTTGTTGATTTAATTTTAAAATTTATACAGTTTGTAGATTTCTATAGAGTATAGATTTCTACAATTTGTAGATTTTTACAATCTATAAAAATAAAAAAGATTTAAAATCCTAGAAATTCAAAATCTATGAAGTTGTAAGGTTTCCTAAACCAATGAAATCTATTAAATACCAATATTTGAATTTTTGAAATCTAAAAAAAGGTAGATTTCAAATTCTAAAATCTAAAAATCTATAGAAAAGGTAGTCTGAAATTTTGAAATTTACAAATGATTGAGATTAATATTTTAAAATCTATAAATCTACAAGTCGCAAATGAGTCACACACAAGGTGTGATTTTTGCAATTGTTGCACCTTTTTTCTAGATTTTAGGGCGTCCATTGCAACTACAGGTCTCCAAATTATCGCCACTTGCAAAACAGTCGCAATTGTCCTATACAATTGAAAAATCAGTTGCAGAGTGTAGTTGCAAAAATCCTCATTTTCTTCAAGTAATATCACTGGTATGGAGGAACAAAATCTTTTGCTAAAAAATTCATAGTAATTATTCTTTTTTGAAAAAAAATCTAGAAAATTATGGAAATTTTCCGTAATCTATTGCTACGCAAGGGAAAATTTACCCAGTCACGACAATTTTCCTGTAGATACATGAAACTCTTTAAGTAGTCAAGAATGGATTGCTGCCTATACCAATACATTAGAGAAAAAATTGGGCCTCCGGAGGATTGCTCAACAACCCTCCGAGGACCCTATAGATTAGTTAGTTTGTTTGTTTTGCTTAAAAATTGTTTTTTTCCCTATACTCGTTCACCTACAGTTGCAATGTTGGATGCTTTGCAATGGCTCAAAAAACAAGTTTAAAGTGTTAAAAAAATCAGGGTTAAGGGACTTTAATGCACCTTAATTCTGATTTTTTAACACTTTGTACTCAAATGCACTTTGCACTCAAACCAAATTGTGCAAAAAAAACAAATGTCCAAAAATAGTCTAATGCCATTAATCACCAATTTTTTTTAATGACAATGTAAAACTCACTTCATAGACATTTAGTGAATGTGCAGGATGAAGAGGTTGGTTTTATAGGAAAATAGATTGTCCACCATGATTCCACAAAGGCTATGGGATAATGTGAAGATAGTTCACTCATTGCCAAATGAGTGAAGATACATATTTCACATGGGTTGCTAACCCTACCACTATCCCACTTGCATAAAGAGCTCTTTTTTGCATTTTCTAACTTACAAATGACGGGAGTGGCTTATTTGAAACATACTTTGTTTCAATTATGTCAAATTAAATCTAATTAAGCCAAATTTAGTGGCTTTATTGGATTTAATTTGACATAATTGAAACAATTGTCAATTAGACATCGGTTGCATCATTAAAAATTGTGGATACAATAGTCCATGTGTTTTAAAAAAAACAAAAAACAAAAAAATTATAGATACATTTTATAGATGCAAAAATAGTCATGGACTGACTATTTTTGCAAAAGTCAAATGAGTTGACTGCTTACTTTGGACCCTTTTTATAGTTTCTCTATCCACTCTTCAATCCCTAAAGTTCCATGACTATGTTTTCACCAAAAATTCTCAGAAACTGCCTTTTTTTGGACAAGTATCAAATTTTTGGAAAAAACTTTTTTGACACACGCTATTGTAGGATCATGCTAACTTGAAAACATATGGTAAAGATTTCAGAAATTTCCACCGTGTGGATTGCAAGATAAAAGCATTCAAATCCATTGAAATCATTTTTTGGGCCCTACAAAAAATAGGGCAGTTGCACTTCACAAGCTCACTTTTCTATGAAAAAATGTCCAAAATGGTGGTGTTTCTTTGGATTCTTTTTTCTAGATAGGTTGGCTACATGCTTAAAAAAGTTTAGAGCATTCGGAGTTGCAAAACGTATAGAAAAAAAATAGTAAGTAAAAAGAAGTAGAGAATGATTCAAAATACTAAATTGTGAAGAATTTAATTATGGAATTGGAAAATGCCAATCCCAATGGTTGCAATGTTGTAATAAACAATCTACATCCTATGATTTTATTTTTTTCAAAAAGTATTGAAAATTGAGTAAGATAAAGGACTTCAAAATTTATTTCATAGTAGAGATTCTATAACAGCCCGCAAACAAAAAACCCTGATAACTTTTGACTCATTGATTGAAATGGAATGATCCAAAGCTTTCCACGAATATGTAACTCTACAAAACCAATTTCAAATTTTTATTTTTGAAAAAAATGATTTTTTTAATTTGCCCGGACTACCCGAGTTGAGAAACAAACAATAGAATTGGCCATAACTTTTGACTCATATTTTCAAATGTTATGAAATTTAGTGGTTATGAAAGATATTCCTTGTCCCCACCTTCTATTAAAATTTCAGCCTAAAATATGAAAATCTCCAGTCACACGTACCTACCCAAAATTTCTATGTTGCTAAAAATAGCAGGCTGGTCCTTTAGGGGTTAATAGCTTGGTTTGTCACTCCGAAGCAACCCTCTGGAGGCTTGAAATTTCTTCTAGTGACCTATTACATAATAGAATATTTGCAAAGCAAAGTCTTTATGATCTATGCTACACAAATGTTAGAGAACTAACACATGATTCTTCCAAAAAAATGAAGGATGAAAAAACAAAATTTTGTGTGCTTGAGATGTATTTTTATTCATTTGTTGTTCAAAATTTGTACTCATAGTCCTTTACTTAGGGATTAATATGAGGGTAATGAAAATTGATGTGACCATCCACATTTGATACAAAGGAAATGAAAACAATGTGACACTAATAGTGGGGTAGAAGATGGATCCTTTAGACATCCTATTGCCATTGAAACTGACAAGAGTCACTTTATAATATGTAGATATAACAAGTTATGAAGACTAGTTATAGTGTTTACTTCAACTACTTAACAAAGTGATGGATAATTGAGAATATATGCAATTGGTTAGGTATGCGCACCTATAATTGTTACTAATTACAATTGAACATAGTTACTATTATTAAATATAAAATATCTTTATTTGATCTTATTAGAAATTGAAAGGGGATTCCAAAGCAATTTTGCATGCACCACAAGAATAAGTTATGAATTTTCAAAGTACTCCTTTTGTTCCCAAGTGATCTTCTCGTTCTCCTTTATTTTTTTGTCTCCAAATGATCTTCCAGTTGCACATTGTAATGTTGTGAATCGGTCAAATTCGGCTTTCAATTGTTATTTGGGACTCGCAAAGCAGCTGTGGGTAGTAGTTCCTCCTCATTCCGTGCAATCATCAATTAAAAGATTAATGAAATGACTAAAGGGATCAATCAACACTATTCATTCTTATTTTTTGCATCTCGTTGAGTCTTGCTTGATTGAGGGAGATGAAGCTCTAGGTCTTTTGGGGAGGTAGAATAGAGATCCCCACTTGATTTTGGGCCTATACTAACTGCCCACAAAATGATAACCTTACACTCAACAATTAAGTATTCATTGACACTCTTTGAAAATGCCCAAGAAATTGCACTTTTCAATACTCGAAAATTGCATTTTGAAAAGGGCTCTAATTTAAACTTAAAGTTTTGGGATGATAAGAGTGCATCAATATCTATCTAAGAGTGAAACAAATTAAAATATCGTTATTTCAAACCTTAATTGCAAACATTTTGTCCAACAAAAAGATCATTTTGGGACAAAGGGAGTACTACGGAGTATCTTTTAGTGTGCCAAAATTCAACACTAGGCTCTCATAGATGTAGATTCTCATGTTTTTGTTTTTGTTTTGAAAGAAGTATGGTTTGGAAAAACATTGCAAAGGTTTTTGCATTAAGATGAGAAGCTGAGATTCTCATGTTTTAATTGTTTGCATCTTGTATTACCAATATCTAGATTTTGTGATACTTTTTGGTCCAACTCTAGGTATCTCATTTTGGGCAGTGTTACGGGATCACAAACGAATGTAACTAATGTGCATTGAAGTAAAGTACAATGTAATGTATTCAGAATTTAAGCACTTGGTAATCCTGCTCCCATAACATTCAATAGCCTTCAAAGAGGTTGCTTTTTCCTCTCTGGAGTCCTCATCCACGACTTTCATCCCCCCATATTTAATGTAAGCTTCGGTACTGGGATAGTGACTGTACATTATGATATGTTCCATTTTCTTTTCTTAATTTTAGGACTAGACATACAAATCAACAAATATTTGTAGTGAAAGATGTTGGCCAAAAATCCAATGAGTAATAAACTAATGCATTATTAATCTTTGCAATCAATAACTTACTCATAGTTAAGTCAAAAACAAAGAATTGTGTTAACCCCTAAAGGACCGTTGTCCCTTCGGGGGACAAATGCGTTTTCGGGCAGGTACCTACAGGCTGAAATTTTCTTGTGATTTTTTGAAATTTTTTTTGGAGATAGAAAAACTGATAAGCTTTGTGGGAATATAATTTTTTTCACAATCAGTGCCCGGGAAAAAAAGTTATGACCAAATAAGCTCAAAACAGGGGACGGCGGGCAGCTTGGGCAGCAAGAAAAAAAATGGACAAAAATTTGAATTTTTTTTTTAAATATTTTTTTTCTCATAGATTATATTTTTGTCTATCTGGAAAGCTTTGATTCATTTCATTTGGATATGTTATGAGAAAGTTAT
This sequence comes from Pseudisothecium myosuroides, assembly GCA_951799445.1. Taxonomy (NCBI): domain Eukaryota; kingdom Viridiplantae; phylum Streptophyta; class Bryopsida; order Hypnales; family Lembophyllaceae; genus Pseudisothecium; species Pseudisothecium myosuroides. The sequence continues at coordinate 24,047,096 of OX637290.1, read as the reverse complement.
GGACATTCTTGTTTTTCGGGCAGTTAGAGCATTTTTTTGAAAAAAATAACTTGTAGGATTCATTTCTGAATGCAATTTTTCAAATTTTTCAAATTTTTTTTTTTGCATGATTTAGTTTACTTGCTAGAACAATCTCACCATTGGGATTAGTGCATTTTAATTCCATCTAAGAGATATGAATATTTTAGATTTTCCTTCTATCTTATACCTACTTCTACTTAACAATTTTTTTAAGGATGATAATTAAGTTTTTTTTATTTTTTATTTTTTTCCTAGACTCTCAACTCAATTCTCCACTATAAAGATTTAAAGCTCAAAACTCTGTAGTGCAAAAATTTTAAGTTAAAAATGTTTAAAGTCAAAAAATCTAGTCCCGCAATGTGCTGAAAAACTTGTTTTTTTCACTTCAAACGCAGATATCTTGCAATCTGAACGGTCAAAAAATTCTGAAATTTTTTCCACACATTCTCATACTAGTTAAGTGTAAGATCCTACGGTTAGATGTGAAAAAAAAACAATTTTCAATTTTTTTTTACGTTTTGCTATAGAAATGGCAGTTTTTAGTGTTTTTTGGCAAAAAAAAGGCCTCGGTCCTTTAGGGGTTAAAAGTAGAATTTTAGACCTCATTTAGTCATAGTAAAATAAATTTTCTCAAAAAAGTTTGAACTAAAAAAAGTTGTTAAATGAAGATAAGTTTCACTTCCAAGAATCCATTTGGAATTTTGAATCTCCAATCAAAAGTTATGAACAAATTTCGGAGAGGGGTTGGAATGGATTTTTTAAAGAAAACGTCCATTAAAAACCCTCTCCAAAATTTGTCTATAACTTTTTATTGGAGATTCAAAATCCCAAACGGATTTTTGGAGGTGAAACTTGTTGTCATTTAACAACTTTTTTTAGTTAAAATTTTTTTGAAAAAAGTTATTTTACTATGCCTAAATGAGGTCTGAAATTCTACTTTTAACACAATTCCTACTTTTGACTTAACTATGAGTGATAGTTGAAAAACTACAAATTCTAATTTACATATCCCACATGGATTGTTCTACATCCTACCACTCCATGTGCATATAAAGAGTGTCTTCTCCCTTGAGAAGCACAATGCATAAATGAATTCCAATTCAAGTGAGGTAATTCTATAATAACATTGAAATCAATAATCTCAATGAATCCATTACCATTTTGTTTAAAGATCCTATTGTTTAGTTTTCAGATTTATTTGGAAATTTTTAATTTGCTAGTACTTGCAGTTTACAGTCGCAGCGTGGGCACCAAGTGAATTTCTGACAATTATTGACAACTGTCCCCATAGCTACTGATTTGGTGTGGAACATACCACACCATTTCGTTCGGGGGAGGGCAGAGCCAATGAATGTTATGCCAAATGCACATTGAAAAGAACAACTTTATAGTTATGGACTTGATAATTGGTGGTCAACACTGTTTGAGACAATTTAAAAAAATAAACAGTGGGCATAACCCTCTCCTAATTGCTGAGCCAAAACAGAGACACCCAAACTGAGCATGCAGGGACAACAATTTATCATTATCAAGACAAAAGATGATTATAAGTTGAATATTAAAACAGCTCTCAAGCACAGTGCTTTAGAAAGATTCAATTGTTGAACTACAGATTACAGAGATTACAGAGAACCAGGCACTTCCTAACCGAACAGGGAATACTAAACGACAGTCCGAAAGGGCACTTAGTCTGATATAATCACACTGTATATACTTAATATCAACAACAGAAAACAACACATGAAACTGAAGTTCCAGAAGAGCTCTAATGATTTCTATCAGCTATGAGAACCCGTAAGTGTCCACATGGCAAACAACGTCCACTTCCATATGTATGGGAAATGTAACATATCATTTAGGAAGCTTCGAGGCAACAAATTATACCAAGAGAAAGAAGAAATCATACCCTACATTTCTGACCAACAAAAATCAGTGGTTTGAAAGTCGCTATAATCAACTTTTCACTTCCAAAGTAGACTTCGTATCTTGAGCTTACGAACTTAATAGTTAAACTGGAATAGATCAGAGAGCTCAAACGCTAACGTAAACACAAACAAGGTTCGGTCGAGTTCTTTTGAAGAAACCGGTCTGGCTTTCTTGTGTCAGCAGCTCTTGGCACCTGCGAATGTGTGACAACCATCACAGCGTTAGTAACCATCACAATCAAAGACGCATGGTGGTCCGTAAAACACTTGCCTGCATGGATCCAACGCTGGTTTGCAGCCGCAATATATAAAATGTGGAAGAGTCTTGGACAACTAGTGCAAGCTCATGGCACAAGGCTTCGTGAGCTTGCACGAGCATGTCCACGATCCTTTCCATATTGTATGAAAAACAAGCCAAGCTCCATCTTACAGCAACAAAACCAAACGTCGATCATTGACAGTATCGACAAATGTAATGCCATAAATCGGAAGCACTCTATGCGGCATGCAAACTGGGTCCACAATGTCAGTTTCATGAACTGTGAACGAAGTGGAGATACAAGGGCTTATGGAGAAAGGCAACGAGAGGGAGTGAATGAAGTTCGAGAGCCCTTAAGCAATCCTTATATAGTCAAAACTCGAAGTGAAACAGTGTCTATCCAACGGTTAAGGCTGAGTCTCTAAGAAAACAAGGTCGCCATACAAGCATTTGGATCTCAACTGTACCATGTCAAGCGTCACACCCGTCGCCAGTCTTTACCATCATTGTACTCTGCAAAACCTGTCATAACTGCTTTCCTTAATAAAGGGGCCGTTTAGATAGACAGCAGCCGAACTGCCTTTAAAAAGGGAACTTTCAAGTATGCCATCGACGGTTTAGATTGTCGGTACTGAAATCTGTCTTCATTGTTGGTTGGTTAAATACATTTTACTCGCAAAGCAATAAATCTAGATAAACTTAGAGCATGTTTGCATAAGGGTGCCCAAACCGGCCTCCGGTAGTCCGCATGACCCAAACCAAACCTATTTGGTTTCTGGAGATGGAGCCCCATTTTCCTACCTGGAACCTCTTCCGAGAGCTTCGACGCGACAGAACGTTCCTCCAAATTCCGGACCGAACTTTACATTAAAATATTGTCGAGTCACTACAAGTCATTATGTATTGAGATATTCTTACTACTTTTACACTGATTTTTTGGATTCTTCCTTACAAAGTGACAGCAACGTTTGCGTTTACTTCAGACAAATTAAGCACATCTGGCCAATGCATGCTTTACGTTACATCCGCCGTGTCAAAAAATGCCACGTCAAATGCACGGAACCCCAGTTACTCTTGTAATTATCTACGTAGTGAGTACACGCGTACCTGTAGAAGCAGACGTCCACTTCGTCCTCTGAAAACCTGACAAGATCAAATGAAATGTGTGACGTCAGTAAGTAAAGCTGCAAAATTGTGAAACTCACAAATCAAGCAGGACACATACAGCTAACTTTACGAGGGACAAAACCAGAATTTCTACTGACAGCCATCCTTTGAAAAGACCCTGACGGATCGCAGAGACGACAAATTCAGTTTGCCTTGATAGGTCCGCCAGGTTGAAAAGCCTGGCAGACTCGAGCTTCACCTCAAGTTCACAGGTTTTTTATGAGCAGATATAGACGTAGAGGGTCCTTTCTGAAGAGCAGTTCACCCGACTTAACTTTTCGCATCTGGCGTATAGATTATGTCCTTAAAAAACAATACTATATCGTGTAAATCAAGACAGTAAAGGTAGCGTCTCTCAACCTCCAAGTTACTTGCCCCAGTGGGCACTTTCTAAACACCGCCCAACAAGTTTCAAGTGACTGAAATACAGAAAAATATGACGAACTCGACATATTCCAAAGACCATAAAAATTACTAATCACTTGAAGAAGCAGGCATAGGATGCCCTCTACATAGGATGCTGGTCTCAATACCTTGCAATGCAGGCTTGCAGCTGACCTCTGGATCTGGCCATGTGAATCTGCTTCAAAGTAGTCCTGTAAATCTGTTGTCTCCCGGTAAACATGTACAAAAACGCTCTAACCTTTTCAAAAGTCTTGAAAATTTACTTACCCTAGCGATTTTCTCCTTTTAGTCTCTTTCTAATCCAGAAACACTATTCACATTGACCACTACATTTGTATTGAATCATTTTTTACAAATACTACATGGCACATATTGAAGAGAAATATCCATGTTTAATGAATTAAATTGCATTTCTTTCCTTCTGAAATCACATCATTCGATTCTCTCTGCTTCTTTGTGGAAAAATCTTTCTAATAAGCTGTAGTCCACAAATATCACCTGGTTTATTGTGTCAGCTGCACCCTTCACTTCCTTACTTGGTAAAAAGGGTCCAAGGCAAGTCTACGTGGCTCTCAGAGCCATTAAATCATCGCCATGTAGACTAGTCTTCAGATTTTTCTTCCGTCGTCAGTAACAAAAATGTTGGTATTATCTAACTAAGACCACGACCACGCTGTCAAGATCCAAGTTGTGCAGACCGCTCTATGCGAACAGGTCTATGTGGCCGCGGAGCTGTACAAGCCAAAAGACACGGTACAAAACAAAAATCAACAGTTAGTGCGATCTGAAGAAAGCGCTCTAATCTTCAGAATTCAATAGAGAGATAGAGGGTACTCTACCATTAGTAACCTGATTCCGTCCCGATAATTGATCATTGTTACCAACAGCAACTCATCTATTCACACTTGGTTGGCCTTCACTTAGCAAGTTGAGTGTACGCATGACTAGGCTAAATCTTTACGGCCATAGATCTTTGAATGGAAATGGAAGTGTAAACTCCCCTTCTATAGGCAGTCTACAACCTCCTACTTTTAAATTGCATAAGAAATTTCATACATAGTGATAAAAATATGATCTCAACAAACTTAGCTCTTGTCAACAATTCGGTTCTTACACCCACAGCTCTATAGATCTCCCAAAGATCACACTCACACATATGTTAAATTGCTCAAAGTGACGTAGTAGTATCCTCCACCTTAACTCTAAGATTCCCACAATCAAACAGTTTCACCCAACAGAAAAATATAGGTCACAACTCCCTGACTTACCATTTTGATTGCCGTTTTCATAGAATCCCTGGAAAAGAGCCACTGCTTCGTCAGCCATGAAACCACCCACACACTCGAATCCTTTGGTCTGCTGTGCTTCAGCTTGATCGTGCCTGGGGATGAACATCCAAATCCAGAAGACAGTCAGCAAAATAAGGGGAGAGTGGTAATATAGAGGATCCCTATTGTAATTATAAAAAAACAAAGGTCAATGGGATCACTCCTAAGGGACCCCTTTTCTGGTAAATTTTTGACCCGACGCTAAAAGAGACGGCCTGCTTGGCTTAACATAGAGCCTTCTTGCTTCACTCCATAGATGTTGTGATTTATGAGGGTCCCTACAGTACGACCTAGCCGCAAATAAGCAACCCAACAAAACTTGGTACAAACTGGCAAACAACATCCAATTTCTACAGCAACTCGTGACGCTACCAGTACTTCTCACCATGTTTCTTGAGCACTTCATAGGAAAAGGAAATACCTCAAACCACAAGGTGCACATCCATCAGCATGCATGTTCAAGACCGATCCGCATCCACCGAAGCGATCATTACCACAGCCATAGTAAACCTTCCGAAACCCTGGAGCAGAGTCAAAGCATACATCATCTCTTCAAAGAACACTGCTTGACTCACAACCAGTTTTTGCAGTTGAGATTTGCTAGAATATACGATATAGCTGTTAACTGATGCTTCACTCCCAAGTGGCCCGCTCCCACATCCATAGGAGTTGAGGAAATTATTTAGGAAGATTCAAGGGTGGTGGCAAAATGTATCAAAATGTATCAATAGGAAAAAGCAATCATACCCTACACTCTTGAACCAAGAAATATGTTTTGAAAGTTACTAAAATTCACTACTATTTTCCAAAGTGGACTTTCTATACTTGGCTTGGGCACTTAGGTGTTAAGCTTCACTGACCGCCAGGATATTTTAGAGCTTTCTATCGACTTCGAAGGCAAGCAACTCTAGTGTCATAATTTTAAGCCATAAAGAAGGCCTTGAACGTAAAGTGCAGAAAAGGCTGACAAAGAGATACTTGGATCCAGGGTTTCTGCGAGCAAAACTCTACAGAAAGACGTACCTAACAACGAAAGGGCCGCTGCACACATGATGCAGGGCTCGCAGGTAACGAATAAATCACATTGCTGGAACCCCTCATCCGACACATTGCCATTGTGAGCTGTAGATGACTGCTGCCGAAGGCTAAGCACCATGTCGATAGCCTCCATTTCAGCATGTCGTGTTGCCTGATATTCAATCACAAATGGTCGAATGGTCGAAGAAAGTCAAATTCATGTCCCTGTTTTTACGCTAGCTACAAGTCTGTCTACTGCAACTTTCGCTCTTATCTTCATTATTAACAGATGCAATAAAGAAGAGGAGAGAAAACCGTCAGGGACCAGATCCTGTCTCTTATACTGGTCCGATTGCCATCAACAGCAAGACTTACACTTGGTTGGATTTATGAGCAAAAGGTGTACGCGCGACTTGGCTAAATGGCTACGACCACTGATTGTTGATTGGAAAATGTGGTGGTCTACTGACTCTTATAGTGGTCTACAACCTCGCTCTTTGAATGATTGCATAAGAAATTGCATAGTTATATGAAAACTGGTCTCAACATATTTGGCTCTTGTGCCGAAGCGATCTCTTCACAGCTCTAGAGTGCTCTACCCAAAGTCACTCCTACATATTGGTTAAAATACTTAAACTGGCGCAAATAGTATTCTTTACCTTTCTACTATTCTATTCAGAAGATTTACTGCAATTGTAGACAACTTGATAATTAATTTGCACAATATACAGGATGCAATACATTTTAATGACTACGGCAAGTCAGACGCAAACAGAGCTGTTTTTCACTAATCAAAATAGGGATTAGTTTCACAGATTTGGCTTCAAAACATGTGGATGTGAACATAAGTAAGGAAGATACATTTCTTGTCTCGTTGGTGCGATTGCTCCCACGGCCGATGACTTCCCCATCTTTCACAATAACACATCTGCCCATCACCAAATCCACCAAGATATCCACTTTAAGTGCTCGAACTGGACTTTCATACTCATATTCTTGTCAAGATACCATTGCAATACCCTGACGCCATTGACCTGAAGCATTATTGATTCACTACCACCAGATGCCTCTTACTGGACCACAATCACAGAGTAAATAATGCAAAACCCTAAAACCTGAACCCTAAACCCTAAAACCCTGATAAGTAATCACTTTGCAGATATGATCGCCCCAAGCACGTAATTGAAACGAACAACATGCACCAGAACGAAAATCAAGCATACCCGACAGGCACTTCCAGCCTTGTGAGAGCTTCCCTGGCCTGCATGATAGATCACGAATCATCAGCATGAGCAACTGAGCAACCAAAGAAAACAACAACACCAAACCGGAAAAGAAACTGTTCGTCATACCTCAGCAAACCCAAGCCTCATAAACTTCATCACAGACTCGTCCTCATTTGCTGCAGTCGCACTCACACATGCCAATCTGCATACATAACCCATGCCTCCAATTCAGAAATGAACATTGACCAAAACAGAAAGGAGATACGAAATTTACAAAAAAAGAACATCAAAAACACAAAAAACAGAACACCAAGAAAGCAACACTCCCGAGTGTAGAATTAGCACAATCAGATACCTTTCTGCAACGGGCGACGCAGGTGACATCGTAGGCTCTGGGAGAAGCTTACACTCTGCCCTGTAAGTTAATTTAAAACACTGCAATTAGAAATCGCCATGTACCCCCAAAATGCACAAACTAGGGTTTCCGTGGCGTATCACGAAATTGAACAAACCCTAGACTCAAGAGTGACGTGATTGCAGCGAAGGAGAGCTCAAATTTATTGATCAGAAACTTGATGAAATTGCAACTGCTGTTTTGTAATACAAAATTCGAGGTATTATGCACAAATGCACAAAACCCTACCTGATCATCCGCAATGACAAGCTTTATTCTCCTCCAATTTCAACGACAATCTACTCAAGAAATGTTTTTCAGGCAACACTGTTCTGTATTTTGGGACATCACTTCAGAATCATGCAAGACAGGAAGACAGAAGCAAATTTTAACATAGGCAGAAAATCAGCAAACTAGCGCTACACAATACCTGGGAATTTCAGTCTTCAATCGATACTTACTATGGGCATTCATAATGTATCCATTCTATACCACAATACCTATTACTATACATGGATCACTAGGTCCAGGGTGGTCCTTCTGCAGTTACCTTAACCCTGCAATAAGGACGAGCCTCTGACCTCTGATTTCAAGCCTCACTGTCCATCACTCTGTTTGCTGCCATTTTGCAACTAAGGTAGGTACACCCAAAACCGCCACTTTTTGCTACTGAGCCTAGTTACTATTATTAAACTGGCCAGATTTTCATATGTTCTTGTTGGCAAGTGAAAGGAGGTTTCAACTCATCAAAGAACGCAGCATTTGGATATTGTATGCAAAAGCTATTAAGGAGCAAAGTTTGGTTCTAAAAACCTTTCTTCCACGTAGGTACAAAATTGATTTTGAAGATGTACAAAGAGTAAAGATGGCGGCTTAAGGTCAGTGGCACATTTGGATGTACCTACCTTAAGATATATAAGCTTATTACCACCTTGATTTGCAATCTGAATATCTTGGGGCCAACTCTAAGAGGGGCACATATTTTTCAGAGGTGTGTGCTTGTTTCTTGAATCAAACCCAAGTGGAAGTATAATTTTCCACTTACAATTGTAATTTCTGTGAATTTCTGAAGTAGTTTGCTGTGAAATTACAAAACTGCTCATAGAGTGGAGTCATAAACATCCCATAACCAATTTATAACCGCCTTTCTATGTATCTAATGGCACTTAAATACTCACCAATAAAGGATTGACACATTATCCCTTGAAGGCATTAATGCATTGATTTTGTCATAAAAATGAATGGATTTAGATTTTTTTTTAATGGAGTTGGAGCCAAAAGTAGGGACCCAAATTGGATAGTGAATGGAATTAGATTGGTCTACCTTACATATGAATGGAAATTTTTATATTAATTTTCAAGAGATGAAGTTATATGTCTACGAAATTTTCAAAATTTTTAATGGAAAATTTGAAATTACTGCGAATTTCTTAAGAAAAAAATGAAAAAAATTCATATCAAATACAAAATATACTTGAAAAATCTGAAATTATCACCATAGTTGTATATTATAGTGTATAACATCATAATATAAACCAAAGTTACCGTGTCATTCTACAATTAGAAAATCAACAAACCATGGTTATAGGTCCAAAGTTTGTATTGATATAAAATATTGAAATTTACAATTTTTTGAAAAATTTTGATTGGAGTAAAAACTTCACTTGATAAGATTCATTTCATTAGTTGGACTCAAATTCAAAAATATCAAATTTAAAGCTTGAAATTCATAGAAAGAATAAATAGCAAGAAATGACCAAAATACACTACAAGGGTGACCTGTGGAATAAGCATCATCTTCTTTAGAAAAGTCAATAATACTATAATGAAGAAATTTGTAATAATATTCACTTAAATTGCACTCAAGCAACTTAAGAAAATAAAATTGGATGAAAAATGTTTTTTTTTCATTCTAAGGTCTTAGGTAGGGACAAATGGACACTTAAATCATCCAAGTGGACTTTTGGAATTTTGCTCAAAACTAAACAAAAGGTCCAAGTTTTGATAATTTTTATCAATTTAATAAAAAATTGTGTTATGGATCTTAGAGGAAAAGAAAACTCAACAATATCACTTATGGATTAAAAGATTATAATGTTTCATCAAGAGGGTGCTAAAACCTTGAAAGTGATTTGAAAATCTCTCTATCCTCTTTTTGCATGGCAAATCTAAAATTGAGGTCATAAAAAAAATCTGAGATTAAAGGACCATAACCATAATCAAAATGTGGATTCTCAATGAACTTCAAAAATGTGAATTTCATCCCAAGATCCAATGTATTTGAGGCACTTCTTATAGAGTCTTTCTCTAAAAAAAAATCAAGATTTGCAATGGAAACCAACTATAGTCTTTACAGCATTTGCTCTAATTGTACTTTTTGTTTCCTATCTTTCGAATGTCCATCAATGAGTCAATTATAAGCCTCTTCCTTCATGTACTTACATACCTACATTGAGTTGGTTTTGTGCATGTAAATGGCTACAATTGCAAACAGGTCAATGAAAACATAAACATGGTCCTAGTATGGGGGGCCTTTGCGATGTAGATTAGAAACCCCGGCAATGCGGGGGTCTTTCCTGTGACTAGGGCACTTCTGGCAAAGTCCTTCCTTGTTTAAGGTCTCACTAATTTGATTTTAGTTACATACTACCCATTTATTTTATGGGTTCATCATCTGCATCGCAGGGTTGCCATACTAGGACCTTGCCAAAACATGAATGGGTACAAACCAAGACAAATGTTTTTTTTAATGCTTTCATTGGGCCTCATAGCATTGCAAATGTCCACTCAAAAAATTACAGTTCAGTTTTTGTAGTTTGACAGTTTGGCAACTTGATTTGGATTTCTTGGCTATTAGTACTTTGTTTTTTTTAATTTTAGACATTCCTAATTTTGGATTGATTTTTTCTATTCATGCGTAAATGTGTTCCTTTTTCTAAAATTTGTCAAGAATAATGTTTGAATATTCAGAGGTAGCAACAATGAAATTTTTCCAGATGTTCAGAAATAGGGTAATAGGCTCTGAAATTGCATAGGCTCTAAAATCGCCCACCCTATTCAAATGTGCACTGCTTGTACATGTAACTATTTCATAGCCTTCAGCGATGTACAAACAATGTACATTCTAGGGGGTGGGCGATTTTAGAGCCCTATGCCACTTCAACTTCAAAATTTCATAACTAATTCCAGAAAGCTTCAAAAAATATGAAACGGCTTGGGTTAGATGCCAATTCCTCTTGTCTTTCAAGGAAAATTCAATGTCAGCTCTTAGGTGGGCGATTTCTAAACCTGTTACCTTAGTTGTCCAATTTTTAAAATTTTAGATACGATCCAAATTTTCCCGACTTATTTCCGAAACTGACCTACACGTACGGTACCTCCCTCGAGGAATTCAAGCGCACAAGAAGTTTGCGGAGAATCTCTCACAATGCAGTGTTGCAAATCTGGTTTACAAACTTGCAATTCAGTCAACTTGCTTTAGCTTCCTCCGCAAATTTCGATTCCAATGCTCTCAGCGTCTAGTTGCTTGGTGTCGATTTCGCCACATGCGCTTAAACCCTGACGATTAAACCCTGATGATGCTTAAACCCTGGTGATGCCAGACTAGATTCAACCGTCACAAGATTCAAACAAAAATTCTTTTTTTGAGGTGGTTTGCGCCGTGTGCTTGAATCCCTCGAAGAGTTTCAAAAATCAGGAGAGGAATCTGATGGGTTGCTCTTCTTCGTATTCATCTGGCTTGTGGTAAGAGCATCTGGTGTCATCAATGTATTACTCAGCAGGACAAGATGTGGCTAGCCTCAAACGACATGTGAGCGCCATTGCCATGTTCTTGAGACAGCATGAGTGGCTATGGCGAGCACACGTTGTGGATTTCTTCCTGGTAAGTACACTCCTTTCTTTTCTTATCAGTCCTTGATATTAGAATAGCAATCGTAACATTAACATTAACATTAGAATAGCGATCGTAACATTAGAATGGAGATCGCTATTCTAATGTATGCTAATGTAGGAAGGAATGCTAAGTTTTCAGAGTATGAGAATCCTTTCTTTTCTTTCAGAAACAAGTTTTCAGAGTATTGTATCGTTTGAAGTTAGTACCCTCGTTGTTGCGAATTCATGTGATGCTTTCGTGTGCAGGAGAGAATGTGGGAAAAATTGGACGAGCAGTGGAATAGTTTCCTGAGGCTTGCTTCCGTGGAGACTTTGTTGCTATTACCATCTGGTGTTGTACAGGTCCGAGATTTTACACTGTGGTCGTGATGAACCTGCTCTTTTTATGTTCACGTAGATGGACGTTTCTACGTTAGATTTCTGACAATTGTGGAATGGCAGGAGGAATGGGTGGATTCGTTGAAAGCGTTTGTGCGAACTGCATTTGAGTTATCTCTTTCTCGAGGACAAGTCGAGAGTGCACCAAACATGGTACTCTACTCCTACCCATCAGAAGTTCTGGAGACATTTTCTTTGGCAATGTTTTCATTGACCCTTGAATGAAGCAGAATAGCATTGTTGGCTTTCGAACAAGTGAATGGAGTTTTGTTTGGGATTGGTTGTACTGATGAGTTGTCCATGTAGTCCTATTCAGGGGTCCCGCAGGCTCCCATCAGCCATGTGCTTGGCCAGGGGATGAGCGCCAAGAAGCTTCACGAGGTAGGAAGCAAGCAGTCGTTTGTTGAAGTGGAAGATTTTTTTTATTTTTCTAAAGTGTGGATATCATCTACAAATTTTCAGCCTGTGCTCACTTGTCCTTGTAGTACAATATATTTAGTAATGAGTTCCATCTTCCATTTTGATTTCCGCTTTCAAGTTGTGTTTCGACATTTCATCAGTTTGATCTCCCAAACATGGTGTGCTCTCTTCGCTGAGAAAGGTGATGAGTAAACTGGTATATCCCAGTGTGCAGATTGGAATACTGGCAGCACTTATTGCAGGAACTTCGAAATCAAGAGGAGTTAAAGATGTCATCGATGTTGGAGCTGGTCAGGTGTGTATATCAATAACTTAAACTGTATTTTGCTCCTCTATTTCTGAAGCATGGTAGGCTGGATGGCGGTCAATTTTACAAATTTGCAGATTCAGAGTATTGACTACCCTCTGTTTTAATGCTTGTCAATTTTGGTTGATATCAGGGTTATCTTGCACTTGTCTTGGCGTTTGAGTATCGGCTATCAGTGATCGCCGTCGATGCGTGCGCTCACCATGCCGATGTGACAAACAAGCGTGCCCTTCGTATCCAAAAGTATTACAATGCATGCTCCCGCAAGTCACAACAAGGTTAGTCTTCTCATGAATGATAAAAGCATGATCACGAAGTAAGTTCTCGCATCTGAGTAGATGTCCAAATGTTTGTTGCTCTTCCTGGTCCCCACATCTTTGAGGTCCTGTTTTCATAGTCAGTTCTTGATCCGTGTCACTACTTAAACATGTGGGGACAATGTGTGCTAGGGGTTGGAGAGCTGCTTACCTTTGAAAATAGGTTGCTTTTAACTAAAGAAATGTCCCATCATGGACCTTAACGGCTTAATAGGTGATTGCACGTATTACATTATAATGAGGAGTTGAAAGATAAGTAGCGAGTGCTTTGTGGTCTACCTTTTGCAGAGGGTTTGAGGAATCCACATGTACGTGCTCCTCAAACGGTTACATGCCGAGTAGGCACTGGTGAATCTCCGGCCGCGTTGTCTTCTTTGTTGCCAGCGATCAAGGAATCCAAGTCATCAGAAGCCTTCACCGAAGACACAAGTGCAGTCCACGATGAAACACCTGGTGCTGAAGTGAAGGACTGCAGTGTTGTGTTAGCTGGCTTGCATGCTTGTGGGGACCTGTCTGCAATAATGTTGAGGTTTGTGACTCTAATTTTCGCTAATTTAACAAAGATCACAGCTATATTGCTTATCCTATTTAGTGTCTCAAACTCTATTTAGTGTCTCTGTAGTAACTTTATTCTATAGCTTTTTATTGAAACTATATTGTTTTATATATGGGCATAGAACCAAAAGTAGTCATGTTGAAGGGCTCCTACGAACTTAAGCCAATAAAAGAATCCATCTTCTAGTCTAAAATAACTTGGTTTAGGATGCAACACTAAATAGAATAAATGATTTACTGAATACGAATATCTTCTATTATACGTGAGGCTAGTTTTATGTGAACAATTTTGATGAATTCCTGACCTTCTGTAATTATGCAGGACTTTCGTGGAGTGCAGGGAGGTTGCAGCTGTCATAAACGTGGGATGCTGTTACAACTTGTTATCGGATGATACCAGCAACGATATGAATGGGTTCCCAATGAGTACAACAGTGAGCAACTTGGGATTGCAGCTGGGAAGAAGTGCTCGCGACCTTGCTTGCCAAGTGAGATCTCCATCTCAAAACTTCTCCTTTTAGATTCACAAAGTGATTAATGGAGAATTAATTTTAATCTAACCGAACATTAGATCAGTATGAAGATAATACTAAAGTAATGTCAAGTTAATGTTGACCCAATATTAATGTCGACCTAACATCATTGTTGACCTACTGTTGCTAGTATATTATTAACATCACATTAGCATCAAATTAATACCATTTTCTTTTCACTAACATGAACTTAACATGAGGACTGTATGAGTGTAATGTCTATTAGCTCAACAATTAAAAACCTGGCAATCTCAAGCGGTGATGTTCTGATGCCTTTGCACCCATCGCCGCAGTTCTTTTTATAATGTCCTTGTGCCTTCGTAGTTTATTGTTTAGTTAAACTTCATGTATGGATTGATTTCGTGCAGAGTGCAGACAGATGGAAAGAGCACCATCCAACAAGGGCTACCCAGAACTTTGAGCTCCACGCCTTCAGGGCAGCATTTCAGCTGGTGAGATTGCGGATACGAGTCTTATTTGCACACCATTTTCACATCGTTCAGTTGATCTTCATTTTTTCATCTCTACCCTAAAGGGGAGAGACTATACAATGGGTCAAAATAGTAGGAGAGTTCTGATGCCCAATGAAAATGAAAAGCATCATGAATTTCTTATGTCTAATAGTATTGTGACTTGTGGTTATACGAATAGTGGCATTCTAAGATTGTCAAATGAGTTTTTTAATTTTTCAATTAATGAGAATTGTAGTGAGAAATACAGTAAGGATTATATCGAAAAGAAACATGTGAAATTTATACTTATTTACTTGGGGCAGAGATATAGCCGCTTGTTTGGTTCATACTAGAGGCATTTTTCATCTATTTTCTGGCAGATTCTGGACCGATACTACCCAGAGACGGCCAACAAGAGTCCATCAGTGGGTCGTGCAGGTAAGTCACGCCGTCGCCGTCAGGCCAGGCAATCGGCATGGGAGCCCTTGTCAAGCAGTTCTGCAATGGAAACTGAGACGAAGGAGGACATGCTAGATGTTGATGATTTCACCTGCACCGGTGCTCAGGCCTTAAAAGGTCCTCCAGGAACTTATAAATCCTCCAGCATCTGCAACCGTGACAAACCTTCTAGACCAGAACATGGAGAGAGATCTCCTGGGGTTGATTTTGAATCAAACTCTTTGGAACAGCAAGCAACATGGTTTGAAGAGTATGCCAGAGCTGCACTGGAGCGTCTCAACTTGCCTCCCGCGCCAGCTTCGACGCTCAAATCCGTTTGGATAGAAGTGGCTCCTCATCAGGTATGCAACAATATTGTTGAAAGCTCTAGTAGTTTACCATGTATATCCAGACGTCTTGAATGACTAGTCGACCTCAATGCACAAGATTATATGGAGTTTTGTACCATTGCTGGGGAGGCCTGTCTTCCTCTGGAGGCTATTTTAAAATGAGACATGGAAATTAAATGCGAGGGCTATTGCTTTTGACAAAAAATCTGGGACTCTGTAGGGCTCGAAATGGAAAGAAAGAAGGAAATCTCGCAATTGAAGTCGTGCAGTGTCACCCCACTATGAAAATACAGCGTTGGTTGTTAAATGTAACTTTAAAGAATTACTGGTGGTCACAGGAGTTAGAAAGGTGGTCTAGAACTCTTTTCAGTCTTGCCAAGCTCCTTACTATCACATGTATATGCAACTTCTTGGGAGCTAACAGTGTGATACCAGTAGTGAGAGTAAAGAGTAAGTTTTGAGTTGGGCAAGTGCATGTCCTAGGGTGAGAGGACGGAGGATGTTAGAGAAGTTGATATTAAAGAGACCTGAGTTGTAACCAAGTAGAGATTTGGGTGTTGACTAGCACGGAATTTGGGTGTGGCAGGATCTGGTGGGGCCTTTCTATGCATTGAGGGCCGTATTGGCTCCAGTAATCGAGTCCTATATCTTGTTGGATCGGCTGTTGTATCTGAAGGAGCAAGCCGAAGTATTTGGAGGAAGCATGACTGCAGAGCTTGTGCCTCTCTTTGACCCCGCCATCTCCCCTCGCAACATGGCCATCGTAGCTCACCGAGTATTGAATAGCAAGGAAGGGCATGCGTTTCGATAAAGAAATCTCTTGGAATAAAAAGCAGACGCCCCTGCTTAAAAGTGAGAACGGGTCCTCAATAAAGAAGTTACTTCAACAGTGGTAAGAGAATCCATGTTAACTTGCTACTGATATGGCTGTTGGTGGCCTCAATTGAATTGCAATTCCAAAACTCTAGAAGGAGCTAGGACTTTGAAGGAAAAGGAATCGTGTTGGAAATCGTGGAGCAGGAATTGTGAATTGTGAGGAACACCCCTCATTGAATTCTAACTTTGATCAATTTTCTTAGTACAAAAAAAGAGGTTTGGGTGGCCAACTCTAGTGCATCCTATATGTTAAACCCTTTGTCTCCCACTCTTTGTCTCTGATTTCACCCTATTTTTTGATAGCGCTGAGTAAAGGAGACCACGTCCCTTACGATTTATCAAGACGGGGAATGAGGAAAGCGCAGCTTACAACTCTGATTCCACTTCATGCTTCTTATTTGCATCTTTCAAGTTTTCTTCTCCAGAGAGTTACAGCACTCAATCTAGTACTCCGTACTTTGTAATGCACTTCAAATTTTTAAGAATGTGGCTAACTTGATTACCTGGAAACTTTCAAGTTGCTTATGAAAGTTTTGCACTTGATGCTCATGTCATGTGAAAGAGACTATGAACATCAAGCTTTTTGACTTTTTGACTTGACACTATGACCACATATGAACCACCCAACAACTTTGGAATTCTATCATGCACTAGTATTCTGTCTTTGTAGTGGCATGCATTATTGAATTCATTAGTTAGTCACATGCATGTTAGAATGTTAGATCTTATAACTCTTTCTCATTTTGTGAGCCCTTTGATCAACAAAAAATTTGAACATTGTTGATTGATGCAGATTTCTTGACATCATGTCCCGTAACATGCTTGCCTCTCCTGCAAATCACAGTTTATGCAGTCCAGAAAACCAGCAAAATTACTGGATTTAACTCCTAAAGTTCCATGACTATGTTTTCAACAAAAAAGCTCAAAAACTGCCATTTTTAATACAAGGACCAAATTTTTGAAAAAAAAACTTTTTTTAACACATGTAATTGTAAGATCTTGTAGTATGTTGACTTAAGAACACGTGGTAAAAATTTCAGAAATTTCTACCTATGGATTGCAAGATATAAGCATTCAAATCCATTGAAATCCATTTTATGGCTTTGCTAAAAATAGGACAACTGCACTTCAAAAGCTCACTTTTCTATAAAAAAAAAATGTTCAAAATGGTGGTGCTTCTTTGGATTCTTTTTCCTAGAGAAGTTGGCTACATGCTTGAAGATTTTCAGATCATTTGGAATTGTACAACATATAGGAAAAAAATAATAAGTAGAAAGCAAAGAATGATTCAAAATACTAAATTGTCAAGAATTTAGTTATGGAATTGAAAAATGCCAATCCCAATGGTTATAATGTTGTAATAAACAATCTGCACCCAATATTTTTATTTTTTTCCAAAAATATTGAAAATTGAGTAAGATAAAGGACTTCAAAATTTATTTTAGAGTAGAGAATCCATAACTACTTTTGACTCATTGATCGAAATGGAATGAATCAAAGCTTTCCACGTGTATATAACTCTAGAAAACCAATATCAAATTTTGGTTCTTGAAATAAGTGATTTTTTTTATCTGCCCGGATTACCCAGCTAGGGAAAAAAGCAATATATTTGGTCATAACTTTTGACTCATATTTTCAAATGTCATGAAAAATAGTGCATATGAAAGATATGCCTTGTCCCCACCTTTTATAAAAATTTCAGGCTAAAATATACAAATCTCTAATCACATGTAGCTGTCCAAAATTTCTATATTGCCAAACAGCACATGTTGAATTAATGTCTTGATAACAAATCTTTTGATGAGACTAGTTTAACCCTTTAAGGACCGGTCGACCACTTTTTGGTTGATTTCACGACTTTTTGTCTCCTACTATTTATAAAACATCTGATTTCAAAAAACTTAGAGAAGAACGCAAATAGAGTGTCTTCATACACTCCTAACAAAGCCAATTTCAAAAGAGTGCGTGCAAAATTGAGTGAGTTGTGCTTGTTTAAACTTGAAATAGCCCAACCTTTCATATTGGAGTTTTCAAAGAAAAATGCATATTTCATGTAAAAGACAACTATATATATGTGCGAAGGAATAGTCAAAAGGTTTTTGGTCGATTTTCAGACCATATACTCAAATTTATGTTCAATTGTAGCAAACCCTAATTAGAACTAGTGCCAAAGGGTATTTATGACACATCAATCTTCAAAGAGTAATTACAAGGATGTGAACCATTGGATCACTTTCATTTTTTGTTTGCTTCAAGGATCTAACCCATAGAACCAATTTATACAATTTGATTTAAAATTACATCTTTGAAGAGGGCATGAAACAACACTTTTTCATAAATGTATGCAAAAACTACGCCCACCCCCCAAATCGACCATGGTCCTTAAAAGGTTAACCAGAAGTGCTTTTTGGAAGAACTAGGAAAAATCTCTTGTGATTCTTGTGATTTCAAACCAACTGACAAAAAAGCATAGCATTACCCAACCCAGATGGTGATACCATTTGCAAAAGTTATGAAGGGTCAAAGTTTTTTTGGTAGATGTTCTAAAATTGTTTCTTCCTCACAGGTACATATTGATTTTGGAGATGTACACCAAGTGATGATTGTGGCACACCTTACTTCGGTGTCTCCCTGCACTGAGTTTGCCACTCATGAAGGGGTAGCCAATTCACAATGCTAAGCCCAGTCCAGACTTCAAACAAATTTGATGCATTGCAATTCACATCAATCCATGAAAATCATCATATTCATCAAAATGGAAAATATTAAGAAATTAGCATTTCTTCAAACGCCCGTCATAAAACCTCAGATTCATGCCAGTCCTCATTTTTAAAGCTCGGTGCATGTGAATGTCACTATTTCAGAGCTTTAAAAAAATGCCATTCTAACAAACATGACCATGTAACCAAGTGCATCATGATGTTCTAGGACAAACCAGTTCTAACCATCTCCAGAGAAACTCATCTAACTCTACGATGTAAATACAATATGAGTCACTTGTAAGATATCCCAAGGAAATAAATCCATGTACTTTCAACCATTATTGAACAATGAGCAGAGGCTAACACCCACAAGCGCATAAACAGGGACTCTATAATAGAGGAATTTACTTTAGATCTGCCAAGAGAACATCTACACCAATCTACTTTCCTTCTTGTTTGCTTGGTGGACAGCCAGCGTTCACACTATCAGTTGAAAGTAAATAACCTCCATGAACTCGGTAACTATTTGCAGCTACAGCTCAAGCTTGGCAAATCTAGAGCCAACGCTTTCATTGCATGAAATTGCTGCATTTCAGTACTATCTGCAATTTCTTAGTAGTACTAGGGCAATAGAATGAAGCTTGGCCAATAGTACTGGGAAGTAACACCAGTGCTGACGCGGTCAATGTAAGAAACAGACAATCTCTATTGAGACGAGCTAGAGAGTACTTCGAACCAGAATGAGTCTTGAGAAAAATCTCCAGTAAGCTCAAAGCTAAACATCAAAACTGGGAAAGCGCAAGTACTGCCAGTACTTATTATAAGAGCCTAGTTTCAACACCCGCACTGACCAAATGCTTCTTCACGGTTGAAATTTCTACCTGCAACTTCCACGCGTTGGTGACAGTGAGAAAAGTTAAACAAGGAAGGCAAGTCATCTAAAACCGAATTGTGCTGCCCTGGTGTCTAATTTGAAATGTCACGTGACCAAAAAGGAACAATTAATCAGCCGACTACAAACAGAAGGGACCGCTCTCACAAGTTTACAGCTGTCAGCAAGCTTAGAACGAATTCTGGAGATTACTATGTCCATTGACATTGTTATCCCAAGGCAACAATAATTCTGAAACAACCCATGCCCCTTAGCAACAGAGCTCTTCGACATTCCAAGTAGCTCACCTCCTTTCTGTGGAAGATCCCAGCAGCCAATGCAGCGGAAGCTCTAGTTTGATGGAAGACCTCAGAAAAGTGCTCCGAACTGCCGGCACCACTGCTAGCAATGACTGGGATTGAGACAGCGTCAGACACGAGTCTCACAAGGTCGATGTCAAACCCTTGCCCTTGGCCTGTCAACAGAAACTAGACGTGAGCACCAGGGTCATAGGACAGGCGTGAAGAAGATTAACTGCTGTAGACATGAATAGTCAAAACTCAATTGGAATTTTCAAGAAAAAGAAAAAATGACACCAAGAACTGCTAAAAACAAAAAGCATCTAGTCACATGAACAACCATATAGATCACAACTCATACCATCGCAGTCGATGCAGTTCAGAAGAATTTCTCCCGCTCCAAGATCCTGAACAGCTTTGGCAAGCTCATAAGCCCCTATAGGTCTCATTTCACGGCCACCCTTCACCTGCCAGCACATCACATTGGAACCATTACTTTAAATGCTACATAATCAACCCGCAATTTGCAGGTTTAACTTCCAAGTCATCAGATGGATTCAGAAGCAGGGAAGTCACAACATCCAGTTACTCACCGTGCACTGATACCAGGCGAATTTCTCTCCATCCGGGCCTGTCAAACAAAACGGAAGTATGTTTACCATGAAGACGCTGTCATAGTAACGTCCATAATGTGATGTATTGAGAGAACAGCCATCAACCTGGTGATAGGATTCGGATACTATCGACACAAACGCAGAGGAGCATACCTGGTTGCTGGGCTTCGACAGTTTTATAGGGAACGTCTGAAGGATCATTAACGTACACTCTTTTTGGATCTATACTGACAACCACAGCCTGCAAATGCAAGCCACGTCAGTCTCTTCATTGCTGCCAGATTTTGACCATTCGCGACTGAGTTGGTTCTCTACCTCGCATTGCAATCTACATTACATCTGAACATTTATTATGACATTTGAGGGATGAAAAGGATACGTTTCATGCCTCATTTTCGTAATCTGAAAAGCTCTCAAAACGGAAGGAGATAGATGGACAGTGTTTTGAAGACATATCAATGCCTGATGCACTCAAACGTAATAGGAAAAAAATCCAAAAAACACCCTAGGGAAGCCCATTATACCGGATCATACCTGATTTCCATAAACGTATGATATCTGCTCCAAGCTGCTCTTGCCCGTTTTGACCTGATTAAAGGTCAATTACAATAGCACAATCAAAAAGCCGTCATCCATAAGATCTATATCTGCCATAGCTTCAGTGACTTCCGCAGACTGAAGTATCTCAAGAATTTTTTAGCACTCCTGAATTCTGCAAAAAACTCACGCTATAACCTACTAGTTCACTAAAAGCGTATGATATGCACTACGACTGAGACTGAGACCACTAGTATTGTGCCGGGAAGCTTGTCAATCATCTTCCAAGCCACAAACAGTGATAGCCGAATCATTCGACAGGTCAGGCAGATTACCCCTGAGCGGATATACTCCTCAGCAGCATAAACAGCATCACTTCCAATGGAGATTTTGTCAGCGCCAGATCTGAAGTACTCTGAAGCCACTTCCAGGCACGAATAAAATCTGCTCATGCATGCGCGGAGGATTAAACCCAATTATTAGAATAAGAACTCTAACTAAAGGGACGTTGCAACAAGAAAGGACGTTGTAATTAAGAAAACGAGACTTGACATGCAAGAATGTCTAGAAGATATCACAACGGTATTACTTACCATTGTCAGCATATTTCGTTATAAGACCTTTCAAAACAAATTTCTAGAAGACCAATTCCAATGTCTAATAGACTATTCCAGGAACATGATTAGCATCCATCTGTAACATCCAACATGTATAACATCTCGCCATCATAGCTTTCCTTCAAGACTCCAGGAGGAATGTCTTTCATTGATTTTATTCTGTTAAATTTTGTGAGAATTTTCCTACGTTAAACTGCCGCACTCACCTCCTCACAAATCTAAAACAATATAGTGGACGAAAACAATAGTAACTTAAATCATCTCCGCCAATGCTGCAAAGAACAATCTTCTCAGATAATCAGGCAAATTGTCTCACAGACCTGCCATGCGCATCAGTGAAGTCGGAGATCCCACCACCCACTGTAAGAGGTACAAACACTTGCTCCGAAGTTCGCTGAAGAATCTGCACCAGATAAGACCATCAAATGTTCAACTTGTGTGGAAATTCCCAGATAGTATTGAAATCACTCGCAAACAAAAAAATAACATAAACAAAACATGTACCTCCAGCATTGGCATATCACCCAAAGGGAAGTCTCGAAAACCAGTAATGTTCAGAAAGGTGACCTGTCAAAAATTAAATATTATTCAGTCAATCCCCAAAATGCATTCCAATATAACTAGATTTGAGTCATGACAGCATACTTGCAATAAACTAGGCTGCTGCTAAAAATCATCAGAGCTCATTAGGTGACTAAGAGTAATTCTGTTAAAACTTCAGGAGGAACATGAAGACGACTTGATAGAACTTCAGAGTCTACTTGATAGAGCTTACTTCATCTGCCCCTTCTTTAAAATAGCGCCCAGCGAGTTCCACGGGTTTTCCAAGATTTCGGACCTGCACAATTTCCAAGATCCGAAGACTCACAAATCCAGAATGCAAATGTAAGGAAGAAAGAGCAAGTTCGATTCTCACTATCCAATGGAGAAGATCCAATGCTGGTCTCCTGAACTACCGCAAAATAGTTCTCAATCGGACCCCCAAAATAAATATATTCAAATCTGCAGTGAATCACAACTTTGCCTCCAGGACGTTACGCTCACCTCACGAGCCGATGATTGTTCTCGTACATCATACTGATCACCTTTAGTCACAACAAGGTCCCCAGCGTCATTACTTCGCACATCTAGACAGGCAATAACCTGCCATCCAATATAACATTAGGACAGTCAACATTCAGCCGTTTCAATCCTCAAAGAAACAGAAAGGTGGTCGACTTGAACACGAAACCCTAAAAGCACTGAGCTTTAGCCCACTGAGCGCAGCTTGGATGTTGAGCACTCCCAATAACAGGTCCCGGCAACCTTACCCGTTTTGCAAGTGTGGTTGCTGACTTGTTGACATGTTCGTGTGCCAAGCGTTCCACATCCTGGTGATACAAGATACACACACGTGGTGAGAGATTGAAAACCTCTTAAGCTGACAATGTGCACAGAACAACGCAAAGTCTATCATATGAACATTGCGTCTGAGCAGCGAAGTCCGCTGCAACCTGTACTAAGATAAGTAACCCAGTACCTGAGCAGCTTCAGAGTGGCTTCCCCCAAGAAACCTTCGAACAATGTCTAAGCCTACAACTGCAAACCCATACAGTTGTACAGTGTAAGAATATAGTCACCAGAAACTTTAGTAATAAATAGATGCTTCAGGATTCAGAAGAACAGAACACTTGCATAAATATGCTTGACTGAACAGGTGCACAGGCTGTTTGAACAATAGCAAATTTCCACTCGAGCTCAAACTTTATTGAATTTCTATAACTTGTCGCAAAATATCATGAGTCAAGAATCGGTCACGCTCGAAAGCATAAACAAAAAAAAACTTTACTTCGAGAGTATAAAAGATTCATCAAGAGTGCAATGGTAAGTAAAAAGACATACTGAGCCTAAAATCTATGCACATGTCCAGAGTCATTCTATTATGGCTTGAACTCAGTGGAGATGAGGGCTTACCGCCACTTTTCTCTGGATGGAACTGCACTCCATAAACATTACTCTTTCGAACGGCTGAAATGAAGTCAATCCCGTACTTGGTGGTCGCTAAAACCCAATCCTTGTTGTCCTCGGACTGCACAAACCATGCCCAATTCATTCCTACTCTGGTTTCACGCCAAGAAGAGTATCTCGACAGCTACACTGCTCATTGAACCCTTACGTAATTCAATATTTAAGACCAGTCATAGTGTAAAACCCAACGTCGAAAAGGTTAAGTAACATGATATATTAAATGCTCCATACAAGCCAACTGAACAGTACTGTGTGGTAATGAATTAAGATAAGATGGGGGTTAACACAATATAGCCTCCAAAACTCAGGCAGTAGAATTCTCGAGAATTATACACAATGGTCATCACAAGCAGATCGGAGCTGAAAAAGATACAATCACTTCACGGAAGATTTCCACAATATACATGAATATTTCCAAGCACCGAAATGGACGACAAAGGGGAATCTTCACTTGTGAACAGATAACGACATACAGGAGTAGCTCGATACGAGTGCACAAAGTACACGTGACGGCCCTGAACACCTTCTAACAAAGAGGCAGAGTCCTGCTCCAGCTGCAATCCATTCCACCCAATGTGAGGCACACACAATCCATTTGAAGAGTCAAAACGTCCAACCACACCTGGTATTATGCCAAGTCCGTCTGCTCTGCACCCAAAGCACTGACCAACATCAAAATTTCCTCGTAATTGGTCGACATCTTGATGCAATTGGATACTTGTAACCTGCTGTTATAAATTACGTTTGACGTTGTGATACTACACCAACTTACAAACATTAACCAATCACAATCCAAGGATCAATCACATTCCAAGGAAATATTAAGAATCAAGAATGGGTAAAGCAGTCTGCTAAAGAGAAACAGTACCACAGTCGCCCTCCTCACTGCGCTCAAATAAGAGCTGCAACCCCAGACAGATACCAAGAAATGGTCGGTCTTGTTTGATATAAGATATGAGTGGCTCTGCCAACCTGTTGACGCAACATTCCGAAATAATCAAATTGCAGTGAGATTGTGCTATCTATTACCTAGTGTCTCGATCTCTCCATTACTAGCCCTCAGACAAGTTCCAAAGTACTAGTCACTTTTCACATGAACATGAACATGAACGAGCAGCATCGCCTCAGTGGGTAAACAAACACGGCTAACTAAAATCATGAAGATCTCGACACTTACCCTTTTGCTTCTAACACGCCCAGGGCAGATTTGAAGGAGCCAACACCTGGAAAAATTAGCCGCTTTGCCTTGCCTATATCTTCAGGTTCGTTAACCTACACACTCACCATATACAAGTTATTCCCTTTAAAAACGAGAACATAAGATCTCAAGGATAACCACTTCAATATATCAAAAATTGACTTATGAAACATTTCAAAAACTCCGGCTCGCTTTACTATAGTAAGCTACTCGATGGACGAAAAGACTAACCTCACGAATTTTGAAGCCAAGTAGATGGATAGCGTTCCGAATACTTCGCACATTCCCAGCTCCATAATCCAACAGCGTAACCTCTACAATTCAGAAAGCATTCGTCCCAATTATATCTGTTGCGCAGGTTATACAAGGATACTAATCCAGGATTATTTCTAAACCTATATTCCTCCGTTCCTTCACTCCAGCTGTTACTAGGAAGCAACTCAAATTGCAATAGCACAAGCTCCTCGCGAAGAGCAGTTTGTACCTTGAAGGCCCAGGGGGACACTTCACATCCTCATAATTTGCTGCATCTTAAGTATCCTTCACATGTTTGGTGAGAACTGAAAATGATTACAAATTAGAAGTAACCATAATTCTATTGCTCAAATCATGAATGCATTTGGAGGAAAAAAACACGTAAAAAAATATTCCTTAAGTTGTCACAATATTACCTACAGTGTGAAAATACACAAAAATCCCTTTGGGTCTTTAGGATTAAACTCTAAACTTCACACAATCTCCTCCAAAACTCAAAATTGGAATAACGCAAGTTCCCCGCCGAACAGCTAACTCCCAAGGAAACACTTATGTGATGTGTTTTCACCGTAACTCACATGTTTGGCAAAACTGTAAAACTAGAAGTAACCATTAATGAACTTACAAAACTCGTACAAAAAAAATTTACAAAAAAATCTCAGAAAATATTCCTTCAATTGTCACAATTCTTCTGTACAATGTCGCCATTCGTACAATGTTAACGTATTCTAAACCCTAAACCCTAAACCCTAAAACATCACACAACCTCCTGCGAATGCGAAAGAAAAGTCACCATTATCAGCTTCGCCATCGCCACCAATGGCCACATCCATCGCAGAAGCTCGGACGGTCAGCGCCGGACAGTGGGCGGGTCTGAAGCGCAGAGAGGGGACAGCACAGGGAGTCGCGGAGATCCGCGAATGCAATCGCAAAGCTCCGCCAGCGCGCAGGAGCAAAGGAGACTGGGCAGGAGGAAGCGTGGAGATGGAGGGAACCGGAGAGAGCGAGGCCATGGCCATGGCCACCGCAGCTCGAAAGACACGAATCCGAAACAAAAACTGTGCAAATGCTCCAAAAAATCCTAAACGGGAGTAGAAGAGACAGGATTTTGAGTATGAAAAGTGCAGAGCGAAGGATTTGAAGAGAGTGAGAGAATCGATTTGCGAGGCGACGGTACTGGAATTCGAGAGAGACGAGCAGGAGGGTGAGATTTGGAGGTGTTGCCAGTGGGAACGGAGACCTCCTGGGGTTTAGGGTTTAAGCGCAGGTCCTCCGCCAGTTGTTTATTTCTTCAAGGTCACTACTGTAGCAGTGAATTTTTTGTTGGCGAATAATCGTCAAAATCTTACCTCATGGCTTCAATTACACTAAAAAAAAGAGAAAAAAAAAAGTGTGTGAAAGCGTCCGAACCAGCATTTTTTAAACTGGCTAAATTTCTCTCGTGTTCTACCAAAAAAAATGTTGTGCTAAATGTACATATTAGAAATGAACAAAAAATCCAAATTTTCAGCACATTTTCATACCTCGTTCACATGAACTCGCAAAACCGTGTATTCATCCGATTTTGGATTAGCATTCATCTGCTACCCACTTTTCCTGGTAGCTGAACTTTCACTAGGGCTGTAGATTATTAGCAGAGGCGGCTGCATCCAACGGTCCGGAGTAGCCAGGGTTTCTGATTAGGGCTGCTGCCAAAGTGGAGGCTCATTAGCTTGTTTGCTGCATTTACTCAAAGAATTTTAGCATTAAGTGTTTCTGCTCTCGTACCCATTTAGTTGTAATTGCTGATGATGTCGTGGTGCCATCGCTGCCACTCCTACGAACTAACGCTCTCGAGATCAACGCTCCAGTTTGGCGGAATCGAAATGGAGATCATTGCGGGGTTTCAAATTTCTGGGCCCCTCCTTGTTTGTGTTGAATGCAGGAACGGATTGTTGTGTTTTGGAGGCGCCAATTCCTGGTTGCAGTGAAATTCTTGAGGGCTTAGGGTCTTGTGCATTCAATTGCAACTCAAAAATGGAAGCTCCGATTCATCGCAATTATAATTCACGCTCAAATCGTCCCTACCTGCGCGCTTGCATTTCGTCTGTTTGTTTTGCTCGTGTTGCGGTGTGCTGCTGTTGGCAATCGCTGCAAATTTCTCAATTTTCTCCGTGAATCTGCTCTATTGCTCTTGTTTTGGTGCTTTACTGTGGGATTCTGAGCTTTCCAATTGCTTTTCGTTGTTGCGCTTTTGTTTGGACATTGCTCTTCGTACTGTTGCTTGTGCTTGTGGGTGGTTGAATTCAGGTGCGCGGTAGATCCATGGAGCCCCGATTGAAATTAATGGAAAACTTTAAAGTCCGATGCTTCAGGTCCAGCCGAAATACCAACGGCTTGGGCAAGTATTTGCACCCCAATGCTCCTTTCGCTGGCACGAGTACTCCGACTGAGTGCGATGGTGTTGTTGGCGCGGAGGTCACTCACATTTCTCAAACGCAATTGTCCGAGTCCATTTCTCACCTGGCGCTTTGCCCGCCTTCCGAAGCCAGTGTGCTGTCGCCGGAGGTTGGCGATCCTGCGCTGGACGATGGTGACCTGACCGGGAAGAGGAAAACCACGTGGCTGCAAAGACAACACGAAAGAGGAGGAAGACCGCCCCGAGTATTATAACACGACGGTGGTAAGAGGTATGGGCGTGCAAGTTCACGTGGGCGGAAGGGGAGTTCAACTCAAGTGGCGATCTCGTTGGTGTTGTCTGCCGATGCTGCACTACCATTTCGGGGAGGAGGAAGATCATGGTGCCAAAAGCTGACAACCTAGAGAAGCATGAAGGAAAACGGACGTGCAAAGAGGACGGGGTGCCGTTTGCACACTTGAAGAAGGGTGACACCTTCGTGAAACCCGATTGCAAGCACTTAAAATTTTCAAAGCTCTGGGCGGGCCGGAAGGTTGCCGGTACTGTGGCCGAGCAACTGGCTTCAGGCTTGGAGGGTGAACTCAAACGAAAGGGAGTCCAATTCTCAACCTTGTTTCAAATTCTGAGTCATGGTCGTCCCATGTGTGACTACAAGAGAGCAAAATTTATTGAGGCACCTTAAGATGAAAAGCATGCCTAGAAAACACTGGTCCGAGACTACTGGGTGGGAAATGAGCGAGCACTTGCACAAGTGCGTCCTGTCCGCCCTTAAGGCCGTTGTTTGATCTGCTAGATTTGTTTCGTTAAGCGCCGATGAAGTCACTGCCATCGATAACACGTCTTGGGTGGGAATACATGTTTATACCGTGGACTCGTGGGAGAGAGTCCCTCATTTGCTTCACTTGTCCTATGTTGCGGACAGTGGCACTGCTGATTAACTCACTAGTATTATCATGTATGCTTTGTTGGAAGAGGGAGGACTTTGTCATGAGGAAATCGCTGCAAAGGTGGTTTTCTTTGGTGCTGACGGTGTTTCAACTTTTCAGGGCCCTAAAACTGGCGTCACGACACAAATACGTGAAAAGTGGGCCCCTTTCAGCCTCGGTGCAAGCTGTGCCAACCATAGGATCAACTTGGTAGTGGAAACACTGTCCAATTATCCAATGGTGAATCGTTTGGAGGGCCTTTTCCAAAGTGTTTACTCTTATTTTTGCCGTAGCAACAAGCGGTGCAGTGAATTGCAGAAACTAACCGATCTCATGGAAACTAAGGGGAACAAGATGCTCCGGAACGTGGAGACACGGTAGATTTCGATGAGGAATCCCGCCCAGAGAATAATGGAGGAGTACAAAACGCTTTTGGTGAAGATGGGAAGCGACATGGCTGGAGGGCCTGGACAACGACCGAATGCTACAGCTGGCATGATGTTCGATATCCTTTCAGACATTGAAGTCTTGCTCTGTTTGGCATGCTTCATTCCTACACTCAACGCTGTGCATTGTTTGATTAAACTCTCCCAGAGCCGTGATGTCTTTGTGTGTGATTTCATACAATCTGTGAAGATGTGTCAAGGTGATCTAGCCAGGATGTTCATCGATTCGTCCACAGCTTTTTGCATAGCAGAGTTCAAGCGGTACAATGACTTGAGGAACCTGCAATGCGATGAAATGCCGATGGAGTGGCGACAGCGGGGGCCCCTACCTCCTGTATACCTTTCGTGTCACGGCTGTTTGGACACGTTGCCACGACAAGGAGACTGGGGCTCATCTTTTTGTCACAAATGAGTAGTTCATCCGCACCCAAGGCACCATCGAAAGGCAATTTGCAGGTAATTGTTTCATCACTCAAACTTTTGCTTCACTTTCTCTTCAAATTTTTTTTCTCCGAATTCCGTTGGCCTTGTTCTTGTCTTGCTGCGTTCTTCTTCTGCTATATTAATTCTATTTCATGCACTTTGTTGAGGGAATTGATCGTTTCTTGAGGTCACCGTGGGAGTTCAGATCAGCAGTTCCGCTTTTGAAACTGCATTGATCGATTTCTACTCCGAAATGAGCATTCTGGATCTTAGGTTCGACTTTTGAGGTTTTGATATTCGAAATCAACTTCTCTGTCCGCAGCTGCAGGTTTTTGGTTCTTTGATCCACATTTCTTCCTCTCCACCATTTGAGTTGCACCTTGTTTTCTTCTGTGGGCTCTCATATGACTGTTTTATGCTTCGTTGTGGTTCCTCTGCAGTTTCAAGGTGGATCATTTGCCTAAACTGCCAAAAAAATTTGGGCTCATGCACACTCTTGAAGCTTGGTCCTTATCGTTTAACTTCTCAGTTCCTTGGGTTCAGGCAGCTGGTTTGAGGCTGGTTGCTTATCTTTAACTTCCAATTTTTTTGGATTGAGGCAGCTGGTTTGAGGCTAGTTGCTTATCTTTAACTTCCAATTTTTTTGGATTGAGGCAGCTGGTTTGAGGCTAGGTGCTTATCTTTAACTTCCAATTTTTTTGGATTGAGGCAACTCGTTTGAGGCTAGTTGAGGCCGCTTCTAAATCTTTAACTTTCAATTTTTTTGGACTGAGGCAGCTGGTTTGAGGCTGGGTGCTTATCGTTAACTTCCAATTTTTTTGGATTGAGGCAGCTAGTCTAAGGCTAGTTCCATATCTGTAACTTCTACAATTTTCTGGACTCGGGCAGCTGGTTTGAGGCCGGTTCCGAATCTGTCACTTCCAATTTTTTTTGGTTGAGCCACTTGGTTTGAGGCTGGTTCCTTTTCCTAGAACTTCCAATTGTTTTATGGCGGTTTAAAGTAATGCTTAAGCCTAGTTCGTTTGGTTCAAGTTCAATATTGTTTTGGTTCAGGTAGATGCTCTAAACCCGGTTCACTTTGTATTTCAAGTTTGCATTCTTTTGGCTTAGGTACATGTTCTTGACTTTTGAGGCTAGATTTCTCATGGTTGTTGTGTGTGTCTGCAGAGGTTGCCCAAACATTGTGTGATGAATTGGACATGAGGTTTCCACGACAAGAACTCCTTGACGCCTTTGGCATCATCTACCCGCAGCATTGGAAGCAGGCTGGAGCAGAAGAAAGTTTTCCTCAACACCTAGCTGTGCTCAAGAATTTTTACTGCCAAGTGAAAGTGGTGAATGCAGGGAAGGCATTCACTGCTACAGAGATGCTTTCAGCAGCCCAATTGGACAACCAGCAAGGCCTTTTCAAGGTCACGATGAGGGCCAACTATGACGCAGCTTGTGCAAGGTCGTTGGATGTCAATCCCGTGATTAAACTGTGGCGCACGTTGTCACAGAGTCGGCACTTGAGTAAACTTATATCGGAATACTTTAAGTTGGCTGAGATTGGGTGTTGTTTGGTGCTAGGTAGTGTTGAGGATGAGAGGTGCTTTTCGACTTTGAAGTTCCTCAAGTCTTGCCATAGGAATAGATTGGGGAAGCACTTGCCCCTTGTTGTCCTCATGTTTGACCAAAAGTACTTTTCCTTGGAGAATTTTCCATACAGAGAAGGAATGGAGTCCTGGAAAAGTGCAGTGAAGGTCGGCCGACAAGGGGACGTCTAAATTAATGTAGCAACAACGGATCAGTATCCTCAATTAGTAGAACCTCTAAATTCCACAGACTCTTTTTCCTTAGTTTTCATGAGATAGGGCCGGTTTTGCTATTCAAGTTTACCTTGACTTAGAAGTTCTGCGGTGCATTCTGCTGCTGTTGGGGAGCTGCGAGCCTATCACTGTATTGCAACTTCTTCACTTGGGCGGTGCTGCTAGTGTATAAATCTGACTTGGAGTTGCGGCCTTGAAGACTTGAAGAACCAGCATCAAGAATTGGGTGCATGGATTGTTCTTGTTGAATGTAACCCTTCTAATGTGTCTTGTTTGTGTAGTGTTGTGTGTAGATCACTAACACTGCAAAATTTGGGCAAAATTTGGGCAGTCTTGCTATTTGCAAGAAGGGTTCAAATCCCTTGTTAGTGATAGTAATCATAGTATTGTAGAAATATAGAAGCCAAGAAAGCACTCAAAAAAATTGTCCATGTTTTACTTCAATACAAAACTCAGCTCAATAGCATTCATGGAAGAATATCGCATATGCCTCACATACACTTATATTACCTTTAGCATTTTTATTCACTACAAAAGTGAAGAAGTAGCCAAATTGTTGCATCCAATTTCTTGTTGTTTCGCAACTTGCACTCTGCATAAAGAAAGAATAAATAGCCAGATTTCCACCTTCTTCTTTCAAAATTCTCTCTTGATTTCTACTAGTACAATTGCAAGTAGCGGAAATAGCTCCCTTTTGTCACGGGAATAGGATGTGCAGCTACATACCCTAAGACCGTTCTGGGAATGCTTGTCCAAACCCTCTCTAAGAAATACTCCCTTTGTCCTGAAATAAATTTGTGGTTTTCTAAAAGAAGGTTACATTAACACGTAAGGTGTTCCTATTTGCACAAGAATGTGTAGTTCTTGTAGCTTCTTGTCAATCCCGGTAGGAGTGAAAGTTTTGAAGTTAAAAGTCAAGTAGAATATGTTGAAAGTAGGCACTAAAATTGTCAATTTTTTCCTATTTTGCAACTAGCTCTAATACAATGAATTCCAATCAATCTTCTTCCTACTCCAATGCAGTGAATTTCAGGAAGATCCTGTGCATTCAACTTCAAGGGTTTCCTATGATTCAACTTAGAGGGTCTAGTGTTAGCCAACTTCGATCAACTATTGTCAATGAACTTTGATGAATTCCTATCATGAAACTACTATGAGAACTTGCAATTCAATTGCGATCTAATCTGGTGATCCAAGTTTGAGTTTGGACACCATCAAGCCAGCCTAAGTTTCATTTCCACGAACCATTGAATTTAATTTGGAACAAAGAGTATTTATAAACCACAAATTTATTTCGGAATATGAGATTTGCTAAAATTTGGATGAAGCTTATTAATCTTAGGTAATATTGCAAATGAATAACAAATGGATGATCAAAATTGGATGATTTGTCTCATTTGCTTGCATTCTAAGGTGCGACTCAAGGTTCTGCGGTTCACACCAAGAAAACAAAAAAATTCGTCATATAACTACATTTTAAACCAACCCGTTTCTAATGTACAAATTCTTGCCTGAACATGTACTCCTATCTTTTATGGGATCAAAGGTCAATTTTAGAAACACCTATTTTCAAGACTTTAAAATTCATAGTTTATTCATACAATGTTCAAAAAATGCCCTATTTCTTTTGCATCTCTAAGGTAATAAAGTTCAAAATAATGCAATGAGCTCTATTCAATCATTTCAAAAGGTGAAGTTTGAAATTTAGAACCTAAGGAAAGAAAAAAAATGTTATCTTCAACCACCTAAGAATTTGATATTATATTAGAAAATTGAATTCAAAATTTGTAGAAAAAACAACCTCATTTTTGCCCTTTAAACAATCATTAGGTAGAAGGATGTTTAAAATAATAGAAAAGACTAAATTGCTAATAAATCAAACACGGAATTGAATCAAACCATTTCCAATAATGAAAATATTGTAAAACACCATCTAAACCCTATGCACCTTTTGTCTTTTAAAATTGTGAAAATTATTTTAAGAAACAAATCTTGAAGTCATTTCCTGTGAGACATTTCATGATTGCTCGCTAAACACAATCTTTCATATATTTTACTTCACTCATTAGAATGGAATGAATAAAAACTTTCCTTGTAAATATGATAGATTCAAACAATTCAAAGTGTTACATTAACAGATCATGTATATGAAAATTTTGACCCCCTATCTTATATCATAAATTTAAAGAAAAACAAATTTAAAATATATGAATATATCTATTAACTTTAGATGTTTATGTTTTGAATAATTGATTACAAATTTTTGAAGGAAAAAGATACACTATATGGTTGAAAAAGACATATCTACAAATATAGTGTATATTGAACAACAATTTATAGATATATGAAATTTTTCAACCATATAGTGTATATTGAACAAATCTATGTATGAAACAATTTATATCCTATTTCGAACTTTGAGTAGATTTTCATAAGTAATCATTTGGAGGTACGGTTGTTGAATGCATCAATTTGTTACTTCAAGGTTCCAATTGTTTTGTATCCTATGACATTAGAATGAAAGGAAGCCATGGGTGGGCTGCCTCAAGGAAATTCTCCAAGCTGTGAACCACCATAGTGCTGACCAGAACATTTTATAATTAAAAAATGATATAAAATCAAATATTATTTTTTAAATACTCCTTAACATCAAATATTTTTAAAAATTAATTAAAGAAGCAAACCTGACATGGTAGTATCCCAGCCACATCGGATTTCAAAATTTTGTACTTTAAAATTCATTTTAACATTAAGTTTTTAATTTATTTTTTAAATCAATTATTTAATTACATCAGATTTCAAAATTTTGTAATTCCATATTCATTGTAATGTTAAGTTTTTTTCATTTAAAAAAAATTAATTATTTAATTACATCGGATTTCAAAATATTGTAATTTCATATTCATTAAGTTTTTTCATTTAAAAATAAATAAATATTTAATTAAATTGTCCTATACAATTCAAGCCTTGCAGTTTGTTTGTTTTTTGTTTTTTATGGGTGGTTTTGGCCAACATTCCCCTTCGGCCGGAAACTCAAAACCCTCTTGGCAAGCCTCATTCTTCTTCTAATGGTATCTACTGTACAGTCCCCTACCAAAAGTTTCCGTGATTGCAATTCAGACCATTCCGTTTTCCTCACATAATGTAAAATGCACTTGACATTTTTAATCTTGCCCAATCAACATTCATATCTTACCCAATCCCAATCAAGCATATCAAATTTTTGTTTCAAAAAACCCAAAACTCCATTTGGTGAATTTTTTCATTTAATTTTCATGGTTTTACATGATAATTCATAGAAAAATATTGGTGATGAATTTTTTAAATTGGATTGCAGATATATGTAGGAAACATCCATATGCACATTTTTCCTTCAACAAGCATTTGTAAAAAAATTTCAATATTCTTTTTATAGAGATTTCAATGTTGAGGTGACAATGCCCTAATTTTGGAAAATAAGTATTTCTTTATTGTAATTAGACTTTGGCAAAGTAATTGCACCATCATGTTCAAATGTATGAAATCAATTACTATGTGAAGGACAAATAGAAAAATCTAATTACAATTAAGAGATATCTATTTTTCAAATTTAGGACATTGTTACACTAACATTGAAATCTCTGTAGAGGAAATTGTGAAACTTTTTTGGAGATGCTTGTTGAGGGAAAAATGTGCGTATGGATGTTTCCTACATATCCCCGCAATCGATTTAAAAAAATTTGTCACCAATATTTTTCAATGAATTATCATGTAAAACCATGAAAATTAAATGAAAAAATTCACCAAAAATGGAGTTTTGGGTTTTCTGAAACAAAAATTTGATATGCTTGATTGGGATTGGGTAAGATATGAATGTTGATTGTGCAATACAAAAAATATCAAGTGCATCCAAGATTGTGCAAAGGAAAGCGAATGGTCTGAATTGCAATCACGGAAACTTTTGGTTAGGGGACTGTACAGTACAACCAATTGTAGGAACCTACAATGCAGTTGCTTTTGAAAATGTACAACATATTCTCCGTGCGGCAAAAACTTTAGATTCTACTTGCAACAGCTTCCGCTACAGTACAACTTGCTGATCACAACTGGCCACCCGGAAGACATGCAACACTTATATTGACAAACTGAGGAGCAACTGCCTTACGACTTGCTAACGACACTACAGAGATCGCACGAGGGCGAGTCTTTGTTGACTTTCAGTGCCTCTAGATGAACCCTACTTATTAGGCAATTGAATTTCATTGAAGGGCATGTCCTCAGGCCTTCGCCGTGCGGACAGTAGCTACCTTGACAAAGAAACACTAATCATCATATTCACATATGGAAAGGGGATGTATATAGGACTAGTTTAGCGACAAGAGCACCAGTTTGCCATCACTTAAAAGAACCTGACGTTAGGGATCGATGGAATGCATAATTCCAAGAACAGTTCCAAAAATGCAAGAACAGAAATGGATAAATCTTCGGACAACATAACTTACAGTAGAGCAAAGTAAAGAGATTTCGTGTTCTTTGAAAATCTGGAATTCTGCATTGCATTACTCCCGACATACAAAGTCTAACATAATGACGTGTTGACTATTCTACCTGCGATATGCTTCGGCACCCTTCATAGACTGTTAACGGCAAGACGGATGACAAATACTGGGCCATAGCACCGACTTCTAGAGCAAGCAGCCGTTAGAATTCATAATTTCTGGTGATGGGCACTCATGTGATAAAGTTCATCGACCTGTAGAGCCAGAAACAGACTAATGTTTAACACTGGAAGGCGAATTTCCATGCTTCCCCAAACAGGGGTGTGTACACATATAAATAAGGAGCCTCCACTAGTCACCAATTTAGAAATTCAGGAGGAAATAAATGAAGGCTTGAACTGGCTATGGGCGCAATGTGCCCCCAACTATTATCATCATGCAAATGGATTGCAGCCTGTGCCAACCTTTCTCCAGACACTATATGCAGCTGTATAACTGCAAACTAACCACACCTATAACTTGAACTATTAAATCAAGCATGGACCATTCCCCTTACCAACAAAAAACCTTGTAATCATATAAAGAACCTCCAGGAACTGTCCAAAAAGTGCACATCACCTCAAATATTATACTGCAACGAGCTCGACGTTACAATTGAATGTCAGAGATGTCGTAAATATGTCCCAAGACTGATACGTATTACTTGAACCCAGCATCCCAGGCGTCATCACCCCACCCATCGTCTGCCTTTTGATTGGGGGCAGATCCAGTATGATGGTCATCTTCGTTGTCATCCCATCCGGCCCAAGAACCGGTTTCCTTCTTCGTCATAGTCTGAGGTTTAGGCTCCGACACTTTCTTAGTATCTTCCCACTCTTGCCAGCCGTCGTTGGACTTCGCAGGAACATCCCATGCATGATTGCCGTTCAACTCCTGGTATCCAGCACCAGCAGTCTCAACAGAACCATAATTAGAGCCATACTGTGTGGAGGAACTGCTAATTCCGTCTTTGGTGTAGGCTTCTACTTGTTGAGATGCCATAGCCATGACTCCACGCATGAAGCCCCATGCTTTCTGTCCCGCTTCGGTGGTCTTGGCTGCCACCACCGACACTGACTCGTTTACTTTCTGGTCATATCCTCCTTCTCGGACCTGAATAGAAAGGACAGCCGCAATCAAAAGCAGGAAATCAGAATCTGAGTGACCGCGTATCTTGATAAACTTCGTAAAAAGGATTACAAACTGCAAAGGCACAAATTCAAGAACATAGGACAAAAAAAGAAGGGTCCCCTCACCTTAGCTTGGATGTCACTAGTGCCTGCTTGAATTGTGGACGCTGCATTCTGAGCAGCTGACGCTGCCACCGCCGATAAGCGGCTGAAACCCTGCAAAAAGATTCCAGTCAGGTTTTAATAAACGCAAACAACTTTCCAGTCCATACTAGTACTGTAACTTTAATTCTATCGAAAGCATGAGAATACCGGAAAATGTATGTAGTTCGAGACCAAATAATACACACCCGGAATTCAAATGGTTTCAGTCTACAATTGACTACTTGAATTCTCGAAGATACTGTGTCCAGTAGAACACAACATAAACGTTCAACCCCAAGATCCAAACCTAGCAATAACCCAACCAAATAACTGCAGACGGTAGGACTAAAATGCTATGACTAACAAGGTAAACGAAAAACAAGTTCTGCTCGAATTCGATAAACTATCCGAAATGACAATGCTTGTACAGCGTGCTGACAACAGTCTACCTTGCTCGCGGAACGTGAAACATACCTGCGTCAGCACAGTAACTGTTTCGTTCAACACATCTCCGCCTGCTGGTGGACCCCTCGCTGGCGGAGGTCGTCCACCACCCGAGCCGAATCCCACGTACTTGCCTCCTTGCGATGGCGGCAGGTGATCCGGACGAGAAGCGTTCTCCATCTGCTTACGCGCAAAGAAAGATTCCTTCCCAGCCGCGGAAGTTTCCAGCTGCGACTTCGTGTACATGTCACCAGAGCTATGAGACCGAGGGGGTCCACTCCCACCTCCGCTCGCGATGGAGGTTTCTGAGCCATGCCTTCGGATGTTTCCACTCCCTCCACTACCGCCACGACTGTTTCCACTCCCTCCACTGCTGCCACGACTGGGCTCCTCCTCCCAATCGTCCCAACCATTGCTCTCCCTGCTCGTCGCTCTGGCGTTCCCTGTAGTGACACTCTCCT
The DNA here is from genome assembly GCA_951799445.1 of Pseudisothecium myosuroides. Taxonomy (NCBI): domain Eukaryota; kingdom Viridiplantae; phylum Streptophyta; class Bryopsida; order Hypnales; family Lembophyllaceae; genus Pseudisothecium; species Pseudisothecium myosuroides. The sequence continues at coordinate 24,009,037 of OX637290.1, read as the reverse complement.
TCACTACCGGCGGAGCATTCCACGACCTACCCTCCGCTAACGACTGAATCCTATCGCGGTACACCGTCGCCGCTTTGGAGTTGTACTTCGCGACAATGTCGGTCTCCTTCGGAATCCCGTACTGCGCAAAGAAACTGTTGAGCGCGGAGTTTCCGCCAGCTTGCATCTTCTTCAACTGAATCTCCGACCACGAGTCCATGGAAACAGATCGGACGAAGCTGATGTGCACTCCAAGACCACGGTGCTTCCCGGAGCACTCCAAGCACATGAAGATGCCGTAGGACACCGACGCCCATTGCGGATTTCGCTGCGAACAGTCCACGCAAATCTTATTCCCAGGCTGCGCTTGCAACTCACGCAGCTTCCCCGCTGCTGCTGGCGACGCCATGGCTAACCTCTTTCACACTAACCTCTTTCCCAACCAAACCCTCGAGCCAAAAACTCCGAAAAACAAGAACGCGCTCTTCTCAGTTGCGCATCCTCAAAACGCTGCTCCGCTACTTCCACACAGACGCGCTCCCCGATCCCGATCAGAGAAATGCTCCCTTCAACGCTAACGAAACCTCACCACGACACAGAAACTTCCGCAAGTAAAATCTTCCACGCTCCACGCTCCGAACTCCGTGAGACACACATCCACAATTGACCACACGAACTGCGCGCAACCATGAAGAAGAAAAAGAACTGCACGCACAGATCTCGCGATCCGCTCCCGACCCAAACCCTAAGCAACAGCAAGAAAGAAAGAAAGAAAGAAAGAAGGCTCGTTCGGCGCCGATTCGAGACCAAAAAACGCACGCGACACGCCAGAAGAAAGAGCACGAGACCAGGAATCCGATGGAGCCGTGAAGACAAGGCCGCAAACCGTCCGAGCTGCGCGAGATGGGGGCAGCAGGGAGCGTCGTAGCGATGGTGGTGGTGGAGGGCCGTCCCTTCCGAGGCGAGCTCCCTCCGCGTTTGACCTCCTGGCTCCTGCTGCCGTGTATACGCAGTCGTCGCGGATTCCTTGGTCTACGAACTCGGTAGATTCTCATGTTCCCCCTGGGTACAGGTTCGAAGCGCGTGTTTCGGTAATAATGTGAGGCGGTAGGGGGATGGTGAATCTACGTCTGAGGTTCATGTGGTGTCTGGGATCTACGTTTTTGGGTGCGGAATGATTTGGTACTCAATGATTGTGGAGGACCAAGCACTGCACTGCATGTATTGGGAGGGTTCTTGACAACTGAGATTTCAAAAGCCCAGGTTGGTTTGTAACACAATTGGGGCTTAACCCTTAAGGTAGGTATCCCAAAACCGCCACTAATTGTTGCTGTGCCTAATTACTACTATTAGACTGCTCAAATTCTTATATATTCTTACTGGCAAAGGAAAGGAGGTTCCAACGCACCAAAGAACGCGACATTTGAATACTGTATGCAGAAGTTATGAAGGAACAAAGTTTGGTTCTAAAAGCGTTTCTTTCACAGAGGTACATAACTGATTTTGGAGATGTACACACACTGAAGATGGCACTTTAAGGTCAGTGGCGCATTTGGGATGCCTACCTTAAACGACGCCAAGGACGTTTTTTGGCCGATGAATGACAAAGAATCTTTCAATGTAGGACACATTTGCAATTATTCATCCTTGGAAATTTGTGCCAAAAAAGGGGAGATCTTGCATAGTAGTTTGACCTCTAATGAACTCCAATGAGTACTTTTTTTTTTTTTTGCAATAGATGATCTCTTACAATAGCAAAAGGGATAATTTCCGTGGTTAAAAACCCAACATTTGAGGGTCAACTTAGTCTTGAAACGCCTGGTTTATGATCACGGAGTTGCAAGTCAAATTCGGTTACTCCAAATGCTCTCATTCAGCAACTACATGTGAATGAAACTTTTTATTTATAATCTTTGGAGATGAAATTACATGTCTTATTTACTTCACACAAAATTTAGATTTTTTTGTGAAAAATTGGATTTTTGGAGAATTTTTGAAGAAAATGTGAAAAAAATCATATCAAATGAAAAATTATCTCAAGAAAGCTGAAAACTTCACCATAGGTATATATTATAGTGAAAAAAACATCATAATGCAACCAAATTTTTTGTGCCATTTTGTAAATAGAATTTAAGAGACATTAGAAATACATCCAATGTTTCCATCACAATAAAATATTCAATTATAGGAATTGTTTTGAAATTCAAATTCAAGTAGAAATTTGAATAAATGAACTTCATTTCATCAGTTGGGCTTGAATTCGAGAATACCATTTCTATATCATTTTTATGGAGAAATTTCAAATTTAGAACAAAGAGCAACAACTTTTCAAAGGATTATAATAGTATATTCTTGTTATTCTTTTTTTAATATCTTTTCATTTATGTAGAAACAAACACTGGCAAGACTTCAAACTCAATTGCATGCTCTCCATAACCCAATATGGAAGGTTAGTACAAAGAATTAAATGAAAAATGTTTTCTAATTTCTTTCCAACTCATTTGATTGTCATCATTTGAATGCCACAAATTCGTATTTGCATAGTTCAATGGTTAACTTTTGGGCTTGCTTTATAGGACTTTCATTGGGAAGTAATGGTTTGAAATAGGATTATAGTAGATGCAAATTTTTCTATTACGCAAAAATGCTTTTATAGTTCATTTTGATAAACAATACAAATATCAATGTGTTATAATCTCAGAAAACAAATCTGCCTTTGAAACAATAGACTTCAAAGTTAGTTCAAGAGGAAAAAATCACTATCTCTGCAAACAATGAAAAGGCACATTGCATAATAATACTTGAGAGAAAATTACAATAACAACTTCAAGATTTGTATTTTTCAGAGGTGAAATTACATGTCTTCTTTACTTCACAAAAATTTTAGATTTTTTTGTGGAAAATTGATTTTTTTGAGAATTTTTGAAGAAAAAGTGAAGAAAAATCACATGAAATAGAAAATTATTTCAAAAAATCTGAAATTTTCACCATGTGTGTATATTACAATGACAAACATCATGGTGCAAATCCAATTTCCGTCTCATTCTATAATTAGAAAATAATAGACATTGAAAATACACCCTAAGTTCAAATTGCAATAAAATATTCAATATTAGGAATATTTTCAAAATTCAAATCGGAGAAGAAACTAGAGTCAATGACCTTCATTTTGTTAGTTGGGCTCAAACTCAAAAAACATCATTTTTGTGGAGAAATTTCAGATTTAGAGCAAGGAACAACAACTTCCCAAAATACACTAAAATAGCATATTTTGTGATCCGTTTTTTTTAATGACTTCACATTTATGTGAAGGTAGACACTTGCATGACTACAAATTCAACTATACACTCTTTGTAATCCACCATGGAGGGTGAACAAAAAAGAAATGGATGAAAAAAAGTTTCCAAGCAATGTCCAGATGACTGCACAGTCATCCAAAAGCCACAAAATGGCTGTCCTAGCATTACAGGGTTAAACGACGCTACGAACATTTTTCGGCCAATGAATGACAAAGAATCTTTCAATGTAAGATAGAAGTGCAATTGTTCATCTTTGGAAATTTGTGCAAAAAAAGGAAAGATCTTGCACACTAGTTTGACCTCCAATGAATACTTTTGGTTTTTTTAAGTTGATGATGTCATACACTAGCAAAAGGGATAATTTTCATGGTTAAAAATCCAACGTTTGAGGCTTAACTTAGTCCTAAAACGCTTGGTTTATGACCACGGAGTCGCAAATCAACTTCCGGTACTTTGTAAGCTCTCCTTCAGCAACTACATGTGAACAAAAAAATTATATTTATATTCTTTGGAGATGAAATTACAAGTTTTCTTTATTATACTTTACAAAAAAAATTATAATGAAAAATCAATTTTTTTGAGAATTTCTGAAGAAATAGTGATTATCAAATATATAATTATCTCAAAAAAGCTAAAAATTTCACCACATGTGTATATTATAGTGAAAAAACATCATAGTGTAAACAAAGTTTTTGTATCATTTTATAAGTAAGGTTTAGTAGACATTGGAAATACACCTAAAGTTCACATTACAATAAAATATTCAATTTTAGGAATTCTTTCAAAATTCAAATTCAAGTAGAAACTTGAATAGATGACCTCCATTTCATCGATTGAGTTCAAATTCAAAAATACCATTTCTATATCACTTTTGTAGAGAAATTTTGAATTTAAAACAAAGATCAACAAATTTTCAAAGGACTAAAATAGCATATTCTTGTGAACTCTTTCTAAAAATAATTTTTCATTTATGTGAAGCCAAACATTGAGAAGACTTCAAATCCAATTGCATGCTCTCTATAACCCAATATGGAAGGTCAATATAAAAAATTAGACAAAAAATTTCTTCTAATTTTTGTTTAGCACATTTGGTTGTCATCATTTGAATGCCACAAATTGGTGTTTGCATTGTTCAAGGGTTAACTTTTGGGCTTGCTTTATAAGACTTTCATTAGGACATAATGGTTGAAATAGGATAATAAATGCAAATCGTTCTATTATGCAAAAATGCTTTTATAGTACATTTTGATAAACAATACAAATATCAAATTGTTCCAATCTCAAAAAACAAATCTATTTTTGAAACAATAGACTTCAAAGTTAGTTTAAGAGGACAGGTTGTATTTATCGGGCGTGAAATCAGCCTCTCTACTTGATGGAAACTCCTTGCAGTGTATTGTTCAACACAATTGTGTCAAAAAAAATTAGTTTAAGAGGAAAAAATCACCATCTCTGCAAACAATGAAAAAGCACATTACATAGTAATATTTGAGAGAAAATTACAATAACAACTTCAAGATTTGTATTTCGATTGTTGTGTATGTACAATAGGGTACCAATCAAAATGGCATTTTTGCATTTCCAGGGAAAGAAATTTCATTACTGCCAACTTTGACACCCTCCAGAGGGCTTAAAATTTGCTTTTTGACCTTGAAATTGTTGGCATTAAAACATCATTATGTTACTAACACATGTGACAAATTTCCAGGTCAAAAAAATCACCAAAAAATAGATATTCAAAGTCTAACAACAAGTGTAGAAGTGAGAACTTTTTCACTGCTGCCAACTTTGACACCCTCCCGAGGGCTGGAATATTTTTATTTTACCATGAAATTTTTGTCATGAGATCATATCTATATTGATAATATATATGCCAAATATCAAGGTCAAAAGATTCACAAAAAAAGTATTTGAAATCTACCAACATGTGCAGTTGTGAGAAACAATTTCACTACTACCAACTTCGACACTATCCCAAGGGTTGAAAAATTGTTTATTTACCATGAAATTTTTATTATGAAATCATCTTTATATTAATAATATGTTTGAAAATTTTCAAGGTCAAAAGATTCACACCAAAAAAGATATGCTAATTCTATTAACATGTGTAGTTGTGAGAATGCTACTTATAGAAAATTGGGAGGAAAACAATGAAGTGGGAACTTATCAATAATTGATTAGAGCAAGTGGCTACCACTCTAAAGGAATGATGAGGGAGATTGAGGAGTCTTTTTTCCAATATTTGATCATACAGTTTCTTGCATGTTATGTGATACATTTGATATGACAAGGGAATAAAGAATCTAGTACTTCAAAATCTATTAAATCAATAAAAGAATGAAATTTTATTTATTGTCTCTACCTATAAAGAGAGACCAAACAATGGTGCATAACGGTTTAAAAAATCCAAGGCTACTAATTTGAATGAAAATCATGCCTATCAATCTAAAGAATTAATTTTTTAATTTATACAAATTCAAGTCCAAAATTTTAGGAAATTGTCTTATATCAACATTCAATGCATTAAAGATAATGTATTTATTGTCCAAAATAGTAATCATTGAAAAAAATTGTGGCAATGATGCATTGGTCTTGAACTTTATTGTTATTTAAAACAAATACTCAGCAAAATTCTTCAATAGTCTTGTATAAAAATATGATTTTGTTGAATACAATGGGAGTAATATCTTGATCTAGCTACATGCATTGAAAGCATACAAATAATGTGTGATAATTTGGAACAAGGTGGAAGTATAACCACTCATAAAAAACGCAATTAAAAACTTGCAAGAATTTTGGACTTTGTTTAAGCATAGTTATTTTATTTTTTTAATATTGGTTTGACTAGAAATGAAGGAATTTAAATTTATTTTCAGTTTGAAAATCCATTAGTGATTTGAATCCTCCATTCAAAAGTTATAGATAAAGTTCAGGATATGGAGGACCGGTTCATTTTCACATTCTTTTTTAAAAACTTTGTCTATAACTTTGAAGCAACAAACATGTGTCAAAAGAGCCTTATTATGTATTAATATCATATCATTATTTAATTGCATATGTGAAAGTGCAAAATTAACTCATGGCATTTAAGCAAACATGGACATATTTTATACAAAGTGGTATTGAGAGTGCACTATATTTTTTTGTTCAATGCCTACCATTTCAACTTATATAAATGCTTTGGCTTTTTGATTCACTATTCAAATCAAATCACGTTAAAAACTAGTTAATTGAACAAGGCATTTACATTATGAATTTGTAAATTTTGCAACATGTGGTTTTAGAAATAGTAAATTCTCTAAAATTATGAGATTACAAATAAACTTTCTTGAATTGATTTATTTTTAACATCAAAGTTTGTAAACAAAAAAACTCTATCCAAAAATATAGGACAAACCATGTGAAAACATATTGATTTAACATACTTCATATTAGCTGCTTGGTATTTATATATGTGGATTAGGTCTTGCACATATATTGTTTGTTTGTATTATAATGTGAGAATGGGTGAAGTGATTATTTAATAATGTAAAAGGTGTGATGCCTAATAAAAATGAAACTTGTATTATAGAAAATAGTAGCATACAAAGATCCAAAATTACAAAGATTTGTTGTTTATATTTCATAGACTTGTAAACGTGATTACAAAATAGTATCATTCACAAATTATTGGATATGATTTTTTAAATGTATTTTTTTAATGCTATGGTTTGAATTAAAAGTTATTGTATCAAAGATGATACCAAAGAAATATGTACGGGCTATCAAAAATGAATTGAATTTGTAACAAACACATTCATAATGTGGCAAAAAGATGATAATAGCCCAAGACCATTAGCACCTTCTTGAGTAGAAAAAACTACAGACATTAACCTATATAAGAAAAAATGTGCCCTCCTCCAATACCATCGATTTGCATTATTGGAATAAACTTGTTGCCGTTGATTGCGTCGTCCTAAGTAAGAGACAATCTTAGCCATAGAGATTAAGATTTATTAATTGATATCATACGGATATAATACATATATTTATAAAATATAAAATATAATATATTAAACACATTTGTATAGTATATATGGTACACTAGTATATATATTAGTATGATATAATGTACGTACATAGGTATTAATATGGAATACAAAATACTAATACTGAAGACTTGTATTACATCTTATATCGATTGTAGTCACAACAACTTCCAAAAAATAGAAATATGGGGTTGGTGGGTTGCAAAATGTATTTTACAAGCACCATTAAATACTTCATTCATTTTACAAGTGAAATAATTAATTGATAGAAGTGGCAGTTTGTCACATAATGTGCTTCAAAAATGTCACTATCCATTGAAAAATGGTAGGCACTATTGCACTTGCCTCCCTCCTTCAGAAAAAACCTCAGGTGCTTGATCTAACTAGGAAAAAATCCCACATTCCTAATGTTGTTGATTCAATGTAAAAAAACAAATGCAAAAATACAAAGATCACATTTGAATTGCCCAACCTACCCTCCAAAGCAAAACCAAGTAAAACTTTTATATGAATACTATATACAGAATACATATGGTAATAATATGGGATGATGTATAGACACATATTATATATAAAATATATATATAATTAGAATATGGTACAATATATAGATATTGTATATGGAATGTATACAATCATAGTATAATATGATGTATGGATACAAGTATTGATATATAACATTGAATACATTATATTGATGGTATGCGGATACAAATACATGTACTATATATTATCCCATATTGATTGCAATCTCACAACTTTATAGAAAATATAAATATGAAGGTACATACTTCACAAGCAATATATATTTATAAATTCATGAATTCAAGTGAGTGAAATTGAATATAGGTTTGTCACTGTCTCATTAGAAGTAGCAAGCACTGCCAACACACAATGGAAGTATCCTCACAAAAGTGGCAGACTATGCTACTATATATATATATTAGTATGGCAACAAAATTTTCACTTTTTGTTTTGGAAATTGGTGAGGGTGTTGTTTAGCAATTGTAATTGAATTGACCATTTGTCCTTGTGATAAGTACATGAATCAATATTTATAAATGAGCCTACCCCTTTTAATCATATGGATTGCGTTTTCTAAAATTTAAAAATTCAATAGAAAATTAAAAAAATCTATTTGTATTTTTATTTACAAACTGGCTTAAAATTTGTCATTAAATTTTTAGAATGTCTATTTTCAAATCCAAACTTGATTCACTAGTTGAAACAAATATTTTTATCTTTGTGTGGTTGTAAAAATCAAGGGCCACCTAACCCTTAGATGACCAATCTGTTATTTTTAGCAACATAGCGATTTTGGGCAAGTACTTGTGACTAGAAATTTGCATATTTTAGGCTGAAATTTTAGTATAAGGTATGGACAAGGAATATCTTTCATGTGAACTAAATTTCATGACATTTGAAAATATGAGTCAAAAGTTATTGCATACTATGTTATTGTTTCTTAACTCGGGCAGTCCGGGCGATTCAGAAAAAATCACTTTTTTCAAAAATAAAGAGTTGAAATTGGCTTTCTAGATTTATACATACGTCAAAAACTTGGAATCATTCCATTTGAATCAATGAGTCAAAAGTTATAAGGAGTTTTAGTTTGTAGGCAGTTATGGATTCTCTGCTCTAAAATAAACTTTAAAGTTGTTTATTTCACTCAATTTTCAATATTTAAAAAATAAAATAAAATCATAGGATGTAGATCATTTATTACTACAACCATCGGGATTGACATTTTTCAATTCCAAAATTAAATTCTTAACAATTTAGTATTTTGAATCATTCTTTATTTATTTCTACTTACTATTTTTTTCCTATATATTGTACAATTCCAAATGATGTAAAAAATTTTAAGCATGTAGACAACTTATCTAGGAATAATAATCAAATGAAGCACCACTATTTTGAACACTTTTTCATACAAATGTGAGCTTGTGAAGTGTAGCTGCCTTGTTTTTTGCAAGGCCAAAAAAATGATTTCAATGAATTTGAATGCTTATATCTTGCAATTTATGCGGTGGAAATTTCTGAAATTTTTTTCACGTGTTATCAAGTCATCATACTACAAGATCCTATGGTTACATATGTTAAAATTTTTTTTTTTCAAAAATTTGGTACTTGTACTAGAAATGGCAATTTTTGAGCGTTTTGGGAGGAAACGTAGTCAAGGAACTTAAGGGGTTAATAATGTATAAATATTATAATTGTATGCCTTGTTTGAATTCATAAAATCTATTTGAATGTGCATTGTTAGATGCCTCTCAATTTCAACATTTGATAACACTACCACTCAATGCACTTCCTCATATCCAAGATCATAACAATGGTAGAATACATCCTTAGTTAGTAATTTTTAAAAATTTATTGGATGCTCTTTCTGAGGGGCCTACGGTTTTAAAATTCCTTCAACTATTTTATATTATGATAAGAAAAGATACTCATAAAAGATATTCAATTTGTGCCACAAGACAGTTTGTGCCTTTTTCTAGCTATAGTATCAATAGATGACATTTGAAGATTTGAAATGTACATAGTGTTACAAATTGGATAACTGTTGAATTTTAACACAAATTTGGATTTGTTACCTTAGTTGAAATCTATATATTGTTGCCCATGTTTTGCTAATCAAGAATATTTTGTAAACAAATACAAAGAACTAATCTAGAATCTAAAGCATTAAATTGTATAAATAATTAAAATCTATAAATCATAATAAATAATTTTATATTTGAAAGTCAATACTATATTATTCTCACTTTATACAAATCTTCACATTTTAAAATTTTGCACAAATCACCTATCCTTTAAGATTAAAAGGAGTAAAAAATTATTCCTTTTAAAAATTATTCCTTTTAAAAAATACTCCTTTTACTATGAACCCCATACTATTGAACACTTTCAGTCATCAAAGTAGGACGATTTTAAAGTTTTTAATCTTTAAAGGTTCCTACATCCGCCAATTGAAAGTGCCTTAGTCAAAATTGATTTTAATTTTTTAAATGTCCATTTTGGATATTTTAATTAAAATAAAAATGAAGCTTTATTTCTACCCCTTTTTAAAATGGATATCCAAAATGGACAAAAGATATCTAAAATGGACATTTAATAGTACCCAAAGCTCAATTTTCAATTCTCTACCCTATGCTCAATTTCCAACATTTTAAAGCTTTCTTTCTACCCTTTCTGATATAATGAAGCTTTATTTCTATCCCTTTTTAAATTTTTGGAAAAATCTATAAATTCAATGAATTATTTTAGTTGCTAGCTCATTATTTGTAAGTTTATATTTTTTGAATTTTTTGAATTTTTTAAATTGTAATATATAGAATATTATATGTATGAATTTATAAAAATAAAATCTCATAAAAACTATCAATATTATTGCAGGAGGGGAGATTTATTTTTATTGAACAAAGCAGTTATGATCAAATGCATCCTGATGGCAAATTATTGCATTGTACATGATTAGACAAAGAAAGAAGGGTGAAATTGAAATTGCAAAAATGCATTCTAATGGCAAATTAATGCATTGTAGATGAATAGAGATAGAAAGAAGGGTGAAATTGAAATTGCAAAAGAGCAATGGATGCATTTGCATTAAAGTGACATAATTTGCCTCATAGTATAATCCACATGCATCATGAATGCAAGGATCGATTAGACGAGGCCTCTAAAGTAGTTGTGTAGTATGGAAGAAAAAGAAAAACAGAGTCAAAATCTAAGGCCAAAATAGTCTGGGCTTCAAGTTCAATTGTATGGCATCAAAATTCCATTCATGTAGTTGCGTACCTCACATGGCTCCCATTATTGCTCAAAAAATTGAGGAATAAACCTTATATACATCAATGCAAAATCCAACTCCTATCTACAACTTGTCACCTAAATAATTTTTTTTGAAGTTATTCTATTATGTATTTAAATTAATATGATTCATTTTTTACAAAATCACAATGATTTGTATTTATACTTTAAATTTGAAAAAATTGACATCACCAATGCAATTTTTTTTAGATATGAAATTCATTTTTTTAATAAATAAATTTTATAAAGTTGAATTTAGTCATAGTGGTATTTGGCTTAAAGGCCATTGCTAAATCGGTGTTTAGTTGGAAGTAGAAAATAATATAATTACTTGGAAAATCTTCACACAATTATTCAATGCTACTTGTGAAGAACTTCCTAAATTTTTTAAATTATTTAATTATTTTACCAATTTATTTTTATTTTTTTTCCTTTAAAATCATAAAAATGACATTTTATTACTAAACTAAGAGAGATTTTTCAAGTTGATATAAAGCATTTAATTTCATATAATAGAAATATGTGATTAAACTTGAATATATAATTTAAAAGCTCAAAAATGATCAATGCCTACATGGCAATGAAACTTTTATTTTAAGGTTTATTAAATGAGAGTGCTCAAAATTTTTGATTTTTTGGAATGGCCCAAATTGTAAAGATCACCTTTGGTGAATTAGTAAAATCAATGATTGAAATCTTCAACTTTGATTCCCCCTATTAAGGTGTATAATATTTATCAAAGTCACATTCAATTTTGAATTAATGCCAACTCACAATTTACTTGTTGTACTAATTCAATAAAGAATGAAAATTTGAAGTGACACTACTTTTGGGCTTTCACTAATAAAAAGGATAAATTGATGTAAGGTATGGGGGTCATAAAGTTCCTATTTAAGAGCTGAAAATTAATTTGGAGAGGTTAGATTTCTTGAAATATTTTTTAGTAAATTTTCCTTGAAAGACAATTTGGCATCTAAGATAGAGGTACCTATAACAAATAACTTAAGCATTCCACCCTGTGGCATATGGAGAATTAATGTATTTTTCATTTGGACCCATTTCTATCTTATAGGCTCACTTTAACCCCTAAAGTCCCAAGGCCATTTTTTTTGTCAAAAACACTCAAAACTGCGATTTCTGTTGCATTCATCTATAAAAGCAGAAAAAACATTTTTTTAAGAATCTAACCATAGGATCTTACACTTCAATTGTCTGAGATCATGTGGTAAAAATTTCATCAAATTTGACCGTACGGATTGGAAGATACTAGCATTCAAAGTTGGGCAAAAAGTTTTTTTTCAAGATTGCCCGAAAAACAAGATTGTCCATAACTTTCTCATCACTAGTCCAAATAGAATGAATCAAAGTTTTACATGTAGACAAACATATAATATTTTAGAAAAAAAAAATTTAAAAATTATTTTGACTTTTTGTGATTTTTTTGAGCTACCCGCCGACCTCCATATTTGGCTTTTTGTACAATAATTTTTGCTTCCGAGCACCGATTGAAATAAAAATTATATTCCCAAGAAGCTTATGTGTTTTCCTAGCTTTACAAGAAGTTTTAGAAAATTATGATGAATAATGAGATTGTGCGAGCCTACCTGAACTTGCATTTTGGCCCCCGTAGAGCCAATGGGACTTTAGGGGTTAAACAGCCAACCTTGGAACGTGTTCCTAATCAAACGTGAGCAATTAACTATAATCTTTTTCAATCAACAATAGAGCCAACTATTGTTGGTTATAGGGCACCCTATTGTAGTATTACAAACAATTTGTCTGTTATAGGTATCTCTACCTTAACCCCTAAAATATCAAGGCATTTTTTGGCTCCGGAACCTCTGAAAACTGCCAATTCTGCTGCAATCACTCCCTAAACCCAAATTTTTTTTTTTTTTAGAATCTAACCATAGGATCTTGTACTTCACTTGTCTCAAATCATGTGGTAAAAATTTCAAGAAATTTGACCGTTCCAATTGGAAGATATTAGCATTCAAAGTTGGAAAAAAAAGTTTTTTTGAACTGTTTGCTGCAATTTCAGATGACTTTGACGGCCATTTGTGGATTTTTTTTGCACTACACACCAAAAATTTGTAATTTTTTATGTTGAACATTTGAGTTGAGAGTTGGGGAAAAAAATTTCAGAATGTCAAACCTTGATTTTCACATATAAAAAAAATGTTAAGTAGAAGTAGGTCCAAAATTGAACAAAACACTAAATTGTTAATAGCTCTTAGGTGGAATTAAAACAACATAATCCCAATGGTGGGATTGTTCTTGCAAACAAACTTGACCTTGCTAAAAAAAAAATTGAAAACAATTGAAAATTGCATTCAAAAATGAATTCTATAAGTTGTTTTCTTTGAAGATGCTTAAATTGCCTGAAAAACAAGATTGTCCATAACTTTATCATTATTAGTCCAAATATCTAGAATGAATCAAAGCTTCAAATGTACACAAAAACGTGATCTTTGAGAAAAAAATTTAAAAAAAAAAATCATTTTTTTTTTTTCTGCCTGGCGAACTGCTTTTTTGCTTTAGGATGCCATAACTTTTACTCCCGGGCACCGATTGGAAAAAAACTATATTTTTAGAAAGCTACTGTGACTCCTTATCTTCAAAAAAAATTTCAAAAAATCAGATCAAAATTTGAGGCCACACGGGCCTGCCCGAAATCTCAAGTGTCCCCCGAGGGGACTTTGGTACTTTAGGGGTTAACCCAAGTCATTTCATATTTTTTAGGAAGATTTGTGGAATTAGTTTTGAATTTTTGAAGTTGAAATGCACTGGTGACTAAGAGTGTCCACCTCTTGAAATATACACTATCAGTACATTGTTGTTGCAATGAGAAGACCTTTGCATTAGAGGATGCTTTTAGTGCCTAAGTGCTTTATGGACCTTCCACTATAGGCTACAACATCCAAACAAAAACATTACCCACATGAAATGATGCAATTTCTCTTCAAAAAGACTAGTGTGCCTTGTGTTGTTGCCATAACCAGAATGAAAGTAAATATAATTTCCTAATTTTTAGTTCATAAAAACTTTGAAATTCAATAATTGTCACACCGTAGGTCCAAATGCCACAAAACAAAAACCATACATCCCTCTTTGAAGAGGACTTTCCGACAGTACCAAGAACGCAACCGGGGGACGTACGATCCATAAAATCTCACTATAACAAACAAAACAAATAGCCTAACTTAAGGTATAGAGAGACTAGTGTGCCCTGTGCCATTCCCGCATTTGAAATAAAAATAAAAGTAATTTTTAAAATTTAAAATTCATAAAAACTTCAAAATTCTATAACTTTCACACCCTAAGTTCAAATGCCACAAAACCAAACCCATGCACCCGTCCTCGTTGAGGGCTTTCTGACCGCAATTGGGGGACACACAGTTCAGGATATCTCACCGTAGCAAACAAACAAAACAGCCTAGTGATTGGTATGGATTCAAAATTGGCAGAATTGAAAAATACTAAACTAGTTTAGCCAAGTGAGCGACGAGTTTGAACGGTTTCAAACCCCCCAATCAGCCAATCCCCGCACCCAGAGAGCGCGAACTTCGACCTCCAAATCTCCCCACGCAGTCGACCTGGCACCCCCTTCCCCTGCCGTCCCTCCGAGGTGGCCGCCCTGCGACCTACGTGGCTCACCAGCGTGGCACACACATTAGGGTCTACCTTCGTCTTGCAAGCGTGTCCCTGTCTTTCCCGAGCTTTGCCCTCCGTTGTCATCTTCTTTCAAGCTCGGCCTTCATGGCTTCTCCCGCTCTCGAGCTCTTTTGAATGAGTGTGGCGACCGAGTGCGGGCGCTTCCTGCTCCTCGCCGTGCAGGGGAGGGGTGTCGTGCTTCTGTAGAGCTTGCGAACGGCGTTTTCCCCGAGTTTTTTCGTCAACTGTGCAGTTCAGGCGAGTATCTTATATGCAGGGGAAGTGGGCGGGGAAGAGTCAGCACATTGTAAAATTGGCGGAGTTCGGTTGCGTCCCTGCGTTGTGGTATTGCGGGGCGTGCCGAGTGGTTTTTGAGCTTGGTATGTTTCTTTGCGGCGACGAGGAGCCGGCCCCTGTCGCAGCCCGGATTTCTAGGTTTATGAGGTTGTCACATGTTTTAGGTCTCGGCTGAGCTCTCTCATCTCCCTTTGGTCTCCTTTGGTCCCCTTTGGCTATTTGGATAAGTCATTGCAGTATTTCAGAGCGTCTCCTCTTTTTCAGAGGTTTTGCTCGGGACTCAAGAGTTGAGGGGTTTTGAAGTGCATGTGTCTCGTGTCTTTCTCACCCTTACATTCGCAACATAGGATCTCCAATCAGAGCGTACATTTAAGCGGTTACTCGGAAGACTTAGGGTATAGCAAGCACTGTACGGGGCTTTAGCGCATCACGGCCAATTTTATATCCAGGATGCTGGTTGTTGAACGACTTGGAGACGGTGTCGTCTTTTGCAGTAGGGAAATGCGTCATGGTTATTTTGGATCCTGATTACCGCCTTTCTCTTCATCTGTTGTGGCCTCAGGTCTATGGGAGTAGAAGAGAATTTTCGAAAGGGCGACTTCTAGGAGGGCTGCATTTGCGTCGGTACAAGAACTACAGTGTGTCCTTGTCCTTGTCCGACAGCCTCCGGCCACCTTCTAGTTTGTGGTGGCGTTCTATCGAGCAATTTCCAAGCAGGAACGGGCAGCCGAATCGCCAGGCGGCAAGTAACTCGTTTATTTTTCCTTTCGAGTGGGGACAATGGAGGAGTTGACAGAGTGCTTGGCGTAAGGAATATTTGGGATTTTGTGCTCCGAATATTGCTATGGACGGCCGCAAACAGGTACCGCCTTAACCTTATTGGAACAATTCTGGATTCCTTTCACCCGTGCAAGGCTTCCGGGTTCGCTTTCAAGCAGATGTTATTCTATTGTTAGTTGTAGTCCTGTCATTTGAAGGACTTCAGGCTGCCAAGAAGCGAGAGATCTGAGTTTATGCAGCAGTTCAAACAGTGCTTGCTTTATTGGGGGGTTGGGGCGGGGGAACATAGTTTACTTGGTTTGGTCCTCTTTGACCTATAATTGTCGCTGTGTGATAT